>JASDDO010000029.1:406640527-409040527 GCA_030015575.1 Agapanthus africanus
CCGGGTTGAGAATGATGTCACCATTGATGTATATTATTTACTTTTCCGCATTAGGATAGACCCAAGGCGGGGAGCACAAGTAACCGGGTTCTAGAGTCCAGTGGGAGGCCATCTCAAGGAGTCGAGACCGGGTCTCCTAACTCTAGAATTGACAAGGTTGCTTGCCGCTCTCGTAGGGGTCTAGGGATATGGGTTTGGCTATTCATCACGACCGTGGATTCCGTGTTTTTCATTACTGGCTTATTTAAAACACAGACCTCCTAGAATATCCAATATTTCATATGTTGTCTTCTACTGCTTGAGTTCTGTGGTATGATCATATAACTACGTGAGACGAATGCTATATGTATATGATATATATAATAAACGTTGCTTATGTTTTGCTCCCGCGCCTAGTCCAGCCCCCGCTCTGCCGTTAGTTAAATAACCTAATGGTGTATGATGGGGCCCCGTAGCGAATGCGGATGGCATAAGCGTACGTTCTATTTTCGTTTCTTCTGTGATATTTAGAAAATATAATTGATGGACGTCATTAATGTGATTAATGAAAAGATAAGAAACCCAAAGATGTTGTAGAATCAAATTTTTCAAAAAGGTAGCTCTAGTTCTTTCTTTGCATAGTGGTATTCCTTGATGAATATCCAGCACCTCATTCGATGAGGAAAGAGCCGAGATCCCTTCACTGAGAGTGACCTCTTTAACAAAGACTAGCAAATGTTATAATCCACTTGGTTTGTTTCTAAAAGGTAGCTCTGGTTCTTGCTATGCATAGTGGTATTCCTTGATGAATATCCAGCACCTCATTCGATGAGAAAAAGAGCCGAGATCCCTTCACCCGGAGGGCCTCTTTAGCAAAACTAGCAAATGCTGCAACCCACGTGGTTTGTTTTGAAACTAATCGATTTTAAAAGCGAAGCTTAAATCACTCCTTTTCAAATCACTAGATTCTACAACGATATCAATTCATTACGATAAAGGTTTTTTTCAAAACCAGTCATAGCCCTCCGTCATTTCAAATAAGGGACTATTTAGTATTCTTGATGCGTTTGTTGGCCTCCGTCAAGGCGTAGTGTGCTGTAGCTGATTAGTGCTTATCTACAGCATGAGATGCGATTGGATTAGGGTAGTCGTACGACCTTGTTGACCTCCGTCAAGGGTCGTGCGGATGGGTTTATTTCAATCACGAAATGACGGATTGAACTTGGCCAGCGCTTATGATTTGTTAACCATACTTAAGGTCATAAGTCGCTAGGGGTAAAAACAGATATTGGGAATTTCAGGTGTTGAAATTTGCAATGAGATTGCATACCTTCTATGAGATGGTTGGATCCTGATACCCACTGTGTGTAAGAGTTACTCCTGGGAGAGTTTTCACTTTACAATTAGATGATCCAGTAAGTGTCTAAGAAAGGTGTTAACGGGGTTATGCCCTGCAGAAACGAGGTTATTTAATTAGTTCCATGCGAAAGCATGGGGAGACTCGCTCGGAGTACCAATACCTGCCTGACTGACCGATTGGCGAACTTGTAGGGTGTAATTAATCCCGGCTAATCTTACCTTTTAGGGTTTGAAGGAAGATTTATAAAAACAGTGGGAGCCATCCTGATTAGATAAGATAATAACTAATCTAATCTTGCAAAGAGCGCACGCAAAAGTGTTTTCCTCTCTCTATCTCCTGGTAGCGACCATGAAACGCCTTAATCAAGATAATAATATGGATGTATTAGCCGAATCCGCTTATTATACTGTACCGGGGAACGTTGGTTCCGCTCTATCTTATGACTGTCATAAGTCTGAGCAAAGAATATTGGAATATCAGGATTCCCCACGCAACCCGAATGAAGATAGAGCATGATGATGCATCTTCTTCGGGTGTGTTCATTACCGAGAACTATTTCTCAGTATGCTCTACGTCTTGGGTATTGGATACCGGATCAGAATCCCACGTATGTAATTTGTTACATGGGTTAAGAAGAGATAGAAAACTGTAAAAGGGTGATATGTCTCTCAAAGTAGGGAATGGAGCAATTGTTGCAAGCCAAACCAGTTGGCGGATATCACCTAGTATTACCAAATGGTAATACAATGATTCTGAATGACTATTATTACGTACAAATATGATATGCAATATTATATCAGTTTCTTTATTACATAAAGAAGATATAACTTTGTATTGGAGGAAAATGTTATGAACATTTTTCTAAATCAAATGTTGATTGGGTTTGGTACGTTGTGTAACGGTATATACGTTCTAAATCAAACTACAGTTCTAAACATATAGAACACACACAAGAGGAAAAGTTCAGAAATGAACGAAGCCTTCTTGTGGCGTTGTAGACTAGGTCATATCAATGCGACAAGACTAGCTAAGTTACATAAAGATGGATATTTGAATCCGTTCGAATTTACATCTTATCAAACTTGCGAGTCATGTCTCAAGGGGAAGATGACCAAAACTCCATTTACAGGACATGGAGAAAGAGCTACTGAACTCTTGGGACTGATACATTGTGATTTATGCGGTCCTATGTCTACATATACCAGGAATGGTTCCTTATACTTCCTTACATTCACCAATGATCTCTTAAGATTCGTACATGTGTTCTTGTTGAAGCACAAATCTGAAGATTTTGAGAAATTTAAGGAATATAAGTACGAAGTAGAGAACCAGATGGGTAAAAATATTAAAATCCTTCGATCTGATCGGGGAGGAGAATACTTGAGCATGGAATTCCGAGACTACTTAAAAGAGAATGGAATTCTCTCTCAGCTTACTCCTCCGTATACACCACAGCACAATGGAGTATCGAAGCGGAAAAATCGCACTCTATTAGATATGGTGCGCTCTATGATAAGCGTTGCTGAGTTACCTATTTCTTTTTAGAGTTATGTACTTGAAACGGCTGCATACCTATTGAATAAGGTTCCGACCAAATCAGTGCCTACCACTCCATATGAGATATGAAATAGGAAGAGACCATTTCTTAAACGAGTTAAAATATTGGGTTGTCCGGCCTATGTTAAAAAGCAAAATCCGGACAAGCTCGAGGCAGGGTCTGTTTTGTGCAAGTTTGTGGGATATCCAAAGGATTCATATGGATATATCTTCTACCATACTGAGTAACAAAAATGTTTGTTTCTCAACATGCCACCTTTTTAGAAAAGGAATTTCTTGTAAAAGAAATCAGTGGTAATGAGGTAGAACTGGAAGAAGTTCCAGCTACACAAACTATAACTGATAATTTAGTAGAACCGGAAGATCCAATAGTCTCCAACGAACCTCAGCCACTCCGCAGATCTAGTAAGGTTCCTCATCCACCTGAGAGATACTACAGTTTTCTCATATACGGTGGGAGCGAGAATTGCATCATGGAAAATGATGACCCAACTAGTTTTGAGCAGGCTATCACAAGTGGGAACTGTGTGAAATGGCTAGATGCTATGTGATTGATTAGTAGAGATTTTACGTTCAAAAATATTAATTACCGCAATCAGGACGGCGTCGCTTCGCAGCTAGCCGGTGAGTGCGGGTCGATCCACAGAGACGGGTAAATTTCTTTAAAGTGTTTTAACGAGTTGATTCTTTTTGTCGTTTTGGTTTTATAAAAATCTAGATCTAAAACTTAAAACTTAATTAACCTAATTTAAATTCTTGCTAGGGTTAGGCTTAGAAGAAGTTTTGGAAATTAATATTTTTTCTCACCGCTTTCAATACCTTCCTTTTTTATAGGTCTATTAGGTGTTAAGTTAATTATCAATAAAGTGGATACAAATCTTTTGGGAAGATATTTCTTCCTCTAGATTTGTACCCTACCTTTGTTGATAATTATCCTAACCCTCACGGAAAACGCGCGGAACCGGCCCTTTATACTACGGTTCATCGTTACCTCGAAGGGTAGGATGCCGCAGGAGCGGTTGTGCTCGTGTTGCGTGAAGTTCTAATTCATTAGGTGAAGGTGGCATTGAAAGGGGCGAGAGATTTCATCTCTCAACCCTTTCCCTAAGGCTAACCCTAACAAGCGAGGAGACTACTCGCTCATTAGGGGATGGGAAGACATTATAATTAAAAGAAATAAAAGACTTACTAGGTGACGGCTCCCTCCAAACAAGAAGAACAGATCTGAATTTTGCTCCAGAAAATCTGAATTTTATTGATTGAAAAGAGGCATACATTTTCCAGATCTAAAATTACAATTTATAGGAAAATAGAAACCTAGGGTTACAGACTCTCGCACACGTGAATTTACAGATTTGACCCCTTAGAATCCCAACAACAGAACAGTCGCGCCGACTCAGAAAAGATCCACCGACATGCTCTCTGTACGGCCGCGGAAGCGCGGCACCATGCTAGGTTTGGCCGCGGTTCCGCGGCTAAATAAGAGAGTTAGGCTCTGTTGTTTTCTGGGCTTTTTCCTTGTCTGTTTGGGCTTCTGTTTCCATATGCAGTTTCTCTGTTGGGCTTCTTATTCTACTCCAGATATTTCAGTGAAGACTTGTATTGGCTTTTTAACCGTTTCACCTTGACATTCGTTGCCTTGCACCTGTGTGAACTGGGCTTGACTAGGATCCGTCTAATAGTTGGTCAAAAATCCCTTTATCTTTGTTTTGTGTCTTTTTCACTGTATTTGCTCCAGAAACCTGTAACCTGTAATATGCAACAAACGTGAGTCAAGAATACCTGTTTATTTATAAAAAGGATAAGAATAGGGGAATGATAAATGCAATATTCTGGTCTGAACAAATACCCCCAAACTTACCTTTTGCTCGTCCTCAGAGCAAACTTATTATTTTATTCTCTAAAAAAAACCTAACCGCACTTTCGCAGGGAAACGCGATTGCACTGAGCACGTGCAACAAGCCGTTAAACCTCTAGGTGTCCCTAGTAGGAGGAGTGTTGTCTCCTGAGGGTTTTCAGCGGATACTACCCACAAAATCCTATCAACTCAACCCATTGACTTTTGTTCTCCAATTAGGTTTTCTAACAAAGAATTCTATTATCTTCTACCTGTAAATTATCCACCCATATTTTTCACGCTTCCACATTATTTAACTTAAGATTATATATGTTATGTAGACCTACTTAGCTTTCGGCATCTCTTAAGTTTTCCTTCTAGGGTTACATCTCCACTTAGGAATTTTCTATCAACTCTATTAAAGATACAAGTTCTATTCTTCATTCCTTTCTCTTATCTAAGTTCCAATCACATATCCCTACGTGTGTGTATATATTACCCCTACACTTGGAAATTCAAATCAAGCAATCATACTCTCATCCAAAGCACTTATTAAAATGAAATTTGCTTACACATCCTTCATGCGATCGTTAATACTTCTTGAGGTACCAACGACCGATTACAAAATGCGTTTGCACTTTTAAAGCGTACTTCCTAGTCTTTGCAACACCCAAGGCTTTAGCAGTGACTCCCAAACCAGTTGGTCTAAGGCACTAGGTGATGAAGCACCCTCGCTAAATATTTTTCTATTTTTGCAGCCTTAAGTAATCACAAAAACCAGTGTCCATTTTTTTTTATATTTTTTCTTTTGTTTTCATCGGACTAAGGACTTTAGACAAGAGCACTTCAAGGTCTCTTCTACTATTCCAAGTTTCAAGGTGCGTGATTGTGCAAATTGTAGGGTATACATTTTCAGAATCTAGACTTAAGTTAGGAACTATTTTTCAAACTTATACTCTAATAAGAACATCAATACTCTTCCCTTGTTTCGACTTAGCCCAAAAAGTGAACCCAAAATTTGCCTATTTCTAAATAAACTACAAGGCATATACTTTCTACCGTTAAACTTTAAGGAATGTTATTTTTAGGGTTTTTTAATTCACTAAGTCTAAGATCTAGTTGTTCCTACCTAGTTAACCTATCTGTCAAACTCAAGTCAATTAGCCAATATTGAATACAATTATTTTTATAATTTTTGAAATTTTTCAATTTTTTATGGGTTTTCAAATAAATATGCAAATGCAAAAATATGTACAAATGAATGCGAAGGAAGAAGACGTACCGAGCATACCCCCAAACTTGAATTTGACAGTGTCCTCACTGTCATGCTAAACCAAGAGGGTCAAAATACCGATACTCCCCTGTTTATTTATTTATAATTTTTTAATGTTTCGAAATTTTTTTTTTATTATTTTTTTTAGAAAAAGAAAACAAAAAATATTTACATATGTACAAGATTCCCCCCCAAACTTAAGCTTGGCCTTACACAGGCCAAATGTTAGCACCAACCATTCAAAGATCTTATCGTGGTAATGGTATAGTTGGTGCAAGAATAGGGTGCGGAGGAAAGAAATGAGAGATACGCGAGACCGTGTGGGAAGAGGGGTAGAATACGGTCTCGGTGGGGGAGAAGAAAGATGGAAAGAAGAAAGAAGTGAAGTGCGATCTTGAGGGTGTAAATTGAGTGAATAAATTAGCGCAATATGTGATGAACGATGTGTTAAAAGCGATTGCGCTAACCTATCAACTCGTCGTGCAATGGGGTCAAATCCCTCAAGATTCGCAAGAAAACATGGGTACGCCGAACTTGGTATAGGAGATGAAAGCGTAACAGTCATTTGTTCGGTCGGAACAATAGGAAGGAGGGAGGGTGATATAACAGTCAAAGGTTCAGGAGGCTGAATTGGAAAATTTGACACATCAAATAAAAATGGTTCAACCTCGATATTATCCTCAAGACTCTCCTCAATATTTAATCCATCCATGCCATTATCATCAAAATCTAGACGCATATGAGATTCGGGGGAAACATTTAATAACTCAGGATGATGATTTGAACATAAAATTTCTATTAAATCGACAGGTTCATCATCCGAAATATTCCCGGCGTCTATATCCTCAATCAAGTGAAAATTAATTTCTTTAGACACTTCATCCACAGCATGGATATTTATCAATGTAGGTTCTAGAGTGGAGGTGTAAAGATCGAAAGGATTAGGTGCAGTTTCACTCGAAAGGGGTTCCTCACAATTTGGCAAATCAAACACTACAAAATCACACAACTCATTTTTATTTTCAACTGGTGAATCATTTGGAACAATCGATGGAAAACCGGAGTTGTGGGTTTCAATTTGGTAAGGGTAGGTTTGATTTGAAAATCCTCTCTCATTCTCACTCTGTCCAACTGCCGCCTTACACATTGAAAAATTCGGAGCTAGCGGGACACTAGCTACCGGTTCACTAGGTTGCGTAAGGGCGGCCATGGATGCTTCCATTGTCCTCATCATTTTATTTGTTGCAGCAATATATGCTTCCAACAACTCTTCCAAACTAGACTTAGGTGGTGAGGGGGTTTCAGTAAAAGATTCAAAATTGGTTGGATATGTGAAACTCCCTAATGGCTGTGAAGAAACAGTGTCTAGTGAAGATGGAAAAGTCGGGTAGGACTGATAGGAAGTGGGTGGTAGGACAGGGGTAGGGTCAACATATGGATAAGAAGGTGAATAATCGTGTGGATCCCTAAAACTAAATGAGTGGAGAGGGGTGAAAGATCGACTGCGAGATTGAGCAATATGCTCAGCAATGGACATCGGCCTAGGAGTGACAGAAGGACTTGAAGAAGTGGTGTCAACATATGTAGGTTGTAAAGGTTGACTCGGTTGACACAAAGTGGGTTGAAAAGCCAAACTGTTTCTCCTAGACTCTTCTATGTGATCTTTCAAAGATTTTTTTGGCAAGGAGGGATCATTTTTAAATTGACCGAACACATTGACAAATGACGCAAAGTTAGGTTCGGGATACCAAGATTCGGCAAGAGATTTATGATGTGGGGTACCCATGATAGAAAAGTGCAAGGATTTCTTAGCGACAAAATTTTTGCAAGTTTTTAAAAGATTTTTATGTTAATTTTTTATTGAAGAGTTTTGCAAGACGGTTTTAGAAAATGGACTCGTGACACAAAAGTATCAATCACACATGCACAATCAGGCCTAGATCTAGGGTTGCCTAGGTCTACTAGACAGCTCCTAACTAGGGATAGAAATAGACCTCAAACCGCCTCTTCACGGACAAATACGGCCAGGTAAGTGGGAAGGAACCACCACTACAGTGGGCCTAATTAAAAACCACTAGCCTAGACACCGCAATGTCGGTTAGGATAAACGGCCGATGCCTACCCTAGTCCTTTTCCTATTGAGCTCGCTGTCCTTAGGTCTGAGTCTAATCTTTTTTAATTAAAGGTGGTCGATGCAAAATGCTTAGGTGTTTTCTGGGGTCCTGGGAAGGGTAATGAAATCCCCACCCAATCTGGATTTGGTCAAATAGCCCCTTAGAATCCGGTTAAATTATGCAAAACAACAAAATCACTTGCAATCAATTTTAGCGCAGCGCAAAGAAACCTGCAGAAATCTGTTATTTAGAAGGGGGTAGAAGATTTTTTAGCGCAAAGAACCCTGCAGAAAATTTTTACAGATAGAGATATGAAGGTTACAGAGGAGAGGAAAAGAAACAAACCCACAAAATTCCAAGTGCTGACGTGTCATTATGAGCGCGGATCCGCGGCAAGTTGTGGGTTTAGGCCACGGATGGGCGGCGGAATTAGGGTTTCAGGCACTGCAAAATTTTGTGCTGATCTGTTGGACAATTTCTTCTCTGTTCCTATATACCAATTTCTGTTTTGCCTTCTGCAAAATTCCAGATCCACGATTCTTCGCTGTTCTGCAAGATTCAAATAATACACCCTTCAAACAGATCAAGTTTGATAAATTTTTTTTATTTTTTATATTTTCATATTTTTATAGATTTTCAAAATTTATATCAACCCGAAAATTCACAAAAAAGAAAAATTACGCCGTCCCCGGCAACGGCGCCATTTGATTAGTAGAGATTTTACGTTCAAAAATATTAATTACCGCAATCAGGACGGCGTCGCTTCGCAGCTAGCCGGTGAGTGCGGGTCGATCCACAGAGACGGGTAAATTTCTTTAAAGTGTTTTAACGAGTTGATTCTTTTTGTCGTTTTGGTTTTATAAAAATCTAGATCTAAAACTTAAAACTTAATTAACCTAATTTAAATTCTTGCTAGGGTTAGGCTTAGAAGAAGTTTTGGAAATTAATATTTTTTCTCACCGCTTTCAATACCTTCCTTTTTTATAGGTCTATTAGGTGTTAAGTTAATTATCAATAAAGTGGATACAAATCTTTTGGGAAGATATTTCTTCCTCTAGATTTGTACCCTACCTTTGTTGATAATTATCCTAACCCTCACGGAAAACGCGCGGAACCGGCCCTTTATACTACGGTTCATCGTTACCTCGAAGGGTAGGATGCCGCAGGGAGCGGTTGTGCTCGTGTGCGTGAAGTTCTAATTCATTAGGTGAAGGTGGCATTGAAAGGGGCGAGAGATTTCATCTCTCAACCCTTTCCCTAAGGCTAACCCTAACAAGCGAGGAGACTACTCGCTCATTAGGGGATGGGAAGACATTATAATTAAAAGAAATAAAAGACTTACTAGGTGACGGCTCCCTCCAAACAAGAAGAACAGATCTGAATTTTGCTCCAGAAAATCTGAATTTTATTGATTGAAAAGAGGCATACATTTTCCAGATCTAAAATTACAATTTATAGGAAAATAGAAACCTAGGGTTACAGACTCTCGCACACGTGAATTTACAGATTTGACCCCTTAGAATCCCAACAACAGAACAGTCGCGCCGACTCAGAAAAGATCCACCGACATGCTCTCTGTACGGCCGCGGAAGCGCGGCACCATGCTAGGTTTGGCCGCGGTTCCGCGGCTAAATAAGAGAGTTAGGCTCTGTTGTTTTCTGGGCTTTTTCCTTGTCTGTTTGGGCTTCTGTTTCCATATGCAGTTTCTCTGTTGGGCTTCTTATTCTACTCCAGATATTTCAGTGAAGACTTGTATTGGGCTTTTTAACCGTTTCACCTTGACATTCGTTGCCTTGCACCTGTGTGAACTGGGCTTGACTAGGATCCGTCTAATAGTTGGTCAAAAATCCCTTTATCTGTTGTTTTGTGTCTTTTTCACTGTATTTGCTCCAGAAACCTGTAACCTGTAATATGCAACAAACGTGCGTCAAGAATACCTGTTTATTTATAAAAAGGATAAGAATAGGGGAATGATAAATGCAATATTATGGTCTGAACAGTGATCTGAGATGGAATCCATGTACACAAACAAAGTATGGACTTTGGAAGTTTCTCCTGAAGGGGTAAAACCCATCGGGAGCAAGTGGATCTTTAAGAAGAAAATTGGTGTAGATAGAAAAGTTGAGACCTTCAAAGATAGACTTGTTGCTAAAGGTTTTCGTCAACGACCGGGTGTCGACTATGATGAAACATTTTCTCTTGTCGCTATCCTTAAGTCCATCATGATCCTACTTGCCATTGCTGCATACTATGACTACGAAATCAGGCAGATGGACATCAAGACCGCTTTTCTAAATGGTGATTTAGAAGAGAGCGTGTATATGTCACAGCCAGAGGGCTTCGTAGACGGTGGGAGCAGCGGAAAGGTGTGCAAGCTGCTTAAAGCCATCTATGGATTAAAAAAGGTATCGCGGAGATGGAACATCTGTTTTGATGAAGCGATCAAAGAGTTTGACTTCATCAAGAACATAGATGAACCATGTATATACAAAAAGGTTGTAGAGAGTAAGGTTGTCTTCCTCGTATTGTACGTGGATGACATACTCTTGATAGGAAACGATGTTCCTATGCTACACTCGGTAAAGCTCTTCTTATCACAAAAGTTCACCATGAAAGATCTGGATGATGCCTCCTACATCCTAGGGATAAAGATCTATAGGGATAGATCTAAACGGATGTTGGGATTATCCCAATCCAGGTAGATTGACACCATACTAAAGAGGTTTAGTATGGAAGATTCTAAGCATGGTAATTTACCCGCTTGTTCAGGAATCACTCTCTCCAAAGAAATGTCTCCCAAGACTGATTTGGAAAAGGCTCGCAAGCAAGAGATACTCTATACTTCGGCAGTCGGGTCTATTATGTATGCGATGTTATGTACCAGACCAGATGTAGCTTACGCACTAGGTGCAGTGAGTAGGTATCAATCAGATCCTAGGGAAAAGCACTGGACAGCTGTGAAGAACATTCTTAAGTACGTGAGAATGACTAAAGAAATGTTCTTGGTGTATGGTAACGGAGAACTCCAGGTGGAGTCCTTTACCGATTTGAGCTTCCAGAGTGATAAGGACGACAGTAAGTCGGTCTCGGGTTTTGTATTCACCCTCAATGGAGGGGCGGTATGTTGGAAGAGTTCCAAGCAAGATACCGTAGCAGACTCGACGATGGAGGCTGAATACATCGCTGTCAACGATGCTGCCAAAGAGGAGTCTGGATGAAGAAGTTCATTACTGAACTTGGTGTGGTTTTATCCATTGAGCATCCAATACCTTTGTATTGTGATAACAATGGAGCTGTGGTTTTGGCCAAGGAAACCCGGTCCTATTAGATCCAGACATATTCTTAGGCGGTATTACCTGATCCAGGAGATAGTATCGACGGGAGATCGAGGTGAGGAGAGTTGACACGAAGGACAACACAGTGGATCCTCTCACGAAAGCCCTCCCCCAGACACAGTTTGAGAGAAATTTGGGGATGTTGGGTATGAGATGTTAGGAATATATATGCCCTAGCGGCCATTATTGTATGATATAGTGGATGCTTGGACATATATATATATATATATATATATATATATATAGGACTTTCTTGCTCAACATGATAGTATGCTATCCGGTTGCTCTTTATCTTAACATGTACACTTGTATTATTATACTGTCTCTCTGATACATATTGATAAAGCGCTTAGGATGTTAGCTTGACTACCAGGAATATGATGCAGATCATACTAGTGGGGCTTATGTAGTCTACAAGCACATCATTTTAACAGTTCCTAGTCGAGGGAGTATCGAGACAGGGCATCAATATTCCAGTGTAAACTAGTGTGTACGTTTCTTGACCCTGTATGGGGGTGATGGTTGATCCCACATCCATTGGTGTTTGACATCAAAGATTGTACACAGGTGCTCATTAGAGAATGGGTTCACCGAACAGGACTCACCGAGAACTCCTAGTTGGTACTATACCTATCGTCAGATAACAGTTCTCTGGTGACACTTGTACAGGTTAGTCTGTAGATCCGAGATCATCATAGAGTCTTGTGTGGTTCCTACTGTGCTTTGATTTCCTTCCTACCATGGCTCAAACGAGTCGTGCAAACAGGTGGATTTTGGGTACAGTCCCGAGTCACATGGAGGCAATGAGCGATAGGAGGGGTTTCGTCTCTCCCGGTATTAGGAGTTGATGTTGCGCTATACTCAATTGGCTATAACAATAAGTCCCTAACCAGGGCTGATGAGATTTACTGGTAAGTGTTATCAGTAGTTTCTCAAACGGTTATAGGCCACACATCGGCATGACTTATCAAATTATTGGAGTCTGACGATTCCACCCCTAGACTCGATATGCGACATATCAGATGAAAAGACCGGACTGTACGGTAAGTGTTGCTTATAGGCTTTTCGGGAGTTTGGACAAGCTTGCTTGTTGATCTTCTATTCGCTCAATACCTGGGTAGCCATTACGTACAGCTAGTACCGCTGATGGCCTGTGGGTGATTGATGTGATCATTACCTACTGCTGGCGTATTGACGAGTCTTTAGAGTCCCACACAGAGGTTTCCTAGCTCAAGCGAAACGAAGTAGGGCACATATGGTGATATGTGCGGGAGCTTGATTAAATACGAGTATGTGATACCGTATTCTAATATCGTGATATGTGATATCGGTTAGATTATATGTGACATTGTAACACTTTAGAATGCGGTTAGAGGTTAATTAAGCGAAAATATGGTTTTTAGTAAAAAGTTTACCAAAACGGTTTTTAAATATTTTATAAAAATTAATGAATATTTTATTAGAATTTAATTGGGCTTGCATACACATGTGCATGTTAACCTAAGGCTAATTTTGGGTTAAACCGTGTTTTTTTAATAAATGATATTTTTTCTTTTGGGGGTTGACTTGAGGAGAGAGAGAGAATGATAGGCTAGGAGGCTTGGGGGGGACAAAGGATGGCAAGCATTTATGGAGAAGAGAGAGGGCATGGTTGACTCTCAATTGTTTTCAAAAAAAAAAAGCAAAACACTCAATTTCCTCACACCTCACACTCTCTCTCCCTCTCATTTTTTCTGGGCAACAGCAGTAGCAGCAGCAGCTCCCCCTCCCTCTTCTTCTTTTCTTCTTCTTCTATTTTCTTTCTTCTCCATTCATTCAAGCTCCAATCCCTACAAAAAAATCCATCTTTCTTCACAAAAATCTCTTGTTAAAGCACCCAAAACCCTTCCTTGCTGATCCTTGAGGCAAAGTCGTCAAGTTTGAGCCACACCTAGACCAATTTGAGGTATAAAGTTAACCTCAACTTCCCTTTTTGCTAAACTTGTAGTTATTTAGCATAATTTAGTGTTTAAGTTAGTTTTAGTGCTAGTTTTGTGATTTAAGTGGAATTTAGGCCAAGTTATGGTTTTTATGGCCTTATTAGCTTAACTTTGGGTTATTAGTGCTGTTAAATCCAAGTTTTTGCCTCAGGTTACACTAAAACCCCATAATGTATTAAGTTTAGTATTAATTAGTGTTTAGTTAAGAAATTAGTGCTATTTTGAGATCCGCTTTTGACCCGGGTGTTACAGAGAAAAGTTGAGTTTACTGGAATATGTTCACTAGACCTAGACTACACACACGGAGCACGAGACCCTAATTCACAACTCTGGCCGCAAATAAATTCTTTCTGGCTGCAATTTGCGGCCAGAGGGGGGAGTTGGGTGTCTGGGTTTTTTCTGGGGGAGTCTGCTACATATTTAAGGTGTTTGGTGTATGCAACTTTTCTTAATTCTGTTGTATAAAAATCTGGAACTAAATACCTTGTTTCAATACTTTTAAACTTGCACGACACGTACGTTTTGTGAGTGGGTTTAGTGATTCCTGTGTATCGCAGCGTGTCAGGGTAGTTTCAAACGCGTATACGCACGTTTTGGCATATCAAGTACACACGCGTTTAGTTTCCGACGCTAGTTTCTCGTTTGGTCTTAATATCGCGTTTTTGCAGGATTTTGCCTTATGTGCGTTACTTTGTGTAAATTCTAGGTTCGCAGGCGGGTACTTCGGACGCTGCAAAAAAGGGGAAGCAGGTGGTTGGCTACACTTAGCACGAGATCATGGTGAGTAGATTTAACATCTACGGGGAAATCTCCCGTATGGCGTTATGCGTCAGGGCTTGATAGGATGTTATAGCCACATGTTATATTCATATATTTATAGGTTATGCATATGTACCATAGTTGCATACCCCGCTCTTGTTGCATATGGACATAGTAGTTATAAGACACCGCACTGTTACTAACGGTTCATGCTGCACAAGCATAAATTGTATGTTACACACACACCGTTAGTAATTGCCATAACACTCGCACTATAGAGTTGCTATGAACCACACATCGTTTAGCATACTTCATCCTTGATGATTAGACATGATTCTGTTCCTATCGATGCACACACATATAGTACACTCATTCTTGCTCATATACTCACTTGTACATTTATATTGGCATATATGCATAATATACACTCATACTTGCGTATGTATACCTTGTGCATTCATACATACATATTTCACATACATAGATGATGCTTGCTTGATTTCTAAAGAAATGGGGACCGCATGAAATATTTTCAAAACTGGATCCATTTTAAAGAGCGGTTTTCCCTTTTTACTTGTAGTACGATTTTATGCGGCATACGACACTTTGCATGGATTTACGCATTGAGTTTTGGATTCATGTGATTTCTGAATTTGAGAACCGTGGTATTATTTTAAGAAAGTATGCACTGTTTTGAAAAACCCGGTTTCTCTTGGTATGATATTTCAGTGCATCCACCATGCGTTTTCTCGGTTCTGAGACGTGTGACATGTGAACCCGATTCGAGGAGCTGGATGAGGCCGATTGCGGGTATATGGTGGACCCGGTATGGTACCCCGGGGCAAGAAAAGGATGCTGTGTATACAGACGGTAAGCCTGGCAGAGGGACTACTACCTACTGGTGATTGGTTGGACCTGGTGGTTATCCGGAGGATACTGACCAGAGTCAAGAGATGGATACGGGCCGACCCGTACTGCCGGGGCCGTGGACCGATTCCGCAGACGGAGCCCGATATATGAGGATTTGCGTGTCGATGCTGGACACGAGTATTTCATGATATTCTCGAGTGCCAATGTTGGTGTTAGTTATGTATATGCCCTAGAGGCCATTGTTGTACATTTGATGTATATTATAATGGATGCTTGGATATATACAGAGAGGACTTTCTTGCTCGTCATGATAGTATGCTATTTGGTTTCACTTTATCTTAACATGTTGACTTGTATTGGTTTACTGTATTACTCTCACATGTTGATAAAGCCCTTAGGATCTGTACTCGACTACTGGAACTATGATGAGATCATACTAGTGGGGCCATAGTAGTCGATGAGTACATCCTATAACTGTTCCTAGTCGAGGGTATATCGAGATAAGGCATCGATACACCAGAGTAGACTAGCATATACGCATCTTGACCCATATGATGGGCGATGGATGATCCCATATCCATCGGTGTTTGACATCAAGGATGGTGTACGGGTGCTCAGTGGAGACTGGGTACACTGGACGGACTCGCCGAGAACTCCCAGATGGTGATATACCACACGTCAGATGGCAGTTCTCCGGTGACACTGGTACAGGGTAGTCTGTAGACCCGAGATCGTCATAGAGTCTTGTGTGATTCCCACTGTGTTTTGATTTCCACCTTACCATGTCCAAAAGGGCGTGCAAAATAGTGGCTTTAGGGTACAGTCCCGAATTACATGGAGGCAATGAGCGATAGGAGGGGATTCGTCTCTCCCGGTATAGGGAGTTGATGTCGTGCTGTGTTCGATTGGCTATAACTGGAAGTCCCTGGCCAGGGCTGATATAGAGATATACTGATAAGTGTTACTAGTAGTTTCTCGACCTGTTATGAGCCTCACATCGACACGACTTATCAGTTACTGGGGTCTGACGTATACCACCCCTAGACTTGATATGCGACATATCAGACGAACAGACCGGACTGTACGGGAGTGTTACTGATTGGATTCACAGGAGAACGGACAGGCTAGCTTGTTGATCTTCTGATCGCTCAATACCTGGGTGGCTGTTACATTTAGCTGACCACTTGCAGCTTGTGGGTGTTTGATATGATCATCACCTGCTACCGGCGTATTGACGATTCTTTAGAGTCCTACACAGAGGTTTCTTGGCTCAGGCAAAACGGAGTAGAGGCACATATGTGATATGTGCAGGACCGAGGATAATGCGATATGAGATACCGTATTATATTCTCGCGATATTTAGATATGAATCGGGACATCGGATCAAGTATTGATTCGATGAATCGGTACATGATATATTAGCCGGTTATATTCGATATAGCCGGATCGTTGGATCAAGTGTTGATTCGATGATTTAATGTATAATGATATATATGATATATTGTATTACATTATCTAATATTGGCTCGCTTTATTATTTTATTTTCTCACCGGATTAATACATTGATATATATGCGATATATGTTAAATGTATTATTTTCTTTTGTTGCAAATATATAATATATATGTGATATATATTATTGTGACATAATATGATTTATTATAAAACATGTTTAAGGATGATAAAAAGGGATTAGGGTTTGATTAGGGTTAGCTTCTTCTTGTTCATTCTAGAAGGATTCTATTTTGTCTTGGTTAAGATATTATGGTTGATACTTATCCTTAACCTAACTAAACCCTAACTCTAGTTTATTCTCTACAAACTCTTAGCCTATCATCCTTGACCATGGTTCTATAATCAATCATATACATTTCTTTTCTATTCATCACAAAAGGATTATCTTTTCCATTATCATCTTCTTCTCTCTTGAGTTCTAAAAGAAAATGCTTACTAGTTAATTCTTGTGTGATGATTTCTTGTGAGAAAGTGAATAAAAAGAAAGCATAATTAGTACTCCCTCATCCTCATCTAATCTAGCCCATTAGATTAGAGTGTTCATCTCTTTAGAGTGAGAAAGCTTGGGTTAAAGCAACTTCGACGTAGATCATCGGAGAATCGGAACACTTCAAGCTAGCATGGATCGTTTGAGTCGTAGAGCCTCTCTTGAGTCTGGAAGATCATGGATCGCGGCGAAGGGACTTCTACTCGGAGCTTATGAAGCGAAGGAGCGGACTACAAAGGTTGTAATCCCTCACACTTAGATAAAAAGATGTTATCTTGCATGCTAAACCCTAATAATCTAGCAAAGATCCTGTCTTTGAGTTGTTCGGCACATGTAAAATTTTATTCATGCATGTTTGATGCTTTATGAACCTTCATAAGTGTGCCTAGGAACCCTACAGTTGGGCACTCATGTTTTCCATGAGATTTACAGGATATGAGGGCCGATTAGATTGACGGCATCTGAGTTTTACTGGGATTTTGGGTGTATTTAATGAACACCGGATATTTTTCCACGATGATGATTCGTGCAGATGATATTTCACCCCATGCTCTGCATTCTTAGATATGCATTGCATCATGTAGTTGTAGTACCTGATAGAGTATTGTTCCCCTCCGAACACAGAGACGCGACCGCGTAGGTCCGTCTTGCCTGAAATTCGGGGCAGATGTTAATTGGTGCTATCCGTCCACCTCTCCGAAGATGCCAAGTTGATTTATGGCACCATATATCGAAGGTTTAAATGGATGTGGCCGATGTAGCAGACTTCGTCAGATTCCCCCTCATCTGAGGGGGTTTTGATTGTGGGGACGCTTTTCCCTGCAGGCGCAAGCCCCTACAGTTAATTACGCTACCACATCGCGATAACAACTTTCTCCTTCTCCAGATGGTCACTTCGTGTCGTGGGTGTTTGTTTTGTTTGTGGTTGCCCGTGGATTGTATACGGAGACTAAGTTATGTTGTCGTCCGTAGGGCGTGGACTAGTCCAAATCCGTATCTTTCTTAGATTTCGGTTTGGGGGTTGGGTTTAAGATTACATTAGCCTCATTTGAAACTAAGATCAACTTAAACGTTTGTTAAGGATACGTTAGTCTAAATTTAGATTAAGATCAACTTAACGGGACCATTTAGATCCGACAAGAGAGCAATTGGGCTCTATTGTTTAGTTTAGTGACATTGCGGTCGATTGCCAGTTTAAGGACATGGGGGTCCATTGTTAGTTTAAAGACATCGCGGTCGAGGTTAAGGAAATCATAGTCCGTGGATTTAAGGACTCCACAGTCCGATGTTAGTTTAAAGACGTCGCGGTCGAGGTTAAGGACATCATAGTCCGTGAGTTTAAGGACCTCACAGTCCGATGTTAGTTTAAAGACATCACGGTCGAGGTTAAGGACATCATAGTCCGTGAGTTTAAGGACCTCACAGTCCGATGTTAGTTTAAAGACATCACAGTCGAGGTTAAGGACATCATAGTCTGTGAGTTTAAGAACCTCACAGTCCGATTTAAAGATGTCATAGTCTGTGAAATGCGTGGTTGTCGGGACCCGTCACCTCTTTGAAGACGTTAAAGAATTACAACGACGAATATTAAAGGAGTGAAGAGATGTACCCTTGAACCAAGGTGAGTTGGTTGAAAGAGCGGATGTGCTCAATTCAAAATAAGTTGAGGACTTATGGCCAAAATTGGGCTAAATCCAATTAAAATGTTTTAACATTTTATTTTTGTTCTGGCTATGAAGCCTTTACTTGGGCTCAGCCCTTTTAATAATGCTAGGCATTGGGCCCTGACGTTTTTGTCTTGTATTGAATGCATAGCATTTATCAGAAACAAAGTTTGTTCTGACAGTGCGCCACGTGGCGCGCCAGGCGCGTTGCGCCAGTCAAAGAGCGCATCGTGCTTCTGTCGGGTAGCGCACACGAAGAGGACACGTATCGCGCTTAGCGCTAAGCGCTAGTTTGTTAGCGCATTGCGCTTTTAATTTATGAGCGCATTGCGCTAGTCTGTTGGCGCACCAGTGAGTGACACGTGGCGCGCTTGATGCTGAGCGCCAGCCCATGAGCGTAGTGCTCTGTTTTAGAAGTGCAAATCGCAGATTGTGTCTCTGGTTGACACATGGCAAGTTTTGGCGCTGAGCGCCGGTCCAATGAGCGCAAGGACGCAATTCATGAGTGCAAGGCATTTTTTAATAGCACAAAGTGCATTTGATCAATTTTAAGATCAAAGAACAAATTTATGTTCTTCAAAGGAGGCTTTGCCTCAAGATCCAAGAACAAAAGTTCTTGTTTTTATAAAAGGCTCTGCCTTTATAGATCAAAAGATCTGTGAGTGAAGTATTTTACTTCTTTTTATTATTTTATGATTAGATCTTTGATCTTTTCTTTTTTATTAAAGACCTTGGTCTTTTTCTTAGATCTCTGATCTTTTTAGAAGATGGTTCTTCTTTTTACGGGATGGTTTCATCTCTATTATTCAAGAACATAGTTCTTTTTACCTTGAAGATGAAGAAAAATCTTCTTTTTTCTAAGAACTTTCTCTTTTTTTGCAGAGGGTTTTTCTCTCTCTTTTCTATATGTTAGACTTGAAGTCTAGGGTTCTTTATATAGGGCCAAATGATTTGTTAAATCAGTTTTGAGAGATCTTTCTCTGATTGATTTGGAATATTTCCCACCATTGGATCTTTGATCCTAAGGCTTCTGTTTTACAGAAGATAATCTTCTTGTTTTAATAAGATTGAAAAATCTTTCCATAACAGAATTTTAATTCTGATTAATTAATAATTTATTATTAGTAGATCTTTTGATCTGACGGTGGGGAATTTTTAATCCCAGCGCTGGCGCACCTTACGCTAGCGCACCTACGTTCGACACGTGGCGCGCAGCGCAGAGCGCAGCGCAACTGCGCTAGCGCACCCGTGTTTGACACGCGGCACGCAGCGCAGAGCGCAACGCAACTGCGCTAGCACACCCGTGTTTGACACGCGGCACGCAGCGCACCTGGCGCTAGCGCGTCTGCGCTTGACACGTGGCACGCAGCGCGCAGCGCACGGGATCTGAAGCGTTGCTTCAATTTTTGAATTTTGAAATTCAAAACAGAGCTTTGCTCTGATTGGGGGAAACAAGTACCTTGCATGATTATTGCATACCCAGATTACCATATTGATGTTATCAGATTGCACATGTTAGTGTGTCGCAGTACGTGCATACTTGCGATTACATTTATATGTTATTTACTATTCATGAGTTGGCAACTCACCCCCGTTGTGCCACAGTGTTTGCAGGTCGACCCTCAGAGTAGTTGCGACAGGGCTACTTCCTTGTATCTTTTTGCCATGGATACCACTGCAGTTGGCGTGTGAGTCGTTTGGTTATAGGTGGGTTTTTGCGGTATCCGTTTATTTTCCATTTATACACTCTATTGTATCTAGTACTCTCCATCTACCATTCCATGTATTGACTTAGAGACCAGTTGTGAGAACGATATTGTATATTTATTTTTGTACTCTGGACGTTGAGCTCATGTGAGCCGGCTTTATTATGCAGTTTTACCTTTCATGCTGTTTTTCACTTATATTGTTCATTTTTCGCTACGGCGTCGTATATTATTCTTGTGGTGGTTGTTTCTGACGTTGGGCGTGATTGCTCCCGTTTGGGGATGCTTTATTCTTATTATTAGTCATTTTATTTATACCATGTGTTGTACCCGTTTCGGGGCTAGTTTTTACAAAGGAGGTGCTGCCGAAAATTTTAAGAATAACTTAAACTTTAAAGATTTTTACTCAAGGCTTTCCAAATGTTTTAAATTAATGTTTTCATCACTCACTACTTTTAATGGTTTTGATTTCTGCGTTTTGGCTTACTTAGTCGCGTTACGCCTGTAAACGTTACGTGGTTTGCCCCATGCTCCTGTGGAGACGGTGTGCGTGCCCTCGGTGCCCCGTGATCCCGTGGAGACGGTAACCGTAGCTTCACCCGAATCTGGCATCGACTCGGATATCGGGACTCGCCATGCCAAAGTGCCCACGAAACGCAAGCTGGTGCTGGTTGCGACCGGAGCTCGCTCACAGAAGAAGAAAAAGAAATCGCTCTTCTCTGCCGATGTCGTATTTGGTCAGGAGCCTCATGCTCCTTATAGTGAGGGCTTGAGCGAGTATGGGACAAATGAGGGCTTATTCATGCCGCCAGATGATACTGATCTGGCGGCTGCCATCGCAGCTTCCGAGCGATTGGCAAGACGCAAAGAGGGGTTGGATAATCTCGCGCGATCAGGTAATCATTAGTTGTATTTTCCGCTATTGCATCATACTTCTATCGTTGTTTTTTGACTAACGCTTTTCCTTCTTTAATAGGCATTTCTACCGAAGAAGCTCTCGCTGCTTCTCTCAAGACTTTGGAGGAAGAGGAACGACTTCGAGCATCCTTATGCCTCGGTACATTTTGGTTCACCATGTTTCTACTCCCATTTCTTATGAGTAATCTAACCCTTTTCTTTGTCTTATCGTAGGGACCACAATGCCTATCTCGCAAGCTGATGCGGAAATTCTCCCCGGGCCAGCTACCGAAGTCCCGACCTCTTCGGCACTGCCGAAAGAGGCATTACTCAAAAAACCGATGATGGAAGCCTTGACGGCTCCGGAGGTACCCCTGGATGTGGATGATGACGTCCTATTAAAGGAGGCTTCTAAAAGGTCTGTTTTGATGGCTCGGGAGGAAAGGAAGTGCCGGAGGCGTGCAGCAAGGGAGCGTAGTGCTGCTTTAGCTGTGGGAGCAGGTTCAAGCGCCGTTACCCCTGCTGTCTCCGGTTGCCTTGTCTACTGCTCACAGACGGACGACACGTGCGGCTCGGGAAGCCAACGGTAACTCAACTCCAGGTAATGTGCCTTGTGGCTCTGTTGTCAAAGTTTTAAGCTATCAGTTCTCATATATCTTATCTTTACAGAGCCGAGTCTTCCCGAAGAAGTGGCAGCGACCGCTGAGCCTGAGGGAGCGGTGGAGGAGGTAGCTGCTATTCCCGAACCCGGGGCGGCGGCAGATGATGTGGTCGCAATTTCCAGGCTCGAGGTAGTGGCCGACGAGACAGCTACCACGGCGGAGTCTAAAGCAGCAGTGGATGAGACGGTTACAATTACTGAGCCCAAGGTAGTGGCGAGCAAAACGGTATAATTACTGGGTCCGAGGTGGCCGCTCTTTCTCAAGAGTCGGGCACCGCTCCGATCATCGCCCTTCCCGCCTACGGTTCTTTGTCGTCTCCCAGCATCGCAAGTGTGACAACGGCTCTCGTGGAGTCAGGGGACGAGGCGACGGGAGGTGAGACCACTCCGATGGAGGAAGGAGACACCGCTGTTGTATCGAGTGACGCCCTAGTCACGGCTCCGACCGGCGACTCATCAGGTAGATTTTAAGTCACCGCCCTTCTTTTTATTCTGCAATCTCTTTTCAATTTTTCCTGATAGGGTTTATCTTGTTTCTAATGCAGGTACGGCTAGCGCTGATGTCGCGCTACTCGAGACAGCGCCGTCAGTTACCGCCCTGACGGTGACCACCTCTCTACCTTCTCTCGCACCGTCGCAAATGCTGGAAGGTATGGATTTGTGACCCATCAGTCTTTTTTCTCGGCTGTATAATTCATGTACCGACGTTGCGTTATCGCGTTTTTGCAGGAGTCCTTTTTGACCACCTGTACTAGGCACTGCATCCCCACTTCTCCTTCTCATTGGAGGTTGCTTCATCCAGTGGCGCTGGTGAATATAGCTTTTAATTAATGCTCTTTATTTTACCGACAATGAAATCATTTTTGATTCTTCTTTGCCTTGATTGCAGTACTACAGATTGAAGGAGGAGATGAGGGATCAGTTGCGCCGCTGGTTCTCCCGGCTTTGCCACCTGCTGCAGCTGGTATAGTAAATCCCATTTTTCATGAATCTCTTATATTTCTTGATCCGTCATCTGATTGTGATTTGTTTTGCAGCGGTCGCTTCAACTCCGGCCTCTTTCGAATCTCGCATTATGATGCCGGCAGGCCCCTTCTCCAGGCGTCCATCCTCAGAGGGTGCTGTGACGAGTCTGCGTATGCTGAGCGAATACGTCGAGGAGCTTGACGTGGAGGCTCCTACATCTGCCGTAGATTTCGCTGCTGAGGTCAATCCGATGCTGGGGACGCTTGTAAATTTCCATGACGAAGGCGTCGTCGAGTCTTGGGTTGATCACTGCAAGAAGATCGAGACCTGTCTGCATCAGCTTGAACTTATGCGTCTTGCCCCTGAGACTCAGGCTTTGAACTCCCAGCGGGCCGCATGGGTCAAGCAGTGTGCGTCCTTCCTCCGCCGTTTCGAACAAGAAGCGACCTTGAGGTGGAAGGAATGCGAGGAGGCTTCCGCTGAGTCTGTCCAATTGCGTGCCCAGGTCGAAGCGAACGCCGCACAACTGAGAGCTGTCTTTGACACCTTGCAGCGATATATCTCGGACGGTCTTGTATTGAGACGGAAGCTCAACTCTATCGAGCAGGTTATGCAGAGTCGCGAAGCTGCCCAACGGGAAGTCGATGAGAATATTTCATCCTGCTTGCAACAAAGAACTCGAATCGAAGCGGAGCTGGCCGCGGCGGCTGATCATGAGAAGGCACTGAAAGAAGTGCGAGAGCAGCTTACGGACTTGTTGAAAACGCTTCCTTCTCAGTAGCTGCCTTTATATCAATTATTACACTTGTAATCTTTGAATAATATGTATCCATTTTTTATTCTTTTATATGATGTATCTTGTATTCAATTGAGTTCATGAATAAAGACACATTTTTTATTATAATGTTGCTTTTTTCTCCTTGCTGTGTTGTTGCCATGTGATTTTAGTAAGTGCGATCTGTAGGTAGCATATAGCTGTCAATCTTGGATTCTTTGTAAAGTGGTGATGGCTTAGAAAACAGGGTTAGGATCTGTCACCTAAGACTTTTCAACTTTATGAGCCGTGAGGGTCTCATAAAGAATTTTCTCCCTACCAGTCGAGAGGATCCCGTAGGTGTAATTTCTCCTTAAGAATTGTGAGGATTCCTAAGTGTGTTTTCTCTTGAAAGTCGTAAGGATCTCACAAGAGAATTTACTCCCTTATGAGTCGTGAGGACCCGCAAGTGATGGATGAAGTTGTCCTTATCCGCATTTCACGTAGTCAGGGGTTGCTCTGGATGCTTCCCACGGGTTCACTGCCGTGTTCTGCGAGGACCGGACTCCGCTCTAGACGTTTTCCAGGATACCGTAGTTTAAATACATCGCGGTCGAGGTTAAGGACATCATAGTCCATGGATTTAAGAACTCCACGGTCCGTTGTTAGTTTTAAGACATCACGGTCGAGGTTAAGGATATCATAGTCCATGAGTTTAAGGACCTCACAGTCCAATGTTAGTTTTAAGACATCACGGTCGAGGTTAAGGACATCATAGTCCATGGGTTTAAGGACCCCACATTCCGATGTTAGTTTTAAGACATTATGGTCGAGGTTAAGGACATCATAGTCCATGGGTTTAAGGACCCCACAGTCCAATGTTAGTTTTAAGACATTACGGTCGAGGTTAAGGACCTCATAGTCCGTGAGTTTAAGGACCTCACAGTCCAATTTTTTGTTCTGGATGCTTCCCACGGGTTCACTGCCGTGTTCGGAGAGGACCAGGCTCCGCTCTGGATGCTTCACACGAGTTCACTGCCGTGCTCTGCGAGGACCAGGATCCGCTCTGGACGTTTTCCACGGGGTCAGAAGTGACATAATCCGCGTTCCACGTAGCCAGGAATTTTGCTCTGGATGCTTCCCACGGGTTCACTGCCGTGTTCGGCGAGGACCAGGCTCCGCTCTGGATGCTTCACAGGAGGTCATTGCCGTGCTCTGCGAGGACCAGGATCCGCTCTGTACGTTTTCCATGGGGTCAGGAGTGACATAATCCGCGTTCCACGTAGCCAGGAATTTTGCTCTGGATGCTTCCCACGGGTTCACTGCCGTGTTCGGCGAGGACCAGGCTCCGCTCTGGATGCTTCACACGGGGTCATTGTCGTGCTCTGCGAGGACCAGGATCCGCTCTGGACGTTTCCCACGGGGTCAGGAGTGACATAATCCGCGTTCCATGTAGCCAGGAATTTTGCCCTGGATGCTTCCCACGGGTTCACTGCCGTGTTCAGTGAGGACCAGGCTCTGCTCTGGATGCTTCACACGGTGTCAATGCCGTGCTCTGCAGGGACCAGGATCCGCTCTGGGCGTTTTCCGCGGGGTCAGGAGTGACATAATCCGCGTTCCACGTAGCCAGGAAGGGTTGACTTTATCCGCATTTCACGAAGTCGGAGTTTGACTCTCGGTCATCTGTACACCACCGAGCCATGGAACTAGGAGTTGCCGCTGTTCCGCTTTGTTCGATGTTGTGTCCGTTGTAATAAGACGAATGTTGAGATGATCTCTAGGCTGTCTATGAATCATTGAGATTTGGCCTCTCCTTCTGACGAAGCTTGGGGAGGACGGGTGTGATTCCCTCTTTGTTTGCACCCCTGGATTGTATACAGGAATTGACATGATATCACCTGTAGGGCATAAAGTTTCATTCTTTAATTTTTTTTTCTTTCTTTCCGCGATGCTCTATCATTTCAGCTTTTTACATCGCGAAAATCGCGATTGCCCAATCATTTCGGCTATTTTTCGTGGTGCCCAATCATTTCGGCTATTGGTTTTATTTTTACTCGCTGATTTTAGTGCGAGTTGCCCAATCATTTCGGCTATTTTGCATGCATACATTTTTTTACTTGCTGATTTTGTTTGCAAGTTGCCCCATCATTTCGGCTATTTCGTATGCATGTGTGGCTTGTCAACTTCTTGCTGCAAGCTTGGAATTAGACACCGGTTTCGGCATCAGCACCGCTACAACTGGGATATGGCCAGGAGCGAATCATCATTTGCCTCTGTCGATATCGGACAAAGGTGGCTTAGCGATCAGGGTTAAGATCCTGTCGACTAAGGCTTTTGACTTCATGAGCCGTAAGGGTATCATAAAGGTATTTCTTCCTGCGAGTCGTGAGGATCTCGTAGGTGCGTTTTCTCCTTAGGAATCGTGAGGACTCCTATGTGTATGATCTCTTATAAGTCGTAAGGATCTTACAAGAGTGTTTTCTCCTTATAAGTCGAGAAGACTTACAAGGGTTGTTCACCATGTACACATATCCCTAGTCACGGATGGGACTTTGTTAGGGAAATGTTTATTCGCGCCCATAGATTGTATACAAGGGTCAGTATTGAGCCGCTTGTAGGGCGGTATCGGAGGTTGTGGGGGCTGCTTAAGAACAGGTTTAGGTCCATGTAGCTTAAGACTTTCAAATCTTATGAGCCGTGAAGGTCCCATAAGAGGGTTCTCCTTATGAGTCGTGAAGATCTCGCAAGTGTGTTTCTTCTTAGGAATCGTGGGGATCCCTAAGTGTGTTGCTCCCTTGTGAGTCGTAAGGATCTCACGCAAGTGGTTTCTCCTTACAAAGTCGAGAGGACCTTGCAAGTGTCTTTTAACGAGATTGCGCCCTTTCGGGTTTTCACAAAACTCGCCGGCAGCTCTGCTGTTCTTACTCACGGAGCCCTTTCGGGTTTTCATCCGTGTCCATTTTGCTTATGGACACACCGTTTTCCTTTTTCTTTCTTCTTTTTTTTATTCTTTTTTTTTTGTATCAGCTTTGGGATGCTGCAATCCACCGTAGTTTATCGACATCTCGGTTAACGTCTAATTTTAGGACATAGTGGTCCGTTGGTAGTTTAAGGACGTTTCGGTCCGTCGTTAGTTTAAGGATGTTTCGGTCCGTTGTTAGTTTAAGGACGTTTCGGTCCGTTGTTAAGGAAGCCGGCTACTACTTACAGAGTTTAGGCTTAGGAAGATAGCGAGCGGACATAGTCGTCGTCATTTATCATTGACCTATGCCATGACTCGTCAGGCGTAGTATTTCTTCAGGAAGCGACCATTTATTGGCCTGAAGGGCCTTTCGCCATGCATGTCCATGAGTAGATAAGCTCCACCCTGGTAGATCTTGTCTATGATGTACGGGCCTTCTCGAATTTCCCCCGCTTGGCACGATTGGGGATCATAGGTCTTTTGACCACTAGCACGAGTTCGCCTTGGCGGAATGTCCTCGGCCTAGTCAATCTTTCGTATGAGCACATCATCTTTGCTTTATAAGCTTCCAGATTTTGCTGCGCTATGAGCCGGGTTTCATCAAGGGCGTCGAGCTCCTCAAGCCGAAGGTGAGCATTCTCTTCATCCGTTAGTTCGTAATGAACTGCCATTCGTAGAGAGGGTATCTCTATCTCGAGAGGGAGTACCGCCTCTGTACCGAATACCAATGCGTATGGAGTTGTGTTCGTGGCCGTTTTGAACGTAGTCCGGTACGCCCAGAGAGCTTCATGTAGTCTCTCGTGCCAGTCCTTCTTATTTCGGGACACCGTCTTTTTCACGATCTTCATCAAGGTCTTGTTAAAAGCCTCAGCTAGACCGTTAGCTCGGGGATTATAAACTGAGGAGTATCTCCATTCTATGTTGTGTTGTTGTACGAAGCGGCTGATCTTGTGGCTTCTGTAGGCTGGTCCGTTATCGGAGATAATCCGTCTCGGAGTTCCGAACCGATAAATGACGTGCGTCTTGAAGAAGTGGAGGATATTCTCCGTCTTTACCTCCCTCAGCAGTACTGCTTCTGCCTATTTGGAGAAGTAATCAGTTGTCGCCAAAATGAATCGATGTCCTCAGGACGATGCTGGTTCGATGGGGCCGATTATGTCAGTCTCTCACATTTCGAACGACCAGCTAGCCACTGTCGGATGTAGTGGATTCGGATGCTGATGGATGAAGTCCCCGTGAATCTGGCACGAGTGACACTGCTTCGCGTATTTGAGGCGGTCTTGGATCATCGTGGGCCAATAATAACCCATCCGTTTGATCTTCAGCTTCATCTTCGGCCCGGCTTGGTGAGAACCACAGAGTCCGTCATGAGTTTCTTGGACGACTCTCTTTGCCTCTTCAGGTCCCAGGCATCTTAGCCATAAAGAGTCAAATGATCTTTTATATAAGGTATCATTGACGAAGGCGAAAGATAGGGCTCGCTTCATGAGCTGATGTTTTGAGGACGCATCTTCAGGCATTCGACGGGATTTGAAGTAGTCTATAAAGACTTCTCTCCAATCCTCAACCGTTTCTTGGTCTTTTACCTGTAGAGCCATTTGCTCGGTCGCTCCCTTCTCCTCGGACGACTCCGGAGATATTTCTGCCGGTGCAAGAACCCGACGGCTTTGTACCATGATTCTTACGTCATCGAGGTTCTCATCGGCCAATTCTTTAGCAAGCTTTGCCAATGCATCCGCTTTACTATTCTCCGCACGCGGTATGCTTTCCAAGGTATAGGAAAGGATTTGGGTCAGCAGTTGCTGTACCCTTTCGCCGTACTTCACCAGCTCTGGTTTGCACGTTTGGTAGTCGTCGTTTACTTGACTAACGACCAGCTGGGATTCTCCGTATATGAAGAAGTTTTCAATCCCCATGTCGATAGCGATCTCAAGACCTGCTATCAAAGCTTCATACTCAGCTTCATTGTTTGTCCTCGGCTCTGTCAAGGAGAAAGCAAAGCGCATTATCCCTCCTTGTGGAGTTACGAAGATGAGGCCTACCCCTGATTTGATTATGGGCGTGTTTTGTTTACGCTTCTTCATGGAGGATGCTCCATCGAAGTAAAGCTCCCACCGGGTATCACCCCCGTCGATCGTGTCAAACGCATGTTCATCTGGCAATTCACAGTTCAAGGGAGAATCGGCAGGTATCGGATGCTCAGCGAGGAAGTCGGCAATGGCATGTCCTTTCACTGCCTTAAGAGGCTGATACGTTATTGAGAATTCCATCAAGAGCAAGACCCATTTAGCGAGCCGCCCCGTCAATATGGCCTTTGACATCAAGTATTTGAGAGGATCCACCTTCGATATGAGACGGACGTCATGCACCAATGCATAGTGCCTGAGCTTCGTTATCGAAAAGATTAATGCCAGGCAGTGTTTTTCAATGGGAGAATAATTGCTTTCTGCCCCCAGCAGAACTCGACTCAAATAGTAGAGCGCTCTCTCCTTCCCTTGGTCATTCTCTTGTGCCCATAATGTGCCTAAGGAACCTTCAAGGGCGGTTGTATACAGAATGAGAGGCTTTCCCTTGACCGGAGAGGCCAGTACTGGCGGATTCTACAGGTATTGCTTGATTTCGTCCAGCGCGCTTTGGCATTTGTGATCCCAGACGAACGGGATTCCCTTCTTCATCAGGTGACTGTAAGGACGACACTTGCCTGAGAGATTGGCTATAAATCGCCGCATATACGCGAGCTTCCCTTGAAGAGACTGCAATTGCTTGAGAGTCCTTGGTGGGGGCATCTCCATAATTGCCTTGATTTTTTACGGATCTATCTCGATGCCTCGGTGTCGGACAATGAATCCTAGAAACTTGCCCGAGGAAACTCCGAAAGCGCATTTGAGAGGGTTCATCTTCAAGTTGTATTGCCGAAGGCGTTGAAACACGATCTTCAGATGCTCTAGATGTTCCTCGTATGATTTGCTTTTCACCACGAGGTCGTCGATATAGCATTCGACGATTTCATGTATGAGATCATCGAAGATCTTCGTCATGGCCCTCTGATAGGTGGCGCCAGCGTTCTTTAGACCGAAGGGCATCACCTTGTAGCAGAATATACCCAAAGGGGTCCGGAAAGCGGTGTGCTTCTGGTCTTTGGGATGCATTTTTATCTGATTGTATCCTGACGAGCCGTCCATGAAGAAGAAAACCTCGTGGGTGGACGTATTGTCAATCATTAGCTCGGTGACCGATACTGGGAATTCATCTTTCGGGCAGGCTTTATTGAGATCCCGAAAATCCACACATATGCGTACTGTCCCGTTCTTCTTCACCACTGGGACAATGTTGGCGATCCAATCAGGATACTGAACCTCTTGGATGAAACCAGAGTCGATCAGCTTCTTGACCTCGGCGTTGATGCTCATCTCAAGCTCGAACCGCATTCTTCGCGGTGCTTGTTTGATTGGCTTGACGTCTGGGGATATGGCCAGTTTGTGAACCGCAATCTCTGGGTCTAGTCCTGGCATCTCGGAATAATTCCATGTGAAGCAATCTTTATGCTGCATGAGCACGTCCTTTAGTGTAGCCACCCTTTCTTCAGACAGCAATTCGCTGACGAACGTCGGCCGCGGGTCACTTGCGGTCCCTAAATCAATTTTCTTGAGGTTATCTGCAGTGGTATGTATTCCATTTTCCAGCTTTTTCGGCGCCGGTGGAAACTCTAAGATCACCTTGTCATCATTGTTTTCGAAGAACCAGAGGAGATTATCCATACCGTCGGGGTCTTCTTCTGATAGCGTTATCACGTGGCAGGTACGAGTTCGCTTCCAAGATTGATATTGATCTGGTTCTACCCTCGTGGATTTGGGTTCATGCTTCTGCGGCGGGGTTACCCTCCAGCTGCTGGATAGAGCGAATCTGCCTTGTCGATATTGATCTTCGACCCAGTTTTTGAAGGTGAAGCAGTCTTCAATAGGATGTCCTATTGCCCTATGATAGGAGCAATAGTCCGGATGAGAGACTTCGCCTGCTTGCTCGGGGTGCTTGGACTCCGGGAGTGTAATCATTTGATGTCTCATGATGAGATCAAGTATCTTCTTTATCTTGTCTTGGGCAAAAGAGTATGCTTGACCCATCTTCTTCATAAGAGATGAATCCTGGCCGCTCGATTTCGGATCGCGTGGCTTTTTGGATCCGCTTTGTCGCTGTCCAACGCCTTTCCTGCTCTTTGGTTTGTTTCTGCCTCTGCGTCGGGCTTTTTGTACAACGGTTTGGCAAGGAGGAGCATCTTCATTTTTCACAGCCTGTTGAAGGAGGTGTTGCGTCCTGGCTTTCTCGTAGATGGCCATTTCGTGATTGTGGTCGTCTCGAACCTTTTGACTCGCTTCCCTTATAAGCTTGTCCATTTGTTCTTCAAACGACGGACTAGGCATTTTTACGTCGGGAGCTCTTTCTGATTCAGGGTTAGCATTTTCCCAAAAAGCATCTCCCTCTTCATCAAAGTCATGTATGATGTAGCAGTCGCGAAGTAGCTCCTATTTCTTGGATTGAATATACCCATGCCCGGTCGTTTCCATTTTCCCATTGGGCAATTTCCGCTGAGTTCCAGGGACGTTCCAGATCCTGTTATAGAACCGTGCTTGTCGCGCAGTTTGCTTAAGGGGTACACCTTGGCATCTCAAGAGTCTCCTTAGCCCGTCTGTGTAATATCTGGGCAAACGGATGGGCTGGAGCCTGTCGAGTGTGGAACCCGCGCCGTGCCAGATTTCTTTCTCCACTTTAGCTTCCTCTGATCGGTAGAATAGGATTGCCTTTTCACCTTCTCGCCTGGGAGGGACATAGAACGTCTGCAGCTCTTCCACACTGTAGGTATCAAGCGCGTCTAGTTCTTTATGATGCTTGGGCGGAACCATGGCAACTTGCAAACTTTGCTCTTCATCAGCGAATGTTTGTATTGAAGGCCGAGCGGAGAATATAGCATGGACCTCATCTTCCGAGTCGCTGCTAAAGATCAACATAGGAGCGGACGGTCTTGGTTTGTTGCACTGGGGCGGACCTAAGTAAACTATCTCTTCTTCCTCCTCGGTATCACTCCCGAAGACCGGGATAGTGGTGATAGCTTTATTCTCCAGTTTATGACATCTCTCTGTGTCTTCAAAGTCTGGTAAGAAGTATTTTGCATCTTCGTACTTTCGGACTTCGTTTACGGAGAATGGGTTCAGCTCTCCTGTTACGGTATACTCGAGACCATCCTTGAAGTATTTCATACACTGATGCTGTGTAGATGGGATGATGTTGTACTCGTGTAACCAAGGCCGACCAAGCAAAGCATTGTAGCATGTCTTGGCATCGATGACATGAAATTTAATATCTGTGACGAGTAGTCCGAAGCGCAGCGTCAATATCACAGACCCGAGGGTCCGTGATGACTGGGAATCGAAGCCGAAGATGGTGATTTTATCATAAGCGAGGTGCTGAACGCTCATGCATATTTCCTTCAACACCCTCACGTTAAGGAGGTTGACGGAGGACCCATTATCGACCAGGATCTTGCCTATCTTGATATCGTGACAGTATCCGGAGACATAAAGGGGACGATTGTGCTCGCACGTCCCAAGGAGGAGATCTTCATCGCCGAAGGTGATATCGGCTGTGTGTACTTATTCCAGCTCGTCTTTCACCCTTTCTTCGGCGAGGAAAGCTTGGAATTGCTCTGGCTCTTATAACGCCTTGATCAATGAATCTCTTGCTTCTTTTGATAGTAAAAAGGCGTAGAGAATGCTGAGCTGTGAGGGTAACTTCCTCAAGTGCGCCAGAACGTTATAGTCCACCTTACTCTTCTTTGGAGGGTCCTTGGCGGTCAGTTCTTTTATGACTTGGTCATCTAGGGCGATATCCTCAGAGACCTTTTCTTTTCCCTTATCTTTTCTATTCGACCCACTGTTCGAGGGCCCAAGATTCTTTTCGGGCAGCGTACGATTGCATGACTGAATGTTTTCACAGGTCTTTGGTTCCTCCATTTTTCCCAAGGTGGACTCTTTGAAGAGAAGGCCAAGAGCCATTTCTTCGTCAGAGTCGCTTCCGAAGATGAGAACCTGCGATCCCCCGGCGTTAACCATGCGACAGGTGCCGGTAGTTCTTGTACGCTCCTCGGTCGTATTTCTTTGCTCCCGATGAGTTTTGCGTTTCATCCGCTTAAAATGTTGCCGGTGAGCAACATATCCCTGTCACCATCTTTTAAAAGTGTTGCACTCTTCGATGGGGTGCGCAATCTTCCGATGATATAAGCAGTAGCTAGGATGCATTTCTGCTTCGCCGAGAGTGTTTTCTTCGGAGGGTGGTAGCTTCATTCCAATTGATATGGCTTTAGCAAACCTTTTCCTCGTCTTGAACTTGTTTTTATTCACGACGGATGTCCCTTGATTCGGCGGAAGTGTCTCGACTCTTTCGTCCAGTCGCCGACGCTTGGCCTTTTCAAATATGGCAATCTCACGCTCCCGATCAGCTTTACTTTTTAGAAGAGCTTCGTTTAAGAATGCGTCGATCATTTCGTTTGATGGCCCTGGAAGTTCCGGTTCAGGATTTGCCCCCAGTTTCTCTGTGTAAGGAGCTTCTTCATCGTTTATCGGCGAGTGAGAGATCACATGGCAACTTGCTACGTAATTCTCAGATTCATCCGAAGAGTCTTCTCCATCATCTCCATCTTCAAGGACGTGGCCGAGGAACTCTTGGAGCGTGATTGGAGTCCGCGCCTTCTGGTTATATTCTTCCAGCACGTCAATCTGCTTTTGCAGGTCCGTGCGCTTGTCGTCAGACTTCACGGGCTTCTTGGATTTCTTCTTCTTTTTCGAAGATTTTGACGGCTGGGTGTGAGCTCTTTGGCGATCACCACCAATCTTTGGAGTTGGGCGCGGCTTCAGCATCCCCTCGATGATCTCAGGTTCCAACGGATTCTTCCACCTGATCGCCGGGCATGTCTGGAGATCGTTCAGCATTCTTTTAGTTTTGGCTGAAAGAGCAACCTCCCATGGGGCTTCTTCAACAAAAGAGCACGTTGCCCCCGGTGTATCCATCTTCTTAGGACTGTGCGGCTGTGGTGGGTTTACTTTCCACTTCTCCGACAGCGCAAACTTACCTTGTAGGTACTGATCCTCGATCCATCCCTTAAACGAAGCAATCTACGATTGGATGGCTTACCGTTTGGTGGTAAGGGCAATAATTGGGATTATTCACTTCGCTGGGTTGCGATGGTCGCCTTGGATTCGGAAAATTGATAAGCATGTTGCGTATCACCAGCTCGAACAGCCTCTTCGTTTTATCCCGCGGGAATGAGTAAGGACGCTTCATCTTCTCATTATAATAGCGTCGTCTCTCTTCCAGTTGATCTGCTACCTTTGGAGCACTGGGCTGCTGTTGGGTGTTCGCAACGAAGATCGCCTTCCCTTTACCCTTTTCGTTCCACGGTTCCGGTTTCGAGAGAGATGGTCTATGACCCATCTGGTCCATCTGGGCCAGCTTGTCGATTAGAGCCTGGAACGTGGTCGGTTTGAAGAACATCATGAACTGTGAAATAGTTGCATGAGGGTCTAGGGTGCCCACGAACATGCCCACCGCTAGTGCTTCTTCAATGCGTTGTTCGCACTTCGACCACAGGTTCCGCCATCGGATTGCGTACTGAACCCATGTCTCGACCGACTTCACCCTGGCATTGATCAATGTCGTTATTGGGGTGCGTTCACTAGTACTTGCGAATCGTTGGGTGAACAACAACTCCATTTCCGCGAAAGTTTTGACGGAATCATTTGGAAGTTCGGAGTACCACTCAAATGCCTTCTCCGATAAGCTACCGACGAATTGGCGGAGCAAGAGCTTATCATCACCACCAGTATTACCGCAGAGGGCCCTGAACTGAACGACATGTTGATGGGGATTGCCTGTCCCCTTGTACACATGGAATTTCGGGATCGTGTAGCCCGGCGGGTACTTTATCTGATCATACCAGCCTGGATACGGTCGCCCAGTTCTAACAATTTGCCCAGCCGCATCATTCGCCTGGTGAACTCGTATCTGCTGAGCGATATAATCGTCTAGGACGGCCTTGGAAATTGTCTCCTCCTTGGCTGTTGATAGAGCCGGCAGAGGGTTTGATATTTCTCCTCTATCATCTTCAATTATCACTGGAGGATCTTCAGCTGGAGGGTCCGGCCGGATCATCATGCCCACCATATCCTGGAATAGAAGGGCCATTTGCTTTATATTGGCCTCTTGTTCCGCAGCCTCCTTGTCCTTCTTTTCGAGCATTCTCCGAAGGAATTCAGCATCAGTCTCGTGTTCGTGACGTTGTTCCGATGACGCCTCCGGGCTTTCTTTTGGCCCGGTAAGTGCGGCCATTGTAGTCAGCATCTCTTGAAGCTTCTGCTGTTGTTGTTCCTGAGCCCTTGTTATTGATCGGGTGAGCGGTCTGTGGCCCGTCGAAGTGCGGCTTTCCTCTTTTCCGGAAGCCATGTAAACAGTATGTACCACCATGCCCCCAGACTTAGGGCATTTGGGCTCGGTGTTTTTGTGGTCTGCCATGTTTACAGGGGCTTTCTCTGGCCTCCTTTTCTTTTGAGTAGTCGACGTGGAGGGGGCCGTTGTAGTGGGCACCCAAGTGGTTGTTGTCTTTTGCGGCTTACTGTAACGGTTTTCTTCCTGTCGGACCTTCAGCTTCTTCTGCCGACGGGGATAATCTTGATCAACCACCGACTCTCGGACTTGTCGCCAGATTTTGTAAACTTTAGAAGACAGTCGTTGAGGGGACTGTTCCGGCTTCATTTCTATGACGGTCTCCATCGGCGGCGGAGATCTTTTTAGTACGGCGGTAGGAGAATTCCTGCACACCTTATTCAGCAGCTCAAAGCTGTTCCCGGTTGGAACAGCAGCATTAATTTCCACCGTTGGAGCCGGTAGAGTTAGCCCGGAGGGGGAGTTGCCCCCAGCCTTCCTTACTCGGCGCCAGTGGCGACGTCGAGCGTGTCGAGATGACGGTGTTGGTTCGGCGATGGGGATGGCTTTGTCTTGCCCCCTATCCAGATGAGGCGCCGCTGGTGCCAGCCTCTTGAAGACTGACGTCTTTTGAGTAGTGGTATCCAATCTGTCAAAGACAGACCTTCGAGAAGGAACGGGAGCCGGAATAGTCAGTCTTGTAAAGACCGACTCTTTGGCAGGAGAAGCCGCCTTGACGACTTCAGAAACGGAGATGGCTATCTTCTTTGGGATGGCCACTTCAGGTGTCATGGGCTTCTTGGCAGGCCCATCGGAGTTCAGGCTCAGTCTGGCGAAGACCGAGGTGCTGGAGCTGGGAGACCCGTTGAAAGGGGCCGCAATAGTTGTAAGCCGATCAAATACCGACTTCTTGGGAGCTTCCGGCGTTGGCACATGAACAGTGAAGCTCGTTGGCGGGAGCATGGTCCCGAAAAACAACCCGGTGGTGGCCTGAGTCACCTGGTCCACCGGCATTGTGAACAGCGAAGCCGCTTGAGGCCTGTAGGCTATGCCTCCGGATGAGGCGGAGCGTACGTTGAAGTTGCAGCTGGAACATTTTGCACAAGTGAACGCCATTGATCCTTCGCTTTCTACACCAAGCAAAATGCCAAATCTTAGTACCTCGAACCCATAGGCAACCATCAGCAAACCGCGATTGGTTCGCGAACACGACACACGAAGTGTGGAGTGGAAAGAGGAAAAGGTCCCACCGGGCGTGCCAGAATCTGTTCCACTCCGAACACAGAGACGCGACCGCGTAGGTCCGTCTTGCCTGAAATTCGGGGCAGATGCTAATTGGTGTTATCCGTCCACCTCTCCGAAGATGCCAAGTTGATTTATGGCACCATGTATCGAAGGTTTAAACGGATGCGGCCGATATAGCAGACTTCGTCAGATTCTCCCTCATCTGAGGGGTTTTTGATTGTGGGGACGCTTTTCCCTGCAGGCGTAAGCCCCTGCAATTAATTATGCTACCGCATCGCGATAACAACTTTCTCCTTCTCCAGATGGTCACTTCGTGTCGTGGGTGTTTGTTTTGTTTGTGGTTGCCCGTGGATTGTATACGGAGACTAAGTTATGTTGTCTCCCGTAGGGCGTGGACTAGTCCAAATCCGTATCTTTCTTAGATTTGGGTTTGGGGGTTGGGTTTAAGGATACGTTAGCCTCATTTGAAACTAAGATCAACTTAAACGTTTGTTAACGATACGTTAGTCTAAATTTAGACTAAGATCAACTTAACGGGACCATTTAGATCCGACAAGAGAGCAATTGGGCTCTATTGTTTAGTTTAGTGACATTGCGGTCGATTGCCAGTTTAAGGACATGGGGGTCCATTGTTAGTTTAAAGGCATCGCGGTCGAGGTTAAGGACATCATAGTCCGTGGATTTAAGGACTCCACATTCCGATGTTAGTTTAAACACGTCGCGGTTGAGGTTAAGGACATCATAGTCCGTGAGTTTAAGGACCTCACAGTCCGATGTTAGTTTAAAGACATCACGGTTGAGGTTAAGGACATCATAGTCCGTGAGTTTAAGGACCTCACAGTCCGATGTTAGTTTAAAGACATCACGGTCGAGGTTAAGGACATCATAGTCCGTGAGTTTAAGGACCTCACAGTCCGATTTAAAGATGTCATAGTCTGTGAAATGCGTGGTTGTCGGGACCCGTCACCTCTTTGAAGACGTTGAAGAATTACAACGACGAATATCAAAGGAGTGAAAAAATGTACCCTTGAACCAAGGTGAGTTGGTTAAAAGAGCAGATGTGCTCAATTCAAAACAAGTTGAGGACATATGGCCAAAATTGGGCTAAGTCCAATTAAAATGTTTTAACATTTTATTTTTGTTCTGGCTATGAAGCCTTTACTTGGGCTCAGCCCTTTTAATAATGCTAGGCATTGAGCCCTGACGTTTTTGTCTTGTATTGAATGCATAGCATTTATCAGAAACAAAGTTTGTTCTAACAGTGCGCCACGTGGCGCGCCAGGCGCGTTGCGCCAGTCAAAGAGCGCATTGCGCTTCTGTCGGGTAGCGCACACGAAGACGACACGTATCGCGCTTAGCGCTAAGTGCTAGTTTGTTAGCGCATTGCGCTTTTAATTTATGAGCGCATTGCGCTAGTCTGTTGGCGCACCAGTGAGTGACACGTGGCGCGCTTGGTGCTGAGCGTCAGCCCATGAGCGCAGTGCTCTGTTTTAGAAGCGCAAATCGCAGATTGTGTCTCTGGTTGACACGTGGCAGGTTTTGGCGCTGAGCGCCGGTCCAATGAGCGCAAGGACGCAATTCATGAGTGCAAGGCACTTTTCAATAGCGCAAAGCGCATTTGATCAATTTTAAGATCAAATAACAAATTTATGTTCTTCAAAGGAGACTTTGCCTCAAGATCCAAGAACAAAAGTTCTTGTTTTTATAAAAGGCTCTGCCTTTATAGATCAAAAGATCTGTGAGTGGAGTATTTTACTTCTTTTTATTATTTTATGCTTAGATCTTTGATCTTTTCTTTTTTATTAAAGACCTTGGTCTTTTTCTTAGATCTCTGATCTTTTTAGAAGATGGTTCTTCTTTTTACGGGATGGTTTCATCTCTATTATTCAATAACATAGTTCTTTTTACCTTGAAGATGAAGAAAAATCTTCTTTTTTCTAAGAGCTTTCTCTTTTTTTGCAGAGGATTTTTCTCTCTCTTTTCTATATGTTAGACTTGAAGTCTAGGGTCCTTTATATAGGACCAAATGATTTGTTAAATCAGTTTTGAGAGATCTTTCTCTGATTGATTTGGAATATTTCCCACCATTGGATCTTTGATCCTAAGGCTTCTGTTTTACAGAAGATAATCTTCTTGTTTTAATTAGATTGAAAAATCTTTCCATAACAGAATTTTAATTCTGATTAATTAATAATTTATTATTAGTAGATCTTTTGATCTGACGGTGAGGAATTTTTAATCCCAGCGCTGGCGCACCTTGCGCTAGCGCACCTACGTTCGACACGTGGCGCGCAGCGCAGAGCGCAGCGCAACTGCGCTGGCGCACCCGTGTTTGACACGCGGCGCGCAGCGCAGAGCGCAGCGCAGAGCGCAGCGCAGAGCGCAGCGCAACTGCGCTGGCGCACCCGTGTTTGACACGCGGCGCGCAGCGCAGAGCGCAGCGCAACTGCGCTGGCGCACCCGTGTTTGACAAGCGGCACGCAGCGCAACTGCGCTAGCGCAACTGCGCTGGCGCACCCGTGTTTGACAAGCGGCACGCAGCGCAACTGCGCTAGCGCAACTGCGCTAGCGCACCTGTGTTTGACACGTGGCGCACAGCGCACAGCGCGCAGCGCGCGGAATCTGAAGCGTTGCTTCAATTTAAATTTTGAATTTTGAAGCACAGCTTTGCTCTGATTGGGGGTGCACTGCCTAGGGCGCAGCGCACCTGGCGCTAGCGCGTCTGCGCTTGACACGTGGCGCGCAGCGCACGGGATCTGAAGCGTTGCTTCAATTTTTGAATTTTGAAATTCAAAACAGAGCTTTGCTCTGATTGGGGGAAACAAGTACCTTGCATGATTATTGCATACCTAGATTACCATATTGATATTATCAGATTGCACATGTTAGTGTATCGCAGTACGTGCATACTCGCGATTACCTTATATGTTATTTACTATTCACGAGTTGGCAACTCACCCCCGTTGTGCCACAGTGTTTGCAGGTCGACCCTCAGAGTAGTTGCGGCAGGGCTACTTCCTTGTATCTTTTTGCCATGGATACCACTGCAGTTGGCGTATGAGCCGTTTGGTTATAGGTGGGTTTTTGCGGTATCCGTTTATTTTCCATTTGTACACTCTATTGTATCTAGTACTCTCCATCTACCATTCCATGTATTGACTTAGATACCAGTTGTGAGGACGATATTATATATTTATTTTTGTATTCTGGACGTCGAGCTCATGTGAGCCGGCTTTATTATGCAGTTTTACCTTTCATGCTGTTTTTCACTTATATTGTTCATTTTTCGCTACGGCGTCGTATATTATTCTTATTGTGGTTGTTTCTGTCGTTGGGCGTGATTGCTCCCGTTTGGGGATGCTTTATTCTTATTATTAGTCATTTTATTTATATCATGTGTTGTACCCGTTTCGGGGCTAGTTTTTACAAAGGAGGTGCTGCCGAAAATTTTAAGAATAACTTAAACTTTAAAGATTTTTACTCAAGGCTTTCCAAATGTTTTAAATTAATGTTTTCATCACTCACTACTTTTAATGGTTTTGATTTCTGCGTTTTGGCTTACTTAGTCACGTTACGCCTGTAGACGTTACGTGGTTAAGTGCCGGTCACGGGCCGAACTTTGGGTCGTGACAGATATAACCGGATTATTAAATCAAGAGTTGATTCAATGATATGTTATATGTATTTGATATTGGCCGGTTATATATGACATGACCGGATTATTGAATCAAGTGTTGATTTAATGTAGTATTGAATATTTGTCGGTTATATGTGATATGACCGGGTTATTGAATCAAATGTTGGTTTGATAATGTGTTATACATATAAGTAATATTAGTCGGTTATATATGATATGACCGGATTATTGAATCAAGTGTTGATTTAATAATTTAATATATATTTTTATATTTAATATATTAATATATATTAACTAATATTGTACTCACTAAAGATTTTCTTCTCTTTGAAATACATTTAATATATGTGTGATATATATTAATATATGTATTTATATATTGTGTCATGGTGGATAATACATTAGACATGGGTGTATGAGACTCATACCAAGATTAAAGATAATTAGGGTGTTTATTTATTATGAGTAAATTAAAATGAGGTGGAAATGAGCATGGCTTAGATACTTGTGGAAGCATGTAGAAGGAAGCATGTAGAAGCCATGACTCATCCCACTAATTTTGTTTTACTCTACATATTTCTCACCCTAATCATTATCTTTAGCTCATGGTTAACTCTCTTATTCTCTCACTTGAGATGGTTCTTCACCCTAGTTCATCTTCTTCCTCTCAAGAGCACTCTAGGTTTTCTTGAGGTGGGGAAAAGAAAAAGAGAAATACATTTCTAAAATGAGCAAAATTTCTACTTCATCAACCTAATCTCATTTAGCACATAAGATTAGCTTGTTTGCTTCACTAATTCTTTATTAGTGAAGAGGTAGCTTGAGTTAGAATAACTTCAAGGTGGATCATCTTTGGCCTCGAAGACGACTAAGCAAGCTCGTTCCTTTCACCAAGTGGAGCCTAAGAAGAATTCTAAGGACCACTACTTGGAGCTAAGGGATTACTACCTGGAGCTTTAGAAGTGAAGGACCGGTCTACAAAGGTTGTATTCTCTATTCATTTAGTGTAAAACTTGTTTACATGCTTACAAATCCTAATTCACTAGTTCGATTCTAGGTTAGTGTACCTTAGACCTCTAGATTTTTATAAATTGCATATTTGATGCATGTGGAAACCTAGTAGAGGTGCTAAGACACACTTTGGCCTTAGTGCAAGTGGGAGATTGTTAGGGATATGTATGCCCTAGAGGCCATTATTGTATGATATAGTGGATGTTTGGACACACACACACACACACATATATATATAGGACTTTCTTACTCGACATGATAGTATGCTATCTGGTTGCTATCTGCTCGACATGATAGTATGCTTGGATATATATATATATATATAGGACTTTCTTGCTTGACATGATAGTATGCTATCTGGTTGCTCTTTATCTTAACATGTACACTTGTATTATTATACTGTCTCTCTGATACATGTTGATAAAGCCCTTAGGATGTTTGCTTGACTACCAGGACTATGATGCGGATCATAATACTGGGACTTGTGTAGTCCACAAGCACATCCTTTAACTATTCCTAGTCAAGGGAGTATCGAGACAGGGCATCGATATTCCAGAGTAGACTAGTGTGTACATTTCTTGACCTTGTAGGGGGCGATGGTTGGTCCCATAGCCATTGGTGTTTGACATCAAAGATTGTACACATGTGCTCATTAGAGAATCGGTATACCGAACAGGACTCGCCCAGAACTCCTAGATGGTACCATACCTATCGTCAGATTGCAGTTCTCTGGTTACACTGGTACAGGTTAGTCTGTAAACTCGAGATCGTCATAGTGTCTTGTGCGGTTCCCACCGTGCTTTAATTTCCTCCCTACCATGGCTCAAAGGAGTTGTGCAAACAGGTGGATTTGGGTACAGTCCCGAGTCACATGGAGGCAGTGAGCGATAGGAGGGGTTTCGTCTCTTCCGGTATAGGGAGTTGATGTTGTGTTATGCTCGATTGGCTATAACAGTAAGTCCCTGGCCATGGCTGATGAGATTTACTGGTAAGTGTCATCAGTAGTTTCTCGAACCGTTATGAGCCACACATCGGTATGACTTATCAAGTTACTGGGGTCTGACGGTTCCACCCCTAAACTCGATATGCGACATATCAGACGAAGAGACCGGACTGTACGGTAAGTGTTACTTATAGGCTTCATGGAAGTTTGGACAAGCTTGCTTGTTGATCTTCTAATCACTCAATACTTGGGTGGCCGTTACGTCCAGCTAGTACCGCTGACGGCTTGTAGATAACTGATTTGATCATTACCTACTGTTGGCGTATTGACGAGTCTTTAGAGTCCCACACAGAGGTTTCATAGTTCAAGCGAAACGAAATGGGGCACATATGATGATATGTGCGGGGGCCTGATTAAATATGAGTATGTGATACCGTATTTTAATCTGCAGATATATGATATTAGTCGGTTATATATGATATAACCGGATTATTGAATCAAGTGTTGATTTAATAATATGATATATATTTATATTTGATATAATTATATATTAACTAATATTATTGCTCACTAATTATTTTCTTATCTTTATATATGTGTGTGTGTGTGTGTGTGTGATATATATAAATATGTATTATGATGCATGTATTTTCTATTTTGAGAAAATAGAAAAATGAGGTGGAAAATGAGAAGATATTTGTGGAATGGGTGAAGCATGGCTTTAACATTTATTTATTCATTTGTTTTCGCTATAGAAGCATAGGAGTAATTTATTATTGAAATAAATTGTATGCTTCAATAAGTTAACATATTAGTAGTAGTCATTCTTCACTTGTTCTTTCACTTTGCTCATTAGCTTGCTCTCTCCTTTTCTTCTTCTTCCTCCACCAAGCTCTACTCTTTTCAATGAGTTTGAAAATAAGGAGTTAGAGAATTCTAAGTGAGCTTATAAACCTACTTCATCAATCTACTCAAGATTAGGTTGTTTTCTTCACTAATGATAGATTAGTGAAGAGGTAGCTGGACCTAGAGGAACTTTGGGTGGATCATTTTCGACACGAAGATCGCGAAAGCTCGTTTCATCTTCAAGTGGAGCCTAGAGGAGTCGTGGGGACTACTACCCGGAGTTATAGAAGTGAAGGACACGATCTACAAACGTTGTAATTTTTTTTAGTATAGTTTTTGTTATATCATTGCTTAAACCCTAATAATCTAGTTAGATTCTAGGTTAGTGTAGCTTAGCACCCCGAAAATTTTAAAATACTATTTACCATATGTTTATATATTATAATTAATATTATGAAGGAAAATATATGCATGTAATATTTATATAATATTTTTATTATGCATATCATATCAAATAATCTTAATCTAATTGCTTAAAAATTTATTACCATATAAAATGATTAAGATTATATCTCTATAACAAATATTACTAACATTATTCATGGAGATATTGTGCAAGATTTAGCTCAGGTCAGGAGATCGGGATATCGAGATGTCGGGAATAAAAAATCTGCCAATAAAATTAAATAAAATCGTAGAATCAATACTGGCAGAGACTTAGAGAAGATATGAAGATTCCAGATATCACAACAATCTACATGTGTCAATATGATGCTACAGAAGAATTTTCATCAACTAAATCCTCCAACCCACCGTGGTTTCACGACCAAAACATACAATTTGCGGCAGATCCGCCGCCATTATGTAGAGTTAGGGTTTGAGATTTTGTGGATAGGATCTTCTCAACAAACCCTCACATATGGCATCTAGGCTTTGTATCTTCTGTAGTTATATAAAGGACCGAGAACTAAAGTTAGAGATCATCACTTTCAACACGAAGCAAATCACCGTCAAAGAACAAGTGATCCACGACAGGTCTGCGATTCGACGTGGGTATCGACGGAACATCTACTTCCTACGAGGCAGAGATCGAGAGCAACTTCTTCTTATAATCTAAACTCAAAGGAATTGCACTTGTAAAGTTGATTAATAAAGATAGATTATTAGATTAATTATTTCGCATTTACTTTCTGCATTATAATTTCCTTCTCTATCCTTTCTTCTTCTATCTCCATCATGCGCGAGTAATTCTCCGCTTGATAGGATTCGTAAGATTAGGGTAGAACAGTGGATGAGAAAATATTTTAACTTCTTTTAAATCTTATGAAGTTTATAAATTTTAGCAAAAGAATCGTTAATATCCTAATCGGGCAAGCTATCAATTTATTGGTAGTCTTGACCGCGATTTGAGATCAGATTAACAATTGTTTTGTTAAGAGCTAGACATGAATAGAGATCAATGAAGGGACAAGGGTCAATAGTGGAGAAACTCTACTTTCTTCCAATAACACTAATCCTCATTCATCACTATCAATCTAGTTTTAAATTTATCAAAAGATAAAATGAGTCATCTTTATTAGTCATCCATGACTACTAAATCCTAACGAACCCTACAAACCTTTTCCTTATAAAATCTTTCTTATATATCCTGCATCCGTGTTTAACATAGATCTAGAATTTACAACTATTCTCCCTATTCTTCGATCATCTCGTCTAAAACAAGATTAGAAATTCCGCGCATCCCTGCGGACGACCCGTACTCATCTCGGCTAGATACATGCGCCACAGTTATTAATTGCGGTTAACTACTACTATCTCTTTTCACACATCAATCAAATGGCGTTGTTGCCGGGGATACGTGCGTAATTTTTTTTCTTACTATTCGGGTTGAATTCTTATTCGATCCATATCATAAAAATAAAAAAACCGCAACTTGCATATTTAATGATTAATGTACGATTTTTGCGAGGGAATCTGGAGTCATTAGAACGAGGAAATCGAGATTCAAAGACTTTTAGAGAGGAGCAAAGGAGCCCACGGTGGAAAAATTATCAAGAGAACCCTCTTTTCTGTGGCAGAACCGCCGTAATATTGTTGATTTAGCCGTGGAACCATGGCCACTTGGTGGACTTGCTTAGCCAAAATCCTCTGGTAACTTCCATAACTCTTTCTCTCCTCTGGAAATCTAATAATATATTTTTCTGCGGGATTCTTTGCAAGATATCGCTGCTCAAAATCTTTTTCCGTGTTTTGAAATTGGTTTTTTTTTGCATATTTTAATACGGACTTTAAGCGGCAAGACCAAAATTCAAATTAGGTGGGGATTTCATCATCCTTCCTAAGCCCCACAAAACACAAAACAAGCATCCGCATAACCCTATATTACTTAAAAAATATCTAAACCAAGACTCTAAGGACCGTCGCGCTTAATTAGGACAGAGGAGGGTCATGGGTAATCTATCGCTTATCCGCATTTCTTTTATGGTATCTAGGCAAGTATGACTAAGGCAAGTGGTTACTTAATTAGGCCCGCTATTTTCAGTGATTCGTATAGCGGATACCTCCCACTTACCTGGCACTTACCTGGTCATAAGAGTTATAAAGAGGTGGTAGAGGATTGATCCTGCGGTTTGTCCTTTGGAAATCTAGGAGCGGTCTAGTGACTTGACCTAAGTGACCTTAGTTCTAGGGTTGTTTGTGCATTTTTTGTGTGATTTGTCTCACGTTCGACTTTTTAAAAACAAACCTTTTTAAATCGTTCTCACATGCTGCCACGTGTACTAAACCCGCTTAGTGCATGCTCAGCTGGACACGGGATTCCAGTGCCCGTCTTGTCCGCGTTTCTGCTATCGACTCCGAAGTCGGTACTTCTTCATCTTCTTTTTCTCCTCAACCCACCACATCCGCGATGGACGGTTCTCCATCAGATTTTACCACCACCATCCTGCCACCACCCATAAGTGCACAAAACCTACAGCGCATCTCTCTCCAAGAAAGTTGCTATCCGATACACGGTCCCCTTCCTACTTGTCTATCTATTCCACCAGCCAATGGGGATAATTTTGAAATTAAACCCCACTTCATCAACCTTTTACCCAAATTTCACAGGCTCGGGTCTGAAGACGCATACGTTTTTATCACCAAATTCAAACACGTATGCGCAATGATGGGTACTTCATAACTTTCAGTGGATGCTATGAGATTACGTCTTCTCTCTTTTACCTTGTGCAATCTAGCAGAAAAATGGCTTTATAACACTATCGCACACTCTATTGCCAATTGGGATGAATTTGTTATAGTATTCCTTAAGAAATTTTATCCCAATCATAAGACTGCCCGTGTTCGAAGCGAGATTAACCAGTTTACCCAGCTTCCTAATGAACCATTTTGGAAATATTTTGAACGGTTTAAAGATCTGCTAATCCAATGCCCTTATCGCGGAATTAATAGATGGGACCTTTACCGAATCATATATGAGAGTATTAATCCAGCGACAAAACAGATGCTTGAGACCATTTGTCAATGTCATTTCATGTCCAAAGACGATAGTGAAACTTGGCAATTCCTGGAAGATCTCGCTGAACAAACTTTACAGTGGAAAAGCGTTAGACCAATATCGTCTAGGGATGGTATCCATCAGCTCGATATTTCCATCACAGTAAAAACCGAAATGGCAGTGATGCAAAAGAATCTCGATGCTATCGGGAAAAAAATTCGTTTGCCTCCCTAAACCAAGTTACGCTCCTCAAAACCGTGTGTGGTTGCTGTTCCGACCCATCACACTTAACGGAAGAATGTCCTTTAAGTCCACTGTTTCAAGGTCATGAACAAACTAATGTTGTTTTTCAGCAACGACCTAGAAACGATCCTTATTCTTCCACATATAATCAGGGATGGAGGAGAATCCTAATTTTGCTTGGAACCAAAACCAACCTCAAAATCAAAACCAGTTCCCAAGTACCTATCAAAGACCTCCTCCACAGCAACAGCAACCACCACAATCGAGTCAGCACCCCTTTCAATTGCAACCTTTTCAAAATCCGGCCAACAATTGTATAACTTATAATAATTCTTTCCAAACGGCCGGTGCCAAAAACTCCTCTGCACTCGAACGAAGCTTGGATACGTTTATTAAACATTCCACGCAAACGACGGCTGATTTAAAGTCTTCTATCCAAACATTAATGCAGAACACTGCCTCCCACGGTGAAAATATAAAATCGATAAAAACACAACTTGCACAATTAAATGCCGCAATGAGTGAGAGAGAGAGAGGGAAACTTCCATCTTGACCTCTACCGAATCCTGGCCACTATCAAAATTATAATGTGAGTGTCATTACTATGTTGAGATCGGAAAGAGTGTTGAACAATCAAGTCGGTGAACAGGTTGATGATGATGAATCAATTGATACCCCGGCTTCTAGTTCTAACCCTATTTCGTCTAGTCCACCTTCTTCCGAGCCTATTCTCCATTTTCCCCTAGGCTCGAACCCTCAGCCCACTTTCTCGAGTCAACCTAAAACGATCCCAACTCCAATTCTGGGATCCATTTCATCCCCACAATCTTCTCCAATGTTGGATCCAACCCTTATTGATAAAACTCCTTATCCACACAGGTTAAGGGGCAACAGACCAAGTCCACAAATGGAGAAAATTGTGGAAATTTTTTGGCAAGTTAACATAAATATTCCTCTCCTAGACGTTATTCAACAAGTTCTGTTTTACGCTAAAATCCTAAAGGACTTGTGCACTAGGAAGAAAAAAATTCAAGTGCCTAAATTTTTTTTCTTAGCAAGTAATGTGAGCACTGCGTTTACCCAACAAATACCCAAGAAATGAAAGGACCCCGGAAGTCCTACCATATCTATTTCTATTAGGGGTAAAAATATAAATTGTGCTATACTCGATTTAGGTGCCAGTGTTAACTTGCTTCCATATTCTGTCTATGAGCAATTAGGGATCGGAGAGTTAAAACCGGCGCACTGCACTCTTCAGATGGCCGATCGATCTATCACCCAATCTAGGGGTGAGCTTGAGAATGTGTTAATCAAGGTCGGGGAATTTATATTTCCTATAGACTTTATCATTATAGATACACAGTCTGTAGCGAACCCACGAAACTAAATTCCGGTGATTCTAGGTCGACCTTTTCTAGCGACTTCCAACGCAATAATCAATTGTCGAAACAGCTCTATGACCCTATCCTTTGGGAAGATGTCAATTGAGCTTAACATTTATAAATTGGGAAGTGAACCCTCCGAACCCTATGCTCAAGTATAATCTGTCGAAAGGATGGAATCCGACAGTAGCAAATTTGAACAGCTTCACGATACTGATTTTGACTCCGCTAGTACGTTATTGTTTGACCATGCTATTTATTATACACATACGGACCCTTCTATCGAGCTGTCCGGATCAACATCTAACGCTAAATATGAACCTTTTATGGAGTCCGAGTATCATCCCGTTCTTTCTGATGAGATTATTATTCGGGATATCGATGAAAACTTAGAAGAAATCTTCGTTGAAGAACTCGCATTCTTAGAAGACATGGGTGTTGTGATGAATCAACCCCAACCCATAGAAGTTGAACCGCCACCCCTTCTTCTTATCCGAAACAAGAATGCGAGTAATCCACCATAACTGTTTCGTCTCTATAAACCGAGACGTAAACCCATTCTATTCCACCTCTTATCCCCTCCCTACTTCTTCACGTCTATAGGTGACATGATCTTCTACCAACCAGTGCGTTATATAGATAAAATATTTGAATGGTTAGTGTTAATTTTTTGTCATTGTAAAGCTTTATATTGACCAATAACTTTACCCCCCCCCCCTCTCTTCATAATTTTAAAATGCTTAATACTGTTTTACTCAAGTTTGGGTGGGATAAAATATATTTTGGCTCTTGAAAGAAAATAAAAATTTTACAAATTATGAGCCATAAATAAGTTTGGGAGAGTATTTCACTGCCATTTATTCATGTCCCCGTTACTAACTTTTCCTCCCAAGTCTACAGTTTTTTTAAGCTTAACAAATATATCAGTGAGAACACTGCTGCAAACATATATGTGCTTATTCACGCATTATTTTGCATTATCATAAATATAAGCACAAAAAAAATTGATAATGAAAGTTTGAAAGTGAAAAATTACATATGAAAGATAGGAATAGTTTGAGAAATACAAGAAAATTAGATATTTTCTTAAACGAAACTAGTAATAAGTAGTTATGGGTCGTTGTCCCAAGGGTTAGTAAGATGAAGGGAATCACTAATCTGAGAATAGATCTGAGTCTGAAAAATAGTCCCTATTTTTTAGTCCAAATATTTGAACGTTGATACCCTACTATACGCAGTTGCACACATCTTGAAACTTGGGATAGTAGAGAATACCTTGAAATGCTCTTGTCTAAAAGCCTTGGTATGAAGAAAATTAAAAATATAAATGAAAAAAAAGTGGTGAAGAAAAATGAACACTGGTTTTGTAATTGCTTAAGAAAGCATAAAAAAATATAGCGAGGGTGCTTTATCACCTAGTGCCTTAGACCAACTGGTTTGGAAGCCGCTGCTAAGCCTTAGGTGTTGTAAGACGAGAAAATTACGCCTTAATGAGCAAGCACATTTAGTAATCGGTCGGTTAGTACCTCAAGAAATATTAACGGTCGCATGAAGGATGTGTGAGCAATTCCATCTAAAATATTCACCGACTATAAAGTACATTGGAAAATGGACAAGGGTATGATAGCTTGAATTGGATTCTCTAAGTGTAGGGATGTCTTTTACACACACGTAGGGGTATATGATCGATGTTTGGATGAATGGTGGGGAGGAAGACTAAAGGTGATGTTTTATTGAGCGATGATGTAATTTCTAATATCTTTTCACGACCATTAAGATAAGACTCGTGGCAACTGAAAAGCTGGTGTAGTTGGAAACTCTTATTTTCAAATTCTTTCTTTTATATATTCTTATTTTTGTACATAACTTTCATCTTCATTCTTTTATTATAGGATTTTATGAGTGTAATCTGCTGAAAACCCTCAGGAGACAATACTCCTCCTATTAGAGACACCTAAAGGTTTAACGGCTTGTTGCACGTGCTCAGTGCAATCGTGTTGCCTATGAAAGTGTGCTACTTAGGTTTTTCTTTTTTCTTTTTCTCCCTCTCTTTAATAACTAGTTTGCTCGGGACGATCAAAGTTAAGTTTGTGGGTATTTGTTCAGTCGAAAATATCGCACGTTTGATATAACATTTTTCTTACTTTTCTTAAATATTTAAAGGTGTTTATTATAAATATAGAACATATTTAGGTTTATCTGTAAAATACCATTTACCATATATTTATATATTATAATTAACATTATAAAGGAAAATATATGCATATAATATTTATATAATATTTTTATTATGCATATCATATCAAATAATCTTAATTCAATGCTTAAAGATTTATTACCATATAAAATGATTAAGATTAAATATTACTAACATTATTGATGGAGATATTGTGCAAGATTTAGTTCAGGTCAGGAGATCGGGATATCGAGATGTCGGGGATCAAAAATCTGCCGATAAAGTTAAATAAAATCATAGAATCAATACTGGCAGAGACTCGGAGAAGATATGAAGATTCCAGATATCACAACAATCTCCATGTGTCAATATGATACTACAGAAGAATTTTCATGAACTAAACCCTCCAACCCAACGTGGTTCCGCGGCCAAAACGTGCAATTTGCTGCGGATCCGCCGCTATTATGTAAAGTTAGGGTTTGGGATTTTGTGGGTACGATCTTCTTAACGAACCCTCACATATGACATCTAGAGTTTGTATCTTCTGTAGCTATATAAAGGACCGAGGGCTAAAATTAGAGATCATCACTTTCAACACGAAGCAAATCACCGTCAAAAAACAAGTGATCCACGACAAGTCCGCGAATCGACGTGAGTATCGACGGAACATCTACTTCCTACGAGGCAGAGATCGAGAGCAACTTCTTCTTATTGTAATCTAAACTCGAAGGAATTGTACTTGTAAAGTTGATTAATAAAGGTAGATCGTTAGATTAATTATTTCGCATTTACTTTCTGCATTATGATTCATTCTCTATCCTTTCTTCTTCTATCTCCATCATGCGCGAGTAATTCTCCGTTTGATAGGGTTCGTAGGATTAGGGTAAAACAATGGATGAGAAAATATTTTAACTTCTTTTAAATTTATGAAGTTTATAAACTTTAGTATAATTATCGTTAACATCCTAATCGGGGGCGCTATCAATTTATTGATAGTCTTGACCGCGATTTAAGATCAGATTAACAATTGTTTTGTTAAGGGCTAGACATGAATAGAGATCAATGAAGGGTCAAGGGTCAATAGTGGGGAAACTCTAGTTTCTTCCAAGAACCCTAATTCCCATTCATCACTATCAATCTAGTTTTAAATCTATCAAAAGATAAAAGGAGTCATCTTTATTAGTCATCCATGACTACTAAATCCTAACGAACCCTACAAGCCTTTTCCCTATAAAATCTTTCTTATATATTCTACATCCGTGTTTAACATAGATCTAGAATATACAACCATTCTCCCTATTCTTCAATCAACTCGTCTAAAGCAAGATTAGAAATTTCACGCATCCCTACGGACGACCCGTACTCATCTCGGCTAGCTACACGCGACACCGTTATTGATTGCGGTTAACTACTACTATCTCTTTTCACAAATCAATCACACTCCGACCAAACCAAAGCACACATGTAACAAATAAAAGCAAGATCAGAACTGAGAAGCGGTTCGCCAAAGCCCTATCAATGGAGATGAAACTGCCACCGCTCATGATGTGCACTACCGGAATCCTATATTTCGACAAGGGAGAATCACATCCAAAATAATGTCTATATCATCGAAGGGTCACTCACCCCATCGAAGAATGCAGTGCCTTCAAGAAGAGGTGGTAAGGATATGTTGCGCATCGAAAATATTTCAAGAAGGAGAAGCGTGAAGCTCGCGCTTGCCGATGTGAAAGCGGTGAGATGAAACGCATAAAAAACAACTGGCAACTGGCATATGGTTGGTACCAGTTCGAAAAGCGAAAAACCCCAAGTTCTCACGTTTAGGAACGATTTTGAGGACAAAATACCCCTCGACTCTTTCTTCGATGACTCCGCCTCTAGGAAAGAAGAGGAGGAGAAGAATTGCGAAAACATTCAGCTACGTAACCGTACACTATTTGAGAAGAAATTCGGACCTGCAAATAAAAGATCGAACAAAAAAGACAAAGGGAAAGGGAAGATACCCGAAGAATTCGTCCTTGATGAAGAAATAGTCAAAGAGCTCGCCGCAAAGGACCCGCCTAAGAAGAACAAGGTGGATTACAACGTCCTAGCACATCTGAGAAAAATACCCTCGCAGCTAAGCATATTGGATGCTTTCATCTTGTCCAAAGAGGCACGAGATTCCCTGATCAAAGCGTTACAAGAGCCTGATCACTCCCAAGCTTTCCCCGCAGAAGAGAAGATGAAAAATGAACAAGTAGAGGTCCACACAGATGAAGATCTGCTTCTCGGTATGTGCGAATATAATCGACCGCTATACGTCACCGGGTACCGCCACAACATCAAGATAGGAAAAATTCTTGTCGACAACGGATACTCCGTTAATCTTCTCAACATAAGAGTGTTGAAGGAAATCTGCATAAATGTTCAGCACCTTGTCCGAGATAAAATTACCATCTCTGGGTTCGACTCACGGTCGTCACAGACACTTGGGTCCATAATACCGACGGTACGCTTCTGGGTGCTTGTCACTGACATCAAATTTCATGTCATTGACGCCAAAATTTGCTACAACGCCCTACTCGGTAGGTCTTGGTTACACGAGTACAATACGTCCTTTCTACATAGCATCAGTGTATGAAGTATTTCAAGGATGGCTCGGAGTACACCGTCACGGGAGAACTAAATCCGTTCTCGGTGAGTGAAGTGCAAAAGTATGAAGACGCGAAGTACTTTCTGCCGGACTTCGAGAATACCGAAAGGTTCCATAACCCGGAGAATAAACAAAAATCCGCGGCCACCATCCCGATCTTTGGAAGCGATACCGAAGAAGATGAACAAATAGTCTACTCGGCGCAACCCCAAAGGCAAAACAATAAGCCCGGATCGTCTACTCCTGTTTTAGTCTTTGGCAACGACTCTGAGGATGAGGCCAATGCTATGTTCTCCGTCCGCCCGTTAATACAGGCTATTGCCGAAGCGAACCAGAGTTTGCAAATCATGATGGCTCCACCTCGACACTATAGGGAACTTGATGCGATCAATACATATAGCGTACAAGAACTACAAACCTTCTACGTACCCCCTAAGTGAAGGGGTGAAAAAGTGATCCTCTTCTACAAATTTACGAAGACCGGGATAGAAAAGGAAGTTTGGCATGGTGTTGACCCCACTCTTGACAGGTTCCATCCTATCCATATGCTAAGATATTATGCAGAGAGATTAAAAAAACTGTTAAAGCTTCAAGGCATACCTCTCGAACAAACTGTTCGACAGACCCAATTCTACAAAAAGATTTGGGATATTCTCAGGACTCAACGAAAGAAGCCCAAAGGGAAGATGAAAACAACTGGGCTCGGATATATTCTGTCCAAGAAACGGGAGCAAGTTTACAGCAGCTACATCATGAACAACTTGAGTGGAGAAGAAAATGCTCTTCCAGATAGTCGTGACGTTAAATTGGAGCAAGATCCTGCTTTGAAAACGTTAAATCCGTCGCTCGAAATCAAATTGACAAGCTAATAAAAGAAACTTGTCAAGCAAGCTGGGACAACCATAGTCGCGAAATGACTATTTATGAAAAGGCCAAGACGCAGCGTCTCATAAAAAATTACCTTTGGTTTAAATACAATCAGGCGGCGCCACACGTGAAAGACACGTGAGTGCCGACGCCAATCTCTGATAGGATTAAATCCTATGGCAGCGCCTCAAGTGATACACGCGTGAGCACCAGCGTGCAAAGCACGTGTATGCATTTTCATGTGTAAAACTTAAATTCTTGAGCGACGCCTACGTGCATAGCATGTGAGCGTCAACGCCCAAATTAAAGCGGGTAGAATTAATTTGTACATGGGAAATTGTAGGGTTCCTAGGCACCCTAGTGAGGTCTCACAAGTGATCAAACATGCACAAATCAAATTTTACGGGTGCCTACAAACCCTAATACGGATCGTTTACTAGATATCTAGGCGAAACAAGCAAGTAAATGGAAATGTATCTAAAGGAAAGTGACTACAACCTTTGTAGATCCGGTCCACCATTTCCTAAGCTCCGCGATGATCTCCCTCCGCTGTCCAAATCAAACCCATGACTCTAGCATTGGCATCATCGAAGAATAGGCGGGCTTGATCGTCGGTTCGATGCCGAAGATGATCTACGTCGAAGCATCACAAGAACAAGCTCCAACTTCACCAAGCTTTGAAAACTTGTGAAGTAAACACCCTATACAACTTGGCAAGAGGTAGAGGATGAAGAAATAGGAAGTGGATAGACTTTAGTTTTGGATTTCTCACTAGTTTTCATCACTTGCCATTGGAGTAGCAAGCTTTCTCTTTTGTTGAAGAAGATGAAGAAGAAGAAGAAGATATGATAAGTCTTAATTATTAGATAAAATAAATCAATACTTATCATACTTTCAACTATAGTTAAGTGTAGAGAAAAGACCATGGTTAAAAGGATGGTTAGGGTTAAGCATAAGAACAAAAGAGTGACTTAGTCAAAGTTTCAAGAAACTTCAACTAAAGACAAAACATTCAATCATTCATTTATCTTTTTCTTTTTCCAAAATGAATAAATAAGAAAGATAAATGAATAAATAATCAAAACCCTAATCATTAACTTAAACCATGGTTTGATTCTTTACACTTAACCAAGTAAGCATGTATCATCAAATATGATACAAACATGTGCACAAAACTATATCGCATATACAATGTGTACAATTCAAGTGAGAAAATCCTTTTAAAGTGAACCAATACTAGTTAACGCAAAGTAATATATCAAATATATAAATATGCACTAAATCATTAAATCAACACTTGATTTAACGATCCGGTCATATCGGATATAACCGACTAGTATCATATGTATCGGCTTATCGAATCAATCCTTGATTCGATAACTAGGTTATATCGCATATAACCATTCGATACATTCATCGTGAGAATAGAATACGGTATCACATACACGAATTATTCTCGGTCCCGCACATATCTCATATGCGCTCCTATTTCGTTTAGCTTGAGCCAGGAAACCTCTGTGTAGGACTCTAAAGACTCGTCAATACGCCGGTAGCAGATGATGATCATATCAAGCACCCACAAGCCGCAAGCGGTCTGCTAAACGTAACGGCCACCCGGGTATTGAGCGATCAGAAGATCGACGAGCAAGCCCGCTCACACTCCTGTGAATCCAACCAGTAACACTTACCGTACAGTCCGGTCTGTTCGTCTGATATGTCGCATATCTCGTCTAGGGGTGGTAAACGTCAGACCCCAATAGCTCGATAAGTCATGCCGACGTAAGGTCCATAACATTCGTGAAACTACTGATAACTCTTACCAGTATATCACTGCAACCCTGGCCAGGGATTTCCTGTTATGGCCAGTCGAGCATAGCACAACATCAACCCCCAATACTGGGAGAGACGAATCCCCTCCTATCGCTCATTGCCTCCATGTGAATCGGGACTGTACCCAAAAACCACCTATTTGCACAACTCAGTAGAGCCGTGGTAGGGTGGAAATCAAAGCACAGTGGGAGACACACAAGACTCTATGACGATCTCGGGTCAACAGACTAAGCTGTACCAGTGTCACCAGAGAACTGCCATCTGACGTGAGGTATAATACCATCTGGGAGTTCTCGGCGAGTCCGTTCAGTGTACCCAGTCTCCACTGAGCACCCGCATACCATCTTCGATGTCAAACACCAATGGATATGGGATCATCCATCGCCCATCGCATGGGTCGAGAAGATATGCGCTAGTCTACTCTGGAATATCGATGCCCCGTCTCGATATTCCCACGACTAGGAACAATGAAGGATGTACTCATTGACTACCCAGGCCCCACTAGTATGATCTACATCATAGTCCTGGAAGTCGAGTACACATCCTAAGGGCTTTATCAACATGTAATCAGAGAGACAGAGAGTATACATGTTAAGATAAAGCACAACCAGATAGCGTACTATCATGTCGAGCAAGAAAGTCCTACCTATATATGTCCCAGCATCCACTACAATATACATCCAATGTACAGTAATGGCCTCTAGGGCATACATATAACTAACAATCTCCCACTTGCACTAGGGCCATCTGTAGCAGTGGTCGCAGTATCTAATACTCAACCATCCCATATGAGTCTCTCTCTGGGAAAAGGCCTTCGTGAGTGGATCCGCCGTGTTGTCCTCTGAGTCTTCTCTCCTAACCTCGATCACCCTGGAGATCAACTATCTCCATGATCAGGTGATGCTTCCTCAGAATATGTCTGGGTCACTGATGGGACCAAGGTTCCAGGGCCGAAGCCACACTTCCATTGTCATACAATGGCAGGAACCTAGTTCATCTTATGAACCAATATACACCCAAACTGCTTCTTTGGGAGTATCTTTAGTAGCGATGTTACCAGCCTTTATCGTCTAGTTTGCCACGGTATCTAGCTTGGAACTCTTCCAACATACCGTCCCTCTACTGAGGGTAAAGACAATGCCTGTGACTGACATTCAGCCGTCTTTATCACCCTGGAACTCTTCCAGTGATTCTCCCAGGATCGATTGATACCATCTCACTACATTTAGTGAGAATCCTAGCATCCAATTACATCTATCTCATAGATGAAAACTCAGGATTTAGGAGGTATCACTTTGATCCTATTTGGAGAATCCTAGTGATAATAGGAGATTGACCGATCGTAGTATAGGAAACTCTCTTCCTATCAAGAGTATGTTGTCTACGTACAATACGAAGATGACCACCTTACTCTCTACTACCCTTTTGTATATACAAGGTTCGTCTACCATTTTGATGAAGTCAAACACTTTGACTATCACATCAAAACAGACGTTCCAACTCCGCGATGCCTGCTTCATTATGTAAAGCAACTTGCACACGTTTCCGCTGCTCCCACTGTTTACGAAGCCCTCTGGCTGTGTTCTTATAGACGTTCTCTTCTAAATCATTATTTAGAAAAGTAGTCATGGCACCCAACCGCCAGATATCGTAGTCATGGTATATAGCCGTGGTAAGTAGGATCTGGATAGACTTAAGCATAGCTACTGGAAAAAAAGTTTCATCATTATCCACGCCTGGTCGATGACGAAAACCTTTAACAAGTCTAGTTTTGAAAGTCTCAACTTTTCCATCTACACCAAGTAATCTTCTTAAGATATACTTGCTTCTGATGGGGATTTAACCCTTCAGATATAGCAGCTAAAGTCCATACTTTGCTGGTGTACATGGATTCTATCTCAGATCGCTAAGCATCCAGCCATTCTTACAGAGTCCCTACTCTCGATGGCCTGCTCGAAACTAGTTGGGTCATCATCTTATGATGCATTCCTCGCTCCCACTGTCATCGAGAAACCGAGGTATCTCTCAGGCGGATGAGGAACCCTACTAGATCGGCGGAGAGGCTGAGGTTCGTCGGGAACTATAGAATCCTTTGGTTCTGTCAAATCATCAACTGCAGTTTTGTATAGCTGGAACCTTTCCTGTTCTACAGAACTGATCCTGCCTCGATCTTGTCCGGATTTTGCTTTAAACATAGGCTGGACAACCCCAAATCTTAACTAGCTTAAGACATGGGCTCTTCCCATACCATATCTCATATGGAGTGGTAGGCACTGATTTGATTCAAACCTAATTCAATATGTATGCGGCTTCTCAAGTGCATAACCCCAAAAAGGAAATAGGTAACTCAGTAATACTCATCATAGAGCACACAATATCTAATATTGTGCAATTGCTCCGCCCTGATACACCGTTGTGCTGTGGTGTATTCAGAGGAGTAACACTGAGAGAGAATCTCATTCTCCTTTAGAATAGTCCAGGAATTCTATGCACAAGTATTCTCCTCCCTGATCTTATCATAGGACATAATACTTATACCCGTATTTTGGTTCTCTACTTCTAACTTATATTCTGTGAATATCTCAAAAGGTTCGGACTTATGTCTCAACAGGAACATATGACTGAATCTTGAGAGATTATCAGAGAATATAATGAAGTATAAAGAACCAGTCCTGGCATGTGTGGACAGGAGACTTTACATACATCATCATGTAACAGTCCCAAGAGTTTACTAACTCTTTCTCTGTTTCTAATAAACAGAGCTATGGTCATCTAATCTTTGTGACATGACTGGCAAGTTTCACAAGATGTAAATTCAAACTGATTTAAATATGCATCTAAAATGTAACTTCAGCCAGTCGGGTCGCATTGATGTGACCTAGTCTACAATGCCTCAAGAAGGATTCGTTCATTTCTGAACTCTTCCTCTTGTGTGTGTTCTGTATACGAGGAACTGTAGTTTGATTTAAAACGTCAATGCTTTTAGATAACGTGCCTGAACCGATCAATATTTGATATAGGAAATGTTCAAAACATTATCCAACAATACAAAATTATATCATTTCTTTACTAATAAAAAGACTGATATGATTTTGTATATCAGGTTCGGTATCTAATAGCATTTGTTCAGAATCAATGTACTGGTAATACAGGGTGACAGTGACCAACAGACTTGGCTGCAACACTTGCCCCGTTTTCTGCCTCATGAAACTTATCACCCGTTCTCAGTTTTTCTACCTTTTTGTAGTCCTATGTAACATATTACATATCTGGGATCATGATCCGGTATCATATACCCAGGATGCAGAGGATACTGAGAAACAGTTCTTTATAATGAACACACCCGAAGGAGATGCATCATATGCACTTTCTTCGTTTGGGCGGCATAGGAATTCTGGTATTCCCCTATTTCCTGCTCTGTCTTATAACAATTATAAGTTGGAGCAGGACCAACATTCCCCAGCTCAGTATAACAAGCGGGTTCGGTCAATACATCCATATTATTATCTTGATTAAGGCGTGATATGGTCGCTACCTGGAGAGAGAGAGAAGAAAACACCCAGCGTGCGCTCTTGCAAGATCAGATTGGTTATATATTTTATCTAATCAGGATGGCTCCCACTGCTTTTAATCAAATTTTCCTTCAAACTCTAAAAGGAAAGACTAGCCGGGATTAATTACACTCTACAAGTTCGCCAATCTTTCAGCCAGGCCAGTGTCGGTACTTTGAGGGAGGTTTCCCGTGCTTTCGCACGGACCTAATTACAGTAAACCTCATTTTCCCAGAGGCGTAACCCATTTGACACCTTTCTAGACACCTACTTGATCGGCTAATTGCAAAATGCAAAACTCTCCCAGGAGTAACAATTACTCGCAGTGGGTATCGGGATCCAACTATCATATAGAAGGTATGCAATCTCATTTCAAATTTCAACACTTGAAACTCCCGATAATGGTTTTTACCCCTAGCACCTATGACCTTAACTATGGTCAACAAATCATAAGTACTAGCCAAGTTCTACCCGTCATTTCGTGATTAATCAGACCCACCCACATGACCCTTAACTAAGGTCAACAAAGTCACGCGACTGTCCTAACTAATCGCATCATATGCGGTGTAGGAAGACATCACTTAGCTACCGTACACTGTGCTTTGACTATGGTCAACAAACACAGCACGAATACTAAGTACTCTACTTCCTAAAATGACGGAGGGTTGCGGCTGGTTTTTGTGAAAACCTTTAACGCTTTGAACTTGATCTCGTTGCGGAATCAAATGGTTTTTAAATGGAAAGTTTTTGAAGCTTTTCTAGTTTTGCTAAAGGGGTCACTCCCGGCGAAGGGATCGTCGGCCCTTTCCTCGTCGAATGAGGTGCGGGATATATCATATATATCACTGTGCAAAGCGTAAACTATAGAAGCGATCAAAGACAAACCGAAGGTTGTAGCATCTGCCAGTTATTGCTAAAGGAGTCACTCCCGGTGAAGGGATCTCGGTCCTTTCCCTATCGAATAAGGTGCAGGATGTTCTACAAGGAACACCGCGATGCAAAGCAGGAACTGTAGCTACCTGTTTTCATTTTGAAATTCGATTCCACAACATCAATTAGGTTTATTTTCTTTCATTAATCTCATTAATGAATATCCCATCATTTAATTCCACCTAAACATCACAGATAAATATAACGTACGCTTATGCCATCCGCATTCGCCTCGATGTCCCGTCTGCACCGTTAGGTTAGGTAACTAACGGCAGAGCGAGGCAGGGCTAGCGCGGGTGTAAAACATAAGCAACGTCTATATAATATATCATATATAGTATATATAATACCTGTCACAGAACATCGCATGATCACATCACAGATAAAGCACAGCAGAAGAAACATATGAAATATTGGATATACTAGGACGTCCGTGTTTTCAATACGAGCCAGTATAAAACACGGATTCCACGGTCGTGATGAATAGCCAATCCCACACCCCAAGACCCCTACGAGAGCAGCAAGCAACCCTACCAATTCTAGGGTTAGGAGACCCGGACTCGACTCCTCGAGTTGGTCTCCCACTGGACCCCAGAACCCGGTTACTTGTGCTCTCCTCCTTGGGTCTATCCTAGTGCAGAAAAGTAAATAATATACATCAACGGTGACATCTTCCGCAACCTGGAAGTGCCCCAATAAAAGAATATTACATACAAGTTTTTACATGAATGAAAATGAAAAACACTCATCTCACATAAAAAAAACCCGGCTATTCAAACACGACGATCCAATTTAACATATCCAGCAACACATAACATCACATGTCATCAACGTAAGTAAATATGCGCATCCCAATTGTCGTTGACATATAGCAACGAAACCGGCGATATCACATATTACACTTACGGTCACAGAAAAGAAAGTGTAAAACTACAACAGTTGGAATCCACAACTCCTTTAGACATCACATGCCCAATCAAATGAATTCTTTAGACATTGCATGCCTAACAATTATAAACCCCGCATTTTAGTCTCATTATCGAAAACTCTTTTCAATATCAAGTCGGGCAATTCAACAGGATTCCCGACATTCTGATCGAATGCTCGTCGCAAACTTCAGTAGACGGCCGCACCCCCGACGCCGTCGACAAAGTGCACCAAGACGGAACACCGCTGCCGCGAGCACCCGAACGGATGCTTTCGGCGACGGGGTTCTCCTTAAGTCACTTGGTCGGGGCTATGGGGTGAGGCTGTCTATAAAGTTTACCCGGCGAGTATCCGCATACGCTACGTGATTGCGACGGACTTTTGATCACATCAAAATTCCGTGGCAACCGATCAAGTGAGACTAAACTGCTACGTTTATAATATTCATTCCGTTATCTCATAACAATTTGTGAATTCCAATTATTGTATCACATTCCGGATAAACAGAAAATGCTAAACTTTTCGATCGAACAATCGAACACCCAAGTTTTCCCGATACTACTCAACACATGAAATAAGTCTAACAACATTTAGTTCGTGCCTCAGTACCAACGGTCCAGCCGTAGAAGGGTCAAGCCAACGCCTCACATGTGGCACGCCGTACTGCCCCAAATCCGAAGGTTCAAAGGGCAGTTCAAGACGGTCACATAATCGAGTTAAGGTTTGTTGTCTTCTAGAGGGTCCATCGCGTTACTTGCACTACTTAGAACGTCGTTAAACTACGGAAAAATCCAATACTTGGAAATTTCGCGAAAGGGGAAAAGTTGGGTATTTATATCCGGTCGAACTTTTTAATATATTCTAAAATATTTATCCGGAAAGCCACACTGACAAAATTAGACAATCCAATCGAAACACCGAGTTCCCAATACAACCCAGAAAATAAAACTCTGGAATAAATATTAAAATATTCCCAGGAAGACCAGCACTAAAAACTAGGAGTTACTGTGAAAATTAAAACAGATGATGGGACAACTTGGCCGCGGAACCGCCGCACAAGCCATGCTTGTGCCGCGGTTCCGCCGCAATGTAGAGGAATCATGCTGCCGAATTTCACAGTGATTCTTAGGATTACCTGCTAATATTTCTGCATATTTTTAATTTCGAAAAAACCACATTTTACAGAATTGTCCAGAGAGCATTTTTCAAGTCGGGGTTTTGGGTCGATCGGACTTCTAACTCCGTCGGGACTTCGCCTAAGGCTCTAGCTAGGCTCTGATACCACTGTAGGGTTCCTAGGCACCCTAGTGAGGTCTCACAAGTGATCAAACATGCACAAATCAAATTTTACGGGTGCCCACAAACCCTAATACGGATCGTTTACTAGATATCTAGGCGAAACAAGCAAGTAAATGGAAATGTATCTAAAGGAAAGTGACTACAACCTTTGTAGATCCGGTCCACCATTTCCTAAGCTCCGCGATGATCTCCCTCCGCTGTCCAAATCAAACCCTTGACTCTAGCATTGGCATCATCGAAGAATAGGCGGGCTTGATCGTCGGTTCGATGCCGAAGATGATCTACGTCGAAGCATCACAAGAACAAGCTCCAACTTCACCAAGCTTTGAAAACTTATGAAGTAAACACCCTATACAACTTGGCAAGAGGTAGAGGATGAAGAAATAGGAAGTGGGTAGACGTTAGTTTTGGATTTCTCACTAGTTTTCATCACTTGCCATTGGAGTAGCAAGCTTTCTCTTTTGTTGAAGAAGATGAAGAAGAAGAAGAAGATATGATAAGTCTTAATTATTAGATAAAATAAATCAATACTTATCATACTTTCAACTATAGTTAAGTGTAGAGAAAAGACCATGGTTAAAAGGATGGTTAGGGTTAAGCATAAGAACAAAAGAGTGACTTAGTCAAAGTTTCAAGAAACTTCAACTAAAGACAAAACATTCAATCATTCATTTATCTTTTTCTTTTTCCAAAATGAATAAATAAGAAAGATAAATGAATAAATAATCAAAACCCTAATCATTAACTTAAACCATGGTTTGATTCTTTACACTTAACCAAGTAAGCATGTATCATCAAACATGATACAAACATGTGCACAAAACTATATCGCATATACAATGTGTACAATTCAAGTGAGAAAATCCTTTTAAAGTGAACCAATACTAGTTAACGCAAAGTAATATATCAAATATATAAATATGCACTAAATCATTAAATCAACACTTGATTTAACGATCCGGTCATATCGGATATAACCGACTAGTATCATATGTATCGGCTTATCGAATCAATCCTTGATTCGATAACTAGGTTATATCGCATATAACCATTCGATACATTCATCGTGAGAATAGAATACGGTATCACATACACGAATTATTCTCGGTCCCGCACATATCTCATATGCGCTCCTATTTCGTTTAGCTTGAGCCAGGAAACCTCTGTGTAGGACTCTAAAGACTCGTCAATACGCCGGTAGCAGATGATGATCATATCAAGCACCCACAAGCCGCAAGCGGTCTGCTAAACGTAACGGCCACCCGGGTATTGAGCGATCAGAAGATCGACGAGCAAGCCCGCTCACACTCCTGTGAATCCAACCAGTAACACTTACCGTACAGTCCGGTCTGTTCGTCTGATATGTCGCATATCTCGCCTAGGGGTGGTAAACGTCAGACCCCAATAGCTCGATAAGTCATACCGACGTAAGGTCCATAACATTCGTGAAACTACTGATAACTCTTACCAGTATATCACTGCAACCCTGGCCAGGGATTTCCTGTTATGGCCAGTCGAGCATAGCACAACATCAACCCCCAATACCGGGAGAGACGAATCCCCTCCTATCGCTCATTGCTTCCATGTGAATCGGGACTGTACCCAAAAACCACCTATTTGCACAACTCAGTAGAGCCGTGGTAGGGTGGAAATCAAAGCACAGTGGGAGACACACAAGACTCTATGACGATCTCGGGTCAACAGACTAAGCTGTACCAGTGTCACCAGAGAACTGCCATCTGACGTGAGGTATAATACCATCTGGGAGTTCTCGGCGAGTCCGTTCAGTATACCCAGTCTCCACTGAGCACCCGCATACCATCTTCGATGTCAAACACCAATGGATATGGGATCATCCATCGCCCATCGCATGGGTCGAGAAGATATGCGCTAGTCTACTCTGGAATATCGATGCCCCGTCTCGATATTCCCACGACTAGGAACAATGAAGGATGTACTCATTGACTACCCAGGCCCCACTAGTATGATCTGCATCATTGTCCTGGAAGTCGAGTACACATCCTAAGGGCTTTATCAACATGTAATCAGAGAGACAGAAAGTATACATGTTAAGATAAAGTACAACCAGATAGCGTACTATCATGTCGAGCAAGAAAGTCCTACCTATATATGTCCCAGCATCCACTACAATATACATCCAATGTACAGTAATGGCCTCTAAGGCATACATATAGCTAACAGAAATATTTCCCTAAAATCTGGGAATATTCTCTGTTAAACAAAACCGTTGAATTAGAGATCCAATGGTGATTAAAAATTATCAAATGATAGAATTAAATTCTATTAGCAGAAAATATATTCCTCGTCTTTCTAAATAAGAAAGATATTCTTTGTTAAATAGAGAGCTGTTGGATCAAAAATCCAATAACAGAATTAAATTCTATTTTGTTAAACAGAGAACCCTTGGATCAAAAATCCAATGGTGATTAAAAATCACCGTTTAATAGAATAAAATTCTATATATGGGAAAATATTTCCCCAATCTTGTTAAAAAAACAAGAAAATATATTCTGTAAAACAGAAATCACTGGATCAAAGATCCAACGGTGGATATAATTCCCCAAATAATCTTTGAGACCAATTAAATCAAATGGAATCTCTCAATGAGAAATTTTCTCAAAACTGATCAACAATTTGTCTTTCCTATATAAAGGACCTGAGACTTCAAGCCTCACACACGCAAAGAGAGAGAACCCCCCATAAGTTTTTGCGAACAAAAAGACAAAAATCACAAAGCTGAAAATTTAATTATCCTTTCAGAGAAGATCTCCTTGCTCTTTCAAACTCTAGGTAAAGAAAAAGAAAAGATAAAATATACCTTCTTTGCTTAGCATAAACAAAAACAAGGGTCTAACCCTTCACAAAAGAACTTAGTTCTTTCTCTGGATCTGAGATTCGTAAGACAAATCTCCCATAAGTTGAAAATTTAATTCTCATCAGGAAGATTCTGTTCTTCAGACTCAATATCTAGGGAAAAGAATTAGGTAAAAAGAAGAAAGAAAAGAAACATATTCCAGGAATTTAATTACTCTGAAAAGAGGGTTTAACCCTATAAAGAAGTTAGTTCTTATAATAAAAAAATATAGGAACTTAGTTCTCAAAAAAACTTGATTTCAGATCTTCAAAACAGAGATCTTGATGATCATCAATAGCTAAAAACGCCATTAAGAGAGATTAAATCTCTAAAAAAATAACTCAACGTCTCACGTGCTTCCCACGTGAGTGCCCAACAAAAAAAAAAGCTCAGCGCCTCACGTGCTTCCCACGTGAGCGCCCGACAAAAAAATGGAGCTCAGCGCTTCGCGTACTTCCCACGTGAGCACCCAAAAATATAAGCTCAGCACCTCACGTGCTTCTCACGTGAGCGCCCAGAGGTGGAGACTCAGAGCTTCACGTGAAACACACGTGAGTGTTGTATAAAAGTGCTTAGCACTATATCTAGTCAAAACAACTAAGTGCTTAGCACTGATTGGGCAACACCCATGTCTGAGCGCCTCACGTGCTTCCCACGTGAATGCCAAAGTAGCAAATAAGTGCTTAGCACTTCAGAATAAAGAGAAAAAGCTAAAGTCCGAGCCCAAATTAGCTAAGTCTCTCTGAAGTTACTTGCAGCTGAGCCCAAATGCTCTGTTCTTGGATCATAACTAAATTTAGTGATCCTGAAAATATTTCTAAGTTGATCTTAGTCTCGAATAAGACTAACATATTCTTAGTCAAATTGAGCTTAAATGCTCATATATTTAAGTTGATCTTAATCTAAAAACAGATTAACGGTTCTTAAATAAAATAAAATATTCTTTAAACTAAATGAATAACCTATGTTCAAATCCAAATCTAAAATATACGGATTTAGACTGATCCGCGCCCTACGGGCGACGACATAAAATAATCTTCGTATACAATCCACGGGCAAGCTTAACAAACAAAATAACATACGACACAAAGTGAACTACCGGAACAGGAGAAAGTTGTTATCACAACGCGGTAATGTAATTAATTGTAGGGGCTTGCACGTGCAGGGAAGAGCGTCCCCACAATCAAAAACCCCTCACAAATGAGGGGAAATCTGATAAAATATGCTACATCGGTTACATCTATTCAAACCACCGATATATAGTGTCATAAATCAACTTGGTATTTTCGGAGAGGTGGATGGATATATCCAAATAGTATCTGCCTCCAAATTCAGGCTAGACGTCTCAGTCCGGTCTTCGGCAATAAACATGGTTCATCCTCGAACCACAGACCCACTAGTGAGGGACCTACATGTGCCACCATAAATGTCACATCCCATGCCCCAGCCCAGAATCAAGAAGGGGCCACTTCCCAAGAAGTCACCCATCTTAGGATTTCCCTAGCCCAAGCATGCTTAACCACGGAGTTATTCAAATTTCGGAGTGCCGGTTCATCCAAAAGGCACCTCCGTAATTGAGGATGATATCACTACATTTATAATGCAGTTCGGCCCTCTTTCGGAATGTATTTCAGTAATCCGATCCCATTGTTCTGAAGCGGTTCCACACTCAGATCACTATGTGTCCGCAATAGACCGCACTGAGTGTATCATAATGTCTAAAAATCGCACTGCTCTAGGGCATTACATTCCCCCACCTGAGAACAATGGTTCATTCATAAACCACAGACCTACTAGTGAGGGATGTTCAGTTGAAAATATCGCACATTTGATATAACATTTTACTTACTTTTGATAATATTTAAAAGTGTTTATTATAAATATGAAACATATGAGGGTTTATCTATAAAAATATCTATTGTCATATGTTTATATATTATAATTAACATTATAAAGGAAAATATATGCATATAATATTTATATAATATTTTTATTATACATATCATATCAAATATCCTAATCAAGATTCATTAAAAGATATAATATCATACAAATGGTTAGAATAATATCTCCATAACAAATATTACTAACATTATTTATGGAGATATTGTGCAAGATTTAGCTCAGGTCAGGAGATCGGGATATCGAGATGTTGAGAATCAAAAATCTACCGATGAAGTTTAATTAAATCATAAAATCAATACTGGAAGAGACTCAGATAAGATTTGAAGAATCCAGACATCACATAAATCTCCACGTGTCACTATGAGAAGGCCCCAGAAATTTGGAACCATAATCCCTCCAACCCACCGCGGTTCTGCGGCCAAAGCATGAATATTGCGACGGATCCGCCGCCGTTCTATGGAGTTAGTGTTTGGGATTTTTTAGGTAGGATTACATCAACAAATAACCATATTATGAATCTAGGGTTTATGCTTCAAGGGCTATATAAAGGACCGAAGGCTAAAACTAGAGATTATCACCTTTTACACGAAGCAAATCACCGTCAAAGAACAAATGATCCACGACAGGTCCGCGATTCGACGTGATAAGGCAACGTGAGTATCGACGGAACATCTACTTCCTACGGGGTAGAGATCGAGAGCAACTTCTTCTTCCTCTTGTAATCTAAACTCATAGGATTTGTACTTGTGAAGTTGATTAATACAGATAGATCATTAGTTTAATTAGTTCGCATTTATTTTCTATATTTACATTATGATCTCTATCCGTTCTTCTTCTTCTATATCCATCATGCGTGAGTAATTCTCCGCTTGATAGGGTTCGTAGAATTAGGGTAGAACAATGGATGAGAAAATATTTTAACTTATTTTAAGTCTTATGAAGTTTATAAATTTTAGCAAAAGAATCCTTAACATCCTAATCGGGCGCGCTATCAATTTATTGATAGGCTTGACTGCGATTTGAGATTAGATTAACAATTGTTTTGTTGAGGGCTAGACATGAATAGAGATCAATGAAGGGACAAGGGTCAATAGTGGAAAAACCCTAATTTCTTCCAAGAACCCTAATTATCATTCATCACTATCAATCTAGTTTTAAATCTATCAAAAGATAAAATGAGCCATCTTTATTAGTCATCCATGACTACTAAATCTTAACGAACCCTACAAATCTTCTTCTTATATATTCTACATCCGTATTTAATATAGATCTAGAATCTACAACTATTCTCCTATTCTTCTTCTATTCTTTATTCAACTTGTCTAAAAAGAGATTAGAAATTCCGCGCATTCCTATGGACGACCCGTACTTATCTCGGTTAGCTACACGCGACACCGTTATTGATTGCGGTTAACTGCACACACTTTCACAGAATCAATCAAATGGCGCCGTTGCCGGGGATACGTGCCTAATTTTTTTTCTTGCTATTCGTGTTGAATTCTTATTCGATCCATATCATAAAATAAAATAAAGCAGCAAATTGTGTATTTAACGATTAGTGTATGATTTTTGCGAGAGAATCTGGAGTCACTTGAATGAGAAATTTGAGATTCAGAGACCTTCAGAGAGGACTAGAGGAGCAAAGGAGGCCACGGTGAAAAAATTGTCAAGTGAACCCTCTTTTCTATGGCGGAACCGCCGCAATATTGCGCATTTAGCCGCGGAACCGCGTCCACTTGGTGGACTTGGAGTGCCAAACTCCTCTGGTATCTTCCTCACATCCTTCTCTCTCCTCTGGATATCCAATAATATATTTTTCTGCAGGATTCTTTGCAAAATTTCACCGCTCAAAAATCTTTTTGCGTGTTTTGATTTTCTGGTTGTTTTTACATATTTTACAAGACGGACTTTAAGGGGCAGGACCATAATTCACATTAGGTGGGGATTTCATCACCCTTCCCAAGCCCCACAAATCGCAAACGTGCATGTGCATAACCCTATATTAATTAAAAAATATCTAGACCAAGCCCTAAGGACCGTCGCGCTCAATTAGGACAAAGGAAGGTCGTGGGTAATCTATCGCTTATCTGCATTACTTTTGTGGTGTCTAAGGCAAGTGTGACTATGGAAAGTGGTTACTTAATTAGGCCCGTTATTTCGGTGATTCGTATAGCGGATACCTCCCACTTCCCTGGCACTTACCTGGCCACAAGAGTGATAAAGAGATGGTAGAGGATTGATCCTGTGGCTTGTCCTTTGGAAATCTATGAATGGTCTAGTGCTTGACCTAGGTGACTTAGTTTTAGGGTTTGCTTGTGCATTTTGTGATTTGTTGAGTCAACCCTCAAGTCCCACTTTCAAAGCAAAACAATCCAACTAGAGCTTAAATCTTTCCCCTTCCTCTTTTCTCTTTCCTTCTTATAATGGGTAACCCAAACAGACGAACTCTTGCCGAGATTTACTATCCAGAACCAAATATTTCTTGTTTTCGTAATTACTTTGGTCAAAATTCCGACTCTACCATATCTTTAAGAGATCGGATAGACCAAGCGGAAAGAAACAGTTGGACACCTCATTCCAGGTCATATCAACCGCATCAAAATTCTACATCTTCTTAAGTTGATACTCCATTTAAAGCGTGTGAGGGAACTCCTAAAGACATGTCCATCGTTGAGCATATGGCGAGGGCTAAAAGCTAAAGTTTCAATCCAGTCAAACCATTAGGACAACAAACACCATCAATTTCTAAGGAAGATATTGCTACTCATTTTGAGGCGTATATGACATCTGTTGCCAATCGCAAACCAACCAACCAATATCAATATTCTTCTTATCACAATGTTGATCCTACTCCTGTCCAATTTTCACAACCATTCGATTCCTATCAATCATACCCGACTTTTACACCTTCTCTAGACAATTCTTCTAATCAGTCATTTGGGAGTTTTACCTATCCACAAGAATTTCAATTTTCTGCTGAAACCTTTTACCGACCCATGTCTAGTCTTGAACGGACAGTGGAAGAATTTCGGGTAGCGTCGTGCCGCCATATAGAGGAATTGAATGTGTCCATAGCCGCCCTCATACAACCCAACGAACAAGTAACTAGTTTCCAACTAGCTCAAAAAATTTCAATGTATGATACGGCAATAGGACAAATTGAAAATTTGGGCAGTGAGAGAAAGCAGCACACCCTTCCAAATCAAACCTCCCCATCCTAAAATGAAATCCACAACTCTAGTTTCACAAATCTATCGAGTACACCAAATGATTCACCAATTGAAGATAGAAGGTTTGATGAGTTGTGTGACTTTGTAGTGTTTGATTTATCCGATTGTGAAAGGCCTATTTCAAGTGAAACCACACCCAATACTTATGATCTCTACACCTCACTCTAAAACCAAAATTGATTGAAAACCATGTTTTTGATGAGGTGTCTGAGAATTTTAACTTTCACTTGATTGAGGATATTGACGTTGGGGATATTTTGGATGATGAACTCACAGTTTTGGATGAGTTTTTCTCACCGATTCATCATGTCCTTTCACCTCCGTGTGAACATCATCTTGAACCATTAACTGTTTTTTCCGAACCCCATATGCGTCTGGAAATTGATGATAAATGCATGAGCGAAAAGCAGAACGATATTCAGCCTTCATTTCCCACATCTGGTTCAGCAATACTCGATACCCAAATTTGTTTACCCATTTCATCGCTCACTTTCTTTGGTTCTTCTTCTAATCTTCCTTTAATTTTATCGGTGTTGATGAATCACACTCCGATATTTCGAGTTCGATAATTCTAGAAAGTCCATTTGATTTAGACCCCTTTGAGAATGAGGTAGATGAGTTTTTCAAGGCTCCTACCTCCATAATTTTTGACAAATCAAGTGTGTCGAATTCTGGCGCGACACTTATTGACATTGAAACATTCAATCGGACCATCGATGAAAGTTTCGAAGATATTTTCGCCGACGAACTCGCCTTCCTAAATGACACGGATTTTGTGATTAATCAACCTCCACCCGAAGAAGTTGAACTACCACCATTTCTTCCTATCTCATACGAGAATGTGACTATTCTTCCCATTCTTAATTATTCACATTCTCGTTTCTGTTCACCATTATTGTTTCGTTTCTATCAACCGAGACATAAACCATACTACCTCTTATCTCCTCCCCACTTCTTCAAATCTCCAATCTTCCACCAACTATATTGTTACATTGATAAATTTTTTGAATGGTTGGTGTTGACTTAGTTTTTGTAAAGCTTTGCATAGACCAATAACTTTAACCCCCCTTATAATTTTAAAGGCTTAATACTATTTTACTCAAGTTTGGGGGGAGAAAATATTTTGGCTCTTGAATGATAAGAAAATAAATTTTTACAAAATTGTGAGCCAAAAATAAGTTTGGGGAGGATTTTACTATCATTTATTCATATTCCGGTTACTAACTTTTCCTCCCAAGTCTACAGGTTTTTTAGCTTAACAGATGACATCAGTAAGGACACTACTGCAAACAGGTTTGGGGGAGGTTTGTGCTTATTCACGCATTATTTTGCATTATCATAAATATAAGCACAAAATTTTTTTGATAATGAAAGTTTGAAAGTGAAAAAATTACATATGAAAGATAGGAATAGTTTGAGAAAAGTAAGAAAGTTAGATATTTTCTTAAACGAAACTAGTAATAAATAGTTATGAGCCGTTGTCCCAAGGGTTAGTAAGATGAAGGGAATTACTAATCTGAGGATAAAAATAAGTCTGAAAAATAGTCCCTATTTTTGAGTCCAAACATTTGAACGTAGATACCCTACTATACGCACTTGCACACATCTTGAAACTTGGGATAGTAAAGAATACCTTGAAATACTCTTATTTAAAAGCCTTAGTAAGGAAAATAAAAATATGAATTAAAAAATTGGTGAAAAAAATGAACACTGGTTCTGTAATTGCTTAAGGCAGCATAAAAAAAATATAGCGAGAGTGCTTTATCACTTAGTGCCTTAGACCAAATGGTTTGGGAACCACTGTTAAGCCTTAGGTGTTGCAAGACAAGGAATTACACATGAATGAGCGAGCACATTTGTAATCGGTTGGTTAGTACCTCAAGGAGTATTAACGGTCGGATGAAGAATGTGTGAGCAATTCCATCTAAAATATTCACCAACTAAAAAGTACTAAGGAAAATAGACAAGAGTATGATAGCTTGAATTGAATTCTCTAAGTGTAGAGATGTATTTTACACACACGTAGGGGTATATGATCAATATTTAGAAGAAAGATAGGAAGAAAGAATAAAGGCATTGTTTTATTGAGGGATGATGTGATTTCTGACATCTTTTCACGACCATTAAGATAGGGCTCATGGCAACTGAAAAGCTGGTGTAGTTGGAAACTCTTATTTTCAAGTTCTTTCTTTTATAGTTCTTATCTTTGTACATAACTTTTATTTTCTTTCTTTTATTATAGGATTTTGTGGGTGTAATCTGCTGAAAACCCTAAGGAGACAACACTCCGCCTACTAGGGACACCTAGAGATTTAACGGCTTATTGCACGTGCTCAGTGCAATCGTGTTACCTACGAAAATGTGCTACTTAAGTTTTCCTTTTTCTCCCTCTCTTGAATAAATAGTTTGCTCGGGACGATCAAAATTAAGGTTGGGGGTATTTGTTCAGTCGAAAATATCGCATATTTGACATAACATTTTCCTTACTTTTGATAAATATTTAAAAGTGTTTATTATAAATACGTAACATATGAGGGTTTATCTGTAAAAATATATATCGTCATATGTTTATATATTATAATTAACATTATAAAGGAAAATATATGCATATAATATTTATATAATATTTTTATTATGCATATCATATCAAATATTCTAATCAAGATTCTTTAAAAGATATAATATAATACAAATGGTTAGAATAATATCTCTATAACAAATATTACTAATATTATTCATGGAGATATTGTGCAAGATTTGGCTCAGGTCAGGAGATCGGAATATCGAGATGTCGGGAATCAAAAATCTGCCGATGAAGTTTAATTAAATCATAAGATCAATACTGGCAGAGACTCGGATAAAATTTGAAGAATTCAGACATCACATAAATCTCCACGTGTCACTATGAGAAGGCCCCAGAAGTTTGGAACCATGATCCCTCCAACCCACCGCGGTTCCGCGGCCAAAGCATGAATATTGCGGCGGATCCGCCACCGTTCTAAGGAGTTAGTGTTTGGGATTTTTTGGGTAGGATTGCATCAAAAAATAACCATATTATGAATATAGGGTTTCTGCTTCCAGGGCTATATAAAGGACCGATGGCTAAAACTAGATATCATCACCTTTTACACGAAGTAAATCACCGTCAAAGAATAAGTGATCCACGACAGGTCCGCGATTCGACGTGATAAGGCAACGTGAGTATCGACGGAACATCTACTTCTTACGAGGCAGAGATCGAGAGTAACTTCTTCTTCCTCTTATAATCTAAACTCATAGGATTTGTACTTGTGAAATTGATTAATAAAGGTAGATCATTAGTTTAATTGGTTCGCATTTATTTTCTGTATTTACATTATGATCTCTATCCGTTCTTCTTCTTCTTCTATCTCCATCATGCGCGAGTAATTCTCCGCTTGATAGGGTTCATAGGATTAGGGTAGAACAATGGATGAGAAAATATTTTAACTTCTTTTAAGTCTTATGAAGTTTATAAACTTTAGAAAAAGAATCGTTAACATCCTAATCGGGCGCGCTGTCAATTTATTGATAGTCTTGACCGCGATTTGATATTAGATTAACAATTGTTTTATTGAGAGCTAGACATTAATAGAGATCAATGGAGGGACAAGAGTCAATAGTGGAGAAACCCTAGTTTTTCCAAGAACCCTAATACTCATTCATCACTATCAATTGTTGGATATATGTATGCCCTAGAGGCCATTATATGATAGTGTATGTACTGATGTGTGTGTGTGTGTATTCAGATGACAGTCTTGCTCGACATGATAGTATGCTATCTGGTTTCTCTTTATCATATATTCACTTGATCGTGTTTTTACTCATTTGGTACATGTTGATAAAGCCCTAAGGATATTGGCTTGACTACTGGGATTATGATGTGGATCATACTAGTGGGACATCTGTAGTTTATAAGCACATCCTTGAAATGTTCCTAGTCGTAGGTATATCGAGACGGGGCATCGATATTCTAGTGTAGACTAGCGTATACCATTCTTGTTCCATATGATGGGCGATGGATGATCCCATATCCATCTGGTGTGCTAACACCAAAGATTGTATACGGGTGCTCAGTGTGACTGGGTACACTGAACGGACTCACCGAGAACTCCTATGTGGTATTATATTATACGTCGGATAGCAGTTCTCAGGTGACACTGGTACAGGTTAGTCTGTAGACCCGAGATCGCCATAGAGTCTTGTGTGTCCTCCCACTGTATCTTGATCTCCACCCTACTACGGCTCTACAGAGTCGTACAAACATGTGGATTTTGGGTACAGTCCCGAGGCATATGGAGGCAATGAGCGATAGGAGGGGTTTCGTCTCTCCCGGTATTGGGGGTTGATGCTGTGCTGTGCATGATTGGCTATAACAGGAAGTCCCTGGCCAGGGCTGCTGAGATATTACTGATAAGTGTTATCAGTAGTTTCTCGATCTGTTGTAGACCATATACCGGCATGACTTATTGAGTTATTAGGGTCGACGATTCCATCCCTAGACTCAATATGCAGCATATCTGACGAAGAGACCGGACTGTACGGTAAGTGTTGCCAGTTGGATTGACGGGAGTTTTGACAGGTTTGCTTGTTCTTCTTCTTATCGCTCAATACCCGGGTGGCCGTTACGTTTAGCTGACCGCTTGCGGCTTGTAGGTGTTTGATGTGATCATCACCTACTGCCGGCGTATTGACGAGTCTTAGAGTCCCACACAGAAGTTTCTTAGCTCAGGCAAGACGATGTGGTGTGCATATGAGATATACACGGGAACTCGATTAAATACGTGTATGAGATACCGTATGTTAATCGGGTGTTTACTATTGGTCGGGTCGTATGTGATATGACCGGTTTATTAAATCAAATGTTGATTTAATAATGACTTTTAGCTCACTTTTATTAAACCCTATTCTTTTGATGGATGCATGCATGTATATGTACATGTTGATGTGCATACACACATACATACATGCATATATGTCATAGTTGTTGATATATTGAAGATGGCAATGCAAGACTCACATGGTTCATATTAATATATAGTTTTGTTTTAAGTTAAAAGATAAAGGAAATTAACTAATGACTTATTTCTTTACAAATGACTCATAGTTTCTACACACTTCTTTGGTTGACCATTGACTTAACCTTGGTTAATTTCCTTTGTTCTTTAACTCATCACAAAATATCTTGATATTTATATTAACCATGGTTTGTTGTGAGAGTGTCTCACATATATATATCCTTTTGTTTTATTTTTAAAACATAAGAATTATCATTATCTTCAAAAAGCTTTGCCATCTTCATCTTCCTCCTTCTTCAAGATCTTTTGAGATTTGTTTAGAGTGAGGAAAAGAAAAAGATAGGGTTTTAAGTGATAACATAAACCACTTCATTATCCTACACATCTCTAGCTCTCTTGTGTAGGGTTTTTGCTCCACCGATTCGAAAGATCAAGTGAAGCAACAAGTTTTGAGCAAAGGACTTCAAGTGGATCGTCGTGGACTCGGAAGTGTTCAAGCGAGCCTTTCCAAACTCTAGGAGATTCAAGGAATCATCCTAGGAGGTCTACAAAGGTTGTAGTTTCTCCACTTAGTGATAGATTAACTTTTACATGTAATACTATTAGTTGTTACTCAATATTTCTAGTTCGATTCCTAGTTAAGTTTGCTTAGCACCTCTTAAAATCAAAGTTGTGGCATGTGTGATGCTTCCAAACCCTATATGAGGTGATAAGGAAACCCTACATCAATCTAGTTTTAAATCTATTAAAAGATAAAAAGAGTCATCTTTATTGGTCATCCATGACAACTAAATCCTAACGCACCCTATAAGCCTTCTTCTTATATATTCTGCATCCGTATTTAACATAGATCGAATCTACAACTATTCTCCCTATTCTTTAACTCGTCTAAAGCAAAATTTAAAATTTCACGCATCCCTGCGGACGACCCGTACTTATCTCGGCTAGCTACACGCGACACCGTTATAAATGTCACAGAATCAATCAAGGGACCTGCACGGGCCATCATAAATGTCACGCCTCATGCCCCAGTATGGATGGTAATGTTCGCTCTGACCATAACCGCACGGTTTTGTCATTTGGAGTGAACCAGACTCGAGAAGGGGCACTTCCCAGGAGGTCATCCATCCTAGGATTTTCCTAGCCCGAGCACACTTAACTACGGAGTTTGAAGAACTCCGGAGTGCCGGTTCATCTAAAAGGCGCCTTCGTAATTGTGGGTGGTATCATTACATTTATAATGCAGTTCAATCCTTTTTCGGAATGTGCTTGAGGGACCCAATCCCATTTTTCTGAAGCGGTTCCACACTCAGATCACCATGTATCCGCAATAGACCACACTCAGTGTGGACAGAGCAAATCACCATGATGTCCGAAGACCGTACTGCTCTGGGGTATTACATTCCCCCCATCTAAGAATAATGGTTCGTCCTCGAACAACAGACATGCTGCTGAGGGATCTGCATGGGTCACCATAAATGTCACGTTGTAACCCCTGGATTCTGATATATATATATTGGTATTCTTTAGAATTTTAGTATTTGTATCTGTATTTGAAAGTATGAACTTTATTAAAAATCTAAAACACTCGTATTAAAATTTGAAGATATTTATCGAAATTTTTATAAACATAAAATTTATCGTATTTTTGATAAATATGATACTTGAATTTTAAATGTGAATTTATGTTACATATTTTTATCAAAAGAATTATTTATGCAAAGAATTAGGGGTTATGTGTAATTAATGTAATTAGAGGGGTTAATTTGCAAAGTTTCTAAATAATTTTCTTCCAAATTCTTTTCTTTTCTTTTCTTTACTTTACCTCCAGCTTTTCTTTTTCTTTACTTTATCTCCAAGTAACTGCTAATTAAACTTCCTTCTTTCTCTTCATTTCATATCTTTCTTACATTTTCTTCTATCTTTTCATGCTTCTCTTCCTCTCATCCATTTTTCTCATTCTTTTCCTCTCATCCATTTTTCTCTCTCTTTTAAAATTCTCTTTAATCCAAGATTTAAGAAAATTCCAAAAAGGAAAGAGGAGAGAATTATGTAGATTGAGGCAAATGCTTTAACTTGATTTTATACAATTGTTATATAATTAAATTACTTAAATTTTCATGCAAGTGTTTTTCATTAAATTATGTTAATATTTGTAGTTTATAGTTTATTAATTGATTTATTTGTTGTGTTAAATTCTTGCCATAAAATTAGATATTTGATTTCTAATCAAGAAGAAAAAGGCAAGTGTTTTAGATTACTTTCTTTGATTTATTTGTTATTTTGATTTTTCAATCAATAGATATCATGAATGTGAAATTAATTTCTTGTTAACTTGATGAAGCCGATAACTTGTATATATAGATTATATAATTGATTACTTAAATATAGAAATGAAGGGAATTTTGTGACAAAGTAAGTATTTAATTAATTTAATTCTTGATCAGAAATTTATTTTAATGATATTTTGATATGTGATAATATAAAGGTTAGTTTGGTTAAATTGGTTGTTAAATTTATCATATATTCCTCATGTTATATAGGATATGAACAAATTGGGGTAAATCTAATCCCCTTTGGGGTAAATCTAATCCCCTCTCACACACACACTAAGTTCAAACCATACACTAAAGACTTAAACTTTCATCATCAAACTACGGTTTTGTTAGATTTTAAAGTTAGATCAAAACTGGAACAAATTGGAATTTCTGGAAAATTTTTAAAGTATTCCAGTGAACTATACGGACTAGTGTGGGATTACCATAGAAACCCGAGTCCCCAATTCTACACCCCGGCCGCCGGAAAATTCCCTAGAGTCACCGTCGGCAGCCTGACATAGGAGCTAAGGTTTGGGTTTTTTATATTGTCTAGAATACTCATAAATATAGCCAATTTTATATGCTAAAATTTCCAAATGTTTGAACAACAGAATCTGGAACTATTTTAGTTTAGGCTATCGGGTTCGGAAATCCATGAATTAAATCCTATCGTGTATAAACGTCGAGCACGAAAGGTTAATCCTATGTTTAACACCAAAAATAGTACACGTTGGTTATATGTTTTAATCCATACAAGTTTATTCGTTACCAATTGTTGATTCTTATGTGATTGTGTTGCTTTCATACACACACACCTAAAAATCATATACATGGATCAACATGAGACGATTACTGTATATACCTGTTTCATGACTTGCTTATTATATTTATTTACCTGTTTCATGTTAAGACAAGTTTCCCTGAATATAAAATGTTTACCTATTCATTGATACGATTACTAATATGATCTGCATAGTTATCTGTTTCAAGACAATTAACATGTTTACCTGAATATTTAAACATTATCCGAAGTATAACCTATAAATAAATCTGATACAACCGAAGGTGAGGAAAGGGCAATAGCTTTGGAAAGTTTTATTATGGTACCATATTTTATGGCCCAACCATGGGGGTCTGGGTAGTTGCTGAACTACCGTCCATTCCATTTATTATTACTGCTCGTTAGGGCCAACCATGGTGGTCCGGGTTGCTTGTTACCGTTTAGTACTGTTTTTCTACTCTATGTAAATGTTTTTAAAGTTTACCGAGCAGTAATACCTATTTCTATTCCAGTTGTGCTTAGCAATGCATCCTGGGTTCAGCTCCAGGGGTCAGGGGCCGTGGTCCCGGGTGTGCACAGGATGCTTTCCATTGTTGTTCACTGGTCATCAGGGTCTTTCACAAATATAAGAACAAACTGTTTAAAAACTTGACGTGAGCTACTACATATACCCGGGTGTCGGTATGGGACAGTATCGGGGTATATACGAGGCAGTTCATGTTCATGATAGCTTATAAATTTCGATGATCCATTAATTTAGTTTTGATGATAGCTTAAACATTAATAGTTCGTTTAATGTCACCTGCTTATCTTGTGTAGCATATCGACACTAAACTCGTATACACTTGTTGTTTAGCTTGTTTATCCTTTATCTTGTGTATATCGAGTAATATATCAATATCTCATGCTATACCTGTATTATATTCTTGATATCGATATATTACTCTCATTCATTTGTTTTGGTAATTCATAATATGAATTTGTATATACATGTGATCTATATCTTGCTTCTCTTATACTATGTATATATAGTTAGTATATCAATATATCATGCTTTGAGTTTGAGTTATATTTTGATATTGATATACTATTCATGATTATGATATCAAAAACAAATGAATGTTTATATACTTGTGTTTACTATCTTGCATATATTTCATAACGCTGTATATGATCTACTTGGCCGTGTTTGAGATTGGTTTTCAGGATATCTTATGACATAAGCGTATAAAGGAGGATGGAGGTTATTGAGTTTAAACGGATTTATCTAATGGATGTTGAAGGATACGGATGTGTGCTTCTCAATTTATCAAGATCTAGCTACGATTACCTAAGAAGTGATGCAGCCCGAACCGTCAAATCTTGTCCGATTTGCACGTTCCACCAGCCAAATCAAAGATCTCGCAAAATTGTCTGTGTCAATGGGTATGCCATAGGCATTGTCTTGACGTCTCTCGAAATCGCGAGATTCAATCGTTTAGGGCTCCAAAATCGCGTATCTTAAATGAGGGTTGCACCAGGAAGCCAAGTCCTAGTTTAAAGCGTTATGAGTCGAAGTCAAATTGAAGAATTATCGACCAACGCTTATGAGTGACATGTCCAAGTTTGAAGCTATGAAGCTATGAAGCCAAGTTCAAGAGTATGTCAAAGTTCGAGAGCTTGAGACGACAAAAATTCAAGAATTCGAAAAATTTGCGGTACCGACATATGAATCTTTGTAAATACTCTATAGAATATGGTTTATATCAATTGGAGCTCTTGAACACTCACACACGCTTGCACAAACGTTTTACATTGCGTGTATTTTGGGGGTTTCGATTTAAAATTGATTTTCAACACAAAACACAAGTTTCTGAGTTTTTACACTTCAAACGTCTGTCCCCATATGCTTAAGACATCTGTCGTCTTTATGTGTTTTGAAAATATCCCAAAATATCTGAAATATCAGTTTTCATAAGTTTTGTGTTTCAGACGTCTGTCCCTTGCTTTTTCAGACATATGTCTTTTCTCCGTGTTTTCATACGGCTTATTTTTATGAGATTCAGACGTCTGTTTGTTCTCTATGCTTTCATTAGAATGAATTTCTTTTAAGGAACAAACGTCTGAAGATATGGCAACAAATGTCTGCGGTTCAAAATCTTTGAAAATCATTTCTTCTTCAAATGTTTGTTCCATGTTCTTCATACGTCTGTTTATTCTCTATACTTTTTTTGGCCATCTTTGAAAACCCACACCATACGTCTGAACCTATATTCGATAGACGTCTGCGGTAGAAGTTTTTGAAAATATAGCCGTTGAGTTTTATTTTGTTAAAACTTCAGACGTCTGTCCTATTATTCTTCGGACGTCTGTTATTACTGGAAAAATGCTGATTTGATTTATAACGGCTAGTTTTTTGTGTGGGATTATAAAAGAGTTTTGGGTTATTTTTTTTAGATCTAATCAATTAATATTTCAGTTGCTATTATTCTTAAGTGATCAAGAGCCAAAAATCTCATTTCTTGTGAGAGTTTAAAAGAGCTTTCCATTTGCTATTCAAGAGCTTCTAGTTTGATATTCTATTCTTCTTGGGTATTGGTGCTTCAGTTGTAAAACTCTTTTGAGAGTAATCTTGAGCTTGTATTTTACCTTCTTTCTTTATTGAAAGGATTCTTGAGTGCAAAAGTGTCTTGTAAGAGAGGAGAGCTTGATTGAGTGATAAAGTGTTCGAGTGTGAGCATGTGGATTCGCAGAGAGAAGGGTGATAAGCTTTGTAAGGGAAGTGTTGTTTGTAGTAGCGAATAACGTGTGGTTTTTTGAGAAGACATGTTTGGTTTAGCCTCCACCGGAAGCGGGGTTGTGTGTTGCTTGCAGGCAACGTGTTTGTCTCCAAGAAAAAGACGTGAATTAGTGGAATGAGCTCGTGCGCCTAAAGAAAGTGGACCGAGGGATCTCTCGAACCACTCTAAAAATCTCTTGTGCCTTGAGTTTGCAATTTCTCTATTTCTCTCTTTTATTACTTGCCATTTACATTTGTATCTAATTGCTTGCAAGAATCCATAAATTAGAAATTGTATGCTTGTTCCCTACTTACTTTATATGCTCATAACTTGATATTGTTGTTTGCTTGTTATTCATAGTTTGTCTGCTTGTTATTCATAGTTTGTCACTATTATAGCTTACTTAGCCGCTTATCATATTGATATATCTTTTGCTAAGTTATTCAGTTGTGTTCGTTTTTAGCAAGTGTGGTATAATTTTTTTTTTATTTGGATATATAGTTAGCATAGTCCTATTCACCATCTCTGGGACTATTTGGTGTGACCTTCCGCGGTATTTCAGTTCACAAACTAAATAAACAATAACAAATACAAACTAAATAATGAACTATTTAAGCTTAACATGAGCGACTACTTATATTTAGGTGCTGGTATGGGACAGTACCGGTGTTTATGCGAGTCCGTTCATGTTCATGTTATATTAAATACTAAAAATTCATATTATTAATTGATATTCATTAATTATAATTCATGCAACACTCATACGATCACCGGATATAAAATAGTACTTGGTTAATGTGAATTCATGTTACCGTTAATGACTTGATATCAGTTTATTACTATATATTGATACTTGTTATTGACAATGTCCTTCTGTTGACTTTACTAGTGGTTTATCGGTAAATAGAAAGTAAGAAAACTTGTACTCTTAGATAATATCCACGCTACGCCCATTGACACATATTTACCGGATACTGATTACTGGATATTGTTTACTGGAATCTGATTATTGGATACTGTTTACTGAATACCGGTTATACTTGACATGGGTGTGCTAGCTAGTCATGAGATACTCCAAGATATGAGTACCCTTACCGTCTATTTCCACAATATTCCCCTAGCCATGTCCTGTTTTATCCCGATATCCATATATATTTTTACTATACACTATATTTCTGCATAGCACGATTTCCTTTATTTTACCACTTGCTAAGTCACTTTCTGATGACCCTGGGTTTGCATGTCCAGATATCTTGAGATTCAAACGGCCGACGTTCTAAATTACAAAATAGGAGTTCATACGGAGTGATTCGAAGATAGATCATCCGGTATACATTGCACCCTTGTATTTCGATATTCTTGTATTTCCATTTCATCTTATTGTTTCTTTAACATTTGATATTTTTAATGTACGGATCTATACAGCTATTCACCCATGTTAGTTATATTTTTCTTGGTTAGTATATTAGCTGCCCGTTACGTACTCTACCCCGTATTTTTTTGTTGTGGGTCCACTATTACCTGTATTTTGGGGTAGGGGCGTGATACACGTTCCACGCCCCAGTATGGATGGTATTGTCCGCTCTGGCCAAAATCGCACGGTTTTGTCTTTTGGACCGAACTAGACTTGAGAAGGGGCCACTTCCCAAAAGGTCACCCATCCTAGGATTTTTCTAGCTCGAGCACGCTTAACTATGGAGTTCTTCAAACTCTGGAGTGTCGGTTCAGCCAAAATGTGTCTCCGTAATTAAGGGTAGTATCATTACATTTATAATACAGTTCGGTTCTCTTTCGGAATGTGTTTCAGAGATCCAATCCCATTGTTCTGAAGCGGCTCCATGCTCAGATCACCATGTATCCGCGACAGACCGCACTGAGTGTGGACAGAGCAGATCATCATGATGTCCCAAGATCCCACTATTCTGAGGTATTACAAGTGGCTCCACACTCAGATCATTATGTGTTCGCAACATACCACACTAAGTATGGACAGAGCAGATCATTATGATATCCGAATACCGCACTGCTCTGGATATTACATTTCCCCCGTCTAAGAAAAATGGTTCGTTTTATAATGCAGTTCGGTCCTTTTTCGGAATGCGCTTCAGGGACCCGATCTCATTATTCTGAAGCGGCTCCACACTCAGATTACCATGTGTCCGCAACAAACCATACTGAGTGTGGACAGAGCGGATCACTATGATGTCCGAAGACCGCACTGCTCTGGGGTATTACATCCCCCATCTAAGAACAATGGTTCGTCCTTGAACCACAGAACTACTACTGAGAGACCTGCATGGGCAACCATAAATGTCATGCCCTACGCCCAGGTATGGATGGTATTGTCCGCTCTGGCCGAGCTCGCACGGTTTTGTCCTTTGAAGCGAACCGAACTCGAGAAGGGGTCGCTTCCCAGGAAGTCACCCATCTTAGAATTTCCCTAGTCGGAGCATGCTTAACTGCAAAGTTCTGCAAACTCCGGAGTGTCGATTCATCCAAAATGCGCTTTTGTAATTGAGGGTGACATCATTACATTTATAATGCAGTTCGGTTCTCTTTCGGAATGTGCTTTAGAGACCCGATCCTATTGTTCTGAAGCGGCTCCACACTCAGATCACCATGTGTCCACAACAGACCGCACCGAGTATGGACAGAGCTGATCACCATGATGTCCGAAAACTGCACTGCTCTAGGGTATTATAAAATGCTTTTAAGAGTGTTATAGACTTTAGAAAGATATGGATAGATTATAGATATATTTATAGATTATAAATATATAGATTATAATTTTTAATATAAATAGATTATTTAAACTAAATTAAAAACGCGCACATATAATACGAGGACGAAAAAAGCGATGGATTTGATTTTAGAATTACAATAAATAGAAGAAAATAAATAAATTTTAAAAAGGTTTATTATGTATATTTATTGAAAAGATGTCTTTTCTTAAAAAATCATTATTAAATCTTTGCTTATTTTTTAATATACACAAGAATAATAATAATAAAATATATCTCAACCAAGTCAATTTATATTTAAATAAATATAAAGAATGATTCTGAGTTTTCAATTTAACTGTTTATATCACAACCTACACATAATTATTTCTAGCAATTCACAGAGCATTTTGGTTAACAATAATTTCAGTTGAGATAAAAAATTGGTTAAATAGGATGGCCGAAAAATTTGACTGGTTTGCGTTAAAGAGTAGTATAGATATGGATATAGATATGACTCAAATATACTTGAGGCAGTTGCCTTAAATTTAAAAACAAACGGATACAATTTTATGAAAGGATCTGAGATTATATTGATAGCATACGAGATCCATTTTAAGGTTTTAACTACCATGGCTCCTAAGGTAAAAGCCAGAACAGAAAGCGGTAAAACCATTTTGATTGAGACCAATTTACCGTCTTCGGGTACTGTGATTGATAGAGTCATCAAATGGAAAGAAATAGACTTCCCAGAATCATGAGTATTAATCTCTATGGTTCCTCCCAAATATATAATAGATACTGAGGTCAGATAATACAAACTGATGATGGATGGACGAAAAATTTGACCAGTTTGCTTTGAATAGCGGCACATATTTAGATATAGATATAAGTAGATAGATATAGATATAGATACACACTCTCTAATCTTTGCTAAATAATACACCCATATTTCACCTACTTTGCACTTATATACCTTATTGATTTTTTCGCTGCATTTAGATGCCCTAAAGTACAAATTGTATGGATTTTGTTTAAAAGAGCGATGAATTTGATGGTCAAGTGAGGGGAGCAAATTATTAACGGTCTGTACTTTATGATATATAAATGTAGCGAAAAAACCAATATCGTATATAAAAAGACAAAATAGATGAAACACTCTGGTATTGTTGATATTTTTGTAATATAAATGTTGTTGGATTTAAGCAAAATGAAGATGTGATGTATTTCAGTGTACGACGCAAAACAGCAAACACGAAATGTAACGACTACATATCTGCCACGTTATTAACCCGTAATATATTTTTGCTTCTTTTCCTCTTTATATTCCTTTTATATCTTATTCTCTCTCCCCTCTCTCCCCTCCGCCTCCTCCCTCTCTTCTCGATGTTAAGCGATAGGCGTTCCTCGTCGACGGCGATTGCGATTCCGATCTCAAATCTGATCGCGAACCGACGTCTGTGATCTGTCGCTTAGCCGCAAAAGGTTTGGGTTTTCTATGCGATTTTCATCACTCTAGGGTTAGGGTTAGGGTTGGAGCTTGGATTCATGCTTAGGGTTTGGGGATAGTTTTCTATAGCTCCTTATCATTTTGATTGACTTGCGCAAACTTACGTTTTGATTCGATCTCACGCTTGTCGATGCTCTGTTTCGCGCGATCTGGTGAATTTTTGGTTCGTTTGGGCATTACACGTTGATTTTGTGCAGCGTATTTGCTGGAAATTGTAAATTAAGAAAATATCTTGTTCATATTATAGAAGATTAAAGAACGTTTACCTTTTTTTGGGTGCAATATGTAGATTCTATAAAGCTATAATGTGTTCAGTTCTTATCGCCAAGTGCGATTACACAAGTGGTTTAACCGTTGGTTGATCGATTTAAATTGCAAGGCTCATGCTGATAGTTAGTTGTTAACACTAAATGCTAATAATAGGCGTCTTAGAGTTAACTCTCAGTTTGAAGATTGGAGCTGAGTTTTCTAGCTTGAAGATAACACAAACAGAGCATGTTGTTATTGATAACACTAGAAGCAAACGCGGTTGATGCGCGATGTAGGTTTGGAGGCTATAGCGCTAAGAAGCAGCCAAATAACCTTCAAGGGTTTCTTTTATGTTTATATCTCGAATGGAAAATGATCATCATTTCCATTTGATGTTATTTCTAGAAGACAGATTTGTATATCCAAAATATGGATGTGGCCCTACTTAAAAGTTTTCAAACTGCATCTAAATGATTATGTGGATAATGGTATCATAACATAGCTTTATTCAATTTAAATAAACTAGATAAAATTTTCTCGATGCATGCATGATCCTTAGCCCACTGTTTGGAACCAAGCAAGCAATAACAATGCGGGGCCTGGTGTACTTTATTTCATCAGTACTTTAATTCGTTGAAAAGCAAATACTCATTTAATAAAACCTAGAGAGGATTAAATAGAAAAGCCGCACATTGGACTACATAACCAAGAAAAGAGTATAGAAAATAAAGAAGTTGGTAATTTGAACCTGGAGAAAGAGGATTCATCTTGATTCTTTGTTTTGTCAATCAAGGTTGGAATTAAATTCCTGTTACTTCATCATTGTCATCTTGTTTTACGAATTTCGAAAATGGAACCTAAGTCCAAGTTAGAGGAAGAGGAGGACGCGCCCTAAAATCCTTAACAACCATTACTGAATCTGCCATGCCTGTAGGATCGCAAGGGAGAGCAAAGAGATTGTGAGAAAATGAGTTTGTTAATTGGCTTTGGGTATATTTCAGTTGGGATCATTACATATTTAGATTCATAAACATTTTCAAGGGGACACCCCCTCCTCACGTAACCATAGATTGCGTCCAGCCTTTGCTTGGAAGCAACAAAAGTTAAGCCCGAGCCAAGTGGATTTTACCAAATTAAGAGCTGAATATGTTGTGGGATGGCAATTGTTCTAACTTGTGATGCCAAAGCCTCAACCGAGTTGTTTCACACACCAGAACTTTTATCCACTTCTTGTAGACTAAGACCAGTTCTCAATTCCACGTTTCTCCATGAGCCGTGCTCTACTTGATGAGGTAGAAATTGGTCTAGACTCAATTCAGGTGTAGTCTAGTGCAAGCTAGACTGAAGGAAATCAAGTTAACCTTTTATTTAATGCCAAAGTACTATCTATGAATGGGCAAAAGCAGTGGCTTTTTTAGAACTTGCCTAAAATCTTACGGAAGCATATGAAATGTTGGACCAACCATAAATGGAATAATGGGCATATATCTTATACCATACTAATATCATGCTAGGGTTTCCGATTCACTTTGATCTTAGATTATAGAATTACATTCACGTAGGAGTTCATTATAACATGTACACATTTTGGGGAAAAGGTTGATCACTTTAAACTTATGAGTAATCTGTTGGCTATGGAAATCAAATAATTATCCAGTATCCACAAAAGTAGTAATATACCAAATATGAGCTGTCCCTTTTTTGCAGTTGTTATAAAACGTCAGAAAGCGAATGTGTAATTTGCTATCTATATGAAACTGCTACACGACTTATGTATCTAGGGGGATCATGCAGGTCTACCTCGTGTTTCAGTTCTAATGTTCTTTTGACGAATCATTTCCATGTCTATTGATTCAGAACTTCTGACGACTGTTTGACTTACAATGATATTATATTAGTTAAATTTTTCAATTTTTTTTCCATATTGTCTTATGCAGCTATGCTATATGCTATTTAACAAAATTATGTTATTCTAGGCCTTTATGTCAAAACGGTTATGCATATTCCCATTGACGTCCATTTATGTACAAGCAGACTCTTTCCATGGGCTTTTTTTTTATATATAAAAAAGCATATAGGTCTGTAATCTTTTCCATTGACTTATGCTGTAGACACAGCAAGCTCTTGTTGACTAGTAATATGCTGATCCACAAAGTAGATTTATCTGTTGTTTACAGTTGAAATTTAAGCGTCGATCAGGGACACATATCATTTATGGGATTATAATGGGCTTTTATAATGTTCAGTTCAATAAGAAGGCGTCTGATGCCTTTTTCCATTCATTTCCGTACGCTGCAACGTTGTCTTTTGTTGGTTTACAACAGATGTTGACGATTGTCCATCTGGTGATCAGTTGCTTGTTTCCTGTTCAGAATTTAAGACATGTATTTCATCCTTCAGGTAAACTGTATGTTTAGTGGGACAACTTTGCAGCCGCATCGGGTGAATTATGGCTTCAAGTATGCCTACAGGCGATCGGAGGTTGTAATTATGCACATCTTTTGCTTTTGGTTGCCTTTCTTCTTGGTCAAAGATTCCAGTTATACTTTTGTTTAATGTTTAAAGAGACTATGGTTACTGTAATTTGAATTTTGCTAGTTTTGCTTCCTACTGTACAAATTGGCATGCTTAATTTGTTTGTTTTGCTTAATCAAAAGGAAGGATTTACAAATAGAATAACATGTTACATATTCTGAGTATATTTGCAATTTATAATGCATAACCACATTTTCTACCATACATGATAAGGATCGAGTGATTCATGATGCTTCATCCAGTTTATATGGTCGAATATATTCCCTCTCTGAATCATGCATCCTTGTAGTGTTTAAGAAAGACTGGGTCATGTATGAATCTGTCCATTGTGGCCTCATTCAACCTTGTCTCTGATTTTTTTTCCGCTAGTTATTTTTCATGCATCTTTAGATACTAGTAATATGTTTAGTTTTATAAGTTTCACTCGCTTCAATTTCAGGTATATAAGTTTCTGTGCTGCATTTAGATTTTAATCAATATCCAAGATTGTGAAATCACTCATTTTTTAATAACTGGATAGAATATTTCTTTTGAATGTGGTTTGATTTAATTATCCTAATAGGTGGGCGGCTCCAGCACGGAAGTCGGGACTGACAGTTTTGGGGAAAGTCCCGAAACCTATTAACTTACCCAGCCAAAGGTAAATTCTTCCCACAACAACATCATGGCGATGAACCATGGTAGTTATTTCCATATAAAATTGACATAAATGTCTGCTTTTGTCTTAGATCGGAAAACCATGGGCTGGACCCAAATGTTGAAATTGTACCAAAGTATGTTCCATCTCATTTATGTTACTTTTTCTTTGGAAGAGTCTTGTATTTCCTTTATCTTTGTTTGATTACCACTATACCCAAAACATTACAAGCTTATGGGTGGTTTCAGTGTTGTAAAAGGCGTCCTAGCTGGTTGGCCTTCAAGCGACTGTAGGCTAGGGCGTTGTCTAGGCTGCTTAGGTGGGCACCTAGGCAGCTCAAGGGACAAAGATCCTAAGTTGCATGGATTTGAATATAAATGTAAGACACAATATGAGTTGGATTGTTGGGGTACAACTTTTTTGTTATTGCTTAAATATATACACAATAGCAAATTTTATTATTGTTGCAAATTTTTACTTACAATATAAAAATTCACAAGTCTAAGAATGTAGACAACTATAGCTTTTGCTTATTACTAGGGGCAAACCCTGCGTGATGTGTGGGATTCACAGAGTGGTATTTAAAAATTCGACATACAACTATTTTAGAAACTGTTGTACCAAAGGCAATTTTATGATATGGAAAAGAATTAAAAACGATAAAATTCTTCACATATGTATAAGAACGAGAAGATTGTACAACTAAGAAAAGTGAATAGGCAAAAAAATTCATTTTACCATCTAATATTCTTATTGATAATTTTCACAAAGTAAATACAATTTAGTTTTGAAACTTCAATGTCCAATCAAAGAAACCATAATTTATAGTCTAGAAATTTGAAGGTTAAAGTGAATATGGATTTAATGTTGAAACTTGGATTTTGAAATTTCTCACCACTTATAATTTCAAGTGGTTCAGATATTGAAAATTTTCATTCATCATTATATAAGGGTGCAAATTGAATTTTAATTATTTATTTTTTTATCCATCATTAAACAGGGGTTTTAAAGTTGAAATTAATGAAGTGACTTTCTAGAAATGCTGTAAGTTTTAAATGCTGTAAGTTTTTACCCTTCTTTCTTCTAAGTTTTAACCAATTTACCGATTTGCACCTATCCTTTAGCTGATGGGTCCTACTATAGCTGAATTCAACCTTTTCCCTACACACCAGCATATGGCTATGGGTCCCACAACCCAGTAAGGAGTTGATAACTTAGGATTGCTTCAAAAGATTCTCAAATGCCAAATACATTATAGAGACCATTTTATTTCTAGAATATCAACCAAACCTTGAAGGGTTCCAAATTGACTTGAAGCCAATTTAAGGGAGAAAGAAGGCAAATATTGAAAAATCAGCGGTGCAAAAGATTCCTTTTTTGTGTCCGGCTGTAGTAAGGTTTTTTTAATTGTTTTAGTTATTGATGTATGTTCATTTCAATTATAATTAAATATAATTTAGGATTTTTCAAAAAGAGCTCCTTTAGTATTCTTGATTAATTGTGTAGTGAATCCGACAGGAATTCGTCACCTTAATGACGGATTTGTGCAACATAGTCGAGCGCCCTATTTGTCGATACCCAAAAATATTGGTGGTTCACCAATATTGATCATCAAACCAGAGGATAATGACTCTGTGCCAATATTTTCCTCTTCAAAGTCCAAGGTGAGAGGTCACCGGTTCGAGTCCTAGAAAACCCCCTTAAAAAGGGGGGAAAATATGTTTAGGGCCATAAAGCCCAGAAGCAATAATGTTTAGTCCCTTGGTAAAATAATTTACTAAAAATTTCCTAGGTTTAAACATTCCTTTATTTTCGTCCTTTTTATTAGTTGTTTGTTTGTACCTTTTTCTATGCCAAAACCATCCTTTAAGATAAAGTGTCACATTTATCTTAAAACCACTACATTTATATCATAAAACAGTGCATTTATACCAAAACTATTATATATGTTGGAAACTGTTATATTTATTAGTGAAATTGCTAAATTTATGTTATATTTCTACTTTTGTCCTCTTTTCCTATGAAGCACGGATACTTGTATATGCCTCGTGTATTGGATTCCGAAACTCTCGGAAATTATTGGATTTCTTCAGATTCGCTCGGACCTGAAAATGTCTCACCAATCTCTCTCGAATCGACGCATCTATTCTTTCTCTCGAAAATTAAGGCACTCAAAAGTTTGATAGTGCATCGAATATCTTACATAATGCCATTATTTGTTTATATTATTATATATTGGTATGTATACCTTAATATATATTCATATCTAGTTAATTTAAAATCGATATAAAAACGTATCCCGTATCCTAGGTTTTTGGAAAATTGTGAATCCGCGTATCCGTATCGTATCTCATGCCTGTCCGAACCCATGCTACATAGCTCTTTTCTCTCTCCAGCTATCATCATCTTCTTCTAAACACTTTTAAATCTAAAACTAATTTTTATGATCAAGCACGAAAATATATATTTTTATGATCCAGCATCATCGTTGTCTTCAAAACCTATCAAGCCCAAAACTCATTTCCCACCTATGCTGTCATCTTACACTATAAAACCCTTAAACCCATCAATCCAACATTTCTCTCTTCATCATCTCCTATCCTTTCCCCATTTCTATATTAAAAAGTCAAAACCAAGGTTTAATATCATATTGATGAATATTGGAATTGTCTCGGATAGATTGCTCATATATCATATGAGGCCGATATATCACTTGATATCGCCATATCAGCCGGTATATTGGCAAAAGATATATCGGTTATATCATATCGTGAGGGGTCCTTATACAATATATCGTCCGATATTGCAGATATCCGACCAATGGTCAAACAAACCCCATCAAAATCCAAACTCATTCCCCCTCATCACCAATGGGTTTTGGGATTGATGGAGTTTGGAAAAAAGAGGCTAGGGAGCGATATGCGTAGAAAGAAGTTGGGAGGATATTAAGAAGCTAGAATTATCATGACAAGATTTTTGCACGTGCGATGCACGTGTATATAAATAAGGGGCTACGTATATAAAGAAAAGAAGAAAGTGTAAATGCATGTGTCTGGTTGATTGTGCAACATCTGTGGGATTTTGATAACAAATAAGTAATATGACTCATCACCAACATACTACATTTTTATTTTCAATTCTTTTTTCATTAACAAATGCAGACATGTAAATAGCTTCGTTCAAAAATTTCATGATTATTATAGATTATATACAATAAAAGAGAAAAGATTCTATGGAAATCAATAAATATTGAAAAGTCTTATCATGAATATATATATATATATATATATATATATATATGAGAATAATGGAGGAAAGAGGCCATAGGAGGGAATTTTCTCCTATGGCGTCGAAAAAATACTTTCCCCCATTTTTTCCGACGATCGGCACCCACCATCTTCATCGTTATCATCTAAAATGTGGGTACACCAAATTTCATGTGATTCTACAACTTTTTCACCGTTGATTTAGCTATGTAAAAAAATCTATTGTCGGTAAACCGTTAATTTTGAACCCACTAAATCAACGGTGAAAAAGTTGTAGAATCACATGAAATTTGGTGTACCCACATCTTAGATGATAACGATAAAGATGGTGGGTGCCGATCGTCGTAAAAAATGAGGAAAGATGTATTTTTTCGACGCCATAGGAGGAAATTCCCTCCTATGGCATCTTTCCTCCATTATATATATATATATATATATATATATATATATATATATATGAACAAATTAGCGGAAAAGAATAATATTGCGGTTTATTTAATAAGTTGTTTAAAAAACATTTTTATGATAGACATTGCACTCTATATAAATAGTGTGTGTGTATTTTTCTTAAGACTATTCTGAACAATATGATAATCATGTGGCAGTAAAAAGAAATTTGGGCCAGCATTGAAATGTATTGTCGCTAATGGTTCAAGTAATTGGTAGAAATTAATCGGACTTCACATCAAACTGTTATTGATGTAATATGGTGATAGTGATTGTATGTTTATATTGGCAATTTGATGGTAATTTTCATTTCCATGCCTGCTTGGTGACCCTTTTAATTAAAGATTGCGGGCCCGGTTTTGTTTAACTAATTTATAGCAACCTTTTGCCTTTGGGTTTTGTGAAAGGGCAAAAAGGTAATTGTACCTCCTTAAGAAGATGTGTTGGAATGTTATGGGTTTTAGGATACATGGAAGGAATTTTTTTGGGGGAATTATTTAATAGAAAAAAGAAGAAACTTTTGTTGTTGCCCCTATGTGTTTGGGTTATAATAGTAAAGGTAATAGATGAGAAATAAGGGATGGCTTGGGTGTTACTGAAATACACATATGCCAAATACAAGTAAAAAATACTGTAGGGGCCTTTAAACTAAGAACTTGAAAATTCATGAGTTTTTCGTGAGTTTTTTTGGACCCAGGGATTAAAACCTATTGCTTTTAGGACCTATGGGCCTAAAGACAATCCCCCCCCAAAAAAAAAATTAAAAAATTAAAGAAATAAAGAAGAAAAGACCATCAAGAAATCCTAACAGCGCTTATTACCATTTGCATTTGGAATATCTATATAGTTTATACTTAGTTGATGTGATGTTTGCTGCTAATATTAGGGGTACACTCATTTGGGGAAGCCGAGCATCATCTGCAACCCCAAATGCATGGGGCACTTCTAGTGTTTCTTCTCCCAATGCGGATGGTAGTACTGGCTCACCGAGCCACCACCCATCATCTGGAAGTGGTACGCGGCCATCTACCGCTGGCAGTGATAGATCCCACGAACCTGTTTCTAATGCTTGGGGTCCAAATTCTCGTCCATCATCAGCATCAGGGATATCAGCAACAAGCCAGATAGCAGCAGCAGCTGCATCCCGTCCTCGAAGTGCTGATACAAGACCTGGTAGCTCTCAGCTGTCTCGCTTTGCTGATAATTCAGTGGATAGTACAGTTGCACGGGGGGCAGCAGGCTCTGCTGAGAGATTGGTATGCTTGGCATAACATATTCTATTTAATATTGAAATATTTAGTTGTGTGTGAAAATCTGACTATGTCATGGACATATCATTTCTTAGCACTGGGCATACTTCTAAATTTGTTGCAATCACAGGGGAATGTATCATCCAAGAGTAGTGGGTTCACTTTGAGCTCTGGAGATTTTCCTACGCTGGGCTCTGATAAGAATTGTGACACTCACTCCCAACGAGGTACTCGTTAGTTGATATTTTTCTATTCTCCCCCTTCTTTAACCTCATGAGTATAGGTTCTCTGTAACAAAATATCACTCTGTTGATGTTGGGACATCGCTGTATTGTACTTTTCGCATCCTCAGTCATGCATTTTAAACCTGTTCCTTTGTTTCATGCTTTGATCATATCAATTATTTTTAAGGTTTACCTTTGAATACGGAAATTTCGGATGCTACATGTGGTCAAAAGAAATATGTTTTTACTGAACAGTCATGCTTATCGTCTTTAAATTATGGACAGTTTATCTTTCTATGAAGTATAAACTTCTGTAGTTCGGTGGGATGTTAAAGGGAAAGAACAACAATTTTATCAAGTTATTCGCTGTATGATGCTCTGTAAAGTCTGTAATTTGCTGGGTTTTTTAATAAATAATTTAAAAGGAGGGTTGTAGAGAATCTACTTCCCTCTATTATAACCACTTTCTGATGAATGGTCCACTACTTTTGGGTAGCGACTCACTGCAGTTCTGGTGCTAACAGTATATTTTCCTGATTATATTACCTTTTTGTTGCTATCTTCTACTTGCTTTGCATTAGGACTCCTCTCCCAGACATGGCGTCTGGTTTAGGTTTTTGATGGACATTCACTTGCAATCCTACTGGGCAAATCAAGCACGTTGTCTACTTTTCATAGTATATATATTGCATAAGAAATCAGATCTCTCTCTCTCTCACCCCCCCCCCCCCCTCTGAAAACTGATCCAGGTATCTCTCCCCTTTTGAAAACTGATCCAGGGATAATGCGATAGAAGCAAATAGAATATTGTTATTCCAATTACATTGGTCTGCTGCATGGACCTTTCAAATCTCATAGATTATGATCGCACAAATATGTGGAAATTTCTTTTGATAGCCATAGTATTAATATTCAGCACAGGAAAAATGGAGGTCAAGATATATTTTATATAAGAATGTTAACAAAAAGCAAATTCTATGTAAGTTAACAATCGTTTATGCTTATTTCTTATGTCAGGTCACAGCTCTCAAGGTCGTCCTCATAGTTCCCAAGGCCGTCCTCATAGTTCTCAAGGGCGTCCTGCTTCAGCTTCTGGTGCAGATTCAAAACAAAAGGAATTTTTTGAGCCTCAGTCACCCGGTGGGTTTTCATGCTGTGCCATAGTTTATTGTTAAGAGTATAAAAGTTTTCCCTTCAACCCTCACCACACCTTCGGAGTTTTGGTGCAGAGGTGGGCACTTCAAAATTATATCCAGAGCCATCAAGGTTCAAATTTTAAGTACACATCTAAAGCAGATTATTAAAAAAATGTCTCATCCCACAAAAAGGACATTCAACGGACAAGGAAAAGTGTTAATCATATAAAGTATTTCCCCTCGACCCACAGCACTACTTCAAGAGTTATTATACAAAATCTCCTAAAGTGCTGACAAACAATTTAGTCGAATGCAGATTATTCCTGTGCCTAGTACCTTCATCTTGATATGTGTTACCGAGGGGATTCAACCTTTTCTTTTTCTTCTTAGCAGGTAATAGGGGTGATCGAATCGTTAATCACTGGATAGCAGAAAATCACCCTTATGCAGGACCAGGTGCTCCACCAAACATAGAGAACTTGCACAGAGATCCTCATCAAAATAGGAACATGCCGCCACGTCACTACGATTCGTGGCATAATCCTCCATTTCCCCCGACTAATGGACCCTGGTTTAGAGGTGGTCCACCTGATCACCATCATGTTCCTGTGAGGCCATCACCTAATCCTCATTTTCCAAGAGCTGATGCGGGTCCTGGTGGATTCCATAATCTTAATAGTTTTGAACAATATCGTCCTTACATGCCACTACCAGAACACTACATGGGTCCAAATCATCCTGATATTAGACCTGGACCCTATCCGGGTCCAATGCCTTATGAGCAATATTTTGGCCCTCAAGCTTCGATAACAGGAATGGCACGACCGCTTTTCCCAAACCAATACCCTACCCAACATCCTGGTAACTTTAATGCCAGGCCTGGTGGATATGCTCCTGTAGTGAGCAAGGAACTGAGGAAACCTGATCAAGCTCATGAAACCCAAGGGCAGTACAAGGTTCTGTTAAAGAAGCATGATGGTCCAGAAGTCCGTGATGAACAGGAGAAGGCACATTCTGTAACGACTGACACATCACAGTTTGAAAGAGGTAAACCTACAAAGAGTCAAGTACACCAAAAAGCAGAGTTGGTTTCTTCTGTGGCTGCCGGAGATGTGGATGGACATCCTACAGATGCTAATGTAAGAAACTTGTCAGCACATTCAAGCGAGGTTACTGATGAAGGTATACTTAGGAAACCGGAAGCTGCAAAGGTCCAGACTCGTGATTCACAGCAACATCCTGTTATTAAAAAGAATGCAGCTCTAATGGAAAAAGTGGAGATGTTTAACAACAAAGCTCGAAACGCTGATAGTCACAGTGAAGGCGGATCATTTTCTTCCAAAGAGAAACCAACTTATTTCAAGGATATGACTGTTCGAGCAGATCAATTAACTGCGGACTCTGCTGGTAATGTTGCTGCTACCCTTAATATGAAAACTTCCATTCCTGAAACGTTGAGTGTGGAAGACAAAAACCAACAATCAACTAACCATGGAAAAAATCTTTCTGCTCCATTAATTTCTGTGGCTCCTGGTGAAAATGCCCGTTTTGTGGGTCAGAAGAAAGCCCATGTTAAAAGTGTCGACCATCATGCCAAATCAAGATCTAACAGGGATGATAATAATGAATGGATGGAAATGTCTCCTGACAACGAATCCTCAGTTAATGCTACTGCAACGAATGTTAAGGGTGTGGCATCTGAATCTGATGCTTCTCAAGCGGTTCTTGAGAAGAAGGAACTGCGGCTTGCAGCCAGTGGTAGGGATGCAGCACATGCAGCGTCTACATTGGATCCAGTTAATGAAAAAGCCCAGGTTCGCATCATTCTTGTTCCCTTGCTTGCTAGGATTTGATTCTTGTGTATAAGTTGTAGTTTCATTCCATAAACTCTAATGCCTTGGCTTACTTTAGTAAGTGAACCAGACCATTTTGATATTGATTAACATTCCATCCTATTTAAACAGCGAACATAACACACTACTTTGGGCATTCGATGCTTCTTATATTTTAGCACATCAATTAATATTCCATCCTATTCAAGCATCAAACATATTACAATATTTGCAAAATGGTCTCCTTCGGAGTTTTGTTGCATACGTATGATAGTTTAAATGCATTAAATTGTCGGTTTCCTTGTTGATCGCAATTCAGTGGCCTGATTTCTCACAAAAAGTGAAGATAAAAAGAAGAAAAAGGTTTTAGTGGAGAAGTTCATGAGAAAATTTAGACTAGAACTTAATGGGTCTGGTATAACCAAGGCCGGCCAGTTGATTTGTTGCAAGTGGAGCGATATGTCATTTTTTCTTTCACTCGTAGCAGTCAGCCGCCTTCTCGACTATCACATTTTCTTATTTTTGACAAGAAATGATTCTAAATTTGTTTAAAATTCAAGTTGAACCATTTTAAAAATTGTTTTAATCACTAATATGGAAATTCTTCAAAGGAAAAAATGCATGGAAGTGCAAAACCTGCAGCTTCCCTTATGAAAAATCAACCTATTTACAAGACTTTACACACACACACACACACTAGGAGTAGCTCAGAGCAAGTTTAAGGTTGTGATATAATTGTTCGATTGCCGATATAGCTACTTAAAACTCTAAAGAATCCTTTTACCAAGAAATGCTTAAAAAATCACCACAATTGTCTTTCTATTTATAAAAACATCACAGCAAGTTTTGGGTTCTTATGTAAAAGTTCAAAGGCCTACTTAAGAATTTAAGAATCCTGGTACCAAGCGATACCAAAAGAAAGGAATCAACACACATGCGCGCGCGCGCACACACGTGCGCACCCCCCACCCCACAATTTAGATACCACAATAACTCTCAATGCATCCTCTTTGTCATATACATTCAAATTTCACTTGCTTTACCTCTTGATAGAATTATTCTCGCTTCTCAGAAGTCGAGCAATTTTGTCAAGCGAGTTGGAATAAGCCATTTTTTCATTTTGAATCTACTACAATTGAAGGGCAATACAAGAGATTTTTTAAGGGTTATTTTGATATACAACCTTCAAAGATGAGGGATTTTGAGAAAACACCCCCAAAGATTAAATTTTTTAAAAACAACGCTCTAAGATTAGCCGTTAACTAAATATAACTCTCTGGTACACTTGCTCATGTTCGATCCTGGATTATGTTTAACCATGGTTATCTGGGATATTTTCAGATATATTAAATGTCCAATTTACCGTCAATCCCTAAGATCCCATCATCTTCAAGAATCATGCCCCCTCTCATCTCATCATGCAAAAAACTTGACTTCTCTCACTTCCCTCTCCTAAAAGCAAGCCATCATCCAAGTCATCCACCTCAAACCCTCAATCCCAAACAACATTTACATAATCCTTCCATCTTCTCCTCTCTTAGGATCTTTTTTTCATCCTCAACTCCCCTATTCTCCATGTCGCTCTCATCCACTCCTTCACAAGGCTCTCTTCATCTCCTCTGAACTTCTCCGTCTCTACTCGATTCATTACCACATCAAAAAAGGGAAAAAAAAACCCCAACACGGTTGGAGCTGGGAATGTTAGAGGAGGGTAAAAAATGCCTTTTTACAAACCCATCAACTAGTTCTAACACCGTTAATAACAGAAGTTAGCTTCATGGTCCTTTTTAGTTAACTTAATATCTTTAGGGGTGGTTTTTAAAAATTTTGATCTTCAGGGGTGTTTTTTTAAATCCCTCATCTTTGATTGTTGTATATAAAAAAACCCTTTTTTAATTTGTGCGTATTAGTAAATATATACGAAGTTACAATTACTAATGAACTATATATAAATAAATAGTCATGACTTTTCAGTTTGTTTAGTTGAATACCATATATCATTTGCAAATGTATATCATAAGCTTAGGTGTTTTCAAAGAAATACCTATGACTTTTCGGCGTATCTTAGTTTTTGCACAATGTGTTGTCGTTGGTATATAACAAAGAATTCTGAAGGTAAAAAGAGCTCTTGCAAAAGCAATGTATGATATTGACTTGGAACACACTTCTAAAGGCATAGAAAATCATTAAATTCATAATATCATCCCAAGTGAGGTTGGTGGTTTGATCCTTGAAGGTGGTCGCATCCAAATAATAATAATGATATCATCCTAGAAGCCATAAAGTATTTATCACATTTCTTTGAAACGCACTACATGGTCATGATATTTTATTGAAATTTACCTTCTCATAATTCTGTCAAATTACTCAAGAACCGGATACTCGTGAATACCGAGATGCTTGCATATACCATTATACAATAGTATAATTTCTATTAGGTTACCAACTTGTTGCTTGGAAACCAAAAGAAGGGGGGCTCGTAGTATCGTTAATGTCAAACTAATACTTTGATTTGAGGTTTAAATGTTAGATTATTATCATCTAGTATCTCAAAAGAGACACGGGTGGATCCTACCCCGCACAATAATATGTGATAGAGTTTAGCTGCAATCTTTGACCAAGTTTTTGTCTTTTGTGAGCAACGGGGAAGCTTTTTTGTGGCAAACAAGTTCCCAATGGTAAAAGGCAAAGGTAGATATTCTATAAAATGGATATGCCTGGAAGCTTATTTTCTTTCTGCTGAAGATCTAGGGTAAAATAGGAATAAAGCAAACATCTGCCACCTGCTTAACATGCTATTGGCTTTAGTATGCATATAATTTTTTAAAATGAGGCTAACTCCTCAAACTTTGTGTTTTTCACCGATCCGACTTGCCATCGTGATCTACATGTCATGGATGGCTTAGGTATCAAAATTCATGAGATTTGAAGACCTCAAGCACATTCATGTCCGGCTGATGGATCATGGATGTGCTAGAGGTCTCCAGGTCGTGATTTTTGATACGTAACCTATCAATGACATGTTGCTCTCGATGACCAGTCGGATCACTGAGAAACACGACGGTTGGGAGTTTGAGGAGTTGGCCTCATTTAATAAAATGAACACCGACCTCAATTGATCGGATATATATATATATATATATATATATATATATATATATATATATATATATATAGGGAAGTGATTCATTGCAAACCGATCCGCATTTTTTAAAAACGGGTACTCCCGATCTACGATATATTTTAAAGATTCGACCCGTTTAAGTTGATCATCCTATTCTCAAATGTATGTATATGAAAAATCAAAGAATTTGAAGACTTCTAGCATATGCATCGAATGAAGTTTATGTTGTATTATCGAAAGACGTTCATTTTTGCACCCATCGATGCTTAGGCTAGAGATATTCAAATCCTTTGATTTTTGCACACACATGGGAGTGATCTATTGCAAACCGGTCCGCGTTTTTTAAAAGCCGGAACTCCCGGTCTACGACATATTTGATCGATCCGATCCGTTCAAGTTGATCACCCTACCCTCAAATATAGGGTTGTGTATGAAATGTCAAAGAATTTGAAGACCTCTAATCTATGCACTGGATGAAGTTTATGTTGCATTATTAGAAAACGTTCATTTTTGCGCCCATCGATGCATAGGTTAGAGGTCTTCAAATCCTTTGATTTTTCATACACATATTTGAGGGCAGGACGATCAACTTAAACGGCTCGGATCGTTAAAATATGTCGTAGACCGAAAGTTCCCGTTTTTAAAAACGGGGACCGGTTTGCAATGGAACACCACCCTATATATATATATATATATATATATATATATATATATATATATATAGCCACTCAATGTGAAAAGTCCTTGATATGACTCTTGACTTGAAGCCCCATATATACCCGATTTACCGTGACTTGAGCTTAAGTCAGCATCAGACATTCCTGTAAATGCATGTTGTGCTCACCAAGATGTGATGCAGCAATATGTGATATGTTACCCATGAACGGACAATAAATAGAGAGTTATCATAACTAGATAAAACAATAGTTAGAAATGGATACGGATCATCGTAAATCGACACTTGGACTACCACCCTGTTAGTTCTTGGCTGATTTTCTTACAAGTCAAAAACTCTTGGATGAAGAGATTGGCAGCAAGTCTTGTTGCAGTTCTTTTGTACGATTTTTTTAATTCCATATTCATGTGCAGAATCCACTTATTCCCAACTTTTGTGGTCTTCTTATTTGTTTGTGAAGTGTGCAAACAGTTTGATTATGTTTGATGCATGGCTTAATAATTCTATGTTTAGTTGTCATGCTTTCTTATTTTGTTGGAGATTCTTATGAGCCTATGGGAAACCCTGCCCTCACCTTAAATGCAAAATTTCTTCTATATCATTTTTGAGAGGCCTGCTTGAAAAATATCTAATGTTACTACATTTCCTTCTTTTTCCTAGCGTGCTAAAAGGAGAGAGTTAGCAATACAGCGTGCAAAACAACTGCAGCAGGAAGAGGAAGAAAGAACAAGGGAACAAAAAGCAAAAGCTCAGGCAAAGCTTGAAGAGTTGAATAGACGAACATTAGCAGAAAGCTCTAACTTGAAGTACAGTCTTGCTCCAGTACAGAGCAGTGATGCTCTGAACAGCAAGGAGACTAAACCTGATCCAATTCCCGTAGCTGATGCTGTATCTACTGAATCCTCAAGTGGTACAACATCTAACGAAGCTTCTCATTCTGAAACGGTGAAGCACGTTGATGTTAAAAAGCCTGAAGGGACTACTGGTTTGTCCTCTAATGTTACTCCAGAAGGTTCACATTCTGTAGCGCAAGCTTCTGAGGTGCCACGAGCCCAATCTTTAGTCACAGGACAAGAGGCCAATGCCAAAGCAGAGATTACGCAGGGAGCTACTTCAGATGATGTTCAGGATAACACTAGTGCCAAGCCGAAGCAGAGTGGCTATAGGAAAAAGCAGCCTAAAGATATCGGAGAGACCACTAATGATACTTTGCGTAATCATGAAAATCCACCTGTTCAACCAAGAAAAAAGAATAACCAGAGTCCAAGGAACTATAATAGTACCAAGCTGAATGAGGATCACACCAATTCTTCTGAAAAGAACCTGGAAAAACTTCACACCGAAAGTGAGAAGATCAAGTCCGTATCTGTGGAAGAAGCTATGTCAGTTCCTAAAGAGACTTCAAATGCAACTGTAGGAACTTCGATTTCCAGGGACGTACTTGATGAGCCTGAATCAACTGAAGAATCTCTCGGTAAGGTAAGCAACAATTGGAAATCTCGCCCTCAAAGAAAAACAACTAGAAACCAGCAGGTCAACAAGAAGTCCGTTTCCAAGAATCATGTAGCTGAGGCGGTCATGTGGGCCCCAGTGAAGCCACAGAGCAAAAACGATACATCTGCAACAGAAGCCAAACAAAACATTGTGGCTGAAGTGACCAAGCCTTCTGTTAAGGGTGGAAACGATTCACAAAGTGGGATGAAAGCAAAGAGAGCAGAGATGGAGAGATACGTTCCTAAGCCTGTAGCTAAAGAACTCTCTCAACAGGTTAACTCCCAACAACAAATATCTCCAAGTGTTGATATCAAGCCTGAGACTGGTTCAGCAAGTGTTGTTGAAAGTGGCAATCCCGATCGATCCAATAGCAGAAATGGGGAGAATTCTAAGCACGTCAAGCATGTAAAAACAAATTCATCATGGTGCCAGAGGACCTCAGGCGAATCTCTATCCCTTGAGCAAAAAAATGTACAAAAGCCATCAAATGTCGATAATTTATCGAAAAGGCCGGTGACAAATACTGATGATGGCTGGAACGATAATTATAATGATAATGTTATACAACCAAATGAACCAGCATCCACCGCTGTGGTTTCTAAGAGCTATGGAGCAAACAGACAAAGGCGTCAACCTTACAAGGCACATAAAGTAACTGGAACCAACTATTCTGCTTCTGATAATATTGAACCACCTCAGAAAATAACTGATAAAAACAAGCATCAGTTCCCAGCTTTGGCTTCTAGTGAGATCCAGAATTGGCAACCCAAACCTCAGCAGGGAAAACAACGGAGTGCTTCACATGGCACGGATAATGCCCCAGCAACGAACGAAGTTAACAAAGCTGAAGCAAGCAACATTCGTTTCCAAAGGGGTTATGATCCTAACTATAGAGGTCATGATAGGAAGCAGAACTTTCAAATGAGCAGAGATGGGTGGAAAAACAATCCGCGTGTAGAGTATCAACGTGTTGGATCTTATGATAATAAGCTTGTGGATCCGTTTCAGGAGAATCTAGATACTGGTGAGGGAACACATGAGGCATCTCGGGCTCCCGGACCCAGGTACAGGGGGCGAGGCCGTAATTTCCAACGGGGCGGTGGACAATTTTACGGGCGGAGCACATGTGTTGATGATTCTTATAATAATTGGGAATGATTGCACGCGTTTTAGTTCTGCGGTTATATGGTGGGTATATGGTAGTATGTTAGTAGTTGGTTAATTCTGCAGGAGGAATCTGGCCCTAAAGTGGTTCTGTAGGGTGCATCCTGCAGTGGAGGTGACGTGACAATAATATTTCATTTGGTTCTGCATGTTAAATAAAGTAACGTGGCATTACGTGAATCGGATATTATTTAATGAGAGAAGTCATGTCACTTTAAATAACATGCATTTTCCAGACTACTGTAGGATGCAGATTACAACTACAATTTACTCCCTTGCTTGGTCTTTCTACATTTATCAGTTCTCAATTTCGATTAATCTCTGAAGCATTTAGTTGTCTTCCGTTTGCAGTATGCTGAGCTCAGCTGGACCGAGAGCAAATATTACAGATGGAATCCGGTAGAGGAATCGATGTTCGAGGAGTTTTCGCATTTTGTTCCACTCCATTGGTTCCATGCCCAGTTGTGTTAGAAACAACAGAGGTTAATGTGTCAACATTGATGTTGGGTGCTGATTTCTTTTTTATTTTATTTTAATCTTCTTTTTGATTTGGAATGCATTTTAATGCTCCCCATGTAATCCTTTTTCAACCCCTAAAGTACTACTGTATGTGGAGCGCTTTGTATAGAGGAAATTAAGCCCTTGAGCATGGCAGACTTTATGACCGCTAATTAAAAGTCTTGCCCTCTTGTTGTTTTACTGCTGCTATTTTCTTTGATGAAGCTGATGAGTTCGGTAATTTAGAAATTTGGTTAATTTTGTACTTTTTTGGATATAATTTCTTTGGACTTTGCTATTAATGATTTAAATCATCAGTCCTTGCATTTATAGTCTTTGATGAAGCTGATGAGTCTGTTTTTCACAACTAAAAGCTAAGTGGCTAAATATCGGATATCTGTGGATATGGTATCATATCTGACAGGTCATTGATATATCATATATGGCTGGCCATTGTCTTCATATCTGTCGATAGACAAAATTTTATCGGTTTTATTGTATCGTGTGCGGTCTTGATATGTGTATATATCGACTCATATATTGATATTTGATCAAATGCTTCAAACCCTTGCAACTGTAGCAACATTTTTTTTGTGGCATTGGTCCGTAAGTCCTAATCTAGATACAACACATCCACGCACACCACACACAAGCACACAACACACATACGCATCCAGGGGATTCACGAATTTGTCCTGAAAGCGTTAATTTATGACGACTTTTCCTCTTGAGGTTCGAATCCCGCATTTTTCCTAAGAGGGGAAATGCTCATACCAATCGAGCTGTGTTCAAGAAATACCATATTTTTTATTTTAATTTTATTTTTTTGAATTGGCCAGTATTCTCTAATCCCCGCACACATCACACATACACACCAAGGGATCCCACGGATTTATGCTGAACACGTTAAATTATGAGCACTTACTCATCCGGTCCGGAGATCGTTGCCCGTACATTTTCCGGAAAAGAAAGTGCTGTGATCAACCAACATATACTCGTGGATCCCTCTATACATGTTAATAATTAGCTGGATACAATTAGGTTAGATGCATGGAACCATAATTTCCTGTATGCTAAATTTTCATGAATACAACACTTCCATTCACCTAACCAGATCGCCATTCATAACACAATCTGTTTATACGGTATGATTTTATACATTGAATTTTACCACATTTAATGAAAATGAATCATTTATAATATGATACATGTACATACATGGATATTGGCATGAGATGCATAGAAGACCGCGTCTATAAAAGAGGCTTGTGCAAGGATTAGATGACAATCCTTTGGTTTGCCACTCCAAAAGAAATATTCCATCATATATCCAATCATGAGCAAGCCTCCTTTCATCTCCGACCCCATAAATATTGTAGGGACTCAAAGAAGTGCACGGAGCGATATCATCATCTCCTCCAACCTTAAAAAATAACCTGTCCATACAAATTAGAAGTCGGGCTCCAGATGTTATTCCACCTAATCGCGGTGGAGACGATACTGGGGGTAAGAGTTTACATTTTCTTTTAATACTTTATTGATTCTAAGCCAGTCTTTTGTGCTTCTAAGAACTCACTTGAAATAAATCCAACCAAAATTTTCTAAATATTTTTTGAAGGGACTATCAATTTTTTTTAATAATAATTAGCTCATATGTAGGGTAAGAAAATGTAAAATTGGGTTTGGATGGAGTTGAGCATACAAGCAAAGGACGCAGCTGTAGATGAGGATCACGTCTCATGATGAGACATGACCGGTAAAGAAATGAAGATGAGGATCGCGTCCCGTTGCAAAACTGAATGAGAGATTATTATTAGAGATGAGAATGTGGTAAGTTGATTATTTTTATTGGTCATGTTTGAAACTATTTGTCCTAACCGAATATAGAAACGATTTGTATGATTTTATTTTTAATTTTCATTCTGCAGGACGAAAGTTTGAGATTTTATATCAAGTGAAAATAGCGATAGAGGAGGAGCGACCGAGCAACGACGGTAGAGAGAGAGGAGGGAGGCAGAGCAGAGGGAGGAGAGCACTAGCGACAGAGGATGGAGAGGAGGAGATCGAGAGAGAGAGAGAGAGGGAGAGGAAGAAGATGAACAAGAGATGGGTTTGGAAGAGAGAGCGGTAGTTTTGAAATTTCTACACAAAAGAAATAGACGGGCTAATGGAAATATGGCTCAAGGATTTTCTTTGTCAAAGAGTTTTTGCATTAGAGGCTTCCTTGGTTCTATCCTCATCATTATTTGGACATACAAGGATTTCACATCTACGTCTTCTGCTGGTTTCCAGAAGAGACTCTCCAAAAAAGAATAGGAAAAAAGGATAAAAAAGGCTTCAAGCGATTCTCTCCGAAGGGGATCCACAAAAGTTCCCAAAAGTAGATCCGACCAAAAATTTTCACTATCGCAGGTTCTTACGGAATCTAAAATTTCACTCATTGATTTCATATCATGGTTGATAATATGGTCATATTATATGGTTATTTGATTGCAAAATATTTTTAATTGCTATTTTGAATTTAGGTCAGATTTTATTATTTTAATATATAGTTTTCATTTTTCGGGATTGGCATGTGTTCATACAGAGAAATAAAATTTCATAAAACTAAATAAAAAAAATAAAATATTAATTTCAAACCATTTCAAAAAAAATTTAGAGAAACTTTCGAAAATCTCAAACATTATAGGGAGGCTCTTCAGTTAAAAATAAAGGAACGCAATGTAAATTGATCATCCTAAATTTTCATGAATTCATCATTGCAGAATTTCATTAAGATCTCTTTTAACTCTAGGCATTCTACTGACCGAAAAGTCTCTCTTATGATCCTTATGGCTTGGCTTCCGCATTCTTTGGCTGAAGTAAAATTTATATGCTATTAAAGTGCAAAGAAAGACAAGTGAGGTTCCTTTTTGCCAGATTTTGATGTCTTCCAAGCTTACGTAAAATCTCTTGTAACTCTTGGCATTTCAAAAAAGTTCCTTTTTGCTCCCATCGGTTCATTATGGGTCCGAACCTGTATTCTCCAGTTTCTGTATATATTTTCCAGATTTTTTCTCTATTTTTTTTTTCATTTTTATATATTTATTATAATTATTACCTAAACCTAAACTCTAAAACAAACTCTAAACCTACCCAGCCCCTTACCCGACCAGACTCCCCACGCTGCTTCTTCTTCAACTTCTTTTTTTCTCGCCCATTTTCTTCAACGTTCCTCCCCTCTCCTCGCGCTCGCCCACGCCTGTGTCCATTGCTGCGAGACCCGCGCCCTAGACGCCAACTCCCCCGCGATCCCCTCCACCGAATCCTCTCTCCTCTCGTTTCCTCTCTCCCTCGCGCCGACGTCTCCGCGAGGCCCGCTTCCCTAACGGTCACGACGACCTCGTCCCCTCGCCAACAGTCACCGTTGTCCCCTCGCCTAACTCCTCTAAACCCTCAACCGCTTTCTCTCACTATCTCTCCCTCGCTCTCTTCACCTCTTGATCACCTTCTCTCTCTCGATCTCCCTATCCAAAACCGAGCTCCTTCACTTCCACCGTTGCACCACCGGCGACCACCGACCACCTTTACACCCCATCACCACTTAACTCCAACCGTCGGCGATCTCTTCTCGCCGGCCACACCATTAGCCCACTAACGCCATGAACCCACTGCCACTTCGCCGTCTCCAACGACCCACCGAGCCCCTGCATCCATCGCCGCAGCCACCACCAGCTCAACCTCGCCGACGAGCCCCGACCTCCTCATCTCCTCAACTCCGTCTCCTCACACGAGCGCGTCCCACCTCGCTATAACCGCCACCGGAGCTCGACACCGCTGACGCCACCTCCATCGACTCCACGACGTCTCACCCGAGCCACTGTGAACCCGCCGAAGACCCACTGCCTCGTTGCCGCCACCACTGCAACCCCACTGCATCGTGTCGAGCCCCAAGTCCTCACCCGAGCCATGCGAGTCGCGCGTGTATCGTGCCGTGATCGTGCCCGCGTCGTGTCTGCCTTGTTGTCGTCTATCGCTAGGCAAGTGAACCTCTCACTTGCTCATACATGCTAATATTATACTAATTAGGGCTAAGTGTTTATCTAAACGATATATACATTTATATATTTGTAGTAAATGGTTATTTGTATTACAACGACGCCGTAGTGCTTGGATTTCTATGCGTGACTGATTGAGACTGAGTTTTGAATCAAGTGTTAAAGATATAGAGACTATAGGGATCGATATCATATTCGAGTCTGCTAGATTGAATAAGATCCCGAAAATTCTTGATATATTGTGCTAACTGCTCGATGCAAAACCTAAACTAATACTTGTTTTAAAATGGCGGAATTTATGGGCCATGAATCCCTTTAATGATAATAGATAACATGTAAGAATTTGAGATGAAAATATTGACTTCATCATTATGAATGATACCTCCGTCTAGCTACGTCAAATCTGAAATTTTATCGCACATGCTGCCTTATTAAAATCATTGTAAATTAAATACAGATTGGAATATGATGTTCTACGGCTCATATCGAAACCGACTCGATAATTTAGAACCATCTATAGTTTATTTTTCGATATTGATAGATTACGGCAACGAGAATTGACTGGGAATGCGACTTTGGACTGCAGTCCGGGATAACATTCCACGAGGATACCTGAATTTAAATACCTGCACGTCCCTACATAAAACTGAAAATGCGCGGAGTACTATATAGTCACGTATATAATTTAGTTAGCTAACATATGGATCTTTTCTCGTTCAGTTTCAGAGTAGTTTGATATTTTGTTTGTATTTTAGAATGTCGACGTGTTCTGCAGTTTCTGCAGTGACATTTCTTACACCTTCACATTAAACAGGACATAACTTCTTGTACCGAAAGGTTATTATTAATCCGTTTGATACGTTGGAAATTTAACAGATAGAACTAGATTTTATTCAACTGGGGAAACACTTGAATCCGAACACAATTTCTAATAAACTGCGAGCGAAGTTGGACTTCCAGTTATTAAACTGGAATTCCAGCAACTGATTGCTGATTTAAAATGATAAGTCCCTAACCTGAATCCCGTTTGACATGAAACTAATTTTATCGTGTAGATAATCAAGTGTACATTGTACGCATTTATATTGTTTTGGTCGATTCTATACGTGTGATTTATAGTGGATTTTGCAAGTCGCATGGCGTTGGGTGCCATAATTTAGTGAATATCCGTTCATTACATTTTTGTCTATTTTTGTGCTTACTTTATACCTTCTGCATAGTGATTGTTTACATTGAGACCTAGCGACTGTTGTGTATTGTTGATTTATAAGTGTTAGTGATTGGGTTGTGGCAAATACGAAAGTGATATTGATGAGTGAAAACGTGATTGAAAGTGAAAGCGATATGTATTTGTTCACAACCCATCTAATACTTGAATACATATTATAACCTGGGGAATGGGGGAAATCAAAGTGGAATTGAACTCGTATTTAGCGAGGCACGGTGATTTAGAGAATGATCATTCGATATTAGTGATATACACACACACATACATACATTAGGTCGTGGGTCTAGCGACACAGCTGCAGGGTTATGTCCCGGGCAACAGTGGACCGTAGTCTCGGGTATGCACGAGACCCTTGTTAAACATGGGCATCCTTTCCACCAACTGATTTCATTGACTTAGTGACTGATAAGTAGTGACATACACATTGCCTGGTTTGCTGACATGATACTTATATCGCACTGTTCATATTCAAATAATGTTCATTACTTTCATGTTCTGTATTCTGTTGCGCGTTTCATGTTTAATAGTATTGTACCCATCATATATATTTATTGCTATATGTGTCGTCCTGACGACCTGAGTGTGCATACTCAGAGGACAAAGTAGACCAAGCCTAGGAGCAGGATCTGCCATTCGAGCTCGCGGAGGTCTAGACCGTAATATCAGCGCCATTCCTTTTGCTTTAAGTACATTATATTTCGTTGGTTAGATATTTCATTCTGCAAAATAAATGTATCTCGAACTCTTTTATTGTGATATAATAAAGTTGTGAACTGCGATTTTCTTTACTCTTGTACTGTTTACTGACTACCATGTAATGCTAGAAGCCGAAGTGCGACTACGGCGGGATTATTCCCTGACCGTAGGAGTATGGTTAGCCTAGTCACTTCTCGTATTTCGTATTTCGGAAAGCGGGGCGTGGCAGAACCAGATTAGGAGGATTGTCGAACATTACAATTAGACTCTAATGCGTTCTTTGTGCTACATTAAGGTGGGTTGTTGGCTACATGAAGCTAAAATTTGCAAGAAATATTGTGTCTACTTGGGTATTCACACTACAAAATAAAAGGGAATTAATTTGTCTACAGAAAAGCTAAAGAATGTTGGGATGGAAGAGGAGAGATCAAAACGGGGAACCATGCTCGCGACAAACATCCAAATCACGTAAACACAATTACTCAATTAAACGACGAAAGAACAATATAAATATGCGAGAATAAAAATAGGAAATCAAATACAAAGAGCCATGAGATTTGTAAACGAGATTCACCCATCGTATGGCTAGTTCCCAGTAGAGCGAAATCTGCAAACATCCAGTATAATCTTGAATCAAATACACCGCGAACAACCCTAGGAGTTTTCTATCAAAACTCTCAAGATCTCAACTCAAGGAGTTTTCTCTCAATTCATACAATGATCTCTCTTCTATTTGGCTATAATGTTGTTGGTATACAAAATACATATGAGAGATTACTATTTATACACAAACCAATTTCTTAATTAAGTAATTACCATAGTTAAGAATCTGCCATAAGACACTCCTCCTATTCCAACTAAGACTTTAGCATCTCCTTAATTAAGAAACCGCCATAAGATATCTCTTAATTGAAAAATCTTAATTTTGGTAAAATATGATATGACTTGTGTTTGAAGTTTCTCTATAATTTCAACAATCCTCCACTTGGAGAAACTTCATCCTTGATTCCCTGCGCTAGTAGATTTCACACGATTCTGCTCTACTCTCTCCTCATCAGATTTTCATTGAGAGGTTCACCAATCTGCAACAGAGATCCGGCTTATCTCTGTCTATGACTTTGGTGAATATATCCGCCGGATTTTTTCTCTAGCGATCTTCTGCAGTGCCAATTCGGCCTCTTTCTTTATCCTGTACACACATCTATTTAGTAACGCCTTTCGATCCTTGGGTAGCTTCAGTAGGACCCACATACGGTTCTTCATTAAAGAATACATATCCTTGTCCATATCTTGCTCCCACTGCTTTCTAGCACCGTCGCTTGTTGCTTCTGCAAGGGATTTAGGCTTTCCTAAATTTGTGTACAAAACGAAATCGGTCATAATTCTTTCAGGTATCTTTCTTTCTCTTGTAGATCTCCTTAGAACTGACACATCTGGTTGCTGAATATGGTCACCATCTTGTTCTTGAACCTGATCTTGCACTGTGGCTTCCTCCAAGTTTTGATCACCACCTGTAAGTACATGAATGCTCTCTTGAGTTCCATCTAGCTCGACGAACTCATGTACTGCACCTTTCTTGGCTTGCTTTTCTTGTTTGTACAAGTGCTGCTCATCAAAGATGACGTCCCGATCTCGTATTACTTTCTTACTTGTGTATTCCTACAACCTATATCCGAACTCATCCCCACCATATCCGATGAAAGCGCACTTCCTAGATTTAAAGTCAAGCTTACTCCTTTCCGTCTTATCAACCAAAGAATAAGCAACGCAGCCAAACACTTTTAGATGGGAGTATTCAACCGGTTTACCTGATCAATTTTCTTCCGGAATAGCTCCATCAAGCGCACTTGCCGGGCTTCTGTTTATCAAGTATACAGCAGCATCAACCGCAGCTGTCCATAGAAACTTTGGCACATCCGTATCCAAGGTCATGCTCCGCATTCGTTCTAGGATCGTCCTATTCTTCCTTTCAGCGATGACATTTTGCTGTAGCGTCTCCGGTACCTTCTTCAGCCAACGAATACTCTTCTGCGAGCAAAATGCCTCGAACTCTTGTGTGCAGTATTCCCTTCCATTATCGGACTTTAGACATTTAATCTTTATCTCCGTTTGGTTCTCCACCTGCGCAGTCCAGTGTTTGAAGATACCAAACACATCGGACTTTTTCTTCATCGCATACACCCATATCTTCCAGCTTGTATCGTCGATGAACGTCACGAAGTACCGATTACCTCCATAAAACTCCACCGAGACTAGACCCCATACGTCCGTATGCACCATTTCCAGCTTCTTGGTCTTCTTTGCTATGTCTCCAATCTGAAATTTGAGCGCGTTTTGCTTCCCGCAAACACAACTTTATAAACCCCAATTCTACTTTTTTCAACCCCGAAAAAAGCCTCCTTCCTTGAAGAATTTTCATGTTCTTCTTGCTGAGGTGCCCCAATGTCTATACCACAACGAAGTCTCCGAATTTAACTCCAAATCCATTGCCAATGCAACCGAACCTCCGCTACCCTCACTGAAGGAATACAACAAACTGCTCAAATTGCCCCTAGTTACCACGAATGACCCTTTGATAATCTTCCACTGCGAGTTCCCAAACGTCGTAATAAAACCTTCGTTGTCATGCTGACCAGTAGAAATCGGGCTCTTCTTCAAATCTTGAATATGACGAGCATTCTTCAATTTTAATTGACCACCTCTTGACGGATTTAAAACGATCGTCCCCTTTCCAACGATCTTACACGGCTAACCGTTTTCTATCGTCACATATTTAAGATCGTCTTGAACATACTCTGAAGTGATGCCGGCCTGAAGTGCAGTGAAAAAAGCCCCCGAATTTAGAAACCAGGTATTCGCATTTGTGCTGTCGTTCGCCGATAGACAAAGTTCTTGTCACTCTTGTTCATGTGTAAACACCACATTTGCTTTCTTTTCATCCGCCTTTTCATTTGAGCTTTTCTTTGGAAGTTTGGGTCACTTTTCCTGTGACCTTTTTTTTCTGCAATTCCAACTGTTGCCTTGGTTTTTTCATTGAGATTTTTCTCGGGTTTTAGACTTGCTCTTCTTCCCTTTTCCCCTTTCCATCGTTCAGCCGTGATTCTCCACTACAAGCGCAAAAGTTTCCGAACTCCCACTTACAGCCTTTCTTCACATCTCATCACTTAATATGCAACACACTGCATCATTAAATATGAGAGTTTATGAGATAGAGTTACTAACCGCCATTACGAGATTCTCCCAACTCTCCGGCAAAGAACATAGAAATAATAGGACACAAACCTCATCTTCAAATGCAATTGAAACGGATTCTAGTTGGCTCGTACGCTGTTGAATACGTTCAAGTGTTCTGTTGCTGAACCACATTCCGCCATGTTCAGAAAATTTTCTTTATCAAGTATATCTTATTTGATGTTGAAAACTTCTCATATAACTTCCCCAACGTCGTCGTTAACGTCTTGGTTGTTTTCCCCAACGTTTTAAAGGCCACTTGCGGAGTTAACGACAACCGAATTGTCCCTAGGACATTCCTATCCAAAAGGTTCAACACCTCATTGGCCATCTTTTTGGGATTTTCTCCAAGCAACGGAAGAAAATGTCCTTTTGATATAAGTAGCCCTCTATTTGCATGCGTCAACAACCCAAATTCCGACCATTGAACTTTTCAATCCTTACTTTATCCTCCACCATCTTTCGTCTCTGTCGCAGCAAACTTGAATTCTCTCTTGAACTGAAACAACGCCTTTAAAACGATGATATAAAAAAGTGTGGAAGAGGACGTAGTTGTCGTTACCCACCGTTGACCTACCTCGTAGATTTAAAGAACCCTATGTTCCTTAACGAAGCTCTGATACTAATTGTTCGGATGGAAGGAGAGAGATCAAAACGCGGAACAATACTCACGACAAACACCAAAATCACGCAAACACAATTACGAATTAAATGACGAAAAAACAATATAAATGTGCGAGAATAAAAATAGGAAATCAAACACAGAGAGACAAGATTTGTTGATGAGATTTACCCACCGTATAACTAGTCCCCGGCAGAGCGGAATTTGCAAACGTCTACTATAATCTTGAATCAAGTATACCACGATCAACCCTATGAGTTTTCTCTCAAAACTCTCTAGATCTCAACCCATGTGTTCTCTCAGAACATTCTAGATCTAAATCTTACCCTCTCATGCAACAATCTTTTTTCTATTTGGCTGTAGTGTTGTTGGTGTACAAAATACATATAAAAGATTTCTATTTGTACATAAACAAATTTCTTAATTAAGTAGCTACCATAGTTAAGAATCTGTCATAAGACACTTCTCCCATTCCAATTAAGACTCTGCCATCTCCTTAATTAAGAAACTGTCAGAATTAAGAAATTGCCATAAGACATCCCTTAATTAAGAAATCTTGGTCTTGACAAAATATGATGTGCCTTGTGTTTGAAGTTTCTGCATAATTTCATTAAAGAATTCCTGTCAATTGCTTAAACTAGCATCTTATTCATCATGCTTCATTCGTATTATTATGCAAAACCGCCGCTATTTAATATTAAGGCTTCTATTTTTCGTTTCTGAAGTGCATCGTAATGGATAGAAGTGTGGTGTCGAAGAAAAGAATTATGACTGGAGAACAGAAGTCCCTGAGAAATTACCTTGCACAGAGTAGATATCAAAAAAAAGAATGCCAAAGATACCGGTGTGAACGCTTGTGTTGTTGGTGCCGACCATGTCATGGCGACCAATAACGATGGAGGGAATACAGTTGCTAATCTCAAGGTCGTAAAAGATGGTAGTTCATCAACTTCTCAAATTCAATCACATCAATCTGCAGATAATTAACCCTGCCTCGCATTTCTCATCAGCTGCAAATTATATTGCAGCAAAGTATGTTTCTCCATACACACTTATCTCTCCTTTTGAGGCCTGTCCAAAATGTGATGCAATCGTTAGGAAAGAAGAGCGTGTAAAAACGTCCAACAAAAATGAAATATACTACCCAACAATGCTGCAAAAATGGCAAAATACAATTACCATTGTTGCAGCCAACGCCACCGCAATTAGATGCATTATTAGATCCAGCAAATTCTAATTCATGGGCAAAAAGCTTTTATTTTCTTGTACCCAACATGCTGCAAATTATGTTGTAGCTCGACTGTTTCATATAAAGCTCGAACAACTTGAAAATCATCCCATCAAGCAAAATAAGCTTTGGTAAAGTCATAGCTGGTAAGTACAAAGAATAACCTCTAAAATTTCTGTATCCTACATATCACTTCCGTCACCTAACACAAAAATTGATGCAGATGTATCTGTTTGTTTATGTCAGCTTACTACTGCAGATGGCTTAAGCAACAGGCTTATTTTTCCAAACATAGAATGCATGTTCAGTTTTGTTTCTGAGAAAACACACGAGACTAAAAGTTTGTAGCAATTTTATTTTTAGTTTATGAACCTCATATTCTCTCAATTACCACGCATGCAAACTTTTTTGGAGCTATGCAGTGGTTAGTAAATGAATAAGAAAACGCCATGAATCATGTCCAAGTACATGGAAATTAACCCTCAAGATGCTCCTGCTATACTAAGGTAAAGTTTATTCATTATTATTTTTCATAAATTGTTCTTCAAGATGCTATTGCTAAACTCTGACATCGATCGTTATTGTCTACAAGAAAATAAAAAAATTATTCATGCTTTGACTACAAGAAAATTGAATCAACTATCAAAGGTATTCTTCTTCTTTTCTCCTTGTCCCGCTTCTTTTATAGCTTTTCTCCTTATACGGTCTTCGATCTTGATTCCAGATTATTCATGCTTGCCGGATATTCGAAGGCCTTTACATCAAATCTCGGATCAAGATCAATTTGATTTTTTCTGAAAACTTGTGGTAAGTTTCCTTTTAATTATGATTATGTGTTATTTTGTACTTTCTAAATTAACAAGTCGTTGCTTCGTCCGAAACCTGCTCAAACTTTATAGGAAATAAAAAATATATATCATAGCACCTTTTCTTAATGGTCAGATGCTTTATTTTTTTATCTAATAGAAACAATAGTCCGCACATGCCTTAACTCGCTTCGATCACACACATTCTGCTTCGATTTTCTTTTATTTTTTTCCTCATAGATTTTTATATTTAAACGACACAAAATTCATTCATTCCTTCATCGCCGTACTTGATTTCTTCTTCCCATCCTTTATGCATTCTCATAATCCTAAATCTACGAGAAAAAGGTATGGACCGGATATTGGATTTAGATGGAAAAGAAAATCAAAATCAACCGTATTTCTTTCTCATTTCGATTTCCAATTTTGCTACTTAACTTTAATTGTTTCCCCAACATGTCGTAGGCCTTATTACAGAAAATACGTGGACAACATTCTCTTGAGATCAAATATTCGTTGGGTCATCGCATCGTAAAAAGAAATGAATAAAGTTATGAAAATTTTCCCATCATTTTTCATATAATAAGGACACATAAAATGTTCGATGTAGCTTAATAAAATCTTATGGTAACTGATCACTGAATAAGATTCTTGAGTTTCTCTGTTTCCATAAAAAAAAATATCTTTCTACAGGATAATGAGAAGGAATTTTTTTTTATTACAGATGAACAGTTGCCTTGCTTTTTAATATCAGATCAACATGTTAATAATTAGATAATTTTCCAAACTTATCAGACATTTAAATTTTATCACATTTAATAATTAGATCATCATTCATGAACACAGTCTATTATATGTTATGAATTTATACACCGACTTTTACCACATTTAATGAAAATCAATCGTGCATTCATAATATGATAGACGATATTCTACATCGATATTGGCATGAGATGCATAGTTAGATCGCGGCTATAAAGGGTTGCCCGTTCTTTGTACATAAACCTTTTGCGAGGGTTACGCGAAGTTTCAGTAGTTCTTCCGTTTCTAGGAGAAATTGCCCTGCTCGTGCCTCATAAAAAGAACTATCGGTTGATGAATCATAAACTTTTTTAAACTATTTGTCCTAACTAACTATAGAAACGATTTATATGATTTTATTTTTAATTTTCCTTTTGCAGGCCAAATATTTGAGATATCAAATCAAGTGAAAGTAGCGACAAGAGCTATAGACGGCATAAAATGGTTGGCTTTTGCATCGAGCATCGTCCTTTTTATTGCCAAATCATCCAAATGGATATTAATTAATTAATAAATTTGTATTATATTTGTAAATTAAAGGATTAAAATGTCATGTGCCATATTTATATATGTTTAATTTGTGTCTCTTCTATTTGTAAAAATGGGTTTTCTTGAGAATAAATACTTTTGGATGATTAAGAAATAGCTAGGTAAGTTTTGGGGGTGACATACATGGAAAAAAAAACCATTTAAAAAGAAGGGATTAGCCTGATTGATGCATATATAGTCAAACAACTAATAAAATGAATGTATATTAAATGGAAAATTTAATTTTAGGTACACATTTTCTTCAAAATAATGGCAGATCCTGAAACTCTTACCCCACTATATAATAAAACCCATCCGTCCGAACCCTAAGCCCGGATCGAACAAACTCTGCTTCCAATATCCAATCCGATTCAACATCATATCATAGACATTTAATACTAAATATTTTAATGTACATAGCTTAATTTATTGCATAATTTTTAGTTGGTGAAATTTGTAAGTTTAATTTTTAAATCTATAACATGTAATTTAATATGATTTTGTCAAATTATAAGCAAATGCCGCATATCTTTTACAACTGACATAACATTCTTGTAATAACATATAATGGGTCAAATCTAGATCTTGAAAAACCCGTACCTGTCCCAATCCATCTGCCTAAACCTTGAACCCATCCAAATCCGTCCGAACCTTAAATCTTTGAATTAGGTTATAATCAGATTGTAAACTCCTCGGGTTCGAACGGATTTTGAGTTTAGGTTTTGAATTTTCCGGCTATATATAAAAACAATTGTCCAGAACTCTTCCCATCCTGGCCGGTTTCACCCCTAGACTCCAACATACACCTCATTTCACATTTTGTCCCTTCAGAACATTATAAGAGAGTCTATTAAGCTGCTCCATCAAATGCCGCCAAAAGCCTCGACAGAATTCAAACTCCCCCCGCCACGTGGCCAACCCGACCCGTTAGTGGGCATGTGCATGCACGCAACTCACCGTAACTGCTAGCCACGTTCGGATCCACGTGTCCCCCATGCAAACCCGAACCGCTCCCATTTATACCCTCAACCCACCACCAACCTCCCCAATTCAAAGCAAAACACAAGAGAGCAAAAAAAGTAAGAAGAGAGAAGAAATTAAGTAGCCCTTTGAGAGTTGAAAACGATGCCGGGCCTCACGATCGGCGATACGGTTCCGGATCTTGAGGTGGAGACGACCCACGGCAGGATCCGGATCCACGACTTTGTCGGATCCGGATATGCCATCATCTTCTCGCATCAAGGTATATGATGTGGTAGTTGGAGTTGTTTAGTCTACTAACTTTTAGACCAAATAATGATACATGACATGTACACATTGCACTCGTAAATCATTGCCTGCATCATTTACCTGCAAGACACCAGATACACACTTAAATATTTTTTGCTTACATGACGGATATTGATTGGTTGATAGGGGACTTCACCCCGGTGTGCACGACGGAGCTGGCGAAGATGGCGCAACACGCGCTGGAATTCGAGAAGCGAGGGGTGAAGTTGCTCGGGTTGTCCTGTGATGACGTGGAGAGTCACAAGGAGTGGATCAAGGACATCGAGGCTTTTACGGTAATTGATTATATATATATGTATATAAAGAATTTGCCATAAATTATATTGGTTATAATTTTAATTTTGTGTGTGTTATGAAAAGCAGCCGGGTTGCAAGGTAAGCTACCCGATTGTCGCGGATTCGAAGAGAGAGGTGATGAAGCAGCTCAACATGGTGGATCCCGACGAGCACGACGAGAAGGGCCAGCTCCCGTCGCGGGCCCTTCACATTGTTGGCCCGGACAAAAAGGTCCAGAAATTTAGTCTTCGCTTATCTTTAATATGTTGATTAAAATCATAAGCTTTCTACATTTTTCAAATAGAATTACGAGGTTTATAATCAATTACACTAAAAATAGATTCACTATTTTCAAAAAGCCCAATAGTTTTCTAAGGGAGTTAACCGTAAAAAAGAAAACTCTTAGGTGATCTAGTGGAAACACGATAGTTAGTTTATTATTATTTTTTAACCTCACACGTGGGATTCCAATCTAGCTAGACCTATTGCTATAAGTAATGAATCGAATATCGGTCATGTCGGCGGATATATTGGCCTATATATCATTTCGAGACCATTTGCGATACAATAAAACCGATATAATATTGGCTGATATTGCGATATCCGATATTTAAAAGTGGCACTCACAGGATGGTAAGTAATTTAGCCTATAAATTTAGCCCACAAAATGATGAAAGCTCGTGGTAGTTTAGTAAAAATCAAACAAACTTTAGTTAATGAAAGTGGATTGGTGGAACAGGTTAAGCTGAGCTTCCTGTATCCGGCTACGACCGGACGGAACATGGACGAGGTGCTGAGGGTGGTGGAGTCACTTCAGAAGACTGAAAAACACAAGGTGGCGACGCCGGCGAACTGGAAGCCGGGGGAGAAGCTTGTGATCTCGCCAAATGTTTCAAAGGAAGAGGCGAAGAAAATGTTTCCACAGGGATACGACACCGTCGCAGTCCCATCGAAGAAGGAATACCTTCGCTTCGCCGATGTTTGAATATTTTCTCGATGTGGGGGTTATATGTATGTATGTATGTTGGTGGTTGTGATTACTATATGGCTAGTTTCTATGCTTATGTTTTATCTTTAGTATCGCTTTTGGAGATTAAGATGTTAACAATTTGTGGGTGTTTGATGTAATTATAGTCATGTATTGACTTTGTACTTGTTATCCTATTACATGCTCACTAGCATTATGTATGTTCTTATGCTATGCACTTGGATTCGAAAACCATACAAAATGTAGGTGTGAATGGTTCTAAGATCAAATATAGCCTCATGATTGCAATCACATGATTTAACCTTATAGATGGGCGGCACTTTAATAACCATAAAGATATATTGTTCGCCTGTCTTTTTTTTACGCGGCAGATCGCATTGAGTTTACTATTGTTGACCGCAACTTTATATAACTCCAAAATATATATCAATTTAGATAATGCGTTTAAACTTAATCAATTTCAAGCATAAAGAAGAAATATGAGAAACCGAATTAAATGAAAATTTCAACAAAAGGCAAAGTCTAATTTTTCAATCTTGTGGCTGTATGTAGATAAATATAAAATGAGCCATATGCAAATTGCTTTAAAGAGAACCAAATGCAAATTTTCTTTAAACATAGGGGCGGAGGCTAAATTTTTTCCGATCACCATTCATTAAAAGAAAAGGGCCGAATGCAAATATGAGGATGATTTTCAAGAGAAAGGGACAAAAAATGGCTTGATTCACACACATGATTGAGATCAAAACTTGGAAAAATAGAAAATGGCAAGGATAGAGTTTGAAATCCAAAAGGCTTGAAATCAAGCTTCAAGCCTCATTAGGGATTCATATTATATATATAACAACTATAACAATAGCATTCAAAAACTCTGAAGTCGTGATAATAATTGCGGAATGCATTTTATAGTTTAGGCTTTTTATATACTAAGATTTTAGGCCTGACTTTCTTGCAAATTGAAGACCCTTTAGGTGGCGGTATCTCCGTCTTAAATTAATATGCATTCAATATTTGCCGGTTGGAATCGAACATAACTTGAAAGTCCCTTTAGTTGTGACTAAGAGTTGAGCTGATATATTTTTACGATACTTCGATGACGTAAACCTTTTGAGATAGAAAAACCGAACAACATAGAAAATTTTAAAGTTTTTGAAAATTTCGCGATTTTCGTAAGCTATATCATTCAAAATATTGAAAAATCAAAGCAAACTAAATTTATATGATCTCTTTGAAATTTTTGCGATTTTCTTGAGCTAGCAAGCTAAATATGAAAAAACCGAACAAATCAGAAAAGTCTAAGATTTTTTAAAATTAAGCGATTTCGTATATTAGAATTAAAATTATTGAAAAAACAAAGAAAACTAAAATTTTTAAATATGTTTGTAAATTTTGCGCTTTTCATGTGCTAACAAACAAAATATTGAATAACCGAAGAAATTAGAAAAGTTTAAGATTTTTGAAAATTACACAAATCGAAGTTAACTATATTTTTTTATATTTTTGAAAATTTTGCGATTTTCATGACCTACAGCAAGCAAAATATTAAAAAAACCGAGAAATCGGACAATTCTGAGATTTTAGAGAATTACACAATTTTCGTATGATAGCGTGCAAAATTTCGTAAATTTGTAGAAAACAAATAATCTTTTAGATTTTTGAAAATTTTACGATCTGTGCAATAATATTGAAAATTTGAAAAAAAACAGATTTTTTAAGTCCTTAAAAAATTTGCGATTTTCGTGTGATATAACATGCAAAATATTAAAAATTTAAACGAAATGAAAATTTTAGGGATATTTTAAGATATTGTGATTTTCGTGTTCGAAACAACCAAAATATAGAAACACCGAAGACCAAAGAAAATTTTGGAATTTGTGGAAATTTCGCACTTTTCGTATACTATAATATTGGAACACTAAAGAAATAAAAAAAATTAGCCTTTTGAAAATTTACGCAAATTTCGTATGTTAGAGGATTCAAAATACCGAGAAATCGAAGTAAACTATTTTTTTTTATATTTTAAAAAAATTTGTGATTTTCGTGTGCTGGCAAAATATTGAAAATCCGAAGAATTCAGAAAAGTTTGATATTTTTAAAAATTACGCAATTTTCGTATGGTAGCATGTAAAATTTCGTAAATTTAAGCAAATTAACGATTTTAGGATTTTTGAAAATTTCATGATTTTTATGTACCATAATATTGAAAAACAAAAGAAATCAGAAAATTTTGAGATTTTCGAAAATTACAAAAGTTTCATATGCATTAGCATTCAAAATATTGAAAAACAAAGGAAACTAAATTTATTTTGTACTTTTGAAAATTTTACGATTTTCGTGAGAACAAGCAAAATATTGAAAAACCGAAAAAATAGAAAAAGTTTTAGATTTTTGAAAATGCGAAAGACAGTATGCAAAATTTTGTAAATTTGAAGAAAACAAATAATTTTGGGATTTTAAAAAATTTCACGATTTTCGTATGCTATAATATTGAAAATCTAACGAAAATAGATTTTTTTTTGAATTTTTAAAATATTCACGGTTTTTCATATGCCATGCAAATAGTAAAATTTGATGAAAACCGAATTTTTTTTGGGATATTTGAAGATATCGCGAGGTTTGTGTGATAAGCAAGCAAAGTATACCATATGCCATGCAAATAGTAAAATTTGATGAAAACCGAATTTTTTTTGGGATATTTGAAGATATCGCGAGGTTTGTGTGCTAAGCAAGCAAAGTATACAAAAACTGAAGACCACAGAAAATTTTGAAAATTTCACGTTTTTCCTATGTTATAGCATTTAAAATATTGAAAAATCAAAGTAATCTAATTTTTTTTTCATATTTTTGGAAATTTTGCGATCTTTTTGAGCTCTATAACAAACAAAATATTAAAAAACCGAATAAATCAAAAAAGTTTGAGATTTTTAAAAATTATGTAATTTCGTATGCGAGCATTCAAAATATTGAAAAAACAAAGTAAACTAAAATTTCAAAATATTTTTGAAAAATTTGCGCTTTTCCTGTTGTATAACGAACAAAATATTGAAGAATTGAAGAAATCAGAAAAGTTTGAGATTTTTGAAAAATCACACAAATCGAAGCAAACAAATTTATTTTTATATCTTTAAAAAATTTGTGATTTCATGAGCTTTGTTGCAAGAAAACTATTTAAAAAGTGAGAAATCAAAAAAGTTTGAGAGTTTAGAGAATTACGCAATTTTCATGTTATAGCATGGACAATTTCGTAAACTTGAAAAAAAAACAAATAATTTTAAGATTTTTGAAAATTTCACTGTGCTATAATAATGAAAATTTGATGAAAACAAATTTTTTGGAAATTTTTAAAAAAAATTACGATTTTCGCGTGCTAACATGCAAAATATTAAAAATTTAAAGAAATCCGAAAATTTATGGATTTTTGAAGACGTCATGATTTTTGTGTGCTAAGCAAGCAAAATATAGAAACACCGAACACCAAAGAAAATTTTGGAATTTGTGGAAATTTTGCACTTTTCATATGCTTAATATTGAAACATCGAAGAAATCAGAAAAAATTGAGATTTTTGAAAATTTAAGCAAATTTCGTATGTTATTAGATTTAGGATATTGAGAAATCGAAGTAAACTAATTTTTTTGATATTTTTGATTATTTTACGATTTTCATGTGTTACCGCACGCAAAATATAGAAAATCCGAAGAAATCAGAATAGTTTGATTTTTGAAAATTACGTAATTTTCGTCTGGTAGCATGCAAAATTTCATAAATTTAAGCAAAACTAACGATTTTGGGATTTTTGAAAATTTCACAATTTTTATGTACTATAATATTGAAAATCTGAAGTAAACACAATTTTTTGTATTTTTAAAAATTTGGGATTTTCAAGTGCTAACAATTTGAAGTAAACTAGAAAATTTGTAGATATCATAATTTTCGTATACTAATCGAGTGAAATATAGAAACCTCGAAGACTAATGAAAATTTTGGAATTTTTGAAAAATTGGAAGGTAGCGAGCAAAATTTTGTAAATTTGAAGAAAACAAATAATTTTGGGATTTTTAAAAATATCACGATTTTTATATGCTATAATATTAAAAATCTGAAGAAAGTAGATTATTTTTAATTTTTAAAAATATTATAATTTTTCACGTGCTAGCTTGCAAAATAGTAAAGTTAGAAGAAAACCGAAAATTTTGAGATTGTTGAAGATATCACGAGTTTTGTATGCTAAGCAAGCTAAATATAGAAAAACCGAAGACAACAGAAAATTTTTAAATTTTTGAAAGTTGCGTGATTTTCGTATTCTATAGCTTTCGAAATATTGAAAAATCAAACTAAACTATTTTTTTTATATTTTTGAAAATTTTGTGATTTTTGTGAGCTATAGCAAAATATTGAAAAACAAAATAAATCAAAAAAGTTTGAGATTTTTGAAAATTAAGCAATTTCGTATGCTATCATTCAAAATATTGAAAAACAAGGTAATTTAAATTTTTTGAATATTTTTGAAAATTTTGCGCTTTTCGTGTGCTATAACAAGCAAAGTATTGAAGAATAGAAGAAATCAGAAACGTTTGAGATTTTTTAGAATTACATCGATCATAGTAAACTAAATTTTCTGATGATTTTAAAAAATTTGCGATTTTCGTGAGAGCAAGCAATATATTTAAAAACCGAGAAATCAAAAACGTTTAAGCTTTTTAGAATCGAAATTTTCGTGATAGTGGCAACATTTTGTAAATTTGAAAAAAAACAAATAATTTTAAGATTTTTTAAAATTTCACGATTTTTATGTGCTATAATATTGAAAATTTGAAGAAAACGGATTTTTTTTGAATCTTTAAATAGTTTGCGATTTTCTCGTGCTATAACATGCAAAATATTAAAAGCTCATGGGGAACTTAAAAATTTAAGGACTTTTGAAAATATCGTTATTTTCATGTGCTAAGCAAGCAAAATATGGAAACACCGAAGTCGAAAGAAAATTTTGAAAATTTAGGGACTTTTGAAAGTATCGTTATTTTCATGTGCTAAGCAAGCAAATTTTGGAATTTATGGAAATTTCGCAGTTTTCATATGCTTATAGCATTGAAGAAATCAGAAAAAATTGAGATTTTTGAAAAGTTACGCAAGTTTCGTATGTTATAGCATTCAAAACTTTGAGAAATCAAAGTAAATTAAATACTTTTGTTATTTTTGATAATTTTATGATTTTCCTGTGCTATACAACAAGCAAAACATTGAAAACTGAAGAAATCGGAAAAGTTTGATGTTTTTGAAAATTATGCAATTTTCGTATGGTAGCATACATAATTTCGTAAATTTATGGAACAATAATAACTTTGGGATTTTTGAAAATCTAAAGAAAACACAATTATTTGAATTTTTAAAAATTCGCGATTTTCAAATGCTATAGCATGCAAACCGGTAACAATTTGATGAAAATTGAAAATTGGGGAATTTTTAAGATCGTGATTTTCATATGCTAAGTAAGTGATACATGGAAACTCCGGAGACCAAAGAAAATTTTGGAATTTTTGAAAAATTCGTGATTTTCATAAGTTATAATATTAAAAACCGAAGAAATCAGAAAAATTTGAGATTTTTGAGAATTACGCAAATTTCGTGTGTATATTGAAAAACGAAGGAAACTAAATTTTTTGATATTTAAAAAAAATGCGATTTTCGTGTGCAGTACAAGAAAAATATTGAAAAACCGAAGAAATCAGAAAAGTTATAGATTTTTGAAAATTAGCAAAGCAGCGTGATTTTTTATTAATTTGACGAAAACAAATAATTTTCAGACTTCTGAAATTTTCACTATTTTTATGTAATATATTGAAAATCTGAAAAAAATAGATTTTTAGCAGGCGATCCTTCATCTCCTTTACTGTTTATTTTGGCAGTAGATGTGCTCTATGTAGGGTCTCAGTTCTAGGGTCATGACATTCATGGACTGCGGCGGAATAAGAAAACAATAATTTTTCAAATACAGAACCAAAATCTAACCAAGATGATCAAATACTTGCAATAGCAAAAAGAAAAGAGAGCAAGTTTAGAGTGTTACAACCTTTGTAGCGTGTTCGATCGCCATCGGAAGACCCAAACTAGACTTCGCGATCTCCGGAGAGTCTACTATCCGATCACCTCGCCGTAGATGATCCACGGTGAAGAGTAGCCACTCGAAACTTCATCTTCACTTTTCAAATGAAGAAATCCAAATATTGAACTAGCTAGGTTAATGTGTGAGCTGATGTGATCAAGAAAAACACTCTTTTTTGAATTCTAACCTCATTTCTAAACTCCATCATTTTTGTAGAGAGAAGGAAGAAGATGAAGAAGACGGTTGCCATGGAAAAAGATGTAGAATTAACTTAAAAGAAAAGAATTAAGAAGAGGGAGAGAAGAAATGACTCATTAAAGACAAGAAGAGAGAAGAAGTAATAAGAAGTCTACTCTTCTTAATTTTTCTTTTCATTTCATTTCTAATTTTTTTCTCTCTTTATGTTTATTCTTAATCTATATCATTTCTTTTTAATTTATATATATAAATATATATTTATAAAGAGAAGAAAATATGTATCAAATACATTTCTATATTACGTATCGTATATGCAATAATAATATATCAGTATCTGTCACGCCCCACTTCCCAAAGAAGGTGAAGAGTGGCGTGGCACGGTCCGCAACCTAACTGTATTGAAGGTGTTCTATTCAATACAGTTACGTTAAGCGAAAAAAAATGAATCATAGTATGCAGGGTTGTGTACAAAAACAAAACAATAAAGCGAAAAGCATTTATTTCCATTAACCAACTTTATTACATTTCAAAGAAAGAGCAAAGCAAACTAATTGGTTCAATTACATCAAAGGAAACAAAGCCCTAAACAAGTGGGCAACAAGAAAACTAATTAATCCTCCGATGCCATCTCTGCAAAATCTTCGTTAGTTGGTTCCTCGCCTAGATCTTCTTCATAAAACTCATTCCCATCTAACGGACATTCCAAAAGGGTAAAAGAGAGAGTTCGTCAGCGAGTTATACTCGGGTAGGATTACCTCATAAGATAGTAAAGGTATAGAAACGAACAGGTGTGCATAATGAATATGATGTACGTGAGTATAAAGGTATGAGGTTAAGTACAGATTGGATATGTGAATATGAGTAGGTTTCATATGTTGTAAGTTATGTGTAGATGAAGATAATAGTTTGTATTAGTTTGTTAAACAAGGGTCCGGATACTTGAGATTATTCCGTTGTGGCCACGGAACAACTGGGGAAGTGAAATGTACCGTTTCACTTCCCGGGATCATGATCGAGTAGTAGGGGAATCCGAGTTCCGAATTATCCTTGCCTAATCAAACTACCCGTCCCCGTTATTCAGTATAAAGATTTGGACGGATTAGAGTTAGTGCGTATACTTTTAGGCATGGAATTTCCACATTATATAGTCGTCCACAATTTGGACTGTTTACCCGGAATATCGGGATCTTCATATTTGTATAGTCGCCCACACTTTGGACTGTTCATCCGTAATATCAGGATCTTCATATTTGTATAGTCGTCCACGTTTTGGACTGTTCACCCTGCCTGCAGGGATCTTCATAAAGTATTCCATACCTAGGTCCGCGCATTCTAATCCTAACCGTATCATTTTTTTGTATATGTCATGTTGTCATAAACTGGAATTTTAGAAAGTGTATTTGATCTCATTTAATATGGCCTTCCACAACCACTAGTTTTATTTTCTAGAATTTGTAAGGTGCTTCGTGTTCTTCGGAAAAAGCTTAGTTAAAATAATAAGGTTTAAATATCGTTTATTACTTCTAAGAAAAATCATGATATTTGGGATATTTATTATTTTGGGAAAGAATAAGGTTTTACAGAAAATATCCTTTTGATACAAGGTTGTGATGTTTATTTGAAAAATCTTTTAAAAGGGATTTTTATTTAAAAAATCTAGACGGTTCCTAATATTCCAAAAGGACAAGTTATAAGGTCCTCAAATCGCCTCTTCACCGCCAATTGTGGCTAGGTAAGTGCCAGGTAAGTGGGAAAATACTCCACTACGTAAGTAGTGGGCCTAATTAATAACCACTAGCCTTAGACACACTTGCCTAGACAACACAAAGACTGGTTTAGATAAACGATCGATGCCTACAACCGTTCCTTTATTCTAGATTGGTGTTATTTTAAAATTACCTTTTAAAAGATACTAACTATTCCTTTTTAAAAAAAAAAAGATATCGTTGTTTAAATTTAATATTTTCTCTCTTAAAAAGTTGAGGGGTTTTAGAACTATTTGTAAGTAGAATATACGTATACTGTATCTAAAATATTTATTTCATATATCTTTTAGTTCTTATAGCTATTTAAACAAATATAATATTTAAATTAAACGAGAGTATCTTGTGGAAGTAACCTATTATGAGATCATTTTTATAGTGTGGGTATGTCAGAGGTAAAATGACAATTCATGACATTAAGCATATTAGATTCAAGGTGTTTTGGGTATGCAATATACTTTTATGTACAAAGGAAATTTAACACCGTTTTAAATGGGGGTTAACATTATTATTATTGAGGGTACAAAGAAAAAGATATGCACAATTATTATAACAACTTTTTAAATAGGGGTTGAGGATTATAGATTGGAACTAGGTTATTGAGATACAAGAAGGTGACAGGGAAAGGAGAGAGGCGAATCCTACCTTTGTTTAGAGTTTGGACGTAGACGGTGGAAGACGTAGGCTGGTACAAAATTCCGCAAAAGCTCCGCGTCCCGATTTTTCCTTGGCGATTGGATGTAGCCGTAGCATCCGCGTCGTCGATACAAAGGCACCGGTATTTTTTTCAGAATTTTTGGAGTTCGGTGGTGTGAGAAATTTAGGTTTAAAGTGCCTATTTATAGGATTCAAATGGTAACAATAAAATCCAAAAAAAGTAGTTAAATCGCACGGGAAATCACGCCGGCCAATCATTGCGAATCATTCTGTTAATGATTGCGCCCGCCGCCACGTTTTGTGGCCGTTGGATCTGCATCCAACGGCCCAGATCGCACCGCCAGCCCCCGCCGCCACGCCACGCGTCGCCACGAGCCCGCGCGTGTGGGGATCACGCGCTTTCGCGTGGTCCCCACCACGTAGGCGCCGTCAGCGGGTTCTGGGCCGTTGGATCTTGTGATCCAACGGTCCAGGTTAAAGGGGCTTAATTATTATTATTTTTTTTATATAAAAATAATATTTCTGTTTATTATTTTAAAAATTGGATTTGGCTTCCAAAATTTGTTAAAAATAGTTAAAAATACGGGAAAATTATGGAAAAATTCCAGAAAATATATTTTATTATTATATTTAATATAAAAATAATTTTGGGCTAAAAACAAACAATACATCCATTTCTTAAATTGTTAGCTAGTTATAATAATTATATAATATCTCGTTTATCTTTAAAATATTTTTTTCATTATGAATTAATTACTTTAATTGATAATAAAAATATGTAGATTATTTTAAGATATTATAAAGTTTTATTAAAACATTTCATGCCTATAAAAAGAATAAGTAGAATTTAGAAAATTCTTTTAATCCTATTCAATGTTCAGAAAATTATTAAAAACATTTCTTTACTCAAAATATATATATATATATATATATATATATATATATATACGTAAATAACCACTCGACTCTAGGAATTCAAAATGAAAGTTATTTTATTAGAAATCTCGACCATTACAATCTACCCTCCTTAGAATAATTTCGTCCCCGAAATTCAGAAGGTAGGTCAAAAGGAGGGAGAGAAGGAAAAATTACATAAAGGAAACTTCAAATAAGTGAGGATGTCGTTCTCTCATCTCGTCTTCTCTTTCCCACGTGGATTCTCCGGGAGAGTCCTTCCTCCACATGACCCTAACCAATCTGATCGTCTTATCTCTCAAGATCTTTTCCTTCCGATCAAGGATCTCCACCGGCTGTTGTTCATAGGTTAGGTCAGTTCCCACGGTGATTTCAGAATGATCCAAAATGTGACCGGGATCGCTGACATATCTCCTCAATTGAGAGAGATGAAAAACGTTGTGTACGCCCTCCAGAGAAGGGGGCAAGGATAAACGATACGCAACCTCTCCAACTCGTTCGAGAATATCGAAGGGACCTATAAACCGTGGGCTGAGTTTTCCCCGTTTTCCAAAACGTATCACTCCCCGGTTAGGAGAAATCTTCAGAAACACGTGTTCTCCTGGTTGGAACTCTAGTGGCCTTCTCTTTGTATCCGCCCAATGCTTCTGCCGATCTTGTGCTATGCATAATTGTTCTTTGATGGTTCTTATCACCTCCACTGTCTCGACAATCATCTCGGGGCCTAGAAGTTCTCGATCCCCAATATCGTCCCAACTTAACGGTGACCTACACTTTCGTCCATACAAAGCGGCGAAAGACGCCATGCCGATACTAGACTGGTAGCTATTGTTGTAAGCAAACTCTACCAAGTGCAGGTGATCTTCCCAAGATCCTTTAAAATCCAGCATACAGGCCCGGAGCATGTCTTCGAGAATTTGAATAACCCTTTCTGATTGGCCATCGGTCTGAGGATGATAGGCGGTACTGAAACTCATATTCGTGCCCAGACTTTCTTGTAGGCTTTGCCAAAACTGAGATCTGAACCGCGTATCTCGGTCGGACACGATGCAAATCGGTACGCTGTGCAATCTGACAATCTCCTCCATATACCTTTTTGTAAGGCTTTCGGTTGATTGACCCACTCGAAAAGGAATGAAATGCGCCGACTTGGTGAGTCGGTCCACAATCACCCATACAACGTCGTTTCCCTTAGAGCTGCGAGGGAGTGCGATCACAAAATCCATAGTAATGTTTTGCCATTTCCATTCGGGTATTGGTAACGGCTGTAATAGACCCGCCGTCCTGTGGTGTTCGGCTTTTACTTGTTGGCAAACGAGTCATTTGGATATACTCTTGGCTATCTCCCGCTTCATCCCATGCCACCAATAGTTTTGCCTGAGGTCCTTGTACATCTTTGTTCCTCCCGGATGAACAGAGTAGGGAGAATTATGTGCCTCTTTTAATAATTCCTCCCTCATCTCCCCCTTAGGTACACAGACTCTGCTTCCATATCTCAAAGAACCATCTTCGTGTATGATGAAATCCGTCCGCAGATTGGCGTCCACTTGTTCTTTGATCCTTCGCAACTTCGGGTCCTCCATTTGAGCGGTCTTGATCCGTTCGACTAATGTTGAGTGAATTTGCAAATTCATAAACGATGTAAACATTCCGGGCATTAACAACTCGGTCTCTAGTTCATTAAGATCTTGGCGATTCCTCCAATGAGTAGTCAGACTTGAAAGCATGGGTTGGCGACTCAAAGCATCCGGGACTACATTCACTTTTCCCGGATGGTATTGTAAATTTACGTCGAAATCTGCCATTAATTCCAGCCATCTCCTCTGCCTCATATTGAGTTCCTTCTGGGTGAAGATATACTTCAAGCTCTTGTGGTCGGTGTAAATATCTACTCTCTCCCCCAATAAATAGTGCCTCCAAATCTTTAGTGCGAAAACAACTGCGGCAAGTTCTAAATCGTGCGTTGGGTAGTTTCGCTCATGCACCTTTAATTGTCTGGATGCATAGGCCACTACCCTACCATGTTGGTGCAAAACGCATCCCAAGCCTTTTCCCGAGGCGTCGCAATGTATGTCGAATCCTCCAGTTCTGTCGGGAATCGTAAGAATGGGTGCAGAGGTTAACCGTGTCTTCAACTCTGCGAATGCCTCCTCGCAACTCTCGGACCATACATACGGTACATCTTTCCGAGTCAAAGTCGTCAGTGGTTCCGCAATCTTGGAGAAGTTTTTGATGAAACGACGGTAATATCCAGCAAGTCCCAAAAAGCTCCTGATCTCGGTAACAGTTCTAGGTATCGGCCACGCCTGTACTGCGACAATCTTGGCTGGATCCACTGAAATCCCTTCGCCTGACACCACGTGTCCCAGGAATGCCACCTGCTCTAACCAAAACTCGCATTTGCTGAGCTTTGCATAAAGTTGGTGTTGTCGCAAGGTTTCGAGCACTGCACGCAAGTGTTTTGCGTGTTCTTCTTGGTTCTTGGAATACACTAGAATATCGTCGATGAAGACAACCACAAACTTGTCTAATTGCTCGTAAAACACTTGATTCATCAAGTTCATAAAGACTGCGGGGGCATTGGTTACTCCAAAGGGCATCACTAGGAATTCATAATGTCCATACCTAGTCCTGAAAGCTGTCTTGGGTATGTCAGACGCTTTCACCTTGAATTGATGGTAGCTTGTTCGTAAATCCAACTTGAAGAACACTCGAGCTCCTTCCAGCTGATCGAACAGGTCATCTATCCGTGGCAAGGGATATTTGTTCTTGATTGTTACTTTATTTAATTCCCGATAGTCGATGCACATCCGCTTAGTTCCATCCTTCTTAGGTACTAAAAGAACTGGGGCACCCCAAGGTGACGAGCTGGGCCGAATGAACCCCGTATTGAGATGGTCCTCCACTTGCGCCCGAAGCTCCTTCAATTCTGCTGGCCCCATTCGATACGGTGCCTTCAATATAGGCTGAGTTCCTGGTACCAAGTCTATGGTGAACTCAAACGCCCGATCCGGCGGTAAACCCGACACTTCTGCAAATACGTCTTCAAACTCCCGTACGACCATCGGCATCCTTTCCTCCCTTTGTACGACGTACAAAGTCTCTTCCTTTCCCGGTACCGCTCGGTAGGTTGCTGGGTCCAAGGACTTACTTCTACTCTCGAATATGAACAGCGGGTGGTCAGGGATTTCAAACACTACCCTCCTTTGACGACAGTCGATAGTAGCGTAGAAAGTACTCAACCAGTCCATACCCAAGACCACGTCGAAATTGGGCATATCTATTACCATAAAGTTGGCATAGAAACCTCACCCGCAGACTACCACGGGGCAAAGATCGTATCCTGAAGTGGATTTGATCACACCGTTTCCCGTGTTGACGTTCCACTCGGTGATGAGAGGTGTTACGGGGATGGAGTTGGTGGTCACAAACTTTTGTGCCATAAAGCAATGCGACGCACCAGAGTCAAAAAGTGTGAGTGCAGGTAAAGAGGCTACTAGGAGGATACCTAAGTTATAGGTGAAAGAAGATTAGGAAAGAGCCTAACAAGATATGTATGCAAGATGGGAGTGAACTTGGAAATATGCTAGTCAAAACAGCGATACATGTAATTACTTCACCAGTTGCTTCAGCCTCTTCTGCGGTAATAGTAAAGGCCTGACGCTTCGGTCCGTTGCGCTGAGCTTGCTGAAAAACCCGCTTTTGTTGGGGTAAGGATGGTCCTCTAGCTGCTGTTCCTTGCCCGTTCGGTTTATTAGCGGGTTGTGGCCGGGCTCCCTGTTGAGGTGCTCCAAGATTGGCTGGTCTGCTGTCCGGGAGTAATGGTCGTCTTCTCTGTGGACAATCCCCTATGGCATGTTCCGGAGACCCACAGATTATACAGAGCTTGTTCAAATAGCGGCAATCCTTCATGAAGTGTCCGACTTTGCCGCAATGGTTGCATGTGACCGCTGGTTTCCTGAAAGTAGCTGGTCCTGCTGGTCTCTTAGGTTGTTGCCTCCCATGAAATCTGGAAGTGGCTCCTCTAAGAACTTGATTGGCTGGTCGCTTAATGCCAGTCAATCGATCATCCTTCCTTATGCGTCTCTGAAGGTCTTCGAAGTTTCGTGCCGCCTCTAGGATTTCATCATAAATTGTTAAGGTGGCAGAAGACATGGAGGACTGCGTCTTCAGATCTAACCCCTGTCGGAATCTTTTGGCATACAGTTCCGGAGTTGCCACTAGGTGATGCGCAAACCGACTTAATCTCGCGAACTCCGAAGCGTACTCGTCTACCGATTTATCCCACATACTCCCCTGTTGGAACTGTACAAACTCCCGTTCCATTTTTAGGTGTGCTACGGCGGGAAAGTATTGAGTATCGAACCGCCGTTTGAATGTTTCCCAGTCGACGGGCTCCTTCAACCTGCTTTCCTCGGCCTCCCACCATATTCGGGCATTATCAGTGAGTTGTAGTTTGGCAATGTTCACCCACGCGTCTTTCGGGATTTGGGCGGCACCGAGGTCGTTGATTGTTCCCTTGAGCCACTCTTCAGCTTCTAAAGGAGTTTCCTTTTCTGAAAAAGCCTTAGGGTGGAGTGATCTGAACTGTTTCACTCCCGCTGCTCCTTGAGGAACTGGGACCAGTGCCTGCTTTAAAACTTCTGCTTGTTGCTGCCTACTCTCGCGCAGCTCTTGATGCAGGGCAGTTGTCTGCTGCTACTGTTGCTCCAGTAGTCCTTGCAGCATTTGTAGCATCGCTGCGTTTTGAGCAGTGGGTTCAATGTCTCCGTTTCCCCTTCGGTTGCGGTGATGGTGTCGTCCAGCCATGGGTATCTGAATCAGAAGGGGTTAGACTAAAACCTTAGGTGAAAGACATAGAATAGTAACTTGCAGGAGGAGTAACGATTCATGCCAGAGGGAAACTAGTAAGGAATAAAAAATGAGAGACACGAGAGTGCAATTGTCCAAATCAAGATTTTATTAAAAATGCCAACGGGAATACAAGGAATTATTTAAATAGGATCCTACTTCTATACACATTTTATTCTGCTCACTAAAAACTAAGAGCTAAACAGATGTCATTCGTCCATCAATTTGGAGGCGGAAACTGCGCGTTATTGGCTCGGCGCTTGTTGATCTTTCTTGCAAAACTGTAAAAGAAGGGAGAGCCTGGTACATCCCGGCGGTACAGTTGCGGAGGGGTACGACGAACACATCGATAAGCATGCCCCTGAATATAGAGGGTCTTCCCAATGAACCACATGTGTGGCCCGTATTCTCTTGGTTCTTCTTCTTCCACTGGGATTTCTTCCTCAGCGGGAGCCTCCACTTCGGGCTCCTCCTCTTCCTCAACGGGATCTTCCTCTTCCTCTTCCTCTTCCTCAACGGGATCTTCCTCTTCCTCTTCCTCATCTTCCTCTTCCTCAACGGGATCTTCCTCTTCGTCCTCTTCCATAGGATCTTCCTCTTCGTCCTCTTCCATATCGTCCTTGGGGATATTTATTTGGGGACCTATTACTTCGTCGTCCGAAAACCCAAGCGTAGCTTCAAAGGTGATGACTGACGTACTGTCCTCATCCGGAAGATGTGCCATGGCCTGAGAAGGACGGTCATGGTCAGGATACAGAGATGTCAAGGAAAGGACGAGGAATGGGAAAACTTTATGAAATTGATACAAACGGATAGGATTCACAAATATAATAAGTCGGTTTACAGTTTCATTTTAGTACACAAGACTGACCTGCATGGGCCACCACAAAAACCTGTCATGCCCCACTTCCCAAAGAAGGTGAAGAGTGGCGTGGCACGGTCCGCAACCTAACTGTATTGAAGGTGTTCTATTCAATACAGTTACGTTAAGCGAAAAAAAATGAATCATAGTATGCAGGGTTGTGTACAAAAACAAAACAATAAAACGAAAAGCATTTATTTCCATTAACCAACTTTATTACATTTCAAAGAAAGAGCAAAGCAAACTAATTGGTTCAATTACATCAAAGGAAACAAAGCCCTAAACAAGTGGGCAACAAGAAAACTAATTAATCCTCCGATGCCATCTCTGCAAAATCTTCGTTAGTTGGTTCCTCGTCTAGATCTTCTTCATAAAACTCATTCCCATCTAACGAACATTCCAAAAGGGTAAAAGAGAGAAAGTCCGTCAGCGAGTTATACTCGGGTAGGATTACCTCATAAGATAGTAAAGGTATAGAAACGAACAGGTGTCCATAATGAATATGATGTACGTGAGTATAAAGGTATGAGGTTAAGTACAGATTGGATATGTGAATATGAGTAGGTTTCATATGTTGTAAGTTATGTGTAGATGAAGGTAATAGTTTGTATTAGTTTGTTAAACAAGGGTCCGGATACTCGAGATTATTCCGTTGTGGCCACGGAACAACTGGGGAAGTGAAATGTACCGTTTCACTTCCCAGGATCATGATCGAGTAGTAGGGGAATCCGAGTTCCGAATTATCCTTGCCTAATCAAACTACCCGTCCCCGTTATTCAGTATAAAGATTTGGACGGATTAGAGTTAGTGCGTATACTTCTAGGCATGGAATTTCCACATTATATAGTCGTCCACAATTTGGACTGTTCACCCGGAATATCGGGATCTTCATATTTGTATAGTTGCCCACACTTTGGACTGTTCACCCTGCCTGCAGGGATCTTCATAAAGTATTCCATACCTAGGTCCGCGCATTCTAACCCTAACCGTATCATTTTTTTGTATATGTCATGTTGTCATAAACTGGAATTTTAGAAAGTGTATTTGATCTCATTTAATATGGCCTTCCACAACCACTCGTTTTATTTTCTAGAATTTATAAAGTGCTTCGTGTTCTTCGGAAAAAGCTTAGTTAAAATAATAAGGTTTAAATATCGTTTATTACTTCTAAGAAAAATCATGATATTTGGGATATTTATTATTTTGGGAAAGAATAAGGTTTTACAGAAAATATCCTTTTGATACAAGGTTGTGATATTTATTTGAAAAATCTTTTAAAAAAGATTTTTAGTTAAAAAATCTAGACGGTTCCTAATATTCCAAAAGGACAAGTTATAAGGTCCTCAAATCGCCTCTTCACCGCCAATTGTGGCTAGGTAAGTGCCAGGTAAGTAGGAAGGTACTCCACTACGTAAGTAGTGGACCTAATTAATAACCGCTGGCCTCAGACACACTTGCCTAGACAACACAAAGACTGGTTTGATAAACGATCGATGCCTACAACCGTTCCTTTATTCTAGATTGGTGTTATTTTAAAATTACCTTTTAAAAGATACTAACTATTCCCTTTTTAAAAAAAAAAGATATCGTTGTTTAAATTTAATATTTTCTCTCTTAAAAAGTTGAGGGGTTTTAGAACTATTTGTAAGTAGAATATACGTATACTGTATCTAAAATATTTATTTCATATATCTTTTAGTTCTTATAGCTATTTAAACAAATATAATATTTAAATTAAACGAGAGTATCGTGTGGAAGTAACCTATTATGAGATCATTTTTATAGTGTGGGCATGTCAGAGGTAAAATGACAATTCATGACATTAAGCATATTAGATTCAAGGTGTTTTGGGTATGCAATATACTTCAATGTACAAAGAAAATTTAACACCGTTTTAAATAGGGGTTAACATTATTATTATTGAGGGTACAAAGAAAAAGGTATGCACAATTATTATAACAACTTTTTAAATAGGAGTTGAGGATTATAGATTGGAACTAGGTTATTGAGATACAAGAAGGTGACAGGAAAAGGAGAGAGAGGCGAATCCTACCTTTGTTTAGAGTTTGGACGTAGACGGTGGAAGACGTAGGCTGGTACAAAATTCCGCAAAAGCTCCGTGTCCCGATTTTTCCTTAGCGATTGGATGTAGCTGTAGCGTCCGCGTCGTCGATACGAAGGCACCGGTATTTTTTTCAGAATTTTTGGAGTTCGGTGGTGTGAGAAATTTAGGTTTAAAGTGCCTATTTATAGGGTTCAAATGGTAACAATAAAATCCAAAAAAAGTAGTTAAATCGCACGGGAAATCACGCCGGCCAATCATTGCGAATCATTCTGTTAATGATTGCGCCCGCCGCCACGTTTCGTGGCCGTTGGATCTGCATCCAACGGCCCAGATCGCACCGCCAGCCCTCGCCGCCGCGCCACGCGTCGCCACACGCCCGCGCGTGTGGGGATCACGCGCTTTCGCGTGGTCCCCACCACGTGGGCGCCGTCAGCGGGTTCTGGGCCGTTGGATCTTGTGATCCAACGGTCCAGGTTAAAGGGGCTTAATTATTATTATTATTATTTTTTTATATAAAAATAATATTGCTGTTTATTATTTTAAAAATTAGATTTGGCTTCCAAAAATTGTTAAAAATAGTTAAAAATACGGGAAAATTATGGAAAAATTCCAGAAAATATATTTTATTATTATATTTAATATAAAAATAATTTTGGGCTAAAAACAAACAATACATCCATTTCTTAAATTGTTAGCTAGTTATAATAATTATATAATATCTCGTTTATCTTTAAAATATTTTTTTTATTACGAATTAATTACTTTAATTGATAATAAAAATATGTAGATTATTTTAAGGTATTATAAAGTTTTATTAAAACATTTCATGCCTATAAAAAAAATAAGTAGAATTTAGAAAATTCTTTTAATCCTATTCAATGTTCAGAAAATTATTAAAAACATTCCTTTACTCAAAAAAAAAATATATATATATACGTAAATAACCACTCGACTCTAGGAATTCAAAATGAAAGTTATTTTATTAGAAATCTCGACCATTACAGTATCCTATACTAATATAATAAAAATAGAGAGAGTGTGTATCCAATACACAATACTAGAAACCATATCGAAATGCGGTTATTAAGTTAACTCTTGACTTAATATTCCGGTTTTTAAACGGGCTAGTATTTTTCAGACATTCGATTAAATTATACATTTAATGGAACTCCCGTACATGTCCTATACGCACGTCACATCAACATTTTGTCCGGGCTGACACTTTCGTTGCAGGACTCCAAAGACTTGTCAATACGCTGGCAGTAGGTTATAAAGAATCATATCCGATTGAATCCGAAACACTTTTAGATCCAATCCCCTCCAATCCCCTTACGGGATAATCCACAAGCACGTCAGCTACACTAGCTGTACGTAACAGCTATCCATATATGAGCAAGATAAAAGCAGGTCGACGAGTAAACTCATTTGACCCTACAAAGTCTATAACTGACAGCCAAGGTACAGCCTGGTCTCTTCGTCTACGAGTATCGCATATCAGGTCTAAGGTTTGGAATCTGTCAAACCCTAATAACTCGATAAGTCGTGCGACAGAGGACTCATAACCAAGCAAAAATATAACTAATAACACTTATCAGTTTATCTCCACTGCGGAGGTCACCGACTTATGGTTATAGTTATGTCCTACACAACGCGATATCAACTCGCTATACCGGGAGAGACGAATCCCCTCGACCGCTCACTGCCTCCATGTGTTTCGGAACTATACCCAATAAAAACCTGTTTGCATGACTCCTTTGAGCCGTGGTAGTATAGAAGTCTAAGTACAGTGGAAACACATGAGACACTATGGTGATCTCACGTCCCATGGACTACCCTGTACTCATATTACCAGAGAACTGCTATCTGAAATTAATGTATTACCAACTAGAAGTTCTCGGTGAGTCCGCCCAGTGTAACTCATCCAATGAGCAACGGTATATAATTCTCAGTGTCAAACACTAATAACTGCAGAATCAGCCACCGCCCTCCAACCGGGTTAGGAAACATGCACACTAGTCTAAACTGGAGTACCGATGCCTAGTCTCGATACTTCTACAACTAGAAACATTTAAGGATGTACTTATCGACTACTCATGCCATGTTAGTATGATCTCCATTATCGTCCTGGTAGTCAAGCAAAATCCTAAGGGCTTTATCTAATGTATTAGCGATACGTGATAACTAGTAAAACGTATTAAAGATAAAGATAAACCAGATAGCACACTATCATCTCGAATAAGATTAGTCTCCAAATAAGTCCTCATTCATTTACAATAATTGCCTTGAGGGCATCTATATCCAACACTCTATAGAATTTTATGCTTTGCAAGAGAAAGTGATAGCCTCTCTACTCCCGAAATCCATGGCAATCTTGGAAGTGTCCCCACTATTCAATTTGCAGATGATGCTATTATCATCTGCAAAGCCAATAAGGAAGAAGTATTGCGTTAAAAAGTTATCCTATATTTATTCGAAGGGATTTCTGGCTTAAAAATCAATTACTCCAAGATCCCACTTATTTATTCTGGTCGATCAATTTTTAAAGGTCAGGCTTTAGCTAATATTTTGAACTGTCAATTAGCCAATTTGCCTATTCCTTATCATGGTTTACGCCTTGCCGTCGGGGCTTTGCCTAAAAGATATCGGATTAACTTGATTGATAAATTTGACAAGAGACTAGCTACCTGGAAGGGAAAGCTTCTCTCTTTTGGTGGACGACTTACTCTGGTAAATTCAGTTCTCTCGGCTCTACCGCTTTATTTTCTATCATTTTTCAGAATCCCCCTACAGGTGACTAAGAAAATCGATTCTCTTAGAGCTTGATTTCTTTGGAAGGGAAATGTCGATTTGTCGATTAAAGCCTTTCATCTTTTGCGTTGGGGAAGGGTTGGCAAATCATAGAAGGAAGGTGGTTTAGGAGTTATTGATCTCCAAGAATTTAATATTTCGTTACTTTGCAAATGGCTCTGGAAAATATTCTCTTCTCATTCTTCTTTATCAGTCTGATGTTTGAGAGCACTCTATATGCGCAACTATGTTCTATCCTTCAATCAACAAGCTGCATCATTTTTTATGAAGGATCTTTCGAGTTGTTGTCGGATTTTCGACCATCATATCACTTGGTCTCTAGGTAATGGCAATCCAATCCATTTTTGGATAGATAAATGGATTCATGGCTATTCTATTTCTCATCTCTTTCACAATTTGGCTAATTGTGCATGGAACCCCAAAACTCTTATTTCTTCTCAGGGTTTTTCTCAGGGAAATTAACGTTTGGGTTTGGAGACCCTTATGCTCTTGCTCGAGGCATAATGATTTACCGGCGGATTTGAGAGATCTTTTATCTCTCTCTAATCTGATTTTTCAGTTTAGATTGGCCGTGTTTCTGCAAATTGGTGTTTAAATAGGGGGCGAGTTCACCGTGAAATCCATGCACGTGTTTTTAAACTTCGGTGGAATATGATGTTAGCTACTAACTTGGAATAGGCTCTTCTCGAAGGAAATTCTCAACTCAAGAGGCTGGATAGGCAGCACCGTTTGCGTATCGTGTTATGCTCCATGCGAAACTAGTACGTGCCCATATCTTTTTTGAGTGTCCGATTGCAATTGTTGTATGGCGTAGAATCTCTCTATGGTTCCATAAAGATTACTGGCTCCAAAGTATTGATTCTTTCTTCTGAAAATGGATTATGCTAACAAACAGCAATCTCAGATTGGCTGGAAAATTGTTTGTTTTGCTGCTTGTTGAATTCTCTGGCTTGAAAGAAACTCAAGGGTGTTTTCCGATAAATTTCGAACTGCAGATGATCTTAATCATGTGGATAACTCACTTGTGTATTTTACTCGCAAAGAACACAATCGTCACGCATGGTTCCCAAGTCAATTGAAAGAAATTTTTAATTTGCTATTATAGCGACATTAATGACCGCTAAATCGCATAGAAAATTTCATGACAAAAATGGAAAGTATATATCATGTGGTAATATGATAATAAGAAACAGAAAAACATTTAAGAAAATACCATATTATAAAACAATGTTATAGCGATAAATATAGAAAAAATTAAAAAAAATAGTAACATACTAACATGGAGAGAATAAAAAAGAAATATTTGTATAAGCAAAAAAAAATAAAATGCAGCATCTCATAGTCTTTGAAGGTAATCTCAAATTATATCCAGTTAAATATAAAACTTAAAAGTACATATAAATGCAAGCTGAAAAAATTTGAATCCAAAAAAATAAACTTGAACAGAAAATTAAGTAATTTCTAGGAACAATTTAAAATGAGGCCTAAAATGAATGCCACACTTTAATTGTTTATTTACAATAGGCTAAGCTTGGTATTATATGTTATCCATATACGCCAAGGTTTCTTTATGAAAAACTAAAATAAAAAAGATAAGCTATTGAAAATAGCTATAAATTTTGGTTCTAAAGAGAGGTGAGGACCAAAACCATCCATTATCTTTCGAAGTAGCACACACACGGCTCTTATTTCAAGAGTAGAAATAGAAACGGATGGTTGCTTGAACATAGTTTGAAACCAAATTGTCAAGAGTTTTATCTCAAAATAAGTAGAATACAACCATAAACCCTTTGCTTTTACATTTGACTACAAACTGATATCGCAACACAACAATGCCAAAGACATACAAAGTTGAAACCCGAAACGATTTAGTAATTTTCTTGATAAATTAATCATGAAGGAAATAAATTTCTATTTGAGAAGAATCTCTTTTATACAAAACTCTCCCATAAATCAATAGAAAACAACCCGAAAAATCTCTGCATAAGATCGATAGCAACCAACTTAGTCTCTTGCAAAAATTCATGGCAAGCAACCTAAAACATCCAAAGCGAACAACAAAAACAATCTTGAATATTTCTTAGAGTTTTCTTACGAATTAGAGAAAAAAGATCAAAAATTTGTTAATTTGCTAAAAAATTTCATGTAGACAATTGAGACTATTTGTTTGAAGGTGTTGCTATTCGCATTCTACGATCTAAATGTTGGTGCCGCAAGATCGATCGGCAACGCAGCGGAAAACCTTATAGACGAGTAACAAACGAAACCAGATGCAAACTACAATAAAAATAACAAAAGATTTGGAGGGGAAAGGACGGGGAGAACTTTTATTAGAATTTGAGAATAAGAAAACCTTACAGAGAATTATTACACTCTTTCCTGATCTCCAATGAGATCTCTCGTCTTTAATAGCTTAGATCGGTAATGAAGACGTCGTTTACACCTTTTGCTTTATGATCTAAGAATTACCAAAAGTTCACTTTAATTCGATGAACTTGATCTCTTATGGAGCGACGGCTTCCTTTCACCTTATGATAAAAAACATCTACCCTAAATTCCTATATATAGCCTATACAATTTAGGTTATAATAAAATCTTAGAAATTACAAATCTACCACCAAAAAACTGAATTTCGAGATAAATCTCGAACTGAAGATTCGCGGAAATCGCCGAACAAACGTCCATCCCTGGGTGGCAGACATCTGTCTGCAACTTTGATGGAAAGTCAAAAGTGATGCCAGACGTCCGTGGCGGACGTCTGGACCGATTAACCACGAGTTTTCAGGGCTTAGGCCTGACGTTTGTCCCTCTGTGGCAGATGTTTGGTGCCTGGTCTACGCTGTGGATCTTAATTGATAGACGTCTGTCCCTTGTGAGCAGACATCTGTCCTTTCTTTGGCTTCACGGTCTTGAGCAAAATACGAGACACCTTCACAACACTAAAATGCTAATGTGAATTTAACATTAATATTGTATGAAATGGTCTGAAACTATTTTTTTCTAATCCGATATATATATATATATATATATATATATATATATATATATATATATATATATATATATATATATATATATATATATTGTATGAAATGGTCTGAAACTATTTTTTTCTAATCCGCAATATATATGTATATATATGTATATATATATGTATATATATGTATATATATATGTATATATTAAGTCTACGTTACCTACCCCGGTGCTTACAGGGAGGCGGAAAGAGTAAAAATCGGATTTTTTTATCACAAGGTAACATAGACTAACCATGATAGATCTTTGCTAAACAAAAAACTAACAAACTAACTACAAGTTCTAGCTACAAGGTTAGATGGTTATACCTAGATCTTGAGCTCCTTCTTTTCTTGTTGTGGTCCTCCTTCTTGCTTGCTCCTTGGAGTGGTGTAGACGGCTCCTCCTCTTCGTCTTCTCTTTGCCGAAGAAAGATCCACCCGAAGGCCTCTACCTTAAGCTCCAACTTCAACCAAAAGGTAACTAGAGTGCTTGGCTTGCTAGACTAAGAACCCTAGAATGAGTAGAGAGTTGTCTTGATGGTTTTATCTCACAAAGCTCATATTTTTCAACACATGAAAGAAGAGAGTTTTGAGAGAGGAAGAGGGAGAGCTTTGCATGAGAGAGAAAGAGCAAGAGAGAGTGAGAGAAGAATAACAACCATGCTCTCATATGAGAGAATATGAGAATAATAATAATAATTAAAGAAAATTGTGATGGTTAGTTGAAGTGACCATTATCATTTCACATTTAATGCAAATTGCAAGCTTCAAGAAGCATCTTGCAAAAGAAATCATCATGGTCAAATGGTCAACCCAACCCTAACCATGGCACAATTATCCTTAATTAATATTATTAATCATATTTCTCATTCTCATTAGGGTTTAGAAAAAATCAATTGTCAAAAACCCTAATGAGATTCCTCTGCCTCTGTCAACTGTGCATACACACCCGCATCCGTGTTCCGAAGAACACAAATACAATGAGACAAAACCAATCCCAAAACAAATACTAGGATCTGGCTTAAACCAAAACCCGCTAGTAATAACTGCCCGTACACCAAACGTGCATAAGTGCGCGGATGTGAACGAACCCCGTCGCAAAACCATGCGACATCTACTCAGTTTTGCCCAAAGGCGAACAACCCTTTGTGTGGAACTCTAAAGACTCGACACTACGCTGGCAGTGGGTTTAACCACAGGACGCAAGCGGTACTAGCTGTACGTAATGGTCCCCAGGTAGATGCCGATAAGAAGACCGATGAGGTGAACCCATCCGAACTCCTACTGAGCCTGAATGTGACAATCTCCGTACAGTCCGGTCTGTTCGTCTGAGAGTATCGCATGTCGGGCCTAAGGGGCGGTAAACGTCAGTCCCCTAATATCGGTATAAGTTGTGTCGGAGTGTAGCCCAAAACACCCTGAGAAACTACTGGAAACACTACCAGCAAATCTCGCTTGCCCTGGCCAGGGACTTTGTGTAATGGCTCTCCTAGACACAGCGCGATATCAACTCGCAATACCGGGAGAGATGAATCCTGTCTAACCGTCACTGCCTCCAAGTGCTTCGAGACTGCACCCAACTACACTACCTGTTTGCACGACTCACTTGAGCCGTGGTAGGGTAGTAATCTAAGAACAGTGGGAACACATTCGAGGCGAAGTGACAGTGTCAAGCCAACGGACTAAGCTGTACTCATGTCACCTGGGAACTGATAACTGACGATAGGTATAATACCAACCAACAGTTCCCAGCGAGTCCTGTCCACTGTACTCGTAACCTAACGAGCACCCACATACTATCTCCAGTACGACGTACTAATGGCTGTGGGACAGACCATCTCCCCTGCTGGGATGAGAAGCGCATACACTAATCTACTCTGGAGTATCGATGCCCCGTCTCGATAATCCTACGACTAGGGACCTGTATAAGGATATGCTTGTAGATTACCCAGCCCCCACTAGTGTGACTGCCATCACAACGCTGGTAATCAAGCAAAGATCCTGAGGGCTCCACTAATATGTATAAGCGACATGCTAAAAGAAACACATGTACATATTAAAGTAGAAACAAACCAAGTAGCATACTACCATTTTGAGCAAGATTGTCTATACAACTGTGAATATCCCAAGCTTCCATTAAGTAATATACAAACTGGTATGATACAGTAATGGCCTCTAGGACATATACACTAACAATCTCCCACTTGCACTAGGGCCATGTACTGGCGTATCGAAGACCTATCATCTCGATCAGCCGCTCGAACTGAGTCTGGGATATGGCCTTCGTGAATGGATCTGCAGTGTTATTCTCCGAATCTACTCTTTTCACCTCGATCTCCCGGCGATCTACGATCTCCCTGATCAGATGATACCGCCTCAAGATGTGTCTGGACTTCTGATGGGACCTGGGTTCCTTCGCTAAAGCTATAGCGCCGTTGTTGTCGCAATACAGCGGTATTGGATCAACAATGGTTGGAACCACCTGAAGCTCCGTGAGGAACTTCTTCATCCAGACAGCTTCTTTTGCGGCATCGCAAGCAGCTATGTACTCCGCTTCCATAGTTGAGTCAGCAACGGTTTCCTGCTTGGAGCTCTTCTAGCAAACCGCCCCTCCATTGAGGGTAAAGACATAACCCGACATGGACTTGGAGTCATCCTTATCACTTTCGAAGCTGGAGTCAGCAAAAGCCTCGATCTGGAGGTCCTTTCCGCCATACACCAAGAACATCTCCTTAGTCCTTCTCAGGTACTTGAGAATGTTCTTTACTGCTATCCAGTGTTTCTCCCCTGGGTCCGACTGATACCGGCTTACAATGCTCAATTCGTATGCTACATCTGGTCTCGTACATAACATCGCATACATTATAGAGCCTACCGCAGATGCGTAGGGTATAGATGACATGCGAGCCCTTTCCAAATCAGTCTTGGGAGACATCTCTTTGGAGAGGGTGATTCCGTGACAAGCCGGTAGATTACCGCGCTTTGAATCTTCCATACTGAATCGTTTCAGTATGGTGTTGATGTACCTGGACTGCGAAAGTCCCAACATCCTCTTAGATCTATCACGATAGATCTGGATCTCCAGAATGTAGTTGGCATCGCCCAGGTCCTTCATGGAGAACCTATGTGACAAGAATCCTTTGACTGACTGTAGCATAGGAATGTCATTTCCTATTAGGAGAATGTCATCTACGTACAAGACGAGGAGTACCATAGTTCTCCCTACAATCTTACTGTAAATGCATGGTTCATCCGGATTTTTGATAAAGCCGAATTCTTTGATAGTATTATCAAAGCAGATGTTCCAACTCAGCGATGCCTGCTTTAGTCCATAAATGGACTTAAGCAACTTGCACACTTTACCGCTGCTCCCACTCTGAATGAAACCCTCCGGCTGATCTATATAGATGCACTCTTCCAAATTTCCATTTAGAAAAGCCGTCTTTACGTCCATCTGCCAGATCTCATAATCGTGGAAGGCAGCAATGGAAAGAAGGATCCGAATGGATTTGTGCATAGCCACTGGAGAAAAGGTTTCGTCATAGTCCAAACCAGGTCTTTGACGAAAACCCTTTGCAACAAGTCTAGCTTTATAGGTTTCAACCTGCCCATCTACACCAATCTTCTTTCTGAAGATCCATTTGCAGCCTACGGGTTTTACCTCTTCTGGAGCAATGTCTAAAGTCCATACTTTGTTGGTGTACACGGACTCCATCTCGGTCCGCATTGCATCCAGCCATTTTACTAAGCCACCGCTCTGAATGGTTTGCTGGAAGCTAGTAGGCTCATCATTTTCAATGATGCAATCCTCTCGATCCCCGTCTATGAGAAAACCGTAGTATCTCTCAGGCGGATGAGACTTCCTACTACTCCTGCGGAGTGGCGCAGGGATGTCCGGTTCTCCTGAAACCTCTGGTTCTACCAAGCTTTCAGTAATAACTTGTGGTTCTGGAATTTCTTCCAGTTCTATTGTGCTTCCACTTATCTGATTTTCTAAAAATTCAGTTTCCAAGAAGCAGGCATGACGAGAAACAAATACCTTTTGTTTCTCTGCGTAATAGAAGAAATATCCCTTGGAGTTCTTTGGATATCCCACAAACTTGTACTGTACTGAGCGTGCCTCGAGTTTGTCCGCATGCTGCTTTTTGACAAAAGCTGGACATCCCCATGTCTTAATGTGTTTAAGATAGGGTTTTTTCCTACTCCATATCTGATATGGTGTGGTAGGCACTGACTTAGTTGGAACTCGGTTCAAAAGATATGCAGCTGATTCTAGTTTATATCCCCAGAAAGATCGCGGTAACTCGGCCTTACCCATTATGGAACGAACCATATCCAATAGGATTCGATTCCGCCTTTCAGATACACCGTTGTGTTGAGGTGTGTATGGAGGAGTAAGCTGAGAGAGAATTCCATTCTCTTTTAAGTAACCCAGAAACTCGGCACTTAAGTATTCACCATCTTGATCAGATCTCAGTGTCTTGATACTTTTGCCTGTTTGTTTTTCAACTTCATTCTTGTATTCCCGAAATTTCTCAAAGGTCTCGGATTTATGCTTCATCAGGAAGACATATCCATACCTAGAGAAATCATCCGTAAAAGTAATGAAGTATGAATAACCACTTCGCGCATGTGTAGACATTGGACCACACACGTCACTGTGTATAAGTCCCAAGAGCTCGCTCGCTCTTACTCCGTGTCTAGTGAACGGAGTTTTTGTCATCTTTCCCATGAGACAAAATTCACATGTAGCATAAGACTGATACTCGAACGGATTCAAGTATCCCTTTTTATGTAACTTTGTTAACCGTGTCTCATTAATGTGACCCAGTCTACAATACCATAAGAAAGCCCGATTTGTTTCCGGAGAATTTCTTTTAAGTGTGTTCTGGACACTGAAAACCTGAGCTTGGTTCAGTACGTATATTCTGTTTTCTAATGTACCTGACCCAATCAGAATTTGATTTAGGTGGATGTCGACCACATCGCTTACAAAAGTAAAATCATATCCTTTCTTAGAAAGTATTGATACAAATATGATATTACAAGCCATATTAGGTACATACAAATAGTTACGCAGAATCAATATCTGCCCACTTGTCAATCCAAGGTGATATTCCCCTACGGATTCAGCGTCCACGCTCATTCCGTTGGCAACCCTGAGAGTCATATCACATATCCTGATAACACTATGGTTTCTCAGAGCCTGTAATGAATTACAGATGTGAGATCCTGATCCGGTATCCAGTACTCAGGAAGTAGGGTTAATTGACATACAGTTTTCTATTACAAACACACCCGAAGCTGAAACCACAACATGCTTTGAATCCTGGCTACTGGCTTTGCTAGCCCTGCAATCCTTCTGCCAATGTTCATTCCCGTAACAATAGGAACGTCCCTCCTTTACTATATCCAGTCCCGAAGCTTTTGCCCTTCCCTTTCCTTCTTCTTCCCTGGTTTCCTTCAGGGTATAAGTAGAGGGCAGAGACTGTAGAATCAAGTCAGTATTTGACCCGTTCTTCAACGTGGTCTTCAGGTCCGTGAGCTCATCAAAATAGCTAGTCTCTGTAAGGACGTTGTCCCCTACAGATGACCCGAAAGCCAATCTCGCTTGAAGCAATTCGTTCGAGGTCTCATATCTTGCGATATGAGATTGCTCTCCATATAAATCTTTGTTATGGAGGAAGACAGAAACTAAGTCCATCTTCTCGCGCTGCCTTTGGTATGCACCATCAACTGAGGCCAACACGAGGCACTTGGCATTCGCACAGTCTTTTTCCGATGTCTTACGGATATCAATATCCGTGACAGGGGAAACTGGTCCTGAGACGGCAGGGGTTTGATTAGTTAGGAGGTGTCCCAGCTTGTCATGGGTAATGGACATCTGTACAAACCTTTTCCAGTCATAACAGTCAGATTCAGTCATTTTATTATCTAGATGTAACCTATGTCTGGTCACTGGGTCACTGCAATTAAGAGATTGAGAAGAAAACACTTAGCATGATACTCTTGCAAGTTTAGATTGGTTTTTAGTTTATCTAAACAGGATGGCTCCCACTGTTTCTCGAATCCTTCCTCAAACCATAAAAGAAGAATTAGTCGGGATTGATCTCACCGTACAATACTTGCTTAACCGTTCAGCAAGGCCAGTGTCGGTACTTCGAGGGAGGTTTTACGATGCTTTCGCGAAGTTTCTTAATTAAATAACCTCTTTTCCCTGTGGGCGTAGCCCCACTAATATCTTTCTAGACACCTACTTGGTTTATAGCATTGATCGTTAAGTGAGAAAGTTTTCCGAGGAGTAGCATATACTCACAGTAGGATCGGGATCCAAATATCATCGTATGGTAAAGCTGAAGGAATCCTACCAAAATCATCACACTCCAAATGGTATGCAACACTAGCAAGTTTCGGTTTCTTTTGAAACTCTCGATGTGGATTTTTGCCCCATGCTCTTATGACCTTGACTTTGGCCAACAAATCATAAGTCACATGTCAAGTTCTACCCGTCATTATCTAGGTTGATTTGAACCCATCCGTACCTACCCTTGACTTTGGCCAACAAGGTAGTACGACTGTCCCAAACCAACGCATCTATCTATACTACATATGAATATCCAATAGCTACCAATCACTATGCCTTGACTTTGGCCAACAAACATAGCTTGAATACTATTGACTATCCATACGAAATGACGGAGGGCTACGAATGGTTTTGGCGAAACCGTGAACGTGGTGAACTAGATATAATCGAAGGAACCTGATAACTTTTAAAAGGAGTGGTTTAAGCTCCGCGTTTCTAAAAGTTTTCTGTTTTGGAAAAAACCGAGTGGTTTTGAAATTGTTCCAACGATTTAACTTTGGTTTGTTTTCTTTGCATTAATTTAATGCGTCCCATCAATTAATCCTACCATTGCAGAAAACAACGAAAATATGACGTACGCTTATGCCATCCGCATTCGCCACTGGGCTCCGTCATCACCCGTTAGGTTACTTAACTAACGACAGAGCGGGGGCTGGACTAGCGCGGATGCAAAACATAAGCAACGCCTACTAGATATCATATATAGATATAAACATTAGTCAGATGCAATGATAGCCATTCCAGATCACAGATGAACACATTGGATATGCTAGGAATCCGCGTTTCGTTCGAGCCTGCAACGAAAGACGGATTACACGGTCGCGATGAATAGCCAAACCCCTCCCTAGACCCCTACGGGTGTGGCAAACTACCCGCCAAGTACCCAAAATGAAGCAACCTCCCTCCACAACGTGAGTAGGCCACTCGGCACTTCAAAGTACCCGGTAGTTTGTGCACCCTACCTTGGGTCTATCCTAAGAGCAAAAACAATAAAAGAAATAATATACAATGGCGGCTACAATCTCAACCCGGATGTGCGGCCATAAAAATAATATTACATCAATTTACAATTTACATCAAATGAAAGATAAATAAACTCTCATCTCACAAACCCCGGCTATTCATCCGCGACAATCCAACAAGTTCATATACACAATCCAACATCACAGATCACAGATATGTACAACCCCCACTAATCGACGTATAGCGATTAGTCGACGTTCAGTACATATATCACATTACAGATATAATCAATTAGCTAAAATTTATAGAATTTCGATCAATATTTCAATTTGAAACTATCCCAAACACAACACTGTTCTCAGAAGAATCTGGGCAGAAACAAAGCATCTTAAAAATCATAAAACATCATGCTGAACACACTGCAGGAAAAACGAGTCGCGACCGAGTCGACTCAGCCGTGGATCCGCGGCGAAACGCTTGGTTTCGCCGCGCTTCCGCGGCGGTCTGACCGAGTCATGAGCTCATTTTTCTTGGGTGTTCCTAAAAAACCCTGCACGTATTTTTCAGGTCTGTGAAAATATTTTTAGACCTGTTTTTAAAATCGACAGAAAACACTAATTTTTGATGTATTTTGCGTTTTTTTCGGATCGAAGTTCTAAACACTTTGCTAACATATTAGTTGTTGTTTAACCTGTCTCTGATACCACTGTAAGTCTACATTACCCACCCCGGTGCTTACGGGGAGGCGGAAAGAGTAAAAATCGGATTTTTTATCATAAGGTAACATAGACTAACCATGATGGATCTTTGCTAAACAAAAACTAACAAACTAACTACAAGTTCTAGCTACTAGGTTATATGGTTATACCTAGATCTTGAACTTCTTCTCTTCTTGTTGTGGTCCTCCTTCTTTCTTGCTCCTTGGAGTGGTGTAGACGGCTCCTCCTCTTCGTCTTCTCTTTGCCGAAGAAAGATCCACCCGAAGGCCTCTACCTTGAGCTCTTACCTCAACCAAGAGATAACTAGAGTGCTTGGCTTGCTAGACTAAGAACCCTAGAATGAGTAGAAAGTTGTCTTGATGGTTTTATCTCACAAAGCTCATGTTTTTCAACACGTGAAAGAAGAGAGCTTTCGAGAGAGGAAGAGGGAGAGCTTTGCATGAGAGAGAAAGAGCAAGAGAGAGTGAGAGAAGAATAACCATGCTCTCATATGAGAGAATATGAGAATAATAATAATAATTAAAGAAAATTGTGATGGTTAGTTGAAGTGACCATTATCATTTCACATTTAATACAAATTGCAAGCTTCAAGAAGTATCTTGCAAAAGAAATCATCATGGTCAAATGGTCAACAAAAGTCAAATGGTCAACCCAACCCTAACCATGGCACAATTATATTTAATTAATATTATTAATCATATTTCTCATTCTCATTAGGGTTTAGAAAAAGTCAACTGTCAAAAACCCTAATAAGATTCCTCTGCCTCTGTCAACTGTGCATACACACCCGCATCCGTGTTCCGAAGAACACGAATACAATGAGACAAAACCAATCCCTAAACAAATACTAGGATCTGGCTTAAACCAAAGCCCGCTAGTAATAACTTCCCGGACACCAAACATGCACAAGTGCGCGGATGTGAACGAACCTCGTCGCAAAACCATGCGACATCTACTCAGTTTTGCCCAAAGGCGAACAACCCTTTGTGTGGGACTCTAAAGATTCGACACTACGCTGGCAGTGGGTTTAACCACAGGCCGCAAACGGTACTAGCTGTACGTAACGGTCCCCAGGCAGATGCCGATAAGAAGACCGATGAGGTGAACCCATCCGAACTCCTACTGAGCCTGAATGTGACAATCCCCGTACAGTCCGGTCTGTTCGTCTGAGAGTATCGCATGTCGGGCCTAGGGGGCGGTAAACGTTAGTCCCTAATAGCGGTACAAGTCGTGTCGGAGTGTAGCCCAGAACACCCTGAGAAACTACTGGAAACACTACCAGCAAATCTCGTTTGCCCTGGCCAGGGACTTTGTGTAATGGCTCTCTTAGACACAGCGCGATATCAACTCCCAATACCGGGAGAGACGAATCCTGTCTAACCGTCACTGCCTCCAAGTGTTTCGGGACTGCACCCAACTACTACCTGTTTGCATGACTCATTTGAGTTATGGTAGGGTAATAATTTAAGAACAGTGGGAACACACTCGAGGCAAAGTGACAGTGTCAAGTCAACGGACTAAGCTGTACTCATGTCACCTGAGAACTGATAACCGACGATAGGTATAATACCAACCAACAGTTCCCAGCGAGTCCTGTCCAGTGTACTCGTAACCTAACGAGCACCCGCATACTATCTCCAGTACGACGTACTAATGGCTGTGGGACAGACCATCTCCCCTGCTGGGATGAGAAGCGCATACGCTAGTCTACTCTGGAGTATTGATGCCCCGTCTCGATAATCCTACAACTAGAGACCTGTATAAGGATGCGTTTGTAGATTACCCAGCCCCCACTAGTGTGACTGCCATCACAACGCTGGTAATCAAGCAAAGATCCTAAGCGATCCACTAATATGTATAAGCGATATGCTAAAAGAAACACATGCACATATTAAAGTAGAAACAAACCAAGTAGCATACTACCATTTTGAGCAAGATTGTCTATACAACTGTGAATATCCCAAGCTTCCATTAAGTAATATACAAACTAGTATGATACAGTAATGGCCTCTAGGGCATATACACTAACATATATATATATACAGAGAGAGAGAGACCATAGGAGGGGATTTCCTCCTATGGCGTCGAAAAAATATAACCTTCACCATTTTTTCCGACGATCGGCATCCATCATCATCATTATCTTTATCATCTAAGATGGGCATACACCAAATTTCATGTGATTCCACCACTTTTTTATCGTTGAATTAGCAATGTAAAAAGTTCTATTGTCGGTAAACCATTAATTTTGCACCAACTAAATCAACGATAAAATAAATGATATAATCACATGAAATTTGGTGTATCCACATCTTAGATGATAAAGATGGAGGTGATATATGCCGATCGCCGAAAAAAATCATGGAGGATATATTTTTCCAACGCCATAGGAGGAAATTCCCTTCTATGACACATTTTCTCCATTAACATCATATATATATGAGATTAATGGAGGAAAGAGACCATAGGAGGGGATTTCCTCCTATGGCGTGGAAAAAATACAATCTTCACCATTTTTTCAGACGATCGGCACCCATCATCATCATCGTTATCATCTAAGATGTGCGTACACCAAATTTCATGTGATTCCACAACCTTTTCACCGTTGATTTAGTGGGTTCAAAATTAACGGTTTACCGACAATAGAACTTTTTACATTGCTAAATCAACGGTGAAAAAGTTGTGGAATCACATGAAATTTGGTGTACCCACATCTTAAATGATGACGATGAAGATGATGGGGGGCCGATCGTCGGAAAAATAGATGGATGGGGTATTTTTTCGACGCCATAGGAGGGAATTCCCTCCTATGGCATCTTTTCTCCATTATTCTCTATATATATACATATATATGTGTGTGTGTGTCTCATTCAATAAATATTAAATGCACCAGCAACATGCATGCAATTTTTTCTTTTGAGAATAAACATGCATGCAAATTTAATATAGATAAAATCTTAAAGTAACATATATTAACATTGGTGTATATGTATATGTAAAGTAACAATTTAAAAGGGGTCAATATGCATAAAGTAAATGAAGCCAAAAAAAAAACAAAGCCATGAAATCTAAGGTTAGATCAAGTAATATTTGGTAAAATATAAGAGCAAATTTGTAAAGCAGTGGCAAAAATCGTGCTTTTGTCATTTTATGCAAAAGATTCCATTTTGTAACTCCCCTGTGTAATATTTTTGAGATGGACATGGGCAGCTAGCATAAAGAAGAAGGCTTTGATGGAGCAGGCTTTGCAAATGTCAAATTTTCCAGGACCATGGAATGTGCATAATTTATGAAGCTACAGCCCACCAATGGATTCAAATTGATTTAAAGTTGGCTGTGGTTTTAATGGTTGCCCTCTGAAGCTGTTTCCTTTGGTGTATTCTTTACATTGTAGTTTTTTTTTTTGAGTAAACGAAAGCTCCCCGCGTTTCATTAAAGATATTTTAACGAAACAAACAGTAAAACCATACGAGTACAAAGATAAAACAAGATACATACCGAGGAACAGACCCCATACAAGTCAAAGCTAAAATCGGGGAACAAACCCCATATCAAAACTACATCCAACAAAAAAATAATATCATAATACCAGGACCAAGACATGCAACTCAAGAAAGTGATGCAAGCGCCAATATCAAGTCCAAGTCAAGCCGCGTCGTCTACGTCTCTGGACTCTAAATCTGTCCACCCTCCTCTGGTTCACAGCACCTCTCGTCGCATGTCTAGTACCTGCCAGCTCTCGTCCAATGAGAGTTTGAAATGTCCTCAGTCCGTAGATCCATCCTGTACTGCACGCCCTCCCGTACTCAATCTGGTTCTCTTGCAACTCCTATCTGCTGCAACCTCTGCCAACAGTAATATGAGTAGATCAGTGTTATATATCAGGCTCGCTATTGTTTTGCTTTTTGCATTGAAAATCCTATTATTACGTTCCGTCCAAACAATCCAACATACAGCGCTAATTATAATATCCCAAACTGGAAGATCATCTCTTCCGAAGTTTCTGCACCTCCAAGAGCCCCACAAGTCCAAAATGGACGAAGACAACACACCCTCACTTGACCGGGCAATAGATTTGGTCCATATCCGTAAGGTCACCTCACATCTAAGGAGTAAGTGGTCGGCCGTTTCTTCATGCTTACCGCACAGCCCACATTCCATTGGTCCAATCCACTTATACTTTAGTAAGTTTTTTTTGTGAGAATCGAGTTTCAACACACCAACCAGTTAAAATATTTAATTTTATGTGGGATTTGAACATTCCAAACCACGTATAAGCAGTTATCCTCCACTCCCCCATAATGTAAGATCATATACATCAATCACACCGTGAATTTCTGTGTTGAGGACCATCTCCATTTCGGCACATCTTTGGTTTCCGCCATTGGCCTCCAATTAGCCAGATACTCAATCAACTTTTTCCTTTCTTGAAGCTCTTGTCACGATAATCTTCTGTTGAAGGTTGGCCACCATTTTCCTTTTTTCCACTGACTGTCCACCGATGCATCATGGTTTTTTGCGAGGATGAACAGAGAGGTGAATGTTTCTTGAAGGGAGCTATTTCTGCACTAATAATCCTGCCAAAAGTTAATTAAGCGTCTGTTGCCAAGTGTAAAGGAAATCCCCTTGAAAAACATATCTTTAATTGCAGTGATCCCTTTCCAAAATCCCGAAGCTGTGTTCAAATTCTTGTTAGTTGAGTTTAGTGTCCCCGTGCGATTTCTGTAGGCTGTATTTATAGTGCTTACCCAACCCGTTTTCTTTCCTTCCGACAGTCACCACCACCATTTTGCAAGCAAGGCTTTATTCATAACATTGATGTCTTTTATCCCAAGTCCGCCTTCCTGTTTTGGACGGCACACAGACTTCCACTTCACCAAATTATATCCTTTTCTTCGTGCATAATTTCCTTTCCACAAGAAGGATTTTCTAATTTTGTCGATTCGTTGCGCCACCCATTCTGGTAATTGATAGAAAGGCATGTAATAGGTCGGTAGGGCCGACAGAACTGAATTTAGTAAGGTTAAGCGGCTACCTAAGAAAGGGAAAGCATCCTTCCACCGTTCCAACCTCTTTACATTGCAGTTGGTTTCATTGTTGCTTGTATTCTTCTTTTTATTTTGATTTGGTGGATAAAGTGTTTGGACTTCAGGTGACAACCACCTATTTTCTTGCTGTAGAAAAGTGATGGCTAACGACAAAGGACCTCTTACCATCCTCTGCTAAAGCCATAAAATAGGCGGTCGCCTTTAAGCCCAACTGTTCCTTTATCTCCAAGGTTGCTCAAATGATTGTATTTATAAATATTTTTGGCTTAATGTTATTTTTGGAGCAGGCTTTCTCGACCTACTTTTTACCTCAAAAAATGCAAACTAAGTTTTTTTAATATTTTCAAAATTTTTGCGAAAAACAAACTACCAAAAGGTCTCTAAACTACTATGAGTGACGGCCACTGCGGCCAATGCTGCATAAAATGCATTTTTGCCCTTTTGATAGATTCAAGTGATTTAATTAAATTAGTACAAATTATTCTATTAAAATTTCAAATAATTGTGAATGAATGACTTTGCGATGACAGCGGAGGTGGTGGCCTACTAAATAGGTGGAGATGGAGAAAGTGTCCAGGAGTTGGCCGGAGATGGCTAGGGCTTGGACGGTTGGAATCAGGGTTAGGTTAATTTAGGGAAAAGGAATGAATAAGATGAAGGGGGCGGAGGCAAGGAGGTGGCGGAAGCCGGCGGTGACAAGAGAGGATGCCGAGGCTAAGGCTAGGATGGCTAAGGTTTGAGTTAGGTTAGGGTTAGGGAAAAGGAAAGGGGATGTAGGGAAGAATGGCAATGATGAGGAGCGTGACAACAACAAGAGAGGATGGCGAGGCTACGATGGCTAGGGTTTGGTTTGGGTTAGTCGGTGTTGTTGAGGTCAAAAATTACACCCTGTTGACCAAGTCAAAGTCAATCCTGTTGGTTATAGTGCCCTCAAGTGAATTATTGGATCGCAGGTTGCAATGATTGAGGGAGGACCTATACCGGTAGGACAGTCTTACTCGAAATAATAGTATGCTATCTGCTTTGCCTTTATCATCATGTACATGTTTTAGGTGGCTTTACTAATCACTATTACATGTTGATAGAGCTCATAGGTTCTTGCTTGACTACCAGCAGTATGATAGCGATCATATACGTGAGAGTTGGGTGGTCTATAAGCACATCCTTAAAAAGTCCCTAGTCGAGAGAGTTTCGAGACTGGGCATCGATACTCCAGAATAGACTAGTGTATACGGATCGAGACCCCGACTAGGGGCGGTGGCCGGTCTCACAAGCTATTGGTGTCAGTTGGTTCACCTAAGATGTATACAGGTGCTCATTGGGTTATGAATACACCGGACGGACTCGCCGGGAACATGCTAGTTGGTATTATACCTATTGTCAGATAGCTGTTCCCTGGTGACATGTGTACATGTTAATCTATCGACCTGAGATCGCCATTTGTTTCGTGTGAGTTCCCACTGTGCTTTGATTACTACCCTAACACGGCTCAAAGGAGTCGTGCAAACAGATTTTAGTTGGGTATAGTCCCGAGCCACATAGAAGCAGTGAGCGAATCGTCAGGGGATTCGTCTCTCCCTGTATTGGGGGTAGATGTCACGGAGTGCACGGGTGGCCATCACCAGAAATTCTTGGCCAAGGTAGTCGAGAATTACTGATTCGGATCAGTAGTTTCTCAGGTGGTGATGGGCATCATACCGACACTAAATGTCGCGTTATTAGGGATCTGACTTTATCCACCCCCCTAAACTCGATATGCGATACTCATAGACGAACGGACCGGACTGTACGGATATTGTCACTGTCAGGCTCAGTAGGATTTCAGGATGAGTTTGCTCGTCGGCCTCCCTTTCGCTCAATACCTGTCACGCTCCACTTCCCGGTGTACGGCGAAGGGGACGCGACGAGACCGCTGCGTATTTACTGTGAAGTAAATACGCTAAGCGTATCTAAGCAATATAAATATAAATGCACAAGAGACAAGATATAATAAAATAGCAACTTTATTTATTCACATTCTTTTTACAATACATGGAAAAGTAAATACAACTGAATGAAAGCGATGCCTATGTTGGATATAGTGCCCTCAAAGTCAATTATTGGATCGCAGGCACATGATTGCAATGATTGAGGAGGACCTATACCGGTAGTACAGTCTTACTCGAGATGATAGTATGCTATCTGGTTTGCCTTTATCAGTCGTGTACAGGTTCAGATGACTGATCACTGTTACACGTTGATAGATCCCTTAGGATCTTGCTTGACTACCAACAGTATGATGGCGATCATATACGTGAGAGTTGAGTGGTCTATAAGCATATCCTTAATTGTGGTCCCTAGTCGTGGGAGTTTCGAGACAGGGCATCGATTCTCCGGAGTAGACTAGTGTATACAGTCGAGACCCCAACGAGGGGCGGTGGCCGGTCTCATAAGCCACTGGTGTCAGTTGGATCACCTAAGATGTATACAGATGCTCATTAGGTTATGAGTACACCGGACAGGACTCGCCGGGAACCTACTAGTTGGTATTATTCCTATCGTCAGATAGCAGCTCCCTGGTGACATGTGTACAGATTAGTTCATCGACCTGAGGTCGTTATTTGTCTCGTGTGAGCTCCCACTGTGCTTTGATTTCTACCCTACCATGGCTCAAAGGAGTCGTGCAAACAGGTCTTTTTTGGGTACAGTCCCGAGCCACATGGAGGCAAGTGAGCGGATCGGCAGGGGATTCGTCTCTCCCGGTATTGGGGGTGAGATCGTGCTGTGTCTAGGAGAGCCATTACACAAATCCTCGGCCGAGGTAGGAGATTTACTGGTAGGTACTCCAGTAGTATCTCAGAGTGTTCTGGGCTTCACTCCAACACGACTTATACCACTATTGGGGGTCTGACGTTACCAGCCCTCTAGGCCGATATGCGATACTCATAGACGAACGGACCGGACTGTATATACATTGTCACTGTTAGGCTCAATAGGGTTCCAGGATGAGTTCGCTCATCGGCTTCCCTTGAGGTCAGTACATAAACAGCCGTTACGCACAGCTAGTGCCGCTGACGGTTCATGGTTAAACCCACTGCCAGCGTACTGAGGAGTCATTAGAGTCCCCCACAGATAGTTTCCTAAGTTCGGGCGAAACGTTGTAGAGGCCGTATGGTTTTATGGCAGGGTTCGGAAAATGCACGTGCGTTTACGCACGTGTCATATTTCGGGCAGATAATACTGGTGGGTTTTGGTTTAAGCCGGATCTGAGTATTATACTGTGTAGATATAATATCTTTGTCTCAGTTGCATTTGTATTCGGTCGTAATACAAATGCGGGTATGTTTATACTATTACGGGGTTATCCTGAAATTCGTTTCGGGATCGCTTTTGGAAGTTGCCAGTTTCCAGTTTTCTATCACCCGTATTAAACATTCGGTTTAAATGCGGATTTATCTTTTCTTAGGGTGGGTCATGAGTGTGGAAGCTTCTAGATGGTGACTAGGCTAGTGAGCCATTAGTGCATTTAATGATGGACGATGACTAGGTTTATGATTCATTGTATTCATTTAATGTTTATGCAAGGTGTTTATATGACTCACTCATTCATTTAATGTTGTGGCCACTCTCCCTTCTCCTACACTCACCCCCCATCTTCTATATATGGCCGGCCCCCTCTTGAAAATGATAAGGAATTTTTGATTAAAAAGACTATGGTTTTGGGTTCATGGAAATTAGAATATGCTCATTTCTCATTTCATTCAATCCAAAAAGCAATTTCATTAACCGTTCATTCATGGTTTTGGATGTATCGAGACAAAGTGTTCTACTCATTCTCTACATCAATCTTGGTCATCTCTTTTGGCAAACTTGATGACCGAGTTGTCTCGGGTCAGAGGCAGGAGCCCGTTTAAAGATCCGTTGACGTGGTGCCACCTGGACGAGGAGACCGAAGATCGAGCGAGATCGGAGCAGCCGCAACAAAGCGTGGGATGATGGTTAAAGACCGAAGGACTCGGATCGTTCGGTATAACATTTCTACCCACTTTGTAGTTTGTTAGTTTAGCAATAATGGCAGATCCGGGTTATAGTATACGATAGCGTCAGTTAAAAAGTTTTTGTTCCGCATTTGGCGTCTGAAAGACGGCCGGGGCGCTACCGTAGACTTACAGTGGTATCAGAGCCTCGCCATTAAGCTTTACTAACTTGTGCTAACGCGTTTAAAATATCGATCGAATGGAATTTCAAAAACTACAATTTTCTGTACAAAAGTTTCTGTCGATTTTAAATCTGGTCTAAAAATTATTTTGAGCATCACAGAAAATTGAGCAGACTTTTCTAAGAAAACTGGTGAAATTTGGTCACCTGATCTTACTGTTCCACCGCGGATCCGCGGCCCAAACCAGGGTTTGGCCGCGGATCCGTCGCCATATTGTAGGATCAATGCTCCAAATTTCTACAGTGTGTTCTTCATGGAAAATTGTGGTTTCTGGAATATTTCTTTTGGGCCCAGATTTTGTTCCTGTACAACAGATGTACGTGGAGCCCACTTTGGAAAGTTTTGTCGATCGAAATTTAAACGCGTTAGTTTACAGTACTTACATTATATCTCTGACCGTGAATGTCATTCGAGCGGTAAATTGCATCTAATTTCTATAGTCTTTTTAGACGGATTTGCGAACGTGACATTCGCGTTGATGTTCTGTGTTGTGCTGTGATGTTGCGGATTTGTCATGGTGGATAGCAGTGTGCAATGGTAGTGCAGTTTTAATTTATTTGTACATTTGATATTGCGGGACGAGCGTCTAACATGTGCACTGCCGGCACTGTCTGTTTGTATAATATTCTTTTGGGGCACGACCGGGCTGAGGTCGATGTACCCGTTGTACATATTTTTTTATTTCTGTACTAGGTTTACCTCGCGACGAAGTGCACGGATAGCCGGGTTCTAGAGGGCAACGGGTCCGCATCTCATGGTTTTGAGAGGCAGAGGGGCCCACTCTAGAATTGGCAGACTATTCGACGCACTCGTAGGGGGTACAGGTTGACCCAAGGATTTTTGCCCTTTTGATAGATTCAAGTGATTTAATTAAATTAGTATAAATTATTCTATTAAAATTTCAAATAATTGTGAATAAATGACTTTGCGATGACAGCGGAGGTGGTGGCCTACTAAACAGGTGGAGGGGGAGAAAGTGGCCAGGAGTTGGCCGGAGATGGCTAGGGCTTGGACGGCTGGAATTAGGGTTAGGTTAATTTAGGGAAAAGGAATGAATAAGATGAAGGGGGCGGAGGCAAGGAGGTGGCGGAAGCCGGCGATGACAAGAGAGGATGCCGAGGCTAAGGCTAGGATGGCTAGGGTTTGAGTTAGGTTAGGGTTAGGGAAAAGGAAAGGAGATGAAGGGAAGAATGACAATGATGAGGAGCACGACAGCAACAAGAGAGGATGGCGAGGCTACGATGGCTAGGGTTTGGTTTGGGATAGTCGGTGTTGTTGGGGTCAAAAATTACACCCCGTTGACCAAGACAAAGTCAATCCTGTTGGCTATAGTGCCCTCAAGTCAATTATTGGATCGCAGGCCCGTGATTGCAATGATTGAGAGAGGACCTATATCGATAGGACAGTTTTACTCGAGATGATAGTATACTATCTGGTTTTCCTTTATCATCATGTACATGCTTTAGGTGGCTTTACTGATCACTATTACATGTTGATAGAGCCCATAGGATTCTTATTTGACTACCAGCAGTATGATGGCGATCATATACGTGAAAGTTGGATGATCTATAATCACATCCTTAAAAGGTCCTAAGTCGAGGGAGTTTCGAAACTAGGCATCGATACTCCAGAGTAGACTAGTGTATACGGATCGAGACCCCGACGAGGGACGGTGGCCGGTTTCACAAGCCATTGGTGTCAGTTGGTTCACCTAAGATGTATACAGGTGCTCATTGGGTTATGAGTACACCGGTCGGACTCGCCGGGAACATGCTAGTTGGTATTATACCTATTGTCAGATAGCAGTTCCCTGTTGACATGTGTACAGGTTAGTCTATCGACCTGAGATCACCATTTGTCCGTGTGAGTTCCCACTGTGCTTTGATTACTACCCTACCACGGCTCAAAAGAGTCGTGCAAACAGGTTTTAGTTGGGTACAGTCCCGAGCCATATGGAGGCAGTGAGCAAATCGTTGAGGCATTCGTCTCTCCCGGTATTGGGGGTAGATGTCGCGTAGTGTACGGGTGGCCATCACCAGAAATCCTTAGCCAAGGTAGTCGCGAATTACTGATTCGAATCAGTAGTTTCTCAGGTGGTGATGGGCTTCATACTGACACTAAATGTCGCGTTATTAGGGGTCTAACTTTTATCCATCCCCTAAACTCGATATGCGATACTCATAGACGAACGGATCGGACTGTACTGATATTGTCACTGTCAGGCTCAGTAGGGTTTCAGGATGAGTTTGCTCGTCGGCCTCCCTTTCGCTCAATACCTGGGCTGCCGTTACGTACAGCTAGTGCCACTGACGTGCTTGTGGTTAAACCCACTGCCAGCGTATTGACGAGTCTTTCCCTGGTTCAGACGAAACATTGTAGAGGCCGTATGGTATTATGGCAGGGTTCGATCATATTCGTGCACTTGTGCACGAATCATGATCCGACGGATAATACTAGTAGGCTTTGGTTTAAGCCGGATCCTGGTATTATATTGTTGGATTACTTTCGTCTCATTGTATTCGTATTCAGTTGGAATACGGATGTGGGTATGTATATACAGATAAGGGGTATTCTTGTAATTCCGTTATAAGATTACTTTAGATAATGCCACTTCTTTTGTTATTAAACATTTAGGTTAAATGTTTGATAAAGTGGAAAGTGCGAGTCATGGTGTTTGCATTAACTCTTGCATGTGCACTTGGTGAGTCATGGTGGCATGGCTGGGGTTTTTGTTGCATTGCGAGATATTTGTAGTAAGCAAGTGAGATATTATTGAGTGGATGGCAGATATTTTCTTGGTGGGTTTTTTCTTGAGTTGGATATATTGCTCACAACAAAGAACTCACAATAACTTGGCCCATTTTTTGCACTTGCTTTTCTTGAGCTCACACTTTCCTCTCATGGGCATCTTCTTCAACCTCCACCCATCCCTCTCATGAGTTGAGAATCCATAGGTGTTTTGAGACAAAATAGTCACACACTATCTCTAGTTCATCTTGGGTATCTAGGCTAGAAAACTGGATGCTCGAGTTGCTTCGGTTTTGAGGCGGGAGCCCGTATTACGAACTCTCGACGTGTATCTTCTTCGACGGAGGGAGACAGGAGATCAAACTTGATCGGGGAAGCCGCGAGGAGCTTGGGACAGAGGTTGAAGACCGAAGGACATGGATCGATCCGTATAACCTCTCTAAACTCCTTTCATAGAACTAGTATAGGGTTAATGGTACGATCCGTCGATTAGGGTTTCGTTAGCGCCGGATTTTTAAAGTTTTTGTTCCGCATTTGGCCACGAATTGATGGCCGGGGCGCTGCCGTAACCCAACATGGTATCAGAGCCGACCTGTTAACCACATACTAGTCAACTTGGAGACCAACCGTAGGGCCGGAAGAATTTTGGGAAATTGGAGTTTGATTGGCGTCTGCATTGCCGCACTGGAATATGGTACCAGTAGCGACTCATCATTCGCCGTTTGAGAATTTGGATTTTGGTTGGCGTCTGCATCGCTGCACTGGAATATGGTACCAGGAGCGACTCATCATTCGCCGTTAGGACATTCAGAGTTTGGTTGGCGTCTGCATTGCTGCACTGGAATATGATACCAGGAGCGACTCATCATTCGTCATTGGGGATTTGAGTTTTGGACGGTATCTGCATCGCTGCACTGGAATATGGTATCAGGAGCGACTCATCATTCGCCGTTTTCTCTTACCGCGATTGCTCTATTATTTCAGCTTTTCTTATCGCGAAGGTCGCGATTGCCCTATATTCGGCTATTTATTCGCGGTTGCCCCATCATTTCGGCTTTATTTTCATCTTTATTTTTACTCGCTGATTTTTATTGCGAGTTGCCCTATCATTTCGGTTTTATTTTCATCTTTATTTTTACTCGCTGATTTTTATTACGAGTTGCCCCATCATTTCGGCTTTTTATTTTATATTATTTTTTAAATCTTTTTTTTGTTTTATTTACACATTTTTACATCCCCAGTTTAACAACTTAGAGGTCGACTGTTCCCAGTTTAATGATGTAGTGGTCATCTGACGGGGAGCTTAGAGAAGATACCCGATTGAGCAATTTTCAGGGGCACCGCTGGAGCTTGCCCGAGATACCTTATCACTTTGTCGGTGTTGATGGCCTTGCCTCCAACTGGGGCCAAGAAAAGTCGTTCAAATACCGACTTGCGTGCGAAGATGGCAATTTGAAATTTGTTAAACTGCACAAAGAAGCATGATTTCAGTACAGGCAATCGATATGTATATTGATTGAGTTCGCATGAATGTTTAACCCGGAATATGGGAGGAGAGAAAGTCCCACCGGGCGTGCCAAAATTTGTAGGGTGTTTTTCGTCACCCTATTGAGATGAGAATACACGCGCGCTTGTCAGGCGTACTACAGATTCCCCCTGCTTAGGATAGGTGGAGGTTTATTGATTGTGGGGATCCGAATCTCCGGCAGCCGCGGACTAAGCTGCCGTTAATTACCCCTTACCTTTAGAGCGAGCAAACCTCCGATTGACGGGTAAAACCGGTCATGCGAGCTCAATGCGATGTATTGGTGTGTGTGTGTGTGTGTGTTTAACATATAATAATGGAGATGTGTTCATTTTTTTTGTTCCATTTGTAAATAAATAAATAAATAAGGATATATATATATTTATAAAAAAAATAACAAAAATAAATAAGTAAATGAATATTTAGAGAAACATTTTTTTAATATTATTCATAATTTATTTTTATTTATTTATCATTTTTTTCTTTTTAAAAAAAAGAAAAAAAGGAAGAAAAAAATTAAAAAGAAAAGAGAGAAGGGCTTCCCCCACTCACGTGATGGAGAGGAAGAGGCTCCTATTTAATGGGAGCCTCACATGCCCTCATGTGAGGGGGAAAAAAGGGCTCCCATTAAATGGGAGCCTTCCCCCTCACGTGCCCTCACGTGAGGGGGGCCAAAAGAGCTCCCATTAAATAGGAGCCTTCCCCTTTGCATGTCCTCACGTGAGGGGGAGGGGAGGGCTCCCATTTGATGGGAGTCTCCCTCACATGTGGAGGGCCCCAAAAATAATTAAAAAATAATTTATTTTTTATTTTTTATTTTTTTTTACATGGAGTTCAATTCCAAAAGAAAGAATTTTATTGTGGAGTTAAACTTCAAAAGAATTTTAAACGGAGTTAAACTGCAAAAGAATTTTAAACGGAGTTCAACCCCAAAAACATTTTTATCGTGGAGTTAAACTCCAAAAGAATTTTAAATAGAGTAAAACTCCTAAAGAATTTTAAATGGAGTTTAACTCCAAAAAGATTTTTATTGCGGAGTTAAACTCCAAAAGATTTTTATTGCGGGGTTAAACTCCAAAAGAATTTTAAATGGAGTTCAACTCCAAAAAGATTTTAAATGGAGTTCAACTCCAAAAACATTTTTATTGCGGAGTTAAACTTCAAAAGAATTTTAAATGGAGTTAAACTCCCAAAAATATTTAATGTGAAGTTAAACTCCCCAAAAAGAATTTTATTGTGGAGTTAAACTCCAAAAGAATTTTAAACGTGGAGTTAAACTCCAAAAGAATTTTAAATGGAATTCAACTCCAAAAAGATTTTTATGTGGTGTGGAGTTAAACTCTACTAAATGGGAAGCCTCCCCCTCACGTGAGAGAAAGAAAGCTCCCACTTGGTGGGAGTTCTCTCTTCCTCACGTGAGAGAGAGCAGGGGCTTCCAAAAGATCTTTCTTTTTTTTTTGTGATGGAGTTAAACTCCAAAAAATTTTATTTGGAGTTAAACTCCCAAAACAATTTTATTCGGAGTTAAATTCCAAAAAAAAAAAAGATTTTTATTATAGAATTAAAATCCAAAAGAATTTTATTTGTGGAGTTAAACTCCAAAAGATTTTCTCCTTTCTCTTTTGAGAAGAAAACCAAAATGGGTTCTCTTGAAACTCCAACATTTTAGTTCTTAGATGGTAAAAAAAGAGACCCTTTTTCTTCTCTTGATGGAGTCTTGGGAGGTGGGTTTACGGTAAAACTTTATTTAGTTTTAAAAAAAAGAGAGTCAAGCTCTTGATTTAATTGGAAAATGAAAAGGAAGAGGAAAAACTTGAGAGAGTGAGGATGGAGGCACAAACCGTAGAGATTTGAGGAGAATAAATTGTATTTTTTATTTCATCATCATGTTGCCTTATATAGACTTACATATTTACATATAGCTCCTTGGGTTTTACAAAATGACATTTTGCTCATCCCATGTCTCATGTGCTCATTTCTTTTGCACATGAGCCATGGGCTTTACAAAAATTTAGCTTTATGCTCATAAAAATTACATCAAAATTATTTATTACATGATTTTTATTTTGGTATGGGGGAGACCAGCCGCGGGGCTCGACTTGGGTATGGGCCCACTTGATCTGGGCTTTGGACCCGCTTACTTGGGGTTGACTTCGATTTTGACTTGGTCAACCGGGGTACAATTTTTGACCCCAACAGCGAGCGTCCGACATGTGGACTGCCGGCACTGCCTGTTTGTATATTATTTGTTTGGGGCACGACCGAGTTGAGGTCGATATCACTGTTGTACATATTTTCTTTTTTGTACTAGGATTACCCCGCGGTGGAGTGCACGGATAGCCGGAGTCCAGATGGCAACGGGCCCGCATCTCATGGCGTTGAGACGGAGGGGGTCTCACTCTAGAATTGACGGGCTATTCGCTGCACTCGTAGGGGGTGCAGATTGACCTAAGGAGGGATGCTCAAGTTACCGGATTCCGTAAAGTGCCGGGTGACCCATTCACTTTGATGAAGGGGGATACCTCACTTCTGGTTTTAGCGGGTAACTTGCCGCGCTCATAGGGGTCTAGGTTTTCATTGCGCAGGCTATCCACACTACCCGGAGAACGTCGGGTTTCAGTTGCAACTCAAAGGAAACCCGGGGCTCGCAGATTATCTGTATTGTTCTGTGATGCTTCATGCCTGGAGCGATTATTATATATTGTTATACACACACACACACACACACACACTAGTAGATGTTGAATATGTTTTTCATCCGCGCTAGTCCAGCCCCCGCTCTGTCGTAGTTAAGTAACCTAACGGGCGATGACAGGGCCCAGTGGCGAATGCGGATGGCATATACGTACGTCATATTTTCGTTCTTTTCTGGAGTGATTAATTGATAGGACTATGTTGATTCTGATCAATGCAAGGAAAACAGACTTATTCGATATTGTTGGAACAAATTTTCAAAAGCTGTTATTATAAGAGCGTTTTCTTTTGTTTTGCACAGCAGTATTCAGTTATGAATATCTAGCACCTAATTCGACGAGGCAAGGGCCGAGATCCCTTCATCGGGAGTGACCCCTTGGGCAGAGGTTTGCGTCAGGATAATAACTTCACTACAGTCGATTACTTTTTGCTTTGCATCGCGGTATTCAGTTGGAATGTCCTGCACCTCATTCGACGAGGAAAGAGCCGAGATCCCTTCACCGGGAGTGACCTCTTTAGCAAAGGTTTTCGCCGCTGTATATTTGTAAAAATCTATCCGGTTCCTTCAATGATATCAAGTTCATTACGTTAAAGGTTTTTCGCCAAAAACCATTCGTAGCCCTCCGTCATTTCAAACGGGTAGCACTTAGTATTCATGCTATATTTATTGGCCTTCGTCAAGGCATAGTGTATGGTAATTGCTTGTTACTTTTCTGTTGCATAGATAGATGCGTTGGTTTGGGACAGTCGTTGTAACAACTCCAATTTTTGTATACATAAATTTGATTTAAATTTAAAGTATACTTGGAGTATTTAATATTGCTGTTATCACTTTAAGTATTTATTTTCCCACAATAATTACAAGCAAGAGCTTGTAGCTCATTGGTAATACCTTGCACTGCTGAACCAAGCCACCAGAGTTCAAATCCCATGCCCCACATTATTTTTAGATTATTTTTCTTTTAAATTTCTTGGAAGCCTAACAGTCCACAGGCCATAACTCCCAAAAGTTGAACTGAACCCTAAAATCTAAATATACCAGAGCCTTGACCCCGAGCGTCCCCACCCAACGGCACCCCGACTCGGCGCCGCCGGCCGGACTCGGCCGAACGGCCGAGTCGCCAACATGAAAAATGTGGCGTTTCGTCTTCTCAACTCTCCTGCATACACCATTTTATTAGATCGGTTTCCGAGTGTTAATTACACTCTATTTACTACAAATTTTAATGTTTTTTCTTTAATTTTTACAATTTTTTTTAAAATAAAAACCTTTCACCTACCCTACCCTAGCCTACCCTATAAATACACCTCCTACCCTCTACCCTCTCATCCCAAAACCCTAGGTTTACTCTCTCAAAAATTTTCCAAGAAGGGTGTACTTTGAAATCAAGTTTACGGCGAAGCTCTGACGGAATTCCGGCGACATTTTTTTTTTTGAAACAAGCGGCGACGGAGCAATGCCTCGGCAACTCATCTAGTTCCCCTATACTCTTTAGTATAGATCAAAACCCGTAAGTCCCATTCTATATCTCTTTCTATTTCTCAAAAATACGAAATTACGAAACCCGACGGAATCGGAACAAATCCGATTTCCGATTCGGTTTTCTATAAAATTTCACTTCTAATCAATTCAATCATGCCTAAACATCTTTATTTTGACTATTAAACTTGTAAAAATCAATTTGAACAAGTTTTCTCACATGAAATGATAACCTTTTCAATTTACCGTATTTTTTTTCACTTTAATACCATCATGTTTCAATTTCACATTTAACCCTTAATCTTACTATACATTTAAAGTAGAGCACGAGATAATGACCTACCTCCACACATACGCAAATACAACCCTAAAACGACATCATCAAAACTTAGAATACGATAAAACGAAACTTTCATTAAAATACCATATTCTTAATAAAACCATTCTTAAAAGTTTTAGATTTGATACACTTTTAAATAAATACCTCGTATTAGGAAAATACGATAAGTTGTGGATATCGATCGTTTATCTAAACCTGACTTTGTGGTGTCTAGGCTAGACAAGTGAGCTTAGGTAACTTTAAAAGGCCCGTCTCACGATTCGTGAGCGGATCCCTTCTTCCTCACTTGTACTTACCTGGCCACAATTGGCGGTGAAGAGGCGATTTGAGGCTTCTAACGACTTGTCGTTTAGACCATTTAGAAATAGGCTAGTTGACTTAGGAAACCTTAGAAGCTAAAATACGGAAAATTACCCTTTGCAAATAAATACCTTTTACTTTATAAAACCGTTTTCTAAAGAATTAGTATTTTACAATGTTTGCAAAGCGCCGCTACAACCCACCTTTGGGAAACCCATTAGGGATAGTACGATTTATCGTGCACCCTCGGGCCTAGTAGTGCGAGATTCAGACCTCCGCAAGGAGCATTCGGACTCCAAAGGTTTAAAATACGACATCTTAAGAAAATGAGATTTTTGGAATATAAAATAATTATTAAAATTATTTTTGTATAAACATATGTATATTTGTCATTTAAATATCTATTTTATTATAATATAAATATTCCACCTTTTTCTAAAAATCACAAGAATAAAGTTTACACTAAAATACCATGAACTTCAAATAATCAATATTACAGATAAATACCCATATTTATAAAACTAGGAAATATCACCCTCATTACAACTCTAAAGACGAACAATAAATACTTGAGGCGTATTTTGAAAAGTATATAAAAGTATTTTTACATGAAACCCCCTCAAGTTTTATAAATTACCCTAAGGACCCTAGCAATTATAAGACTTCGATTCACATTTCTGATTGTCTGACTCGGGTTTGAGTCTGATTAATCTGACTTGAATATGATTCAAGTCAATTTATAATCTACAAGATTCCAATTCAATATGAACACATGAATCCAATTATCTATTATACGACTTGACTGAACCGAACTATGGATATATATTCCTTTTACATAATTCTCAGTATTCCATTTACATGACTCTACGGTTATAACCGTTTCCTGATATCATGGTTTCGGTCAGTCAGTCAATCAATCATACAACCAATACAATTTACAAGATAATAATACAAACAAGACATCATGGGGTTTAAGGGGTAGATTGGTACGGAAGGTGTTAAAGGTGGCACAAGGTGGTCAGATTTAACACACCTAACATGAATCCAGTTGCTGTTGTACCGTGGTATAAACGGTTCCTTGTACTATACGTGCCCCTGGTCTTTGGCATATAGAGACTCCCCTCGTATACAATGGCATCCTTCTGTACCAAGCTACAAACAACAGCGTTAACATAACATTCAACAATAGTATACACTTTAAAAGTTATCTTCTTATTCTGTCTTTTTCCTACTTTCCTCTTACTTTTGGGACTTACCGAGCGACCTGTTCGCTGACGACATTCTGTTTCCTTCTTTTTTGAATGCCGTCAGGTGATTTGGACCCGGCAGAGGTTGAGCCATCGCAAGAAGACTTGGAGCAGTTTGCTGAAGATCCCGCACTTTAGTTTCATTGTACACTTTTCCTTTCTGTACTTTTCATTTCCTGTTATGCCACTGTTTAGGTATCTTTTTATTTCAGTTGTATTTCCTTTCATGTATTGTACAAAGAAGGTTAATAAATAAAAGTTTCTGTTCTTTTTATTCTTGTCTCTTGTGTATTTATTTTATATTTCTTAGATACGCTTAGCGTATGTACTTCTGAGTATATACGTAGCGGACCTCGTCGCGTCTCCTTCACCGTACACTGGGAAGCGGGGTGTGACAGTCGTACAGCCTTGTTGGCCTTCGTCAAGGGCGAATACGGGTGGGTTCAAATTAACCTGAACAATGACGGGTAGAACTTGACATATGACTTATGATTTGTTGGCCTTCTTCAAGGTCATAAGAGCATGAGGTAAAAATCACATCGGGAGTTTCAAACATACAGGAAACTTGTCAGGCATGCGCATACCTTCTGGAGTGTGATAACTTGAGTGGATTCTATCAGGTTATCATGCGATGATAATTGGATCCTGATTCCTACTGATGAGTTGGCTTACTCGGGTGATTTTAGATGATCCCGACTAATTCTTCTTTTGGGTTTGGAGGAGAATTTGAGGATACAGTGGGAGACATCCTGATTAGATAAAGTGATTAACCATTCTATCTAGGTTAGAGTGCACGCTGAGTATTTCTTTTCTCTCTCTTTTTGGCAGCGACCATGTCCCGACCCTAGACTAGAACTCAGAAATCAAGTTAACCGGACATTCTTAAAACACTGGCCTTTGGATTGTCAAAATTGCATACTTCATTGCCACTCCTACTTTTACCCTTTGCTTTTCTCCGGAATATTCCGTATCATTACAAAGATCCACAGTTATTGGATATGACCATCGTATAGTTACATATGAACTCGAAGAAACTTGTTTCAGATTCGATGATGGTTTCCGGTTCTGGAGAAATTGAATAGGACTATTCAGTTGTCTTTTTCTTTTACCTTCTCTTAGATTGTGAGGGCTCCTAAGATTAGGAGAGGGTACACCTATTACGCTTATTGAATAGTCTTCTTCCAAAGCATAGGCAGGTGCCGAAAGGTGGGGAAGGAAGAAAACCAATTAGCCTAAGTTGGGTGAACAGAAGGTAAAAAGTAAGGACAAATAAAGGAATTAGAAAGAGGGCAAAGTAAATTGCGACTGCTATCATTCACGACCAAACCATGTATTTTATCGCCACTCCTACTTCACTTTTGCATTTCTCCGGTTCAGGAGAAATAGAATAAGAATTATTCAGTTGTCTTTTATCTTTACCTTCTCTTAGATTGCGAGGGCTTCTAAGATTAGGAGGGTACGCCTATTATGCTTATTGGATAGTCTTCTTCAAAACTATAGGCTGGTGCCGAACGGTAGGGAAGAAAGAAAACCATTTAGCCTAAGAGTGGTGTACAGAAGATAATGAGTAAAGACAAATAACGGGATTTGAATAGATGGCAAGGAAATATAAGGTTATAGTCATGAATCTGGATAATGCAAGAGGCATTACTAAGAATACCCGGATACCCTTTCGAAACATTTTCATGTTTCAGTTTCACTATGCGTTATTAATTGAAAACTGATTTCCCAATCAAATCCTTACTTCAGGGTATATATTAACCAGGTTTGACTCTCACATCTGTATGGTTTTACAGATGATGAGTGGGAGTAAGTTATTGGGAATTAGGTGATTATATCCTCATTATATCGGAATTCGTTGTAATTAGTGATATTTGAGGAAATCGCCTGGGGGTTTTCCCGACGGCAAATATTTGGTTTTGATATCCGTTGTTATACACCAATTTCAAACTGATATATCTGTACGTTTATTTCATAAAGTGAGATATAACTTTTTGAAATTATGTCCATGATATTTACCTATATCAGTTGATGGTTAGGTACGGAGCATTCAACAGCGGTGTAATTCTTCTTAACCATAGTACAATTTTCAACCTACGACGTACATGGTTATTATTCAACTCAGGGGACTTATACAAAGTATTGTATGTTGTCCAGTGTCCATTAGGACAGAGGGGTTGGTATCGTACTATATTTTGTTTACTTGTGACTTCTTCAGTTTTAGACAAGTGTTTCGTAGAAATACAAGGTCCAAGTTTTGAGAAGTTATAGGTACAAGAATGAAGTAGAGAACCATCTGTTGCAAGTATTAGGATTCTTCAAGGTGATCGAAGATATAGATACTTGTGTATGGTATTCAGTTGATAGTAATGGTTTTTGAGAACTTGCTTCTCTTTCAGATTACTCATATTTGGATGCGCTCCTACTTGAGTAATGCTGATCGTCCTCTTTCCATTTAGTTGACATGCACTGGAGACAGCTGCATGATTTGAATCTGATTCCAATTAAATCAGTGTCTCTGTTTCTATATTATATATAGAATGGTTCATATCTTAACAATGTTAAGGTATATGGAGTTGTCCGGCTTATACTTAAAACCAGACTCTAAATAACTCAAGGCACGTTTCAGTAATGGCAGTTTGTGGGTTAACCCGGGCTATGACGAGGGTTAACTTTCTACCATCTGCAAGATCAATAGTGATATTGTTCTTGACTCACCACAGTTTTAGCAAAATTGACTTTTTCAGAAAACAGAAATGGGAGTATGGTAGAACTAGAAATGATTCCAGAACCACAAACGATTACTGAAAATTTAATAGAACCTAAAGATTCAATCGGGTTTGACATTCCATTAGCCACTCCGCGGATATGGTGGGTAACCTCAGGCACCCGAGAGGTACTCCGGTATCCTCAAAGACGGTGACAGGGAGGTTCTTGTTTATTCAGACTTGCCATTACTGCTGTTCTAGACTATGAAACCCGGCAGGAGGATGAGTATAGCATCGTTCTAAACTAGCTTTAGAAGTGCACGTGTATAGGACTCTGGCAGAGGGTTGTTGTAGTCAGTGGGAGCAGCGGAAGCATAGTGGATAAGTAGCTTGTGTCTATTTATAGACTAAAGTAGGTATGGTAGAGATAGATCGTCTATTTTTGATGTGACGGTCATGGGTTTTGACTTCATCAGAATATGAGATGGATCTGTTAAGAAGGTAGTAGGGTGTGATGTCCTGGTATTTGGATGACATGCACTATGTAGGAAGTGAAATTCCTATACTACGATCGGTTATACTATGGTTGTCACACGGTGGTTTCTCCACATAGGATATGGATATAATATCAGGCATTCTGGATACTAGATCTATGGTTTTAGATCTGGACTTGGGTAGTTTCCCAATCTGGGTATTTTGACATTATTCTAAAGGTGTTTTAGAATGGACGACTCCTGGCATGGTGGTGTACCTGCAGGTGATGGAGTCACCTTCTCTAAAGATGTCTTACAGACTAAAGGGGAGAGGGATGTGCATGATTGACATATCACTTGCTTAGGCAATTGAGTCAATCATGAGATGTCAAGTACCACACCAGATATTGTTTTTGCACTAGATGCAATAAGTTTATATTAATCCAATCCGGGATAAACATTCGGAAGCAGTTTTAGAACATAAGTGGATGTTCTAGGGATTTGGTAACGGCGGCCTCTTTCGGGAGACGGTTACCATTCCAGGATTCCAAGATGACCTGGATAACAGAGTGACTGTCAGAGTTATGGTTTTCCCTCTTTTGAGGGGCAGTAGTTTGGACAGGTGGTCCAAGCGGATACTGAGGGAAGCATGGCGCAAACTGATTAAATTCAGTAGACGATACAGTCTAAGAAGTTTTCTGGATTTGGAGTTCATTTGTGAACTGGGTCCAATCGGATATCCAGACATATTCTAAGACAGGTATTGCTTATTTCGGGAGATGGCTTTCTCCGCGAACTTGAGATAAAGAGAGACATAGAAAGAAACATTGGAGCAGATCCACTGAGGCTATTTCTCGAACACAATAGTTTCACAAACGAGCTTTGATTAGTAAAGGAGTTAGGTGTTCGGTATCACACGGGCTGCGAGTATGCGACATCGCAATAATTAACCTTAAGTGCAAGTAGGAGATTGTTGGCTATAATGCCCTCAAGTCAATTATTGGATCGTAGGCACGTGATTGCAATGATTGAGGGAGGACCTATACCGGTAGGAAAGTCTTACTCGAGATGATAGTATGCAATCTGGTTTGCCTTTATTATCATGTACATGCTTTAGGTGGCTTTACTGATCACTATTATATGTTGATAGAGCTCATAGGATTCTTGCTTGACTACCAGCATTATGATGGCGATCATATACGTGAGAGTTGGGTGATCTATAAGCACATCCTTAAAAGGTCCATAGTCGAGGGAGTTTCGAGACTGGGCATCGATACTCCAGAGTAGACTAGTGTATACGGATCGAGACCCCGACTAGGGGCGGTGGCCGGTCTCACAATCCATTGGTGTCAGTTGGTTCACCTAAGATGTATACAGGTGCTCATTGGGTTATGAGTACACCGGACGGACTCGCCGGGAACATTCTAGTTGGTATTATACCTATTGTCAGATAGCAGTTCCCTGATGACATGTGTACAGGTTAGTCTATCGACCTGAGATCACCATTTGTCTCGTGTGAGTTCCCACTGTGCTTTGATTACTACCCTAACACGGCTCAAAGGAGTCGTGCAAACAGGTTTTAGTTGGGTACAGTCCCGAGCCACATGGAGGCAGTGAGCGGATCGTCAGGGGATTCGTCTCTCCCGGTATTGGGGGTAGATGTCGCGGAGTGCATGGGTGGCCATCACCAGAAATCCTTGGCCAAGGTAGTCGAGAATTACTGATTCGGATCAGTAGTTTCTCAGGTGGTGATGGGCTTCATACCGACACTAAATGTCGCGTTATTAGCGGTCTGACTTTATCCACCCCCTAGACTCGATATGCGATACTCATAGACGAATGGACCGGACTGTACAGATATTGTCACTGTCAGGCTCAGTAGGGTTTCAGGATGAGTTTGCTCGCCGGCCTCCCTTTCACTCAATATCTGGGCAGCCGTTATGTACAGCTAGTGACACTGACGTGCTTATGGTTAAATCCACTATCAGCGTATTGACGAGTCTTTAGAGTCCCACACAGAGAGTTTCCCTGGTTCGGGCAAAACGTTGTAGAGGCCGTATGGTATTATGGCAGGGTTCGATCAAATTCATGCACTTGTGCACGAATCATGATCGGACGGATAATACTAGTGGGCTTTGGTTTAAGCCGGATCCTAGTATTATATTGTTGGATTACTTTCGTCTCGTTGTATTCGTATTCAGTCGGAATACGGATGCGGATATGTATATACAGATAAGGGGTATTCTTGTAATTCCGTTACAAGATTACTTTAGATAATGCCACTTCTTTTGTTATTAAACATTTAGGTTAAATGTTTGATAAAGTGGAAAGTGTGAGTCATGGTTTTTGCATTAACTCTTGCATGTGCACTTGGTGAGTCATGGTGGCATGGCTAGGGTTTTTGTTGCATTGTAAGATATTTGTAGTAACCAAGTGAGATATTATTGAGTGGATGGTAGATATTTTCTTGGTGGGTTTTTTCTTGAGTTGGATATATTGCTCACAACAAAGAACTCACAATAACTTAGCCCATTTTCTTCACTTGCTTTTCTTGAGCTCACACTTTCCTCTCATGGGTATCTTCTTCAATCTCGACCCATCCCTCTTATGAGTTGAGAATTCATGGGTGTTTTGAGACAAAGTATTCACACACTGTCTCTACTTCATCTTAGGTATCTAGGCTAGCAAACTGGATGCTCGAGTTGCTTCGGTTTTGAGGCGGGAGCCCGTATTACGAACCCTCGACGTGGATCTTCTTCGACGGAAGGAGACCGGAGATCAAACTTGATCGGGGAAGCCGCGAGGAGTTTGGGACAGAGGTTGAAGACCGAAGGACACGGATCGATCAGTATAACCTCTTTAAACTCCTTTCATAGAACTAGTATAGGGTTAATGGTACGATCCATCGATTATGGTTTCGTTAGCGCCGGATTTTTAAAGTTTTTGTTCCGCATTTGGCCACGGATTGATGGTCGGGGTGCTGCTGTAACCCAATAAATCCCAGGTAAGTGGGCCTGAGTCCAGGTCAAGTGACCTCATGCCTAAGTCGAGCCCCGCGGCCGGCCTCTCCCATGCTAAAGGAATAATGGTAAGAGTATAAATAGGCTTAATGTAATTCTTATGAATAAATGTAATAAAATAGACGAAAAACCCAAATTATGTAAAATCTCATGACCTATGTGCAAAAGAAAAAAAACACATTGCATGGGAAAGACACATGTGCCATTTTGAAAAGCACAAGGGGCCATATATAAAATGTAAAGCCTATATAAGGCATCATGATGAATGATAACAAATAAGATTCCTCCCATATCAACCTAGGGTTTTGTGCCTCCTTCTTCAATGTTCACAGCCTCCTTTTCTTCTTCTCTTTTTTTTGAATTAAATCAAGAGTTTAACACTTGTTTTCTAAAAAAGGAAATAGTTTCACCATAAAACTTTTGAAGGGGAGTTCAAATCTCCCATCAAATCTCTAAAAAGAGGTGATTTTAGATCTCATCACGCTTGTTCCTCAAGATCCAAAAAAAGGAAAAGAGAAGAGGGAGAAGGAGATTCGTCCTTAAAAAAGACTTCACTTTGAGAGGATTCATGGCTCAAAAGGGAAAAAAGGGTCTCATTTCATCATCCAAGACATAGGTCTTGGAGCTTCAAGAGATCTCTTTTGGGTTTTCTAAAATGAAAATGTTTTGGGAGTTTGACTCAAAATAACATTATTTTGGGAGTTCAACTCCATATAAAATCTTTAGGAGTTCAACTCCAGATTAAAAAAAATCTTTTAAAGTTTAACTCCATCTAAAAAAAAGAGAAAAAAGGGTCTTTTGGAGCCCCTGCTCCCTCTCACTTGAAGGAGAGGGAGCTCCCACTAAGTAGGAGCTTCCCCTCTCTTACGTGAAGGGGGCTCCCATAAAGTGGGAGCCCCTGCTCCCTCTCACATGAGGGAGAGGGAATTCTCACTAAGTGGGATCTCCCCACTCCCCCTTACGTGAGGGGGAGGCTACCACTTAGTGGAGTTTAACTCCATTTAGGAGTTTAACTCCATAATAAAAGTCCTGTTGGAATTTAACTTTACAATAAAAATTCTTTTGGAGTTGAACTCTATTATAAAAATCCTTTTTAGGGGTTCAACTCCATTTAAAATATTTTGGAGTTTAATTCCATTATAAAAATTCTTTTGGAGTTGAACTCCATAATAAAAATCCTTTTTAGGAGTTCAACTCCATCTAAAATTTTGGAATTCAACTCCATAAAAAAAAATCTTTTGGAGTTTATAACTCCATAATAAAATTTCTTTTGAAGTTTGACTTTACAATAAAAATCTTTTTGGGAGTTTAACTCCGTTTAATTTTGGAGTTGAACTCCATAATAAAAGTCCTTTTGGAATTCAACTCCACAATAAAAGTCCTTTTGGAATTCAACTCCAGGGGAGTTTAACTCCATGTAAAATCTTTGGGAGTTTAACTCCGTGCAAATGCTTTTAGGAGTTTAACTTTATAAAAAACAATCTTTTGGAGTTTAACCCCATACAAATGCTTTTGGGAGTTTAACACCATTACAAAAAAAAAGTCTTTCGGAGTTTAACTCTATAAAAAAATTCTTTTTGGAGTTTAACTCCATATAAATGCTTTTGGGAGTTTAAATCCATAAAGAAATCTTTTGGAGTTTAACTCCATACAAATATTTTGAAGTTTAACTCCTTCAAAAAAAATATAAAATAAAAATAATAAGAATAATAAATCCTTTTGAAGCCTCCACATGAGGGGAAGACTCCCACCAAGTGGAAGCCCCCGCTCCCTCCCACGTGAGGGGGAGGTTGCTTCCACTAAGTGGGAGCTTTTCCCCCCTCACGTAAAGGGGAGGCTCTCACCAAGTTGGATCTCCTGCTCCCTCTCCTGTGAGGGGGAGGAACCTCCCACTAAGTGGGAGCTCCTCACTTCCCTTCACATGAGGAGGATGCCCTCTTCCCTCTCACGTGAATGGGAAGGGGGCTTCCCCTCCTTTTTTTCTTAGTTTTTTTAATGTTTTTTATGGAGTTTAACTCCATACAGGAACTTTTGGGAGTTCAACTCCATACATAAATTTTAGGAGTTTAACTCCAAATAAAATCTTTTGGAATTTAATAAAATAAAAATAAATAATAAATAAAATAATTTATTTTTTTTAAAAAAATGTTTCTTTGAATAAAAAAATCATTTGTCATAAATAGAATAAAAAATGAATACGTCCCTATTGTAAAAAAATACACCAACATATCATATTAATTTTGCATGACCAGTTTGACCCGTCAATCGGAGGCTCTTGTTCCAAAAGTGAAGGGTAATTAACGGCAGTTTAGTCCGCGGCTGCCGGAGATTCGGATCCCCACAATCAATAAATCATAGCCTATCCTATACAGGGGGAATCTGTAATACGCCTGACAAGCGACGCGAAATCCTAAGCGACGTGAATTTCCATCTCAATGGGGTGACGAAAAAACACTCTACAGGTTCTGCCACGCCCGGTGAGACATTTTCTCTCCTCCCATATTTCGGGTTAAACGTTTATGCGAACTCAATCGACATACATATCGATATTTATATTAACATAATTTGTTTTCATGCAGGATTTCAAGCGATCAAGCCTCAACAATGTCTCCAAAGATGAACTCAGCTCTCAACACTGCTCCTATCTCCTACACGATGAAGATGGACATCAGGACGATCTTCCTGACCAGTCTCTGGCGACAGTGGGAGGAATCGTTGCTACCATTTGGCTTTATTCTGTTCGTGCCAGCTAACGCCATCCCAGCTCCTCAAGCTCCGGTAACAAACAGACGGGCCTCGAAAGGCAGGAGGCCAAATGCAGTGATCTCAAAGGCACCTCAGCCCAAGCACAAATCCGTTTTCGAACGACTCTCCATTGCTCCAGCTGGGGGCAAAGCCATCAACACCAACAAAGCAATAAGGCGTCTCGAGCAAGCTCTAGAGGTGCCCCTGACAACTGCTCGATCGGGTATCTTCTCTGAGCTCCCCGTCAACCGACTCACTGTGGCTTCCCGAAAAACAAATGCCCACCAAGCCCTCAAAATCGAGAAGCTAAGACAGAAAAGGCTTAGATAACGAGCCAACAAAAAGGTTAGGGTTCATGCTATGTGAACTTCATCAGGTTCCAATAACAGGGTTACCTCGCAACAACAGTCGAATCGGCTGTGAAGCTCGCTAACTCTTTTGAACCACTGAAATTGGTTCAGAAGAATGTCATGACTGCAAGGGTCAAGAAAGCTGTGATCCGGCCAGCGCCACCCAAGGACCCAGTCGGGCCAACCGTCTTCAGTCGTCTGTCCATTCCAGAAGAGGAAGGGTCGTGATGATGGTCCGAAAAATCAGCCGCCAAAGATAAAGAGATGGTTGGATATGTGGTCCACACTGTCTACATGGTGGGCACAAGCAGCAAGAGCAAAGATGGGGCCACCACATCTCAAATCCAATCTGGTGTGAATGTGGCTGCCACTTCTCAAGACCGGCCTTTTCTGGAAGGTAATGAAAACCCTTCCAGTGAAGCTGAAAAGCAGAGAGATCCCTTGGTTTATGAGTAGTCGGGCTCGGAAAGCGAAGAGGAGCCAATCTTCCATCCCAAGATCGTAGAGCAGCAACTTCTCTAAGAGCTCCAGAAGCAGCTCAAAAACAAAGACAAGGAGATAGCCAAGCTCTACTCAAAAATTGACGACTTGACAAACGTCTTCTTCTAGCTCACGGCCCAAGTTGCCTCTCAGCCGCCCAATCAAGCGCATGGCTCTACTCATGAACCAAGAAAAGGTGTCCCGAATCAACCGACGCCTATTCCCTCAAATCCAAAGGTGGGCAAACCGCATGAAAGTCGGCCGCATCCTATCTCGGGAAATGTCTTAACTACCGATGACAGCAACCCGCTAACGCAAGATCAAATCATTGATTTGGTCGCCAACAAAGTCAAAACATTGGTAGTCGAACCCGGAGAGCAAAAAGATATCAGCAACAGCGGGAGACCATATCCTGCTCGGTACGATCTTGTGGAGTTTCCCACTGGCTATGTCGTCCCTAAATTTGAAAGGTTCGATGGGACGGGAAATGCGAACAGGCACATTGCCCAATTTAAAGCATCATGCGCGAACACTGGGGGCAATGATGTGCTCCTTCTCCGCCAGTTCGTCAATAGCTTGACCGATATTGCTTTCGATTGGTATGCAAGCATACCGAATGACTTGATCACGACGTTCGCTCAAATAGAATCTATGTTCAAGCAAAGGTTCATGAGTGTCAGCGATAAAATCACCATTGCCGACCTCGTAAGGACCGAGCCAAAGAACAACGAAAGCAACATGGATTTTATAGTCAGATGGCACAATCTCTCTATCAAATGTGAACCGCATAGCGCAATCTCTCTATCAAATGTGAACCGCCGTTGGAGCAAGACCAATCCGTCAATCTCCTCATCAGAAATCTCGGTACCTGGATGAATCATTTTCTATGTACCGAAGGTCTCAAGACGTTCCAAGATCTGACCAAGAAAGTTCAAATGTTGAAACGCTCAAAGCAGGATTCTCCCTCGGATTCCCAAAATAACAATAGATCCTGGAGAAACCGAAAGGACGATAATCGCAAAGGCGGAAATTCCGATGCTGAATCTTTCAACATTTTGGCTAACCGAAATAAGCGAGGGATGAGCGGGCCTAATGCCAACTAGCTTCGGAAGCCAGTGTTGGGAGAGGGAGGAGAATCGCCTCTGAAAGAGAAACTGGATAAGGTCTATTCCTTCGGAAGGGACAAAGTCCACAAGATATTCAAGGATGCCCTAAGAAATGGTCTACAGTTGCCAAAATCAAAGAGACCGTAAGAAGCGAATATGACCGACGACCCCAAATATTGCCCCTATCAACGAATGATAAGTCATGCCATTGAAGACTGCTTCGTCTTCAAAAATTGAGTCGAAAAGCAATATAAGGCAGGAAAGATAGAACTATCTAAAAGCGTGCTAGCGAACAATCAGGCTGCGACCATCAATTTCATACAAACGGAGACCGAAGCCTTTCGGGATTCTACTGCTCTCAATCGTCTGCCCTTCTTGGAAAGGAGCGGGCCAAGGCAACAAGCTAAAAGACCAACGAGCAACATTATCAATGTAGAGGCAGTAGACAGGTGCACAATCTATACGATCTACATGGTGGAGCCCAGAAGAACAAGTCCTTCTACGCCTCATACCAATGACAATGACGTGGCTATTGCTACCCAATATCGGCTCGGTCTAAATGATGAAGAACCCGCTCGGGCCATTAAGCCAAAGGAGCCGGTGATTCCTGTGGAATCAAGCTCAGGCAGTAAGGATAACTCGGTTATCATACCCGGAATTATAGAGCAATTATTATTCCAATGGCTTCAAAAGCAGCTTCAGGACAGAGACGAGAAGTTGGCTAAGGTCCATTCCAAAGTCGACGAGCTAGCAAACGTCGTGACACATCTCACGACCCAAGTCGTCCAATTGCAATTGCAGCAAAATCAAAATTCAGTTCTTGAGCAAGGGATTGACACCATGAAACAGCCAACCGATACCCCCTCCAGCCCAAGAGCGGAACACCTTTGCGAAAAACGGTCGCGATCAGCCTCCAATCCCTCTGATACGTACACTGAAAGTGGTAAACGGACAGTAGGCGAACCAAAAATCGATCGGCCTCGAGGACCAGGATCGGAAAAGGTACATACTCTATTGGGGAGGAAGAAGAAAGTATATTCCTTTAGGAGGGATGAAATCTGCAAAATATTCAAGGACGGCTTGAACAACGGTCTACGACTGCCTATTCCAAAGAGACTACATGAAATGAACATGATCGGCAATCCCATGTACTGCCCGTATCATAGAATGGTGTGTCATACCATTGAAAACTGCTATGTTTACAAAGACTAGGCGGAGAACCAATAAAAGGTTGGGAAAACCTCACAGTCCTCGGATGTACCGGCATGCCACAAAGTTATGGTCATCAACACAGCTCCGCCAAGATCAAAGTTTGAGGAGCTAGGATAAGCAGACACAGATGACCACTATGTCGTTAAACTGGGAACAGCTGACTACCATGTCATTAAACTGGGAACATTCGACCCCTAAATCGTTAAACTGGGAATGTATAAAAAAAATTGTAAATAAAAGAAAAGCCGAAATGATGGGGCAGCTGCGAATAAATGGCCGAAATGATAGGGCAATCGTGACTTTCGTGACAAGAAAAGCTGAAACGATAGAGCAATCGCGGTAAAAAAAACTCCAAAGGCGAATGATTTGTCGCTTCTGAAACCATATTTCAGTGTTAGCGATGCAGACGCCAACAAAATTTCAAATCTTCGAATATCCCAACGGCGAATGATGAGTCACTCTTAGTTCCATATTCCAGTGTAACGATGCAGACGCCAACCAAAATCCAAACCCCCCAAATTCCCAAACGGCGAATGATGAGTCGCTCCTGGTATCATTCCAATGTTAGCGATGCAGACGCCAACCAAAATCTAAACCCCAAATTCCCAAACGGCGAATGATGAGTCGCTCCTGATACCATATTCCAGTGCAGTGATGCAGACGCAAACCAAAACCTAAATTCCAAAAATTCTTCCAGCCCTATGGCCAGTCCTCAGATGTATATAATCCACAGGCACAAATAACCTTCATCACACCCATGTCTCACTGCAATCACCAGTCCTGCAGCCGGTCTCCACCCATGGAATTATACTCTATTTAGGAAGACCCACTCATGTGTCCTCATGATACATGTGGAGAAAAAGCCTTTCAAGATCCTCTTGACTCGTAAGAAAACACCTTCGTGGGATCCTTATGACTCACAAAGAAAAAACACACTTGGTGGTCCCCACGACTCTTAAGGAGAAAATACACATACGAGGTCCTTTCGACTCATAGGGAGAAAATACTTTTATGGGACTCTTACGGCTCATAAAATTGAAAAGCCTGAGGTGATAGGGATCTAAACCTGTCTCCTAAGCCATCGCTCCCCAACAGGAAAAGGCAAATGATGAATTTCTCCTAGCACTTGTGCTCCAGTGTTAGTAACGCTGATGCCGACCCCAACCCCAAAAATTCTGATCTTTCGATCCAATAGACTCATAAGTCGTTAAACTGGGAACAGATGACCCCTAAGTCGTTAAACTAGGAACGTACGACCCCTAAGTCATTAAACTGGGAACGAGAGAAATCCTCTCATGGCAAATAATGATTCGCTCCTGGTATTATATTCCAGTGTAAGCGGTGCTGATGCCGAACCAAAACCAAAATCCCTAAATTCTTTCATGGCAAGTGATGATTCGCTTCTGGTGCCATATTTCAGTGTAGTGATGCCGGTGCCAACCCAAATCCCATGTTTTTCATGGAAAATGATGATTCGCTCTTGGTACCATATTCCAGTGTAGTGATGCTGACGCCAATCAAAACCCAAATTCCAAGTCCCAGGCTCAAAAGCCCCGCTGGACGGATAAGAAACATCCAAATAAAATCAAATCAACAATCTTTGCGTCGGAATTATGTTTTGTCTCAGAATGTACCCCGTGTCAAAATCATGCTTCGTCCCGGGATATCTGCCTTCCCTGTCGGAATTATGCTCCTCCTCGGAATCAAATTGACCAACGACATCTCCGTCGGAATCAAGTTCTGCCTCAGAATCAAGTCAACCAGCGACACTCCATGCTGGGGAAACGTCCACCAGCGACACTCCGTGCTAGGGAAACGTCAAACAGATACTTCGTGCTGGGAACAAGTCAACCAGCGACACTATGTGCCGGGGAAACATCAAACAGACACTCCGTGCCGGGGACAACTCAACCAGCGACACTCCGTGCCGGGAACAAGTCAACCAGCGATACTCCATGCCGGGGACAAGTCAACCATCGACACTCCATGCCGTGGAAACGTCTAACAAACACTCCGTGCCGGGGACAAGTCAAACAGACACTCCGTGCTGGGAACAAGTCAACCAGCGGCACTCCGTGCCGGGGACAAGTCAATAAGCGACACTCCATGCCGAGGGACAAGTCAAATAAGACACTCCGTGCCGGGGACAAGTAAACCAACGACACTCCGTGCCGGGGAAATGTCAAACAGAAACTCCTTGCCGGGGAAAAGTCATGAGCGGCACTCCGTGCCGGGGAAACATCAACTAGCATCCGCCTCGGGGATACGTCGATCAGCGACACTCTGTGCCGGGAAAACGTCAATCAGACACTCCGCCTCGGGGACACGTCGACCACCGACACTCCGTCTTGAGGATACGTCAACCAGCGATACTCCGTGTTGGGGATACGTCATGCACAGATACTCCATCTCGGGGAAACGTCAACCAGCGACACTTCGTCTAGGAGACACATTGAGAACCGACCGTCCAAGTCGCAAAAAGGGCAGTATCAACCACCCTGTCGGAATCATGCTCTGTCCGGAATCAAGTCAACCAGCGACCTCCCTGTCGGAATCATGCTCCGCCTCGGAATCAAGTCAACCAACGACCACTGCGTCGGAATCACGTTTCGTCTTAGAATATACCCCTTGTCGAAATCATGTTTCCCCTCGGAGCGTCCGCCTTCCATGTCAGAATCATGTTTCATCCTGAAATCAACCTCTGCATCATAACTATATTTCGTTCGGAATGTTTACCCTTGAGCCGGAATTATGCTTCGTCTCAAGATATACTGGAATTATGCTCATCAAATCAGAATGGTGCTCCGGAATTATGCTCCGCTCTTCGAAATGATACTCCGACCCTGGAATTATGCTCCGCGAATCGGAATGATACTCCGATCCCCGGAATTATGCTCCGCAAATCGGAATGATGCTCCGACCCCCGGAATTATGCTCCGCTCTTCGGAATGATACTCTGACCGTGGAATTATGCTTCGCACATCAGAATGATGCTCCACCCCAGAATGATGCTCCACCTCAATGTCAGACTTCTGCGAAAGAAGATCCATCAATTTCATGCACACTACTCATATACGCGGTGTGCATTTATTGATGGGGACACTTTGTTGGGGTAAAAAATTACACCCCGTTGACCAAGTCAAAGTCAACCCAAGGTAAGCGGGCCCAAGTCCAGGTCAAGTGACCCCATGCCTAAGTCGAGTCCCGCGGCCGGCCTCTCCCATACCAAAGGAATAATGATAAGAGAATAAATAGGCTTAATGTAATTTCTATGAATAAATGTAATAAAATGGGCGACAAACCCAAATTATGTACAAGCTCATGACCTATGTGCAAAATAAGAAAAAAAATCACATGGCATGGGAAAGGCACATGTGCCATTTTGAAAAGCCAAGGGACCATATGTAAAATGTAAAGCCTATATAAGGCATCATGATGAATGATAACAAACAAGATTCCTCCCATATCAACCTAGAGTTTTGTGCCTCCTTCTTCAAGGTTCACAGCCTCCTTTTCTTCTTCTTCTTTTTTTGAATTAAATCAAGAGTTTAACTCTTGTTTTCAAAAAAATGAAATAGTTTTTCTCCATAAAACCTTTGAATGGGAGTTTAAATCTCTAAAAAGAGGAGATTTTAAATCTCATCACCCATCTTCCTCAAGATCCAAAAAAATGGAAGAGAGAAGAGGGAGAAGGAGACCCATCCTTAAAAAAGACCTCATTTTGAGAGGATTCAAGACTAAAAGGAAGAAAAGGGTCTCCTTCATCATCCAAGATATAAATCTTGGAGTTTCAAGGGATCTCTTTGGTTTTTTTAAAATAAAAATCTTTTAGGAGTTTAACTCCAAATAACATTATTTTGAGAGTTCAACTCCATATTAAAAAAAATCATTTGGAGTTAACTCCATCAAAAAAAAGAGGAAAAAAGGGTCTTTTGGAGCCCCTGCTTCCTCTCATGTGACGGAGAGAGCTCCCACTAAATGGGAGCTTTTCCCCCCTCCCATATGAGGGGGAGGCTCCACTAAGTAGGAGCTCCTGCTCCCTCTCACGCGAGGGGGAGCTCCTACTCACATGAGAGGTAGGCTCCCACTAAGTGGGATCTCCCCACTCCCCCTTACGTGAAGGGGAGGCATTCATGTCAGAAAACTGCATTCTAATACCGCTCATTCATTATCTATTTATTGTATTTATCGGTACTATTAACTAGTGTCTACTCAATAATACAGATTACAGGTATCCATGATAAAATACTGGAAATACATTCAAAAGTACGGATATATCATTTGAGAGCCGACACTGCAACCAGAACCGCAAACCGACCGATACTTCATGAGTTTCTTTTTGCAACAAGTTTGTGTACACACTTTTTATCTAAATGGTCCAACACAAACAAGTGTGTACACAAGATTTTTAAGCACATGTGGATATGAAGTAATGTGCATTCAATGCTAAAGATTATGTGTTGATTTAAAGATTCAAAATTCCCTCCAATAATAAGTGCAAAACAAAATCAAATAGACAAATCAACATGGACTACAATGGGGACAGCCATGAATCAAGTCACAAATGGACATGAAGTAATGAGCATTCAATGCTAAATATTTTGTGTTGATTTAAAAATTCGAATTTCCCTCCAAGCACTGGGTGCAAACCAGGTCAAAACAGAGAAAATAAACTGGACCAAAGAGATACCGGGGACAACACATGACAACACACCAAGTTCGAGCATGATCCCTCGGTTTTGGGCCGAGCCCCTTCCCCTTTGAGCCGAGCTGGCCGGGCCCCCTGCCTCCTGTGGGTCCCATCTTTCTGCAAGCCCTCCCTTGCTGCCACATAGCCCTATTTTTATTGTTTATTTTCTTTTCTTTTGAGCCTATATATAGCAGGCAGTGGGCAAAGGGTAAAGGGTCTCACTTTGTCCAATTTTGCCACTCTTTTGTCTTAGATTATCCAAGTTTTCTTTTCTCTTTTCTTGTAAATATCTTAGCCCCCTTGAGTTCTTAACCTTCTCTTGATCTTTCAACCTCTTCATTGAGCTTGAAAGTTTAAGGGTTGGTTATTGATCTCAAGAGTTTTATCATTCTTGAAGATTAATAAAGTTCTCTTTTTGTGCCTTCATTGACCATGAGTTCTTTGCCATCACTTGATCTTGCAACCTCTTAATTGAGCTTGCAAGTTTAAGTGTAGGTTATTGGATCCATGTCTTGTATTTTGATCTTTGGTTCCTAGTATTTATATTCTTGCAATTTACATTCTTACTTTACTTACTTGCACTTTCATTCTATGCAATTTACTTGTATTGTTCTCTTTTCTTCAATTTGTTTCTCTTTTCTTTTGCTCTTTTTGGTTCGTTTTTGAGATGATTGTGAATATGTGTTGTTAGGATAGAAACCGATATTGTAAGTTAAGGTTGCTTTGCTCATTTCCTTTTCCCGTATTTTCCATTGAACTCCGTCCAAACGTTATGCAAGCGCTTCGTTAGGCACCCTACCCTACCAAGGTAATGGTGATTCCTAACCGTGACCGGTTGTGTTCGGTTTGGCCAGAGGCGAAAGCAAGAGACAAGAACGGACGGACAAGGGTCAATAAGCCGGATTTCTAATACCGTGCTTAAATATCCTAATCCACGTTGTTGCCGATTGCTCTAGTTTCAATCGTTAAGTTCGGCTCAAAGGTTTTAGTGCGGATTTTCTTAGCTTACACTATTGTATCTTTTCCTAACAAGCTTTACACTTTTCATATAACACATAGGTTAGATAAGAACAATTATGTCCACGCGCATTAACTCGTTACGACAAGAAATATAAACGCTCTGTCTCCCTGCGGACGACTTGTGCTCATCGCGGCTAGCTGCAAAACGACACCGTCCTGATCGCGGTTAAACTCTAGAACTCTTAAAACTCGACACGCCAAAAGCGTGCGATCAAATGGCGCCGTTGCCGGGGAGACGGTAACGTTTTAATTCTTGTTATTTCGGGTTAATCTTGTGAATATCCATCTAACACTTTTCTTAAAAACAACATAAAAATCAAAAATTTCAAAACCGAAACTAAAACAAAAAAACTAACAAAACCAATTTTTCTCTCTGGTTTCTGACCTGCTACCACTCTGGATCTAAATTAAAAAATCAAACAATACCAGTGGGACACTAGTAGAGAAATTAGAACAAAGAAGAAGATTGAAGACTATTCTCCAAAGTAGACCCGGCAACATACCCATTCCATCCGAGCTCGTCGGCCCCGCTGCCTCCAATTTCTCCTCTGTGCTCCAGTGTTCTATTTTTGTCCTATTTTTATTGTTTGTTTTTTTAATTTTTAGTGTGCAGGTATTTGGGCATTCGTATCGTTTTTCCGCACTAAAATCCGTTTTTCCAACATTTGTAGATTTTGCGGATTTGCGAAATATGATTGTGTGGAGCAAAGTGTACATTCCAAACTAAGGTGATTACGAAGTACAGTGCCAAAGATCCGGGTAGTTTGACCCGCGCAAGCGAACATTCCAAGCTATTCGGATTTAATTTCAACGAGGGTTTCTTAACCCAAAAATTTATCGGCAAGTACTTTACTAACACCTTCTCAAATCCGATGCATCCACTATTCTATCTTTCCAGGATTCTTTGCAAGTTCGCTACCAAACGCCAAAATTGACTAACCCGTATTTGTTGCAGTGCCATACTTAAACTAAAAAATGATTGTTTGATTTTTTGAATAAATTTTTTTCATTGAATTGCGCATTGCATACATTAATACGGACTTATAGGCAAGCGAACCCCACAACATACAGTAAAGGATTTCATCACCTTTTCCGTGGCCCACAAATCATGAAACTGTGCATAAACGTTTACCCGCACAAATTTTAAAAGAAACTAGACCTTAAGCCTTTAAGGACTTCGCGCTCACAAGGAGAAGTCAACTGTGTTTAGAATACTGCTTAACGGTATATCGTTCACGGGGTGTCTAGGAAAGTGTTCACGGCGAAATCGCCAAAAGAGAAAGGGTTATTTAATTAAGGACCTTCGCTAAAGCGTCGGAAAACCCCCCCTTATCTCTGCACTTACCTGGCCTCGTGATCAGTATATCTTGAGCCCGTTTCTCGATACAGTTTTACTTTGACAATCAAATTCTGGAGCAGGTCTAGTTGACCTAGGTAAACCCTAGACCGATTAGGTGTGTGGTATTTTTGTGTCGTGATTGTTTTTGTCCAGATTCTTTTTGTGTGTATATTTCATTCTTTTGTTAATAACTAACTAAAAAATAAAAAAAAACACATTCTTTTTCCTCTCTTCTTCTTCTCTTCATATCATGGGTACCCCACCTCGCAAAACTCTAGCTGAACTTTGGTATCCACAACCAGACATAACTTCCTACGGTTCTTACTTTGGCCGAACATCGAACGATCCATCCATGCCAAAAATTTCTTTGAAAGATCGGATAGACGCGTTTAGGACAACCAATTGGACTCCGTAATTCACCTTGTATCAACTATTTCAACATTCACCACCTTCTTACGTTGATACCCCTTTTGAGAGTCCAGTTGTAACTCCAAAACTTATGTCTATTGCAGAACAAATCGAACAATCCCGTAGCCGGTCTTTCATTCCTTTCACCACTGCGAATTCTTTGGATCAACAATTCCATTCACCTTCTTATCCATATGTTGATCCTACCCCTGTCCAACCATTCAATTCCTATCTATTCTACCCAACTTTTGCACCTTTCCTAGACATTGCTTCTGAACAGCCTTTTGGGAGTTTCCAGTATCCAAACAACTTTGAATTTTTTACGGAAACCCCGTCACAACCTATGTCTAGTCTGGAACAGTCGTTGGAAGACTTTAGGGTAGCGTCATGCTAACAGATGATGGATTTGAATGCGTCCATAGCCGCCCTCATACAACTTAGTGATCCGGTAGCTAGTTTCCAACTAGATCCAAATTTTCCAATGTATGATGAGGCGGTAGGACAGGTTGAGAATTTGAGTGGAGAGAGTGAGCTGTACACCCTTCCAAATCAAACCTATCCATTGCAAATTGAATCCCACAACTCCTATTTTGAAAGTTTATCAAGTGTCCTAAATGATTTATCAATTGAACATAGAATGATGAATGAGTTGTGCGACTTTATAGTGTTTGATTTACCCGATTGTGAAGGGTCCATTCCAAGTGAAACCAATCCCAAACCTTTTGACCTCTACACCTCCATCCTAGAACCTGAATTGATTAATATCCATGCTTTTGATGAGGTGTCTGAGAAAATTAATTTTCACTTGATTGAGGATATTGAATCTGGGAATATTTTGGATGATGAACCCGCCGTTTTGGATGAGTTTTTCTCTCCATTTCATCATCCCGAATCATTAACTATTATTCCCGAACTCCATATGCGCTGGATTTTGATGATAAATGCATGGATGAGCTTAACTTTGAGGAAAATTTTGAGGATATTTTTGAGAATGAACTAGTTTTGCTTGATGAGTCGGATTTTCCAATTCATCCTATCCCCTTCATTGACTGTGTACACCCTCGGGAACCTTTAACCGATAACCTTCCTCAACCACTTCCCTCCATCCTTTCCATCGTTCCGACCTTACAAGACACTGTATCAATTTCACTTCCTATGTCTGGTTTACCAAGTTCGGCTTACCCATGGTTTCTCACGAATCTTGAGGGATTTGACCCAATTTCTCGCCATATTGATAGATTAGTACAATCCATCTTTTCACATCGATCATTACAGATTGTACTAATTTATTCAACCCATTTCCACTCTCAAGTTCGTATTCCACTTCTTTCTTCCTTCCGCCATTCTTCTCCTCCACCGAGACCGGACGCCACTTCTATCCCCACACAGTCTCGCGTATTTCTCATTTCTTTTCTCTACACTCCATTCTTTCACCAACCGCTGCTTTATAACGATAAAAATTTTGAATGGTTGGTGCTCACTTTTGGTCTTTATAAGGCCTTGTATAGCTTGATACTGTTCTTTCCCTCCTAAACTCTGAACTTCACCGCTTAAACAGTGGAAACACTGTTTGGGGGGAACCTTTTTGTGTATATATATTTTTTGGTTTTCTTTCTGTTTTGTATATAATTTGTTTTTGGGGAGCGTCGACAATTTTGACCCACTTGGTGTAGCCTGACAGTGAGGGCACTGTCAAGTTTAAGTTTGGGGGTGTGCTCGGTAAGCTTTCTACCTTCGCATTCATTTGTATATTCTGCATTTTGCATACTTATTAAAACCCATAAAAATCAGAAAATTTTCTAAAAACATAAAAACTTTGTCATCAAGTTAGCTAGTGGGAGAATTTAGATTCAATATTTCGACGGTTTTGTTGATAAGATAGGGACAACTAAATCTTATTTTTAGATTTTGAAAACCTGAAGATAACCCTCTTTTGAAGTTAACTATAGCTAATATACGTCTTTACATCACACTACATGTATCGTGAGTTTTAAAAATTAGATGACAAGTCTATTATGTCTGAAAACTTTTAAATTGATAAACTATTTTCTGATGATCAAATAGATTTGTTCTGAAATAAGTAATATCAAGAATAGTTTATGAAGTGAAGCGGATATGAAGGGATGTTATCGATACCTTAATTGGAACTAATTCTGAAGAATAACCCATCTGGAACTTGATTGGAGTGATTACACACCTGACCCACTAAACACGTGTTTTATCCAAAATAATAATTGCACTACCGGTTATATCTCCGTTCGCATTAAATCATCATAATTTTCACGCTAAAATTGGTCTTTTGTTTTAGGGCCTAGGTAACTTGAGTAATTAAATCCGCTGGGGTATCTCTACACCTAATGCCCTAAATCCAACTGGTTTGGGAGCATTGGCCCAAAACTCGCTAAGAAGCCTAGAAAGTCCAAATTAAAACAAAGTCAAGCAAGTGTTCTCTCCGAGTTAAAATTCCTAACGGTTCTTTGTGTGAGAATAATCTTGACAAAAGACAGGTTTTTATAAAAATATTTCTAGCGGAGATATGAAGGTTTTATCCTATGATGAAGACTATTGCACGTTCACAAGGGTGTGTATGAAACGAAAATAAGAAAAAGGTGGAGTGAAAAATAAGACCTAGTTTCCTGTTAAGAAGGAGAGAAATTCTGAATTTGAAACCTAACTGGAAAACGAAACTTGAGAAATACTTAACTCTTTATAAAACTTATGTGATCCTTTTTAAGTTTTTATCTGGGTTTTATTTTGTGACATGACGACTTTAATCGATCCTTCTGAAACTTAACGACACTATTTGCATTGCACGTAAAGACATATAGAATCTTAAATTAAATAAGAAGCGAGGTGTGAAAAATAAAGGTTCGATTGTTCTAAATTTATGATAATAGAATTGCTAGCTTTAAAACAAAATCTTAGGGTTTGAATCATAGTTATTTCACAAAACTAGCTTGACGGGATTTTGTGGGTGGAATCCGCTGAAAACCCTCAAGAGACAACACTTCTTCTACTATGGACACCTAGAGGTTTAACGGCTTGTTGCACGAGCTCAGTGCAATCGCATTCCCTGCGAAAGTGAGGTCGGGACTCTTTATGTTTTGCTCGAGACGAGCAAAAGATAAGTTTGGGGGTATTTGTTCAGAAAACTGCATTCTAATACCGCTCATTCATTATTTATTTGTTGTATTTATCGGTACTATTAATCAGTGTCTGCTCAGTAATACAGATTACAGGTATCCGTGACAAAATACTGGAAATACATTCAAAAGCACGGATATATCATTTGAGAGCCGACACTGCAACCAGAACCGCAAACTGACCGATACTTCATGAGTTTCTTTTTGCAACAAGTTTGTGTACACACTTTTATCTAAATGATCCAACACAAACAAGTGTGTACACAAGACTTTTAGGCACATGTGGATATGAAGTAATGTGCATTCAATGCTAAAGATTATGTATTGATTTAGAGATTCAAAATTCCCTCCAATAATTAGTGCAAAACAAAATCAAATAGACAAATCAACATGGACCATAATGGGGGCAGCCATGAATCAAGTCACAAATGGACATGAAGTAATGAGCATTCAATACTAAAGATTTTGTGTTGATTTAAAAATTCGAATTTCCCTCCAAGCACTTGGTGCAAACCAGGTCAAAACAGAGAAAATATACTGGACCAAAGAGATACTGGGGACAACACATGACAACACACCAAGTTCGAGCATGATCCCTCAGTTTTGGGCCGAGCCCATTCCCTTTTGAGCCGAGCTGGCCGGCCCCCCTGCTCCTGTGGGTCCCATCTTTCTGCAAGCCCTCCCTTGCTGCCACGTAGCCCTATTTTTATTGTTTATTTTCTTTTTTTTTGAGCCTATATATAGCAGGCAATGGGCAAAGGGTAAAGGGTCTCACTTTGTCCAATTTTGCCACCCTTTTGTCTTAGATTAACCAAGTTTTCTTTTCTCTTTTCTTGTAAATATCTTAGTCCTTTTGAGTTCTTAACCTTCTCTTGATCTTTCAACCTCTTCATTGAGCTTGAAAGTTTAAGGGTTGGTTATTGATCTCAAGGGTTGTATCATTCTTGAAAATTAATAAAGTTCTCTTTTTGTGCTTTCATTGACCATGAGTTCTTTGCCATCACTTGATCTTGCAGCCTCTTAATTGAGCTTGCAAGTTTAAGTGTAGGTTATTGAGTCCATGTCTTATATTTTGATCTTTGGTTCCTAATATTTATATTCTTACAATTTACATTCCTGCTTTACTTACTTGCACTTTCATTCCATGCAATTTACTTACTTGTATTGTTCTCTTTTCTTCAATTTGTTTCTCTTTTCTTTTGCTCTTTTTGGTTCGTTTTTTGAAATGGTTGTGAATATGTGTTGTTAGGATAGAAACCGATATTGTAAGTTAAGGTTGCTTTGCTCATTTCCTTTTCCCGTATTTTCCATTGCACTCCGTCCAAACGTTACGCAAGCGATCCATTAGGCACCCTACCCTACCAAGATAACGGTGATTCCTAACCGCGACTGGTTGCGTTCGGTTTGGCCGGAGGCGAAAGCAAGAGACAAGAACGGACGGACAAGGGTCAATAAGCCGGATTTCTAATACCGTGCTTAAATATCCTAATCCACGTTGTTGCCGATTGCTCTACCTTCAATCGTTAAGTTCGGTTCAAAGGTTTTAGTGTGGATTTCCTTAGCTTACACTATTGTATCTTTTCCTAACAAACTTTACACTTTTCATATAACACATAGGTTATATAAGAACAATTCCACCCACGCGCGTTAACTCGTTACGACAAGAAACATAAACGCTCCGTCTCCCTGCGGACGACCTGTGCTCATCGCGGCTACCTGCAAAGCGACACCGACCTGATCGCGGTTAAACTCTAGAACTCTTAAAACTCGACACGCCAAAAGCGTGTGATCAGGAGGCTCCCACTTAGTGGAGTTTAACGACATTAGGAGTTTAACTCCACAATAAAATCCTTTTGGAATTTAACTCCACAATAAAAATTCTTTTGGAGTTGAGCTCCATAATAAAAATTCTTTTTAGGAGTTCAACTCCATTTAAAATCTTTTGGAGTTCAACTCCATAAGAAAAATTCTTTCGGGGTTGAACTCTTATATAAAAATCCTTTTAAGAGTTCAACTCCATTTAAAATCTTTTGGAGTTTTTAACTCCATAATAAAATTTCTTTTGGAGTTTGACTCTACAATAAAATTCTTTTTGGGAGTTCAACTCCGTTTAAAATCTTTTGGAGTTTACCTTTTGGAGTTGAACTTCACAATAGAAGTCTTTTTGGAATTCAACTCCACAATAAAAATTCTTTTGGAGAGTTTAACTCTACGTAAAATCTTTTGGAGTTTAACTCCATACAAATGTTTTGGAGTTTAACTCCTTCAAATAAAATATATAATAAAAAAATCCTTTTGGAGCCACCACAAGTGGGAGCCCCTGCTCCCTCTCACGTGAGGGGGAGGTTGCTCCCACTAAGTGGGAGCTTCCCCCCCCAATAAGGGAGAGGATCGGGAGCCCCTGCCCCTCTCACGTGAGTAGGAAAGGATTTCCCCTTCTTTTTTTCTTTCTTTCTTTTTTTATTGCTTTTTTTGGAGTTTAACTCCATACAAGAACTACAACTCCATACATAAATTTTTGGGAGTTTAACTCCAAATAAAATTGTTTTTTTTGGAGTTTAACTCTAAATAAAATCTTTTGAAGTTTAATAAAATAATTTTTTTTAAATGTTTCTTTGAATAAAAAAAAGTCATTTGTCATAAATAGAATAAAAAAATGAACACATCCCTATTGTAAAAAAACACACCAACACATCGTATTGATTTCGCATGACCAGTTTGACCCGTTAATCGGAGGTTTTCTCGCTCTAAAAGTGAGGGGTAATAAACGGTAGTTTAGTCCATGGCTTCCGGAGATTCGGATCCCCACAATCAATAAATCTCGGCCTACCCTAAGCAGGGGGAATCTGTAATACGCTTGACAAGCGACGCGGATTTCAATCTTAATGGGATGACGAAAAACACTGTACAGGTGTAAGGTAAAAAGAAGGGAGATAAAGGGGGAAGACGAAGACGGCGAGTGTGGAAGGAGGCGACGGCGAGTGTGGAGGGAGGCGACCGCCTTGGGCGAAGGTGGCGAGAGAGGAGAGAGGCCAATGTGGACCGATGGCGCCGGGGAGGACGACAGTTAAGGTTGGGGTTAGTTAAAGGATTGAGAAGGGTAGTTTTGTTGTTTTTTAAATGATAGGACAACTTAAGTAACGTGTTGGTGTGATCGTGACATGGCACCGTCGGTACTGATGATAACATGTCACTAAAGTGTCACACACACACACACACACACACACACAAACCCACCGTTGCCGGTCCCAAGTCCGGATGAGAAAGGATGAGGGTTGTGGTAGGCTTGTGACAGCCAACGTAAAACTTTGTCATATTCTATGACATAAACCATAATAAGAATATCATTGGGGCGTCCCCTATTTAGAGACGCGTTATATCGGATCCCGGGTGTAGTGTTAAGTGTGTAAGGGATTCTAGGTCGTCGTCCAGAAACGGCGCGCTACATCGGACCCCGGGTGTAGCGACAAATAAGCAAGAGTTTCATAGGATCCGTCTAGCTTCCTGGAACATAGGTTCCCTTACGGGTAGACTAATAGAATTAGTGGAGGTGATAATTAGAAGAAGAGTCGGTATTATGTGTTTGCAAGAAACCAAGTGGGTAGGTGAAAAGAGTAGAGTCATAGAGCTTTAAGGTTATAAGCTTTGTGTAAGGTTAGTATAGCACCTTATGAAGGTTTTGGCAAGCATCAATCATGCTACTTTAAAAATTTTGGAGTGCTAAACAAACCCTAACCAAGATCTTAATTAGAGACTTAGGGTAAAACATGCATGTAAACAACTTTACATCTAAGAGAGAGAGATTACAACCTTTGTAGTCCGCTCCTTCGCTTCATTAGCTCCGTGTTGAGGTCCCTTCTCTGCGATCATCAAGTACCCGGACTCTAGAGAGGCTCCATGAAGAGAAAGATGCAAGCTTTGCTTCCAATCTTCAACTACTAAGATGATCTACCTTGAAAAATCTCAAACCCAAGCTCTTACTTCACTAATCAAGTATTAGCAAAGCAAACACCCTAATTTAAGTGGCTAGAATAGATGAGGATGATGAAGTAGGAATTTAGCTCTCATTTGTTTTCTTTATCTCACTCAAAATCATCACAAACCCAAAAGCTAGAAAGCTTTTCAAGAGTAAGAAGAAGAAGAAATCTATTTTGTGATGAATAATGAATTATTGTTATGTTTACAAATTCAACCTTGGGTTAAGAATGAAGGCTTAACCCTTATAGAGAATAAACTGGGGTAAAGGGTTTTGGGTTGGATTAAGAAATATCTTCACAAAATATCTTAGCTAAAAACAAAAGAAAGCTTCATGAAGCTTCATGAAAAAGCTAACTCAAAAGTTAACCCAAATCAAAATCCTAACCTTTTTAAACTCCACAAAACATGTTGCATTTGTAACCCTAACATGTTACAATATTATATATCACATATATAATATATAATGTAACAAAATAAAATAATACAATTAACATATATCGCATATATATCAATGTATTATCCATGTGAGAAAAAGAATCTTTAAGTGAGCTTATATTAGTTAATGCAATATAATATATCAAATATATAATTATACATTAAATTATCGAATCAACACTTGATCCGATAATCCGGCTATTTCACAAATAACCGACTAATATAATCAGTATCAGTTCATCGAATCAACACTTGATCCGATGACCTGGTTATATCTCATATACCCGGCCGATATCGCATATCGCGAGAATCTAATACGGTATCACATACATGTATTATTCTCGGTCCCGCACATATCATATATGTGCTCCTACTCCGTTTTGCCTGAGCCAGGAAACCTCTGTGTAGGACTCTAAAGAATCGTCAATACGCCGACAGTAGGTGATGATCATATCAAACACCCACAAGTTGCAAGCGGTCAGCTAAACGTAACAGCTACCTAGGTATTGAGCGATCAGAAGATCAACAAGTAAGCCTGTACATTCTCCTGCGAATTCAATCAGTAACACTACCGTACAATCCGGTCTTTTCGTCTGATATGTCGCATATCCAGTTTAGGGGTGGTAAACGTCAGACCCCAATAACTGATAAGTCGTGTCGATATGAGGTCCATAATAGTTCGAGAAACTACTGATAACACTTACCAGTAAATCTTTACCAGTAAATCTCAGCAACCCTGGCCAGGGATTTCCAGTTATAGCCAATCGAACACAGAGCAACATCAACTCCCTATACCTGGAGAGACGAAACCCCTCCTATCGCTCATTGCCTCCATGTGATTCAGGAATGCACCCAAAAGCCACCGTCTTACATGCCCTCTTGGACGTGGTTAGGTGGAAATCAAAGTACAGTGGGAATCACACAAGACTCTATGACGATCTCGGGTCTACAGACTAACCTGTACCAGTGTCACCAGAGAACTGCCATCTGACGTGAGGTATAATACCATCTGGGAGTTCTCGGCGAGTCCGTCCAGTATACCCAGTCTCCACTGAGCACCCGTATACTGTCTCTGATGTCAAACACCAATGGATATGAGATCATCCATCGCCCATCTACATGGGTCGAGAAGCATACGCTAGTCTACTCTGGTATATCGATGCCCTGTCTCGATACACCTACGACTAGGAACTTTTGAAGGATGTACTTAGCGACTACACTGTCTCTAATTTGTGTAGGATTTTATAGATCAAAAATAATTTACCGCAATCAAGAACGGCGTCGCTTGGTAGCTAGACGGTGAGTACGGGTCGGTCCACAGGGATATTGTGAATTTCCTAATCGCTCAAACGAGTTAATTCCGATGGGTGTTCGGATTGATTTATTAAATCTAAAAACTAAATTTATCTATACTAAGATTATCTAGATCTAAATCTTGCTAGGGTTAGGTTTAGGGTAGGTTTGGAAATGTAAATAAATCTCAACGCTTTCTATACCCAAATGAAGATCTATGAGGAGTTATGATAATTATCAATAAAAGGGATTAGATCCATTCGGGGAGATGTTCCTTCCTTTAGGTTCTTGTCCTTCCTTTATCAATCCTTACCCTAACCTCCATGGAAAACATCACAACCGGGTTTTTATACTACGGTATCACCGCTACCTCGAGGGATAGGGTGTCGTAGGGAGCGGTATGTGCATGTATGCATGGAGTCCTATTAAATATATAATGGGCAAGAAAGGGATGAGAGACCTCATCTCTCAAAAGCCTTCCCCAAAGCTAACCCTAACAAGCGAGGAGACTACTCGCTCATTAGGGAATTTAAAAACATTTATCTAGGGCAGAGAATGAAAAATTACCTAGGGCAAGAATTGAAATTACCTACTTACTTTACAGATGGCTCTCTCCAAACATTTACGCAGGGTTGTCAGATCTGAATAGATGATATGAAAAGAGGTATCGATGCTCTCCAAAAGAATTCTGAATTTTATTCATAAAAAGAGGTATGAGGAAGGCATGACCTAATACAATGATTTGGGCTTCTATTTATAGGACATAGAAACCCTAGGTTACAATTGATCTGCATGTTTGCATTTACCAAAATAACCCTTAGGTAGACCAGTCAAAGCCGCCACCAAATTATGGTAAGATTTTCTGCTTCCATCTCTTCAACCCTGCCGCGGAACCGCGGCCCGAGGCCTGGTTTGGCCGCGGTTCCGCGGCCAAAAGGAGTTGGGCTGTACAATTTTGTGGGCTGGCTCTGCTTGATTTGTTCTTTCTGTTTTTACAGGTCTTTTCTCATATTGGCTTCTACGTCTTCTCCAGATCTTCACAGTGAGTAGTGCAGTGGACTTTTAATCGTTCGCTTTGGAATCTTGGACCTTGCGCTGTCTTTGTACTTTGTAAACTGATCTTTATGTCGGCTTGATCAAGATCCTTCTATTTGTTGGTTGTAGTTCCACTTTTGCATCGTCTTTTATCTTTTTCACCGTTTTAGATCCAAGAACCTGTAACCTGTAATATGTAGCAGACATGCGTCAAAAGCACCTGTTTATTTATAAAACGAATAAGAATGGGGAATATAATAATGCAATATTATGGTATGAACAAATACCCCCAAACTTATCTTTTGCTCGTCCTCGAGCAAACTTAGTTTTATTCTCTACAAAAACCTAACCGCACTTTCGCAGGGAAATGCGATTGCACTGAGCTCGTGCAACAAGCCGTTAAACCTCTAGGTGTCCCTAGTAGGAGGAGTGTTGTCTCCTGAGGGTTTTCAGCGGATTACACCCACAAAATCCTATCAATTTGGCTCTTTCGACTTTAATTCTCCAATTAGGTTTTCTAACAAGGAATTCTATTATCGTCGACTCGTAAATTATCCACCCATATTCTGCACACTTCATCATCATTTAACTTAAGATTATATATGTTCTATAGACTTACTTAGCTTTTGGCATTTCTTAAGTTTTCCTTCTAGGGTTCCATCTCCACTTAGGAATTTTTATCAACTCTATTAAAGATACAAGTTCTATTCTTCACTCCTTTCTCTCATCTAAACTCCAATCACATATCCCTACGTGTGTGTATAAATCACCCCTACACTTGGAAATTCAAATCAAGCAATCATACTCTTGTCCGTTGTCCAAAACACTTTTTAATTGATGAATTTTTAATTGAATTTTGCTTACACATCCTTCATGCGACCGTTAATACTTCTTGAGGTACCAACAACCGATTACAAGATGTGTTTGCACCTTAAAGCGCAATTTCTAGTCTTGCAACACCCAAGGCTTTAGCAGTGACTCCCAAACCAGTTGGTGTAAGGCACTAGGTGATGAAGCACCCTCGCTAAATATTTTTCTATTTTTGCAACCTTAAGTAATCACAAAAACCAGTGTTCATTTTTTTCTTCTTTATTCACTTTTTTCTTTTATTTTCTTTGTACTAAGGACTTTAGACAAGAGCATTTCAAGGTCTCCTCTACTATTCCAAGTTTCAAGGTGCGTGTTTATGCAATTTGTAGGGTATACATTTTCAGAATTCAGACTTAAGCTAGGAATTATTTTTCAAACTTATACTCTAATAAAAATATCAATACTTTTCCTTTGTTTTGACTTAGCCCAAGAAATGAACCAAAAATTTGCCTATTTCTAAATAAACTACAAAGACATATACTTTCTACCGTTAAACTTTAAGAAAGGTTATTTTTAGGGTTTTTAAATTACTAAGTCTCAGATCTAGTTTTTCCTATCCAGTTAACCTTTTTGTCAAACTCAAGTCAAATATGGCCAAAATTGACTACATTAAACTTTATAATTTTTTGAAAATTTTCAATTTTTTATGGGTTTTAAAATAAGTATGCAAATGCAAAAATATGTACAAATGAATGCGAAGGAAGAAGGCTGTCACGACCCAAATTTGGCCCGTAACCGGCACTTAAACTACGTAACGTCTAAAGACGTACGCAACTTAAGTAAGCCGAAACCCAGAAATCTAAACTACCCAAAACTGGATCAACGGAGAAAAACATAGTTTTAAATATTCGGAAATTTTCAAGTAAAAATCTTTAAGTTTAGTTTTCGTTCTTAAAAATTTCGGCAGCACCTCCTTTGTAAAAACTAACCCCGAAAACGGGTACAACATAGATAATAAATAAAAGCATCCCAAACGGGAGCAAATCACGCCCAACGGCGGAGACAACCACCACAACATATATACGACGCCGAAGCGAAGAAATATAAAAGAAAACTGCATAAAGAAGTAAAACTTTTCAACAAAAACCGGCTCCCACGAGCACGGCACCCAAAGTCACCACAAAATATAACACTGAATCCTCCCAAGTCGTCTCTAAGTCATATACAACATAGTGGTAGATGGAGAATACTAGATCCAACAAAAAAATATACAAAGTACAAACAGATAACCGCAACCCACCTAAAAGCAAGGCTTCACAGCCAACCGTAGCGGTATCCGCAAAAGTAGAGATGAAAAGATGCCCTGCCGCGACTACTCAGAGGGTAAGTCCTGCACAACACTGTGGCACAACGGGGGTGAGTTGCCAACTCGTGAATAGTAAATAACATCATACAGTAATCGCAAGTATGCACGAACAGCGATCTATCTATCACAAGTAATCCGATAGCATAAGTATGATAGGTGAATATGCAACAATCATGTAAAGGTATATCATCAGGGTACTACAACTACATGAAACAATGCATATCAACATAATCCTGAGTGTGGGATGATATAATATAAAATCTCATGCAAAAATCATCAGCATGGAAAAACACCAGTGTCCCTCACTGACACATCAAATCCCAAATCCTCAGGCACCGCATCCTAAGATCGGCCCTCAAATCCTGTATGTCTCACGAAAACCTAAGTGTCAATCACCGACACTCGAAACATCATGAAACCCGTGTCTAGCATCGACACGTAAATCCTCATAACTCAGGCGCTGTCACCATGACTAGCCCTGACGATATGTCATACCTCACTCCGGTCGGTATCTCCAAGATAACCGCCGAGTCCAAATACAATCACCGGTAGGTAGTGGTCCCACCGTCAGGTTTATCGTCTACACCACGAAATCACCACTCACCCCGGGGTACCATACCGGGTCCACCATGTACCCGCAGACGGTGCATCCCGCTCCTCGAATCGGGTATCACAAGCCAAATCTCAGAACCGAGAAATCACATGGTGGACGCATCAAATATCATATCAAGAGAAACCGGGTTTTCAAACAATACAATGTTTTCTTGAAAATATCCCCCACGGTTCTCAAATCCATAAATCATATGAAATCCATATCTCAATGCGTAAAATCTATATAAAACTGATATATGCAACATAAAACATCAATATGAGAATATAAAGGGAAAACCGCTCTTTAAATTGAATCTAGCTTTAAAAACATATCAGGCGGTTCCCAATTCCTTCGAAAATAAATGCAGTATCATATGAAGTGTACATGTAAGTGTAGCAGGGTTTAAGTACCCACATGTAATCAAGTACGAGGGTGTACATGTCAATATGTATGCATGATGTATAGGTGATTATACCAAGATATAAGTGAAGTGGAATAAGGTTCACTACCTTAACTATTCCTGCCCAATGCAATATCACGTATGTATGTGTCCACAGTATTTCATATGCACAATAGAATATGAGTCACTACTCTAATCATTCCTATCCACTATCATATCACATATGTAGGTGTTTGTGCATGTCATGGCAATTACAGACGGTGTGGGTGTAACATACAATTTAGTGCTCGTGCAACATGAACCGTCAGTAATGTGTTATATCTAAAGGTACGAGTCAAGTACAACAGATAATGCTATGCAATGACATTCATATGAAAGTAACTAATATGCAAATACATGCCGCTATCATATCATATTCGTCCCGACGCATAACGCCATACGGGCGATTTCCCCGTAGATGTTAAATCTACTCACCGATGGTCTCGAGCTAAGAAAATCCGACCACCTGCTTCCCCTTGTCCGCAGCACCCGAAGTCCCTGCTTGCGAACCTAAAATTTCATAAATACAACACATAAGCTAAATATCCTATAATGACGGAAAGACAACGAAACGCGACGAAAACGCCCGGAAAATTACACTGCGCGCTTAGCGCATCTATCGCGCACGATACCGGCTAAAACCCTAATTGGGGTCGCTAAACTACAAAATACCACGTCTGGACCCCGATCGTCCCGATCGCGCAACACAACACCAAAAATTACGAGGAATACACTGGATATAACCTCGCAACTACCAAACGAACCCTACGTCGGAAAACCCCGAAATCTAGTAAGCAACCTATCGCAATATATCGCACTAGATTCAAGATAACACAAATCTAACAATTACAAATACCTTAAAATAGCTTAACTAAGCTATCTAAACCAATCCTATATTTTTTACACTCGCTAATTATGTTTTAGCAAAAATCTAGTAAGCAACTTTGCTTAATTAAACAAAATGCTTATTAGCAATTTTTAACATTTTCTACTAGATTAATCTTTTCTAAAACCCAATTTAACACTTCAAATAAACACTAATCACTTAATCAAAAATTAACCCTAACATGAATTTCTTAAACCAAATATAATGAATTAATCATGATTTAAATGCTAAACTAAGCACTTAACTAGTTAACTAAATTAGCTAGTTAAAGATTAAAGCAATTAATTATGGATTAAGGTAAGAAATTATACCTCCTCAAGAACACCAAAAAGAACTTAGATCCATCACTTTAGCCTCCAAAACTCAAGCTTTGATGAAGATCCATGAAGGATTAGTGAAGGAAAAAGGTTTAATATTTATATAGGAATTTTTGGATTTATTTTTGGATATCTTTTTGTGTTTTTGAAAGAAAATGAGAGAGAAATGAGCTTGGAATGATTTTGGACAGAAATGGGGGAGTTAGGGTCGGCCAAGGTGAGTGGGGGGTATTTTTGTGAATTTTGGGTGAAGAAATTGCTAGGAAAATGAGTAATAAAAGCTAATAAATGCATTTTGCCACCTTTTCACCTTTTCTTTTCTTTTTAAAATAATTCCTTTTGCACTCCAAAAATATCTAGATATTTAAAAAGAAGTTTTTAAAATAATTCTAGTGACAAAATTAATTTATTCACAAAAGAAAATTTTTTCCGATTTACGTGCACAAAACACCGCTTAAAATAATATTTTTTTCGGGAAAAAATCTATCTGAACCAAAACCTCCCAAATACTCCCAAAGTTCGCGCACAAGCTTTATTTTGGCCAAATTAGGTGTCGGTAAGCTTATACGGTCGTTTGATCGAAATCGGGTTAAAACGGGAAAAACCGACAATTTTGCCCTAAAACGGGAAAATTCGCAAAACGATTTCTAAAACGTTACAATCTCCCCTCCTTATAGAAATTCGGTCCCCGAATTAAAATTTCATACTAAGCGTACCTTCAAAAAGATGAGGGAATTTCTTCCGCATCTCGCTCTCGGCCTCCCAAGTGATCTCCTCACTAGTCGGGCTACGCCAAAGAACCTTCACAGATGGCAAGATCTTTGACCGAAGTTTCTTCACCTGCCGATCCAAAATAACTACCGGCTGCTCGGTGAACGAAAGATCGCGCTCAAGCTGAACGGCCTCGTGCTGAATCGTGTGAGAAGGATCATGAAGGTATCTACGAAGCATCGACACATGAAAAACGGGGTGAACATCCGGAAAACTGGGCGGGAGCGCCAAATGATAAGCAACAGAACCCACTCGCTCAAGGATCTCGAAAGGATCTACAAATCTGGGACTGAGCTTCCCTCTTTTCCCAAATCGCATAACGCCCTTCATCGGAGAAATCCTCAGGAATACATGATCCCCCACTGCGAACTCAAGTCTGCGACGACGACGGTCGGCATAAGACTTCTGCCTGCACTGGGCTGCTCTCATCCTATCCTGAATCAGCTGGATCTTCTCCGTGGTCTCCTGAACTAGCTGGGGTCCCAAAACCAAACTCTCACTAAGCTCGGTCCAACAGACTGGCGATCGACACTTCCTACCATATAAAGCCTCAAAAGGTGCCATCTGAATAGTCTCCTGAAAGCTGTTGTTGTAGGAGAACTCAATCAACGGTAAGTGACGATCCCAACTGCCACCAAAATCAAGCACACATGCACGGAGCATATCCTCCAGAGTCTGTATAGTCCACTCCGACTGGCCATCGGTCTGTGGATGAAAAGCGGTACTAAAACTCAGCCGGGTACCCAAAGCTTCCTGAAGCTTCTGCCAAAGACGGCTAGTAAACTGGGTGCCTCTGTCGGATACTATGCATGTGGGAACACCGTGCAAACGCACAATCTCATCTATGTATAACTGAGCATACTGAGCATAACCGAAAGTGGTCTTCACTGGAAGAAAGTGAGCCGCTTTCGTCAACCGGTCTACAATAACCCAAATGGAGTCATACCCTCGACTGGTCCTGGGTAGACCCACAATGAAGTCCATGGAAATCTGCTCCCATTTCCACTCCGGAACGGATAAAGGCTGCAACTCTCCAGCCGGTCTCTGATGCTCAGCATTGACTTGCTGACAAGTCAGGCACCTCGAAACGAAGTCCGATATATCACGCTTCATCCCTTCCCACCAGTAGAAGTCCCTCAAGTCACGGTACATCTTGGTGGAACCTAGATGAACGCTAAAGGCCGACTGATGTGCCTTCTCTAGGATCTCGCGTCTCAACCCATCAACATCTGGTACACACAAGCGAGTCCCGCATCGTAGCACACCCTGGTCATCAATCATGAACTCCGAAACTCTTCCCTGCCGAACAAGCTCAAGAAACTCAATCAAACGGGCATCGCTGGGCTGCGCCTCACGGATACGATCAAAAAGAAGTGGACGGGCGCGGACATGAGCAAGCTGTCCCCCAGCGGAAGTGAACTCGAACTGCACTCTACTATCACACAAGAGCTGCCAATCTGCAGAAGACTGACACTGAACTGCGCTCAACTGGGACAAGCTACCCACGGGCCTACGACTCAAAGCATCAGCTACCACATTCGCCTTGCCCGGGTGATAAAGGATCTCACAATCATAATCCTTCACTAGCTCCATCCATCGGCGCTGTCTCAGGTTCAGATCTCGCTGCTGGAAGATGTACTTCAAACTCTTGTGATCCGTGAAGATCTGACACGACTCTCCGTACAAGTAGTGTCTCCAAATCTTCAACGCAAAGACTACCGCTGCCATCTTAAGATCGTGAGTGGGGTAATTCTGCTCGTGCTTCTTCAGCTGCCTAGAAGCATATGCAATCACCCTATCATGCTGCATCAAAACACAGCCGAGCCCCACTCGAGAAGCATCACAATAAACAACAAAGCCGCCTGATCCAGAAGGTAAAGAAAGAACCGGTGCTGTCGTCAACCGAGTCTTCAACTGCTGAAAACTCTGCTCGCACGCATCAGTCCAGAGAAAAGGAATCCCCTTCCGGGTCAGTCCAGTCAGCGGTGCAGCGATACTCGAGAAATCCTGCACAAAACGGCGATAATAACCAGCTAAGCCCAAAAAGCTGCGGACCTTCGTCACCGATACAGGTCTGGGCCAAAGCTGTACAGCCTCGATCTTCCTCGGGTCCACAAGAATACCATCACCAGTCACCACATGACCTAGGAAGTCAACTCGATCAAGCCAAAATGCGCACTTTGAGAATTTAGCATACAGCCGGTGCTCTCTCAATATCTGCAAAGTAATCCTCAACTGCTGCTCATGCTCCTCATGACTCCTAGAGTAGACCAGTATGTCATCAATAAACACTATAATGAACTGGTCGAGGAACGGCCTGAAAATCCGGTTCATCAGATCCATGAACGCTGCTGGTGCATTGGTGAGTCCGAACGACATCACCAAAAACTCATAATGCCCATAGCGCGTACGAAAAGCAGTCTTCGGAATGCCATCATTCCGAACCCGCAACTGATGATAACCCGAACGCAAATCAATCTTCGAAAAATGTTTCGCACCCTGGAGCTGATCAAATAAATCGTCAATGCGGGGTAAAGGATACCTGTTCCGCACCGTAACTCGGTTCAACTGACGATAATCCACACATAGCCTCAAACTGCCGTCCTTCTTCTTGACGAACAGAACAGGAGCTCCCCACGGCGAAACACTCGGACGCACAAGTCCCAAAACAAGCAACTCTTGCAATTGATCTTTAAGCTCTCTAAGCTCTGCCGGAGCCATCCGATAAGGCGGTATAGAAATAGGCTCCGTGCCAGGAATCAGATCAATGCAAAACTCAATATCGCGCTCTGGCGGCAACCCAGGTAATTCATCGGGAAAGACATCGGGAAATTCTCGCACGGTAGAAACCTGGTCCAACGACTCCACCGTAACTCCAGTATCATGAATGAAAGCTAAGAATCCCCGACATCCCCTCCTCAAAAGCCGACTAGCGCACAGAACAGAAACCAAACTGTGAGGGGCGACACCACGGTCTCCCTGCACAACAAACACTGGCTCGCCGGGAAAACAAAATCTAACTGTCTTCTCGCGGCAGTCCACAGACGCATAGCAAGTAGCTAGCCAATCCATGCCCAACAGAACGTCGAAGTCCAACATCTCAAGAAGGATCAAGTCGACGGACAGATCTCTGTCTCCTAAGCGGACAGCACATGATCGGAACACGTGCCGCGCAACAAACGACTCTCCCACAGGAGTAGTCACTACTAACGGCTGATCTAGCAAACACGACTCTCGGCCTAACCTCGGCGCGAAGTGCGTAGAAACATACGAATGCGTAGATCCCGGATCGAAAAGAACATGTGCATCAAAAGAACATAAGGAAAGGGTACCTGAAACCACAGCATTAGACGCCTGAGCGTCCTGGTGAGTCAAGGCAAAAACCCGTGCCTGCCCTCTACCGGCTACTGGCTGTCCTCTGCCTCTGCCACCTCATCCTCTCGGCACAAAACCACCGTGACCACGACCTCTCTGAGTAGGAGTCTGACGCGGCGCAACAACAGGAATAAGAGGCAACGCTCTCTGAGACGGAGAAGGTGGTAAGGTAACCTGCGGTACTGCTGGCCCTCTCTGACGCACCACAGTACAATTCCGAACAAGATGCTGCAAACTGCCACAACCAAAGCATCCATAAGACGGTCGCTGGCCCTCCTGGGAATAAGAACTGAATAACTGGCCACGTCCCACGTCTCTGCTACTCCCCGATTCTGATGGAACTCTGCCTCTGCGGACAAACCTCGGTCCTCGTGCTGGCTCATCCGTACGAGTCCTCTTCGGTTCTGGAACAACCGATGACTCAGCTAGACGCTCCTCCACCAATAGGGCTGCATCGACAGCTGCCGCATACGTGTCGCAATGCTGAATGCTGATGGCTAGGAACAACTGGGTAAGCAGGCCTCGAACAAACCTCTTCACCCTCATCTCCTCAGTCGCCACCAAGTACGGAGCATACACCGACAGCTCAGTAAACAATACATCATACTCCGACACCGTCATCCCCGGCGTCTGATGTAAAGACTCAAATCTGCGCGCTCGCGCATCCCTGACGCTCGGTGGAAGAAAACGGGCAAGAAACGACGTCACAAACTCAGCCCAGGTCATAGGAGCAAGACCAGTGACTCTGCCCCTCTCCAACGACTCACACCACTTCTGGGCCATACCCTCCAGCCGGAAACTCGCAAACTCTACCCATCTCTCGTCAGAGCATCGGAGTGAGCGACAAATCCTGGCCATCCGGTCGATGAACGACTGCGGATCCTCAGTAACATCTGTGCCAGTAAACACCGGAGGCCTCAGCCTCATGAACTCCGTCAGTGACACGGTAATAACCTCTGGAGCTAAAACTACAACTGCCGGATCAGTAGGTACCATCGTGGTCCCTGCAACGGGTGGAACAACAGCCTGCCCTTGTGCTCGAATGGCCTCTACTAAAGTCCCCACAATCTGGCGCAGATCCTGCATACCAGCACCAATCATAGCAATGTGCTCCGGTACCACAGGTGTATTGCCCTGGTCAACCCTCGCCTCAGACGAGTCGACTCTGGCCTCGGCCCTCGCGGCCGCTCTCTGTGCCCTCGTAGTCTTCGGCGGCATATAGGCTGGAAATTGAAACAAGATTCGATAAGGAAACGGAAATCGAATCACAAGGATGTATATCAATCACGGAAGGAACATCAATCAATAAGTCCTAAGGTCACTTAGGCGGAGTACCATGTCGTAAGTATGCCGCGGAACATACACACGCTACGCCACTCTGCTTAAGCTACCTACTCCATCATACCGAGGTCATCCTACACTCCGAAAGGTAAAAACCTAGCGCTCTGATACCAACTTTGTCACGACCCAAATTTGGGTCGTGACAAAGTTGGTATCAAGGCTTCACAGCCAACCGTAGCGGTATCCGCAAAAGTATTGTTGAAAAGTTTTACTTCTTTATGCAGTTTTCTTTTATATTTCTTCGCTTCGGCGTCGTATATATGTTGTGGTGGTTGTCTCCGCCGTTGGGCGTGATTTGCTCCCGTTTGGGATGCTTTTATTTATTATCTATGTTGTACCCGTTTTCGGGGTTAGTTTTTACAAAGGAGGAGCTGCCGAAATTTTTAAGAGCGAAAACTAAACTTAAAGATTTTTACTTGAAAATTTCCGAATATTTAAAACTATGTTTTTCTCCGTTGATCCAGTTTTGGGTGGTTTAGATTTCTGGGTTTCGGCTTACTTAAGTTGCGTACGCCTTTAGACGTTACGTAGTTTAAGTGCCGGTTACGGGCCAAATTTGGGTCGTGACAAAGTTGGTATCAGAGCGCTGAGGGACTTCTACTGGTGGGAAGGGATGAAGTGTGATATATCGGACTTCGTTTCGAGGTGCCTGACTTGTCAGCAAGTCAATGCTGAGCATCAGAGACCGGCTGGAGAGTTGCAGCCTTTACCCGTTCCAGAGTGGAAATGGGAGCAGATTTCCATGGACTTCATTGTGGGTCTACCCAGGACCAGTCGAGGGTATGACTCCATTTGGGTTATTGTAGACCGGTTGACGAAAGCGGCTCACTTTCTTCCAGTGAAGACCACTTTCGGTTATGCTCAGTATGCTCAGTTGTACATAGATGAGATTGTGCGTTTGCACGGTGTTCCCACATGCATAGTATCCGACAGAGGCACCCAGTTTACTAGCCGTCTTTGGCAGAAGCTTCAGGAAGCTTTGGGTACCCGGCTGAGTTTTAGTACCGCTTTTCATCCACAGACCGATGGCCAGTCGGAGCGGGCTATACAAACTCTGGAGGATATGCTCCGTGCATGTGTGCTTGATTTTGGTGGCAGTTGGGATCGTCACTTGCCGTTGATTGAGTTCTCCTACAACAACAGCTTTCAGGAGACTATTCAGATGGCACCTTTTGAGGCTTTATATGGTCGGAAGTGTCGATCGCTGGTCTGTTGGACCGAGCTTAGTGAGAGTTTGGTTTTGGGACCCCAGCTAGTTCAGGAGACCACGGAGAAGATCCTGTTGATTCAGGATAGGATGAGAGCAGCCCAGTGCAGGCAGAAGTCTTATGCCGACCGTCGTCGTCGCAGACTTGAGTTCGCAGTGGGGGATCATGTATTCCTGAGGATTTCTCCGATGAAGGGCGTTATGCGATTTGGGAAGAGAGGGAAGCTCAGTCCCAGATTTATAGGTCCTTTCGAGATCCTTGAGCGAGTGGGTTCTGTTGCTTATCGTTTGGCGCTCCCGCCCAGTTTTCCGGATGTTCACCCCGTTTTTCATGTGTCGATGCTTCGTAGATACCTTTATGATCCTTCTCACACGATTCAGCACGAGACCGTTCCGCTTGAGCGCGATCTTTCGTTCACCGAGCAGCCGGTAGTTATTTTGGATCGGCATGTGAAGAAACTTCGGTCAAAGGTCTTGCTATCTGTGAAGGTTCTTTGGCGTAGCCCGACTAGTGAGGAGATCACTTGGGAGGCCGAGAGCGAGATGCGGAAGAAATTCCCTCATCTTTTTGAAGGTACGCTTAGTATGAAATTTTAATTCGGGGACCGAATTTCTATAAGGAGGGGAGATTGTAACGTTTTAGAAATCGTTTTGCGAATTTTCCCGTTTTAGGGCAAAATTGTCGGTTTTTCCCGTTTTAACCCGATTTCGATCAAACGACCGTATAAGCTTACCGACACCTAATTTGGCCAAAATAAAGCTTGTGCGCGAACTTTGGGAGTATTTGGGAGGTTTTGGTTCAGACCGATACCGGGGTTGTCCACCACTCTTTACCACGAAATCACCACTCACCCCGGGGTACCATACCGGGTCCACCATGTACCCGCAGACAGTGCATCCCGCTCCTCGAATCGGGTATCACAAGCCAAATCTCAGAACCGAGAAATCACATGGTGGACGCATCAAGTATCATATCAAGAGAAACCGGGTTTTCAAACAATACAAAGTTTTCTTGAAAATATCCCCCACGGTTCTCAAATCCATAAATCATATGAAATCCATATCTCAATGCGTAAAATCCATATAAAACTGATATATGCAACATAAAACATCAATATGAGCATATAAAGGGAAAACGGCTCTTTAAATTGAATCTAGCTTTAAAAACATATCAGGCGGATCCCAATTCCTTCGAAAATAAATGCAGTATCATATGAAGTGTACATGTAAGTGTAGCAGGGTTTAAGTATCCACATGTAATCAAGTACGAGGGTGTACATGTCAATATGTATGCATGATGTATAGGTAATTATAACAAGATATAAGTGAAGTGGAATAAGGTTCACCACCTTAACTATTCCTGCCCAATGCAATATCACGTATGTATGTGTCCACAGTATTTCATATGCACAATAGAATATGAGTTACTACTCTAATCATTCCTATCCACTATCATATCACATATGTAGGTGTTTGTGCGTGTCATGGCAATTACAGACGGTGTGGGTGTAGCATACAATTTAGTGCTCGTGCAACATGAACCGTCAGTGATGTGTTATATCTAAAGGTACGAGTCAAGTACAACAGATAATGCTATGCAATGACATTCATATGAAAGTAACTAATATGCAAATACATGCAGCTATCATATCATATTCGCCCCGACGCATAACGCCATACGGGCGATTTCCCCGTAGATGTTAAATCTACTCACCGATGGTCTCGAGCTAAGAAAATCCGACCACCTGCTTCCCCTTGTCCGCAGCACCCGAAGTCCCTGCTTGCGAACCTAAAATTTCATAAATACAACACATAAGCTAAATATCCTATAATGACGGAAAGACAACGAAACGCGACGAAAACGCCCGGAAAATTACACTGCGCGCTTAGCGCATCTATCGCGCACGATACCGGCTAAAACTCTAATTGGGGTCGCTAAACTACAAAACACCACGTCTGGACCCCGATCGTCCCGATCGCGCAATACAACACAAAAGTTACGAGGAATACACTGGATATAACCTGGCAACTACCAAACGAACTCTACGTCGGAAAACCCCGAAATCTAGTAAGCAATCTATCGCAATATATCGCACTAGATTCAAGATAACACAAATCTAACAATTACAAATACCTTAAAATAGCTTAACTAAGCTATCTAAACCAATCCTATATTTTTTACACTTGCTAATTATGTTTTAGCAAAAATCTAGTAAGCAATTTTGTTTAATTAAACAAAATGCTTATTAGCGATTTTTAACATTTTCTACTAGATTAATCTTTTCTAAAACCCAATTTAACACTTCAAATAAACACTAATCACTTAATCAAAAATTAACCCTAACATGAATTTCTTAAACCAAATATAATGAATTAATCATGATTTAAATGCTAAACTAAGCACTTAACTAGTTAACTAAATTAGCTAGTTAAAGATTAAAGCAATTAATTATGGATTAAGGTAAGAAATTATACCTCCTCAAGAACACCAAAAAGAACTTAGATCCATCACTTTAGCCTCCAAAACTCAAGCTTTGATGAAGATCCATGAAGGATTAGTGAAGGAAAAAGGTTTAATATTTATATAGGAATTTTTGGATTTATTTTTGGATATCTTTATGTGTTTTTGAAAGGAAATGAGAGAGAAATGAGCTTGGAATGATTTTGGACAGAAATGGGGGAGTTAGGGTCGGCCAAGGTGAGTGGGGGGTATTTTTGTGAATTTTGGGTGAAGAAATTGCTAGGAAAATGAGTAATAAAAGCTAATAAATGCATTTTGCCACCTTTTCACCTTTTCTTTTCTTTTTAAAATAATTCCTTTTGCACTCCAAAAATATCTAGATATTTAAAAAGAAGTTTCTAAAATAATTCTAGCGACAAAATTAATTTATTCACAAAAGAAAATTTTTCCCGATTTACGTGCACAAAACACCGCTTAAAATAATATTTTTTTCGGAAAAAAATCTATCTGAACCAAAACCTCCCAAATACTCCCAAAGTTCGCGCACAAGCTTTATTTTGGCCAAATTAGATGTCGGTAAGCTTATACGGTCGTTTGATCGAAATCGGGTTAAAACGGGAAAAACCGACAATTTTGCCCTAAAACGGGAAAATTCGCAAAACGATTTCTAAAACGTTACAATCTCCCCTCCTTATAGAAATTCGGTCCCCGAATTAAAATTTCATACTAAGCGTACCTTCAAAAAGATGAGGGAATTTCTTCCGCATCTCGCTCTCGGCCTCCCAAGTGATCTCCTCACTAGTCGGGCTACGCCAAAGAACATTCACAGATGGCAAGACCTTTGACCGAAGTTTCTTCACCTGCCGATCCAAAATAACTACCGGCTGCTCGGTGAACGAAAGATCGCGCTCAAGCTGAACGGTCTCGTGCTGAATCGTGTGAGAAGGATCATGAAGGTATCTATGAAGCATCGACACATGAAAAACGGGGTGAACATCCGGAAAACTGGGCGGGAGCGCCAAACGATAAGCAACAGTACCCACTCGCTCAAGGATCTCGAAAGGACCTACAAATCTGGGACTGAGCTTCCCTCTCTTCCCAAATCGCATAACGCCCTTCATCGGAGAAATCCTCAGGAATACATGATCCCCCACTGCGAACTCAAGTCTGCGACGACGACGGTCGGCATAAGACTTCTGCCTGCACTGGGCTGCTCTCATCCTATCCTGAATCAGCAGGATCTTCTCCGTGGTCTCCTGAACTAGCTGGGGTCCCAAAACCAAACTCTCACTAAGCTCGGTCCAACAGACTGGCGATCGACACTTCCTACCATATAAAGCCTCAAAAGGTGCCATCTGAATAGTCTCCTGAAAGCTGTTGTTGTAGGAGAACTCAATCAACGGTAAGTGACGATCCCAACTGCCACCAAAATCAAGCACACATGCACGGAGCATATCCTCCAGAGTCTGTATAGTCCGCTCCGACTGGCCATCGGTCTGTGGATGAAAAGCGGTACTAAAACTCAGCCGGGTACCCAAAGCTTCCTGAAGCTTCTGCCAAAGACGGCTAGTAAACTGGGTGCCTCTGTCGGATACTATGCATGTGGGAACACCGTGCAAACGCACAATCTCATCTATTTATAACTGAGCATACTGAGCATAACCGAAAGTGGTCTTCACTGGAAGAAAGTGAGCCGCTTTCGTCAACCGGTCTACAATAACCCAAATGGAGTCATACCCTCGACTGGTCCTGGGTAGACCCACAATGAAGTCCATGGAAATCTGCTCCCATTTCCACTCCGGAACGGGTAAAGGCTGCAACTCTCCAGCCGGTCTCTGATGCTCAGCATTGACTTGCTGACAAGTCAGGCACCTCGAAACGAAGTCCGATATATCACGCTTCATCCCTTCCCACCAGTAGAAGTCCCTCAAGTCATGGTACATCTTGGTGGAACCTGGATGAACGCTAAAGGCCGACTGATGTGCCTTCTCTAGGATCTCGCGTCTCAACCCATCAACATCTGGTACACACAAGCGAGTCCCGCATCGTAGCACACCCTGGTCATCAATCATGAACTCCGAAACTCTTCCCTGCCGAACAAGCTCAAGAATCTCAATCAAACGGGCATCGCTAGGCTGCGCCTCACGGATACGATCAAAAAGAAGTGGACGGGCGCGGACATGAGCAAGCTGTCCCCCAGCGGAAGTGAACTCGAACTGCACTCTACTATCACACAAGAGCTGCCAATCTGCAGAAGACTGACACTGAACTGCGCTCAACTGGGACAAGCTACCCACGAGCCTACGACTCAAAGCATCAGCTACCACATTCGCCTTGCCCGGGTGATAAAGGATCTCACAATCATAATCCTTCACTAGCTCCATCCATCGGCGCTGTCTCAGGTTCAGATCTCGCTGCTGGAAGATGTACTTCAAACTCTTGTGATCCGTGAAGATCTGACACGACTCTCCGTACAAGTAGTGTCTCCAAATCTTCAACGCAAAGACTACCGCTGCCATCTCAAGATCGTGAGTGGGGTAATTCTGCTCGTGCTTCTTCAGCTGCCTAGAAGCATATGCAATCACCCTATCATGCTGCATCAAAACACAGCCGAGCCCCACTCGAGAAGCATCACAATAAACAACAAAGCCGCCTGATCCAGAAGGTAAAGAAAGAACCGGTGCTGTCGGTTACTATCATATCACATATGTCGGTTACTATCATATCACATATGAGTGGGGGGTATTTTTGTGAATTTTGGGTGAAGAAATTGCTAGGAAAATGAGTAATAAAAGCTAATAAATGCATTTTGCCACCTTTTCACCTTTTCTTTTCTTTTTAAAATAATTCCTTTTGCACTCCAAAAATATCTAGATATTTAAAAAGAAGTTTCTAAAATAATTCTAGTGACAAAATTAATTTATTCACAAAAGAAAATTTTTCCCGATTTACGTGCACAAAACACCGCTTAAAATAATATTTTTTTCGGGAAAAAATCTATCTGAACCAAAACCTCCCAAATACTCCCAAAGTTCGCGCACAAGCTTTATTTTGGCCAAATTAGGTGTCGGTAAGCTTATACGGTCGTTTGATCGAAATCGGGTTAAAACGGGAAAAACCGACAATTTTGCCCTAAAACGGGAAAATTCGCAAAACGATTTCTAAAACGTTACAAAGGCTTACCGAGCATACCCCCAAATTTAAACTTGACAGTGTCCTCACTGTCATGCTACACCAAGAGGGTCAAAATGTCGGCACTCCCCTGTTTATTTATTTATAAAAAAAATTTGTTTTTATTGTTTTGAATTTTTTTTTCATTGTTAATAGAAAAACAAAAAATATATATACATATATATAATAAGGTCCTCCCCAAACTAAGCAAGGCCTTACATAAGCCAAAGGTTAGCACCAACCATTCAAAAATCTTATCGTGATAATGGTAGGGTTGGTGAAAGAATGGGGTGTAAAGGAAAGAAATGAGAAGCACACGAGACCGTGTGGAGATAGAAGCGGTATACGGTCTCGGTGGAGGAGAAGAATGGCGGAAAAGAGAAAGAAGTGTAGTACGAACTTGAGGGTGTAAATCGAGTGAATAAATTAGCGCAATTTGTGATGACTGATGTGTTAGAAGCAATTGTGCTAATCTATCAACCCGTCGAGAAATAGGATCAAATCCCTCAAGATTCACAAGAAAATATGGGTACGTCAAACTTGGTATTGGAGATGAAAGCGTAACGGTCTCTTCTAAGGTCGGAACGATAGGAAGGGCGAAAGGGAGTGAATAAGGGATAGTCTCATTCTCACCGTAGTAAACTGTCTCGAACTTGAAAGATTCCATCAATGGTTTGAAACGACTGTAAGCAACCGAGTCTGATGGTTCAACTAACTCATCTGAAAATTCAAAGGACTCAAACTCGGACGGTGAGTCTTCCATATCGTCCGAAAAAGTGAAACACTCGTAAGTGATATCGGCTGGGAGAACTGTGTCAGATTCAAAGGGAAATTTTTCAAGCTCACAGTCTTCAAGCGTGATCTTTTGCGTGGTTGGAACGATGGAAAGGAGGGAGGGCGATATAACAGTTAAAGGTTCAGGAGGATGAATTGGAAAATCCAATACATCAAACAAAAATAGTTCAACCTCAATACTCTCCTCAATACTATCCTCAAAATTCTCCTCAATATTTAGCTCATCCATGCCATTATCATCAAAATCAAGACGCATATGAAGTTCGGGAGAAACAATTAATGACTCAGGATGATGAATTGGACATAAAATTTCAATCAAATCGACAGGTTCATCATCCGAAATATTCCCGGCGTCTATATCCTCAATCAAGTGAAAATCAATTTTTTCTGACACCTCCTCAAAAGTATGGATATTGATAAATTTAGGTTCAAGATTGGAGGTGTAAAGATCAAAAGGATTAGGTGTGGTTTCACTCAAAAGGGTTTCTTCACAGTCTGGCAAATCAAGCACTACAAAGTCACACAACTCGTTTTTATTTTCAACTGGTGAACTATTTGGGACAATCGATGGAAAACCGGAGTTGTGGGATTCAATTGGGTATGGGTAGGTCTGATTTGGGAATGTGTAGAACTCACTTGCTCCTCTCAAATTCTCACTCTGTCCAACCGTCTCTTCATACATTGGAAAATTTGGAGCTAGTTGGAAACTAACTGCCGGTTCACTAGGTTGCATAAGGGCGGCAATGTACGCATCCACATTTCTAACCATTTTGTTTGTTGCTGAAATATAAGCTTCCAACGACTGTTCCAAACCAGACATGGGTTGTGAAGGGGTTTCGGTAAAAAATTCGAAATTGTTTGGATATGTGAAACTCCCAAAAGGCTGTGTAGAAGCAATGTCTAGTGACGGTGGGAAAGTCGGGTAGGATTGGTAGGAAGTGGATGGTTGGACAGGAGTAGGATCAATATGTGGATAATAAGGTGAATAGACTTGTTGATCCCTATAACTGGATGTGTGGAGAGGAGTGAAAGATCGGCTACGAGATTGTGCAATGTGCTCAGCAATAGACATCGGCTTAGGAGTTACAACAGAACTCGAAAAAGTGGTATCAACGTACGAAGGTGGTGAAGGTTGACATGGTTGACACAAAGTGGGTTGCAAAGTCGAACTGTTTCTCCTAGACGCTTCTATTTGATCTTTCAAAGAAATTTTGGGCACGGAGGGATCTTCCTTAAATCGACCGAAACAATTGACGTACGAGGCAAAGTTAGGTTCGGGATACCAAAGTTCGGCAAAAGATTTATGATGTGGGATACCCATGATAGAAGAAAGAGAAGAGAAAGAAGGTAGGTGGTGCAAGGATTTCTTAGCGGCAAACTTTGCAAGTTTTGTTAAAAAAAAAACCCTTTTTCATTTTTCTCTATATTTGGAAATTTTTGCCAAAAAGATTTTTGATAAAGGTATGCAAACAGAAAAGATCACTTGCAATCAATTCTTAATTTACGCGCGGCGCAAAGATTCCTGCACAAGATTTGTTATTTGGAAGGGGAAGATTTTAAAGCGCAAAGAATCCTGCAGGAGATTTGACAAAAGATATATTTTAGGTTGCAGAAGGGGGAAAAAGGAAACAAACAGAGCAATTTTCACGCGCTGAAGAGCCAGAAGGACCGCAGATTAGCGGCGGGAGGCGGCTTGCGCGGCGGAAAGGCGGCGGTATTGAGGCTTCAGGTCTCTGAAAAAATTCTGGTGTTCTGTTGGTCCTATTCCCTTCCATTCTGATCTACCTTTTTCTGTTTCGCACTCTGGATTTTTCCAGATCCGTCGATCCTGCAAAGATTCACAAAAAATACCCTTTCTAAAAAATAACAGATGATATATTTTATTTTATTTTTTTGATTTTTCAGTTTTTATGATTTTTTAATTTATATTAACCCGAAATTGCAAAAAGGAAATTTTACGCCATCCCTGGCAACGGCGCCATTTGATTTGTATGTCAAAGAATATTTAGTAACCGTAATCAAGAACGGCGTCGCTTGGTAGCTAGCCGGTGAGTACGGGTCGGTCCACAGGGATGTTGTGAATTTCTTAATTGATCTAACGAGTTAATTCCGATTGGTTTGAACGGATTGATTAAATCTAAAAACTAAATTAATATAGATCTAAATCTTGCTAGGGTTAGATCTAGGTTAAGTTTGGAAAGTCAATAAATCTCACCGCTTTCTATACCCATATTAAGATCTATTAGGAGTTATGGTAATTATCAATAAAAGGGATTAGATCCATTCGGGAAGATGTTCCTTTCTCTAGGTTCTTGTCCTTCCTTTATCAATCCTTACCCTAACCTCCATTGAAAACATCACAACCGGGCCTTTATACTACGGTATCACCGCTACCTCGAGGAATAGGGTACCGTAGGGAGCGGTATGTGCATGTATGCATGGAGTCCTATTAAATATATAACGGGCAAGAAAGGGATGAGAGATCTCATCTCTCAAAAGTCTTCCTCAAAGCTAATCCTAACAAGCGAGGAGACTACTCGCTCATTAGGGAATTTAAAAACATTTATCTAGGGCAGAGAATGAAAAATTACCTAGGGCAAGAATTGAAATTACCTACTTACTTTACAGATGACTCTCTCCAAACATTTACGCAGAGTTGTCAGATCTGAATAGATGATATGAAAAGAGGCATCGATGCTCTCCAAAAGAATTCTGAATTTTATTAATAAAAAAAGGCATGACCTAATACAATGATTTGGGCTTCTATTTATAGGACATAGAAACCCTAGGTTACAATTGATCTGCATGTCTGCATTTACCAAAATAACCCTTAGGTAGACTAGTCAAAGCCGCCACCAAATTATGGTAAGATTTTCTGCTTCCATCTCTTCAACCCTGCCGCGGAACCGCGGCCTGGTTTGGCCGCGGTTCCGCGGCCAAAAGAAGGAGTTGGGCTGTACAATTTTGTGGGCTGGTTCTGCTTGATTTGTTCTTTCTGTTTTTACAGGTCTTTTCTCATATTGGTTTCTACGTCTTCTCCATATCTTCACAGTGAGTAGTGCAGTGGACTTTTAACCGTTCGCTTTGGAATCTTGGATCTTGCGCTGCCTTTGTACTTTGTAAACTGATCTTTATGTCGGCTTGATCAAGATCCTTCTATTTGTTGGTTGTAATTCCACTTTTGCATCGTCTTTTATCTTTTTCACTGTTTTAGATCCAAAAACCTGTAACCTGTAATATGTAGCAGACATGCGTCAAAAGCACCTGTTTATTTATAAAACAAATAAGAATGGGAAATATAATAATGCAATATTATGGTATGAACAGTCCCCACTAGTATGATCTGCATCATAGTCCTGGTAGTCAAGTACTCATCCTAAGGGTTTTATCAACATGTAACATAGAGACAATCAGAGTACATGTTAAGATAAAGTGCAACCAGATAGCATACTATCATGTCGAGCAAGAAAGTCCTCCCTGTAGGGTGTTTTTCGTCACCCCATTGAGATGGGAATACGCGCGCGCTTGTCAGGCGTACTACAGATTCCCCCTGCCTAGGGTAGGCCGGGGTTTATTGATTCCGAATCTCCGGCAGCCGCGGACTAAGCTGCCGTTAATTACCCCTCGCTTTTGGGGCGAGGAAACCTCCGATTGACGGGTTAAACTGGTCATGCGAACTCAATGTGCAGTGTGCGTATGATGTGTTTTGAAAGGGGGTTTTGGATATATCGAGGGCCCCGCATAGTTTTTACGGGGGTCCCGCTACCCGGATAGCGGGCTGGGGGTCAAGGGGGCTAGCAGCCCCCTTGAGGGATGCGGGGCAGTGCCCCGTTAGAATTTTTTTTCTAATAGAGACAGTGTCGTGGGGTACATGTGTGTGTAAATATGTATACATATGTATATATATATATATATATGCATGTACATAAAAAGAGGGGGAAAAGGCATCCAAGGGATGCGTGGGGCCAGCGCCTTGAGCGCTGTGCGCTTAGGTGCTGTGCGCTCAAGCGCAAGAGCGCCACGTGTCGGCGCATGGGCGCTTTACGCTCGAGCGCAGTGCGCCTGAGTGCAAGCGCGCCACGTGTCGGCGCATGGGCGCTTTACGCTCGAGCGCAGTGCGCCTGAGCGCAGCGCGCCACGTGTCGGCACGTGGGCGCTTTGCGCTCGAGCGCAGTGCGCCTGAGCGCAGCGCGCCACGTGTCGGCACGTGGGCGCTTTGCGCTCGAGCACAGTGCCCCTGAGCGCAAGTGCGCCACGTGTCGGTACGTGGGCGCTTTGCGCTCGAGCGCAGTGCGCCTGAGCGCAAGCGCGCCACGTGTCGGCACGTGGGCGTTTTGCGCTCGAACGCTGGGCGCTGGCGAGACAAAGGGGCTTTTAGTCCCAGAACCAGAAGCTATGCTTCAGAAATGAAATATTTATTATATATATATATATATGTAAATATATGGAGTTAAACTCCTAAAATGTTTTGGTCGATGAAAGGGGTTCTTCCTCTCCCTCCTCTGTTGGATGGATCTTGATGATCAAGAGATGTGATATATGAAAATCTCTCTTTTCTGAGATCTAATGGTAGATCCAAGTTCCCCTTTGTGGGTTTTGTGGTGGAAGACTTCTTAGTTTTTGAAAAGAAAGAGTAAAACTCTTGATTTAATTCAAAAGAAATGAGAAGGTTTAGAGCCTTAGAGAAGGAGCAGGAGGCACAAAAGATCTCAGATCTAAAATTTTTGTGGAGAGAATGAAAAGTGTTTTCTTTTATTCATCATCATGTTGCCTTATATAGGCTTACATATTTACATATAGCCCCTTGGGTTTTACAAAAATGGCATTTTAGCCATCCCATGGCTCATGTGCCATTTCATTTTTGCACATAAGCCATGGGCTTACAAAATATTGGCTTTATGCCCATTTTGTTTACATTCATGCATAAAAAATTACATAAAAATTATTTATTACATGGTCTATATTTTGGCATGGAGGAGGCTGGCCGCGGGCTCGACGTGGGCATGGGCCCGCTTGACCTAGGCTTAGGCCCACCTAGCTTGGGGGTTGACCCTGACTTTGACTCGGTCAACCGGGGTGTAAATTTTTACCCCAACACTCCCTATATATGTCCAAGCATCCACTGTTATATACATCGCATGTACAGTAATGGCCTCTAAGGCATGCATATAACTAACAATCTCCCACTTGCACTAGGGCCATCTGTTATAGTATCTCATACCCAACAATCAGCTGTGGTTGAAGTATCTCATACTCAACCATCCCATAAAAGTCTCTACTAAGAAATAGGCCTTTGTGAGTGGATCCACGCTGTTGTCCTTTGTGTCTACTCTCCTAACCTTGATCTTCCTAGAGATCAACCATCTCCACGATCAGGTGATACTGCCTAAGAATACGTCTGGATCTCTGATGGGACGGGGGTTCCTTGGCCAAAACTATAACTCCATTGTCACACAATAGTAGGAACGAAGTTCATCTCATGAACTAATATATATCCAGACTACCTCTTTGGTAGCATCCTTGGTAACGATATATCTAGCCTTTAATCGTCTAGTAAGTCACGATATCTAGCTTAGAACTCTTCCAACATATCGTCCCTCTATTGAGGGTGAAGACAATGCATGTGACTGATATTCAGTCGTCCTTATCAACGTGGAACTTTTCCAGTGATTCTCCCCAGGATCGATTGATACCATCTTACTACAGTTAGTGAGAATCCTAACATCCAAATAGATCTATCTTATAGATCCATAACCCAGGATCTAGGAGGTATCACCTTGATCTTATATGGAGAATCTTTGTAATAAGAGGAGATTGACCGAGCGTAGCATAAGAAACTCCTTTTCTATTAAGAGTATATCATCCACGTACAATACCGGGATCACCACCATACTCCCTACTACCTTTTTGTATATACAAGGTTCATCTACCATTTTGATGAAGTCAAACGCTTTGACTACCACATCAAAACAGATGTTCCAACTCCGCAATACCTGCTTTAACTCATAAAGCAACTTGCACACGTTTCCGCTGCTCCCACTGTCTATGAAGCCCTCTCTGGCTGTGTACTTACAGATGCTCTCTTCCAAATCACTATTTAGAAAAGCAGTCCCGACACCCAACCGCCAGATATCGTAGTCATGGTATGTAGCAATGGCAAGTAGGATCTGGATGGACTTAAGCATAGCTTTGAAAGTCTCAACTTTTCCATGTACACTAAGTAATCTTCTCAAGATATACTTGCTCCTGATAGGGATTTAACCCTTCAGAAAAAGCATCCAAAGTTCATACTTTGTTGGTGTATAAGGATTCCATCTCAGATCGTTTAGCATCCAGCCATTCTTACAGAGTCACACTCCTGATGGCCTGCTCGAAATTAGTTGGGTCATCATCTCATGATGTAATCATCGCTCCCACTGTCATAGAGAAAACCAAAGTATCTCTCAGGTGGGTGAGGAACCCTACAAGATCGACGGAGAGCTTGAGCTTCGTTGGAAACTATTGAATCCTTTGGTTCCACCAAATCATTAGCTGTAGTTTGTATAGCTGGATCTTCTTCCAATTCTACCTCATGACCACTAATTTCTTCATATGAAATCCTTTTCTCTAAAAGGTGGCATGCCGAAAAATAAAACACTTTTATTTCTTGGTTTGGTAGAAGATATTCCCTTGCGAATGCTTGGGATATCCAACAAACTTCCACAGAACTGACCTTGCCTCGAGCTTGTCCGGATTTTGTTTTTAACATAGGCCGGACAACCCCAAATCTTAACTTCCATAAGAGATGGGCTCTTCCCATAACATATCACATATGGAGTGGTAGGCATCTGATTTGGTTGGAACCCTATTCAATAGGTATGCAACTTCTCAAGTGCATAACCCAAAAGAAAATAGGCAACTCAGTAGTACTCATCATAGAGCACACCATATCACATAGGGTGCGATTGCTCCGCCCCGATACACCGACGTGCTATGGTGTATACGGAGGAGTAATGCTGAGAGAGAATCTCATTCTCCTTTAGAATAGTCCAAGAATTCCGTGCTCAAGTATTCTCCTCCTTGATCACATCAAAGGATATAATACTTATACCCATTTTTGGTTCTCTACTTCTAACTTATATTCTGTGAATATCTTAAAAGCTTCGGACTTGTGTTTCAATAGGCACATATGTCTGAATCTTGAGAGATCATCAGTGAATGTAATGAAGTACAAAGAACCGGTCCTGGCATATGTAGACAGGGGACTTTCATACATCAGCATGTATCAATCCCAAGAGTTCAGTAACTATTTCTCTGTTTCTAATAAACGGAGCTATGGTCATCTTATTTTTGTGACTTGACCGGCAAGTTTCACAAGATGTAAATTCAAACTGATTTAGATATGTATCTTTATATAACTTTAGCTAGTCGGGTCGCATCGATATGACCAAGTCTATAATGCCTCAAGAAGGATTCGTTCATTTCTGAACTCTTCCTCTTGTGTGTGTTCTGTACATTAGGAACTGTGGTTTGATTTAGAACATCTATACTTTTAGATAAGGTGCCTGAACCGATCAACTCTTGATATAGGAAATGTTTAAAACATTATCCAACAATACAAAATTATATCCTTCTATATTAATAAAGAGACTGATATGATGTTGAATATCAGGTTCAGTATCTAATAACATTCGTTCCGAATCAATGTATTTGGTAATATAGGGTGATAACTGCTAACTGCTTGGCTTGCAATAATTGCACCGTTTCCAACTTTTGAAACTTATCACCTGTTCTCAGTTCTCTACCTATCTGCAGCCCATGTAACAGATTACATTTGCGGGATCCTGATCCGGTATCTCATACCCAGGACGTAAAGAATACTGAGAAACGGTTCTCGGTAATGAACACACCCGAAGAAGATGCATCAACATGCACTTTCTTCGTTTGGGCGGCACGGGAATTCTGGTAATCCCTTATTTCCTGCTCGGTCTTATAACAATTATAAGTAGGAGCGGGATCAACGTTCCTTAGCTCAGTATAACAAGCGGGTTCGGTCAATACATCCGTATTATTATCTTGATTAAGGCGTGACATGGTCGCTACCTGGAGAGAGAGAGAAGAAAACACTCAGCATATGCTCTTACAAGATTAGATTGGTTATTAATATATCTAATCAGGATGTCTCCCACTGTTTTAGTCAAATCTTCCTTCAAACCCTAAAAGGTAAGACTAGCCGGGATTAATTACACTCTACAACTTCGCCAATCTTTCAGCCAGGCCTGTGTTGGTACTTTGAGGGAGGTTTCCCATGCTTTCGCACGGACCTAATTAAAATAAACCTCGTTTTCCCAGGGGCGTAACCCCGTTAACACCTTTCTAGACACCTACTCGATCGGCTAATTGTAATGTGTAAAACTCTCCCAGGAGTAACTCTTACTCGCAGTGGGTATCGGGATCCAACTATCTCATAGAAGGTATGCAATCTCATTGCAAATTTCAACACTTGAAATTCCCGATAATATTTTGTCCCTAGTACTTATGACCTTAATTATGGTCAACATATCATAAGTACTAGTCAAGTTCTACCCGTCATTTCATGATTAATTAGACCCACCCACATGACCCTCTACTATGGTCGACATAATCACATGACTGTCCTAATTAATCGCATCATATGCTGTGTAGGAAGACATCACTTAGCTACCGTACACTACGCCTCAACTATAGTCGACATACGCAGCACGAATACTAAGTACTCTACTTCCTAAAATGACGGAGGGCTACGACAGGTTTTGAAGAAAACCCTTTGCGTAATGAACTTGATATAGTTGTAGAATCGAATGATATTAAATGAAATGTTTTTTAGGCCTTTTCTAGTTTTGCTAAAAAGGTCACTCCCGGTGAAGGGATCGTCGGCTCTTTCCTTATCGAATAAGGTGCAGAATATTTCACAAATACCGCTATGCAAAGCAAGAGCTGGAAAAGCAATCAAAAGACAAACCGAGTGGGTTGTAGCATCTACTAGTTTTGCTAAAGAGGTCACTCCCGGTGAAGGGATCTCGGCTCTTTCCTTATCGAATAAGGTGCTGGATATTCTACAAGGAATACCGCTATGCAAAGCAAGAACTAGAGTTACCAGTTTCGAAACAAGTTTCTACAATATCTTTAGGTTTCTTTTATTTCATTAATCTTATTAATGAAGTCCCATTTTATTATGCTTCACAAACATCACATTTGAAACGAAATCAACAATATACAATATATATCTCATATATATAATATAAACATTCGTCTCAGGCAGTAATATGATCTCATCACAGAACATTGCAGCAGAAGAACATATATGAAATATTGGATATACTAAGAGGTCCGTGTTTTAATGCGAGCATGTATAAAACACGGATTCCACGGTCGCGATGAATAGTCAAACCCACATCCCTAGACCCCTATGAGAACGACAAGCAACCCTACCAATTCTAGAGTTAGGAGACCCGGCCTCGACTCCTTGAGATGGTCTCCCACTGGACCCTAGTACCCGGTTACTTGTGCTCCCCGCTTTGGGTCTTTCCTAATGCGGAAAAGTAAATAATATACAATGGTGACATCATCCTCAACCCGGAAGTGCTCCAATAAAAGAATATTACATACAATGAATTTTACATGAAAGAAAATGAAAAACTCTCATCTCACATAAAACCCCCGGCTATTCAAAACGCGACGATCCAATATAACATATCACAGTAACACATAACAACACATGTCATCAACGTAAGTAAATATGCGTATCCCAGTTGTCATTGACATATAACACCGAAGCCGGCGATACACTACATATTACACTTACGGTCGCAGAAAAGAAAGTGAAAAACCACAACATTTAGAATCCACAATCACTTTAGACATCTTAAATTCGAAATATCACATACTTCGCATTTCATGCCTAACTATATGAATTCCACATATTGTATCGCATTCCAGATAAATAGACAATGTTAAATTTTCCGATCGAATAAACAAACACCCAAGATTTCCCTTTAGTTCTCAACACTTGAAATTAGTTTAAAAGCATCCATCACATGCCACAGTACCAATGGTCCAGCCGTAGAAGGGTCAAACCAACGCCTCACATGTGACAACGCCTTACTGCCACAAACCCTAAGGTTTAGAGGCGGTTCAGACGGTCACATAATCGAGTTAAGGTTTTAGTTCTTCTAAAGGGTCCACCGCGTTACTTGCACGACTGTGAATGTTCTTTAACTAAGGAAAAATCCAACACTTGGAAATTTTCCAGCAGGGGAAAAAGTGAGTTATTGATATCCGTTCGAACTTTTTAACACGTTCTAAATTACCCGGAAAAACTTAAACGAAGTTAAACTTTCCGATCGAATCAATGAGTTCCCAATATATCCCAGAAAGTTCAACACTTGAGTGGAATTAAAAATTCCCAGAAGCATGAAAAAGTAATCAAGAATAAACCCCTGAAGTATTAGCCCCCAACTCCTAAAGTTGGCCGCGGAACCGTCGCCAAACGCATGGTTTGGCCGCGGTTCCGCGGTCTCTTGAGTGAGTTATGACTTCGTACTTTACAGTAATTCTTAGAATTCCCTGCATGATTTTCTGAGTATTTTTAATATGAAAATTTTCAACTTTTGAAATTTTTTCCAGAAAGTGGGATTTTACGGGTTTCGGGGTTCGATCGGACTTTAAACTTCGCCTACACGACGCCTAATGCTCTAGCTTGGCTCTGATACCACTGTAGGGTTAGTATAGCACCTTATGAAGGTTTTGGCAAGCATCAATCATGCTACTTTAAAATTTTTGGAGTGCTAAACAAACCCTAACCAAGATCTTAACTAGAGACTTAGGGTAAAACATGTATGTAAACAACTTTACATCTAAGAGAGAGAGATTACAACCTTTGTAGTCCGCTCTTTCGCTTCATTAGCTCCATGTTGAGGTCCCTTCGCTGCGATCATCAAGTACCCGGATTCTAGAGAGGCTCCATGAAGAGAAAGATGCAAGCTTGCTTCCAATCTTCAACTACTAAGATGATCTACCTTGAAGAATCTCAAACCCAAGCTCTTGCTTCACTAATCAAGTATTAGCAAAGCAAACACCCTAATCTAAGTTGCTAGAATAGATGAGGATGATGAAGTAGGAATTTAGCTCTCGTTTGTTTTCTTTATCTCACTCAAAATCATCACAAACCCAAAAGCTAGAAAGCTTTTCAAGAGGAAGAAGAAGAAGAAATCTATTTGTGATGAATAATACATTATTGTTATGTTTACAAATCCAACCATGGGTTAAAAATGAAGGCTTAACCCTTGTAGAGAATAAACTAGGGTAAAGGGTTTTGGGTTGAGTTAAGAAATATCTTCACAAAATATCTTAGCTAAAAACAAAAGAAAGCTTCATGAAACTTCATGAAAAAGCTAACCCAAATCAAAACCCTAACCTTTTTAAACTCCACAAAACATGTTGCATTTGTAACCCTAATATGTTACAATATTATATATCACATATATAATATATAATGTAACAAAATAAAATAATACAATTAACATATATCGCATATATATCAATGTATTATCCATGTGAGAAAAAGAATCTTTAAATGAGCTTATATTAGTTAATGCAATATAATATATCAAATATATAATTATACATTAAATTATCGAATCAACACTTGATCCGATAATCCGGCTATTTCACAAATAACCGACTAATATAATCAGTATCAGTTCATCGAATCAACACTTGATCCGATAATCCGGCTATATCTCATATACCCGGCCGATATCACATATCGCGAGAATCTAATACGATATCACATACACGTATTATTCTCGGTCTCGCACATATCACATATGTGCTCCTACTCCGTTTTGCCTGAGCCAAGAAACCTCTGTGTAGGACTCTAAAGAATCGTCAATACGCCGGCAGTAGGTGATGATCATATCAAACACCCACAAGCTGCAGGCGGTCAGCTAAACGTAACAGCTACCCAGGTATTGAGCGATCAAAAGATCAACAAGCAGGCCTGTACATTCTCCTGCGAATCCAATCAGTAACACTACTGTACAGTCCGGTCTGTCGCATATCCAGTCTAGGGATGGTAAACGTCAGACCCCAATAACCGATAAGTCGTGTCGATATGAGGTCCATAACAGTTCGAGAAACTACCGATAACACTTACCAGTAAATCTCAGCAACCCTGGTCAGGGATTTCCAGTTATAGCCAATCGAACACAGCGCAACATCAACTCCCTATACCGGGAGAGACGAAACCCCTCCTATCGCTCATTGCCCCATGTGATTCGGGACTGTACCCAAAAGCCACCATCTTGCACGCACTCTTGGACGTGGTTGGGTGGAAATCAAAGTACAGTGGGAATCACACAAAACTCTATGACGATCTCGGGTCTACAGACTAACCTGTACCAGTGTCACCAGAGAACTGCCATCTGACGTGAGGTATAATACCATCTGGGAGTTCTCGGCGAGTCCGTCCAGTGTACCCAGTCTCCACTGAGCACCCATATACTGTCTCTGATGTCAAACACCAATGGATATGAGATCATCCATCACCCATCTACATGAGTCGAAAAGCATACGCTAGTCTACTCTGGTATATCGATGCCCTGTCTCGATACACCTACGGCCATGAACTTTTGAAGGATGTACTTAGCGACTACACTGTCCCCACTAGTATGATCTGCATCATGGTTCTGGTAGTCAAGTACTCATCCTAAGGGCTTTATCAACATGTAACATAGAGACAATCAGAGTACATGTTAAGATAAAGTGCAACCAGATAGCATACTATCATGTCGAGCAAGAAAGTTCTCCCTATATATGTCCAAGTATCCACTGTTATATACATCGTATGTACAATAATGGCCTCTAGGGCATACATATAACTAACACTTTGGTATACGGGTAGAGATAAAAATCGTAATGGGGTAAGCATAATCATAGATAGACGGTTGCTTGAGGATGTAGTTGAGATTAGGAGAAAAGGTGATAAAATTTTACTGGTTAAGCTTATTCTAGGTGGAGAGATCCTTAATGTTATTAATGTTTATGCACCACAGATAGGTCTTGATGACGCTAGTAAACGTCTATTCTGGGAGGATTTAGACGAGATGGTGCAAAATATACCTAGTGGAGAGAAGTTATTTATTGAGGATGATCTCAATGGACATGTAGGTACTAGTTGTAGTGGGTTTGATACTATCCATGGAGGTTTTGGTTTTGGACAAAGGAATGAAATAGGTGGCTCGATTCTAAATTTTGCCTTATTTTATGACCTGATTTTAGCAAACACCTGGTTTAGGAAAAGAGAGTCCCACCTTATCTTATGACTTGATCTTAGCAAACACCTGCTATTCGCTGATGATATTGTCCTAGTAAATAAGACGAAAGCAGGGGTTAATGCCAAATTGGAATTATGGAAGCAAACATTGGAATCTCGGAGGGTTCAGATTGAGCAGGTCCAAGACAGCATATATGCATTGCAAATTTAGTAAACAAAGAAGTCAAAACCATATTAGTATAACATTAGAAGGGCAAGAGATATCACCGAACGATCAGTTTAGATATCTAGGTGCCATCATCCAAAAGGTCGATGGTGATGTTAATCAAAGGATCCAAGCTGGTTGGTTGAAATGGAGGAGTGCAACTGGGATTTTGTGTGATCGTAACTTTCCGTTAAAATTGAAAAAGAAGTTTTATCGGAGCGCTATTCGGCATGCCTTATTATATAGTACAGAATGTTGGGCTCCTAAGAAGCATCATACACAGAAGATGCACGTAGCGGAGATGCGCATGCTTTGTTGGATGTGCGGTAACACTACGAAAGATAAGGTGCGAAATGAGGATATTCGTGCAAAAGTTGGTGTAGCACATGTGGAGGAGAAGATGCGAGAAAACAGGCTAAGATGGTTTCGTCATGTGCGATGCAGACCTATGGAAGCACCAGTTTGAAGAATAGATACTCTCAATATGGGCAATGGCAAAAAGGCAAAAAGAAGACCGAAAAAAACATAGATGGAGATGATACGAAACAATATGGTTACCAAAGGCCTCAATGAAAGTATATTATTCGGTAGGAGTGAGTGGAGGCGGAGGATTCATGTGCTGGACCCGGCGTGATTCTCATGTTGGTTCATGTAGCCTACCCCATATGCTTAGGATAAAAGGCTCAGCTGTTGTTGTTGTTGTATATATATATGTGTATATACACACACACACAGAGAGTTTAATGGTTAGAAGTTGTATAAGGATTATTGTGTTATATGATCATTATTTATCCAATTTCATTATCCAACATAAACAAACAATTGTAATATGAATAGTCGGCAAATTTTATTTTTATATCGAATGGTTTTTCATGTATGGGGTAGAATTTAAGCCATTTGATAACTAAAACTGCATCAACAGAGCTCCCGAATAGCAAAGGTAAATATGAGTAAGCAAAGGAGGTTATGGGCATTTGGGGGGAAAAGGAAGTAAGCAGGACAATTGATTGAAAACGATGAAACAATAATTAATTTTCTAAAGCGCCCCTCAATCTTACAATCGATACAAAATATTGAACACTCTTAGCATTATCAAAGAAACAGTAAAATAACAAAAGGGAGTGTGTATGAGTAAATAGAGAGAGACACCATTATCACATCGCTAAGATTTGGAAACAAATCCGCCCTATCTTAAAACCTTTGGATTCACTTTGGGATGTGTGCATTAAATTATGAAGAAAACCTTTCATTTTTCTAATTAATTACATGATTAAGCACATATTCCAAAACAAATCTAAAGGTTAAACATATGCAAGGTTAAAATGCGTGAGTGTGTTTGCCTGCGGCATGCAAGGCTTGAACCCCAGGCCTCTTCCTCAAATGTGATCAAGCTTTTATCACTAGGATATGGTGGCACTTGGAAAGAACAAGAATTTCAATTTAAAAACCATAATGTATGCAATGCTCAAGGCTTAGTTTCTTGTGTGCAAACATACAATACTCAGAAGTTTAAAATGATCACATGGTGTACATTTGAACATGCATTTTGAATTGAACAGAAATACGGAAAAAAGAAATCAGAATCAAACATTTCCTATTCTTGAACAACCATCTATCTATCTATATAATATATATAAAGCTATATATGAGAATATTCATTGGATTTTTCCTTTATCAGCTTGGACTTTAGTGGAAAAATTGTTATCTATCCCTATTTAATTCTCTTACTACAATTGGGTCATGGAAAACTTTTTATTGCTTCCCTACTTAATATTTATCATTCTTGTATTCTTTACAGCTCGGTTTATATGCCAGAAAAATTCAAATCGGTCCCGTTCTTTAAAATCTCTTTCTATTTTTTCTCTTACTAGCAAAAATTTTAAAACAAATTACGATTTTTGTGTGCTATATATAGCGCGCAAAATATTTAAAAATCGAAAAATTTCTAAAAAGGAAATTCTTTTTGAGTATAAAATTTAGCGACTTCCTTTTGGTGTTTTGCAAAAACGTATAGAAAAACCAAAGATAACAGAAAATTAACATTTTTGAAACATTCATTATTTTCATGTGCAAATATAAAAATTCTGAAAGAAAAGGAAATTTAATGATTTTTAAAAATTTCACGATTTCTGTATGCTATAACATGCATAATATAAAAAACATAAGAAAATAGAAAATTTTGCGATTTTCTTACACTATAGCATGTAAAATATAAAAAATATAAAATATTGAGACTTGAAAATTTCGAATTTTGTATGGCATGGCAAAAAAATATTGAAAAACCAAAGAAAATAGAAAATTCTTGAGATTTTTGAAGATTTTGCAATTTCCATATTTCCATATGCTATAACAAGGAAAACATTAAAAACCAAAGAAAAAAGAAAATTATAAGATTTTTGAAAATTTCACGATTTTCATGTGCCGGTATGCAAGATATTGGAAATTTGAAGAAAACAAGAAACTTTGGAATTTTATAAAATTTCATAATTTTCGCGTGTTGCTAGGGGTTCCCAGTCACCCAAAGTCTCAGTCACTCGGATCTTTTCTTCTTTTACTTCACATAACTTTTGGTCTCGGTGACACTGGAAATTTTTTCAAAAGTATGAGCAAACAAAATATTAGAAAACTAAAGAAACAGAAAATTCTAAGATTTTTGAAATTTCATGACTTCTTGTGCTATATATAGCATTCAAAATATTGAACAAACGAAGAAAATTGAACATTTTTGAAAATTTTGCAATTTTCACGCGCTATACAAAGTTGTAAAATCATGATATGAATCGTATATCCATTTTCTTATGAATCATATCATATCGAATGGTAAGATATGATATCCATATATATAATAATTATAGAACTGGATTAGCAATATAGGACAATACATTATATAAATTGTAGTATTTAGTCAACTACCAGTCGCACAACAGACATATTAAACACTAGTGTGTGTGTGTGTGTCTGTGTATATACATATACATATAGATATATATGCAAATTCCAATAAAGAATACATGAATCAATAAAATTCAAGTGAATATGGAATTAATCATAATAATTAAGATAATTAGTCGATTGTCAGGCGTTGAGGCAAGGATGAGTATAGAAGTCAAGGAAAAGACATCGGGTCGAAAACTCGAAAGCGGGTAAGCTTGAAAGATTGTCTGCAAAAAAAGAGAGGGAATGACCGAGAAATGACGGGACAATTAGGGATTTTACCAATTTGGGATTAAAATGAAACCAGATCTTAAATTGATATATGACTCGAAATATTTAGACCTAACCCATTTACCGAATTGATTCGAATCGTAAATCGTATGATAAGAATCGTAAATTGTATGATACGAATCGTGAATTGTAAGATTCGATCGTAATCTGATTCAACCTTACGATATATATCAAAACTTGTCTGAATCGTAAGATTCCAATCGTATCGAATCGTAAGATTCCAATCGTAAATCGTAAAATTTTAACAACTATGGCTATATTATGCAAAATATTGAAAAAGTGAAGGAAACATAAATAAATTTAGATTTATGAAATTTTTATGACTTTGTATTGTTAGAGCAAGCAAAATGTGGAAAAATTGAAAACAAAAAATTTTGGGATTTTTGAAAATCTTGCAATTTTCATACTCTATATAATAAGCAAAATAAAAAAACTATGAAAATAAAAGGGTTTGAGATTTTTGAAAATTTCTCAATTTTCACATGCTATATATAACATACAAAAAATTCTGAAATCCAAAAAAACAAATTTTTTTGAGTTTTTTTAATAGTTAATTGTCTTCATGTGCCATAAGAAGCTAGATGTTGAAAAATGGAAGAAACGGAAATTTTGATACTTGTGAAAAGTTTGCGATCTTTGTATGATATGAAAAAGCAATATATTGAAAAACCGAATAAACCAGAAAATATTGACTTTAGAAAATTTCGAATGCAAAATATTGAAATTTGAAGAAAACAGAAAAATTTTGAATTTTTAAAAAATTAATATTTTCGTGTGCTATAAGTGAGAAAAATATTGAAAATTTGAAGAAAACAAAAAAAATTGGATTTTTGAAGATACCGCACTTTTTATGTGCTGCAAGCAAAGTATTATGAATAAATACAAAAAAATATATATATTTTTAAAAATTTCGTGGCTTTTGTGTATTTGCAAAATATTGAAAATCAACGATAACCTAAAAGGTTTGAGATTTTTGAAAATTTCGTGATTTTCTTGTGCTATAGAAAGCAAAATATTAAAAAACCAATCAAAGAGTTTGAGAATTTTAAATATTACGCAATTTTCGTGTGGTAGCGTTCAAAATATTATAAATTAAAAAAAAAATTAGGATTTTTGTAAATTTCACTATTAAAAATCAAATAAAACAGAAAATTTTAAGATTTTTGAAAATTTCATGATTCTTTTATGCTATATAACATGCATAATAAAAAAATTTAAATAGGAAAACATTTAACTCTGATTTTTGAAAATTTTACGATTTTCAAGTGCTGTATCATGAAAGATATTGAAAACCCGAAGGAAAAAATATAATATTTTCAAAATTTTCATGATTTTCTTGTGCTAAATGCAAGCAAAATATTGAAAAACCAAAGAAAACGAAAATTCTGGGATTTTTATAATTTCGCAACGTTCGTGTGCTTTAGTATGAAAAACGTTGAAAATTTGAAGAAAACAAAAAATATAGGATTTTTGTACATTTGGTGAATATTGAAAAATTGAAGAAAAAAGAAAGTTCTGAGATTTTAAATTTAGCGAATTTCCTATGCTGCAGTAAGGAAAAATTGAAAAGCTAAAGAAAAATTCTATAGTATTTGTAAGCATGTCCTTTATATATTTTACATATGAAATTCGTAAATATAAGATATTACTAGTTACAAATCATATAGCAATAAACTTTAGATTAATATGATTTTCTTGACTTTAGACGTCATACCCATGCATTGTGCTGGCCCCTAGCTCGTGTTTATATTAAAGCGAATAGTTCTTTTCGTGAGAATTTGTAATTGTGTTAAATTTTGGACACCTCATTTTTTTTATGAGTAGCACTGAATTATAGGCTCAATTTCTTAGCGAAATTGAACACACCCTCTTTCGGCTTAATATAATAGATATCGAGATACTAACATAGGGCATTACAGTGCATGCATGCCCTAAAGCAAATACAAGAGAATCATAATTAATGATCATATACCGTCATGGTTCTAAATATCAGCCATCTCAAGCGATATATCCGTATCGGTGCACCAACGATAAGATACATCAAATTTTGCTTAAATCTCGTTTTGAACCCATATCGGCCAAGATGGTGTAATATCGGACGATATCTCGGGTTTCTTGTATCGCGAGATAGTGTAAAAATGATTTGATTTAATGGTATAATAGTTTAAAGTTTAAACCCGACCCATTAACATTACCAATTAAAATATCCTCGCCCCAAATTCTAAAGCCCTAGATTTTGCGCTCGATAGCATCCTCCTCTCAACGCCGCCATCTTCTGTCCCTCCTCTTGCCGCCATCTTCTCTCCCTCATCTCGACGTCATTGTCCCCTCTCGACGCCGCCGTCTCCTGCTCTTGTCGATTGCTAGCCATGGACCTCATCCTCCTTCAGGTATGCTTGAGTTAAAGCTTATGTTTCTTCTTTGTTAATTATAATTGTTAACTATTAAATGGAGTTTTATGTTTTCAAAATTTGATAATACTTGTATAGATATATTTGATATTATCTATATTAAACAATGCTTATATTTTTTGCAAGTTAATATGCCTGATATTGTCGTCCGATATGCTTGATATTTACGTCCGATATCGATATTCGATATGACCGACTGATATGAACTCGTATCGCCGCAATATCGTCCGGTTTCCACTATCTGATATTGAAAACACATGTCCGATACGAAACCGATATCCGATATTTAGAACCTTATATAATATTAAATCAAAACCTACGGGCTATGGTAAAATTTTAGCCTACAAGAACGGATAAATATTTTAGAAGAAATTGTTGCCGTTTGAACTTTGAAGCCTAACACATATTCTTCGTGGAATATCTGATGACAAAGGTTGGAGGTTATTCTTAGTAACTTGTTTAGGGAATGTGAAGCGAATTATCCACCACTATATTGTTAACATTTTTCTGCAAGATTGCTGAACAACAAGGCTTCTACTGCATGCACTTCCACTTGCACAATAGGAGCCACATTTTCTTAATCTTTGATAAGATTTTAATTCCATTTCCTTTATTAAATATAACTGCATGAACTGATGAACATGCTTCAAGGGGCAGGTTAATTGAACCTCACTACAAGAGGTTCCCTTACACTTACTAGCCGTTATTAACAATATATGACCCTTTACATGCAGAGCAAGTGACCGTTACTATGATATTTATAGGACACACAATAACATGTCGTCAAACAAACTCTCCATACGTTTAACAAATGATCAGTGTATGAAGCACAACAACTTACCAATTAAAAACCAATATGGAACAATCAAAATTCTATATGTTTTGCAAAATACTTAGATTAGAGTGGTAATAGAAAGGCCAAAAAGAAGAGAACTTACAAACTTTTCTCTACTCTTTGATTCCATTGCAAAGCATTCACAATGATGTTGAGTGCAACCCTTGATCAAGAATAGGTATTCAAATCCACATGAGAAGGATAGGGCCTTCTTCTAAAATTGTGCGTATCCATTTCTGAAGAGTAAATAGAATCCAAAATAGGAGCCTGATTCTACTTCAAAATATGCCCAAAATTCAAATGATTCAGATCTTTTCATCCGTAACAATCTCGACATTTCTCTTCGCTGCCAACTCCTTATCCTTCTGTATCTGCTCCCTTTTCATCTTCATCCTCTCTAGCCAATCTCGATGCCCTTCTTCCATCAACTCCACAAGCTTCTCTTTAATCCCAAGCAACGGATCCTTGTCAATCAGAACCCCCTTATCATATGCCTCTCTCAACATTGCAGTTTTAATCCCCCCTTTCAATGACACATAAAAAATCCCTGAATGCCTCGTAAATGCATTCCCAAATGCATTTGAAAACCTAAACTCATCACAAAATTTTCCCATTACAGGCACGGCCATCCTCTTCAGAAGTGTCATCGATAACAACTCATGCATAACCCCGATCGTTCTCTTCTCCATCTCGGGCGAAGCTTGATCAAGGCTTGAAGCATCAGCATAAGGAGAAATGTAAGGCAATTCTAACCAATCCCTAACCCATTCCCTCATCTCTTTCTTCAAATAGAACCCAGTAGGGAGCTCGACATTGAAATTTGGCCTCATGCTAATTCCAGTCAATTCCGATTCTTCGTCGGCTCTCTTCTCGATCACCGATTTCGCGAAATCCTCATTCCACGAAACCAACTCTAAAAAGGCCTTCCCTTCGCCAGGATTCCCAACCAATCTGATCAAATCAGGGTACTTGGGCACCAAATTCACCAGAAAATCATTAGGAAACCCAAAATCTCTCTTCACATTCATCAATTTCTCGGCGTCTATCACCTTATCTTTCGACATCATCAGCAATTTACAAATTTTAGCTAGGGTTTGGGTTTCATACCTCGATCTGATCTCAGATTCTTGATTTAAAAACAAAAGCAACCGATTTGAAGGGCGAAGGAAGGGGACGAGATCGGTCTTGGGCTTGATTCGATCGGGGTAGAGATCGAACAAGAAAGGGTAGCGATCGAGGAAAGTTTTCACCTTTATCGGGAGCTTCATGCGCTCTCTTCGTTTCTCGAGGTACCGTAATGGGATGACGCGGCCAGGCTCGTTGAGGACCTCGCGGACTACGCGAGAGACGAGGGCGTAGCGCTTGTCGGACACGATGGCGGAGTCGAGGAGCGTGTCCTTTCGCCATGCGACCTTGAGGCTCGAGATCGATGAGGATTGGATGAAGACGATGAGGGGTTTAGGGTTAGGGTTTTGAGAGGAGATGGTTTTTTTTAGGGTTTTGAGAAAGGCGCGCATTTGCGACAGAACGATGATAGAGCAGAGGAGGGTATGTCGCATTAAAATACCCTAACCGCGTTTGGGACTGGAGTTAATTTTTTTAAACTACATTTTCATGAAGTTAGGAGTCTTAGGTCCAAAATGCTAACTATGACCTGTTTGGTAACCATTTTGAAGTTGAGATGATTGAAAATTTTCAGTCTAAAACTGCACTTATCTCAACTCTAATCTGATCAGGCCATGTTTGGGAATGGAGTTTAGATAACATGGTTTATTTTTAAGTGGAGTAGAAATATGCAAACTGTGGTTTGCAAGCCTCAAACTCAAAAAATGGAGTTATTTTATTATGATCAGATCGGAGTTAATAAATACAGTTTTCTCGCTTTTAAAGATAAGATAATTACAATTATCTCAACTCCAAAATGAGCCACAAATATGGCAAAGTTAGGATTTTAAAGTTAAGTCTTTCTAACTCTATGAAACCACAATTTAGAAAACTTAACTCCATTCCCAAGCACGGCTCAAAGTTAGAGATAACTCCAATTTTGAAGTTTAAGGTCTGCAAAACCGCTCTTAAACTGTAGTTAGCCTAACTTCATTCCCAAATAGAGTTAACTATTGCGGTTTTTTCACAAAACTACGTTATTGTTTTAGTGCAAAATCGAATTTTAGACTTCATGGAATTATTGTTTCAATATGATGACAATACAATTATTTTGACAGGTTTGTTAATCTTCTTCGACATGCCCATAATATCTCAATATGATTCTCGCCCATTTTATCATCTCTTCCTTGTCCAAGTTAAAAATTCTCTTTTCAGCTATACTAATTGTTCGAACATGCCATCTCATGCATATGTTATCTCTTCTATAGTTGCATTAATATTTATGCTTATTTACCAAAAACTCCCAACAGATTTGAGTCATTTTAACAAAACTATCAATACCCTTAAAACTATCAAGAAATTACCAAAATTAAGAGAGACGGTCTAACACCGTTAACTCCCAGGTCCCCTGACTTAAATACGATTAAACTCAGCTATTAACTTTTTTACCAACCATAACTTCTTCTTCTCTCTCCAACCATCGATCCCGTGACTCGTTGACGATCCCTTTTTCTCGCCTCGTCAACGATCCTTTTGGCTCGTCGACGATCCCTCTGCTTGCCACCTCATCGACGATCCCTTTTCCTCGTCTCGTCGACGATCCCTTGGCTTGTCGACGAAACCTTGGCTTGCCACCTCGCCAACGAACCCTTTGCTTGCCACCTCAACCACAATCCTTTCGCCAAAAGCAACGGTTACATTCGAACATTCAAATCAAAGGTCGATTCTTATTCTAAAGCATCGAAGCGAACCGTAAGTAATTTCGTTTGATTTAATTTGTGATTTACGAGCTTTAAATTAGTTGTTATTGTTGAGACTCCTGTAAATTGATATAAAAATCAGTTTTTTATCCATAATACTTGATAAAAAAATCTTTTTTTTTTATTTTGCAGTTCAGAATTAAGCAATCCACTTCCAAAGTTTATTGTGAGAAACATTTTTTATTAATACATTTGCTTTCACTATTGACCAGTTTGGTAACTTTGTAATTATTTATTCCCGAATCATGTTATCATTTCTTCAATGTTTGATTACCTCGTTATAGCCATGCATAAAAAAGTTCATCATGGTGGAGTGTTTGAATATGCTGGAGGAATTAGAAGTTATGTTGGGGGAATTGTACCATAATCAAGAACTTTGACAGTGATAAAATGGACTGGTTTGTTTTGAGACAATTGCTAAAGAACTATGCAGTATTACTTGAAATTAAAAGTACATTGTTTATCAACTTTTGCCTAATCAGCCTATAAATGAAGGTCTTGTTGTGATAGACTCTGATAGAGGAGTTATGGAGATGATGAATGTCACGCGCCGCTTCCCAAAATACGGAATACGAGGGATGAGTAGGTCAGCCATGCTTCTACGGTCAGGAAATAATCCCGCCGTAATCACACTTCGGTTTCTAACATTACATGGTAGTCGGTAAACAGTGCAAGAGTAAAGAGAATTACACTTCACAACTTTATTACATTACAATAAAAGATTTCGAGATATATTTATTTTGCAGAATGAAATAACTAACTAACGAAAAACAATGTGCTTAAAGCAAAAGGGAATGGTCCTGATGTTGCGGTCTAGACCTCCGCGAGCTCGAATGGCAGGTCCTGCTCCTTGACTGGGTCCACTTCGCCCTCTGAGCATGCACACTCAGGTCGTCAGGATGACACATATAGCAATAAATATATATGATGGTTACAATACTATTAAACATGAAAGGTGCAACAGAATACAGCACATGAGAATAATGAACATCATTTGAATATGAACAGTGCGATATAAGTATCATGTCAGTAAGCCATATCATGTCAGTAAGCCATGCAATATGTATGCCACTACTTATCAGTCTAAGTCAATGAAATTAATTGGTGGAAAAGATGCTCGTGTTTAACAAGGGTTTCGTGCATGCCCGAGACTACGGTCCACTGTTGTCCGGGACATAACCATGCAGCCGTGTCGCTAAGCCCACGACCTAATGTGTGTGTGTTATCGAATGATCATCCTCTAAATCACTGTATCTCGCTAAATACGAGTTCAATTCCATCTTGATTTTCCCCATTCCCCAGGTTATAATATGTATTCAAGTATTAGATAGGTTGTGAGCAAATACGTATCGCTTTTACTTTCAATCACGTTTTCACTTATCAATATCACCTTCGTATTTGCCACAACCCAGTCACTAACACTTATAAACCGACAATGCACAACAGTCGCTAAGTCTCAATGTAAACAATCACTATGCAGAAGGTATAAAGCAAGCACAAAAATAGGCAAGAATGTACTGAATGAATATTCATTAAATTATGACACCCAACGCCATATGACTTGCAAAATTCACTATAAATCACACGTATAAAATCGACCAAAACAATATAAAAGGCGTACAATGTATACTTGATTAGCTACGCGGTAAAATTAGTTTCATATCAAACGGAATTCAGGTTAGGGACTTATCATCATTTTAAATCAACGATCAGTTGCTGGAATTCCAGTTTCAGAACTGTAAGTCCAACTTCGTGCACGGTTTACTAGGGATTGTGTTCAGATTCAGGTGTTTCCTCAGTTGAATAAAATATATTTCTATCTGTTAGGTTTCCAACGCATCAAACGGATTAACCATATCCTTTCTGTACTAGAAGTTATGTCCTGTTTAATGTGAAGGTGTAAGAAATGTCACTGCAGAAACTGCAGGACGCGTCGATATTCTAAAATACAAACTAAATATCAAACGACTGTGAAACTGAATGAGACCAGATTCTTGTGTTATATAACTAAATTATCTACGCGACCATGTAGGACTCCGCACATTTTCAGTTTTATGTAGGTATGTACAGGTGCTTAAATTCAGGTATTCTCGTAGAATGCTGCCCCAGACTGCAGTCCAACGCCGCATTCCCAGTCAATTCTCGTTACAGTGGCCTATCAGCATTGAAGGGTAAACTTTATAGGGTTCTATATTATCGAGTCGTCTTCGATAAGAACCCTATACCATCCGGTTTTGATTTGTATTTAATTTAAAATGATTTTAATAAGCAACGCGCACGGTAAAATTTCAGATTTGACGTAACTAGACAGAGGTATCATTCATAGTGATGAAGTCAATATTTTTCTCTCAAATTCTTACAAGTTATCCATTATCATTAAAGGGATTCATGGATGTCACGCCCCGCTTCCCAAAATACGGAAAACGAGGGATGACTAGGCCAGCCATGCTCCTACGGTCAAGGAATCATCCCGCCGTAGTCACACTTCGGCTTCTAGCACTACATGGTAATCAGTAAATAAAGCACAGTATTAAAGGAATCACATCACTAATTTATTACATTAAAATTCCATTGTTCATAAATTACAGATAATAAAAACAATAACTAATCAAGTTCAATATCACGATCACTCTAAGAAAAGCAATAGAGATAGGGAGTACATCAGACTATATCTCTGTGAACTCGAAGGGTAGATCCGTCTCCTGTGCTGGTCCTCCCGCGGAATCTGAGCATGCATACTCAGGTCGTCAGAGCGACACAATAATAATATTATTATAGTCAGATGAAACAGGTAAATAAGGTAATACTGGTATGAGAATAATGCAAGTAATCACTATGTCACTATATGATGCAGAATATGATATGTGTTCCTATCGGTCTCTAGGTCATGTTTGAAATCACATAGTGGAAGGAGGATCATGTTTAACAGGAGTCTCATACATACCCGAGACAACGGCCCACATGCCCGGGACATAACCCTGTCAGCCGGATCGCTAGATCTTATCCTACACGTATCAGTATCACAATTCGAATGATCATCCTCTAAACACGGTCCCGCTAAATACGATACTCTTTCCACTTTGATTTCCCCTTTTCCCCCAGGTTCTCACTAGTTATGATCTTGATTTAGTCGTGTACGAGTATACCAATGGCACGGTTTTGTCACTGTTCACTATATCAATTACTGTCACGAATATTCACTTTCCATTGGTGTACTCGTCATTCCTAAACCAACATCTATCACGCACGATAATGCAATGTCCACACGCACTAACATTGAGTATATGGTAAGGGTATGATATATGTATTGTATGCTACCAATAAACTCTGTATGTTATGAATCAACATGCATGTCATTAACTAAACTAATTTACATAAATTAATATGTTAGGAATTCAGCAAAATGATACAAGTAAGATAAATAGAACACTCAGTCAGCAATTCATCAAAATTTATTTCAGTTCAATCGGGATTTCGGTTTTCAAGATATAGCTGTTTCATTTTAAGTGCTCGCGGCTGGAAATTCAGTTTCAGAACTGAACATCCGTTTCACGACACGAAATTCACCCAGTTGGGCTCAGAATTTAGCGACGATACAGTTAAATGAAATCTAGGGTTTTCAATGGAGTATTCAACGCAACAGACGGATCCTCAATCGCATCTGTACGTTGAAAGTTATACACAGTTTAACTTCAATATGTCATTTCAGAATCTGTTCTGAACAGTTATACGTTCTGCCCTTTTAAATATAGTTTAAAATAGCAAACGGCGATGAATCGGAATGAAACCACTTGTTTTGTTTAGCTAACAGGATTATCTATAATCTACCGTAAAGTTCCGTAAAATACGATTTCAGGAAACACAGTGACGCAGGTCTTTGGACAGAACACAATAATCAGAAACGCTCTGGACTGCAGTCCAGAGTCACATTCCGATCCAATTATCTTCATGGTTACATAACAGAAATCATCAGAATTTTACATAGAGTTAAAGTTCGTCGAGTTGGCTTCGATTTAAGCCCTCGAACATATCTTTCCAGCGTATATGTAATTTACGGTGATTTTATTCATTTTCAGATACGAGAAAATATTAGTTTTAACTGCATGTTTGGGGATATCGATTTTTGTCACTAGCAATCGTATTCTCCAGCGAGATTCATACACGATATTTATCGTCTAATGGGCCAACAGAAAATGTTAGTCTCCGTCAAAATAAACAATCATTTCCATTGGGATCTAACATCGAGCACTTAGGTCATGATATACATCGGTAATCGGTAAGTTTAATAACTATGTGATTTAGGTTTGTAACACAACTAAATTAGCATGAAGCAAGTGAATACTTGCCTGGAAACGTTTCGGGGTCGTACGGCAGCAGTGTCGTCATGAACGCGTGATATACGCCGTGTACCGGATTCTCGCGAGCCTAGTTCGAAACACGAGTTTTACGTCGGAGTTTCCCGGAGTCGTCTTGCGCGCGCTGGAAGCTTAGGGGTGCTCTGTGGTCTGCCTGAGAAGTGTTGGGGTTGCCGACGGTCGACGGCGTCGCTCCGGCAACGCGCACAGTGGAGTTTACAGTGAGGGAAAAAAGTTAGAAAATAGTTTTTTTTGGAATTTTTGAAGAGGGGAATAAGTTGAGCTGTGGGGCTGGGGATTGTTGTGATGGTAATGATGCTGAGGAGATCTTAGGGAGATCGGCGATGTGATGGGGAGTTCACCGGCGTCGATGGTGTAAGGTGGTGACTCGAGCTCGGTCGGTTAAATGGGTTTCTGTGTGCAGGGTTGGATTGATGGAGGGGCTCGGGTTGATGAAGTGTGAAGCCTTAGAAGGAGAAGATTGGTGGAGGAGGGATGAGCGAAGGTTGCCGAGGGCTGTCGAGGGTCGTCGCCGGCGGCGAAGTGATGAAAAAATATTTTGTGCTCGGTGAGTTTTTGTGAGAAATGAGGGATCGATTTCAGATGCAGAGAAGAGAGATGGAGTTGAGGGAAAGAACGAGGTTGAAGTCGTGGGTGAAACGGCAGGAGCGAGGGCGTGGGCGTGAAACGCGGCGGAGGAAAGGGATCGCGCTTAGAGGGGAAGGTTACCGTTGGAAAATTTTCAAAGAAGATGAACAGTGAGGGGTCGGGTGAATGGGGATTGGGTTACGGGCCGCAGGGAGTGGGCCGGGAAATGATTTAGGGATTTTGCTAAAAAAAATAAAAATATGTGGGCTGATGAAAAGAGGATTGGGCCGAGGGATTTTAAAAAAAGATTTATTAAAAAATCGAGTGGGCTGGGAAATTAAAAGAATTTATTTAGTGTGTGGACTGAGGGATTAGGAAAAATAATGGTTAAATTAAATTGGTTTTATTTGTGTTAGTTTTTGGTTTTAAATTCTGAGTTTTGACTTTTAGGGTTAAGAAAAAATATAAACTTTGGGATTCAAGCAACCACCTTCCACAGAATAATTACGAGGCAAGGTTAATCTCAAGAATTTGGAAAATACAGGGAAAAATTCTTATAGATGGAGAACGGGGATTTACAATGGGCCATAAATTCCGCCATTTTTATATAGGGTTTTCATCTAGGGTAGTGTATTGAAGACTTGCAAAATATAAATATGTCACGATCGATACTACGTTTTCTTTCAACCAAACAAATGGTAAGCAATTCTTCTGTGCTCTACACAATAATAATACGTGTTATCAACTCAATCATGTTCCAACCATCATAGCTATGAGTGTAATTAACATGTAACGATTATATGACATAATATATAAAAGTGTTCATATTTTAGGTTACTGCTATAATATAATACAATAGCATGAGCAGCAAGTGAGGAGTTTCACTTGCCTTTGGCGAAAGTGGCACGAAAAAGATGGCGGGCACGATCACGGCAGTGGCAACAAATTTGGCTCAGCTAGCTACGGGGTTCTGGGTGTCGGTTGAAAATAGTCGACGTGGAGGCTCGTCGGTGAGAGGAGGTTCAGTTGGCGTGAATGTGGCCGGTGACGTCGAGTGCAAAGGGATCCACTGGCGGTGAGCTCAGGGCAGCAAAGCACGGTAGTGCAGTCCAGAGGAGGTTACAGAGAAGGAGGGCGATGTCGAGCTTAGTCGCTGGAGGAGCTGAGGCGGCAGTGTAGCTGATGGTGTGGGTGGCGAGAAGAGATTGCCGACAGTTGGAGTTAGGTGGTGATGGGGTGTAAAGGTGGTCGGTGGTCCCCGGTGAAGGAGGCCGGTGGTGCAACGGTGGAAGTGAAGAGGAGTTGGTGGTCATACGGGCTCGAGCTGAAGGAGGAGGAGATCGGTGGAGGTGGGGATGGGTCGATGGAGGAGACTCAAGCTTGGCTCAAGGTGATGGAGGTTGGCAGCGGGGAGTCGTCGGCTGTGAAGGTGGAGGAAGAGCTCAGGGAGTTTGGTGGGGTTGTCGATGATGATGAGTGAGAGAGGGAGAACGAGTGGGGTCGGGGGAGAGAGAGTGAAGTAGAGAGAAAGGCGAGTGATCGTCGAGGATAACGGGGAGGTAGGCGAGTAGATTCGGTCGTCGTGGCCGTTGGGGAAGCGAGTCTCGCAGAGACGTCGGCGAGGGGAGGGAGAGAGGGGAGGAATGAGGATTTAGGGGGGTGATCTCGGGGAGTTGGCGAGCGGGGTGTGGGGCTCGTGGAGGTTGGTGCGGTCGTCGCGGGCACGAGAAGTGGGGAAGAACGTTAGAAGAAAATGGGCAGGAAAAATAAGGGAGGCAAAGAAGAAAATGATGCGTGAGTGAGTCGGGTCGGATACGGGGTTGGGTAGGGTTTTGTTTTTTGAGTTTAGGTTTAGGTAATAAAAATATATTTAAAAAATGGGAAAAAATAAGGAAAATATATTTACGGAAACTGGGGATTTACACCATACTCTCCTTACAAAAAATTTCGTCCTCGAAATTAAAGAACGAAAATAACGGAACAAACAACACTACTCAAATATGTGCGGAAAATGTGGACGGATGTCCTCCTCGCGTTCCCAGGTAGACTTTCCTGGAGAACGACCACCCTAAGAAACTCAAACCGACGGAATGACCTTGTTCTTTAGCATTTTTTCCCGACGATCGAGAATAGTGGTATACTGCTCCTTGTAAGACAGATCGGTGCCCAACGTTAACTCCGAATAGTCCAGAATATGGCTGTCATCCTGAACGTAGCGCTTCAACTGAGATATATGGAAAGTATTGTGCACACCAGCTAGCGATGGAGGTAAGGCAAGTTGATAAGCCACCTCTCCTACTCACTCTAGCACCTCAAAAGGTCCAATAAATCGAGAACGGAGTTTCCTGTCACTACCAAACCTGATCACTCCCCGAGTGGGTGATATCTTCAGAAACACGTGGTCACCAATACCAAACACCAACGACCTTCTGCCGGCATCTGCCCAACTCTTCTGTCGATCCTGAGCCGCCTTGATACGTTGCCTGATCGTCTGAACTTTGCTCATTATATGTTGTAAATACCCGTTTCTATCAATGAAAATCCTTCTCTATTTTTCCCTACGTCCCCGAATACTTCTCTTTTCATTTCCCTCGTAATGTTTGTAGGTAATTGGTTGCTTAAGATTAGTATTGAAATTTTTTCCAACCCTTTAAGAATCGAAGCTCAAACTAAGATTTAAAACCCAAAACCAAATTTAAAACCCCAAAAATATATTTTCCAAGCCTAACAAATGAAATAAAAGATTAACATTGAATTTTTAAATCCCCGGCCCAGCATCTCCCCTCAGCCCAAATGAAAGTTTAATAAATTAAAACAAACACAAAAAAAAACCTATCGGCCCGACCCGTTTCCTCCAAGCCCGCCGCAGCTAACCGACCCGACCCGCCTTCTACCCTCTCTTCCCCAACGTCTCTATTCTTTCCCGCTCACTTCTCGCGCGACGCTCGCGACCACGTCGCGTGCCGTTGCCGCACGACCCGCACTCCCTCGCGATCCACTCAACCTCCTCCCCTCGTCTCCTTTTACTCCTCACCCCCTCATCACTCTCACTCTCAAACCTCCTCTTCTCCCCTCACGAGAACTTCCACAACCCACTGCAGCTCCCTCACCCGCTCCCCTCGATAACGACGACGACGAACCACTTCCGACCTCCTCTCTCATCACCTCACCCTAACCTCCTCCTAAAGACCTCACCTCCTCCTCAGCCGAGCCCCTCACTCGAGCTCCAACCCACTCTGCAACGAGCTCGGCCACCTACACCACGACGCCGACGAGCCCCACTGCATCTGAAACACCTCATCAACACCCTCTTCTCCTCAGCATCATCACCATCACGACAAGCCCGAGCCACTACCTCTCTCTCTCTCTTTCAAACCCTAAAACCCAAGCCTCGAGCTTCACTGTGCACATCACCGGAGCGACCACCGTCGACAGCGTCGACCCCAGCACATCCCAGGAGATCCATAGAGCACCCCCTCCGCTTCCAGTGACCGCGAGGCGTCTCCGGGCAACTCCGACGTCGAACCCGAATCGCGAGCCGAGGCCGTGAATCCAAACCGCGTCGTTCGTCGCGCGTTCGTGACGTTGCCGCTGTCGTACATCACCCAAAACGTTTCCAGGCAAGTTCCCTACTTGCTACATGCTAATTTATGTTGTTACAAACTATAATCGTATAAATTCCGTGTTTTACAAGTCACGATAAATTATATGATATGACTGTTCGATGCATGATCCCAATGGAAATCTTCATTTAATTTGACGGAACTCATTTGCATAGTCTAGCCCGTAAGGCAGTGAATCTTGTGTATAAATTTCATGGGAAGATATGACTGGTAATGACTAAAACGAACACGAATACACCCGTGAAAACTGGAAATTTCCCGTATCTGAAAATTGTAAAAATCACCATAAATTATGTACATATTGAAATGATGCGTTCGAGGGCTCAAATCAAAACCGACTCGACGAACTGTAACCCTATGCAAGTTTCTAATGGTTTCTGTACTGAAATTGTGACGATAATTGGGTCGGAGTGCGGCTCTGGACTGCAGTCCAGAGCGACTCTGGTTACTGTTTACTGTCCCGTAATGTGTACCACCTTGTTTTCTGAACTCGTATGTTGCGGAACTCTACAGTTTATTAAAGGTGAATCTGTTAGCTAAATAACAAAAGTGGTTTCATTCCGTTTTATCGTTGTTTGCTATTTAATCTGTGATTTAAAAGAACGGGACGTATAACAGTCCAAAACAGAATCAGAACTGACATACTAGTGTTGAACAGTGCATAACTTTTGACGTACAGACGCGATTGAGAATCCGTTTGTTGCGTTGAACACCCTATTGGAAACCCTAGATTTTATTCAACTGTAGCGTCGCTAAATTCTGATCTCAACTGGATGAAATTCGTGTCGCGAAACGGGCGTTCAGTTCAGAGACTGAATTTCCTGCAGCGAGCACTTAAAATGAAACGGCTGTAACTTGAATACCGGAAACCCGATTGAACTGAAACCAATTTTGATGAACTTCTAACAGAGTGTACTTACTATCGTATTTGTATCATTTCAATGAATTCTGAACAGTTGAATTACTGCAATTTTTGTAAGTTTATGACATGCATATTGGTTCATAATATACATGACTTGTTAACGGCATTAATACACATATCTTACATAATTGCCATATACATAGTGTTAGTGCGTGTTAGTGTTCAGTGGACATTGCATTATCGTGCGTGAATGATATTGGTTTAGAAGTGTCAAGTACACCAATGGAAAGTGAATGATTCGTGACAGTGATTAATACAGTGAACAGTGATAAAACCGTGCCATTGGTATACTTGTACACGACTAAATCATAATCATAAATAGTGTAAACCTGGGGGAAAAGGGGAAATCGAAATGGAAAGAGTATCGTATTTAGCGGGACCGTGTTTTAGAGGATGATCATTCGAGCAGTGATATATATATATATATATATATATATATATATATATTAGGTAGGATCTAGCGATCCGGCTGACAGGGTTATGTCCCGGGTATGTGGGCCGTTGTCTCGGGTATGTACGAGACTCCTGTTAAACATGATCCTCCTTTCCACTATACGATTTCAAACTCCACTATACGATTTCAAACATGACTTAGAGACCGATAGGGACACAGATCATGCTTTGCATCATATATTGACATAGTGATTACACGCATTGTGCTTTCACTGTTATTACCGCATTTACCTGTATCACATCATTATTGTATAAATTGCTATTACGTCGCTCTGACGACCTGAGTATGCATGCTCAGATCTCGTGGAAGAACAAGCGCAGGAGTCGGATTTACCTTTCGAGCTGACGGAGATCTAGTCTGGAGTACTTTTCTTCATTTCTGCTTTCCATAAAGAGATCTTGTATTTGAACTTGGTTAGTAGCACTTCTTGTTTATTTGTAATCTGTGAACAATGGATTTTAATGTAATAATTTAGTGATGTATTTCGTTTACTGCTGTGCTTTGTTTACTGATTACCATGTAATGCTAGAAGCCGAAATGTGACTACGGCGGGATTATTCCTTGACCGTAGGAGCATGGCTGGCCTAGTCATCCCTCGTTTTCCGTATTTTGGGAAGCGGGGCGTGACATGATTTTGTTGGTATCAGAGCCAGGTTTAGTAACAAGAGATAACATTAACTATACCGTATTATATTATTTTCGTTTCACTATTCCTGATTTTCATCCTTGAATCTGATCTTATCCTTTTGAATCTTCCAGCGATATGACGTCTCCGAACGACCCGTCCTCGGACTCCAGTTCTCAGGACCGCACGGAAAGAATACTTAGTGCACTGACCTCTCTCGCGGAAGCTCAGGAGAGGAAGACAGACTTACTCGCTGAGAGACTTAGGGCGATTACCGCTGCAGGAGGACCCTCCGTACTCATTACCGCCCCCGAGGGCACTACTCCACCAACTTACCCTGCTAGGGCTGGTACCGTATCAGACTTCCGGAGGTTGCATCCAGTTGCATTCACAGGGCTAGCTGAACCCCTCGAGCCCGAGCAATGGCTAGTGAACATGGAAAACTTACTGACGGCCGCCAGGGTACCAGATGAAGATAGGGTGAACGTGATAAAGATCCAATTGGAAGATGAAGCCCGTACATGGTGGTCAGTGGAAGAAAGCAGGCTAGACAGGCCGATTGAGTGGGGCAAATTCAAGGAGTGCTTCCTAGACCATTATTTCCCTTCCACCGCCAAGGCAGAGATGGAGGAAAGATTCATTCTATTGAAGCAGAATGGACGTCCAGTAGACGTATATGCGGCAGAGTTCAACCGTCTGAGCCGTTTTGCTCCATGCATGGTCACCTCAGAGGCCACTAGGGCCAGACGCTTCTTGCAGGGGCTTGATTTCGAGCTGCAGCAGTTGATCGCATCACAGGAGTTGCAGACTTTTGCACAAGTACTCAACGCAGCGAGAGTTCAGGAGCAATTGATCAACAAGTTCAGGAAGCCCCCGGTCGTTCCAGCACGTACCCCTACACCTTCTCGAGGAGCCATACCGGTCCACAGGCCTGGAACGGCACAAATGAAGCGTCCATTCGTGCCACAGCATCGCTACCAGAGACGGAACGTAGTTTGCGGCTACTGCAATAGAGATGGGCATACCCAGAAGGACTGTCGCCGCCCCAAGGGACAGTGCTTGATTTGCGGATCCAGTCAGCACAGGATTAGCGGTTGCCCTGAGCGAGCAGAGATACAGGGAGGTTCTGGACCGCCGCAGTAGAGGCCATAGGAGCAGAGGCAACCCTTTACAGGTCGCGGTCAGGGACGGGCTTTCACCTTGACCGCCGAGCAGGCAGAGGCGTCATGAGACGTTGTTACAGGTACTCTACTCGTACATTCCTTACCAGCTAGAGTACTATTTGATTCTAGGGCAACGCACTACTTCATATCGGAGCATTTCATTGATACACACTCCATACCGCATGAACCACTAACCAAGGGTTGGGAGATACATACGGGTAATGGCATCATAATATCTAGTCGAGAATGTAGATCATGTCCGGTTTTAGTGTGTGGCAGGGAATTCTATGCGAATTTCCTTCTGATTGGGACAGGCAGTTATGACGCAATTCTCGGGATGGATTGGATGAGTACCTTCCATGCAGTTATTGATTGTCGTGCGAGGAATGTGATCTTCCGCATTCCTAATCACCCGGAGTTTATTTTCGAGGGAGGAAGCGAATCTTTAGAGCCAGTCAAGTACGGTGCCAAGCCCAAGGAGCTGACAGCTATGGAGATTGATAAGAGTACAGCCCTAGAGATTGTTCGGGGCTTTCTGGACGTATTTCCTGAAGATCTACCAGGTCTACCACCTCCTCGCATCTTGGAGTTCTCGATCGATTTGACTCCGGGTACGGCACCAGTATCCAAGGCCCCGTACAGAATGGCACCGGTTGAGTTGGCGGAGTTGAAGAAACAAATTGAAGAACTATTGGAGAAGGAATTTATTCGGCCGAGCGCTTCACCGTGGGGTGCACCAGTTCTGTTGGTGAAGAAGAAGGTTGGATCGCTGCGGATGTTTATAGATTATCGGGAGCTGAATAAGGTCACAATAAAGAACAAGTACCCGATCCCGTGCATCGACGACTTATTCGATCAGTTGGGTGGGGCCAAGGTATTCTCGAAGTTGGACCTCCGTTCGGGATATCATCAAATCAGAGTAGCAGCCGAGGATGTATGCAAGACGGCTTTCAGGACCCGATGCGGACATTACGAGTTCCTTGTGATGCCGTTCGGTATTACCAATGCTCCAGCGATATTTATGGACTTGATGAACATGGTGTTTGCAAAGTACTTGTACACGTTTGTCGTTGTGTTTATCGACGACATACTTGTCTACTCGAAGACCCGGGAGGAGCATGTTGAGCATTTGCGCACGGTTCTACAAATTCTTCGGGAAGAGAAGCTGTATGCGAAATTAAGCAAGTGTGAATTCTGGCTCGACAATGTTCAGTTCTTGGGACACATCATTTCGGGCGAAGGCATCTCAGTGGACCCGGCGAAGATAGAGTCTGTCAGAGATTGGCCAACGCCGAGGTCTGTGGCCGAGATCAGAAGCTTTCTGGGATTGGCAGGTTACTATCGGAGGTTCGTCCAAGACTTCTCAAGAATCGCTGAACCATTGACGAGGCTGACACGGAAGAATGTACCGTTTGCGTGGACAGAGGAGTGTACACAGACATTTGACACACTGAAGCAGAAGTTAACCACGACGCCCATTCTTACAGTACCAGATGATTCCGGTAGTTTGGTGATACACAGTGATGCCTCAGGGGAGGGTTTAGGCTGTGTTCTGATGTAACACGGCCGAGTGGTTGCTTACGCCTCTCGACAACTGAGAAATCACGAGAAGAACTATCCTACGCATGACTTGGAGTTAGCTATTGTAGTCTTTGCGTTGAAGATTTGGAGGCACTACCTATTGGGTGAGAAAGTGGAGGTGTACACGAATCATAAAAGTTTGAAGTACGTCTTCACTCAGAAGGAACTAAACATGAGGCAGCGCCGATGGCTAGAGCTGATGGCAGATTATGACTTGGACCTTCAGTATCACCCGGGGAAAGTGAATGTTGTACCAGATGCGCTCAGTCGTAAGCCAGCGGTCATGATGTTGATCAGTCAGAGGAGCATTATCGAGGACTTTCAGAGACTCGAGCTAGAAGTAGTTACACCGAGCGCACTCAGTCAACTTTGGCAACTACAGGTGCAGTCTTCCCTGGGGGATCGCATCAAGGCTGCACAAGCGGATGATCCCCGATTGCAAAAGTTCAGAGCGCAAGTAGAAGCCGGGCTGAGAACGGACCTAGTCATACATGAAGATGGTTCTCTGAGGTTCGGTAGCAGACTCTGCGTACCCAAGGGGGATGTTCGAGAAGAAGTACTGGCTGAGGCGCATAGTTCAGCTTATTCTGTGCATCCGGGAGGTACGAAGATGTATCGAGACCTAAAGAAGCATTTCTGGTGGAACGGGATAAAGCGGGAAATTGCGAGGTTCGTATCCAGATGCTTGGTTTGTCAGCAGGTGAAGGCGGAGGATCAGAGGACTGCAGGGTTGTTACAACCACTTCCGATACCAGAATGGAAGTGGGAGCACATTACCATGGATTTCGTGACGGCCTTACCACGAAGCCTTAGGGGCAATAACGCCATTTGGGTTATCGTCGATCGCCTCACGAAAGCTGCACACTTCATACCATTCCGAGTGGGACAGTCGACAGAGTCACCGGCAGAGAGATATATGCAGGAGATAGTGCGACTTCACGGTGTTCCAGTCAGCATTGTGTCAGATCGGGACACCAGATTCGTGTCGCACTTCTGGAGCAGCCCACTACCATTCTCGACCGCAGAGAGAAAGTGCTGAAGAACAAGGTCATTCCGTTAGTCCGAGTGTCTTGGGACGGTCGTTCCCCAGGAGAATCCACCTGTGAGCGGGAGGAAAATATCAGTGCTCGTTATCCACATCTCTTTGTTTAGTACTTTGCTTCATTGAATCCTTGTTAAATTTCGAGGACGAAATTTTTGTAAGGGGGGTGTGATGTAAATCCCCGTTTCCATCAATGAAAATCATTCTCTATTTTTCCCTACGTCCCTGAATACTTCTCTTTTCATTTCCCTCGTAATGTTTGTAGGTAATTGGTTGCTTAAGATTAGTATTGAAATTTTTTTCAACCCTTTAAGAATCGAAGCTCAAACTAAGATTTAAAACCCAAAACCAAATTTAAAACCCCAAAAATATATTTTCCAAGCCCAACAAATGAAATAAAAGATTAACATTGAATTTTTAAACCCCCGACCCAGCATCTCCCCTCAGCCCAAATGAAAGTTTAATAAATTAAAACAAACATAAAAAAAAAAACCTATCGGCCCGGCCCGTTTCCTCCAAGCCCGCCGCAGCTAACCAACCCGACTCGACCCGCCTTCTACCCTCTCTTCCCCAACATCTCTATTCTTTCCCGCTCACTTCTCGCGCGACGCTCGCGGCCACGTCGCGTGCCGTTGCCGCACGACCCGCACTCCCTCGCGATCCACTCAACCTCCTCCCCTCGTCTCCCCTTACTCCTCACCCCTCATCACTCACTCTCAAATCCCCTCTTCTCCCCTCGCGAGCACTTCCACAACCCACTGCAGCTCCCTCACCCGCTCCCCTCAACGACGACGACGACGACGAACCACTTCCGACCTCCTCCCTCATCACCTCACCCTAACCTCCTCCTAAAGACCTCACCTCCCCCTCAGCCGAGCCCCTCACTCGAACTCCAACCCACTCTGCAACGAGCTCGGCCACCTACACCACGACGCCGATGAGCCCCACTGCATCTGAAACACCTCAACGACACCCTCTTCTCCTCAGCATCATCACCATCACGACAAGCCCGAGCCACTACCTCTCTCTCTCTCTTTCAAACCCTAAAACCCAAGCCTCGAGCTTCACTGTGCACATAGCCGGAGTGACCACCGCCGACGGCGTCGACCCCAGCACATCCCAGGAGATCCATAGAGCACCCCCTCCGCTTCCAGTGACCGCGAGACGTCTCCGGGCAATTCCGACGTCGAACCCGAATCGTGAGCCGAGGCCGTGAATCCAAACCGCGCCGTTCGTCGCGCGTTCGCGACGTTGCCGCTGTTGTACATCGCCCAAAACGTTTCCAGGCAAGTTTCCTACTTGCTACATGCTAATTTATGTTGTTACAAACTATAATCGTATAAATTCCGTGTTTTACAAGTCACGATATATTATATGATATGACTGTTCGATGCATGATCCCAATGGAAATCTTCATTTAATTTGACGGAACTCATTTGCATAGTCTGGCCCGTAAGGCAGTGAACCTTGTGTATAAATTTCACGGGAAGATTTGACTGTTAATGACTAAAACGAACACCCCGAATACACCTGTGAAAACTGGAAATTTCCCGTATCTGAAAATTGTAAAAATCACCATAAATTATGTACATATTGAAATGATGCGTTCGAGTGCTCAAATCGAAGCCGACTCGACGCAATGTAACCCTATGCAAGTTTCTAATGGTTTCTGTACTGAAATTGTGACGATAATTGGGTCGGGGTGCGGCTCTGGACTGCAGTCCAGAGCGACTCTGGTTACTGTTTACTGTCCCGTAATGTGTACCATCTTATTTCCTGAACTCGTATGTTGCGGAACTCTGCAGTTTATTAAAGGTGAATCTGTTATCTAAATAACAAAAGTGGTTTCATTCCGTTTTATCATCGTTTGCTATTTAATCTGTGATTTAAAAGAACAGGACGTATAACAGTCCAAAACAGAATCAAAACTGACATACTAGTGTTGAACAGTGCATAACTTTTGACGTACAGACGCGATTGAGAATCCGTCTGTTGCGTTGAACACCCTATTGGAAACCCTAGATTTTATTCAACTGTAGCATCGCTAAATTCTGATCCCAACTGGGTGAAATTCGTGTCGCGAAACGGACGTTCAGTTCAGACTGAAATTCCTACAGCGAGCACTTAAAATGAAACGGCTGTAACTTAAATACCGGAAACCCGATTGAACTGAAACCAATTTTGATGAACTGCTAACAGAGTGTACTTACTATCGTATTTGTATCATTTCATTGAATTCTGAACACTTGAATTACTGCAATTTTTGTAAGTTTATGACGTGCATATTGGTTCATAATATACATGACTTGTTAACAGCATTAATACACATATCTTACCCAATTGCCATATACATCGTGTTAGTGCGTGTTAGTGTTCAGTGAACATTGCATTATCGTGCGTGAATGATATTGGTTTAGGAGTGTCAAGTACACCAATGGAAAGTGAATGATTCGTGACAGTGATTAATACAGTGAACAGTGATAAAACCGTGCCATTGGTATACTTGTACACGACTAAATCATAATCATAAATAGTGTAAACCTGAGGGAAAAGGGGAAATCGAAGTGGGAAGAGTATTGTATTTAGCGGGACCGTGTTTTAGAGGATAATCATTCGAGCAGTGATATATATATATATATATATATATATATATATATATATATATATATTAGGTAGGATCTAGCGATCCGGCTGACAGGGTTATGTCCCGGGCATGTGGGCCGTTGTCTCGGGTATGTACGAGACTCCTGTTAAACATGATCCTCCTTTCCACTATACGATTTCAAACATGACTTAGAGACCGTAGGGACACAGATCATGCTTTGCATCATATAGTGACATAGTGATTACACGCATTGTACTTTCACTGTTATTACCGCATTTACCTGTTTCACATCATTATTATATAAATTGCTATTACGTCGCTCTGACGACATGAGTATGCATGCTCAGATCTCGTGGAAGAACCAGCGCAGGAGTCGGATTTACCTTTCGAGCTGACGGAGATCTAGTCTGGAGTACTTTCTTCCTTTCTGCTTTCCATAAAGAGATCTTGTATTTGAACTTGGTTAGTAGCACTTCTTGTTTATTTGTAAGTTGTGAACAATGGATTTTAATGTAATAATTTAGTGATGTATTTCCTTTATTGCTGTGCTTTGTTTACTGATTACCATGTAATGCTAGAAGCCGAAGTGTGACTACGGCGGGATTATTCCTTGACCGTAGGAGCATGGCTGGCCTAGTCATCCCTCGTTTTCCGTATTTTGGGAAGCGGGGCGTGACATATGTACTATAAGCTCAGGGCCCAACAAACTTCATTCACCCACGTCATCCCAACAAAGAGGGGATCGACACTTCCGTCCATACAGAGCCTCGAACGGTGCCATCTGGATACTATTTTGGTAGCTGTTGTTATACGAAAACTCTACCAGGTGGAGGTGATCCTCCCAAGAACCCTGAAAATCAAGCATGCATGCCTTCGGCATATCCTCGAGCATCTGGACAGTACACTCGAATTGCCCATTTGTCTGCGGATAGTAGGCCGTGCTGAACTTGAGACACGTGTCCAAACTCTCCTGCAGGCTCTTCCAGAAGTAGGAAATGAACCTGGTGTCTCGATCAGACACGATACTAACGGGCACCCCGTGCAGCCTCACAATCTCCTACATATACTTCTCCGCAAGCGACTCCGTCGATTGACCGACTCGGAAAGGTATGAAATGTTCTACCTTCTTGAGACGATTAACAATAACCCAGACAGCATTGTTGCCCCTTGGACTTCGTGGTAGTGCCGTCACGAAATCCATGGTTATGTGCTCCCATTTCCACTCTGGCATTGGAAGCGGTTGCAACAACCCGATGATTCTATGATGCTCGGCTTTCACCTGTTGGCATACCGGATACTTCGAGACAAAGAGAGCAATCTTCCTCTTCATTCCGTTCCACCAGTAGTGCCGCCTCAGGTCTCTGTACATTTTGGTGCCACATGGGTGCACCGAGTAAGCGGAACTATGTGCCTCAGCTAAAACTTCATCTCGAATACTCCCTTTTGGAACACACAACCGACTGCCAAATCTCAGAGAACAATCTTCATGAATCTGCAAATCCGTCCTCAAACCAGCCTCGACTAACCCTCTGAACTTCTGCAACTGAGAGTCTCCAGCCTGTGAAGCTTTAATGCAATCTATAAGCGATGATTGAGCTTGCAACTGCCAGAGCTGTCCGGGCACACACGGAGTAACTACTTCCAACTCGAGCCGCTGAGGGTCATCGAGAATCCCTTTCTGACAAGTTAGCAACGCAGCTGACGACCTGCGACTGAGAACATCAGGAACGACGTTCACCTTTCCCGGATGATACTGCAGATCAATATCATAGTCCGCCATCAATTCCAACCATCTGTGTTGTCTTATATTCAGTTCTTTCTGAGTGAACACGTACCTCAAAATTTTGTTATCCGTGTACACCTCCACTCTCTCGCCTAGCAAGTAATGCCTCCAAATCTTTAAGGCGAACACAACGGCCGCTAACTCTAGGTCATGCATGGAGTAGTTCTTCTCATGAGTTTTCAGCTGACGAAACACGTAAGCCACCACTTGACCGTGCTGCATTAAAACACAGCCCAAACCTTTTCCCAACGCATCACTATGAACAACCAAGCCACCCGAGTTGTCTGGCACAGTCAGAATTGGGGCCATGGTCAACTTCAGTTTCAACAGCTCGAAAGCCATGGTGCATTCCTCCGACCAAACATATGGCACCTCCTTCCGTGTGAGCTTCGTCAAGGGTTCCGCTACTTTGGAAAAATCTTGGACGAACCGCTAATACCCAGACAATCCTAAGAAGCTTCTTATCTCAGCAACTGATTTTGGTGTCGGCCAGTCTTTGATAGATTCAATTTTTGTTGGATCCACTGAAATGCCGTCACTCGAAACGACATGCCCCAGGAATTGCACCTTGTCGAGACAAAACTTGCACTTGCTTAGCTTAACATAGAGCTTCTCCTCCCGAAGAACCTGCAATACAATTCGTAGGTGCTTGGTGTGCTCCTCTTGACTCCTCGAATAGACTAGAATGTCGTCGATGAATACAACGACAAACTAATCCAAGAACTTGGAAAAAACCATGTTCATTAAGTCCATAAATATGGCCGGTGCATTGGTATCACAAGAAACTCATAGTGGCTATATCGGGTTCGAAAAGCCGTCTTGCATATATCCTCTGCCTTAACCCTGATCTGGTGATACTCTGACCGAAGGTCTAGTTTAGAAAATACTCGAGCACCACCAAGCTGATTGAACAAGTCGTCGATGCGTGGGATGGGATACTTGTTCTTCACGGTCACCCCGTTCAACTCTCGGTAGTCAATGCACATGCACAAGAAACCATTGTTCTTTTTAACCAGTAACACAGGAGCAACCCACGGGGAAGCACTTGGATGGATAAATCTCTTGTCCAAAAGATCTTCTATCTGCTTCTTTAATTCTGCCAACTCAATCGGTGCCATTCTGTACGGTGCTTTCGAGACTGGTGATGTACCCGGAATCAAGTCGATTGAGAATTCCAAGACGCGAGGAGGTGGTAGACCTGGTAAATCTTCAGGGAACACATCAAGAAAATCCTGAATGATCTCTGGGGATGGACTCTCATCAATCTTCATAGCCGTCGACGCTTTTGGCTTGGATCTAAACTTGGCTGGCTCCAAATACTCACTTCCGCCTTCGAAAACAAACTCAGGGTGATTGGGAATACGAAAAGTCACTTTCCAAGCTCGGCAATTGATGATCGCATGGAAGGTACCCATCCAATCCATTCCAAAAATTGCGTCATGGCTGCCTATCCCGATTAAAAGGAAATTCGTATAGAATTCCCTGCCGCATACTACCACCGGACATAACCTACACTCTTGGTTAGACACAATAATTCTGTTACCCGTATGTATCTCCCAACCCTTTGTCAACGGCTCGCGAGATATAGAGTGTGTGTCAATAAACCGCGTAGAAATAAAGCAATGCGAAACACCCGAACCAAAAAGAACTCTAGCCGGTACATAATAAACAAGGAGGGTACCTATAACTACTTCTCCAGAAGTCTCTGCTTGCTCGGCGAACAGGGTGAAAGCCCACCCCTGATTCCGACCTGTACCAGTATGCCTCTGATCGAATAACCGCTGCTGGGATACCAGAGGTGGACCCTTCTGAGCTGATGTGTCGTACGACGGTTGATGTTGCTCGGACCCTCCATGTAGCTCAGATCTTTGGGGACATCCGCTGACCCTGTGCTCGCTGGATCCGCAAAGCAAACACTGCCCCTTAGCTCTGCGACAATCTCTCTGTATGTGCCCTGGCCTCTGGCAATAATCGCAAAACATGGCCCTCCACTACGGCTGCTGTGGTGAGAAAGTACGCTTCATCTGTGTAACACCCGGCCTGTGAACTGGGATCGCTCCACGGGGGAAATAGTAGCCCGTGCTGGAACCACGTGAGGTCTCCTGTCCACCAATCGTTGGCCCTTGGCCTTCTCAGCCAATCTTTCCTGTACTCGGGCAGCATTCAACACTTGAGCGAAGGTCGGTAGATCGAGAGAAGTGATAAGCTGCTGTAGTTCAATATCGAGCCCCTGCTGAAACCGTCTTGTCCTGGCGGATTCGGTGGCTACCATGTACGGTGCGAAGCGACTCAGCCGGTTAAACTCTATAGTGTAGATATCCACTGAGCATCCATTCTGCTTTAACATGATGAATTTCTCCTCCATCTCGGCCTTGGCAGTGGCCGGAAAATAGTGATCTAGAAAACACGCGGAGAACGTGTCTCATCCAATAGGTCTCTCTAGCCAGTATTTTTCTATGGACCACCACATGCGGGCCTCGTCCTCCAGCTGAATTTTCACCATGTTCACTCTATCATCGACAGGAACTCGAGCAGCCGTCAAAAGGTTCTCCATGTTGATGAGCCATTGCTCGGCCTCGAGTGGATTTGCTGATCCCGTGAACACCGCTGGATGAAGCCTCCTAAAATCCGAAACGGTACCAACCCAAGCCTTTGTAGTCGGTACGAGGGCGCCCTCGAGGGCGGCGGGGACAGCCGTAGATCTTTCTAGAGCGGTAATTGCGGTCTCCTGTACCGCCTTCAATCCCTCGGTCAGGAGATCGTTCTTCCTTTCTTGAGCCTGGGCTAGGGTCGTCAGTGTGCTGAGAATCTTCTCAGTATGATCGTGAGAACTGGCACCTGAGGAGTTGCCCGAGGAGTCCATATTTCTGAAAGATGATCAAGAAAGAAATCAGATTCAATAAAGGATTTCACGATGATTCAATAAGAATTAGGAAGTGAAAAGAAATCTAATAAAGCACATGTTTCCCCCCAATAATAAAAGAGCAAGGCTCTGTTCAAAATTTGAAAAGAGGCAGCGCCTCACGTGCCTCGCACGAGGGCACCAGCGCCGAGAGTTGAAAAATCTAAGGCAGCGCCTCACGTGCCTTGCACGAGGGCGTCAGTGCCGAGAGTTAAAAACTCTGAGGCAGCGCCTCACGTGCCTTCCACGAGGGCGCCAGCGCCAAAGAGTTAACACTTTGAGGCAGTGCCTTGCACGAGGGCGTCAACACCGGGAGTTAAAAACTCTGAGGCAATACCTCACGTGCCCTGCACGAGGGCGCCGGCGTCAGAACTAAAAGTTCTCTTCCATTGAATCAAAGATCCAACGGGGATGATAAATCATCAAAATACATAATTAAATTCTGTTGAGAAAATATTCTTCAAAACTTTCTAAACGAGAAAGATCACTCTCTATAAAACAGAGCACCGTTGGATTAAAAATCCAATGGTGATTAAAAATCACCAAGCTACAGAATAAGCTCTGTATGGGAAAATATTCCCCAATTTTGTTAAAAACAAGAAATATATCTTCTGTAAAACAGAAGTCCTTGGATTAAAAATCCAACGGTGGATAAAATCCCCAAATCAATTAAAAATCTCTCAATGAGAGATTTCTTTAACTAAATCAATGAATCTGCCTCCACTATATAAAGGACCAAAGACTTCAAGTCTCACAGAGAGGACCCCCCATAAACTTCAAGTTCAAAAAAAAGAAGAGCAAGCAAAAAGAAAGCTCTAAGAAAGAAGAAGAAACCTTCTTCGAGGTAAATAAAGATAATAGAGATCATAGTATCTCATCTGCATATCTAAGAGTTTAACCCTCATAAAGAACATAGTTCTTTCCCCTGGATCTGAGATCCATGAGACAAGTCTTCCACAAATGAGAATTTAATTCACGTGGGGATGAATTTGTTCTTGGGGATCGAAGATCCAGGGGAGAACAAGGAATTGAACTCTTCAGAAAAATACACAAAGAAAGAGACAGCGCCAAGCGCCTCACATGCCCCTCACGTGGGCGCGGCTCAAATAAAGAGTGCTTAACACTCAGTGGTTGATGCTCTGCGCCAAGCGCCTCACGTGCCATTCACGTGGGCGCTGCTCAAATAAATAGTGCTTAGCACTCAATGGTTGGCGCTCAGCGCCAAGCGCCTCACGTGCCCCTCACGTGGACGCTGCTTAATAAAGAGTGATTAGCACTCAGTGGTTGGCGCTCAGCGCCAAGCGCCCCACGTGCCCCAAACGTGGGCGCTGCTCAATAAAGAGTGCTCTACACTCATCAACCAGTGTCCAATGCCTAGCGCCTCACGTGCTCCACACGTGGGCGCCATAAAGAGTGTTTAACATCTCATAAGAAACAAAAAGAAAGGGGAAAAAAGTCAAGTAAAGTATTAGTATCAGAACCCACATAAATACTCAGCATTGTTTGCACAGAAGGAGGACTGGGTCTAAGCAAGTGTTTAACACTTTATTTAAAAATGAAATGACTGGGCTGAGCCCAAGTTTGGCCAAACTCCTAATCAACCGAGCCCATGTGCTCTTTATTTTCCAGAGTGGTCCTAGTCCCAAACAAGACTACCAAGCTTCAGACGAATATTCATTGGTTCGAGGGTACATCTCCCCACACCTCTGATATACGTCGTTGTAATTCTTCAACGTCTTCAAAGAGGTGGCGGGTCCCGACAACCAACAATTCTACGGACCGCAACGTTCTTAAACTACAACGGACCGCAACGTCTTTAAAATAGCTATGGACCGCAATGTCCTTAAACTAACTATGGATCATAACGTCCTTAAACCAAACCCTCACCCCAACAAAAAAATGGTGATCGACGGACCGTAACGTCCTTAAACTAAAACAATGGAGCTCAAACACTCTCTTGTTGGGCCTGAATGATCCCAAAATCCTGTTGAGTAGATCTTAGTCTAAAATTAGACTAACGTATCCTTAACAAAAATTTAAGTTGATCTTAATCTCAAACTAGATTAACGATCCTTAAATCAACCCAAACCCAAATCTAAGAATATACGGATTTGGACTAATCCACGCCCTCTGGGCGACAACATAAATTAGTCTCCGTATACAATATACGGGCAACCTAAATAAATAAAAACACACACGATACGAAATGACCTTCTGGAGCAGGAGAAAGTGGTTATCGCTATACGATAACGCAATTAACCGTAGGGGCTTGCGCCTGCAGGAAAGAGCGTCCCCACAATCAAAACCCCCTCGCAAACTAGGGGGAATCTGACAAAATCTGCTATAACGGCCGCATCCGTCCAGACCTCTGAGACACGATGCCATAAATCAACTTGGCATCTCCGGAGAGGTGGACGGATAAATCCAAATAGTATTTGCCCCCAAATTCAGGCCAGACATCCTAACGTCCCGGCCGCGTCTTTCGACGGTAAACAACACACATTAAGGGTAAAACTCAAACTAGGGATCACTCGACGGAACTGTAATTTCATCCAAACATGGCTCTGATACCAACAAAACCATGTCATGCCCCGCTTCCCAAAATACGGAATACGAGGGGTGACTAGGCCATCCATCCTCCTACGGTCAGGGAATAATCCCGCCGTAGTCACACTTCGATTTCTAGCATTACATGGTAGTCAGTAAACAATGCAAGAGTAAAGGGAATCACACTTCACAACTTTATTACATTACAATAAAAGAGTTCGAGATACATTTATTTTGCAGAATGAAATAACTAACCAACGAAAAACAATGTGCTTAAAGCAAAAAGGAATAGAGCTGATGTTGCAGTCTAGACCTTCACGAGCTTGAATGGAAAGTCCCGCTCCTTGACTGGGTCCACTTCGTCCTCTGAGCATGCACACTCATGTCGTCAGGGCGACACATATAGCAATAAATATATATGATGGGTACAATACTATTAAACATGAAAAGTGCAACAGAATACAGAATATGAGAATAAAGAACATCATTTGAATATGAACAGTGCGATATAAGTATCATGTTAGTAAGTCAGGCAATGTGTATGTCACTGCTTATCAGTCACTAAGTCAATGAAATCAATTGGTAGAAAAGATACTTGTGTTTAACAAGAGTCTCGTGCATACCCGAGACTACGGTCCACTGTTGTCCGGGACATAATCCTGCAGTCTTGCCGCTAGACCTACGACCTAATGTGTGTGTGTGTGTATGTGTGTGTGTATGTATATATATATATATCACTAATATCGAATGATCATCATCTAAATCACTGTACCTCACTAAATACGAGTTTAATTCCATCTTGATTTCTCCCATTCTCCAGGTTATAATATGTATTCAAGTATTAGATAGGTTGTAAATAAATACGTATCGCTTTTACTTTCAATCACGTTTTCACTTATCAATATCACTTTCGTACTTGCCACAACTCAGTCACTAACACTTATAAACCGACAATGTACAACAGCCGCTAGGTCTCAATATAAACAATCACTATGCAGAATGTATAAAGCAAGCACAAAAATAGGCAAGAATGTACTGAACGAATATTCATTAAATTATGACACCCAACGCCATATGACTTGCAAAATTCACTATAAATCACACGTATAGAATCGACCAAAACAATATAAAAAACGTACAATATATACTTGATTATCTATGCGTTAAAATTAGTTTCATGTCAAACGGAATTCAGGTTAGGAACTCATCATCATTTTAAATCAGCGATCAGTTGCTGGAATTCCAGTTTCAGAACTGGAAGTCCAATTTCGCGCATGGTTTACTAGGGATTGTGTTCAGATTTAGGTGTTTTCCCAGTTGAATAAAATCTAGTTCTATCCGTTAAGTTTCCAACGCATCAAATGGATTAACCATATCCTTTCTGTACTAGAAGTTATTTCCTGTTTAATGTGAAGGTGTAAGAAATGTCACTACAGAAACTTCAGAACACATCGATATTCTAAAATACAAACTAAATATCAAACGACTATGAAACTGAATGAGACCAAATTTATATGTTATCTCACTAAATTATCTACGCGACAATATAGAAATTCGCGCATTATAAGTTTTATGTAGGTATGTAAAGGTGCTTAAATTCAGGTATTCTTGTGGAATGCTGCCCCGGACTGCAGTCCAACACTGAATTCCCAGTCAATTCTCGTTACAGTGGCCTATCAGCATTGAAGGGTAAACTTTATAGTGTTCTAGATTATCGAGTCGTCTTCGATAAGAACCCTAGATCATCCGGTTTTGATTTGTATTTAATTTACAATGATTTTAATAAGCAATACGCACGGTAAAATTTCAGATTTGACGTAACTAGACGGAGGTATCATTCATAGTGATGAAATCAATATTTTTCCCTCAAATTCTTACAAGTTATCTATTATCATTAAAGGGATTCATGGACCATAAATTCCGCCATTTTTATATAGGGTTTTCATCTAGGGTAGTGTATCGAACACTTGCAAAATATAAATATGTCACGATCGATACTACGTTTTCTTCACCTTAACAGATAAATTGTTCTCTTCAACTTAATCATAAAGGATTCACAACAAATTAATTCACCTCTCTCAGATTAAGGGATCATCATAGCATCATAACATAGCCTACCAACTGTCAAGTAAAAAAAGCAGAAATCATAGCTTAATTCCAAATTTGGAAGAGTCTCCAGCACAAAACAGAAGCAAACAAGTTCAAATCTGATCCAAACAAAGAAAACAAGGATGCAGCTAGATCACAGAATAAGCCTTTGTTATTGTTTTTGCTATTTGTTTCTTTTCAAAAAGGCAGTAACCATTTCGATACAAAGTTGATCCCCATAGTTGTAGAGAAATGGTCGAAAATTCACATTCCGGGGTGAATAATTTTACGTATATGCACCATAATCCATATAATTATGGTAATTTTCTTTTCCTGTAGTGTAACTTGAGTCCTGAATCTGAGGAATTGCCTTCACCTCCCAACTGCAGCATATGCTCGGTGCCAAACTCCAAAGGAAAACATATTCAAATTAATTAATAAGCATTAGCATATGTACAAATATACATAAACTTAAAATTTTAAGTTAAAACAGTAAAATTCTAGAAGTTATGTACACATGCTATATAAAACTTCGTTATCATACAATTATTAGAATGCGTAACTAAAACAAACACTATTATACTAAACTCTGAAACATCCTATTGGAGAGATCACCTCGGCAAAACATGATGCAAATAGAAATACTTGTTATATTAATGAAACCCACGATGACCTGAACAAGTATACTAGCACAACCGGAAATTGGCACGATAATAGTGTATTCAAGTGTTTTGGGCATATTGAATGAAAACCTTAATACAGGAAATGCACATGTTAAAATAATTTGGTGCGCAAAGAAACATAATAGCAGGTAAGCTCGGCTAAGCTAGACAATGTAAAGGAGTTATTGACCCAAGCACAACTCAAAAAAGTCAAATTTATAATCACCTGTGGTTGATGAGGCCTTGCAAACAATCTCAAGTATCGGTCATCAATACATTGATTGTATTGCATGCGAGCAACTTGCTGCAGCCTCTCCAAAGATTTCTCCAACATAGCTGCTTTATTCCTTAGATTTCGCTGCGACAAGCGAGAACCAGGAAAGTAGGAATAATAACTTAATTGTTTATTGTCAGAGCGCGTGACTGAAGATTTTGAGGATATACATCTATACAGTACTATTTACAGAAAACAGAAAACAAAACCATACACCTATGATGCTGCCTTAACATCTCCTGTAATTGATTCAGAATTGAATGTTTGGTGCAAAATTGCAGTATTTACTAAACCTTGTTGAGTTGGAAGATTGGACCAATGTGGAACCGGCATACTCTCCCTTCCCCTTGGGAGTCTTGTGAAACTGCCGTTGAATTTGTACCTGATAAGTTTTTGCATCCCTGGAGAAGGAACAATTAGTTGATAGTTTCATTTTTAAAACCCAAATGATGCAAGGTTTGTTAAAACACAAGGAAAATTAGGTTCTAAGCGTTGATTCATTGGCAAAGCAAAGACCGTTTAACCCCCCATATGCCAGAATCCAATTGTCCACCAGAAATAGAATTAATTTTTGGTAAAAGAGAATCCTCCAAAGAAGTGTCATGGATTAGTTGTAGGGCGCTATACATAGTGGAAGTATGGAGGAGATAATTATTCATAAAAATAGGCTAAATTTATTGAATACAAAAGAAAATGAAAAGCAAACAGCCTCTTATAAACTGATAAGAAGCAAAATGGACTTGAAGGAACAAAAACAAGTTACTACCATTGAGTTAAACCTTACTCAAAATGTTTTACCAATTACTTGATTTAATCTTTATTCTAGGTCAAATAATAGGATTTAGTAGACCTGATGAAATGCTCATGAAATTGAAAGCTTGTTAAATCTAGAATATTAATTATATTTTGATAGGCTAATGCTTAACATTAAAATAACTAGCACATTATGTAACATATATCTTTTAGTTTCACAGTTTATCTCGATTTTTCGTGATTTTCTTGAATTGTTCATTAATCCAGGTTTCCTTTAAGGTTTCCCTCAATAAGGGGGTTGCTAGCCTACTGCAACACGATAATGAAATAAGCACAACAAGATTATGGCAAGCAAGATATCCAAAAACCATCTGCCTTAAAATAGGAGAGGAAGAAACAGGTGCAATATTGCAATAGGTTTGTTGCATGTAATAAAAAAAGGAAAGAAAAATTCAAAGCTACTGGGCTTCACTCACTTATCAAGTAGCCGATAAATTCGCCTGTGAAAGTCCTCATTGCCTTCACCATGGGAATTGTAACATGTAAGATCAGGTGCACCGCCAAATCTGAAAGAGGGAAAAGAAACTCATAAGTGAAAAGGTACAAATATTGATAATCAATATAGCATGAGCTATAAAAGCAATACAACAACATCTAAAATTTATTATATTTCCAATATCTTTTCTAGCTACACTGCTTTAAACGTGCAACCAACATTCGACCAAATTCGCCTGCCCATGAAAAGGTATTGCAAAGAGGCAAGATAAGGTAGTCCGGGCCTCGAGGAGAATGAATGGAGATAATTTGGCTAGAGTAGAAGAAATGGCTAGATGTAGTATACATACTTACTAAATGAAGGTGGCAAATCCTCATTCAAAGATAGGTAAAGATAGAGGAGACCATATTAGAAAAGAACGGAAAAAAGATGGGTAAAATAGGTAGGAAAATCACTAGCCAAAAGACTATAAGAGAAATAGAAAAAACCTAAAAGAATAATAGGAAACACAGGCAATGAGAGGAAATGGACAGAGTGGGCAGGGATAGGAATGAAATGAGAAGAGAAAGAAAACCAAATGCGATCGTCATTAAGAGAAGGTAGAAGAGAAAGGGAAGAGAGGGTGTAGTGAACATCAAGGCTCAAATATACATATTTTTTTAATCATTGTATTATAATCATTCTTTATATGCAACATACCAAGCAAAAGATACAAGCAAGTCACCTATCCTGGTATTACTCTCTACCAAGCACGCTCAACATGAGATATTTTCCCTACTTGTTTCCTCCCTCAAAAACACTAATTCCGACAACTTTTTAATTTATATAAACCATTATAAGCTAAACACTTTGTTAGCACACATCCGATATGGGGCTATCAATTTTTCGGTTCATTACATTTTTTTTTTTTGAGATAAAAGGATAGGATCAAGGAGATCCTAGCCCCAAAAAAACTTTATTAATCAAGAAAACATAAAAGTTACAAATATTACAAGTAACAAAATGTAGAGCTTCAGTCAAAATAGAAAAGTCTCAAATATGCTAGAAGGAACACAAACGTCAATAAATTCCAACAAAAACAATAGAATCTTGAGACGGTTCATTACATTTAATGCATGGCATCCTGAACTCGCAGACCCCACATGCCTGCTTAAAGATATGCGATTCTGGAAGTGAAACCCACAAATTCTAGGAGAGCCCCATTCCACACGTTTGTACAATAATGGCACTTAGATTCATGTGCTCTAATTTCCAACACTTCCGACTGGTTTTACCTGGCTCAATACAGTTTAAAATGCCTAAAGCAAGGACTTTCAAGAATGCCAAAAACCCTAAACCCTAGTGCTACTCTTCACTACGCATGATTTTACTATGGGATTATTTCAATGGATACTCAAGATAGATAAGATTAGTTGAGTTTATTGAAAATACACTTTGGTTGTACATATGCAAGTGGCTTATTGACTTATGGGTTTGTGATAGAATACTTATGTGTATTTATAACGAGTCCTCAACAAAAACCAATCTAAAAACTAATAGTCCTAACCTCCAAACAAACACCAAAGTAAAGGTAAATGTATAAACTTTAAACGCTGTTCCTACAATTTAAAATAATATGATACATATAAATCAAATCAACTATCTAATATGTGATGTGTCATAAGATGGTCTATTGGCAGTTGCATCCACCTCGGTGGGAAAATATATGCCAAAGAGCCAAATAGGCCATAAGACGTTCTAACTATAAAACTGAATAACAAGTGAGTGAAAAACTCAAGATAACTACTGAGGAAATACCTTTAATTTTCATGACATTCATGATGTCTCTTCATATTTGGTTATATCTTTTGTTTCCAGAAATGGCCATCTTGGCGAAAATGTTCGATGTCTATTCTGATCAATTAAGAACAAAGAACCACCTGGAGATTTATTTTCTTTTTAAAATCAGTATGACCTCAAGTTAAACAGTAAGTAAAATTAACAAATTTAACTTTGACTAACAGGAGAAAATTAACAAAGAAGGTTTCATTTATGACATAAGGCAGTTGGTCTCAGAGTATCTCTACATCTAATGGAAACAGAGCTCAACTGAAATATATTCGAAGGCAATCAACAATTTAAAGAAAAGAACTTATCCCATATACATATAACCAACTCTATCAAAGAACTGAGATTAAACTGATAGCAAAACCACTAGTAAAATAGGGGGTTGCCCCTACGGATATTGGAATCCGTAGGGGCAGATTTAACTTGGCCCTACGGATTAATCCGTAGGGCTAAAAGGTTGCCCCTACGGGCCCAGACGTCCAAGAATAAAAATATTAATTCTTAATTTGGTGTTTGCCCCTACGGAGCCGCAAACAAAGGACCTACGGGTAAATCCGTAGGGGCAACTAAATATCGATTTAATAAAGGCACAGATCGATCGCCTACGCTCACTTTCTTTCTCTCTCGATCGCGCGCGAAAAAAATCCCCAAATCGCCACGCCGTTCTCCTCGTCGCCACCGTCGTTCTCCTCGTCGCCACCGCCGTTCTCGTCGTCGCCACCGCCGTTCAGGTGAGTAAATCTTGAGGTAAATTAAAGAATTTTTTGATTATATTGGGCTTAGGGTTCATGGCTGGGTCTGGGGTTGCGCGTGTGAGTTGGGGTTCGGCAGGGGTCGCGGTCAGGGTCGGGGTCGGGGTCGGGGTTAGGGTTGGGGTTCGGCTGCTGCTGGGGCTGGGGCTGGGGTTAGGGTTTGCCTTAGGGTTGGTGTTGGGGTTTAGCTGGCCGCGCTGGGGTTAGGGTTAGGCTGAGGCTGGGCTGGGCTGGGGCTGGGGCTGGGGCTAGGTCTAGGTTGGGGTTAGGGCTAGGTTGGGGTTAGGGTTAAGTGGATTGATGACAACAAAATACCATAATTTATAACTATATTACTCATCTAATGTATATGGCATGTGAAAGCTAGATGAAGGTCGAGGCAAGCACAACAAATTTGTTGGATGGGACAATGTCAATAGGAGCTCAATGCTATTTGGAAAAATAATAATTCAAAGACATAGTGGAGTTTTCGATTAGTGGCATGGACTAGTTTGATGTATGTAGTTGGTTTGATTTATGAAAAAATGGGGAGACAACATGCATGTATGCATATAGGTAACATCTGCCAATATGCCATATCCAGACCGCAATCTATTTTTGCCTATTGGCTAATATGAAAATATCGGCCCGCGTATATGACATAATCAAAGTTGTTAAATCTTGATACGGTTTGTGTTTCGTTTTTTTATTTATCAGTTCTATCAATATTGCGTATAACGCTTTATGATATCAGTATCCTACATTTGTAGTTTTAATTGTTGATTGTTATAGATGAATACCATTGCAATAATAGTTTTTGGTTGATGAATGCTATTGCAATGTAGGATGATTAGTTCTATCAATCTTGATCTCAATGGTTTAAAATCATGTTACACATACAACACGAATGCACAACAAACGCATAATTAGAGAGCGACTCGAGATATTCAGGTTAAAACCAATATATGATACTCGATGATAATATGAAACCTTCATATTCCCATCGATACTCATATATGAAACTAAAAGCGCCACTTAGTCCCCGTCTATCGGTTAACATACGTGCGATGCTCGTCGTGACCTAGAACTATACGAAAGTTGTTAAATATCGGACAGTATAGCTCGATACTAACAACCGTCGTATAGTCTACGCGACGAGAAAATTCAATCGTATGGTAACCCATAGATTTGTCCTGTGTGGACAAGTTAAGAATGTATAAAGCAAACGCCTTCATTCACTTTTGTTTTCATCCGTTTCGAGATATTTCGTCGGTACCTTTCCGCTGGTTCTCCGTGTACAAAGATAGATTAGATGTTCATTTCAACGTTGTTTCACAGCTTTGAAATGATTATCTATTTTATTACAGTGTACTCGGAGAACAGCAGGGAGGTGCTGCCGAAATTTACTCGAAACGGTTGAAAGCATAAGTGATGGGCGTTCGCTCTATACATTCTTAATGGGATAGAAGCCTACCCCCGACAGCCGGAACACACACATACAATAAGAATATACAACAAACGCATAATTAGAGAGTGATTCGAGATGTTCGGGTTAAAATCAATATATGATACTCGATGATAATATGAAATCTTCATATTCCCATCAATACTCATATATGAAACTAAAAGCGCCACTTAGTCCCCGTCTATCGGTTAACATACGTGCGATGCTCGTCGTGATTTAGAACTATACGAAGGTTGTTAAATATCGGACAGTATAGCTCGATACTAACAACCGTCGTATAGTCTACGCGACGAGAAAATTCAATCGTATGGTAACCCATAGATTTGTCCCGTGTGGACAAGTTAAGAATGTATAAAGCAAACGCCTTCATTCACTTGTGTTTTCATCCGTTTCGAGATATTTCGTCGGTACCTTTCCGCTGGTTCTCCGTGTACAAAGATAGATTAGATGTTCATTTCAACGTTGTTTCACAGCTTTGAAATGATTATCTATTCTATTACAGTGTACTCGGAGAACAGCGGGGATGTGCTACCGAAATTTACTCGAAACGGTTGAAAACACAAGTGATGGGCGTTCGCTCTATACATTCTTAATGGGATAGAAGCCTACCCCCGACAGTCGGAACACACACATACAACAAGAATACACAACAAACGCATAATTAGAGAGTGATTCGAGATGTTCGGGTTAAAACCAATATATGATACTCGATGATAATATGAAACCTTCATATTCCCATCGATACTCATATATGAAACTAAAAGCGCCACTTAGTCCCCGTCTATCGGTTAACATACGTGCGATGCTCGTCGTGACCTAGAACTATACGAAGGTTGTTAAATATCGGACAGTATAGCTCGATACTAACAACCGTCGTATAGTCTACGCTATGAGAAAATTCAATCGTATGGTAACCCATAGATTTGTCCCATGTGGACAAGTTAAGAATGTATAAAGCAAACGCCTTCATTCACTTGTGTTTTCATCCGTTTCGAGATATTTCGTCGGTACCTTTCCGCTGGTTCTCCGTGTACAAAGATAGATTAGATGTTCATTTCAACGTTGTTTCACAGCTTTGAAATGATTATCTATTCTATTACAGTGTACTCGGAGAACAGCGAGGAGGTACTGCCGAAATTTACTCGAAACGGTTGAAAGCACAAGTGATGGGCGTTCGCTCTATACATTCTTAATGGGATAGAAGCCTACCCCCGACAGCCGGAACACACACATACAAACGCATAATTATAGAGCGATTCGAGATGTTCGGGTTAAAACCAATATATGATAATATGAAACCTTCATATTCCCATCGATACTCATATATGAAACTAAAAGCGCCATTTAGTCCCCGTCTATCGGTTAACATACGTGCGATAATTTATTCTTTTCAACGACAAACGCACACACAAAGCATATACACGGATTTTCTCCTTTGTCAGTAACTATCCCGTTCTTATATTTCTCAATATAGTCAGCATAACCTACAATTTATATGTTATTCAGTCTAACATTGCCCATGAGTACGTCAGAGTTAAGGACTGGATGTATGTGGATTGGAAACAACGTATGCAACCTAAGTTTGTCGCAGGAGTTGCTGCTTTCCTTGAATTTGCACGCGCACATAATAAGATCATAATAGAGAAGATTCTCTGTCCGTGCGATAGATATTGCAATAAGTACTGGCAGAAGGTAGAATTGGCAGAGCTTCATATTGTAAAACATGGGTTTACTAGACTTTATTCAACTTGGAAATATCACGGGGAAGGAGAAGAATGCAGTACTGCGGTAGAAGAAGAAGAAGAACACGATAATGCGGCAGGAGAAGAAGAAGAATTCGGTAATACGGCAGGAGACGGAAATTTATTTCCATCAGAAGAAATGGAGGATATGGTAGAGGCTGCCATAGGTGAATCTATTCGTACCGAAGATGACATTCCTTCCGGTCAAGGACCGCGTGCGGATAAATATGAAAATTTCATGAATGATGCTAGGAAACCAATTTATGAGAATGCGAAGTATTCCACATTCTCATGGTTCGTCCAACTTTTCCAGATTAAGTGCCTAAATGGATGGAGCAACAAGTCATTCACAATGCTTCTTTCGTTCTTGAAAGATTCTATGCCTCCGGAAAATAATGTGCCCGAAAGCTGGTACGAAGCCCAGAAGATGATGTCTGATTTGGGTCTAAAGTGCGAGAAGATTCAAGCATGTCCTAAAAATTGCGTGTTGTACCGGAAAGAGAATTCAAATTTGAAAGAGTGTCCAACATGCGGAGAGGCCAGATATAAGCCGAAAGATTCTGATAAGAAGCCTGATATACCTGTGAAGATAGCACGATACTTTTCCATAACACAGAGGCTACAGAGGCTATTCAGGTGCAAGAAAACAGCCGAGGCAATGATTTGACATCACCGTGCTCCTCCAAGCGAAAATGGAAAAATGATCCATCCAAGAGATTCACCGGCATGGAAGGATTTCGATAGGAGGCACGCAATATTCAGTAGCGATCCTCGCAATGTCCGGCTCGGACTGGCTACAGATGGCTTCTGCCCATTCAACTATATGGCTAGAAGTCACAGTACATGGCCCGTTGTAATGATAATTTATAATCTGTCGTCTTGGTTGGCTATGGACCAATCATACTTTATGATGCCTCTTCTTATCGACGGACCAAACTCACCGGGGGACAATATCGACGTCTATCTCCGACCTCTGATCGAGGAGCTGAAAACTTTGTTCATTGATGGTGTAGAGACATATGATTCAAACACAAATACAACCTTCATACTGCTTGCGGCTTTAATGTGGACAATTAATGACTTTCCTGCGTATGGAATGCTATCAGGTTGGTCCGTACATAGTCACAAAGCATGTCCTCATTGCCATGAACACACAACATCAAAATTTTTGAATTTTAGCAGGAAGGTTTGTTATTGCGGCCATCGACATTTTCTGCCTCCAGACCACCCCTATAGGTTAGACACGGTTCACTTTGATGGTCATCAGGAGCTTCTTGGACCTCCATCCCCATTGTCCGGAGAGGGCGTGACTGCTAAATGGGATGGTTACAATAACGTGACCTTCGGGATGGATCCGACGAAACAGGTCAAACCACAATATTGGAACAAGTTAAGCATTTTCTTCGAGCTTCCGTACTGGTCTACAAATTCAGTGCGTCATTGTCTGGACGTCATGCATATAGAGAAGGGAGTATCAGAGCACATACTTAACTTGCTTTTGTGTAAAGACGGGAAATCGAAAGACAACATGAATGCTCGGATGGATCTACAAGAGTGGGGAATAAGAAGTGAACTGCACCCTAAACCGGTAGCGGGTAAACCGGGCAAGTTTGTACTTCCCAATACCGCTTATCATATGTCACAACCGAAGAAGAAAAGATTCCTGCAGGTGTTGCATGATTTGAAAGTCCCCACAGGTTTCTCAGGATCATTCAGTAAGAAAATAAAAATTGTGAAGGGTAAGATCGATGGGCTGAAAAGTCATGATCACCATGTTATCGTGGAGCACCTTCTTCCATTAGCCCTCAGGACTTCTCTCCCCGACTCGGTTGGTCTAGTAATCAACGACCTATGTTGTTTTTTCAGAGAGTTGTGTGCTAAAACACTGGAGGTTGCGACGCTGGATAAACTAGAAAATTCTATTGCGTTGATACTTTGCAAGTTTGAGCGCATTTTCCCACCGTCATTCTTCGATATCATAATACACTTGACGGTTCATCTTGCAACTGAGGCGAAGTTAGCCGGACCGGTACAATATCGATGGATGTATCCCGTCGAGAGGTACGTGTAATTTTTCGTTTCGCGCAATTTATAAATTTATTGTTGTCCTGTATGCCCGTATTTATTTATTCAACATATTCTCATTAGGTACCTTTACACTCTTAAGAAGTATATACGCAATAAAAATCGACCAGAGGGTTCTATCATGCAAGGTTATCTTCTTGATGAAGCAACCACATTTTGTTCCCGCTATCTGGACGAGAACATTGAGACAAGGCTTAACCGACCACGAAGAATTCAAGACGGGCCATATGGTAAAGCCGAGTATAAGAGGGTAGACACTATGTTTATCAACAAGATATACCGGTTTATCTTGCTTAATTGCGCATGTCTTGAACAAATTAGAGAGTAAGTTCTTTTGGATTAATTGTTATATCTGTGTTTGTGTGTGTATGAAATGACATAATATTAATGTCACAATTATTTGTCGAAAACAGAACTCATTTAACGAGGTACGTGAGGGGCATCCTGATTGGAACGAAGAACGTTTGGAAAAATACCGTCAGGATAATTTTTGTGATTGGGTCACAGAGCATATAAGTTATTCGAATTACATTTTATTGCTATCAGTTTTAATCTAAACTTGTATCGTTATGTATTTGTCGTAAAATTTGTTTTGTTAGATCCACGATCCGAACTTGTCTGCATCATTTGAGAGTGATTCAAGATGTTTAGCTCAATTTCCTAGTATGGAGGTTGCATATTACAAAGGATTTGGTGTCCTTGGATACAAATTCGAAGTTAAGGACATAAAAACATTTAGAACCACTCAGAATAGTGGGATTGCGACGGTAGGATCGGACGGTGTGATTTACTATGGGTACTTAAATTGTATACTCGGCATCCACTATCCCGGACGATCAAAATCCTTTTATATATTCCAGTGTACTTGGTACGATCCGCGAACCGATACGGACAGGTGGAGAAGCAGTCTTGGGACTTGGAAAGATGAATATGGATTGACCAGTGTGAACACACTTCGATTTTACGGTCAGGACGATCCGTTTATCTTTCCGAACCAAGCGTTCCAAGTATACTATTCACAGTGTTTAAAGCATCCGGGGTGGAGTGTTGTATGCCGATGGAAACCCATAGATGTCTACGATGTCCCAGAATATGAGGACAGCGATGAGGACGAAGAAGAGAGAAGGCTTAAAGTGCTCCGACCGTCTATTTCGAAGGACGGGTTGTCTTCGACCGATCATGAAGTTACGTGGGTTAGAAATGACATCGACGATGAAATCCAAGTAGAATGTATGATGCGCCCACGAAACGAAAAAGGTTATCAGTAATGTTATATTATTACTTCACATTTTACGCTCTATACATATATAGTCAATACTTTTAATGATTGTCTAATGCGTCCACGAACCGTTTATCTAGATTTGATGGCGATGTCGGGAGCAGCGAGGGGCGGCAGGAGCTCCAGCCGCGGCAGAGGCAGAGCGGTTCTGCCACCCGGAGAGCTCCGTAGGGAGCTTCAGAGGGCCGGTCTTGCACCTAGATCGGAGACCCCTTCGGATGCCTCCTTCCGTGTGGATTTTGCCACACCTCCAGGTATACTGTACGCATATCCATTTTGAATGCAATATTACAGATATTCATGCCTGTTTATGTCAAAATTACTTATACTGTCAATGTTTGATTGTCTAGTTGTTGGTGATGCGTCCACATCTGGGACAGAGGTCACCCCCGCTCCTCCAGGTATGTTTATATATCATATAGTGTATGTATATTGATTTAGAATGCTATATCATAAATACACACATTCCTTTTGCTCTTACTTAGCAATTTTTATTATTGTCTAGCTGTAGGTGGTGACACCACCGCACCTGCGGGTATGTTTATATATCCTATAGTGCATGCATATTGATTTAGAACGTTATATTATTGATCTACACATTCTTTTTGCAATTACTTATATAATCTATTTTTAATTGTCTAATTATAGGTGGTGCGTCCACATCTTCCGCAGGGGCCACTCCTGCCGCTTCCATACCCTCCGCATCGTCTGCAGGTTAGTATGAATAAATTTAAAATATTTACTCATTTTACATATGCTCTATAGAATAAATATGAACTTCATGGAAATTTAGCGTCGATGTTTATTTTCTAGTTGGAGGGGATGCGTCCGCATCCGGGACCCCGGTTGTTCCCCACCGGAGGAACTATCGTCCCGCTCGTGCTGCTGCCCGGGCCCAGGCTCATGCGATAGTCACCGGAGATATATATCACACTTGAATTTTCGTTTAACCTTGATTTCTTAATACAACTTTGTCTTATTATTGATTGTCTTGATATTTCGTGCAGACGCAGGGCCTCCCCATCCCCAGAGTTGGACTCGAGGTCCGAATCAGTCCCATAGGCTGAGGTCTAACAGAGCTAGGGGGAGGCAGCATTCCCCCTTTTTTTTACTCTTGACTATCGCTATACCGGTCCTCATGCCGAGAGGTTCGGCCGGTATTTGGGGGACGAGAGCCGGCTCATGAAGAACTATCCACTTCACGTTGAGTGGGGCGAGCAGCACCAGCGCTCATTCGCCCTCTTCTTTGATCAGGCTCGGGTATGTATTAATATATATTTACATTTGATCTATCCAATATATTTATTATTAACACTTGCAATCTAATAACAATGTTTTTTGTATTTTCAGTTGGATTACGATTTTCAGCCTGTAACCGATCCTGATCACCCGGGGAGGGTGCTCGACCTTCATGCTCTGTACAATGGCCTGATGAAGAACATGCAGGCCAAGGTCCGATACAACAGGAATGAGCTGAAGGCCGACTGCTACTCCCTGTGAATGGCGACCCCCGAGGCAGAGAGAGCGGCCCTCCCATCTACTCCGGCGTTTGCGAGAGTCGACATAGAGACATGGCCTCTATTGTGCGCTTATTTCGACTTCCAACGCAAACAGGTATGTATTTTAAATGTAATTCATTATTTATGATATAATTTATTTCTTTGTGTTTCTTAATTAGAAAACTAAATGTTAATGCGTTGTGCAGAAACAGGCCACTCAGAATACAGAGAACAGGAAGTCGGCAAAGAGGGGTCGCCCCACTTACACAGGTGGCTCGAGGAACATTACTCGAGCCATGGAGTTATCGGTAAATTACAATAGACCGACGTTTGTGATATTCTGCAATATTAAGAGTTATTTTCTAATATTTCTAATATTAAGAGTTACTTTCTAATATTGCAGACATCTCGGACCGTGGCGTCAGGTGGTACACCGAGCGTGTTGTCCGCATATCTTGCCGTCCACGGCACCTTGACAGATCCCGTCACGGGTGAGTTTCGATATCCCGACGTCGCTACCCAGGAGTACTGCGTAAGTGTTAATATTTTTTCTACCCAAATTTGAAATTTTAGTTTTGGAAGGTTCAAGTTTAAATCTTATACTTATACTTTACTGCTTAATGTGGGTGTAGGAGCGGGTGGTTGAGCAGGCCCAGGCCTCGGGGATCGATTTTACCGGACAGAGCGATCCGAGGCTGCTGACCCCAGTTCTGGACGCCGCACACGGAGGGCACCACGGAGGTTGGGAGAGAGGCCAGGGACTGGGCCCTAGCAGGGCCCATATGAGGTTGGACTCCACCCCGGCGGTTACTTCCTCCGTCTCCGGTGACCGACGTGTCCATCAGGAACTGGAGAGCTTGAGGGCCACCGTTCAGGAGTTGAAGGAGATGCTGGTATGTATACTGCTTTATAGTAAAATATCATGTCATATTATATAGATATCAACATATCCATAATTAGTACGTAGCTTGAGCTTATTTGGTTTTAGACTTAAGTTTGATTAATCATACATACAGATGTAATTAAAATAAACAACAAACTAGATATCCAAACGGGGTTTCGAAATAACTTAATAATGATACGAATTCGAATAATACACAGTTCTTACACGCTTATTACACACGTTAGGTCCAGACGCGACAGGGTATATCGGCCGAGCCTCCACATGCATCTCCTTCGGCTGCGGCTCCGTAAGCCACTACATCGGCTGTGCTTCCGCAGACAGCTCCTGTAGCTCCACCGCCCACTCAGACTCCCGCAGCCGCGGCTCCGCAAGCGACTACCTCGACGGCGGCTGCGCAGACCACATCGCCAGCTCCACAGGCCGCTCAGACTCCCGCTCGCGCCGAATTACAGAGTTTATTGACCGAGGAGCAGGCGCGCGTTATTCTATCGTTATTCAGAGGTGGAGCTGGACCGAACTAGGGTAGCTTTTTGGTTCTTATCTTTTGAAACATGTATTTATTTATATCATACACATTGTACTATATTTTGAAACGATATCGATATTGGTTTATATTTATATCATATTCAGTTTTTGGATTTCTTTTGTATATTATATGCGTGAGATGTGATTATGAATACTGCAATATATGTTGTGTGATGATTATTTTTATATTTGATTGATGTATATATTATTGTGCACAGGGCGGGAAAAAATCAGGCAGCACTTTTTTTTAAAAAAAATACAGACAATATGTACCTACGGATTAATCCGTAGGCACACATGTTGCCCCTACGGCTATATCCGTAGGGGCAAAATATCAGCAGTAACTGATATTTGCCCCCTGATCTCAGTACCGGAGGGTTGGAAGTGCCCCTACGGACATATCCGTAGGGGCTACTGCCTCTCCCCTACGAAGATATCCGTAGGGGCAAAATATCAGGAATCTTGATATTTTGCCCCTACGGATAGGTACCTACGCAGTTATCCGTAGGGTATATAACTTGGACTTACAGACATATCCGTAGGTACACTTAATATATTAAAAAAAACCGTAAATAATATAAATTTTTTTACCTTACGGCTTGGTCCGTAGGGACACTAGGACCTACACAGAAATCCGTAGGGGCAAGAATTTGCCCGTAGGGGCAAGTTCAGGGCCTCAACTTGCACCTGCGGCCTTTGCATCTACGGGGTATTTTTTCGTCCCTACGCATATATCCGTAGGGGCAGTGGGTTGCCCCTACGGATAAATCCGTAGGGGCAACCCTTATTTGTAGTAGTGAACTGTAAAAGAAACACAAACGTCTCAATTTGTAGATGTTGGGTTGGTATTTACTTTCCAACCTTTACTATAACTTTTGGTAGAGCTTCATATGTAGAAAGGCATGATTTAAGTGCAGTGCAAAGCATAATGTGAGATGCTATGGAATGGAGAAACACCGAAAGGAAAATATGTGGACGCTGGATTAGTGTTTCCCATTCTATAACTATTATTAGACTTTTTTAGAGCTTAATATGTAATGGCATAAGTTAAGGACAATCTAAAGCATAACATGAGATGATATGGAATAGAAAATACCAGAAAGAATTCAGTGTGATAAATTCCAAGTTCAAAAAGCCAAGAACCATGATACTATATATAGGTTCCCTAGAGACAAAGGTAGATAGTGTGTCCGTTGAGAAGACATAGCATTCCTTTTGATATATCAAGAATTGAAGATTGTACCGAGATAAAAAGTCATGTTACCATGTGCATTACATAGCTAGATCATCAACTACTATTGCGCTTCTCTTCACATTTGATCCTTTAATAAGCATAAAGCTATGTGATTTTGCAATTACACAGGAGATGGAATATAAAAGTCATCGAAAGACAAGGGGTTTCATTCGAGCATCTAATCATATGTGGTATAGGGGGTGGGGGGGATAGAGGAAGCCAAAATGGAAGTATTGAAAACTTTGAAATCAAGTTAAACAGGTTCTATTGAGCAGATAATGCAAATCAAAACTGGTTAAGGCCCATGACCCACATAATGTCAACTATGATGTTGTGAGGTAGAAGGCCTTAATAATAACAACAAAAAAGTGCATGGGTCCACTCAAGATCGTTTGCAGTGATATAATATTTCAAATTTAATAATGTATGAAATATAATTAGATTAATAAACCGATAACAAAATTTAATAAACTAGCCTCATCAGACATACTAGGAGGTGTTCGAAGCAGTTCCTTGGAGAAGTTAAACCTACTGTGGTTGCAAAGAATTTCATAAATCTCACTACGACGAAGCCATCGATATTTTGCCGGACTCACAAAATATTCATTACCTGTTCAAAAATACGATAATTGTTAAAATCAGAATGCAAGTGCATTTAGATAATTGCTTTTGCTAGATATTCACCCATCACCATATATTCGTTGCGCCATCAGAGATTTGAGCAAAACAAAAGGTGCTATGATTTACAATTGGATTCTTATGTTGATCTTTTGATTTTCCTCCGTAGGAGTCGCCAAATAGTGCATAGGAACTGAAATAAACAAGGAGATGTATGGTTTCCACTGGTAGAAGAAAGAAAGTTAATGTACTACCATGGAATGCTGAATTCTTATTTCTTTTTTCCTTTTCTGTTTGATTTAGTATGCATTTTTAATGCACCGCACGTAATCCTTTTGAACACCCAAGTCCTAAGTACAGTATGTGGAGCTGATTCTAACATGAAATAGAAGCCTTGTCTGGTAGACTTTATAATCATTACTTTAAATTTATGCCCTTTTGTTATTTTACTATTATCGATGATAAAGCTGATGACCGTTTATTATTTGATATTAATTGTAAGATATTTAGTTTATTTCATATTTAGGTGAATCGTTCCAGTTACACAATTTTGACCTTGCTATTAATATTGGGGACTCTATTGATGCAGTATTTGGTTTTTAGCTACTGATGGTTTAAATTCTAACTCCTACACAGCATTTTGCAGATTATTATTAGGGATTTTGTTCGAGCAAACTTATCAATGTTTTGTACTCTTTTTCTCGGTCAGTATAATCAGTTACATGAATCTACTATCTTATATAATTTGTGAAGAAATCAGGTGACTGAATAATATGAACACATTATTATTTTTATACAGCTCCAAACCCTTAAACACAAAATCATATTTGTACACTAGTTTGTACGAAAAAAATAACATAATGGAGTATGAAAATAGCGAAACTGTAACTATGTCTCAAAAGCCGATGGGTCTGACATCAAGTGGGCCAAAAAACTTTGAAAGTTGCACACTGGTACTTGATTCGTATAAATACGTTATTTGTTGTTTAAATTTTTTTTTCAAAAAAGAAAAAGAACAAGAAGAAATATTGATATAACAAACACCTATTTCTGTATTATTCATAAATGGAAGCAATTTTTCTATAATAGTCAAGAATCAAGACAGTTGGGACCAAATCATGTAAAAGGTTAATACGTAGAATCATAATTTCTAGTACATGAAATCTTAGTGAATACAATCTTCATTCACCTAACCAAAGGTGTTCTTCATGAACAAAATCTACTTATATGGTACGTGTACCAAATTTTTATGGCATTTAATGAGAATGATTCATTCACAATATGATGCATTCATATACAGCAATATTGGCCGGAGATACATAGTGTGATTGGGTCTATAAAAAGAGTCAGATGCAAGGATTAGTTTCTTCATAACATACTCATAATGACAACCATATGGTTCTAAGCTACTACGCCACTCAATCATGAGCAAGTCCCATTTCATCTCCATCCCAAAAATATTGTAGTGGCCCAAAGAAGAGAATGGTTTCTTTGGTTCAACCAAAGAGCCTTATTATCATCATCTCCTTCAACACTCTCGTTGGGTTTGGCCGGAGATGAGGATCACATCTCAAGCGAGCGCACAGTCAGAGGTCGCAGCTGCAGATGATGTTCGACAGCTGAACATGATTAAGGAAAAGGGACCTTCTTTTTGTAGATTACCGTTATTTATTCAAATTTTCTTTTTGTAGATTCTCTAAAATAGGAAGCTTGTTAGCATTCATTTGTTGCCAACATCATCCAAATAGATGTTAATAAAAATTGTTATTAAATTGTCGTGCATCTATGGCTTAAAATGGCTTGTGCCATGTATAAATCTTCACAAATTGTAAACGGTTGTCTCTCTTTTATTTGTAAATGGGAATTCCTGTGGAAAATATATGATTCTACATTTAAAAATGATACATTTACATTTAAAATGGCTTTATTTTTGTTTTTCTATGGAATTCAACAGCTAGGAAAAGGGACTCAATACGCGTACCTGATGAGAATGATACATAAACCCTAATTTTTCTGCTCGCAAATTTCCCAAATTTAATCGCTATCAAGATCGCGCTCTTCGTCTCTGAATGAAGATTCGAGGCTTTTGGGAATCGAAATCAATGAATGCTTGAGGGTTTTGGGGGATTTTATTTTATGGCTGTAAAGTGCGGTTTTAGACCGCAAACTCGTCAGCATTTACTTTAATCTGAAAAACACTATAATTCTTTCCCTGTCAATGTTATTTATATGAAAAATATTGGAAATTCATGACATTTATTTAAAATAAAAATATCCGTGGTATTTATTTAAAAAGCTTATGTAAGTTCATTGTATTTATTTGAAAAAAGTCTATGGTATCTATTTGAAGTACATGGTGTTTATTTATAAAATATCCATTACATTTATCTTTAAAACTTTGAGAATTCATGATATGAAAATGTAAGTGGGATTTTGAGTTGATGGCACTATTGTAATATGGCTAAAGTGTAATTAGTGGGAATTTGTGATTGACAGCAGAACTATAATTATATTGAAGTTTTGTCATCCATTGATTTTCCATTATTACCCTCACAACTTTATCAAAATTTCAAATTTACCTACAAAATCTAAATTTTATGATAAGCATATTGAGTGATGGTAAAAGGGGAAATATCAAAATTTTCACCTCGATGCATGGATGGATGGAGGAATGAAAGAATGTACAAGAAATCATGAAGTATTTAAAAATACAAAATTAAAAAAGCATTTTAATATTCTATCTAACCGTCGATAAAATAGCATGAAAAACATGTCATGATATTGTTTTAGCATGAAAATCAAGCGCGGAGAATATATATATGAGACGGCCCTTGGTGACCCTACTCAATTTCATTCAAAAATAATAATAATTCAAGTGGCAGAGCCAACCGGTTGTTAATTACCTTCCAAAACCTAAAAAATTCATGGGATTTAAATCCCGGATCTCCAACTCTGCTTAAAGGGCATAGTTAATATGGCATACTATTAGCTCGAAAAATATATAGAAGATCATTTATAAGGTTAATTGGAGTATGCATTAATTTATATTTCATATTAAAGATAACTTTTGATGTTTCAACGTGCAAGTATATTTGGACCCTCCATCGATAACTTCCTGGCTCAGCCTGTGGTCAAAATAAATCATCATGAAATCAAATAATACATAACAAAAACAAAAGATTTATTAAAAAAACTCACTTAGATTGCAGGTTAGGACTCTACTCTCATAATCCTCTGCACAAGAGCACTTAAAAGAGAACAAAGAAGAATAGATCCTCTTGAGTAAAAACAAAACAAAAAAAAAGGTTAGAGGACCTGTTTTGATATGGAGTTAAGAAAGCTGTGGTTTATTTATAAGCGGAGGCAAAGAGGAGCAAACTGTGATTTGCAAGCCTGTAACTCCAAAAATAGAGTTTATAAAACTTTAGTCAGATTGGAGTTGAGATAACCGCAGTTATCTCAAGTTTTAGGCTGAGATAATTGTAGTTATCTCAACTCCAAAACGGTTGCCAAATAAAGCAAAGTTGGCATCTGAAGTTAAGGTTTTCTAACTTTATGAAACTGTAGTTTACAAAACAAAACTCCATTCCCAATCGGGGCCTAAGCATGGTGGCTGCCTTAGGATTCAACAACACATAAAAAATACCAAGCAGTTTTTCTTGCTGTAAAAAACCACCCGGCCTTCAAGGGATTGTGTCATGTCCCGCTTCCCAGTAGACGGAAACGGTGATGTGGCAGGCCGTAATGTATTTACTAAGAAATAAATACGTTAAGCGTAATTAAGTAATATATAAAAATGAACAAGAACGACAACAGTAATAAAATAAACAGCAATTTTATTTATATACAACTGTTTGAAATGAAAAGATACAATGATATAAAGCAAATGCCTAAACAGTGGCATACTGAATATAAATGCAAGAAGAACTAGTAGTCCGGCTGAGCTGTAATCTGGTCCAAGTCCTCCTGGCTCGGTTCTATCTCCTCAGAGTCCGGTCCTCTTGACGAACATTCCAAAGAAAAAAATAGAAAGGAATGTCGTCAGCGAACTAACACTCGGTAAGTTCTAAAAGAAGAAAGAAAAGATGGTATATCAAGTGAAATGAACAGGTAAAGTGTATATGAATGATTACTGGTATATGATAGTTATTATAACGTGTTTGTTTGTAATTTGGTAAGCAATGTATTCATGTATACGAGACGAGTCCATCTTACCCCGTAAACTATGGTAACATATAATACAAGGCCCCGTCATAACCCACGGGACAACGGCACGAGAATTCATGTAGGTGTCTTTTAAGTGACCTCTCGTGTCACGATATACGTTCCGTACCAATTTACCCCTTTATCCCCGCGTAATGTATTGTATAGATTATGTTTACAAGTTTTGCCGAAAACATGGATACAAAATGTTAAGTATTCATGTTCAGGATGTAATCATGTATTCAAGTAGTCATGTCAAGTTCAAGTCAAGTTATAACCATGGTTCGGTCAAATCAAGTTAAGTATACATGTTTGATATTGATGTTTGAGTTCGAGTATTCATATTCATGATCAAGTATTCATATTTGATTTTGGATTCAGGTTTGAATTGGACACGGACTGAGTCAGAAATTTGTACTGATTTAACTCTGAAATTCTTAGGTTCAGGAGTCATCAGCAACTGCTATACATGGACGGCAGGATTTGTGTTTTTTTTCAAGACAATTGCCATTGATAACTTCTGCTAAGTTTTCTAATCTGAACAGGCAAGCACTCACTTTCTCCAGTTCCCTGGGGCTCAAGAGAATTGATCCCGCTTAAACCTATATTTACTAGAATCCTTAAATATTGTTTTGTATATCTCGAGAGGTTTTATGAAAAATATATATATGGATTAAAAATAAAATCTCGAGGGTGATTTATATTACTTAGGGTTTTCATGAGCATGTGTTTTAAGTATTGGGGTATTTTCATGATAATTACTCAGCTTTCAAAAGTTTATGGTATTTTAGTGGAAAAAATAGTCTTTTTAGTAACTTGATGGTATTTTATTGACATTTTTTAATCTTTCATTTTTATAAAAATATAGTTTCATAATATAATGAAAATATGGATTTATAATTTTATATAATTTTAAATTTAAAAAAAATAGTTTTATTTAGAAAATTCATTTTTCTTAAAAACCGTATTTATATCCTTTCGAGATCGAATACTCAGTGAGGAGTGTTGTATCTCGTTCTACTATCTCCAGAATGTGCGATAATCCGCACCATCTATTAGCGGGTCTCCTAATAAGAGTTGTAGATGTATAATTGTAAAGAAATATGAAACACCGTTTAAAAGAAATCCGGTTTTAAAGTAGGTGGTATTTTATTGTAAAGTTTATACTTCGAAACAAATATTCATACAAATTAGTATCATACTATGAAACCAAAGTGTACGTGAGGGGCAGGTCGTTACCCCGTGAAGTTTTTTTCTCTAAAGGTATAGTTTTAATGAAACTAAAAGAAGTGATATCAAAGTTCATGGTATTTTAATGAAAAAGTTAAATTATGGTTGTTTCACATGAGATTCTAGGTTAAACTTGATTCTAAATATTGGTATTTAAGGTTACAAGTAATTTATAAGAATTTGGTTGTACAATATATATAAGAAAAAGGAAGTTTCCAGAGTTTAGAAAAAAGATATCGGTATTAACTTCACTTACCGATATAAGTTTTAAAATTGGATTTCAATGAAGAGAAAGAGAGTTTGGGAGAGACTTACGGGTTGAAAAACTTAGGAAGAGGGTGAGGAAGGGAAGAGTGTCGTCGTGGCATCGCGGGAGCTCCGGAATTGGTTTCGATCTTCGTCGGAAGAAACTTGCTCGCTAACTCCACTTGAAACTTGCTCGCTAACTCCACTTTACTCCACTTGCACTTAGGAACTTTTGAGAGATTTTGCTAGAATTTTCAGAATGGTGAAGGGATAGGGCATGGGGTGGTATTTATAGTGGAGAAATAGGGTTTGGGAATTAAAAATGTGGATTAAAAAGTATTAAAATGGTGTTAAATTGTGAAATGATCGGTCTCTGTTTGATTGCAGGGAAATCAAACAGTGCAGAGGAGTTAAGGTTGGATGAAGAGACGAGTGTTGTTCAGTCGATAAAACTGCACATTTGTAGTACATTTTTCCTACCATTTTTATATTAAAAAAGGACTTTATTATAATATATTATACATATGAGGGTTTATGTGTAAAAACATTATTTTCCATGTGTTAATATATTTTAATTATCATTTGGTAGGAAAATGTATGCAAATAATATTATTGACCTAATCCTAGTAGAACAAAGTCTACTAAAATCTTATTTGAGTTGTTGTGTAGAATATTTCCAAGTTGTGCAGAATTTTTCAAGGCTAGAATCAAGCAAATCAAGTTGTTGAAGAAATCTTGCCAAATTAAGAAGCAAACTTGGAGACCAAGTCTGGAAGCAACTGAGAGAAGATTTCTGAAATATGAAAGTGCCTAGGATTGCCAAATGTCACCATTAGAGAGCCCAAGAAAAACGACAAAGAGATCTCATCCCTTGAGCGCGGATCCGCGGCCTTAGCCCCCATTTGCCGCGGATCCGCCGCAATTTAGGGGAGAGAGAATGCAAGATTTTGGGAGATTGATGACTGATAAATTTTACCAACTTTTCAACAATAATATTCTGGGTTTGCACTATATAAAGACACCGAGGGCCTCTTGGAAAAGCTATCAAGCCGAAGAGTCACGAAGTCCAAGACGGCTCACGCATCCAAACTGATCATCAACGGTTCATCTACCCCCTTGGAAGAGATCGAGAAGCAAACTAGTCTTTGTAATCATTTTCTAAGGAATCAAAGTGTAGATTGTTCAAGTTGATTAATAAAGGTAGTTGTTTTATTTAATTCTTTTGCATTTTACATTATGTTTTCCCTCTCTATCTTTTCATCTTCTTTTCCCAACATGCGCGAGTAATTCTCCGCTTGTTAGGGTTCGTAAGATTAGGGTAGGCTAATGGACGATGAAAATAACTAAACCCTTTTTAAGTCCTATAAAGTTTAGGAACTTTATCAAAAGAATCATTAATATCCTAATTGGGCGCGCTAGCAATTCTTTGATAGTTCCGACCGCGATTAGCGATTAGATTAATGATTGTTTTGGTAAAGGCTAGATATGAACGGAGTTCCGTATCGAGATAAGGGTTAAGAGTGAGATTCCTTTTCCCTCCAGAAACCCTAATCTACACGCATCACCGTCGTTCTAGTTCTAAATCTATTAATGGATAAAAATGGTAACTTTTAATTAATCGTCCATAACTACTAAATCCTAACGAACCCTACAAGCCCCTTTATTATATTAATTACATCTTTAAAATAATCTAGATCTATATTTTACATTCTTGTTTAACGTAGATCTAGAAATCTTTCTATAAAATTCTTTATCCCTCCTCTCTTTCTCAACACATCTAAAGTAAAAGTAAAAGGTTCCACGTTTCCCAGAGGACGACCCGTACTCATCTCGGTCTAGCTACGTGCGACACCGTTATTGATTGCGGTAAACAAACACAAATTTTCACATCAATCAAATGGCGCCGTTGCCGGAGATACGTGCGTAATTTTTTATTTTTACTATTTGTGTTGAATTCTTAGACGAGTCATATCATTATTAACACAAAACTGCAAATTGCATATTTAACGATTTGTGCGTGAATTTTTGCAAGGAGATCTGGAGACACAGAATTAAGGGGAACAGGGAACAGAGACATTTTTAGAGATCCAGAGGAGCACAGAAAGCTATACAAAAATTTTCATCAAGTGATCCCTCTACTACGCGGCGGAACCGCGGCACAAAGGTGCTTCCTGCGGTGGAAACGCGGCGGCTTGGAGGGATTAGGGCTACGGAATTCTCTGGTAAGATTCTCAACTCCTTCTCTCTCTCCTCAAATCCAATAAAATCTATCTTCTGCAGGATTCTTTGCAAAATTGCGCCGCTCAAAAATCTTTTTGCAAAAGTTTTGTGATTGGTTTTGTTTTGCATATTTAATACGGACTCTAAGGGGCAAAGACCAAATCAAGATTAGGTGGGGATTTCATCACCCTTCCTAAGCCCCACAAATCACAAACCGAGCATATAGATCAACCCTTCATTAATTTAAAAAATATCTAGACCAGACTCTAAGGACTGTTGCGCTCAATAAGGACAGAGGAAGGTCGTGGGTAATCTATCGTTTATCCGCATTACTTTTGTAGTGCCTAGGCAAGTGTGACAAAGGCTAGCGGTTTTAATTAGGCCCACGACGTGGTTCCTTCCCACTTACCTGGCACTTATCTGGCTACAAGGGTAATACGGAGGCGGTAGAGGATTTATCCTGCGGCTTGTCCTTTGGAAGTCTAGGAGCGGTCTAGAGACTGACCTAGGTAACCTTAGTTCTAGGGTTGCTTGTGCATCTTAGGGAGATTTGTCTTGAGTCCCACTTTTTCAAAACAAGCCAATTTTTAAATCACACACACGCTGCCACTTGCACTAAACCCGCTTAGTGCATGCTCGGCTGGACACGGGATCCTAGTGCCCGTCTTGTCCGCGTTCCTGTTATCGACGCCGAAGTCGGTACTTCTTCATCTTCTTTTACCCCACCACACACCACATCGACCGTGATGGACGGCACTCCATCTAATTATAACACCACGCTGCCACCGCCCATAGGTGCGCAGAATCCACCGCGCATTTCTCTCCAAGAGAGATGCTATCCTATCCGTGGTCCCCTTCCTACTTGTCTATCTCTTCCACCACCTAACGGGGATAATTTCGAAATTAAACCCCACTACATCAATCTGCTGCCCAAATTTCACGGGCTTGAGTCGGAAGACGCGTACGTTTTCATCACCAAATTCGAAAACGTATATGCAATGATGGGTACTTCACAATTGACCTTAGATGCTATGCGCTTACGTCTTCTCCCATTCACATTGTGCGACTTGGCAGAAAAATGGCTTTATAATACTGCTGCACACTCTATCACTAATTGGGATGAATTCGTCGTAGCATTTCTTAAGAAGTTTTACCCAAATCATAAGACTGCCCACATTAGGAGCGAGATCAACCAGTTCACCCAGCTTCCCAATGAACCATTTTAGAAGTGCTTTGAACGTTTCAAGGATCTGCTTGTCCAATGCCCCCATCACGGAATACAAAGATGGGATTTATGTCGGATTATATATGAGGGCATTAATCCAGCGACAAAGCAGATACTTGAAACAATGTGTCAATGCAATTTCATGTCTAAAGATGACGGTGAAGCTTGGAAATATCTGGAAGACCTTGCAGAACACACGTTGCAGTGGGAAAGCGTAAGACCATCTTCAACTAGGGGAGGTATTCACCAGCTCGACGTTTCCATCGCAGTAAAAGCCGAAATGGCAGCGATACAAAAGAAACTCGACGCTATTGAAAACAAGTTCTCATCTTTCTCCCTAAATCAGGTCACGCTTCCTAAGACCGTCTGTGGTTGCTGTTCGGATCCTTCACACTTAACGGAAGAATGTCCTATGAATGCATCGTTTCAAGCTAATGCAGCTTTTCAGCAGCGACCTAGAAACTACCCTTATTCTTCCACGTACAATCAAGGATGGAGGAATCATCCTAACTTTGCTTGGAATCAAAACCAACAAAGACCTCCTCCACAGCAACCACAACCACAGAATCAGCCCCCCTTTCAGTCACAAAATTTCCAAAATCCGGCCAACATTTCTACACCACAAGTGGCTGGTACTGACAACTCACTTGCACAAACTTTGGATATGTTCATGAAACAATCCATGCAAAATTCGGCTGAGATAAGGTCTTCTATTGATACCCTAACGAAAAACTCCGCCTCCCATGGTGAGAGTATTAAATCAATAGAAAACCAAATCGCACAGTTAAACGCCGCAATGAGTGCGAGAGAGAAAGGGAAACTCCCATCTCAACCCATACCTAATCCTGGCCACTCACAAACTTATAATATGAGTTCTGTTACCATGTTGAGATCGGGAAAAGTGCTGAATAACCGAGTGGGTGAGCAGTGTGATGATAGTGACACCAATGATACCCCAGCTTCTTCTTCTTCCCCTAATTCGTCTAGTCTCCCACCTTCACCCGAGCCTATTCTCCGTTTTCCCTAAGGCTCGAACCCTTCGCCCATTTCGCCAAATCTATCTAAGTCGATTCCCACTCCAGTTTTGGGATCGAATCCATCCCCACAGTCTTCTTCACAAACGTTGGACCCAAAACTTATTGATCAAGCACCTTATCCAAACAGGTTAAGGGGCAACAGACCTAGTCCACAAATGGAGAAGATTGTGGAAATTTTTAAGCAAGTTAACATAAACATTCCTCTCCTAGATGCTATTCAACAAGTTCCGTCATATGCGAAAATCCTAAAGGACTTGTGCACTAGGAAGAGAAAAGTTCAAGTACCTAAAAAAGTTTTCCTTGCGAGTAATGTGACCACAGTTTTTACACAACAACTACCCAAGAAACGAAAGGATCTCGGAAGTCCTACAATTTCAATTTCTATCGGGGGTAAAAACATCAATCGTGCTCTACTCGATTTAGGTGCTAGTGTTAATTTGCTTCCGTATTCTGTGTATGAGCAATTAGGAATCGGAGAGTTAAAACCTGCGCATTGCACTCTTCAGATGGCCGATCGATCTATCACCCAACCAAGGGGTGAGCTAGAGGATGTGTTAATCAAAGTCGGGGAATTCATATTCCCTGTGGACTTTATCGTTATAGATACACAACCTGTAGCAAACCCACGCAATCAAATCCCGGTGATACTCGGTCGACCCTTTTTGGCCACTTCCAATGCTGTAATCAATTGTCGAAACGGCTCTATGACCCTATCCTTTGGAAAGAAGTCAATTGAGCTTAACATTTATAAGTTGGGAAGTGAACCCTCCGAACCCTATGCTCATGTGTGTTCTGTCGAATTAATGGATGTCGACAGCAGTGAATTTGATCAACCTCATGATACAGACTCTTTTCATATGTTGTTGTTTGACCCAACCATTTACTCTTCCACCGAGTTGTCCGGGTCAACATCTAATGAGGAATCTTATATTGAGTCTGACGATAACCCCATTTTTTCTGATGACATTATTCTTCGGGGTATCGATGAAAGCTTCGAGGAAATTTTCGCTGATGAACTCGCATTTTTAAAAGATACGGGTGGTGAGATGAATCAACTCCAAGATGAAGAAATTGGACCTCCACCCCTTCTTTTGGACAATCATGATAATGCGAGTAATCCATCATCACTATCACTGTGTCGTCTCTCCAAATTAAGACGCAATCCTTTTCCATTACACCTCTTATTACCTCCCCACTTCTTCTTGTCGAAAGGTGACATGTTCTTCCACCAATCTTGGTGCTTCATCGATAAAATTTTTGAATGGTTGGTGTTGACCTTCGGTCTTTGCAAAGCTTGGCATTGACCAATAACCTTGACCCCCTCATGTGATTTTAAAAGATTAAAATTGTTTAAAGTTTGGGGGGTGTGGTATATTTTGGCTCTTGAAAAGAAAATGATTTTTACAAATTTGTGAGCCTAAAATAAGTTTGGGGGAGGATTTTCACTTTCATATATTCTTGCCCCCATTAATAATTTTCTCCCAAGTCTACAGGTTTTTGAGCTTAACGGATGACATTAGTGAGGACACTGCTGTAAACAGGTTTGGGGGAGGTTTGTGCTTATTTACACATCAATTTGCATCATATTTTGCATAAGCACAATATTTTCAAAAAAAAATTTCAAAAATTTTGTTTTATAACAAAAGAATAGAAAGTGAAAAATTACATCCAAAAGATAGGAATAGTTTAAGAAAACCAAGAAAATTAGAAGTTTTCTTAAACGAACTAGTAATAAGTAGTTATGAGCTGTTGTCCCAAGGGTTAGTAAAATGAAGGAAGTCACTAATCTGAGGATAAAAATAAGTCTGAAAAATAGTTTCTATTCTGGAAGCCGAACATTTGAATGTTGATACCCTACTATATGCACTTACACACGTCTTGAAACTCGGGATAGTAGAGAATACCTTGAAATGCTCTTGTCTAAAAGCCAAAGTATGAAGGAAATGAAAAAAAAATGTGTTGAAAATATAAAAATGGTGAAAAGAAAAAAAAATGAACACTGGTTTTGTTATCGCCAAGGCAGCAATAAAAAAATATAGCGGGGGTGCCTCTTCACCTAGTGCCCTAAGGCCAACTGGTCTGGGAGTCACTGCTAAGCCTTAGGTGGTGCAAGACGAGAAAAATACTATCACCTAATCAGCAAGCACATAAGTAATCGGTCGGTTAGTACCTCAAGAAGTATTAACGGTCGCATGAAAATGTGTGAGCAAATCTAAATATTCATTAAGTTAAAAAGTACTGAGGTAGATGGACAAGAGTATGATAGCTTGAATTGAATTCTCTGAGTGTAGGGATGTTTTATACACATACGTAGGGTTATATGATCAATGTTTGGATGAAAGGTAGGAATGAAGAATAAAGACGATGTTTTATTGAGGGATGATGTGATTTCTAACATTTTTTCATGACTATTAAGATAGGGCTCATGACAACTGAAAAGCTAGTATAGTTGGAGACTCTTCTTTTCAAGGCCTTTCTTTTATGGTTCTTATCTTTATATGTAAATTTCACCATCTTTCTTTTGTTATAGGATTTTGTGGGTGTAATCCGCTGAAAACCGTCAGGAGACAACACTCCTCCTACTAGGGACACCTAGCGCTTTAACGGCTTGTTGCACGTGCTCAGTGTAATCGTGTCTGCCTACGAAAGTGTGCTTAGTTTTCTCCTTTCTTTTTCTCCTCTTAAATAAACTAGTTTGCTCGGGACGATCAAAGATAAGTTTGGGGGTATTTGTTCAGTCGATAAAACTGCACATTTGTAGTACATTTTTCCTACCATTTTTATATTAAAAAAGGACTTTATTATAATATATTATACATATGAGGGTTTATGTGTAAAAACATTATTTTCCATGTGTTAATATATTTTAATTATCATTTGGTAGGAAAATGTATGCAAATAATATTATTGACCTAATCCTAGTAGAACAAAGTCTACTAAAATCTTATTTGAGTTGTTGTGTAGAATATTTCCAAGTTGTGCAGAATTTTTCAAGGCTAGAATCAAGCAAATCAAGTTGTTGAAGAAATCTTGCCAAATTAAGAAGCAAACTTGGAGACCAAGTCTGGAAGCAACCGAGAGAAGATTTCTGAAATATGAAAGTGCCTAGGATTGCCAAATGTCACCATCAGAGAGCCCAAAAAAAACGACAAAGAGATCTCATCCCTTGAGCGCGGATCCGCGGCTTTAGCCCCCATTTGCCGCGGATCCGCCGCAATTTAGGGGAGAGAGAATGCAAGATTTTGGGAGATTGATGACTGATAAATTTTACCAACTTTTCAACAATAATATTCTGGGTTTGCACTATATAAAGGCACCGAGGGCCTTTTGGAAAAGCTATCAAGCCGAAGAGATCACGAAGTCCAAGACGGCTCACACATCCTGGCTGATCATCAACGGTTCATCTACCCCCTTGGAAGAGATCGAGAAGCAAACTAGTCTTTGTAATCATTTTCTAAGGAATCAAAGTGTAGATTGTTCAAGTTGATTAATAAAGGTAGTTGTTTTATTTAATTCTTTTGCATTTTACATTATGTTTTCCCTCTCTATCTTTTCATCTTCTTTTCCCAACATGCGCGAGTAATTCTCCGCTTGTTAGGGTTCGTAAGATTAGGGTAGGCTAATGGACGATGAAAATAACTAAACCCTTTTTAAGTCCTATAAAGTTTAGGAACTTTATCAAAAGAATCATTAATATCCTAATTGGGCGCGCTAGCAATTCTTTGATAGTTCCGACCGCGATTAGCGATTAGATTAATGATTATTTTGGTAAAGGCTAGATATGAATGGAGTTTCGTGTCGAGATAAGGGTTAAGAGTGAGATTCCTTTTCCCTCCAGAAACCCTAATCTACACGCATCACCGTCGTTCTAGTTCTAAATCTATTAATGGATAAAAATGGTAACTTTTAATTAATCGTCCATAACTACTAAATCCTAACGAACCCTACAAGCCCCTTTATTATATTAATTACATCTTTAAAATAATCTAGATCTATATTTTACATTCTTGTTTAACGTAGATCTAGAAATCTTTCTATAAAATTCTTTATCCCTCCTCTCTTTCTCAACACATTTAAAGTAAAAGTAAAAGGTTCCACGTTTCCCAGAGGACGACCCGTACTCATCTCGGTCTAGCTACGTGCGACACCGTTATTGATTGCGGTTAACTACAAAAACACTCTTTCGTAACCAATCAAGTGTGCAAAGTACGGGGCAATTAGGCCACATCCTGACCATCCCCGCCGGCCCATAGGTTCTTTTGGCCGGTCGATCTTGAGGCATTTGCCTTGAAATTCGTGCCATCTGATAAATCCTGTATTTACACCATTTTCCACATGTTTGATTTTTCCGAACTTTTCATTTTCCCGTGTATTGCACGTGCAATCTTTTGGGCTTCTAAAAAGTTAAAAAGAAAAATCAGAAAAAATTTGTGTCTGATGGGATTCGAATACACAGGCCACGTCACAGCAGTGCAGGGGCTTTACCAGTGAGCTACAAGTTGCTTCTTGATTTTATTTAACAAAAGTAACTTATAACTCAAACTCAGGCTGTAAAACTCATTTCTTGTATATTAACAGAAAAATTTCCGTACAAAGATTTCATAGTCGTTATAGATTGTTTAAAACCCCCGGGAAATTTTTCGGTTGTCAAAAACTCTTATATGATATCTATACAGTTACATGCGATATCTATACAGTTGCATGCAATATCTATGACCATTTAAATATAGCAGGAAACTACAGATATTGTAAGTCAATGTCGCACACCCCACGCACTTATGGGGAGGCAGAATTTACAAAAAACGATTTTCTTGATTTTGCAACACCGACTTTAACTCCAGGATCTTTACAAAAACCTTAACTAGCTATACTACTTGGAGGTTCTAACTACTATGATAGTGTTTATACCTCCTTGTTCCTTGTCCTTCGGGTCTTCTTCTCCTCCTCTTTTTGAGCTCCTCGAAGATCCGGATCGCGCTTGAACGTCGGTCTCCTCGTGTCAAAGACGATCCACCCGAGAGTCTATAGTTCAAGCTCCAACCTCTAAATCGAGGTAACTAAAGTACCTAGTTCGCTAAACTAGGTAGCTTAGAAGATATAGAGTGTTAATTGGAGTATTTAATCTCAAAGGATCCTATAGTTCACAACTCATGTAAGGGTTAGGGTCTTGAGAAAGAAAGAGAGGAAAAATGGAGAGAGAAAAGAAAATAGCAAATCAACAAGTCTTGGCAAGTGAAGAATGGTTCATATCCTTTCTCACATCAAGCATGCAATATTTTCCAATTGAAAATATCAACCATGCTTGAATAGTGAGGCCAAACCAATAAACAAAACGATAAGCCATGCTTCACTCCATGTCACAAATATCTCCATTTTCCATCTCATTAATTTATTTCCAAAAATAGATAAATCCAAATAATGAGGTGTCCCCTTCTAGAAGTATCTCTTGTAAAATTACAAGAATGCTCTCACCTTATATACATATCCGTATTCGTACTGCAAACGTACTAATACAATGAAATAATAATAATCCAACAATATAATACTAGAATTCGGTTTAAACTAAAGCCCACTAGTATTATCCGTCCGAACAACATCCGTGCATCTAGTGCACGTATATGATCAGCCTTTACATCGTTTCGCCTGAATCAGGGAAACCCTCTGTGTGGGACTCTAAAGACTCGACAGTACGCTGGCAGTGGGTTTAACCACAAGTCCGGCAGTGACACTAGCTGTACGTAACGGCTACTCAGGTATCTGTCGATAAGAAGGCCGACGAGCAAACTCATCTGAACTATTATTGAGCCTATCTGTGATAATCTTCGTACAGTCCGGTCTGTTCGTCTAACAGCATCGCATATCGGGTCTAGGGGTGGTAACCGTCAGACCCCAATAGCGCAATAAGTCATGTCGGTGTAGAGCCCAATACATCCTGAGAAACTACTGGTGTACCTACCAGTAAATCCTGCTTGCCCTGGCTAGGAACTTTGTGTAATGGCTATCCGAACACAGCGCGATATTAACTCCCAATACCGGGAGAGACGAATCCTTTCTAACCACTACTGCCTCCAAGTACTTTGGGACTTCACCCAACCACTACCTGTTTGCATGACTCATTTGAGCCATGGTAGGTAGTGATCTAAGTACAGTGGGAACACACTCGAGACAAATAGTGATGTCAAGTCAGCGGACTGACCTGTACTCATGTCACCCAGGAAATGCTAACTGACGATAGGTATAATACTAACCATCAGTTTCCATCGAGTCCGTCCAGTGTAACTCATAACCCAATAAGCACCTATATACTATCTTCGGTATCGCATACCAATGGCTGCGGGACAGGCCATCTACCGAACTGGGATGAGAAGCGTATACACTAGTCTACTCTAAAGTATCGATACCCTGTTTCGATAATCCTACGACTAGGGACAAGTATAAGGATGTGCTTATAGACTACCCAGCCCCTACTAGTGTGACTGCCATTATAACGCTGGTAGTCAAGTAAAGATGCTAAGGGCTCTATCAATATATATTAGCGATATATTAAAAAAATATATACACATATTAAGATAGAATCAAACCAGATAGCATACTATCATTTTGAGCAAGACTGTTATTATATCCGTGTATATCCCAAACTTCCAAAATGTAATATACAATCCAGTACTATACAATAATGGCATATATCACTAACAATCTCCCACTTGCACTGAGGCCATGTATTGGCATATTGCAAACCTATCATCTCGAATAGCATCTCGAACTGTGTCTGAGAAATAGCCTTTGTGAATGGATTTGTAGTGTTGTTCTCCGTGTCTGCTCTCCGCACCTTGATCTTCCGGCGATCCACGATCTCCCTGATCATGCGATACCGTCTCAAGATATGTCTGGACTTCTGATGGGACCTGGGTTCCTTTGCTAAAACTATAACCCCGTTGTTGTCACAATACAAAGGTATTGGATCAACAATGAACGGAACCACCTGAAGTTCTGTTATGAACTTCCTCATCCAGACTGCTTCTTTCGCGGCGTCACATGCAGCGATATACTCCAGTTCCATCGTCGAGTCAGCAACGGTGTCCTGCTTGGAGCTCTTCTAACAGACTTTCCCTCCATTAAGGGTAAAGACATAACCCGACATGGACTTGGAGTCATCCTTTTCACTCTGGAAGCTGGAGTCAGCGAAGGCCTCGATCTGGAGATCTTTACTGCCGTATACTAAGAACATCTCCTTAGTCCTTCTCAGATACTTGAGAATGTTCTTAACTGCTATCTAGTGGTTCTTCTCAAGGTTTAACTGATACCTGCTTACCACGTTCAGCGCGTATGCAACATCTGGTCTGGTACAAAACATCGTATACATTATAGAGCCTACCGCAGAAGCGTAGGGTATAATACTTATGCGATCCTTTTCCAAATCAGTCTTGGGAGACATCTCTTTGGAGAGGGTGATCCCATGACAAGCCGGTAGATTACCGCGCTTGAAATCTTCCATACTAAATCTTTTCAGTATGGTGTCGATATACCTGAACTGTGAAAGTCCCATCATCCTCTTAGATCTATCACGATTGATCTGGATTCCCAGAATATAGGAAGCATCACCCAGGTCTTTCATGGAGAATTTCTGTGACAAGAATCTTTTGACTGATTGTAGCATAGGAATGTCATTTCCTATCAGGAGAATGTCATCCACGTACAAGACGAGGAATACCACAGTTCTCGCTACAATCTTACTATAACTGCATGGTTCATCTGAATTTTTGATAAAATCGAATTCTTTGACCGTCTCATCAAAACAGATGTTCCAACTCCGTTATACCTGCTTTAATCCATAAATAGACTTAAGCAACTTGCACACTCTTTCGCTACTCCCACTCTTTATGAAACCCTCTGGCTGATCCATATAAACACACTGTTCCAAATTTCCATTCAGAAAAGCGGTCTTTACGTCCATCTGCCAAATTTCATAATCTTGGAAGGCGACAATGGAAAGAAGGATCCGAATAGATTTAAGCATAGCCACTGGAGAAAAGGTTTCATCATTGTCCAAAACAGGTCTTTGACGAAAACCTTTTGCAACAAGTCTAGCCTTATAGGTTTCAACCTGTCCATCTGGACCAATTTTCTTTATGAAGATCCATTTGCAGCCTATGGGTTTTACCCCTTCTTGTGCAATGTCCAAAGTCCATACTTGGTTGGCGTACAAGGATTCCATTTCGGTCCGCATTACATCCAGCCACTTTACTGAGTCTCTGCCCGTAATGGCCTGCTGGAAACTAGTTGGCTCATCATCGTCGATGATGCAATCCTCTCGATCCCCGTCTATGAGAAAATCGTAGTATCTCTCGGGCGGATAAGACTGCCTACTAGATCTGTGGAGTGGCGCAGGGATGTCCGGTTCTTTCGAAACTTCTGGTTCCACCATACTTTCCGTAATAGCTTGTGGTTCTGGAATTTCTTCTGGTTCTATTACGCTCCCACTTATTTCTTTTTTAAGAAATTGAGTTTCCAAAAAGTGGGCATGCCCAGAAACGAAACCTTTTGTTCCTCCGCGTAATAGAAAAGATACCCCTTGGAGTTCTTTGGGTATCCCACAAACTCACACAGTACTAAGCGTGCCTTGAGCTTGTCCGCATGCTGCTTTTTGACAAAAACTGGATATCCCCATATCTTTAGATACTTAAGATAGGGTTTCTTCCCACTCCACATTTCATATGGTGTGGTAGGCACCGACTTAGTAGGAACTTTGTTCAAAAGATATGCAGCTGATTCTAGTGCATAACCCCAGAAGGATCGCGGTAACTCAGTGTTACTGATCATGAAACGTACCATATCCAATTGGGTGCGATTCCTTCTTTCCGATATATCGTTGTGTTGAGATGTGTATGGAGGAGTAAGCTGAGAGAGAATTCCATTTTCTTTTAAATAATCCAGGAACTCGGCACTTAAGTATACACCATCTTGATCAGATCTAAGTATCTTGATACTTTTACATGTTTGTTTTTCCACTTCATTCTTGTATTCCTGGAATTTCTCAAAAGCCTTGGATTTATATTTCATCAAGAATACATGCCCATACCTTGAGAAATCATCCGTAAAAGTAATGAAGTAGGAATAACCACTTCTTGCATGTGTAGACATTGGACCACACACGTCGCTGTGTATGAGTCCCAAGAGCTCGGTGGCTCTTACTTCGTATCCAGTGAACGAACTCTTTGTCATCTTTCCTTTGAGACATGATTGACAAGCTGCATAAGAAAGATATTCAAACGGATCCAAATATCCCTCTTTATTAACTTCGTCAACCGTATTTCATTAATGTGACCCAGTCTACAATGTCATAAGAAATCTTGATTTGATTCTGGAGACTTTCTTTTAAGTGTGTTCTCGACATTGAAAACTTGGTATTGATTTAATACGTATATACCGTTGTCTAGTATACCTGACCCAATCAAACCATGATTAAGGTGGATGTTTACGACATCGCTTACAAATGTAAAATCATAATCTTCTTCAGATAGTAAAGATACAGAGATGATATTACATGTCAAACTAGGTACACAAAAACAGTTACATAAAATCAAAGTGTTTCCACTTGTCAATCCTAAGTGATATTCCCCTACGGATACAGCATCCATGCTCGTTCCGTTAGCAACCCTGAGAGTTATATCACCTGCCTTTAAAGCTCTACGGTTTCTCAGCACCTGTAATGAATTACAGATATGAGATCCTGATCCGGTATCCAATACCCAGAAAGTAGAATTGATTGATGGACAGTTTTCAATCATAAACACACATGAAGCCGAAACCACAACGTGCTTCGAATCCTGGTTTCTGGCTCTCCAAGTCCTGCAATCCTTCTTCCAATGGCCTTTCCTATGACAATAGAAATATTCCTCCTTCCCTACTGTCAGCCCCGAAACTTTTGCCTTACCTTTTCTCTCTACCTTACTGACACCGCCTTTCGGCTTGGTGGGGGTCTTCTTCTTTTTCCCCTTGGCTTTCGCCTTGGATTTAGAAGAGAAAGATTCCCCAATAAGCAAAGAAGGTGTCTCCCTGGTATTCTTTAGGGTGCCCTTTGCACTTCTCAACATGTTGAGGAGTTCTGGAAGTGTAACATCCTTCCCTTGAATATTGAAATTCAAGATAAACTGGGCGTAGGTAGAGGGGAGGGACTGTAGAATCAAGTCTGTATATAACTCATTCTCCAACGTGGTCCTAAGGTCCGTGAGCTCTTCAATATAGCTGATCATCTTAAGGACGTGGTCCCCTACAGATGACCCGATAGCCAATCTCGCCAGAAACAATTTCTTCGAGATCTCATATCTTGCGATACGAGATTGCTCTCCATATAAATCTTTGGTATGGAGAAAGATGGAAACTAAGTCCATCTTCTCATGGCGTCTCTGGTGTTCATTATCCATTAAGGCCAGCACGAGACACTTGGCTCTCGCACAATCTATTTCCCATGTCTTACAGATCTCAACATCCATGACGATGGAATCTGGACCTGAGATGGTGGGGGCTTTAGTAGTAAAGAGGTAGCCCAGCTTGTCATAGGTAATGGCCATCTGGACATTTCTTAGCCAATCTTTATATTTTGGCCCCGTCAATTTATTTTTATCTAGCAGTAACTTAAGTCCGGTCATCTTGGTTGTTGCCATTAGGAGAGAAGGAAGAAAACACTCAGTATGATACTCTTGCAAGTTTAGATTGGTTATTAGTTTATCTAAACAGGATGGCTTCCACTGTTTCTCAAATCCTCCTTCAAACCATAAAAGAAAAATCAGTCAGGATTAATCTCACCCTACAATTTTTGCTTAACCTTTCGGCTAGGCTAGTGTCGGTACTTCGAGGGAAGTTTTCCAACGCTTTCGCGAAGTTCCTTAATTACATAATCTCTTTTCTCTGGAGGCGTATCCCCGTTAACACTGTTCTAGGCAACTACTTGATTTATAGTATTGATTGTGAAGTGAAAAAATTCTCCCGAGGAGTAACAAAACTCACGGTGGGATCGGGATCCAAATATCATCATATGACAACTTTGAAGGAATCCTACCAAAATCATCACTCTCCGGATGGTATGCAAAACTAGCAAGTTTCTTTTTCTTTTGAAACTCCTGATGTAGATTTTTTCCCCAGGCGCTTATGACCTTGATGAAGGCTAACATATCATAAGACACAAGTTAAGTTCTACCCGTCATTGTCCAGCTTAATTTGAACCCATTCATACAAACCCTTGACGAAGGACAAAATAGTTGTACGTCTGTCCCAAATTAATGCATTTATCTATGCTACAGATGAATACCCAACAGCTACCAATCACTATTCCTTGGCAAAGGTCAAAATACATAGCTGGAATACTACTGAATACCCATCTAAAATTACGGAGGTCTATGGCTGGTTTTGGCGAAAACCGTGAATGTAATAAACTTGATATAGTCGAAGAAACCATGATAGCTTTTAAAAGGAGTGGTTTAGGCTCCGCATTTAAAAGTTGTTTTTTCCAAGAAAACCAAGTGGTTTTGAAATCGTTCCAACGATTTAACTTTGGTTTGTTTTCTTTGTATTAATCAATATTAATGCGGTTTCATCATTTAACCCTATCATTGCAGAAAGGAACGAAAATAGAACGTACGCTTATACCATTCGCATTCGCTGCGGGACCCTGTCATGCACCGTTAGGTTACTTAACTAACGGTAGATTGGGGGCCGGACTAGCGCGGGTGCAAAACATAAGCAACGTTTATTATATATATAATATAATATATATATATAGTCATTCGTCTCACGCAATAATAGGCATTCCAGATCACAGATCACAGCAACACAGATGAATATATTGGATATACTAGGATTTCCGTATTTCGTTTTAGCCTATAACGAAAGACGGATTCCACGGTCGTGATGAATAGACAAACCCCACCCTAGACCCCTACGGGTGCGGAAAATTACCCGCCAAATTCCCGAATTGAAGCAACCTCCCTCAATAAAATGAGTAGGCCACTCGGCACTTCAAGAACCCGGTAGTTTGTGCACCCCACCTTGGATCTATCCTAGGTGTAAGAAAAAGTAAATGAAATAATACAACGGTGGCTACAACCTCAACCCGGATGTGCCCCGCAAAAGAATATTATATCAATTACAAATATGCACGAATGAAAAAAAGAACACTCTTCTCACATCCCTCGGCTATTCATTCACGACGATCCAATACTTCATATACCATCAACAAGATACAGATATGTGCAACCCCCACTAATCGACATATAGCTATTAGCGGACGTTTAGCAACACATGTACAATCACAGAAACACTGATTAGCAAAAACTTAGAATTTTGATCGATAACAACTTTCCGTGTTTACCCCATGCACAAACCAGTACACAAACAAATATGGGTAAAAACCAAATATACCAAAAATCATATTTCCAAGTACCTGAACCTCAGAAAAAATTAGAAGCACTATGGCCATAACTTGGCCGCGGATCCGCGGCCAAATGACCTATTTGATTGCGGTTCCGCAGTCTAGTTGATGGGAGAGGTGCTAGAAATTTTTCCTTGGTCCTAAATATGCCTGCATGTAATTTTAAGGTCACTGAAATAATTTTTTGAATAGTTTTGAAAATCGACAACAAGTAATATCTCGGAAATGTAATTTCGTGTATATTCCATCGATCGAAGTTCTAATTACTTACTAACAAGCTAGTTAATGTTTAGTAGGCTCTGATACCACTGTAAGTCGATGTCACACATCCCAAGCACTTGTGGGGAGGCGGAATTTACAAAAAAACGATTTTCTTGACTTTGCAACACCGACTTTAACTCCAGGATCTTTACGAAAATCTTAACTAGCTATACTACTTGGAGATTCTAACTACTATGATAGTGTTTATACCTCCTTGTTACTTGTCCTTCGGGTCTTCTTCTCCTCCTCTTCTTGAGCTCCTCGAAGATCTGGATCATGCTTGAACGTCGGTCTCCTCATGTCAAAGACGATCTACCATGTCACGCCCCGTTTCCTGGTGTACGGATAAGGAGACGTGACTAGGCCCGCGACGTATTTACTCAGAAGTAAACACGTTAAGCGTAAATAAGCAATATAATAAATGTACAAGAAATGACATGAGATGTAAATGAACAACAACTTTTTTTATTTATTAAACATTCTTTACAGTACACTGTTGGAAAGTAAATACAAGACTGGAAAGCAATGCCTAAACAATGGCATGAACTGAAAATAAAAGTATATACAAGTACACTAGAGCTCCGGGTCCTCGATGAACTACTCCAAGTATTCTGAGCTGGGCTCGATCTCCAGAGAGTCGGGTGCTCCTGACAACATTCCAAAGAAAGAATAGAAAAGGAATGTCGCCAGCGAACAATCGCTCGGTAAGTCCCAAAGAGAGATAGAAATAGACTAAACAGGTAAAGAGAATATATCTGGTATAATGTATGTTTATTATGTTAACGCTGTTGTTTGTAGCTTGGTACAGAATATGCCAGTGTATACGAGAGAAGTCCAATTATTCCATGGACTATGGTATATGGAGCACAAGGACCCGTCATGCCACGGGACAACGACAACGGATATTCAGGTTAGGTGTATGAAAGGGACCATCATCGTGCCACTTTTAACACATTCTGTACCAATCTACCCCTTTAAAACCCCGTAATGTTTATTGTATTGTTTATAGTTGAAAGACTTGCTGAAACCATGATATCAATTGTTCATGTAAATGGATAAGGATGTAAATGGATAGTCATGTAATCAAGTCAATGTATATCTATGGTTCGGCCAGTTCAAGTCATGTTGATATTTGATAGTATTCAGTATATATGGATTCATGATATATTGGAGTTATATTTGAATTGTATGTAGATTGGAATTGTATTCAGATTAGACTGAGATTCTGTCTAGGTCAGACATTTAAACAAAATTGGATTCCTAAATTAGGTTTTGGAGTTATCGGTAACTGCTGCACATGGACGATAGGATTTGTGACTTTTTCCGAGTCAATTATCATTGATAATCCCGTTTTAGTTTCCTATTTTAAATAGGCAAGCACCCACTATCTCTGGTTCCCTGAAGCTCAAGAGAATTGGTCCCGCTTAAACCTATATTTACTAGGGTCCTTATTGTGAATTAATAAACTTGAGGGGGTTTTATGCAAAATAGTTTTGATAAACTTTCAAAATAAACCTCAAGTATTTATTTATCATATTTAGGGTTTTCATGGATGTGATTTTTATATGATAGTATTCTAATGATTATAAACCTAGATTGAATAGTATATGGTATTTTAATGTAAATTGGAATTGTATAGATTTGTGATGGTATATTCATGAAATTTGTGATTCTTGTGTTTAGAAAACATGGAATTTATTATAAATATAAAATAGATGTTTTGATAATATATATATATATATATAATTATTAAAAATAGAATTTATTTATTAAATAGAAAATCACATTATTCTTAAAAATTGTGTTAAAAATTCCGTCGAGATCGGATGCTCTGTGAGGAGGTCTGCATCTCGTCCTACTAGTCCCGAGGATATATGATAAGCCACACCATCCAAATCGGGTTCCCCAAAATGGTTGTAGAGGCTGTAACAACTCCAAATTCTGTGTATATAAAATTCATTTAAAATTAATGTACACTTGGGGTATTTACAATTCCTATGAAAGCTATAACTATTTGTTTTGCTTTAGAACAGCAAGAAGGAGCTTGTAGCTCATTGGTAAGACCTTGCACTGCTGAACCATAACACCAGAGTTCAAATGCCATCAGCCACATTATCTTTTTATTTTAAATTCTTTTAATTTTTTAGAAGCCCAAGAGTTTACATGTGCACTACACGTAATAGGGTAAGTTACAAAATAATCAAATATGTTAAATAGGCTAGTTGAAGCGTCAGGGACATGCGGTACGAATCCGAGCCCCCAACCCCATGAATGGATCGGCGAGATCTACTGTTCGGCCGACGCCGCCGGTTTTCCTTGGCCCAAACCCTAATTTTTTCTATTTCTCCAGACCCTTGAACTCCCCCCATAACTCCAGTATTATTTGTTTACTCTGCACATTTACAGAGCACAATAAAATTCACAATTAAACCTATTTTATTACAAATTTTAATACACTCATTCACTATACTAAACCCTAGCTTTTCCTATAAATATCACCCCTCATATCACCCCTACCCACTCATAAATCCCTGCCAAAACTCTCAAGAAATTTTCAAGTTTCTATAGTGTGCAAGTGGAGTTAACGAAGGCCGAAACTCCTACGAAGTTCCAGCAACGACCCAAGGAGTTTCCGGCGACGAAACGACGTACCGGCGCTTCCCCACTCTTCCTCTTTCTCCCCTCTACTTTATAAGCCATTAAGTCCCATTTCCCCTTCTCATCTTATCTTTTAAAAAGTTTCATTTTTAAAACCCGACGGAAGCGGAGTTAGTCCGACTTTTGATTCGGTTTTCTTTAAAAACTACATTTTTCTTTAACAAAATAAAACTATATTCTTATATGTTGATTAATAAACATTAACAAACTCAAAAAAATAAGTTTCACATATAAATAATCATTTTTGTGATATTTATCGTATTTTTACATAAAAATACCACAAATTATTCATTTCGACATTATAACCTTTATTCCTTGCTATACCTTTAGATAGTCCACGAGGTAATGACCTACCTCCTCACAACACACATATCTATCATAGCACGATAAATCTTGGGACAATAGAATACGGGAAATACGACTTTACAAATAAATCCTTTTAACTTATAAAACCGTTTTCTTTAAAAAGTGTATTTAACTTTCCATGCAATTGAGCCTCTACAACCCATTTTGGGGACCTCATTTGGGATGGTGCTGATTATCGCACATCTTCGGGCTTAGTAGAGCGAGATGCAGACCTCCGCAAGGAGTATTCGATCTCGATGGAATTTTTATACATTTTCTTTAGAAAATGAGATTTTTACAAGAAAATAAATAAAATTATTTTCATTAATTATGTATATATAATTATTACCAAAATACTTATTTTAAATATATATATTATTCCATGTTTCCAAAACTCAAGAAAAGAATTCAAATATTACATGAAACTACCATGATAATTCAAAACAATATTCATATTACAAATAAATACCATATATTATGAAATTAGGTTTTATTCACTAGAAATGTCACATTTATAAAATATACATCAATGAAAACTCTAAAGACGATAATTAAATATTTGAGGTGTATTTTGAAATTATACCAAAACTATTTTTTACATAAAACCCCCTCAAGTTATACTAAATTACAATAAGGACCCTAGTAAACATAAGTTTAAGCGGGACCAGTCTTTTGAGCCACAGGGAGCCGGAGATATGGGTGCTTGCCTATTTAAGGTAGACAACTTAACAATCGGCGTTATCAACACGGTAATTGTCTTGGAAAAAGACACAAATCCTGCCGTCCATGTGCAGCAGTTACCGAGACCACCAAAACAGTCAGGATTTCAAGTTCTTTTAAAAGTGTCTTGACTCAGACCGAGTCTCAATCTAATCAATCTGACTTGAATGTGATTCAAGTACAAACTACAATACAACATGATTCAATATGAATCTATCTATTCAATCTATATCAATCTGTATTGACTAAACTGAACCATGGATATATTCCATTTACATGTTCTTCCATTAATTCCGTTCCATTACTAATATCATGGTTTCGACAAGTCATCCATCTATACAATTTACAAGACAATACAATACAAGCAATACAATCAAGATATCGGGGGGTTTATAAGGGATGGATTGGTACGAAAGGTGTTAGAAGTGGCACGAGACTGCAACCATAAGACGCCTAACCTGAATCTCCATTACCATTGTACCATGGCTGAACGGTTCCTTGTACTCCGTATACCTTAGTCTCCGGGATAGTGAGGCTCCTCTTGTATACACTGGCCTCTTCTGTACCAAGCTACAAACAATAGCGTTAACACTAAATAACAACATTAAATAGATATACTCTATTCTGTCTATTCTATTCTTATCTATCTATGGGACTTACCGAGTGACTTGTTCACTGACGATATTCTCTTTCTTCTTCTTTGGAATGTCGTCAGCTGTTTCAGACTCACTGGAGATCGAACTCAGCAGCGAAGACTTGGATCAGTTTACTGAAGACCCGGAGTTTTAGATTCACTTGTACATTACATTACATTTCATTTTCATTTCTGTATTCCATTGTTTAGGCATTGCTTGCATTCCATGTATTTTCATTTCAGTGTATTGTAAAAAGAATGTTTAATAAATAAAGTTGATGTTTATTTACATCTTGTCTCTTGTGTACATTTTATTTTATATTGCTTAAATACGCTTAGCGTGTTTACTTCTTAGTAAATACGTAGCGGCCTCGACGCGTCCTCTGCCCGTATACTAGGAAGCGGGGCATGACAGAGGCTTAATTGTAAGGAATTTAATTAAAACAATTTAAAGAATACGGTTTTTAATAGTTTATGGTATTTTAATATAAAATTGTATTAGCCACAAAAATATGGTTTTCAAGCAATCGTGCTGTGTCATGATGAGTGTTGTGAGAGGTAGGTCATTACCTCGTGAGATTTTTCTAAAGATAATATGAGCAATTGTGATAAAAGAATGTCGTAGGTAAATTTTGTGGTATTTAACTGTAAAAGTGTAATACAAGTTGCATAGCATGGTATTTTAAATTGAACTTTTTTCTCAAAGTTGGTTTATGGTTGCTAAATAATATATAAAGAAATGGTTGATTTGTTATTAAGAAAAGTTGGGTTTTTTAACAAATTTAGAATCGGATGTCGGATTAACTCCATTTCCGACGAGTTTTAAAAAGAGAACTTCTTAGAATAGAAAGAGAGAGGGGAAGAGGGGACTTACAGGTTGAAGAGAGAGGGGGGATGTATGGGAACAAGATGGAAGCTTCATGGAATCGCGGTGTCGCCGGAATCTTCCCCAATCGTCGCCGGAAAATGACCTTGGGCTAACTCCACTTGTATACTTCTTGGACTTGGAAAAATTTGAGAGTTTTGATAATGGATTTCGGAATGGAGAGGGCTTGGATGTGAGGTGAGGTTGTACTTATAGGAGAAATTAAGGTTTTGAGGATTGAAGAATGGAATTAAAATGCATTAAAATTTTAGATTAATGCCCCATTTTAATTCTCTGGATAATTGATGAGAAAACAAACAGTACTAGGGTTAACAGGGGAGGCTAAAAGACTAGGGTTAAAATTTTTAAAGCATTCCCGATAGGGAAAACCGGCGGCGATGGACCAAATCCCATCTTTGCCGGTCATTTGGAGGGGTTGGGTGCTTGGATTGGTGCCACGTGTTGGTGTCTGCTCATATAACATTTCCTACATGTTTGATTTCTGAGACTTTTCATTTTTACGTGTATTGCACGTGTAAACCTTTGACCTTCCAAAAAGTTTAAAGGAAAAATCATTAAAAATAATATGTGGCTGATGGGATTCGAACACAGGGGCCATGTCACAGCATTGCAAGGTTTTACCAATGAGCTACAAGTGCTTTCTTGCTATTCAAAATCAAATTAAATACTTATAGCATACTCAGGGTTGCAAATACTCCATTTAGTACTTTAACTTTAAACAAATTTCTGTACATTAAAAACAGAGTCGTTACATTTTACCCTCCTTACAAAAATTTCGTCCTCGAAATTTACAATTATTTAAGGACTAATTTACAAACAAGTAAGGGTATCTTGCACGCATGTCGTCTTCTCTTTCCCATGTTGATTCTGCTGATGAGTCTTTTCTTCACATCACTCGAACCAAGTTTATTTCCTTGTTCTGAAGTGACTTTACCTTTCTGTTTAGAATTTTAACGGGTTGTTGCTCACAAGATAGATCTGTCTGTACAGTGAGCTCGGAGTGATCAAGGATATGGCTGGGGTCGCTCACATATCTTCGAAGTTGGGATATGTGGAACATGTTATGCACTCCTTCCAATGAGGGTGGAAGTGCCGAGCGATATGTCACTTCTCCGACTCGTTCGAGTATATCGAACGGACCAATGTATCTCAGACTTAGCTTACCCTTCTTTTCAAAATGAATCACTCCACGGTTTGGAGAGATCTTTAGAAAGATATAGTCGCCTGGTTGGAACTCGATGTGTCGGCGCGTTGCATCAGCCCAATGCTTCTGTCGGTCTTGGGCTATGCGCATTCGTTCCCTGATAGTGCGAACTATATCTACAGTTGCCACTATCATCTCAGGTCCAAGGAGTTCCCTATCTCCGATGTCGTCCCAACTAAATGGTGAACGACACTTCCTTCCAAAGAGAGCTGCAAACGGTGTCATTCCAATACTTACTTGGTAGCTGTTGTTGTATGAGAACTCCACAAGATGTATGTGATCTTCCCACGATCCTCCGAAGTCTAACATACACGCCCTTAGAATATCTCCAAGGATCTAAATCGTTCGCTCAGACCGTCCATCTGTTTGTGGATGGTAAGCTGTGCTAAAGTTCAGATTCGTTTCCAAGCTAGCTTGCAGACTCTGCCAAAATTGCGATCGGAATCTGGTGTCACGATTGGAGACAATGCAAACCGGTACTCCATATAATCTCATGATCTCCTCCACGTACTTCTTTGCTAGTGTCTCGGTAGATTGGCCAACTCGAAAGGGAATAAAATGAGCCGATTTTATGAGTCGATCCACAATAACCTATACTCTATCGTTACCTTTCGTGCTGCGGGGAAGTGCAGTCACGAAGTCCATGGTGATGTGTTGCCACTTCCATTCTGGAATAGGTAACGGTTGAAGTAAACCAGCAGTCCTGTGATGTTCAGCTTTTACTTGCTGACACACCAAGCATTTGGCTACGCTTTTGGCTACTTCACGCTTCATTCCATGCCACCAGTAATGTTGCCGCAGATCTTTGTACATCTTCGTACTACCAAGGTGTACTGAGTATGGAGAGCTGTGAGCTTATTTCATCAACTCTCCCCGAACAGGACCTTGTGGTACACACAATCTGCTTCCGTATCTTAAAAATCCATTGTTCCCTCATAAAAATATCAGGAATACCCCAATAGGGCATCACGTGTCCACACGTGACGAGAGGTCACGTGCAGACACGTGATGGGTTCCTTTGATCTCTAATTTATAGAGTTAAACTCTAGTCAAACAATCTATCAGTGGAATCACGTATCCATACGTGATGGGCCCTTCAACCCACTAAAAAGGAATTAAAAGGCATGATAAAACAGCAAGGAAAGATCCCAATGGGGTATCACGTGTCTACACGTGACTAAAGGTTATATGCTGACACGTGATGGTTCCTTAGTTCTTTGAAACGGCAGAATTAAATTCTGGTTAAAATGCTTAATCAGGGCAGCACGTGACCCGTACCTAAGTTCTTCAATTTATAGAATTAAATTCTATTTAAATGATCAAACAATGGGATCACGTGCCAACACGTGATAGACTTTTAAAGCCTTCTGAACGAATAAAATTAAATTCTAATTAAGAAGGAACCGAGAACCCTAATTGGAAAATATTTCTCTAAATCTTTCCAAATAAAAAAAAAGAGATTGTGCTCTGTAAATTAGAGCACCGTTGGATTAAAAATCTAACGGTGATTAAAAATCACCAATTTATAGAAAAATTCTATACAAGAAAAGATTTCCCTGAAATTCACCAAGAATAACAAACAGAATATCTTTTGGATTAAAAATCCAATTGTGAATAAAATTCACTGAGTGATCTAAAAGATCATGTTGGTTACAAAAAACAACCAAAATCTTTCGATGAAAGATTGACTAAATAGATTGATTCTTTTATTTCTCCTATAAATAGGAGCCAAGAAGAGAAGAGAAGGGTTTTTATTTTTTTGGAATTTTTTTAGAGAAAAAAAAGAGAAAGGAGAATTTAATTCTCAAGAGAGAAAAGAAGATCTTTTCAAAGAAAAGAACCCTAGGTGAGAAAGGGGAAAGAGATCTAAGCTCCATAAAACAAAAAGAGAATTTAATTCTCAATTTAAGAGTTTAACTCTTCTGAATAAGAACTTAGTTCTTCTTTTGGTTGAAGATCCGCAGAAGCAGACCTCTCGACAACTTGAGAATTTAATTCTCATCGGGAAGATTCTTCCATGCAGATCCAAAACTTAGAGAGAGAATTGGGTTTAAAGAATTTAATTTTTCCAAATTCACAGGAATTTAATTCCTCCAAATGAAACTAGGGTTTAACCCTACATAAGAATTTAATTCTTCCAAATTCACAGGAATTTAATTCCTCCAAATGAAACTAGGGTTTAACCCTATATGAGAATTTAATTCTCCCAAATTCATAAGAATTCAATTCCCCCAAATAAAACTAGGGTTTAACCCTAAATAAGAATTTAATTCTTCCATATACATAGGAATTTAATTCCTCAAAACAAGATTAGGGTTTAACCCTACCAAAGAATTTAATTCTCAAACAAAGAACTTAAATAATCTATACACGTAAACGTGGTCACGTGGCAACACGTGACCCTTCCTTTAATGATCAGAAAAGAACGAATGAGACATGGTCACGTGCCCCTCAAACAGACTCCTCAAAATGAGAAGGAAAAAGCATGTAGGCAATGCTTCACGTGCTCATACGTGACTCTCAAAACAAAAGGGAATAAATCCAAGGGCAGAATCAATTTTGGGCGTCCTCACGTGTCCCCACGTGACCCCTAATAAACACTTTAATAATCAATACATGGATACCCATCACGTGCCAACACGTGATGACCTGAAGACCAAAAGTGTTTAACACTTATGTGCAGATTTGAGAGTAAAATAAAGAAGGTTTGGCCCAATTCTCAGGCGCCTTACGTGACCCCACGTGACCACCCCACTTTTAGTGTTTAACACTATTTTGAGCATTTTGTCCCCAGTGTTTAACACTGTTTTAAAACGCATCACGTGAGAACACGTGATCGCCAAATATCTTCTAGTGTTTAACACTATTTTAAAACCAATCTAGCCCAAATTGGCTAAGTCTTCCAGAGGCAAGACTTCCCTTTGACTGAGCCTCAAATATATCCTTGTCTTCCAAGATTGATCATCTCATATGGCATATGAGTGCTCAGCACTCAATAAAAGATAAAGACATGGTCAGAACCCAGACTTTTGTTTAGCATTGCTAAATAATGGGGGGTTGAACCCAGAAAAATGTTCGACAGTCCAAACAAAAGTCTAACATTTTAAACCTAACTGGACTTAGCCCAAGTTGGCCATAAGTTCTCAATTCAGATTTAACTGAGCCCATGTGCTCATAATCTAATTAATTAATCTTAGTCCCAAATTGGACTACAGATTTCCCAATCAGCATTGGTTCAAGGGTACATCTCTTCACTCCTTTGATATTTGTCGTTGTAATCCTTCAACGTCTTCAGAGAGGTGACGGGTCCCGATAACCAATCATCCCATGGACCGTGGGGTCTTTAAACTCATAGACTATGATGTCCTTAAACTTTATAGACTATGACGTCTTTAAACTGCGGACCGTGGGGTCCTTAAGCCCATGGACTATGATGTCCTTAAGCTCGGACTGTGAGGTCCCTTTAAACCCATGGACTATGATGTCCTTAACTTCGGACCGAAATGTCCTTAAACTAACATTGGAACACCATGTCCTTAAACTGGTAATTGACCGCAATATTCCTAAACTAAACAATAGAGCCCAAATGCTCTTTTGTTGGATCTAAATGATCCCGTTAAGTTGATCTTAGTCTAAAATTAGACTAACGTATCCTTAACTAACGTTTAAGTTGATCTTAGTCTCAAATGAGACTAACGTATCCTTAATCCCAACCCCCAAACCCAATTCTAAGAAAAATACGAATTTGGACTAATCCACGCCCTATGGGCGATAACATAAATTAGTCTCTGTATACAATCCACGGGCAACCAAGATACAAAACAAACACACACGACACGAGGTGACCATCTGGAGAAGGAGAAATTGGTTACCGCGACGCGGTAGCATAATTAACTGCAGGGACTTGCGCCTGCAGGGAAGAGCATCCCCACAATAAAACCCCCCTCAAATGAGGGGGAATCTGACGAAGTCTGCTACATCGGCCGCATCCGTTTAAACCTTCGATACACAGTGTCATAAATCAACTTGGCATCTTCGGAGCACATTGTTCTGTTGAATGCTATGCATTCAATACAAGAAAAAAAATGTCAGGATCTGATGCTCTGCATCATTAAAAGTGCCAAGCCCAAATAAAGGCTCAATAGCCAGAACAATAAAATGTTAAACATTTATTGGACTTAGCCCAAGATTGGACGTAAGTCCTCAACTTATATCTATTGAGCCCATATGCTCATAAGCCTCTTAACAGACTTTAGTCCCAAATTGGACTATAAATCTCCCAACCAAAATTGGTTCAAGGGTACATCTCTGAACTCCTCTGATATTTGTCGTTGTAATCCTTCAACGACTTCAGAGAGGTGACGGGTCCTGACGGCCATACCTTCTACAGACTATGATGTCTTTAAACTGGACTGTGGGGTCCTTAAACCCACGGACTACGATGTCCTTAATCTCGGACTGTGGGGTCCTTAAACCCACGGACTACGATGTCCTTAACCTCGGACTGTGGGGTCCATTCAAACCCACGGACTATGATGTCCTTAACCTTGGACTGTGGGGTCCCTTTAAACCCACGGACTATGATGTCCTTAACCTCGGACTGTGGGGTCCCTTTAAGCCCATGGACTATGATGTCCTTAACCTCGGACTGTGGAGTCCTTAAACCCATGGACTACGATGTCCTTAACCTCGGACTGTGGGGTCCATTCAAACCCACGAACTATGATGTCCTTAACCTCGGACTGTGGGGTCCCTTTAAAGCCACAGACTATGATGTCCTTAACCTCGGACTGTGGGGTCCCTTTAAGCCCACGGACTATGATGTCCTTAACCTCGGACTGTGGGGTCCCTTTAAGCCCACGGACTATGATGTCCTTAACCTCGGACTGTGGGGTTCCTTTAACCCCACGGACTATGATGTCCTTAACCTCGGACTGTGGGGTCCCTTTAAACCCATGGTCTATGATGTCTTTAACCTTAGACCACCATGTCCTTAAACTGGTAATCGACCGCAATGTCCCTAAACTAAACAATAGAGCCCAAATGCTCTTTTTTTGGATCTAAATGATCCTGTTAAGTTGATCTTAGCCTAAAATTAGACTAATGTATCCTTAATAAACGTTGAGTCGATCTTAGCTTAAAATTAGACTAACATATCCTTAACAAACGTTTAAGTTGATCTTAGTCTCAAATGAGACTAATGTATCCTTAAACCCAAACCAAAACCCAAATCTTAGAAAATACGGATTTGGACTAATCCACGCCCTACGGGCGACAGCATAAATTAGTCTCCGTATACAATTCACGGGCAACCAAAAACAAAACAAACACCCACGACACGAAGTGACCATCTGGAGAAGGAGAAAGTTGTTACCGCGATGCGGTAGCGTAATTAACTGTAGGGGCTTGCGCCTGTAGGGAAGAGCGTCCCTACAATCAAAAACCCCACAAATGAGGGGGAATCTGATGAAGTCTGCTACATCGGACGCATCCGTTTAAACCTTCGATGCACGGTGCCATAAATCAACTTGGCATCTTCGGAGAGGTGGACGGATAGCACCAATTACCATCTGCCCCCAGATTCAGGCAAGACAGTCCGTCTTCCTGGTTTCCGGCGGTAAACAGATTTTGGCACCCCGGTGGGACCTTTTCCTCTTTCTACTCCACACTTCGTGTGTCGTGTTCGCGAAAGAATCGCGGTTTGCCATGGTTGCCCCTGGATTTGAGGTACTAAGATTTGGTGTCTTGCTCTGTGCAGAAAACAGAAGATTAATGGCTTCAAACTGCACTCATTGCAACAACTCCCACTCCATCCTCACCGGAGGAGTGACCTACGGGCCTCAAGCGGCCTCCATTTTCAAGATGCCAGTGGAACAGGTAACTCAGGCCACCACTGGGCTATTCTTCGGGACCATGCTCCCACTGATGAGCTTCAACGCTCCAATGTCGTCGCAAGAAACTCCAAAGAAGTCGGTCTTTGATCGGCTTACAACTACCGCGGCCCCTCTCAACGGGTCGCCCAAGTCCAATGCCTCAGTTTTCAGCAAACTGGGCCAAATCTCAAGTGGGCCCATGAAGAAGCCCGCGATACCTGAAGCGGCCATCCCGAAGCGGATAGCCATTCCTGCTCCTAAAGTCATCAAGGCTGCTTCCCCTGTTCGAAATCCGGCCTTCACGAAACTGACTATCCCCTCTCAACGGACGTTAGTCTTCGACCGGCTAGTGCCAATAACAGCCTCTCCTCAAAACAGGGGGCACGACAAAGCCATCCCCATAGCCGAACCAACACCATCTGCGCGACATGCTCGCCGTCGTCATTGGCGCTGAGTACGGAATGCTGGGGGCAACTCTCCATCTGGATTTACTCCACCAGCTCCAACGGTGGAGATCGATGCTGCTGTTCCAACCGGAAACAGTTTTGAATTGTTGAACAAGGTGCGCAGGAACTCTTCTACCGTCGTACTGAAAAGATCTCCTCCGCCCGTGAAGAATGTTACAGAAACGAAGCCGGAGCGGTCCCCTCAGCGGCTGTCCTCCAAAATTTACAAGGTCTGGCGACAGGTTCAAGACTCAGTAATTGATCAAGATTACTCTCGCCGACAGAAAAAGGTGAGGGTCCAGCGAGAAGAGAACCATCCTGTCAAGCCACAAAAGGCGACAGCTATCTGGGTGCCCACTGCAACGGCTCTCTCAACGTCAACCACTCAAAAGAGAAGGAGGCCAGAGAAAGCCCCTGTGACTACGGCATACCACAAAGATGCTGAGCCTAAACGCCCCAAGTCTGGGGGCATAATGGTGCATACTGTTTATATAGCTTCCGGAAAGGAGGAAAGCCGCACTTCGATGGGTCACTGACCGCTCACCCGATCCATGACAAAAGCCCAGGAGCAGCAACAGAAGCTTCAGGAAATGCTAACGCAAATGGGCGCACTCACCGGGCCAAAAGAAAGCCCTGAAACGTCATCGGAACAACGTTATGAACAAGAAACCGATGCTGACTTCCTCCGCAGAGTCCTCGAAAAGAAGGACAGAGAAGCAGCAGAACAAGCTGCCAACATAAAACGAATGGCGCTTCTCTTCCAAGATATGGTAGGGATGATGTTACAGCCGGATCCTCCAGCTGAAGACCCTCCGATCATTATTGAAGACGACAGAGGGGAGACATCTAACCCTCCTCCGGCTCTTTCAGCAGCCAAAGAGGAAACCGATTCCAAGGCCGCTCTGGATGACTACATTGCTCAGCAAATACGAGCTCACCAGGCGAATAAAGCGGCCGGCCAAGTTGTTAAAACTGGGCGACATATCCAGGCTGGTATGATCAAATAAGTTACCCTCCGGGATATACGATCCCCAAATTCCATGTGTACAAGGGGACAGGCAATCCCCATCAATATGTCGCTCAGTTCAGGGCTCTTTGTAGCCATACTAGAGGTGATGATAAAATTCTACTTCGCCAGTTCGTCGGTTGTTTAGCAGGCACAGCTTTTGAATGGTACTCGGAGCTTCCCGACGACTCCGTCAAAATGTTTACAGAAATGGAGTTGCTATTCACTCAACGGTTCCCAAGCGCCAGTGAACTCACCCCGATCATGGCATTGATCAACGCCAGAGTAAAGCCGGGAGAGACGTGGGTGCAGTATGCAATCCGGTGGCGGAACCTATGGTCGAAATGCGAACAACGCATAGAAGAAGCTCCTGCCGTGGGCATGTTCATGTGGACCCTTGACCCTCAGTCGTCTATCTCCCAATTCATGATGTTTTTCAAGCCGACCACGTTCCAAGACTTGATTGACAAGTTGGCCCAAATGGACCAGATGGGCCATAGACCATCTCCTTCAAAGACGGATCCTCGGAATGAAAAGGGGAAAGGAAAAGCGACTTTCATCGCCAATACTCAACAACAGCCGAGCAACTTAAAGCCGTTTGCTCGTCAAAACAATATGCGTCCACGCCCATCCCTCGAGGAAAGACTGAGACGTCTTTACTCGTTTTCCCAGGATAAAACGAGGAGACTGTTCGAGCTGGCAGTGCGCAACAGACTCATCAATCTGCCGGATCCAAAACGTCCGTTGCAGCCAGACGATGTCAACAATCCTAATTACTGCCCTTACCACCAAGCAGTAAGCCATCCAATCGAAGATTGCTTTGTCTTCAAAGGCTGGATTGAAAGCCAATACCAACAAGGCAAGTTCGCATTATCCGAAAACTGGAAGGTGAACCCGCCACAACCTTACGCCCCTAAAAAAGTGAATGTGCTGGGGGCATCGTGCTCATTCATAAGGGAAGCCCCATGGGAGGTCGCTCTTTCAACCAAGACAAAAAGAAAGCCGAAAGATCTCCAAACATGCCCGGCGATCAGGTGGAAAAATCCACTGGAACCCGAGATCGTCGAGGAAATGCTGAAACCGTGCCCAACTACAAAAATTGGTGGTGATAGTCAAAGCGCTCACACCCAGCCGTCAAAGTCTTCAAAAAGAAGAAGAAGATCTAAAAGCCCGTGAAGCTTGATAACAAACGCACAGACCTGCAAAAACAGGTTGACGCTCTGGAAGAATATAACCAGAAGGCGCGGGCCCCGGTCACATTCCAAGAATTTCTTAACAATATCCTTGAGAACGGAGATAACGACAATAACGACAGGGATGATTTGTCAAAAGAATCTGAGGACTATGTGGCAAGTTGCCACATGATCTCTCATTCGGCATTAACTAATGAAGAAACGCACTTGGCGATAGAAGACAGCATAAAAGAGCTGGAGGCAGGATCGAAGCCAAAACCCTTGGAACCGTTTGACGAGATGATCGACTTGCTACTAAACGAAGCCCGTCACAAAAGCAAAGCCAATCGAGAGCGTGAACTGGCTGTATTCGAAAAAGCCAAACGCCGACGACTAGAGAAAAAGGTCGAGACACTCCAACCGGAGCAAAACATCCCTATCGCCAGCAAAAGCAAGCTTAAAGTAAAATATCGATTCGCTAGGGCCCTTGCAATAGGAATAAAGTTGCCCTCTCTCAAAGGAAATTCCCCTGGCAATATACGTCTTGAGGAAGCGGATATACATCCCAATTTCCGCCTATACCATTAGAGGATTGCACACCCTACCGAGGAGTGCATAGCCTTTAAAAACTAGTGGCAGGGATATGCTGCCCATCGACGACTCGTTCAACAAGTGAAGCGCAAGGCTCATCGGGAGCAGAAAAGCATGACAGATGAGCGCGAAAGAGCTGCTGGCAACTGTCACATAGCCGACACCAAGGGATCGCAAGTTATCACCTTTGGAAACGATTCTGACGAAGAAATCGCCCTCAGCCCTCTCTTCACGGAATCCACTTCCGACACAAAACATGCGAAAATTTGCGGCAAAATTTAGCTGCATAATCGTACGTTGACTAATGACCGAAACGTCGTTAAACTACTACCAACCCGCGGCACCCTCAGGCTGACGTGGTAAAAAAACGGTATGTCCATAAGCAAAATGGGCACGGATGAAAACCCGAAAGAGCTCCGTGAGTAAAAACAGCAGGGCTACCGGCGAGTTTTGTGAAAACCCGAAAGTGCGCAACCTCGTTAGAATAAAAAAAAGAAAAAAAAGAAAACGGTATGTCCATAACCGAAAATGGGCACGGATGAAAACCCGAAAGGGCTCCGTGCGTAAAAACAGCAGGGCTATCGGCGAGTTTTGTGAAAACCCGAAAGGGCGACCTCGTTAGAATAAAAAAAAGAAAACGGTATGTCCATAAGCGAAAAGGGCACGGATGAAAACCCGAAAGGGCTCCGTGAGTAAAAACAGCAGGACTACCGGCGAGTTTTGTGAAAACTCGAAAGGGCGCAATCTCGTTAAAAGACACTTGCAAGGTCCTCTCGATCTTGTAAGGAGAAACCACCTGCGTGAGATCCTTACGACTCACAAGGGAGCAACAAACTTAGGGATCCTCACGATTCCTAGGGAGAAGTTACACTTGCGAGATCCTCACGACTCGTAAGGAGAACCCTCTTATGGGACCCTCACGGCTCATAAGATTTGAAAGTCTTAAGCTACAGGGATCTAAACCTGTTCTTAAGCAGCCACCACAACTTCCGACACTGCCCTACAAGCGGCTCAATGCCGACCCTTGTATACAATCCATGGGTCCGAATAAACATTTCCCTAACAAACTCTCATCCGTGACCAGGGATATGTTTGCACGGTGAACAGCCCTTGTAAGTCCTCTCGACTTAAAAGGAGAAAGCACTCTTGTAAGATCCTTACGATTTACGAGAAGCCATACACTTAGGAGTCCTCACGATTCCTAAGGAGAAAAAGCACCTGCGAGATCCTCATGACTCGTAGGGAGAAAAACCTTTATGAGACCCTTACGGCTCATGAAGTCAAAAGCCTTAGTCGACAGGACCCTAACCCTGTTCGCTAAGCCATCTTTGTTCGACATCGACAGAGGCAAATAATGATTCGCTCCTGGCAATATTCCAGTTGTAGCGGTGCTGATGCCGAAATCGGTGTCTAATCCCAAGCTTGCAGTGAAAAGCCAGCGAGCCTCACATGCATACGAAATAGCCGAAATGATAGGGCAACTTGCAACAAAATCAGCAAGTAAAAAATGTATGCATGAAAAATAGCTAAAATGATTGGGCAACTCGCAATAAAAAGCAGCGAGTAAAAATAAAATAAATAGCCGAAATGATTGGGCACCATGAAAAATAGCCGAAATGATTGGGCAATCACGACCTTCGCGATATAAAAGCTGAAATGATAGAGCATCGCGAAAAGAAATAAAAGAAAAATGAAATTTATGCCCTGCAGGTGATATCACATCAATCCCTGTATACAATCCAAGGGCACAAACAAAAAGGAAGGAATCACACCTTTCCTTCCCAGACTCCATCAGAAAACGAAGACAAGTCTCGACGGCCACGCCTACAGCCTGGAGACCAACAACGGCGTTCCTTCGCAGTCTAGCAGGATGCAGACGCAACGTCAACAAAAGACCTCACGGTCAAAGCAAAGCGGAGTGATGGCAAAATCTTAACTCCACCTCAGCATTCGTCACGTTGCAGCAGACACAACGACAAAACAAAACGGAGCCACGGCAAAATCCCTAGTTCCAAACCTCGACGGTTCACCAGAAACCTAGAGACAACCTCGACATTCGTCTTGATACAGCAAACGATATGTCACTGCAGCATCCTTCCTCCAACAGGATTTGGACATGCCAAAGAAAACGAAGCGAATGCCAAATTCCTAGCTTCACGGTCTTGACGGCAACTCATATAAAACCTGAAAGACCACCAGAGATCATCCTACACCAGCGTAGAGTGGTCACCATCTCGACGTTCGTCTCGAACACAGCAGACGAGATGTCACCATAGCGTTATTCCTCCAGCAGGATCCAGACGCGGCAATCAAACAACGGAGCCACGGCAAAATCCCTAGTTCCAAACCTCGACGGTTCACCAGCAACCTAGAGACAACCGCGACATTCGTCTCGATACAGCAGATGCAATGCCAACAAACGAAGCGAAGGACAAATTCCTAGCTTCAGGGTCTTGACGGCAACTCATATAAAACCTGAAAGACTATCGGAGATCATCCCACACCAGCGCGGAGTGGTTATGACTCATCGGGGCTCTCCAAAATGAGCCTAACCTCAAGTAAAAAGCGGCATGGCAAAACTCCTAACGCTTGCTCTTCCGACGGTCAAACTGCCTAGGAGGATTGCGTGAAGACGTCTTGTCCAGCCCCCGAAGGGATCAGAGACATGACAGTCCCGCGGCTACTCGAACAGCAAGATTATGCGTCGAGGAATACACCAGCCAACGCGACGGTACGACAGACAAAACCCTAGTACCACAAACCCTAACGGACCTCTGTCGTAAAAAGCAGAGGTTAACTGTGACGTTAGGAAATTCCTGCATGAACTGCTCGATTCGTCTCGACTTGTAAGGAAATTAGTGTCTTTGCGAGAACTCCTCGATTCGTCTCAACACGTAGGGAAAAGCCTTAGGCAATGGGGATAAGAACCGGTTTCCTAAGCACTGGGGCCCTGCAAGTTCGTCCAAAATGGACTCTTGCATACTATTCACGGGCCACACTCTCCAAAGTCGAATCTCGACAAGGAGGGAAACAACCGCTTACGAGTCCTCTCGACTTGGAGGAGGGAAAATTCTCTTGTGAGATCCTTACGACTCTCAAGAGAAAACGCGCTTAGGAATCCTCACGATTCCTAAGGAGAAAATACACCTGCGGGATCCTCTCGACTCGTAGGGAGAAAATGTCTTCATGAGACCCTCACAGCTCATGAAGTTGAAAAGTCTTAGGTAGCAGATCTGAACCTGCTTCCTAAGCCATCACTACCTCTTGGAGAGTTCAGGATGAAATTTCATCTACCATCTATGGGCAACGTTTGCCAAAGCCACATTCACTGCTGAAGTGAAGGAGCTACTTACGGGTCCTCACGATTCGTAAGGAAAATACCCGAATGAGATCCTTACGACTCACGGAGGTAATGAACACTTAGAAATCCTCACGATTTCTAGGGAGAATTTGCACCTACGAGATCCTCTCGACTCGTAGGGAGAAAAACCTTCTTGAGACCCTTACGGCTCATGAAGACGAAGAAAGTCTTAGGCTACAAGGACCCTAAACATGTCTCCTAAGTCATCAATTCTATTGCCATGCATAACTCTGCACTACTTCACCCACGTACGTACTTACGTGGGCAAAGTAGTGGGGGGCATTTATTCCCGCCAAAATTTTGGCTCACAACCTGCTCCCTTATAAAAAAAATTAAAAAAAATAATAATAATAAAATAAAATAAAAAAATGAAAGGAAAAACTTCACATGCAAAGAATGTAATAAATGCCTCAAAGCCAAGAGTTAAAACATTGTGAAGCAACGCTTCAGATCCAACGCTAGGCGCGCTGCGCGCCACGTGTCAAACACGGATGCGCTAACGCCAGGTGCGCTGCGCCCTAGACAGTGCACCATGAGTGCGCTAGCGCTAGGCACGCTGCGCGCCACGTGTCAAACACGGGTGCGCTAGCGCAGGCTGCGCTGCGCGCCACGCTCTGCACTGCGCGCCACGTGTCAAACGTAGGTGCGCTAGCGCAAAGTGCACTGCGCTCTGAGCAGCGCACCACGTGCAAAGCACAGGTGCGCCAGCGCTGGAATTATAAAATTCCCCACCGTCAGATTAAAGATCTGATAATAATAATAAATTATTAATTAATCAGAAACTAAATTCTGTTAAGCAAAGATTCCTCAAAATCTTTCCAAACAACAAGATTGTGCACTATAAATCAGAGCACCGTTGGATCAATGATCCAATGGTAAATAAAAATTACCAAAGACAGAATAAATTCTGTATGGAAAGATTTTTCCAATCTTTTTAAAAACAAGAAGATTGCCTTCTGTAAAACAGAAGCCTTAGGATCAAAGATCCAATGGTGGGAAAATTCCCCAAATCAATTGGAGAAAAGATCTTCTTAACTAATTGAACAAACCATTTTGCCCTATATAAAGGCTCCAAGTCCTAAAGTCTAATAGAGAGAAACCCCCCTACAAACTTTGAGAAAACTCAAAAGAAAGAGAGCAAGCTCTTGAGAGAAGATTATTTCTTCAAGGTAAAGATCTTGAACGATGAACACAGAGATGAAATCATCTCATAAAAAGAAGAATTATCTTCTTAAAAGGTCATAGATCTATAAAGACCAAGGTCTTTGATAAAAAAGAGAGATAAAAAGATCTCATCATAAAAACAAAAGAAGTATCTACTTCATTCACAGATCATTGATCTACAAAGGCAGCGCCTTTTTATAAATAAGAACTATTGTTCTTGAATCTCGAGGCAAAGCCTCCTTTAAAAAGAATATAGACTTGTTCTCTGATCATAAATTTGATCAAATGCGCCTTGCGCTATTGGAAAGTGCCTTGCACTCATGAACTGCGCTTTTACGCTCCTTGGACCGGCGCTCAGCGCCAAAGCATGCCACGTGCCAACCGCAGACACAACTTGCGCTTTGCGCTTTTGAAACAGAGCACTGCGCTCATGAGCTGGCGCTCAGCGCCAAGCGTGCCACGTGTCACTCACTGGTGCGCCACTAAACTAGCGCAAAGCGCTCACAAATTGAAAGCGCAATGCGCCAATAAACTGGCGCTTAGCGCTAAGCGTGACACGTGTTCTCTTCGTGTGCGCTACTTGGTAGAAGTGCAATGCGCTCTTTAATTGGCTCAAAGCGCCTGGCGCGCCACGTGGCGCGCTATCAGAACACACATTGTTCTGATGAATGCTATGCATTCAATACAAAACAAAAAAATGTCAGGATCTGATGCTCTGCATCATTAAAAGGGCCAAGCCCAAATAAAGGCTCAATATCCAGAACAATAAAATGTTAAACATTTATTGGACTTAGCCCAAGATTGGTCGTAAGTCCTCAACTCATATCAACTGAGCCCATATGCTCATAAGCCTTTTAACAGACTTTAGTCCCAAATTGGACTATAAATCTTCCAACCAAAATTGGTTCAAGGGTACATCTCTGAACTCCTCTGATATTTGTCGTTGTAATCCTTCAACGTCTTCAGAGAGGTGACGGATCCCGACGGCCATACCTTCTACAGACTATGATGTATTTAAACTGGACTGTGGGGTCCTTAAACCCACGGACTACGATGTCCTTAACCTCGGGCTGTGGAGTCCATTCAAACCCACGGACTACGATGTCCTTAACCTCAGACTGTGGGGTCCATTCAAACCCACGGACTACGATGTCCTTAACCTCGGACTGTGGGGTCCATTCAAACCCACGGACTACGATGTCCTTAACCTTGGACTGTGGGGTCCCTTTAAGCCCATGGACTATGATGTCCTTAACCTCGGACTGTAGGGTCCTTAAACCCATGGACTACGATGCCCTTAACCTCGGGCTGTGGGGTCCATTCAAACCCACGGACTACGATGTCCTTAACCTCGGACCGTGGGGTCCTTTTAAACCCACGGACTATGATGTCCTTAACCTCGGACTGTGGGGTCCCTTTAAGCCCATGGACTATGATGTCCTTAACCTCGGACTGTGGGGTCCCTTTAAGCCCATGGACTATGATGTCCTTAACCTCGGACTGTAGGGTCCCTTTAAACCCACGGACTATGATGTCCTTAATCTCGGACTGTGGTGTCCCTTTAAACCCATGGATTATGATGTCTTTAACCTTGGACCACTATGTCCTTAAACTGGTAATCGACCGCAATGTCCCTAAACTAAACAATAGAGCCCAAATGCTCTTTTGTTGGATCTAAATGATCCTGTTAAGTTGATCTTAGCCTAAAATTAGACTAACGTATCCTTAACAAACGTTGAGTCGATCTTAGTCTAAAATTAGACTAACTATCCTTAACAAACGTTTAAGTTGATCTTAGTCTCAAATGAGACTAACGTATCCTTAAACTCAAACCAAAACCAAATCTAAGAAAATACAGATTTGGACTAATCCACGCCCTACGGCCGACAGCATAAATTAGTCTCCATATACAATTCACGGGCAACCAAAAACAAAACAAACACCCACGACACGAAGTGACCATCTGGAGAAGGAGAAAGTTGTTACCGCGATGCAGTAGCGTAATTAACTGCAGGGGCTTGCGCCTGCAGGGAAGAGCGTCCCCACAATCAAAAACCCCTCAAATGAGGGGGAATCTGATGAAGTCTGCTACATCGGCCGCATCCGTTTAAACCTTCGATGCACGGTGCCATAAATCAACTTGGCATCTTCGGAGAGGTAGACAGATAGCACCAATTAGCATCTGCCCCCAGATTCAGGCAAGACAGTCCGTCTTCCCGGTTTCCGGCGGTAAACATTGATATGGTTGCCCTTGGGTTCGAGGTACTAAGATTTGGTATCTTGCTTTGCGCAGAAGAGAAGATGACATCCATGGCTTTCAACTGCACCAACTGCAACAACGGCGACAACTCCCACTCCGTCTTTGCTGGAGGAGTAGCCTATGGGCCTCGAGCGGCTTCCGTTTTCACGATGCCAGTGGAACAGGTGACGCAAGCCACCACTGGGCTGTTCTTTGGGACCATGCTCCCATCCACGAGCTTCAATGCTCCAGGGCCATCGCAAGAAGCTCCGAAGAAGTCGGTCTTTGATCGGCTTACAACTATCGCAGCCCCTCTCAACGGGTCGTCCAAATCTAATACCTCAGTCTTCGACAGGCTGAGCCTAAGCTCAAAAGGGCCCACGAAGAGGCTTGCAATACCAAAGAAGGCTATCCCAGCTCCTGCTGCAATTGAAGCTCTCCGAACTACTTCCCCTACTCGGAAGTCGGCCTTCGACAGGTTGACTATTCCTTCCCAGCGGATGTCAATCTTTGACAGGCTGACACCAATAACAGACTCTCCTCAGAGCAGGGGGCAGGACGAAACTACTCCGACAATAAAGGTGATTCCGGCTACACGACATGCTCGACGTCGCCACTGGTACCGAGTGAGGAAAGCTGGGGGCAGTTCCCCTTCGGGATTGACTCCACCAGCTCCGATGGTTAAAGTCGATGCTGCTGTTCCAACTGGGAACAGTTTTGAACCATTTAGGAAGGTGCGCAAGAACTCTCCGACTTCCGTACTAAAAAATTCTCCTCCGCCTGTTGAAAAGATCACAAAGGAGAAGCCGGAGCAGCACCCTCAGCGGCTGTCCTCTAAAATTTACAAAGTCTGGCGACAGGTCCAAGACTCAGTGATCAACAAAGACTATTCCCGCCGACAGAAGAAGATGAAAGTTCGGCAAGAGAAGGACCACCCTGTTATACTACAGGAGATGCCATCTATTTGGGTGCCCGCTACAATGACCCCCTCAACTTCGACCGTTTACAAAAGAAGAAGATCGGAGAAAATCCCCATGTCTGCGACAAAGCTCAAAGGCACCGAACCTAAATGCCCGAAGTCTGGGGGCATGATGGTCCACACCGTTTATATGGCTTCCGGAAAAGAGGAAAGCCGTGCTTCTACGGGTCATCGATCGCTTACCCGATCGATAACAAAGGCTCAGGAGCAACAGCAGCAAAAACTTCAGGAAATGCTGACTGCAATAGCTGCACTCACTAGGCCGAAAGAAAATCCAGAGACCTCAGAGGAGCGTCAGAAACAAGAAACTGATGCTGATTCCTCTGAAGAATGCTCGAGTGGAAAGAAAAGGAGGCCGCGGAACAGGTGGCCAACATAAAACGAATGGCTCTTTTGTTTTAAGACATGGCCGGGATGATGTTACAGCTGGAACTTCCAGCTGAAGACCTCCCGATTATCATTGAAGACGACAGAGGGGAGACATCGAACCCTCCTCCGGCTCTTTCAGCAGCCAAGGAGGAGACCATCTCCAAGGCCGCTCTGGATGATTACATCGCTCAGCAAATACAAGCTCATCATGCGAGCGAAACAGCCGGGCAGATCGTTAAGACTGGACGACCCTATCCGGGCTGGTAGGACCAAATAAGTTACCCGCCGGGATACACGATCCCCAAATTCCACGTATATAAAGGGAAGGGAAATCCGCATCAGCATGTCGCTCAATTCAGAGCCTTGTGCGGCAACACCGAAGGGGATGATAAGTTACTGCTTCGCCAATTCGTCGGCAGCTTGGCAGAGACGGCGTTTGAGTGGTATTCAGAGCTTCCCAACGATTCCGTCAAAACTTTTACGGAGATGGAGTTGCTATTCACCCAACGTTTTGCAAGCGCCAGCGAACGTACCCCAATCACGGCATTGATCAATGCCAGGGTGAAGCCGGGAGAAACTTGGGTCCAGTACACGATACGGTGGCGGAATCTATGGTCAAAATGCGAGTAGCGCATCCGGTAGGCATGTTCGTGGGTACTCTTGATCCACAGATGACCATTTCGCAATTCATGATGTTCTTCAAGCCAACTACTTTCCAGGCCTTGATCGACAAGCTGGCCCAAATAGACCAGATGGGCCACAGGCCTTTCTTTTCGAAGCCAGAGCCGCGAAACGAAAAAGGGAAGGGGAAAGCAACCTTCGTCGCCAATACTCAACAACAGCCGAGCAACTTAAAGCCGGTTGTTCGCCAAAACAATGCGTGTCCATGCCCATCCCTCGAGAAGAGACTAGGACGTCCTTACTCGTTTCCCCGGGATAAAACGAGGAGACTGTTCGAGCTGGCAGTGCGCAACAGACTTATCAATCTGCCGGATCCAAAATATCTGTTGCAGCCAGGCGATGTCAACAATCCTAATTACTGCCCTTACCACCAAGAAGTAAGCCATCCAATTGAAGATTATTTCGTCTTCAAAGGCTGGATTGAGGACCAATACCAACAAGGCAAGTTCGCATTATCCGAAAACTGGAAGGTGAAACCGCCACAACCTCACGTCCCTAAAAAGCAACGATGGACCGAAACGACCTTAAACTAACGATGGACCACTATGTCCTAAAACTGGCTGTTGACCGAGACGTCTATAAACTACTATGGACCGCAGCATCCCAAGGCTGACAAAAAAAAAACGGTACGTCCATAAGCGAAATGGGCACGGATGAAAACCCGAAAAGGCTCCGTGAGTAAAAACAGCAGGACTACCGGCGAGTTTTGTGAAAACCCGAAAGGGCACAATCTCGTTAAAAGACACTTGCAAGGTCCTCTCGACCCTGTAAAGAGAAACCACCTACGTGAGATCCCTACGACTCACAAAGGAGAAACACACTTAGGGATCCCCACGATTCCTAAGGAGAAATTACACTTGCGAGATCCTCACGACTCGTAAGGAGAACCCTCTTATGAGACTCTCACGGCTCATAAGATTCAAAAGCCTTAAGCTACAGGGATCTGAACCTGTTCTTAAGCCATCACAATCCCCAGATTGCCCTACAAGCGGTTCAATGCTGACCCTTGTATACAATCCACGGGCGCGAATAAACATTTCCCTAACAAAGTCCCATCCGCGATGTGGGATATGTTTACACAGTGGACAGCCCCTGTAAGTCCTCTCGACTTATAAGGAGAAAACGCTCTTGTAAGATCCTTACGATTTATAAGAGACCATACACTTAAGACTCCTCACGATTCTTAAGGAGAAAATACACCTACGAGATCCTTATGACTCGTAGGGAGAAATACCTTTATGAGACCCTTACGGCTCGTAAATTCAAAAAGCCTTAGTCGACAGGATCCTAACCCTGTTCACTAAGCGACCTTTGTTCGACATCGACAAAGGCAAATGATGATTCGCTCCTGGCAATATCCCATTTGTAGCGATGCTGATGCCTGAATCGGTATCAAATCACAAATTCGCAGCGAAAAGCCAGCGAGCCATAAATGTATATGAAATAGCCGAAATGATGGGGCAACTTGCATAAAAATCAGCAAGTAAAAAAAATGTGTGCATATGAAATAGCCAAAATGATTGGGCAACTCGCAATAAAAAGCAGCGAGTAAATAAAACAAATAGCCGAAATGATTGGGCACCGCGAAAAATAGCCGAAATGATTGGGCAATCGCAACTTTCGCGAATATAAAAGCTGAAATGATAGAGCATCGCAGAAAGAAAAATATATAAAATGAAACTTTTGGCCCTACAGGTAAGATCATATCGATCCATGTATACAATCCAGGGGCACACACAAAAAGGGAACCACACCTTCCCCCAGGATCCATCCGAAAGAGAACCAAGTCTCGACGGTTCACAGACAACCAAGAGACCACCTCGACATTCGTCTCGTTACAGCGGACGCAACGTCAGCAAAGCGGAGTGACGGCAAAATCCTAACTCCACCTCAGCATTCGTCTCGTTACACCAGATGCAATGTCAACAACGGCGTTCCTTCGCAGTCCAACAGGATGCAGATGCAACGTCAACACAAGAACTCATGGTGAAAACAAAGCGGAGTGACAGCAAAATCCCAGCTCCACCTCAGTATTCGTCTCGTTACACCAGACGCAATGTCAACAACGGCGTTCCTTCGCAGTCCAGCAGGATGCGGATGCAACGTCGATGCAAGATCTCATAGTCGAAACAAAGCGGAGTGACGGCAAAATCCCAGCTCTACCTCAGTATTCGTCTCGTTACACCAGACGCAATATCGACAACGGCGTTCCTTCGCAGTCCAGCAGGATGCAGATACAACGACAACGAAAGACCTCACGGTCGAAACAAAGCGGAGTGATGGCAAAATCCCAGCTCCACCTCAGCATTCATCTCGTTACAGCATACGAGATGTCATCACAGCGTTCTTCCTCCAACAGGATTCGGACGCGCTAAAACAAACGAAGCGAAGGACAAATTGCTAGCTTCAGGGTCTTCACGACAACTCAAATAAAACCTGAAAGACTATCGGAGATCATCCCACACCAGTGCGGAGTGGTCACCACCTCGACGTTCATCTCGATACAGCAGACAAGATGTCACTACAGCGTTCTTCCTCCAACAGGATTCGGACACGCTAAAACAAATGAAGCGAAGGCCAAATTTCTAGCTTCAGGGTCTTGACGGCAACTCATATAAAACCTGAAAGACTATCGGAGATCATCCCACACCAGCGCGGAGTGGTCACCACCTCGACGTTCGTCTTGATACAGCAGACGAGATGTCATCACCGCGTTCTTCCTCTAACAGGATTCGGACGCGCTAAAAAAAACGAAGCGAAAGCCAAATTCCTAGCTTCAGGGTCTTGACGACAACTCAAATAAAACGTGAAAGACTATCGGAGATCATCCCATACCAGCGCAGAGTGGTCACCACCTCGACGTTCGTCTCGATACAGCAGACGAGATATCACTACAGCGTTCTTCCTCCGACAGGATTCGGACACGATAAAAAAAACGAAGCGAAGGCCAAATAACTAGCTTCAGGGTCTTGACGGCAACTCATATAAAACCTGAAAGACTATCGGAGATCATCCCACACCAGCGTGGAGTGGTTACCACGTCAACGTTCGTCTCGATACAGCAGACGAGATGTCATTACAGCGTCCTTCCTCCAACAGGATTCGGACACGCCAAAGTAAACGAAGCGAAGGCCAAATTCCTAGCTTCAGAGTCTTGATGGCAACTCATATAAAACCTGAAAGACTATCGGAGATCATCCCACGCTAGCGCGGAGTGGTCACCACCTCGACGTTCGTCTCGATACAGCAGACAAGATGTTACTACAGCGTTCTTCCTCCAGCAGGATTCAGACGCGACAATCAAACAGTGGAGCCACGGCAAAATCCCTAGTTCCACACCTCGACGGTTCACCAGCAACCTAGAGACAACCGAAAAATTCGTCTCGATACAGCAGACGCAATGCCAGCAAATGAAGCAAAGGCCAAATTCCTAGCTTCAGGGTCTTGACGGCACTCATATAAAACCTGAAAGACTATTGGAGATCATCCCACACCAGCACGGAGGGGTTATGACTCATCGAGGCTCCCCAAAATGAGCCTAACCTTAAGTAAAAAGCGGAATGGCAAAATTCCTAACGCTTGCTCTTTCGACGGTCAAACTGCCTAGGAAGATTGCTTGAAGACGTCTTGTCCAGCCCTTTTAGGGATCAGAGACACGACAGTCGTAAGGCTACTCGAACATCAAGATTGCCTATCGAGGAATACATCAGCCAATGCGACGGTACAACGGACAAAACCCTAGTACCACAAACCCTAATGAACCTCTGTCATAAAGAGCAGAGGTTAACTGTGACGTTAGGACACTCTTGCGAGAACTTCTCTATTCGTCTCGACTCGTGAGGAAATTAGTGTCTTTGCGAGAATTTCTCTATTCGTCTCGACTCGTAGGGAAAAGCCTTAGGCAATGGGGATAAGGACCTGTTTCCTAAGCACTGGGGCCCTGCAAGTCGGTCCAAAATGGACTCTTGCATACTATTCACGGACCACACTCTCCAAAGCCAAATCTCTACAAGGGGAGAAACAACCACTTACGAGTCCTCTCGACTTGTAAGAGGGAAAATTCTCTTGTGAGATCCTTACGACTCTCAAGAGAAAGCACCCTTAGGGATCCTCACGATTCTTAAGGGGAAATTACACTTACGGGATCCCCTCGATCGGTAGGGAGAAAATTCTTTATGAGACCCTCACGGCTCATAAAGTTGAAAAGTCTTAGGAGGCAGAACCTAACCCTGACTCCTGAGCCATCGCTGTCCTGCAAGGAAATTGAAATAGATTATCCACATAATGCATTTACTAAAAGAGACACACCATCATGAAACAAAATATGTCTTTTATTCATGAATCAAAATGAATACAAAGTACAATTTATGAAAGAATCAAAAAATACTCTCATTCAGGAGTATGCACAAAAGAAGAATAAAAAGAAAAGTATACAATTCTTCAAGCTGGTAGACGATTCAATAGATTTTCCAATTCATCCTTTTTCTGCTGGGCCTCAGCCTCATGATTCATTATCGCTAAGAGACGAGCCTCCGCTTGAGATTGCTGAGCCTGATAGGAGGCAAGCCGACTTTCAAGCTCTTTTTCAGTAACTTTATGAGCTTCGACCATTTCGCGAGTGAAAATGATGGCTTTATCAATGCCTACCACCTCTCTGATAGCTTCTTGAAGCACCCGCCAAAGTTCATACGCCCGAGTGGTCTTGGCTGTAAGATTAGCTTGAAGTTCCCCCAGCGCAGTTGAAGCTAGCTTCTTCTCCGAAAATTTTCGGCTGAGCCTCTTCTCGCATGACAGCATATTTACAGCGCACCGCTCAATCAGTCTCCGTAAGCTCGTCTTTGGAGCCACAACCTCTGAAGGAAGGCGTGTACATTCAAGACTATATAAGCACGCCTCCACCTGATGACAGAACTCAACCCAGACTTGCACCAATGTTTTACTATGGTAAGTAGCAAGAAAGGGAAGAGAACCGTTGGCTTCAGCGGCAAATGCTTCGGCCGTGATCAGACTGCCAGCACGAAGGTCTTCAATTAGAGCTAACAAGGAGTGAAGGCTTTGCTTTGCCATCCGTTCTGAGGCATGTAGAACATAGGGGTCGGGCGGCATCACGATGCGAGATTCCAGCGTGGTAAGAACTGGCAAAGCTGTTAAGATTCGTAGAAAACAATCAGCGAGACTCACAAGTAAAGAACAGGTGGAACAACATCGAAACTTTACTTACCCACGGTCATGCAAGAAGGGTCTGAAGGCTCCCCAGGCCCGTCAAGAATCTCAACTTCGTCATCAGCTTCCAGAACTGTAGAAGACATCAGTGTTATTATATGAAATAATATTAATGCTGTGAAAAGAGGGCAAATGACACTAACCTTGCCCGGAAGAGAGGATGATGCGTTAAGGAGATATCGCCTGCGAAGCAGCCATCTCTAGCAGACGCTGAAAAGACTTCCTGGGGGACAAGTCCACGATGGACGCTGCCAATCCTCGTAGCTTTGAAAAGGCAGGAAAAGTTCAGATAATGAAGAGATCATTAAAATAAAAGATAAAAGAATACCTTCGATACTCCTCCCACTCTGGACTGGAGGAATAACAGCTTTGGCAGCCTCTTCCGTGCCCCCGGGCACATCATCAGGGATGTGAACCGGTATAGTAACTTCCGGTTGAGGAGCAGTGGCCATCACTGTAGGCTCCAATGGAAGGACAGTGACCTCAATCACCTGTCCCATAGTTTTCGGGCCGTCCTCGAAAAGTTCCATTAAATCTGTGACCAATGAAGATACCTCTTCCGGGGGAGCAAGCACCTGGCGAACGGGAGTTACCGAAGGGAGCTCCGGGGCAGGAACAACTATTGTATCGACCCCCTCAATACTTACTAGTGTCTCAACGGGGATATTTGTGGAGTCCATAGTCAAGACGCGACTCGAACTCAGATCCTCTGCCGTCACCGAAGTCCCTGCAAAGTTTTCACGAGGATAAGGATATATATATATATATATATATATATATATATATATATATATATATATATATAAGTAGTGCAAAATATTACGAAAATATATATGAGTATACCAATGCGCAAAGGAGCCTCTAGTATGGCTTGTTCAAGCCGGCGTTCCTTCCTGAGGAGGTATGCACACCGGGGTTCGAGGGTAGACTCATGGCCACCGGTCCACAACGAAAGCGCATCTTCAGCGTCAGCCGAGATAGGCTGCTTAAGGGCTCTCTCGCCTCTCTCTTCCAGAGGACCTATGAATATCCGCCGTATCGATAGAGGATCTTCATAAAAGATGACGGCAGGATAAGGCCTCTTCGGGATCCTTACATTCTCCGATTCATTCTGTGAGCGTCTTATAGCCTCAGCCAGTTGTGCGACTTCCTCGGCATATGAACCCGGGAAAAGTAGACCACCATCCGATTCTTGCATGGCTAGTGGTGTAAGTCGACGTTAGACACCTCACATGATGCGGGGAGGCGGAATAGGTAAAACAATCATTTTGTTCAAGTTAATATCGACTAACTTTACAGATCTTTACTAAACCCTAACTAACAAACTATCTAGAAGTGCTAAACTACTATGATAGATGATTATATCTTAAGATACTAGTCCTTCTTGTTCTTGTTGTTCACCTCCTCGTCGGCCTCCTCGATGAGATGGAAGATCCACCCAAGAGTTCCTTCTCCAAATTTTAACCTCTCACTTGAGGTAACTAAGTGGCTAGGATTGCTAATCCAAGTGACCTATAAGATATAGAAGTGGATTAAGGATCTAATAGTCTTTCTAACCCTAGGGAACTCAACACATGAGAGGATTAGGGTTAGGTTGAAGAAGAGGAGAACTTGAGGAGAGAGAGTGTGTATGTGAGAATGAAATGAATTATAACTCAATTCTATATTTATATGAAGCATAATGATTATCAAATAAATCATATATGATAATTACAACCATGCTTCATTTAATACAAACAATGAATCATCTCATGAGTCATTAAGCAATAAATGCTTCATTAACTCACTTGGATGAATCATCTCATGAGTCACTAATTCATTTAATGCAAATTACACCTAAGCTCTCCACCTCATTTAGTTTAATTCATAAATGAATTAAATCTAAATGAGTCACCTATCTTCTAGAAGCTTCTCGACTAATTATGAGAATGCCCATCCCATCCATAAAACACGGAAATTCTGAGACTGCATAAATCCAATAATCCAATACTAGAATCTGGCTTAAACTAAAGCCCGCTAGTATAATCTGTCCGAATATCATAGTGCACAAGTACACGTATATGTCCGAACCCTGTCGTAAAACCATACGACCTCTATATCGTTTCGCCTGAAGTAGGGAAACTCTCTGTGTGGGAATCTAAAGACTCAACACTACGCTGGCAGTGGGTTTAACCACAGGCCGCAAGCGGTACTAGCTGTACGTAACGGTCCCCAGGTAGATGTCGATAAGAAGGCCGATGAGGAAACCCATCTGAACTCCTATTGAGCCTGATGCGACAATCTCCGTACAGTCCGGTCTGTTCGTGTAACACCCGAGCCCAATGCTACTATTTTCAGTTACTGTTTGAGCATAATGTTGTACTCATTTCATTTAACTTGCTTGTTTGTTGCTTACTGTAAAAATTTACCCGGCAAAATCATTTCTACATATAACAAATTTTTGGCATCTAAAATAAAATTGAAAATATTCATCTTGGCCTACTTGACACCCCTAGCCTCGTGGTAGCGTCCGTGCATTGTGTTCTCGTCCCTTTCAGTGAAACGGGTGAATTTGGACGGCTACGCGCGCGTACATGTGTCCGTTTTGGGGGTATGCTTTTAATCATAAAACACTTAATTTTAAAATTTGGATCCCGCTTAAAATCCTATTATTTCAATTTCAAATTTTTGGACTCGACCCGGGCGCGATTTGGAAATGTTTTATTTGGCGCCAAAATCCCAAATTTTAATATTATTAAAACCATCGCATATATTTTTCTAACTAACCCGATATCTTACTGTTCATTACCTATCTTTTAAATCTTTAAATTAACCTATATATATATCTTACCGTTCCTTAAAATGTTTTGAATCTTTAATTAATATTTATCCCTAACTAATGATTCCCCTTTAGCCAATCGCGTTCCTTTTAATTCCGTGGGCCCCCACCTGCAGCTCTCTCTCTCTCTCATATATTCTCTCGTACTTCTCTTTATCATTCTTTATCTTCTTGCTTCATGTCTCGTTTCTCATTTTTTTTTAACTGTTCTTTTGTTGCCGGAATTCCGTCGTGCCGGTGACACTTCTCGACGTTCCAGCGAGGTACCCCGACCCGTGTGGTTCCTTTGTTCGTCGTTTGGGTTCATTCCGTGAACTGTGCGCCGTCGTGAGTTTTCCCCGCCGACGGTTAACGTTCCGTTTTCCCGATTCGCGACCCATCGAGGCAAGTTAATCTTGCTACATGCTATATAATTCATTTTATACATATTTAAATAAATACCTTACCTATAGTTTAAATCTAGTGCCCCATGTTTAATTTTATAACGTTTCGATGTTCCGTTTGCATCCGTCTATATCATATTAAATCCAGATCACGAAAACTTATCTTGTGACATACTAGATTACGTTATACTGCATCCATATCAATTAAAATATACATCGTCATAATATTTCTTATTATTATCTATAATTAGTTTATAATCTGCATTTTATGATATTATATATTTAAAATATTATAGTTTACACATGAAACGTCGTTGAAAAATCGGATATGACAAATCTGAAATTTACTGTACACCTTATCTTATAAAATTCATTATAAATCATGGAAAAATCATTAGTATACGTTCTTTAGTTCGTTACGAAGCTAACTCAGAATACTATAACTTTATGAAATATTTACTCGCAAAATAAATTGTTTAAATAACGTAAAATACAAATGAAAATGTCTCCAAACTGCTGTCCAGGGAAATTCCAGCAGCAAACTTTCAATTTCGAATATTCATAACTTTTTGTAGGGACAACCTGAGATGCTTATACTTATAAAACTGAAAACCTTATTGAATTATCTTTGTTTTGGAATAAGACACGTCCCTTTTGGAGAACGTTTGTTATTTTTAAGCTATTTTACAAATCAGGGTGACGCTGAATTTCTGAACGGAACTTTCTTGTGCATGGTTAATCAATACCACTTTTATAGTTATTAATCGCTTTGAATATGCTATCCATACTAATATTATGATATCAATATTTATATCACATATTGCTTAGTTGTACATTCCACATTACCATTTTATAGTTTTATAACTTTTCGGATACCCGTTTGCATCCATCGCATTTTAGATACGTATAATTGCATCCATAGATCACATTACTACATAATACTGTGATATTAACACTCCATGTTTAATAAATTGCATCCTAATTAATATTGGAACTATAAATGTAACCCTAATCGATAATTGTGCATTCATATCCTTGAAATTATATCTATTTGCATATCATATCACATTATTCCATTTTGTTGTTATATTAGTACCCCATACTTGTTTTGTGAACCCATACTGATTATAGTTTGATTATGAGCACCCACGTGATACTTGTGCACCCTGACATGACTTGCTACACATATTACCTAACCCGACATGGTACCGTACACTACTTGACTCGACCTGATGTACCACGGCTTGACCCGTTACTTGATTTCGTGTCTAATGCCAACAAACCTGACATGTAGTCCTCACGGACCGTTCCTGTTGTCTATCCAGACAAACCTGCTCTTACCTGATCCTGTGTTGGCATTAGTTCTTGATTACTGAATACCTGACTTGAACACATAACCTTGGGGGTATGGGGAAATCAAAAGTGTAAACTAAAGTGTAACTTAAAAGGGTATTACTTGATCCGTGGTTCCGGGGGGTAACGGGACAGAGCCATTCGTGACTCTTACATCTTGATCCGTGGTCCCGGGGGGTAACGGGACAGAACCACTCTTGGTTCATATATTCCTGATCCGTGGTCCCGGGGGGTAACGGGACATATCCTTTGAGTTATATGGAGGATTACATTGATTGATTTCAAACAAACTTTAGAGTAGACAACCCAGTAACACGGTTTAGATTGATCACTGCACGTCACATACACTGATACACTTCACTGTTATACATCCCTGTTGACTTGTTACTATTTATGATTCATGCCTGCATATCTCGTGTATCTTGTTCATTTATTATTGCTTGATGTTATGACGCGCTGACGTCTGGGTTTTGCATGGCCCAGATCCTCTACCTTTGTTGCAGACTGATCAGGAGTTTTGCCGTTGTTAGATCGAGTGGTAGGGATCATGTCGGTATCCAGTTTTACTTTCCAGGTGTTTATTTGATCTTTTGCTTCCCCATACTATAGCATTTCTTGACTCTTTTACTCTGGCTTATGGACATGTACTAGATAGTTAGTTTACTTTCCTATTCTTGATATCTCTACAGCCGTAATGTGACTGTGGAAGGATTTTTCCTAACCACAGATAGCATGGTTGGCTATGTCACGTGCCTATTTTAGCGTACTCTGGGAAGCGGGGCGTGACATGGTTCTTTTGGTATCAGAGACATAGGATAGTCGGGTTGATTCTTTTGTAGTTGGGTATTGCACCCAATACATGAATCAGAATACCCGTTTTTAGGAAACATGTCCTACCACCTTGACCGTTTTACCATTCTTGAATCACATTTTTCCTGATTATATCTTTTACGATGTGCAAACTTTCTTTGCATATCGATTCGAAAACCTGATTCCTTGTTATCTATGGGACTTAGGCGACTTGGATGGAGTTATGTAATTGTGGCTATGATACCGCGGCATAGTTACAATGCGGTACTCTATTTAAGTATCTTGGAGTTCTAGCCTTGATCTATATTCAAAATCTATAATCATGCTAATGTTGGGTATTTTGAGTTCAGGATTATGGCCGGTAAGAAATTGAAGACATACCAGAGGCGTGTGGACGAAGCCTCCATGCTTGGAGTGATAAGAGGAATGCTGGAGAATCAAAGAAACAGACCGAGCTGATCCAGCAGCAAGCGGACTCGTTTCGGGAAGGTTTGCAGATCGTTCAGCAGTCTGTGAACAATGTTGGAGCTAGACCAGTTGACCGAGTAGGGACCGTAGCAGATTTCAGGCGGTTGGGTCCGTCTACATTTACTGGTTTAAAGGAGCCGTTGCCAGTGGAGCAGTGGCTAGTTGACACAGAGAACTTGCTTTTTGCGGCACAGATTCCAGATGACAAAAAAGTTGTTGTGGTATGCATTCAGCTAGTGGACTACGCCCGAGAATGGTGGCTTGTTGAGGTGACCCGCTTGCCCAAGCCGATCAAGTGGGCGGATTTTTTCTAAGAGTTTCCTGGAGAAGTTCTTCCCGCGGACTGCACGGGAGGAAATGGAAGAGAAGTTCATCGGACTAAAGCAGAAGGGAGTACCCGTAGATGTGCATGTAGCAGAATGGACGAGACTCAGTAGTTTCGCTGGACCTTTAGTTGCCAACGATGCAGACAGGGCACGGAGGTTCATGCGCAAACTGGACGTGGACATCCAGAGGCAGATTGTCTCCCTGGGTTTGACCAGTTTCTCACAAATACTTGCAACAGCCAAGAGCAGCAGAGTTTATCTGGGATGAAAGGGAGTTTGCAGCAGAAAGCAGTTGCATTAAGGAAGCAGTTCGGTCGGGCCGGTCGAGTTTAGGGCTAGGCCGACAAACAATATTCTTGCATCAATGAAAGTGATGAAAGTAAAGAGCCGGCTGTTGTTCGTGATTCTATGGACGCGTTTGAAGATACATCGGGTTTACCGCCGAGGAGGGACGTGGAGTTCGCAATTGATCTTATTCCTGGTGCAGCGCCAGTATCTAAAGCATTTTATCCAATGGCGCCAGTAGGGTTGGAAGAAGTAAAGAAACAGGTTGCTGAATTGCTTGAAAAGGGTTGGATTCGAAGAAGTAACTCGCCTTAGGGAGCTCCAGTTCTTCTAGTAAAGAAGAAGGATGGCACAAGAAGGATGTGCATCGACTCTCGAGAATTAAACCGGGTGGCGATCAAGAACAAGTACCCGATCCCTCGCATTGGAGAACTTTTTGAGCAGCTTAGTGGCGTGAGGGTATTCTCAAAGTTGGATTTACGATTCGGATATCATCAGGTCCGAGTGAAAACATAAGATATTTGCAAGACGGCGTTCCGAACTCGGTATGGACATTAGAGTACTTAGTGATGCCCTTAGGAGTAACGAATGCGCCAGCAGTATTCATGGACTTGATGAACCGAATCTTTTCACCATTCTTGGATCAGTTCATTGTGGTATTCATTGACGATATTCTGGTTTACTCGAAGAGTTTTGAAGAGCATGCTGAGCATTTGAAGATCGCACTGCAGACGTTGAGACAGGAGAAATTGTATGCGAAGATGAGTAAGTGCGAGTTTTGGCTGGAGGAAGTAAGGTTTTTGGGGCATTTTGTGTCTGGCGATGGCATTGCCGTCGATCCAGAAAAGATTGCAGCAGTTCGAGATTGGCCTATTCCAAAGAATGTTGCTGAGATAAGAAGTTTTCTTGGATTAGCCGGATACTACAGGAGATTTGTGGAGAACTTTGCTCGTCTGGCAGAGCCGTTGACCAAGCTTACGCGCAAGGAGGTACCTTTTGTATGGGCGGATAAGTGTGCGTTAGCTTTCGAGACGTTGAAGCAGAAGTTGATAACCGTCCCTATTCTGACTGTGCCAGACAATTCCAGAGGATTGGTGATTCACAGCGACGCATCTGGGAAAGGATTGGGATGTGTTTTGATGTAGCATGGGAAGGTTGTAGCATACGCATCGAGACGGTTGAAGACCCATGAGAAGAATTATCCAACTCATGACTTGGAGCTTGCGGCTGTGATTTTCGCTTTGAATATTTGGAGACACTACCTTTTGGGCGAAAGAGTCGAAGTTTTTACAGATCATAAGAGCTTGAAGTATGTGTTCACACAGAAGGAGCTTAACATGAGGCAGCGTAGATGGTTGGAGCTGATGGCTGACTACGATCATGATCTTAAGTACCATCCGGGGAAGGTTAATGTTGTGCCGGATGCGCTTAGTCGGGTACCAGTAATTCAGGTGTTAACTACGCAGAAGGAGATCGTCGCGGATTTTCGAAGATTTGACTTGGAGGTTGTGCTACCGCGTTCTACGGGACAGTTGTTGCAGCTGCAAGTACATTCGTCTTTGATCGAGAATATTAAAGCAGCTCAATCGCAGGATCCTAGACTGCAAAAGTTTCGAGAGCAGGTTGAAGCCGGGCTACGAACAGATTTATTGATCCACGAAGATGGTTCGTTGAGGTATGGTAGCCGTTTGTGTGTGCCAAAGGGTGATGTTCGTGAAGAGCTTATGAAGGAGGCACACAGTTCAGCTTATTCTGTACATCCAGGAGGCACAAAGATGTACCGAGATATTCGACAGCATTTCTGGTGGGAGGGCATGAAGCGGGAGATTGCTCGCTTTGTGGCGAAGTGCTTGGTGTGTCAGCAAGTTAAGGCTGAACATCAAAGGGTTGCTGGTTTATTGCAACCACTTCCGATTCCTCAGTAGAAGTGGGAACATATAACCATGGATTTCGTGACGGCTTTACCGCGGAGTCCAAAAGGCAACAATGCAGTATGGGTAATTGTTGACAGATTGATCAAGGCATCTCACTTTATTCCTTTTCGGGTTGGTCAATCAACAGAGACTTTGGCAGAGCGGTACATGCAGGAGATTGTAAGATTGCATGGAGTACTGGTGAGCATCGTGTCCGATCGGGACACTCGATTCTTATCACACTTCTGGAGGAGTTTACAGGAAAGTTTGGGGACTCGATTGAAGTTTAGCACAGCTTATCATCCTCAAACTGATGGTCAGTCGGAGAGAACGATCCAAAGTCTTGAGGATATGTTGAGAGCATGCATGTTGGACTTCAAGGGGTCTTGGGAAGATCATCTACTTTTGGTGGAGTTGTCTTACAACAACAGTTTTCAGGCAACTATTCAGATGGCTCCATTTGAAGCTTTATATGGTCGTAAATACCGTTCACCTGTTTGTTGGGACGATGTCGGTGAACGAAGATTATTGGGACCAGATTTGGTTGTGCAGACAGTTGAGAAGGTTAACCCTATCAGAAATCATATAAAGGCAGCACAGGACCGACAGAAGAGTTGGGCAGATACGTCAAGAAGAACTCTAGAGTTCACCGTGGGTGATTTGGTATTCTTGAAGATATCACCGACTAGAGGGGTGATTCGTTTTGGAAGTCGAGGAAAGCTTAGTCCTCGATTGGTTGGACCCTTGAGATCGTGGAGCGTGTTGGTGAGGTAGCGTATCGTTTGGCGTTACCGCAGTCCTTGGCAAATGTGCACGATGTGTTTCACGTATCTCAACTCCGTAAGTATGTTCGAGATGAAACACACGTTTTGGATCATTCGGAGCTAACAGTACGAGAAGACTTGACTTTTGAGGAGCGACCGATTGAAATCGTGGATCGAAGGGAAAAGGTTCTTAAGAACAAGGTTATCCCCCTTATGCTTGTTTCTTGGGGTAATCGCTCGCATGGAGAGTCCACTTGGGAACGAGAAGATGAAATCCGGCAGAAGTTTCCTCACCTTTTCTTGTAGTTATCTATCTTTGTATTCTTGGAATTTCGAGGACGAAATTCTTTTTGTAGTTGGGTATAATGTAACACCCGAGCCCAATGCTACTATTTTCAGTTACTGTTTGAGCATAATGTGGTACTCATTTCATTTAATTTGCTTGTTTGTTGCTTACTGTAAAAATTTACCCGGCATAGTCATTTCTATATATAAGAAATTTTTGGCATCTAAAATAAAATTGAAAATATTCATCTTGGCCTACTTGACACCCCTAGCCTCGTGGTAGCGTCCGTGCATTGTGTTCTCGTCCCTTTCAGTGAAACGGGCGAATTTGGACGGCTACGCGGGCGTACATGTGTCCGTTTTGGGGGTATGCTTTTAATCATAAAACACTTAATTTTAAAATTTGGATCCCGCTTAAAATCCTATTATTTCAATTTCAAATTTTTGGACTCGACCCGGGCGCAATTTGAAAATGTTTTATTTGGCGCCAAAATCCCAAATTTTAATATTATTAAAACCATCGCATATATTTTTCTAACTAACCTGATATCTTACCGTTCATTACCTATCTTTTAAATCTTTAAATTAACCTATATATATATATCCTACCGTTCCTTAAAATGTTTTGAATCTTTAATTAATATTTATCCCTAACTAACGATTCCCCTTTAGCCAATCGCGTTCCTTTTAATTCCGTGGGCCCCCACCTGCAGCTCTCTCTCTCTCTCATATATTCTCTCGTACTTCTCTTTATCATTCTTTATCTTCTTGCTTCATGTCTCGTTTCTCATTTTTTTTAACTGTTCTTTTGTTGCCGGAATTCCGTCGTGCCGGTGACACTTTTCGACGTTCCAGCGAGGTACCCCGACCCGTGTGGTTCCTTTGTTCGTCGTTTGGGTTCATTCCGTGAACCGTGTGCCGTCGCGAGTTTTCCCCGCCGACGGTTAACGTTCCGTTTTCCCGATTCGCGACCCATCGAGGCAAGTTAATCTTGCTACATGCTATATAATTCATTTTATACATATTTAAATAAATACCTTACCTATAGTTTAAATCTAGTGCCCCATGTTTAATTTTATAATGTTTCGATGTTCCGTTTGCATCCGTCTATATCATATTAAATCCAGATCACGAAAACTTATCTTGTGACATACTAGATTACGTTATACTGCATCCATATCAATTAAAATATACATCGTCATAATATTTCTTATTATTATCTATAATTAGTTTATAATCTGCATTTTATGATATTATATATTTAAAATATTATAGTTTACTCATGAAACGTCGTTGAAAAATCGGATATGACAAATCTGAAATTTACTGTACACCTTATCTTATAAAATTCATTATAAATCATGGAAAAATCATTAGTATACGTTCTTTAGTTCGTTACAAAGCTAACTCAGAATACTATAACTTTATGAAATATTTACTCGCAAAATAAATTGTTTAAATAACGTAAAATACAAATGAAAATGTCTCCAAACTGCTGTCCAGGGAAATTCCAGCAGCAAACTTTCAACTACGAATATTCATAACTTTTTGTAGGGACAACCTGAGATGCTTATACTTATAAAACTGAAAACCTTATTGAATTATCTTTTTTTTGGAATAAGACACGTCCCTTTTGGAGAACGTTTGTTATTTTTAAGCTATTTTACAAATCAGGATGACGCTGAATTTCTGAACGGAACTTTCTTGTGTATGGTTAATCAATACCACTTTTATAGTTATTAATCGCTTTGAATATGCTATCCATACTAATATTATGATATCAATATTTATATCACATATTGCTTAGTTGTACATCCCACATTACCATTTTATAGTTTTATAACTTTTCGGATACCCGTTTGCATCCATCGTATTTAAGATACGTATAATTGCATCCATAGATCACATTACTACATAATACTGTGATATTAACACTCCATATTTAATAAATTGCATCCTAATTAATATTGGAACTATAAATGTAACCCTAATCGATAACTGTGCATTCATATCCTTGAAATTATATCTATTTGCATATCATATCACATTATTCCATTTTGTTGTTATATTAGTACCCCATACTTGTTTTGTGAACCCATACTGATTATAGTTTGATTATGAGCACCCACGTGATACTTGTGCACCCTGACATGACTTGCTATACATATTACCTAACCCGACATGGTACCGTACACTACTTGACTCGACCTGATGTACCACGGCTTGACCCGTTACTTGATTTCGTGTCTAATGCCAACAAACCTGACATGTAGTCCTCACGGACCGTTCCTGTTGTCTATCCAGACAAACCTGCTCTTACCTGATCCTGTGTTGGCATTAGTTCTTGATTACTGAATACCTGACTTGAACACATAACCTTGGGGGTATGGGGAAATCAAAAGTGTAAACTAAAGTATAACTTAAAAGGGTATTACTTGATCCGTGGTCCCGGGGGGTAACGGGACAGAGCCATTCGTGACTCTTACATCTTGATCCGTGGTCCCGGGGGGTAACGAGACAGAACCACTCTTGGTTCATATATTCCTGATCCGTGGTCCCGGGGGGTAACGGGATATATCCTTTGAGTTACATGGAGGATTACATTGATTGATTTCAAACAAACTTTAGAGTAGACAACCCAGTAGCACAGTTTAGATTGATCACTGCACGTCACATACACTGATACACTTCACTGTTATACATCCCTGTTGACTTGTTACTATTTATGATTCATGCCTGCATATCTCGTGTATCCTGTTCATTTATTATTGCTTGATGTTATGACGCGCTGACGTCTGGGTTTTGCATGGCCCAGATCCTCTACCTTTGTTGCAGACTGATCAGGAGTTTTGCCGTTGTTAGATCGAGTGGTAGGGATCATGTTGGTATCCAGTCTTACTTTCCAGGTGTTTATTTGATCTTTTGCTTCCCCATACTATAGCATTTCTTGACTCTTTTACTCTGGCTTATGGACATGTACTAGATAGTTAGTTTACTTTCCTGTTCTTGATATCTCTACAGCCGTAATGTGACTGTGGAAGGATTTTTCCTAACCACAGGTAGCATGGTTGGCTATGTCACGTGCCTATTTTAGCGTACTCTGGGTAGCGGGGCGTGACAGTTCGTCTAAGACTATCGCATATCGTGCCTAGGGGGCAGCAAGCGTCAGTCCCCTAAAAGCTGTATAAGTCGTGTCGGAGTGAAGCCCATTACACCTTGAGAAGCTACTGGAAATTCTACCAGTAAATCTCGTTTGCCCTGGCCAGGGACTTTGCGTAATGGTTCTCCAAACACAGTGCGATATCAACTCCCAATACCGGGAGAGACGAATCGTTTCTAACTGCCACTGCTTCCAAGTGTTTCGGGACTGCATCCAACTGCTACCTGATTGCACGACTCCTTTGAGCCATGGTAGGGTAGCAATCTAAGAACAGTGGGAACACACTCGAGGCGAAGCAGCATTGTCAAGTCTATGGACTATGCTGTACTCATGTCACCTGGGAACTGTTAACTGACGACGGGTATAATACCAACCAACAGTTCCCTGCGAGTCCTGTCCAGTATACCCGTAACCCAACGAGCACCTGCATACTATCTCCAGTACGATGTACTGATGGCTGCGAGACAGACCATCTCCCCAACTAGGATGAGAAGCGTACACACTAGTCTACTCCGGAGTATCGATGCCCAACTACGATATTCACAGTTATATTAACATGGCTAGTGTGATTGCCATCACAACGCTGATAGTCAAGCAAGATCATAAGGGCTCTATCAATATGTATTCTCGATATGCAAAAAGAAACATATACACATATTAAGATAGATATAAACCAAGTAGCATACTACTATGTTGAGCAAGACTGTTAATACAACTGTGAATATCCCAAGCTTCCATTAAGTAATATACAAACTAGTATGATACAATAATGACCCCTAGGGCATATACACTAACAATCTCCCACTTGCACTAGGGCCATGTACTGGTATATCGAAGACCTATCATCTCGAATATCCTCTCGAACCGTGTCTGAGGTAAGGCCTTTGTGAATGGATCTGCAGTGTTCTCCTCTTTAGCAACTCTCCAGACCTCAATCTCCCGGCGATCTATGATCTCCCTGATCAGGTGATACCGCCTCAAGATGTGTCTGGACTTCTGATGGGACCTAGGATCCTTCGCTAAAGCTATAGCGCCGTTGTTGTCACAATACAGCGGTATTGGATTAACAATGGTAGGAACCACCTGAAGTTCTGTTAGGAACTTCTTCATCCAGACTGCTTCTTTTGCGGTATCGCAAGCAGCTATATACTCTGCTTCCATCGTCGAGTCAGAAACGGTGTCCTGCTTGGAACTCTTCCAGCACACCGCCCCTCCATTGAGGGTAAAGACATAACCTGACACGGACTTGGAGTCATCCTTGTCACTCTGGAAGCTGGAGTCAGCAAAAGTTTCGATCTGGAGGTCTTTTCTGCCGTAAACCAAGAACATATCCTTAGTCCTTCTCAGGTACTTGAGGATGTTCTTTACTGCTATCCAGTGCTTCTCCCCTGGGTCTGACTGATACCGACTTACCACGCTTAGTGCGTAAGCTACATCTGGTCTGGTACACAACATCGCATACATTATAGAGTCTACTGCAGAAGCGTAGGGTATAACTGACATGCGATCCCTTTCCAAATCAGTCTTGGGAGACATCTCTTTGGAGAGGGCGATTCCATGACAAGCCGGTAAATTACCGCGCTTAGAATCTTCCATACTGAATCTTTTCAGTATAATGTTGATATACCTAGACTGCGAAAATCCCAACATCCTCTTAGATCTATCATGATAGATCTGGATCCCCAGAATGTAAGAGGCATCACCCAGGTCTTTTATGAAGAACCTGTGTGATAAGAATCCTTTGACAGATTGTAGCATAGGAATGTCATTTCCTATCAAGAGAATGTCATCCACGTACAAGACGAGGAATACGACAGTTCGTGCTACAATTTTACTATATATACATGGTTCATATGGATTTTTGATAAAGTCATATTCTTTGACCGTTTCATCAAAACAGATGTTCCAACTCCGCGATGCCTGCTTTAGTCCATAAATGGACTTAAGCAACTTGCACACTTTCCCGCTTCTCCCACTCTGATTGAAACCTTCTGGCTGATCCATATAAACGCATTCTTCTAAATTACCATTTAGAAAAGCCGTCTTTACGTCCATCTGCCAGATCTCATAATCATGGAAGGCAGCAATGGCAAGAAGGATCCGAATGGATTTGAGCATAGCCACTGGAGAAAAAGTTTCGTCATAGTCCAAACCGGGTCTTTGACGAAAACCCTTTGCAACAAGTCTAGCCTTATAGGTTTCCACATGTCCATCTACACCAATCTTCTTCCTGAAGATCCATTTGCATCCTATGGGTTTTACCCTATCTGGAGCAAAGTCCAAAGTCCATACTTTGTTGGTGTACATGGACTCCATCTCGGTCCGCATTGCATCCAGCCATCTTACCGAGTCGCCGCTCTGGATGGCCTGCTGGAAGCTAGTAGGTTCATCATTATCAATGACACAATCCTCTCTATCCCCGTCTATAAGAAAACCGTAGTATCTCTCAGGCGGATGAGACGGCCTACTACTCCTACGGAGGGGTGCGGGAATGTCCTGTTCTTCTGGAACTTCTAGCTCTACCAAACTTTCAGTAGTAGTTTGTGGTTCTGGAATTTCTTCCAATTCTATTGCGCTCCCACTTGTTTCCTTTTCTAAAAACTGCTGTTCTAAAAAATGGGCATTACGAGAAACAAAAACCTTTTGTTCCTCTGCGTAATAGAAAAAATACCCCTTGGAGTTCTTTGGATATCCCACAAACTTACACTGTACTGATCGTGCCTCGAGTTTGTCCGCATGCTGCTTTTTAACAAAAGCTGGACATCCCCATATCTTGAGATACTGAAGATAGGGTTTCTTCCCACTCCACATCTGATATGGTGTGGTAGGCACAGTCTTGGTAGGAACCCTATTCAAAAGATATGTAGTTGATTCTAGTGCATAACCCCAGAAAGATCGCGGTAACTCAGTATTACTCATCATGGAATGTACCATATCCAATAGGGTTCGGTTCCGCCTTTCCGATACACCGTTATGTTGTGGAGTGTATAGAGGAGTAAGCTGAGAGAGAATTCCTTTCTCTTTTAGGTAACCCAGGAACTCGGCACTTAAGTATTCATCACCTCGATCAGATCTCAGCGTCTTGATACTTTTGCCGGTTTGGTTTTCTACTTCATTCTTATATTCTCGGAATTTCTCAAAGGCCTCGGATTTATGTTTCATCAAGAAAATGAATCCATACCTAGAGTAATCATCCGTAAAAGTAATGAAATATGAAAACCGCCTCTTGCATGTGTAGAAATTGGACCACATACATCGCTGTGTATGAGTCCTAAGAGCTCGCTCGCTCTTACTCCATGTTCAGTGAATGGAGTCTTTGTCATCTTTCCTTTGAGACATGATTGAAAAGTGGCATAAGATTGATATTCGAACGGATCTAAATATCCTTCTCTATGTAACTTAGTTAACCTTGTCTCATTGATGTGACCCAGTCTACAATACCATAAGAAAGCCTGATTTATTTATGGAGACTTTCTTTTTAGTGTGTTCTGGACATTGAAAATCTGTAATTGGTTTAACACGTATATACCGTTATCTAGTGTACCGGACCCAATCAAACCATGATTAAGGTGGATTTTAACAACATCGCTTACAAACATGAAATCATAACCTTCTTTTGATAAAAACGATACTGATATGATATTACACGTTAAACTAGGTACACAAAAACAGTTGCGCAAAACCAAAATATGTCCACTCGTCAATCCAAGGTTATAATCCCCTACGGACACAGCATTCACGCTAGCTCCGTTAGCAACCCGGAGGGTCATATCACCAACCTTCAGCACTCTACGGTTTCTCAGTGCCTGCAATGAATTGCATATATGAGATCCTGATTCAGTATCCAATACCCTGGAAGTAGAGTTGATTGACAGACAATTTTCAATTACAAACACAACTGAAGCCGAAACCACAACTTGCCTCGGGTCCTGGTTCTTGGCAATCCAAGCTTTGCAATCCTTCTTCCAATGGCCTTTCCTATGACAGTGGAAGCATTCGTCCTTTGCCACTACTGGCACCACAACCTTTGCCTTTCCCTTGACTCCCACCTTACCAACACCACCTCTCGGTTTGGTAGCGGTCTTCTTCTTCCTTCCTTTGGCCCTTGCCTTGGACCTGGAAGAGGAAGCACCACGAACAAACATATTGAGTGTTTCCCTTGCTTTCTGCAAGGTGCCTTCTGCACTCCTCAACATGTTAAGGAGTTCTGGAAGTTCAACTTCTTTACTTTGAATGTTGAAATTCAAGATAAATTGGGCGTAGGTGGAAGGAAGGGATTGGAGAATAAAGTCTGTATACAGCTCGTTCTCTAATGTTGTCCCGAGGTCTGCGAGCTCTTCAATATAGCCAATCATCTTAAGGACATGTTCCCCTACAGATGATCCGACGGCCATCCTCGACTGAAACAAGTTTTTCGAGGTCTCGTATCTAGCTATGCGAGATTGCTCTCCATACAGTTCCTTGGTGTGGAGAAATATGGATTCTAGATCCATATTCTCGTGCCACCTCTGATGTTCATTATTCATAGAGGCAAGCACGATGCACTTGGCCTTCGCGCAGTCTAACTCCCAGGTCTTGCGGATTTTCTTATCCGTGACACTGGATTCAGGACCTGGGACGGCAGGGGCCTTAGTATTAAGGACATACCCCATTTTGTCATAGGTAATTGCCATCTTGACATTCCGGAACCAATCTTTATAGTTTGGCCCTGTCAAAATATTTTTATCTAATAATAACTTAAGGCATATCATGTTCTAGGTCGCTGCAATTAGGGGAGAGAGAGAGGAAACACTTTAGCATGATGCTCTTGCAAGTTTAGAGTGGTTTTTAGTTTATCTAAACAGAATGGCTCCCACTGTTTCTCGAATCCCTCCTTAAACCAAAAAGGAAAAACTAGTCAGGACTATTCTCACTGTGCAATACTTGCTTAACTGTTCAGCCAGGCCAGTGTCGGTACTTCGAAGGAGGTTTTATGACGCTTTCACGAAGTTCCTTAATTAAATAACCTCTTTTCTCTGGGGGCGTAGCCCCGCTGACACATTTCTCGACACCTACTTGGTTTATAGCATTGATCGTTAAGTGAAAGAATCTCCTGATGAGTAGCATATACTCACAGTAGGATCGGGATCCAAATATCATTGTGTGATAAAGCTGAAGGAATCCTACCAAAATTATCACACTCCAAATGGTATGCATTTCTAGCAAGTTTCAGTTTCTTTAGAAACTCCCGATATGGATTTCTGCCCCATGCTCTTATGACCTTGGCGTTGGTCAAAATGTCATAAGTCACATGTCAAGTTCTACCCATCATTATCTTGTTAATTTGAACCCACCCGTACATACCCCCGACGTTGGCCAAATGGCAGTACGACTGTCCCAAACCAACTCATCTATCTATGCAACAGATGAATACCCAGTAGCTACCAAACACTATGCCTTGGCGTTGGTCAAAATACATAGCTTGAATACTACTGAATACCCAAATGAAATGATGGAGGGCTACGAATGGTTTTGGCGAAACCGTGAACGTAGTGAACTTGTATGATCGAAGGAACCTGATATCTTTTAAAAAGGAGTGGTTTAAGCTCCGCAATTTAAAAAATCTTCTGTTTTAAAATAATCGAGTGGTTTCATTTAAACCGTTCCAACGATTCAACTTTGGTTTATTTTCTTTGCATTAAAATAACGTGTCCTATCATTTAACCTATCATTGCAGAAAACAACGAAAATATAACGTCCTCTTATGCCATCCGCATTCGCCACTGGGCCCCGTCATTCACCAGTTAGGTTACTTAACTAACGACAGAGCGGGGGTTGGGCTAGCGCGGGTGCAAAACATAAGTAACGCTACTAAATATCATATATAGATATTGTACATTCGTCAGACGCAATAATAGGCATTCCAGATCACAGATGAACATATTGGATTTTATAGGAATCCGCATTCTTTTTTAGCCTGCAAAGAAAGACGGATTACATAGTCGCGATGAATAGCCAAAACCCCACCCTAGACCCCTACGGGTACGACAAACTACCCGCTTAGTACCCGAAGTGAAGCGGTCTCCCTCAACGACGTGAGTAGGCCACTAAGCACTTTAAAGTACCCGGTAGTTTGTACACCCCACCTTGGGTCTATCCTAGGAGCAGAAAACAGTAAATGAAATAATACAACGGTGGCTACAACCTCAACCCAGATGTGCCCCGCAAAAGAATATTACAACAAATTACAATTTACATTTGAATGAAAGAAACACTCGTCTCACATCCCCGGCTATTCATTCATGATAATCCAACATGTTCATATTCACAAACCAGTAAAAACCATTACAGAAATGTGCAACTCCCTGCTAACCGACATACTAGCAGTTAAGCGAGGTTTACGAACACATTAATCATAACACAGATATAATCCGGTTAGCCAAAATTTTTAGAATTTCGATCAAGCAACACATATGAATCTACTCCAAACAATTCTCTATGCACATAAAACCTGAGCAGAAACAAATCATCCCAGAAAACACAACATCAACACAGGAGAATAACTGAGCAAGTTTGGGTTGACTCGGTGTCAACTCGGCCGCGGATCCGAGGCGGATCGCTTGTATCGGCCGCAGTTCCGCGGTGGTTTGGTCGAGTCATGATCCCAAATTTCTTCACAATTCTTAAAAAACCCTGCTTGTATTTTTAAGGGTCCCTAAAAAATTTTTAGACCCCGTTTTAAAATCGGCAGAACCTAGGTGAAAACGTCGTTTTTTCGGGATTATTTTGCGATCGAATTTCTAAAGACTTTGCTGACATGTTAGTTATGGTTTAGCTTGGCTCTGATACCACTGTAAGTCGACGTTAGACACCCCACATGATGCGGGGAGGCGGAATAGGTAAAATAATCATTTTGTTCAAGTTAACATCGACTAACTTTACGGATCTTTGCTAAACCCTAACTAACAAACTATCTAGAAGTGCTAAACTACTATGATAGATGATTATACCTCAAGATACTAGTCCATCTTGTTCTTGTTGTTCACCTCCTCGTCGGCCTCCTTGATGTGATAGAAGATCCACCCGAGAGTTCTTTCTCCAAGCTTCAACCTCTCACTTAAGGTAACTAAGTGGCTAGGATTGCTAATCCAAGTGACCTAGAAGATATAGAAGTGGATTAAGGATCTAATAGTCTTTCTAACCCTTGGAATCTCAACACATGAGAGGAGTAGGGTTAGGTTGAAGAAGAGGAGAGCTTGAGGAGATAGAGTGTGTATGTGAGAATGAAATGAATTATAACTCAATTCCATATTTATATGAAGCATAATGATTATCAAATAAATCATATATGATAATTACAACCATGCTTCATTTAATACAAACAATGAATCATCTCATGAGTCATTAAGCAATAAATGCTTCATTAACTCACTTGGATGAATCATCTCATGAGTCACTAATTCATTTAATGCAAATTACACCTAAGCTCTCCACCTCATTTAGTTTAATTCATAAATGAATTAAATCTAAATGAGTCACCTATCTTCTAGAAGTTTCTCGACTAATTTCGAGAATGCCCATCCCATCCGTAAAACACGGAAATTCTGAGACTGCATAAATCCAATAATCCACACTAGAATCTGTCTTAAACTAAAGCCCGCTAGTATAATCTGTCCGAATATCATACGTGCACAAGTACACGTATATGTCCGAACCCTGTCGTAAAACCATACGACCTCTATATCGTTTCGCCTGAAGCAGCGAAACTCTCTGTGTGGGACTCTAAAGACTCGACACTACGCTGGCAGTGGGTTTAACCACAGGCCGCAAGCGGTACTATCTGTACGTAACGGTACCCAGGTAGATGTCGATAAGAAGGCCGATGAGAAAACCCATCCGAACTCCTACTGAGCCTGATGTGACAATCTCCGTACAGTCCGGTCTGTTCGTCTAAGACTATCGCATATCGGGCCTAGGGGGCGGCAAGCTTCAGTCCCCTAAAAGCTGTATAAGTCGTGTCGGAGTGAAGCCCATTACACCTTGAGAAGCTACTGGAAATCCTACCAGAAAATCTCGTTTGCCCTGGCCAGGGACTTTGCGTAATGGCTCTCTAAACATAGTGCGATATCAACTCCCAATACCGGGAGAGACGAATCCTTTCTAACTGCCACCGCCTCCAAGTGCTTCGGGACTGCACCCAACTGCTACCTGTTTGCACGACTCCTTTGAGCCGTGGTAGGGTAGTAATCTAAGAACAGTGGGAACACACTCGAGGCGAAGGAGCAGTGTCAAGTCTACGGACTATGCTGTACTCATGTCACCTGGGAACTATTAACTGACGACGGGTATAATACCAACCAACAGTTCCCTGCGAGTCCTGTCCGGTGTACCCGTAACCCAACGAGCATCTGCATACTATCTCCAGTACGACGTACTGATGGCTGTAAGACAGACCGTCTCCCCAACTGGGATGAGAAGCGTACACACTAGTCTACTCCGGAGTATCGATACCCTGTCTCGATAATCCTACGACTAGGGACCTGAAAAAGGATGTGCTTGTAGACTACCCAGCTCTGACTAGTGTGACTGCCATCACAACGCTGGTAGTCAAGCAAGATCCTAAGGGCTTTATCAATATGTATTCTCGATATGCAAAAAGAAACATATACACATATTAAGATAGATATAAACCAAGTAGCATACTACTATGTTGAGCAAGACTGTTAATACAACTGTGAATATCCCAAGCTTCCATTAAGTAATATACAAACTAGTATGATACAATAATGGCCCCTAGGGCATATACACTAACAAGTGGTTTATCTTGAAGTATAGGCTCTGATTCCACTAAAAAGTCAAGCAGATTGGTGGCCGTCTTCCTTCGCCTCTTGGACCCAGAACTAACAACAGAAGACGATCGCTTCCTTCCCTTTGGTGCTTTGGTGCGGCGTTGACCCACTTCGCCTTCAATATCCTCACTCGATGGTGCTACCGATGACGACACCGCCATTGCTGACACCACAGCTGATGGTACTGCTACTGATGCCTTATTGGCCCTTGATTGAGCTCTAGTGCGCGGCGGCATACCAGCTGTAGGAGTTAGATCCACTTCCGCCGCCTCAGGAATAAGCACGACACCAGTATCTCTCAAGAGAGGGCGAACCACTGCCCGTGGTCTCGGCGGGACTCCCGTACCCTGGATCGGTGTAGGAGCCCTATATCCGAGGAGTATCCTCCTCTCCTCAGCAATAATGAGACTGACTCGGTGGAGGTACCAGCCCGTGAAGACTCCACACATCGAGGAATATAATTAGCTTCAGGAATCACAAAGCGAGAGTCGGTGTTCAGCCGCATGAAGTGATGAGCGGCGTCACGAACGACTTCTGACGATGGGCTGGGCTCCACTGTAAACGCCTCAAAGGGGACACCCTGGTCATACCCTAGTTGCCGAGCAAAGCGGTGTAGGTTGTACCGCATAAAAAGGGCAGCACCGTTCTGAAGAAATACCAGATAATCCGGTCTGATCGAATATAAGTGCATGGCTTCTTTAGGCTTCAGGGAAGGTATTCTCTCTTTCGACGAGTCACAAAGCTGTTGAATCGGTCCTGAAGGAGCAGAGAGGACTCGATCGTTGAATACCATCCTGCCCGTATTCGCATAGGGATTAATCAGCACACGAATAGCTCCGGACTGAGTCGGATCGGGAGCAGAAGCGTCCACCAACCTCATAAGCCGAGGAAAAGTGTAGGCATCATGAAAGCTGGGTCTTTTATGCGCGGCAAATGCCCCTAGCACGTGCATCTCAATCCATGACGTAAAGTAATGAAGAGAGAAATTTACCATATCCACGCCTAGGGTTGAGCTATTGGCCGCGGCGCTTAGCCCATGATACAGATGCGCTAGCCCAGCAATACCCACAGCTAGTCACATCCCCTCGGCAATGCGATAAGCAGGGTAAATGACCGAGGCTCTCATGAAATGACGGTGCATGGGAATGGAGAACCAGCTGAGCCAGAGGCTGATAAAACCCATGAAGAAAGTCTCTTCATCTATGCCAGGGGCTGTGATTGACTCAAAAGATACATCCGACAGGATTGGAATGTAGAACTGTGGCAAATCCTCTTCTTTAGCCGGTAGCTTATTTAGACCGAACCCGAAAGGGTCGTTGATATTTGCGAACTTCGGAACCGTCTTTGATAGAACGTCCCCGCGAAGGAAGCAGGCAATAAAGCTTTTGAAAGTGACACCCTGCTCATCTGATTCTGCAAACAGCTTTTCAAAAATGCCCAGAGTCTTGATTAGACTTAGGTACTTGTGGCGGACGACATTTTCAATCGACAGGCCATCAAGCATAGCAGGCTCAGTTTCGAAAACATACTCATCAGGAGGCAGCAATTCTTCATAGAGCGTCCCCCTGACCGGCAACCCCGAGATCTCGCAAAACTCTTCCAGAGAAATTGAAACTTCGCGGTCCCCTAGAAAGAAGGTGTTGGTGGGAAGATTCTATTGATTTAAGAAAGCCTTAACCCACCAGACATGGGGGTACTGATAGTGGAAGAGAGATGCGTATACCGCCTGATAGAGCCCGACCCTCTGCAGTCACGCACGATGGGCGGACAGGATATAACGAGCCCAGAGAAGGTAACCCGGGGGTTGTCGAGGAGTAAGCCCTATTTTGTAAACCTGACCCCAAGGTTGGGCTTCACCTTGGCAGATATGACACCCTAAGATGTCTATAGCTGGCACAGGGTGGTTCGGAATTCCAGTTGTTGACGACTCGAGCCATCCCGTAGGGGTCCAGTTCAACATCTCCACAGCGAAGGCGGTTCGTGGACGCTCCATCGGCAAAAATGGGTAGGCAGGCTCTGTTGGTATCTCGCAGAGAAAGCTGCGGCGACCATGGATGATGTGCCCGTACCAGGTCCCCCATAAAAGCAAGTGGGTGCAGTTAGGGTCATGAGCTCTGATCATCGCCATTACCTCTTCATCAGACGGTGACTGAGGAAAGGCAGCCTCCGAGCGGGTAAAAGGGAAGTACGGAAGAGAAGCCATTGTTTCTGAAATAAAAGAAGGGGAAACTGTTTAGTGAAGCCAACACGTGTGTATATATATGTTTATAAATGTATATATATAAAAAGACAGTGGAAGAAAGCGACAAAGGACTTATTTTATGGGACCATTGGTTACAAAACACAGGGGCCCCACAAAATCAAGATGGCGGCTCACTAATGATGAGGCAGAGTAATCATTATGAGAACAAAAGGAACATTCTCAATAAATAAACAGTGGATTTCAAATGACTCTACACATTCCCCCAAAGAGAAACCCATCTTGGACTCTGCGAAAATCAAGTAGAACCTTTACTAAATTTTTTTTTCTGTAAGAGCAACTCAGGATAAAAAAAATCCCAAGAAGCCTTCTTTAAAGAACTAAGTTCTTTAGAGGAATTAAATTTCTTTTGAACAGGGGAATTAAATTTTCAGAAAACATTTTCAGAGTTAAAAGACTCTTTGGAATGGAATTAAATTCCATAAAAGAGACAAGTATCACCATCGATCCCTGAGATCAGAGAAGCCCTAGCAAGAGGAGTTTGTTATTTAAGGATTGGAAATTTTTAAAGAATTTGGAAAGATGGGTTCTTGTTAAAGGGGAAAACCCTTGGTATGGATTTAAAATACAAGAGAAAACTTCTGCAAAAAGTTCGTCAGCCGTTCAAGATCTTTACCTGAAAAAGGAAATCTTTTGTTAACAGAGTTAAACTCTGGAAATTTTCGAAACAGAGAACTAAGCTCTGAGAGAGAGAATTAAATTCTTAAGGCAAGAACAAGCAAAGAAGAAGATGAAAAGTGGAGGCGCTTCTGAAGGGATTCTTGCATTTATAGGATGTGATGGGAAACGGTTCATCTACCTCCTTCCCTAGGCAGATCCAACGGCCACAAAAGATAACAGCGTTGCACTCACGTGCAAACACGTGAGAACAATGCTGTGGGGGCATTTGTTCCCTCATAAAAATATCAGGAATACCCCAATAGGGCATCACGTGTCCACACATGACGAGAGGTCACGTGCATACACGTGATGGGTTCCTGTGATCTCTAATTTATAGAGTTAAACTCTAGTCAAACAATCAATCAGTTGAATCACGTATCCACACGTGATGGGCCTTTCAACCCACTAAAAAGGAATTAAAAGGCATGATAAAACAGCAAGGAAAGATCCCAATGGGGTATCACGTGTCTACACGTGACCAAATATCACGTGCTGACACGTGATGGTTCCTTAGTTCTTTGAAACGGCAGAATTAAATTCTGGTTAAAATGCTCAATCAGGAAAGTCACGTGTCAACACGTGACCCATGTCTAAGTTCTTCAATTTATAGAATTAAATTCTATTTAAATGATCAAACAATAGGATCACGTGCCAACACGTGATAGACTTTTAAAGCCTTCTGAACTAATAAAATTAAATTCTAATTAAGAAGGAACCGAGAACCCTAATTTGAAAAATATTTCTCTAAATCTTTCCAAACAAAAAAAAGAGATTGTGCTCTGTAAAGTAGAGCACCGTTGGATTAAAAATCCAACGGTGATTAAAAATCACCAATTTATAGAAAGATTCTATACAAGGAAAGATTTTCCTGAAATTCACCAAGAATAATAAACAGAATATCTTTTGGATTAAAAATCCAATTGTGAATAAAATTCACTGAGTGATCTAAAAGATTATGTTGGTTACAAAAAACAACCAAAATCTTTCAATGAATGATTGACTAAACAGATTGATTCTTTTCTTTCTCCTATAAATATGAGCCAAGAAGAGAAGAGAAGGATTTTTATTTTTTTGGAATTTTTTTAGAGAAAAAAAAGAGAGAGGAGAATTTAATTCTCAAGAGAGAAAAGAAGATCTTTTCAGAGAAAAGAAACCCTAGGTGAGAAAGAGGAAAGAGATCTAAGCTCCATAAAACAAAAAGAGAATTTAATTCTCAATTTAAGAGTTTAACTCTTCTGAATAAGAACTTAGTTCTTCCTTTGATTGAAGATCTGCAGAACCAGATCTCCCCACAAGTTGAGAATTTAATTCTCATCGGGGAGATTCTGCCATGCAGATCCAAAACTTAGAGGGAGAATTGGGTTTAAAGAATTTAATTCTTCCAAATTCACAGGAATTTAATTCCTCCAAATGAAACTAGGGTTTAACCCTACATAAGAATTTAATTCTTCCAAATTCACAGGAATTTAATTCCTCCAAATGAAACTAGAGTTTAACCCTATATGAGAATTTAATTCTCCCAAATTCATAGGAATTCAATTCCCCCAAATAAAACTAGGGTTTAACCCTACATAAGAATTTAATTCTTCCACATACATAGGAATTTAATTCCTCAAAACAAGATTAAGGTTTAACCCTACCAAAAAATTTAATTCTCAAACAAAGGACTTAAATTATCCATGCACGTAAACGTGGTCACGTGGCAACACGTGACCCTTCCTTTAATGATCAGAAAAGAACTAATGAGACATGGTCACGTGCCCCACGTGACCCTCAAACAGACTCCTCAAAATGAGAAGGAAAAAGCATGAAGGCAATGCCTCACGTGCTCACATGTGACTCTCAAAACAAAAGGGAATAAATCTAAGGGCAGAATCAATTTTGAGCGCCCTCACGTGTCCCCACGTGACCCCTAATAAACACTTTAATAATCAATACATGGATACCCATCACGTGCCAACACGTGATGGCCTGAAGACCAAAAGTGTTTAACACTTATGTGCAGATTTGAGAGTAAAATAAAGGAGGTTTGGCCCAATTCTCAGGCGTCTCACGTGACCCCACGTGACCACCCCACTTTTAGTGTTTAACACTATTTTGAGCATTTTGTCCCCAGTGTTTAACACTGTTTTAAAGCGCATCACGTGAGAACACGTGATCGCTAAATATCTTCTAGTGTTTAACACTATTTTAAAACCAATCTAGCCCAAATTGGCTAAGTCTTCTAGAGGCAAGACTTCCCTTTGACCGAGCCTCAAATATATCCTTGTCTTCCAAAATTGATCATCTCATATGGCATATGAGTGCTCGGCACTCAATAAAAGATAAAGACATGGTCAGAACCCAGACTCATGTTTCGCATTGCTAAATAATGGGGGGTTGAACCCAGACAAATGTCCGACAGTCCAAACAAAGGTCCAACATTTTACACCTAACTGGACTTAGCCCAAGTTGTCCATAAGTCCTCAATTCAGATTTAATTGAGCCCATGTGCTCATAATCTAATTAATTAATCTTAGTCCCAAATTGGACTACAGATTTCCCAATCAGCATTGGTTCAATGGTACATCTCTTCACTCCTTTGATATTTGTCGTTGTAATCCTTCAACGTCTTCAGAGAGGTGACGGGTCCCGATAACCAATCATCCCATGGACTGTGGGGTCCTTAAACTCATGGACTAGGATGTCCTTAAACTTTATAGACTATGACGTCTTTAAACTACGGACTATGGGGTCCTTAAGCCCATGGACTATGATGTCCTTAACCTTGGACTGTGGGGTCCCTTTAAACCCATGGACTATGATGTCCTTAACCTTGGACCGAAATGTCCTTAAACTAACATTGGTCCACCATGTCCTTAAACTGGTAATCGACCGCAATGTCCCTAAACTAAACAATAGAGCCCAAATGCTCTTTTGTTGGATCTAAATGATCCTGTTAAGTTGATCTTAGTCTAAAATTAGACTAACGTATCCTTAACTAACGTTTAAGTTGATCTTAGTCTCAAATGAGACCAACGTATCCTTAAACCCAACCCCCAAACCCAAATCTAAGAAAAATACGGATTTGGACTAATCCACGCCCTACGGGCGACAACATAAATTGGTCTCCGTATACAATCCATGGGCAACCAAGAAACAAAACAAACACATACGACACGAAGTGACCATGTAGAGAAGGAGAAAGTGGTTACCGCGATGCGGTAGCATAATTAACTGCAGGAGCTTGCGCCTGCAGGGAAGAGCGTCCCCACAATAAAAACCCCCTCAAATAAGGGGGAATCTGACAAAGTCTGCTACATCGGCCGCATTTGTTTAAACCTTCGATAAACGGTGTCATAAATCAACTTGGCATCTTCGGAGAGGTGGACGGATAACACCAATTAGCATCTGCCCCCAAATTCAGGCAAGACGGACCTACGCGGTCGCGTCTCTGTGTTTCGGAGAAGAACATCCATCTTCATGGATGATGAAGTCTGTTCTAAGTCCACTTTCTACTTGTTCTCTGATCTTTTGCAATTTGGCATCGCTTGCTTGAGCTGCTTTGATCTGATTGACAATTGTCGACTGAACTTGTAAGTTCATCAAACTTAAAGCGTTACCTGGCATGACCACTTCAATCTCCATCTGGTGCAAATCTTGTTGTAGCTTCCACTGTGCGGTGAGATTCATTGATAGTGGTTGGTGACTAAGTGCATCAGGAACTACATTCACCTTCCCTAGATGATATTGTAGGTTGATGTCGAAGTCCGCTATAAGTTCTAACCATCTTCTCTGCCGCATATTTAGCTTTTTTTGAGTAAACACATACTTCAGACTTTTGTGGTCTGTATATATATCTACTCGTTCTCCAAGAAGATAATGACGCCAAATCTTCAATGCAAATATAACAGCTGCCAACTCTAAGTCATGCGTTGGATAATTGCGCTCATGAATCTTCAACTGTCTTGATGTATAAGCTACAACTTTATTGTGCTGGTGTAGAACACATCCTAGTCCCTTACCGGATGCATCACAATGCACTACGAAACCTCCAGATTGGTCTGGTATGACGAAAATAGGTGCTGATGTCAATCTTGACTTGAGTTCTACGAAAACTTGTTCGCATGCTTCTGACCACACGAATGCTTCATCTTTACGTGTGATCTTGGTCAGGGGTGTTGCAATCTTCGAAAAGATTTCTATGAATCTTTGGTAGTATCCCGCTAATTCCAAGAAACTTCGAATGTCCTTCACCGTCTTTGGTGTCGGCCATTCGCTTACTGCTGATACTTTAGCTAGATCCACAGAGATTCTTTCGCATGAAATGATATGTCTGAGAAATCCGACTTGTTCTAGCCAAAACCCGCACTTGCTGTACTTGGCATAGAGTTGATACTGTCGCAAAGTCTCCATGACAATCCTCACATGTTCAGCGTGCTCTTTCCGATTCTTTGAATATACTAAGATATCGTCGATGAAAATCACAAAAAACCTGTCTAGGTATTCTCGGAAAAATTGATTCATCATATTCATGAAAATGGCTGGTGCATTGGTCACTCCAAATGGCATCACGAGAAACTCATAATGTCCGTAGTGATTCCTGAATGCCGTCTTCGGAATATCAGCCTACTTGACTTTCATCTGATGATAACCTGAATGAAGATCTAACTTTGAGAAAACGCAAGACTCACTTAGCTGATCGAACGGATCGTCAATTCGCGGTAGTGGATACTTGTTCTTTATAGTGGCTTCGTTCAAAACTCTATAATCAATGCACATTCTGTATGAACATTCCTTCTTCTTCACAAGCAAAACTGGAGATCCCCAACTTGAAGTACTGGGACGAATCCATCCTTTCTGCAGAAGTTCGTCCAGCTGAGTATGGATCTCCTGCAAACCTTCTAGACTTAAGCGATATAGTGTTTTGATCACTAGTTGTGCTTCATGTACTAAATCAATTCCAAATTCAAGAACTCGATCAGGAGGCAAACCTGGTATGTCTTCAGGAAATATATCATCGAACTATCGAACTACCTCTGGCTTATCTTCTCCCGCCTTTAGAGTTGCAATCACTACCTTCTTTGGTTTTGCTTTGTATGTGCTAGGCTCCAGGGTATGGTCTCCACTTTTGAAATAAAAGACCGGATGCTCTGGAATCTCGAACACTGCCCTCTTTTGACAACAATCGATGGTAGCGTAAAAAGTTCCTAGCCAATCCATACCCAAAACTATATTGAAGTTCGGTATGTCCAGCACCTTGAAGTCAGCATAAAATTCTCTGCTGCAGACGACCACTGGACACAGGTCGTATCCCATTGTTGCCTTTAGAACGTCGTTCCTTGAACTAACATTCCAGCTGGATATGAGTGGTTTGAATGGAATCGCATGAGTTCGGACGTACCGTTGCGACATAAAGCAATGGGATGCTCCAGTATCGAAGAGTGCTAGTGCAGGAAGTGAGGCTACTAAGATTGTACCTAAGTTATGTGGGATATGTTTTAGGTATAGGAAAAGATATTTGATATGTATAAGGATTGAAGGAAAGCTTGAAAGAAAAGAGTTACCAGTGATGATTTGGCCATTGGTTTTAGCTTCTTCCACAGTCATTGTGAAAGCATGTCGCCTCGGTACATTCCTCCTTGCTGGAGGAGCATTCCTCTGTCCGTTCTTCTGTCTTTGAGGTAGGTTCCTTTGTACTTGATGGAACTGACGAGGAGGAGGTGCAATAAGTCCACGAGGAGGTGGAGCTGGGAGAGCAAGACGAGGACCAGGTGCCCAGACAGTTGGCCGCCGCGGATACGTGATTGCTGGTATGGGTGCAGGATTTGGATTGAGTCTACGAGGACAAGATCCAATATCATGTGTGGATGAGCCACAGACTAAGCAAAGGCGATTAGCACGTCTGTAGTCCTTCGCCGGGTGTCCATTCCTCCTGCAGTAGGTGCAAAAGTCTGGACTGGGCCGGTTGAAGGTACTCCCGATCTCCTGGGTATAAAAGGTGGCCTGGAAGAGGCTCCTCCTGCTATCTGAGTAGCAGGGCGCTTCACGCCGGCAGATTGAGGTCTGCCCTTCTTCTTCACTACTGCTTCGTTTCGACGGGCAGCCTTCAAAGCTAAATCATGGGTTGGAAAATCCCCTGTAGCTAATGCATCTTGTATCTCCGGGTCCAATCCTTACTGAAATCGTCTATCCTCCTGATCTCAGCAGTCGGTATGAGATGGGCCGCAAACCTTTGCGGTCTTGTGTTAGCTGTGATATCAGAAAATTCGAATATTTGAGAGATATTTTACCTGCTTAACATAGTGAACTCAGTATCATACTCATTCACAGATTTTCTCCACATAGAGGCTTTTTGTAGATGGATGAATTGCTGCTCTATGTCAAATCGGGCAATCTCGGGAAAATACTTCGCGTCGAACATGTCGCGAAAAGTCTTCCATTCGATCGGCTGGGTAAGACGGCTTTCTTCCGCCTTCCACCATACTTGGGCATTATCGGTAAGTTACAGCTTCGCAACTCTTACCCAAGCAATGCCTTGCACTTGTGCTGCTGCCAGATCATCTTCGATTGATTGAGCTCATTCCTCAGATTCTAAAGGGCTCTCTTTCCCATAGAATTGTTTAGGATGCAATGCCCGGAATTGCTTCACTCCAGGTGCTTCCGCTTCTGGACGGTTCAGTAGGATAGTGGTCTGCTGCTGATGTCTCTCCAAGAGGCTCTTGATTGCCTCAAGCAAAACCGTCTGCTCGTTGATCGGAGCTGCTACGGTAGGTGTAAGTGGAAGAGGTGGTGGTGTGGTGTTGACATTCATGTTGGTGCTAATATTGTTCGGGGAATCCATAATCTTGAAAGAAAAATAGGGTTAGGATAGATTCAAAGAATATGGAATGTAAAAAACGTTTAGTTGCTGATTCTTATAATTCTTGTGATATATTGCTTAGGTTTCCATGCAGAACTGACCCTGCATGGTATGACTTCATGCAGAACTGACTTGCATGGGCCGCCAACAAAACATGTTACGCCCTGCTTTCCGGTGTACGGATAAGGAGACGTAACTAGGCCCGCGACGTATTTACTCAGAAGTAAACACGTTAAGTGTAAATAAGCAATATAATAAATGGACACAAGAAATGACATGAGATGTAAATAAACAACAACTTTTTTATTTATTAAAAATTATTTACAATACACTGCTGGAAAGTAAATACAAGACTAGAAAGCAATGCTTAAATAATGGCATGAACTGAAAGTAAAAGTATATACAAGTGCACTAGAGCTTCGGATCCTCAATGAACTGCTCCAAGTATTCTGAGCCGGGCTCGATCTCTAGAGAGTCGGGTCCTCCTGACAACATTCCAAAGAAATAATAGAAAAAGAATGTCGTCAGCGAACAATCGCTCGGTAAGTCCCAAAGAGAGATAGAAATAAAATGAAGAGGTAAAGAGAATATATCTGGTATAATATATGTTTATTATGTTAACGCTGTTGTTTGTAGCTTGGTACAGAATATGCCAGTGTATACGAGAGGAGTCCAACTGTTCCGTGGACTATGGTATACGGAGCACAAGGACCCGTCAAGCCATGGGACTGTTGGAGATAGTGCCCTCATAGTCAATTATTGGATCGCAGGTACATGATTGCAATGATTGCGGAGGACCTATCCCGGTAGGACAGTCTTACTCGAGATGATAGTATGCTATCTGGTTTGCCTTTATCAGTCATGTACATGTTCAGGTGACTGATTGCATGTTACACTTTGATAGAGCCCTTAGGATCTTGCTTTACTACCAACAGTATGATGGCGATCATATACGTAAGAGTTGGGTAGTTTATATGCATATCCTTAATTGTGGTCCCTAGTCGTGGGAGTTTCGAGACAGGGCATCGATACTCCGGAGTAGACTAGTGTATACAGTCGAGACCCCGACGAGGGGCGGTGGCCGGTCTCACAAGCCACTGGTGTCAGTTGGATCATCTAAGATGTATACAGGTGCTCATTGGGTTATGAGTACACCGGACAGGACTCGCCGGGAATCTGCTAGTTAGTACTATACCTATCGTCAGATAGCAGTTCCCAGGTGACATGTGTACAGGTTAGTTCATCGACCTGAGGTCGTCATTTGTCTCGTGTGAGTTCCCACTGTGCTTTGATTTCTACCCTACCACGGCTCAAAGGAGTCATGCAAACAGGTAGCTTTTGGGTACAGTCCCGAGCCATATGGAGGCACGTGAGCGGATCGGCAGGGGATTCGTCTCTCCCGGTATTGGGGGCGAGATCGTGCTGTGTCTAGGAGAGCCATTACACATAGTCCATGGCCATGGCAGAAGATTTACTGGTAGGTACTCCAGTAGTATCTCAGGGTGTTATTGGGCTACACTCCGACACGACTTATACTGCTTCTGGGGGTCTGACGTTACTAGCCCCCTAGGCGGATATGCGATACTCATTGACGAACGGACCGGACTGTATATACATTGTCACTGTTAGGCTCAGCAGGGTTTTCGGAGGAGTTCGCTCATCGGTCTCCCTTGAGTTCGCTCCTCGGCCTCCCTTGAGGTCAGTCCATGGGCAACCGTTACGCATAGCTAGTGCCGCTGACGGTTTGTGGTTAAACCCACTGCCAGGGTACTGACGAGTCATTAGAGTCCCCCACAGACAGTTTCCCAAGTTCGGGCGAAACGTTGTAGAGGCCATATGGTTTTATGGCAGGGTTCGGAAAATGCACGTGCGTTTACGCACGTGTCAGTTTTCGGGCAGATGATACTGGTCGGCTTTGGTTTAAGCCGGATCCGAGTATTATATTGAGTAGGTATAATATCTTTGTCTCAGTTTCATTTGTATTCGGTTGTAATACAAGTGCGGGTATATTTATACAGTTTCGGGGTTGTCCTGAAATTCGTTTCAGGATCACTTTTGGAAGTTGCCAGTTTCCAGTTTTCTATCAGCCGTCTTTTAACATTCGGTTAAAAACGGATTTATCTTTTCTTGGATGAGGGTGAGTCAAGCTTCTAGAAGGTTCTAGAAGGTTCTAGATTTGGTGAGGTGTCTTGTGACTCATGCTTTGATTTCTAAACATTCTTGTTTTGCTTAAGATCTTTATGCTAGATATTCTTTTGTGTTCACATTATGATATTTACTTAAGGTTACCCCCCCTCTCCTACGGTCACCTCCCTCTTTGCTATAAGAGGCCGGCCCCCCTCCACTCTCTCACTTGATGTTTCATTTGGAGAAAAAGATTATGATAGTATTTGGGGTGCATGGAATTTTACAGTTCATTTCATTCCATCACCCAATTCCCTCGGCAACTTCATTAACCGTCCGTCCACAGTTTTGGACGGAACGAGACAAAGTCATCTACTCATTCTCTACATCATTCTTGGTCGTCTCTTCTAGCAAACTTGACGACCGAGTTGCCTCGAGTCAGAGGCGGGAGCCCGTTTAAAGAATCAGTGATGTGGTGCCACCTGGACGAGCAGATCGGAGATCGACGAGATCGGAGCAGCCGCAACGGAGCGTGGGATGATGGTTAAAGAACGAAGGACTCGGATCGTTCGGTATAACCTTTCTACACTCTTTACAGTCTGTTAGTTTAGCAATAATGGCAGATCCGGGTTAAAGTATACGATAGCGCCAGTTAAAAAGTTTTTGTTCCGCATTTGGCGTCTGTAGACGGCCGGGGCGTTAGCGTAGACTTACAGTGGTATCAGAGCCTCACCATTTTGCTATACTAAATTGTGCTAACGCGTTTAAAACATCGATCGAACCGAAAATCAAAAATCACAAAATCCAAGCTCGACAGTTTCTGTTATTTTTTAACTGGTCCAAATGTCATTTTGACCATACCAGAAAATCAAGCAGGGTTTTTTAGGAATACTGGAGAAATTCGACAAAGTAAGTCGACTGTTCTGCCGCGGATCCGCTGCCCCATCAGTTGTCTTGGCCGCTGATCCGCCGCAAGAAAGTCACATCACTTTGCCAAATTTGTACAGTGGGTTCTCTGTTGGATTTTGTGGTTTTTGGTAAATATCGTTTTTGCCCAGATTTTGTTACTGCTCACCAGTAAGTCGTGGGGCCCATTTTTTGATATTTGGTCGATCGAAATTTAAACATGTTAGTTTACAGTGCTTACATTATATCTCCGACCGGGAATGTCATTTGATCGGTAAACCGCGTCCGATTGCTATAGTTCTTTTAGACGGGTTTGCGAACGTGACATTCGCGTTGATGTTCTGTGTTGTGCTGTGATGTTGCGGATATGTCGTGGTGGATAGCAGTGTGCAATGGTAGTACAGTTTGAGTTTATTTGTACATTTGATATTGCGGGGCGAGCGTCCAACATGTGGACTGCCGTCACTGCCTGTTGTATAATATTCTTTTAGGGCACGACCAGGTTGCGGTCGATGTACCTGTTGTACTATTTTTCATTACTGTACTAGGTTTTACCCCGCGACGGAGTGCACGGATAGCCGGGTTCTGGAGGGCAACGGGTCCGCATCTCATGGCTTTGGGAGGCAGAGGGGCCCCACTCTAAAATTGGCAGACTATTCGCCGCACTCGTAGGGGGTACAGGTTGACCCAAGGAGGGGTGCTCAATTTACCGGATTCTGTGAAGTGCCGGGTGTTCCATTCACTATGCTGTGGAGGACTACCTCGCTTCAGGTTTTGGCAGGTAACTTGCCGCACCCGTAGGGGTCTAGGTTTCATTGCACAGGCTATCCACATGACAGGGGAACGTCGGGTTTCAGCAGCGGCTCTGTGAAACCCGGGGATCCCAGATTATCTGTATTGTTCTGTGATGCTTATTACTTTTCTGTAATGTTGCATATTATCACGCCTGGAGCGATTATTGTATATTGGTTTATATACTATTAGATGTTGTATATGTTTTACACCCGCGCTAGTCCAGTCCCCGCTCTGTCGTTAGTTAAGTAACCTAACGGGTGATGACGGGACCCAGTGACGAATGCGGATGGCATATACGTACATTTTATTTTCGTTCTTTTCTGGTGTGATTGATTGATGGGACTGCGTTGATTCTGATCAATGCAAAATTAAACAAACCTGTTTTCAGTTGTTGGAACAATTTAAAAAGTGTTATTGCAAAGACGTTTCCTTTTGTTTTGCATAGCGGTATTCAGTGGAATATCCTGCACCTCATTCGACGGGGCAAGGGCCGATATCCTTTCACCGGGACTGACCCCTTGGGCAGAAGTTTGCGTCAGGGTAATAACTTCACTATAGTCGATTACAAGTTGCTTTGCATAGCGGTATTCAGTGGAATATCCTGCACCTCATTCTACGAGGAAAGAGCCGAGATCCCTTCACCGGGAGTGACCTCTTTAGCAAAAGGTTTTCGCCACTATATTTTAAAAAGCTATCAGGTTCCTTCAGCGATATCAAGTTCACTACGCTAAAGGTTTTTCGCCAAAAACCAGCCGTAGCCCCCCGTCACTTCTTTTGAGTATTCAGTAGTATTCAAGCTATGTATTTTAGCCAAAGTTAAGGCATAGTGTTTGGTAGCTGCTGGGTATTTCAATTGTTGCATAGATAGATGAGTTGGTTTGGGACAGTCGTTCTGCCGATTGGCCAAAGTCAGGGGCATGTGCGGGTGGGTTCAAATTGACAAGATAGTGATGGGTAGAACTTGGCATGTGACTTATGACATTTTGACCAAAGCCAAGGTTATAAGAGCATGGGGCAAAAATCAGATCGGGAGTTTCTAAAGAAACTGAAACTTGCCAAGTATGCGCATACCTTCTGGAGTATGAGTAACGTGGATGCATTCCATCACGTTATCATGCGATGAAAGTTGGATCCCGATTCCCACTGATGAGTTGGTTTACTCTTCGGGTGATCCCGATTGATTCTTCTTTTAGGTTTGGAGGAGAATTTGACAGGACAGTGGGAGGTTTCCGGATTAGATAAAGTTATGACCATTCTGATCTAGGTTAGAGTGCACGCAGAGTGTTTCTTTTCTCTCTCTCTCTTTGGCAGCGACCTTTAACCGACCCGAGACTATGACTCAGTGACCATGTTGACCGAACCTTCTTAAAATACTGGCTTTTGGATTGTCTATGTTGCATAAGTCATTGCCACTCCTTCTTTTACCCTTTGCATTTCTCAGAACACCCATATTACTACGGATATCCACTTCCATTGGATAGATCCATCATATGGTTATATACGAACTCGAAGGGACTTCTTCGAGGATGGATCAAGGTTCAGGAGAAATAGAATTGGTTTATTCAGTTGTCTTTTATTATCACCTTCTCTCAGGTTGCGAGGGCTCCTTGGTTTAGGAGAGTACACCTATTACGCTTATTGGATAGTCTTATTCCAAACCATAGGCAGGTGCCGAAAGGTAGGGAATGAAGAAAACCAATTAGCCTAAGTAGGGTGTGCAGAAGGTAATATGTAAAGACAAAATAAAGGGATTAGAAAGAGGGCAAAGTAAATTGCGACTGATATCATTCACGACCAAAACCGCGTACTTCATCGCCGCTCCTATTTCACCTTTTAATGAATAAGGTATTATTCAGTTGTCTTTTATCATCACCTTCTCTCAAAGATATGAGTACTCCTTGGTTTAGGAGGGTACACCTATTATGCTTACTGGATAGTCTTCTTCCAAACCATAGGCTGGTGCCGAACGGTAGGGAAGGAAGAAAACCATTTAGCCTAACGATGGTGTACAGAAGGTAACGACTAAAGACAAATAAAGGGATTTGGAGAGATAGCAATAAAATATACGGTTGAAGTCATGAATTGGATTATGGAAGAGGCATTGCTATGAATACCAGAATACCCCTACGAAACATTTTCATGTTTCAGTGCATTGTTAAAGAAAACTGTTTTCCCGATTAGACACTTACTCCAAGGGTATGTATTTACCAGGTTTCATTCTCATATCTGTATGGTTTTACAGATGATGAGTGGGAGTAAGATATTGGGAATTAGGTGATCATCCTCATTATATCGGAATTCGTTGTAATTGGTGATATTTGAGGAAATCACCAGGGTACAGTTTTTAACCTACGACGCACAGGTTTTGAGTTGTTTAACTCAGCGGACTTATACAGAGTATTGTATGTTGTCCAGTGTCCATTAGGACAAAGGGGTAGGTCCTCGTACTATGTTCTGTTTACTTATAACTTCTCTAGTTTTTAGACAAGTGTTTCGTAGAAATACAAGGTTTAAGTTTTGAGAAGTTGTGGGTATAAGAATAAAGTAGAGAACCAGGTATCACAAGTATCGGGATTCTTCAAAGAGATCGAAGATGTAGATTCTTGTGATTGGTATTCAAATGATAGTGATGGTTTTGAGAAAAGTGTTTCTCTTTCAGGTTACTCATAATTGGATGGATTCCTAAGTTGAGTAATGCTGATTAGCCTTTTTCCATTAAGTTGATATGCACTGGAGACAGCTGCATGATTTGAATCAGGTTCCAATTAAATAAGTGCCAAAGTTTCTATATTGGATATAGAATAGTTCGTGCCTTAAAAGATGTTAAGGTACGGGGAGTTGTCCAGCTTATGCTTAAAAACCAGACTCTGGATAACTCAGGGCACGTTTCTGTAATGGCTGTTTGTGGGTTGACCCTGGCTATGACAAGGGTTGATATTCTACCATTTGGAAGATCAATAGTGATATTGTTCTTGACTCGCCACAGTTTTAGTAAAATGGATTTTTTCAGAAAAACAGTAGTGGGAGTATGGTAGAACTGGAAGTAATTCCAGAACCGCGAACGATTACGGAAAATTTAATAGGACCTATATATTCAATCAGGTTTGACATTCCAATAGCCACTCCGCAGATATGGTAGGTAACCTCAGACACCCGAGAGGTACTTCGGTAGCCTCAAGGACGGTGACAGGGAGGTTCTTATCTACCAAGACTTGACACTACCGTTGTTCCAGGTTATGAGACCCGGTAGGAGGGTTGTCGTAGTCAGTGGGAGCATCGGAAACATAGTGGGCAAGATGCTTGTATCTATTTATAGACTTGAGCAGATATAGCGGAGATAGATCATCTATTTTGATGTGACAGTCATGGGTTTGACTTCAATCAGAATAGGGGATGGATCTGTTAAGAAGGTAGTAGGGTGTGATGTCATGGTATCTGAATGACATACACAGAGTAGGAAGTAAAATTCCATACTACGATCGGTTGTACTGTGGTCGTCACACAGTTGTTTCTCCAGACAGGATATGGATATAATATTTGACATTCTGGTTTCTGGATCTATGGTTTTGGATCTAGATTTGGGTAGTTTCCCAATGTGGGTACTTTGACAGATATTCTAATGGTTTTTAGAATAGTTGACTCCAAGCATGGTAGTGTACCTGCAGGTGATGGAGTCACCCTCTCTAAAGGTGTCGTATAGACTAAAGGGGAGAGGGAAGTGCATGATTGGCAGATCACTTGCTTAGGCAATTGAGTCAATCATGAGATGTCAAGTACCACACCAGATGTTGTTTTTGCACTAGATGCAATGAGTTTGTATTAATCCAATCCTGGAGAAACATAAGGAAGCAGTTTTAGAACATAAGTGCATGTTCTACGGATTTGATGACGGCAGCCTCCTTCGGGAGACGATTATCATTCCAGGCTTCAAAGGTGACATGGTTGACAGAGAGACTGTCAGAGTTATGGTTTTTCCCTCTGACGAGGAGGGACAGTATTATGGACAGGTGGTTCAAAAGGATACTGTGGGTAGCATGGTGCCAGATACTGATTAGGTTCAGTGATCGATACAGTCTAAGAAGTTTGGATTTGGAGTTCATTTATGAACTAGGTCCCATCAGAAATCCAGACATATTCTAAGACAGGTATTACTCGATTCGGGAGATGGCTTTCTCCGCGAACTTGAGTTTTAGAGAGATATAGAAAGAAACATCTAGGCGGATCCACTCACTGAGGCTATTTCTCGAACACAATAGTTTTACAAACGGGCTTTGTGAAACTGATTAGTAGAGGAGTTGGATGTTCGGTTTCACACGGGCTGTGAGTAGTCGACATCGCAATATTAGCCTTGAGTGCAAGTGGGAGATTGTTGGAGATAGTGCCCTCATAGTCAATTATTGGATCGCAGGTACGTGATTGCAATGATTGCGGAGGACCTATCCCGGTAGGACAGTCTTACTCGAGATGATAGTATGCTATCTGGTTTGCCTTTATCAGTCGTGTACATGTTCAGGTGACTGATTGCATGTTACACTTTGGTAGAGCCCTTAGGATCTTGCTTTACTACCAACAGTATGATGGCGATCATATACGTGAGAGTTGGGCAGTTTATATGCATATCCTTAATTGTGGTCCCTAGTCGTGGGAGTTTCGAGACAGGGCATCGATACTCCGGAGTAGACTAGTGTATACAGTCGAGACCCCGACGAGGGGCGGTGGCCGGTCTCACAAGCCACTGGTGTCAGTTGGATCACCTAAGATGTATACAGGTGCTCATTGGGTTATGAGTACACCGGACAGGACTCGCCGGGAATCTGCTAGTTAGTACTATACCTATCGTCAGATAGCAGTTCCCAGGTGACATGTGTACAGGTTAGTTCATCGACCTGAGGTCGTCATTTGTCTCGTGTGAGTTCCCACTGTGCTTTGATTTCTACCCTACCACGGCTCAAAGGAGTCGTGCAAACAGGTAGCTTTTGGGTACAGTCCCGAGCCATATGGAGGCACGTGAGCGGATCGGCAGGGGATTCGTCTCTCCCGGTATTGGGGGCGAGATCGTGCTGTGTCTAGGAGAGCCATTACACATAGTCCATAACCATGGCAGAAGATTTACTGGTAGGTACTCCAGTAGTATCTCAGGGTGTTATTGGGCTACACTCCGACACGACTTATACTGTTTCTGGGGGTCTGACGTTACTAGCCCCCTAGGCGGATATGCGATACTCATTGACGAACGGACCGGACTGTATATACATTGTCACTGTTAGGCTCAGTAGGGTTTTCGGAGGAGTTCGCTCATCGGTCTCCCTTGAGTTCGCTCCTCGGCCTCCCTTGAGGTCAGTCCATGGGCAACCGTTACGCATAGCTAGTGCCGCTGACGGTTTGTGGTTAAACCCACTGCCAGGGTACTGACGAGTCATTAGAGTCCCCCACAGACAGTTTCCCAAGTTCGGGCGAAACGTTGTAGAGGCCGTATGGTTTTATGGCAGGGTTCGGAAAATGCACGTGCGTTTACGCACGTGTCAGTTTTCGGGCAGATGATACTGGTCGGCTTTGGTTTAAGCCGGATCCGATTATTATATTGAGTAGGTATAATATCTTTGTCTCAGTTGCATTTGTATTCGGTCGTAATACAAGTGCGGGTATATTTATACAGTTTCGGGGTTGTCCTGAAATTCGTTTCAGGATCACTTTTGGAAGTTGCCAGTTTCCAGTTTTCTATCAGCCGTCTTTTAACATTCGGTTAAAGACGGATTTATCTTTTCTTGGATGAGGGTGAGTCAAGCTTCTAGAAGGTTCTAGAAGGTTCTAGATTTGGTGAGGTGTCTTGTGACTCATGCTTTGATTTCTAAACATTCTTGTTTTGCTTAAGATCTTTATGCTAGATATTCTTTTGTGTTCACATTATGATATTTACTTAAGGTTACCCCCCTCTCCTACGGTCACCTCCCTCTTTGCTATAAGAGGCCGGCCCCCTCCACTCTCTCACTTGATGTTTCATTTGGAGAAAAAGATTATGATAGTATTTAGGGTGCATGGAATTTTACAGTTCATTTCATTCCATCACCCAATTCCCTCGGCAACTTCATTAACCGTCCGTCCACAGTTTTGGACGGAACGAGACAAAGTCATCTACTCATTCTCTACATCATTCTTGGTCGTCTCTTCTAGCAAACTTGACGACCGAGTTGCCTCGAGTCAGAGACGGGAGCCCGTTTAAAGAATCAGTGATGTGGTGCCACCTGGACGAGCAGATCGGAGATCGACGAGATCGGAGCAGCCGCAACGGAGCGTGGGATGATGGTTAAAGAACGAAGGACTCAGATCGTTCGGTATAACCTTTCTACACTCTTTACAGTCTGTTAGTTTAGCAATAATGGCAGATCCGGGTTAAAGTATACGATAGCGCCAGTTAAAAAGTTTTTGTTCCGCATTTGGCGTCTGTAGACGGCCGGGGCGCTAGCGTAGACTTACAGGGACAACGGCAACGGATATTCAGGTTATGTGTATTAAAGGGACCATCATCGTGCTAATTTTAACAAATTTCGTACCAATCTACCCCTTTAAAACCCCGTAATGTTTATTGTATTGTTTATAGCTGAAAGACTTGCCGAAACCATAATATCAATTGTTCATGTAAATGGATAAGGATGTAAACGGATAGTCATGTAATCAAGTCAATGTATATCCATGGTTCGGCCAGTTCAAGTCATGTTGATATTTGATAGTATTCAGTATATATGGATTCATGATATATTGGGGTTATATTTGAATTGTATGTAGATTGGAATTGTATTCAGATTAGACCGAGACTCTGTCTGAGTCAGACACTTAAACAAAATTGGATTTCTGAATTAGGTTTTGGAGTTATCGGTAACTGATGCACATGGACGGAAGAATTTATGACTTTTTCCAAGCCAATTACCATTGATAACCCCATTTTAGTTTTGTCACACCCCGCTTCCCGGTGTACAGATAAGGAGACGCGATCAGGCACGCGACGTATTTACTCAGAAGTAAACGCGTTAAGCATAAATAAGAAATATAATATAAATGTACACAAAAATGACATGAGATATAAATGAACATCAACTTTTTATTTATTAAACATTCTTTACGATACAACTGGAAAGTAAATACAATGCGGAAAACAATGCCTAAACAATAGCATGATCTAAAAGTAAAAGTACATACAAGTGAACTAAAGCTCGGAGTCCTCAATAAACTGCTCCAAATCTTCTAAGCTGGGCTCTTGATTGTTTCGTTTTTGATTTTGGAGAAAGAAGAAGAGGTTTTAGTAAAGTAACCGCAATCAGTACGGCGTCGCGTGTAGCTAGCTGTGGTGAATACGGGTCGTCCTCTGGAATTCGTGGAATTTTATAATTCTTGCTTTAGATGGGTCGAAAGAAATAGAAAAGAGAAAATCAAGAAAATCAAGAAGATAGTTTCAAGATCTAATTGAAGAAAATCAAGAAAATGTGTCAAGATTTAATTGAATTATCAAGAAAATTGTTTCAAGATCTAATTGAATTATCAAGAAATAGTTTCAAGATCTAATTGAATTATCAAGAAAATTTTATATGAAGAAGGCTTGTAGGATTCGTTGGGATTTAGTAGCCATGGATGACTAATAAATATGACTCCTCTTATCTATTGATAGATTTAAAACTAAATTGATGGCGATGAATGAGAATTAGGGTTCTTTTGAAAGAAACTAGGGTTTCTCCTTTATTGACCATTGTCCTTTCATTGATCTCCATTCATGTCTAGCCCTTAACAGAAAGATCATCAATCTTATCTCAAATCGTGGTCAAAATTATCAAGAATTTGATATCACGCCCGATAAGGATGTTGACGATTTTTTTGCTAAAATTTATAAACTTCATAAGACTTAAAAGGAGTATGGTATTTTCTCATCCATTGATCTACCCTAATCCTACGAATCCTATCAAGCGGAGAATTACCCGCACATCATGAAAATAAAAGAAAGAATAGAGAAATAATTCATAATGAGGAATTTAAAAGAAAGCGAAATGATAAAACTAACGTTCTACCTTTATTACTCAACTTCACAATATATTTCTCCAAGTTTAGATTACAAGAGGAAGAAGAATTTGCTCTCGATCTCTGCCTCGAAGAAATAAATGTTTCGTCGATCTTCACGTCGCTTGATCACCTCGAATCTTGGACCTGTCTTGGATCGCTTGCTCGTTGATGGTGATTGGCTTCGTGTAAAGGAGACTTACTTGATTGATCGCCTGACTGATTTCTCGATGGATTTCTTAATCTTGGATCTCAAGATCGTAGATTCTTGATCTTAGATCCTTTTTTAGATTGGTTTTTGATCTTTGGGATTGATTTTTTTAGATCATTAGATCCCCTTTTAAGATGTAGCCCTCGGTCCTTTTTATAGCCCCAAAACCAGTAACCGAAGTCCCCAACAAACAAAGTTTGTTACGAAGAAGATTCCAGAAAATTTCCAAACCCTGATTCGTTGAATCGGCTGCGGATCCGCGGCAACTCGGCCTGACTCGGCCGCGGTTCCGCCGCTTCTTGGTGAGATCTTGGCTTCAAACTTCTGAAGTCTTCTCCTGTTGATATTTGGGTATTTCTTTGATGTCTGGAACCTTCTTAACTCTTCTGAGTCTCTGCCAGTATTTCATTCTTCGAATTTTTTTACTTTATCGGCAGATTCTTGATTCCTGATATCTGACCTGAGCTAATCTTGCAGAATATCTTCAATGAACAATGTTGGTTATATTTGAGATACAATTTGATATGATAAGTGTATCAAAATATTAAGCACATTTTCCTTCATAATGTTGATTATAATATATAAACACATGGTAAATGATATTTTACAGATGAACTTCTAATGTGTGTTATATCTATAATAAACACCTTTAGATGATTAAGAAAAGTAAGGAAATTGTCGTGTTAAAAGTGCACTATTTTTGACTGAACAAATACCCCCAAACTTGACTTTAATCGTCCCGAACAAACTATTTATTCAAGGGAAGGAGAAAAGAAAATAGAAAGAAAATAATGAAAAACTAACTAGCACACTTTCGTAGGCAACACGATTGCACTGAGCACGTGCAACAAGCCGTTAAACCTCTAGGTGTCCCTAGTAAGAGGAGAATTGTCTCCTGAGGGTTTTCAGCGGATTACACCCACAAAATCCCATAATAAAAGAAAGACAGTGAAAGTTACATATAAAGATAAGAACTATAAAAGAAAGAACTCGAAAATAAGAGTTTCCAACTACACTAACTTTTCGGTTGTCATGAGCCCTATATTAATAGTCATGAAAAAATGTCAGAAATCACATCATCCCTCAATAAAACATCGCCTTTATTCTTCCTCCCTACCTTTCTTCCAAATACCGATCATATACCCCTACGTGTGTGTAAAAGGCATCCCTACACTCGGAGAATTCAATTCAAGCCATCATACTCTTGTCCATCTACCTCGGTACTTTTTAGTTGGTGAATATTTTAGATGGAATTGCTCACACATTCTTCATGCGACCGTTAATATTTCTTGAGGTACTAATCGACCGATTACTAAATGTGCTCACTTATTAGGCGTAATTAGCAATTTCTCGTCTTTCAACACCTAAGACTTAGCAGTAGCTCCCAAATCAGGTTGTCTAAGGCACTAGGTGATAAAGCACCCTCACTATATTATTTTATGTTGCCTTGGTGATTACAAAACCAGTGTTCATTTTTCTTCACCATTTTATACTTTTATGCTTCATTTATTTTACTTTGGCTTTTAGACAAGAGCATTTCAAGGTATCCTCTACTATCCCGAGTTTCAAGACGTGTGTAAGTGCATATAGTAGGGTATCAACGTTCAGATGTTTGGCCTCCCGAATAGGAACTATTTTTCAGACTTATTTTTATCCAAGGATTAGTGACTTCCTTCATCTTACTAACCCTTGGGACAACGGCTCATAACTACTTATTATTAGTTTCGTTTAAGAAAACATCTAACTTTCTTATTTTTCTCAGACTTTTCCGATCCTTTAAATGTAATTTTTCACTTTCTAACCTTCCATTATAAAAGGAAAAAAATTGCGCTTATGCAAAGTGTAATGCAAAGTAATGTGTAAATAAGCACAAACATCCCCCAAATCTGTTTACAGCAGTGTCCTTACTGTTGTCATCTTTTACATCTCAAAACTTGTAGGCTCAGAAGGAAAAGTTATTAACGGGGATAAGAATAAATGAAAGTGAAAACCTCCCCCAAACTTATTTTTGGCTCACAATTTTGTGTACAAATTTTATTTGTAAGAGCCAAAATATTTTCTCCCCCCTCAACTTGAGTTAAACAATATTAACCTTTTAAAATCATAAGAGGGGGGTAAAGTTATTGGTCTATGCAAAGTTTTACAAAGACCAAAAGTCAACACCAACCATTCGAATATTTTATCAATGTAACGCACCGGTTGATGGAAAAAAATGTTATATATAGCCAAGAAGAAGTAGGGAAGAGATAAGTGGTGTAATAGAACGGGTTTACGTTTCGATTTGTAGAGACGAACCAATGATGATAGATTACTCGCATTCTTGTTATTGATAAGAAGAAGGGGTCGTGGTTCAACTTCTTTGTTTTGAGGTTGATTCATCACAACTCCCATGTCTTCTAAGAATGCGAGTTAATCAGCGAAAATTTCTTCAATACTTTCATCGATATTCCGAAAAATAATCTCATCGGAAAGAACGGGATGATACTCAGACTCCATAAAATGTTCATAATAAGTGTTAGATGCTGACCCGGACAGCTCGATAGAAAGATCCGTATGTGTATAATACATAGCGGGGTCAAACAACAATGTATTAAGGGTGTCTAGATCAATATCGTGAAGCTGTTCAAATTCGCTGCTGTCAAAATCCATCATTTCGACAGAACATACTTGAGCATAAGGCTCGGAGGGTTCACTTCCCAACTTGTAAATGTTAAGCTCAATTGATATCTTCCCGAAGGATAGATTCATAGAGCTGTTTCGATAATTGATTACAGCGTTGGAAGTAGCTAGAAAAGGCCGACCTAGAATCACCGGAATTTGGTTCCGTGGGTTTACTACAGGCTGTGTATCAATAACTATGAAGTCCAAAGGGAATATAAATTCCCCGACTTTGATTAACATGTCCTCTAGCTCACCCCTAGATTGGGTAATAGATCGATTGGCCATCTGAAGAGTGCAGTGCGATGGTTTTAACTCTCCGATACCTAACTGCTCATACACAGAATATGGAAGTAAGTTAACACTATCGCCTAAATCGAATAGAGCACGATTGATATTTTTACCCCCAATAGAAATATATATTGTAGGACTCCCAGGGTCCTTACGTTTCTTGGGTAGTTGCTGTGTAAAAGCAGTGCTCACATTACTCGTAAGGAAAACTTTTTTTAGGTACTTGGACTTTCCTCTTCCTAGTGCATAAGTCCTTTAGAATTTTCGCATAGGACGGAGCTTATTGTATAGCATTTAGGAGAGGGATATTTATGTTAACTTGCTTAAAAATTTCCACAATCTTCTCCATTTGTGGACTTGGTCTGTTTCCCCTTAACCTATTTGGATAAGGAGCTTTATCAATATGAGTTGGGTCCAACGTTGGAGAAGATCGAGAGGGTGGAACGGATCCCAGAATTCGAGTTGGGATCGTGTTAGGTTGACTCAAGGAGGTGGACGGAGGGTTCGAGCCTAGGGAAAATGAAGAATAGGCTCGGAAGAAGATGGTAGATTAGACGAAATAGGGTTAGAAGTGGAAGCCGGGGTATCATTGATTGATTCCTCATTATCAACTTGTTCACCGACTTGGTTGTTCAGCACTCTTCCAGATCTCAACGTGGTTATAGTATTCACATTATGATGTTGTGAGTGGCCAGGATTCGGTAGGGGTTGAGATGAAAGTTTCCCTTTCTCTCTAGCACTCATCGCGGCATTTAATTTTGCAATTTGTGCTTCTATCGATTTTATACTTTCACCGTGGGAGGCGGAGTCCTTCGTTATTGTTTCAATAGAAGACTATATATCAGCCGATATTTGGATGGAATGTTTTATAAATATATCCAAGGTTCATTCGAGTGCAGAGGAGTTTTCGGTACCGGCCGTTTGGAAGAAATTATTACAAGGTGCAGAATTGTTGACCGGATTTTGAAAAGTTTGTGGTTGAAATGGGTGCTGATTTTGTGGTGGTTGCTGTTGCTGTAGAGGAACCCTTTGAATGTTATTTTGGTTTGGAACCGTATTTTGAGTTTGAGTTTGGTGTTGGTTCCAAACAAAATTAGGGTGATTCCTCCAACCCTGATTATATGTGGAAGAATAAGGATCGTTTCTTTCGTTGCTGAAAAGCAGTATTAGTGTGTTCTTGACCTTGAAATGAAGAATTCAAAAGACATTCTTTCGTCAGATGTGACTGATCGGAACAACATCCACACACTGTTTTAGGGAGCGTCACCTGGTTTAAGGAGGCTAATAAAAATTTGTTTTCCATAACTTCGAGTTTCTTTTGCATTGCTGCCATTTCGGATTTTACTGCAATGGAAATATCGAGCTGATGGATACCTCCCTTAGATAATGGTGGTCTAACACTTTCCCATTGCAAAGTATGTTCAGCAAGATCTTCCAGAAATTTCCAGACTTCATCATCGTCTTTGGACATGAAATTGCATTGACACATGCTTTCAAGCATCTGCTTTGTCGCTGGAGTAATGCCTTCATATATAATTCGGCACAGATCCCATTTATGGATTCCGTGATGAGGACATTGGACAAGCATATCTTTAAACCATTCAAAGCATTTCCAAAATGGTTCATTGGGAAGCTGGGTGAACTGGTTGATTTCGCTCCGAATACGGGCGTTCTTATGATTGGGATAAAATTTCTTAAGGAATGCTGTAACGAATTCATCCCAATTGGAAATAGAGTGTGTGGTTGTGTTATAAAGCCATTTTTCGGCTAAATCGCATAAAGTAAACGGGAGAAGACGTAAACGCATAGCATCCACAAAAAGTTGTGAAGTGCCCATCATAGCACATACGTTTTCGAATTTGGTGATAAAAACATATGCGTCTTCAGACTCAAATCCGTGAAATTTAGGCAAAAGATTGATAAAGTGGAGTTTGATTTCAAAATTATCCCCATTGGCTAGTGGGATAGATAGACAAGTAGAAAAGGGACCACGTATATGGTAGCATCTCTCTTGGAGAGATATGCATGGTGGATTCTACGCGCCTGTAGATGGTGGCAGAGTGGTATTATTAAAATTTGATGGAGAACCGTCCATCTCGGTTGATGTTGTGGGTGGGGAGTAAAAAGAAGAAGTAGAAGTACCTACTTCGGAGTCGATAGAAGAAATACGGACAAGACGGGCACTAGAATCCCATGTCCAGCCGAGCAAGCACTGAGAGGGTTTAGCGCAAGTGGCAGCGTTTGTGAGAATTACGTAAAAATAAAGGTTTGTTTTTGAAAAAATCGGACTTAGACAAATCACAAAAATGCACAATCTACCCTAGATCTAAGGTTACCTAGGTCAAATCACTAGACCGCTCCTAGACTTCCAGAAGACAAATCGCATGATCAATCCTCTACTACCTCTTTATCTCTCTTGTGGCCAGATAAGTTCCAGGTAAGTGGGAGCTATCCGCTATACGAATCACCGAAATAGCGGGCCTAATTAATTAACCACTTGCCTTAGACACATTTGCCTAGACACCATAAAAGAAATGCGGATAAGCAGTAGATTACCTATGACCTTCCTCTGTCCTAATTGAGCGCGACAGTCCTTAGAGTCTTGATCTAGATATTTTTTAATTAATGAAGGGTGATGTGGATGCTAGTTTTGTGATTTGTGGGGCTTAGGAAGGGTAATGAAATCCCCACTTAATCTGAATTTGGTCTTTGCCCCTTAATTTTCCGTATTACAATATACAAAAACAACCCAAAAACAAAACAGGCAACAAGAATTTTTTAAGCGGCGAATTTTTGCAAAGAATTCTGCAGAAAAATTGTTATTGGACTTTGCAGAGAAGAGAGAAGAAGATAGAAAATATACCAGAGAGACTTGAAACCCTAAGTCACCCAATCCACCGCGGTTCCGCCGCGAGAATGGCCTTCTTGCCGCGGTTCCGCCGCCAACTTGATGGTTCTTGAAATTTTTTTTCTACATTTTCTTCTCTTGCTCCTATGGTCTTGATGAATGCTTCTGAATCTTTACCTCCCTGCTACAATGATTCCAGATTCTCTCGCAAAATTCATACACTAATCGTTAAACACAAAATGCGTCCTTGATTTATATTCTTATGGATTTGATAATATTTCAACCCAAATAACAAGAAAGAAAAAATTACGCACGGATCCCCGGCAACGGCGCCATTTGATTGTTTCGTTTTTGATTTTTGAGAAAGAAGAAGAAGTTTTAGTAAAGTAACCGCAATCAGCACGGCGTCGCGTGTAGCTAGCTGTGGTGAATACAGGTCGTCCTCTGGGATTCGTGGAATTTTATAATTCTTGCTTTAGATGTGTCGAAAGAAATAGAAAAAAGAAAATCAAGAAGATAGTATCAAGATATAATTGAAGAAAATCAAGAAAATGTGTCAAGATTTAATTGAATTATCAAGAAAATTGTTTCAAGATCTAATTGAATTATCAAGAAATAGTTTCAAGATCTAATTGAATTATCAAGAAAATTTTATATGAAGAAAGCTTGTAGGATTCGTTGGGATTTAATAGCCAAGAATGACTAATAAAGATGACTCCTCTTATCTATTGATAAATTTAAAACTAGATTGATGGCGATGAATGAGAATTAGGGTTCTTTTGGAAGAAACTAGGGTTTCTCCTCTATTGACCCTTGTTCTTTCATCGATCTCCATTCATGTCTAGCCCTTAACAGAAAGATCATCAATCTTATCTCAAATCATGGTCAAGATTATCAAGAATTTGATATCGAGCCCGATAAGGATGTTGACAATTTTTTTGCTAAAATTTATAAACTTCATAAAACTTAAAAAGAGTATGGTATTTTCTCATCCATTGATCTACCATAATCTTACGAATCCTATCAAGCGGAGAATTACCTGCACATCATGAAAATAAAAGAAAGAATAGAGAAAGACTTCATAATGCGGAATTTAAAAGAAAGCGAAATGATAAAACTAATGTTCTACCTTTATTACTCAACTTCACAATATATTTCTCCAAGTTTAGATTACAAGAGGAAGAAAAATTTGCTCTCGATCTCTGCCTCGAAGAAGTAAATATTTCGTCGATCTTCATGTCGCTTCATCATCTCGAATCTTGGACCTGTCTTGGATCGCTTGCTCGTTGACGGTGATTGGTTTCGTGTAAAGGAGACTTGCTTGATTGATCGCTTGATTGATTTCTCGATGGATTTCTTGATCTTGGATCTCAAGATCGTAGATTCTTGATCTTAGATCCTTTTTTTTAGATTGATTTTTTGATCTTTAGGATTGATTTTTTTAGATCATTAGATTCCCTTTTGAGATGTAGCCCTCGGTCCTTTTTATAGCCCCAAAACTAGTAACCGAAGCCCCTAACAAACAAAGTTTGTTACGAAGAAGATTCCAGAAAATTTCCAAACCCTAATTCCTTGAATCGGCCGCAGATCCGCGGCGACTCGGCCTGACTCGGCCGCGGTTCCGCCGCTTCTTGGTGAGATCTTGGCTTCAAACTTCTGAAGTCTTCTCTTGTTGGATTTGAGTATTTCTTTGATGTCCGGAACCTTCTTAACTCTTCTGAGTCTCTGCCAGTATTTGATTCTTCGACTTTTTTTACTTTATCGGCAGATTCTTGATTCCTGATATCTGACCTGAGCTAATCTTGCAAAATATCTTCAATGAACTATGTTAGTTATATTTGAGATACAATTTGATATGATAAGCGTATCAAAATATTAAGCACGTTTTCCTTCATAATGTTGATTATAATATATAAACACATGGTAAATGATATTTTGCAGATGAACTTCTAATATGTGTTATATTTATAACAAACACCTTTAGATGATTAAGAAAAGTATGAAAATTGTCACGTTAAAAGTGTATTATTTTCGACTGAACAGCTCTATCTCCAGAGAGTCGGATCCTCCTGACAACATTCCAAAGAAAGAATAGAAAAGGAATGTCATCAGCGAACAATCGCTCGGTAAGTCCCAAAAGATAAAGAAATAGAATAGACGGATAAGAGAATATAACTGGTATATGTATGTTTGTTATGTTAACGTAGTTGTTTGTAACTTGGTACAAAATGTGCCAGTGTATACGAGTGGAGTCCAACTTACCCCGTGGACTATGGTATATGGAGTACAAGGCCCCGTCAAAACCCACGGAACAACAGCAACGGATATTCAGGTTCGGTGTATTAAAGTGACCGTCTCGTGCCACTTTTAACGCATTCCGTACCAGTCTACCCCTTTAAAAACCCCGTAATGTTTTATTGTGTTGTTTTATAGATGTAAGACTTGCCGAAATCATGATATCAATTGCTCATGTAAACGGATAAGGATGTAAACGGATAGTCAATTAATCAAGTCAATGTATATCCATGGTTCGGTCAGTTCAAATCATGTTGATATTTGATAGTATTCAGTATATATGGATTTATATTGTATTGGAGTTATATTTGGATTGTATTCATGTATGGATTGTATTCTGATTAGACTGAGACTCTGTCTGAGTCAAACGCTTAAACAGAATTGGATTCCTGAATTAGGTTTTGGAGTTATCGGTAACTGCTGCACATGGATGGCAGGATTTGTGACTTTTTCCCAGCCAATTACCATTGATAATCCTGTTTTAGTTTTCTACCTTAAATAGGCAAGCACCCACTTTCTCCGACTCTCCGAGGCTCAATAGAATTGGTCACACTTAAACCTATATTTACTAGGGTCCTTATTGTAAATTAATAAACATGAGGGGGTTTTATGAAAAATTGTTTTGACATAATTTCAAAATAAACCTCAAGTATTTATTAGTCGTATTTAGGGTTTTCATGGATGTAATTTTTAAAAGTGAAGTATTCTAATGATTATAAACCTAGATTGAATAGTATATGGTATTTTAGTGTAAATTGGAATTGTTTGGATTTATGATGGTATATTCATGAAATTTGTGATTCCTTTGTTTAGAAAACATGGAATTTATTATATATATTTAAAATAGATATTTTGATAATATAGATATATATATATAATTATTAAAAATAGAATTTATATATTAAATAGAAAATCACATTATTCTTAAAAATTGTATTAAAAATTCCATCAAGATCGGATGCTTCGTGAGGAGGTCTGCATCTCCCTCTACTAGTATCGAGGATGTGCGATAACCCGCACCATCCAAATCGGGTTTCCCAAAATGGGTTGTGGAGGCTCAACTGCAAGGAATTTAATTTAAAACAATCTTAAAAAATACGGTTTTATTAGTTTAAGGTATTTTATTGTAAAATTGTATTTATCCCACAAAACACTGTTCCAAAAGCTATCGTGCTATATCATGATGAGTGTTGTGATGAGGTAGGTCATTATCTCGTGAGTTTTCTAAAGGTAATATGAGCAAATATGATGAAAGATGTCGAATAGAAAGTTTGTGGTATTTAACCGTAAAAGTGAAATAAAAGTTGTATAGCATGGTATTTTAAATTGAAACTTGTTCTCAATGTTGGTTTATGGTTGCTAAACAAGATGTAACAATATGGGTGTTTGGTTATTAAGAGAAGTTATGTTTTTAAAAAAATTAAAATCAAAAGTCAGAATAACTCTACTTCCGACGAGTTTTGAAAAGAGATCTTTTTGGAATAGGAAGAGAGAGAACTTACGAGTTTAGGGTAGAGAGGAGAGGTGGAGGAAAGTTTTTAGAGCTTCGTTGAGTCGTGGGATCGCCGGAATTTTCCCAAATCGTCGCCGGAACTTGACCGTGGCTAACTCCACTTGTACACCTTATTTGACTTGGAAAATTTTTAGAGTTTTGACAATGAATTTCAGAATAGAGAGGGGTAGGTATGGGGTGGTATTTATAGGATAGAATTATGGTTTAAAGAATTAAAAATGAGAATTAAAATGCATGAAAACATTAGTTTAATGGTGATTTTTAATTCTCTGGTTAATTGCAGGAAAAAAAACAGAAGAGGAGTAGTGGGGGGAGGCCAAGGGGTTAGAGTTCAAATTTTTTGAAGCATTACCCACGGTTTCAACCGGCACCGCCGGCCCAAAACCCATCTTCGCCGATCGTTTGGTGCGGTTGGGTTCTTGGATTGCTGCCACGTGTCCTCGGCTGTGTGTACAACATTTTCCACATATTTAATTAATCTGACTTTTCATTTTTACATGTATTGCACATGTAAACTTTTGGGCTTCCAAAAAGTTTAAAAGAAAAATCATAAAAATAATATGTGGCTGATGGGATTCGAACATAGGGGCTATGTCACAGTAGTGCAAAACTTTACCAATGAGCTACAAGTTATTTCTTACCGTTCTTAAACAAATTAAATACTTATAGCATACTCAGGGTTGCAAATACTCCATTTAGTACTTTAACTTTAAACAAATTTCTGTACATTAAAAACAGAGTCGTTACATTCTACCTTCGTTACAAAAATTCCGTTCTCAAAATTTATAAATATTTAAGGACTAATTTACAAACAAGTAAGGGTATCTTGCATGCATTTCGTCTTCTCTTTTCTACGTTGATTCTTCTGGTGAGTCTTTCCTCCACATCACTCGGATCAAGTTTACTTCCTTATTCCTAAGTGACTTTACCTTTATGTCCAGGATTTCAACGGGTTGTTGCACACAAGATAGATCCGTTTGTACAGTGAGCTTGGAGGGATCAAGAATGTGACCGGGGTCACTCACATATCTTCGGAGTTGGGATATATGGAACATGTTGTGCACTCCTTCCAATGAGGGTGGAAGTGCCAAACGATATGCCGCTTCTCCGACTCGTTCGAGTATGTCGAACGGTCCAATGTACCTCAGAATTAGTTTAACCCTCTTTCCAAAATGAATCACTCCACTTTTTGGAGAGATCTTTAGAAAGACATGATCTTCCGGTTGGAACTCCAAGTGTAAGCGCTTTGCATCAGCCAAGTATTTCTGTCGGTCTTGGGCTATTCACATTCGTTCCCTGATAGTGTGAACTACATCTACAGTCGCCACTATCATCTCAGGTCCAAAGAGTTCCATATCTCCGATGCCGTCCTAATTTAATGGTAAACGACACTTCCTTCAATAGAGCGCTGCAAACGGTGTCATTCCAATACTTGCTTGGTAGCTGTTGTCGCATGAAAACTCTACAAGATGTATGTGATCTTCCCATGATCCTCCGAAGTTTAGCATACAAGCTCTTAGCATATCTTCAAGGACCTGAATTGTTCGCTCAGACTGACCATCTGTTTGTGGATGATAAGCTGTGCTAAAGTTCAGACTCGTTCCCAAGCTAGCTTGCAAACTCTGCCAAAACTGCGATCGGAATCTGGTGTCATGATCGGAGACAATGAAAACCGATACTCCATGTAATCTCACGATCTCCTACATGAGTTCATGGGTATCAGAGATAGTACACATTAAAGAGTTAAATCTTAATTAGATTGAAAGTTACCTCCATGTATTTCTTTGCTAGTGTCTCGGTAGATTGGCCAACACGAAAGGGAATAAAATGAGCCGACTTTGTGAGTTGATCCACAATAACCCATACCGCATCATTACCTTTTGTGCCGTGAGGAAGAGCAGTCACAAAATCCATAGTAATGTGTTGCCACTTCCATTCTGGGATAGGTAATGGTTGAAGTAAACCAGCAGTCCTGTGGTGTTCAGCTTTTACTTGCTGACACACCAAGTATTTGGCTACGTTTCTTGCTACTTCACGCTTCATTTCATGCCACCAGTAATGCTGCCGCAGATCTTTGTACATCTTTGTACCACCTGGGTGTACTGAGTATGGGGAGCTGTGAGCTTCTTTCATCAACTCTTTCCGAACAGGACCTTTTGGTACACACAATCTGCTTCCATATCTCAAAGATTCGTCTTTGTGGATAATGAAGTCTGTTCTAAGTCCACTTTCTACTTTTTCTCTGATATTTTGCAACTTGGCATCACTTGCTTGAGCTGCTTTGTCTGATTGACAATTGTAGACTGAACTTGTAAGTTCATCAAACTTAAAGCGTTACCTGGCATGATCACTTCTATCTCCATCTGATGCAAATCTTGTTATAGCATCCATTGTGCGGTGAGATTCATTGATAGTAGTTGGCGACTAAGTGCATCAGAAACTACATTCACCTTCCCTGAATGATATTGTAGGTTGATGTCGAAGTCCTCCATAAGTTCTAACCATCTTCTCTGCCGCATATTCAACTCTTTCTGAGTAAACACACACTTCAGACTTTTGTAGTCTGTGTAAATATCTACCCATTCTCCAAGAAAATAATAGCGCCAAATCTTGAGTACAAAGATAATGGCTGCCAACTCCAGATCATGCGTCGGATAGTTGCTTTCATGAACTTTTGGCTATCTTGATGCATAAGCTACAAATTTACCGTGCTGGTGTAAAACACATCCTAATCCCTTACCGGATGCATCGCAATGCACTACGAAACCTCCAGATTGGTCCGATATTACGAGAATAGGCGATATTGTCAATCTTGACTTGAGTTCTACGAAAGCTTGTTCACATACTTCTGACCACACGAATTCTTCATCTTTACGTGTGAGCTTCGTCAGGAGTGTTGCAATCTTCGAAAAGCCTTCAATAAATCTTCGGTAGTATCCCGCTAATCCCAAGAAACTTCGAATGTTCTTCACCGTCTTTGGTGTCGGCCATTCTCTTACTGCGGATACTTTAGCTGGATCCACAGAGATTCCTTCACCTGAAACGATATGTCCGAGAAATCCGACTTGTTCTAGCTAAAACTTGCACTTGCAATACTTGGTATAGAGTTGATGCTGTCGCAAAGTCTCCAGGACAATTCATAAATGTTCATCTTGCTCTTTCCGATTCTTAGAATACACCAGGATGTCGTCGATGAATATGACAATGAACCTGTCTAGGTACTCTCGGAAAACTTGATTCATCAGGTTCATAAATATGGCTGGTGCATTGGTCACTCCAAATGGCATCACGTGAAACTCATAATGACCATAGCGAGTCCTGAATGTCGTCTTTGGAATATCAGACTCTTTGACCTTCACTTGATGATAACCCGAACGAAGATTTAATTTTGAGAAAACGCAAGACCCACTTAGCTGATCGAACAGATTGTCAATTCACGGTACTGGATACTTGTTCTTTATAGCGACTTCGTTCAAAATTCTATAATCAATGCACATTCTGTATGAACTTTCCTTCTTCTTCACAAGCAAAACTGGAGATCCCCAGCTTGAAGTACTGGGACGAATCCGTCCTTTCTGCAGAAGTTCATCCAGCTGAGTACAGATCTCCTTCAAACCTTCAGGACTTAATCGGTATGGTGCTTTGATCACTGGTTGTGCACCAGGTACTAAGTCAATTCTAAATTCAAGAGATCGATCAGGAGGTAAACCTGATATGTCTTCAGGAAATGCATCATCGAATTCTCGAACTACCTCTGACTTGTCTTCTCCCACCTTTAGAGTTGCAATCACTGCCTTCTTCAGTTTTGCTTTGTATGTGCTAGGCTCCAGGGTACGGTCTCCACTTTTGAAATGAAAGACCGAATGCTCTGGAATCTCAAACACTACCCTCCTTTGACGACAGTCGATGGAAGCGTAGAAAGTTCCTAGCCAATCCATACCCAAAACTACATCGAAGTTTGGTATGTCCAGCATTTTGAAGTCAGCATAAAGTTCTCTGCTGCAGACGACTACTGGACACATGTCGTATCCCATTGTTACCTTTAGAATGCCATTCCCTGAACTGACATTCCAGCTGGATACGAGTGGTTTGACTGGAATCACATGAGTTCAGACGAACCATTATAACATAAAGCAATGAGATGCTCCAGTATCGAAGAGTGCTAGTGCAGGAAGTGAGACTACTAAGATTGTACCTAAGCTGTGTGGAATATGTTTAGGTATAGGATAAAATATTTGATATGTATAAGGATTGAAAGAAAGCTTGAAAGAAAAGAGTTACCAGTGATAACTTGTCCAGTGGCTTCAGCTTCTTCCACAGTCATTGTGAAAGCCTGCCGCCTAGGTACGTTCCTCCTTGCGGAAGGCACATTCCTCTGTCCGTTCCTCTGTCCCTGAGGTAGGTTCCTTTGTGCTTGATGGAACTGATGAAGAGGAGGTGCAGTAGGTCCATGAGGAGGTGGAGCTGGGAGAGCAAGACGTGGTGCAGGTGTCTAGATAGCTGGTTGCTGCGGATAGGTGATTGCTGGTCTGGGTGCAGTATTTTGATTGAGTCTGTGAGGACAAGACCCAATATCATGTGTGGATGAGCCACAGACTAAGCATAGGCGATTAGCACGCCTGCAATCCTTCTCCAGGTGTCCATTTATTTTGCAGTAGAAACAAAAGTCTGGACTGGGCCAGTTGAATGGTACTCCCGGTCTCCTGGGTACAAACGGTGGCCTGGAAGAGGCTCCTCCTTCTATCTGAGTAGCAAGGCGCTTCATACCAGCAGATTGAGCTCTGCCCTTCCTCTTCACCACTGCCTCATATCTTCGGGCAGCCTTCAAAACTAAGTCATGGGTTGGGAAATCCTCTGTAGCTAATGCAGCTTGGATTTTTTGGTACAACCCTTACTGAAATGTTCTGGCCCTGATCTTAACAGTCGGTATGAGATGTGCCGCGAACCTGTTACGGTCTTGTGTTAGCTGTGTAGTATGTGATAATAGAAATTCGAATATTTAAGAAATATCTTATTTGCTCAACATGGTGAATTCAGTGTCATACTCAACCAAAAATTTGGTCCACATTGAACCTTGTTGCAAGTGGATGAATTGCTGCTCCATATAGAATCGGGCAGTCTCAGGGAAATATTTCGCGTCGAACATCTCGCAAAAAATCCTCCATTCAATCTGCTGTGCAAGATGACTTTCTTTCGCCTTCTACCATACTCGGGCGTTATCGGTAAGTTGCAACTTCGCAACCCTTACCAAAGAAATGTCTGGCACTTGTGCTGCTGCCAGATCGTTTTCGATCGACTGAGCCCATTCTTCAGCTTCTAAGGGGCTCTCTTTCCCAGAAAATTTCTTAGGATGCAGTGCCCGGAATTATTTCACTTCAGGTGCCTCAGCTTCTGGATGATTCAGTAGGATAGCAGTCTGCTGCTGCTGTCCCTCCAAGAGGCTCTTTATTACCTCGAGCAGTACCGTTGTCACACCCTGCTTCCCGGTGTACGAACAAGGGGAAGTGGAGGGTCACGCGACATATTTACTCAGAGGTAAACACGCTAAGCGTAAAAAAGCAATATAATAAAGCATACAAGAAAAATGATAAGAGATGTAATTGAACAACAACTTTTATTTATTAAACATTTCTTTACAATGCAACTGAAACTGTAAATACAAGAATGGAAAGCAATGCCTAAACAATAGCATGAACTGAAAGTAAAGTATATACAATAGTCTAGAGCTCTGGATCTTCTGCAAACTGCTCCAAGTCGTCTGAACTGGGCTCTATCTCCCGAGAATCGGATCCACCTGACAACATTCCAAAGAAAGAAGAGAAAAGAATGTCGTCAGCGAACAATCGCTCAGTAAGTCCCCTAAAAAAGTAGAAATAGAATAGACAGATAAGAAAGAATATAACTGTATAATATTTGATTGTTATATTAACGCAATTGTTTAGAGCTTGGTACAGAATATGCCAGTGTATACGAGAGGGGTCCAACTTATCCCGTGGACTATGGTATATGGAGCACAATGAACCGTTAAGCCACGGAACAACAGCAACGGATATTCAGGTTAGGTTTATTAAAGTGACCGTCTCGTGCCACTTCTAACACATTCCGTACCAGTCTACCCCTTTAAAACCCCGTAATGTATTTTGTATTGATGTGTATTATTTTGTTTAATAGATGTAAGACTTGCCGAAACCATGATATCAGTAATTCATGTAAACGGAAGGGATATAAACGGATAGTCATGTAATCAGAGTATATCTATGGTTCAGTTCGGTCGAGTCATGTTGATATTGATTGTATTTTGGTATAAATGGATCCATGTTGAATTGGAGTTATACTTGAATTGTATTCAAGGATGGATTGATTTCAGATTAAACCGAGACTCTGTCTGAGTCAGACACTTAAACAGAATTGGAGTCCTGAATTAGTTTTGGAGTTATCGGTAACTGCTGCACATGGACGGCAGGATTTGTGACTTTTTCTAAGCCAATTACCGTATTGATAACCTCGTTTTTAGTTGTCTACCTTAAATAGGCAAGCACCCATATTCTCCGGCTCCATGAGGCTTAAGAGAACGGGTCCCGCTTAAACCTATATTTATTAAGGTCCTCATTGTAATTTAATATGACTTGAAGAGGTTTTATGAAAAGTTTTGATATATTTTCAAATTACACCTCAAGTATTTTATTATCGTATTTAGGATTTTTATGGACGTAAATTTTAAAAGATGAAATATTTGGATATAAACCTAAATAGTATATGGTATTTTTATGTAATTTGACTTGTATTGATTCATGATAGTGTTTTGATGAAACTTGTGATTCTTTTCTTTTGATTTAGAAAACATGGAATATATTATATATTTAAAATAGGTATTTTGATAATATTTATATATATATAATTATTAAAAATAGAATTTATTTACTAATAGAAATCACGTTTTCTTAGAAATTGTAATAAAAATTCCATCGGGATCGTATGCTCCGTGAGGAGGTCTGCATCTCGTCCTACTAATCCGATGGATGTGTGATTACCCGCACCAACCAAATCGGATTCCCAAAAATGGGTTGTAAGGACTTAATCATATGGAATTAATTAAAACAATCTAAAGAATACGGTTTTTGATAGTTTAAGGTATTTTAATGTAAAATTTGTATTGTCCCACAAAATATCGTTCTCAAGCTATCGTGCTATGTCGAGATGAGTGTTGTGAGGAGATAGGTCATTAACTCGTGCAATTTCTAAAGGTAATATGAGCAAAATGAAGAAATAATATCGTAGGTAAACTTGGTGGTATTTTAACGAAAAAGTGAAATACAGGTTACATATCATTTTATTTTGAATTGAAACTTGTTCTAAATATTGTTTTAGGGTTGTTAAACAAGATATAAAGAGATGGTTAATTTGTGGTTAATAAAAAAAATTGAGTTTTTAAAAAAATTAAAATCGGAAGTCGGATTAACTCCGCTTCCGACGAATTTTGAAGAGAAATATTTTTGAGTGGTGAAAAAGATAGAAGAGAAAGGACTTACTGGATGCAAAGAAAGAGGAGAGGTCTATGAACAAGTTGAGGGTCTCGTGGGGTCGTGGGGTCGCCGGATTCTTCCCGAAACGTCGCCAGAACTTGACCTTCGGCTAACTCCACTTGTACAATTTTTTGGACTTGGAAAATTTATAGAGTTTTGGCAAAGGATTTCTGAATGAGGAGGGCTAAGGTGTATGGTGATATTTATAGGAGAAATTAGGGCTTATGGTATTGAAATGAGAATTAAAAATGCATTAAAATTTGGTTTTAAGGCTCATTTTAATTCTCTGTTAATGTGCAGGAAAATCAAACAGAACTATGGTTAGTGGGGAGGCCAAGGGGTGCTAGGAAATTTTTTTGGAGCATTTCCTATGGGGGGCCCAGCGGCGCCGGCCCCTTGCACAATCTCGCCGGTCAAAGAAGGGGGTTGGGTGCTTGGATGAATGCCGCGTGTTTATGTCTGTTTAAATAGCATTTCCCACATGTTTGATTTTTGAGACTTTTTATTTTTACGTGTATTGCACGTGTAAAATTTTGGTCTTCCAAAAAGTTTAAAGAAAAATCAGGAAAAATATTATACGGTTGAGGGGATTCAAACACAGAGGCTACGTACAACAGTACAAGGCTTTACCAATGAGGTACAAGCTATTTCTTACTGTTCAAAAGCAAATCAAATTTATAAGTTGTGCTCAGGACTTACAAATACTCCATTTGTTCCATCTCGAATCGGGCAGTCTCCGGAAAATACTTCACGTCGAATATGTCGCGAAAATTCTTCCATTCGATCGGCTGGGCAAGACGGCTTTCTTCCATCTTCCACCAAATTCTGGCGTTATCTGTGAGTTATATCTTTGCAACTCTAACCCAGGCAATCTCTAGCACTTGTGCTGCTGCCAGATCGTCTTCGATCAACTGAGCCCATTCTTCAGCTTCCAAGGGGCTCTCTTTCCTAGAAAATTACTTCGGATGAAGTGCCCGGAATTGCTTCACTCCAGGTGCTTCCACTTCTGGGCGGTTCATTAATATGGCAGTCTGCTGCTGCTGTCCTTCCAAGAGGTTCTTAATTGCCTCCAGCAGTACTGTCTGCTCGTTGAGCGGAGCTACAACGGTAGGCGTAAGTAGAAGGGGGGTGGTGTGTTGTTGATATTTGTACTCGTGTTGTTGGGAGAATCCATAACCTTGAAAGAAAAATAGGGTTAGGATAGATTCAAGGATTATAAAATATAAAGAATGTTTAGTTGTTGAGTCTTGTAATTCTTGTGTTATATTGCTTAGGTTTTCATGCAGAACTGATTTGCATGGTAGGGTTCCATGCAGCACTGATCTGCATGGGCTGCCAACAAAACCTGTCACGCCCGCTTCCCGGTGTACGGACAAGGGGACATGGCGGGTTACGCGACGTATTTACTCAGAGTAAACACGCTAAGCGTAAATAAGCAATATAATAAAGTACACAAGAAAAATGACAAGAGATGTAATTGAACAACAACTTTTATTTATTAAACATTTCTTTACAATACAACTGAAAATGTAAATACAAGTATGGAAAGCAATGCCTAAACAATAGCATGAACTAAAAGTAAAGTATATACAAGAGTCTAGAGCTCTGGATCTTCTGCAAACTAGTCCAAGTCGTCTGAACTGGGATCTATCTCCCGAGAATCGGATCCACCTGACAACATTCCAAAGAAAGAACCGAAAGGAATGTCGTCAGTGAACAATCGCTCGGTAAGTCCCAAAGAAAAGTAGAAATAGAATAGACAGATAAGAAAGAATATAACTGTTTAATATTTGACTGTTATGTTAACGCAGTTGTTTGTAGCTTGGTACAGAATATGCCAGTGTATACGAAAGGAGTCCAACTTACCTCATGGACTATGGTATACGGAGCATAAGGAACCATCAAGCCATTGAACATCAGCAACGGATATTCAGGTTAGGTGTATTAAAGTGACCGTCTCGTGCCACTTCTAACACATTCCGTACCAGTCTATCCCTTTAAAACCCCATAATGTATTTTGTACTGATGTGTATTATTTTGTTTAATAGATGTAAGACTTGCCGAAACCATGATATTAGTAGTTCGTGTAAACGGAAGGGATATAAACGGATAGTCATGTAATCAGAGTATATTCATGGTTCAGTTCAGTCGAGTCATGTTGATATTGATTGTATTCTAGTGTAAATGGATCCATATTGAATTAGAGTTATACTTGAATTGTATTCAAGGATGGACTGATTTCAGATTAGACTGAGACTCTGTCTGAGTCGGACACTTAAACAGAATTGGAGTCCTGAATTAGTTTTGGAGTTATCGGTAACTGTTGCACATGGACAGCAGGATTTGTGACTTTTTCCAAGCCAATTACTGCATTGATAACCCCGTTTTTAGTTGTCTATCTTAAATAGGCAAGCACCCAAATTCTCCGGCTCCCTGAGGCTCAAGAGAACTGGTCCCGCTTAAACCTATATTTACTAGGGTCCTTATTGTAATTTAATATAACTTGTGGGGGGTTTATGAAAAATAGTTTTGATATATTTTCAAAATACACCTCAAGTATTTAATTATTGTTTTTAGGATTTTCATGGATGTAAATTTTAAAAGATGAAATATTTTAGTGGATATAAACCTAAATTGAATAGTATATAGTATTTTCATGTAATTTGACTTGTATTGATTCCTGATGGTGTTTTCATGAAATTTATCATTCTTTTCTTTTGAGTTAGAAAACATGGAATATATTATATATTTAAAATATGTATTTTGATAATATATATATATATATATAATTATTAAAAATAGAATTTATTTATTAATAGAAACCACGTTTTCTTAGAAATTGTAATAAAAATTCCATCAAGATCGTATGCTCCGTGAGAAGATCTGCATCTCGCCCTACTAGTTCGATGGATGTGCGATAACCCGCACCAACCAAATCGGATTCTCCAAAATGGGTTGTAAGGATTTAATCATATGGAATTAATTAAAACAATTTAAAGAATACGGTTTTTGATAGTTTAAGGTATTTTAATGTAAAATTTGTATTGTCCTACAAAATATCGTTATCAAGCTATCGTGCTATGTCGAGATGAGTGTTGTGATGAGGTAGGTCATTACCTCGTGAAATTTCTAAAGGTAATATGAGCAAAATCAAGAAATAATATCGTAGGTAAACTTGGTGGTATTTTAACAAAAATGTGAAATACAGGTTACATATATCATTTTATTTTGAATTGAAACTTGTTCTAAATGTTGTTTTAGGGTTGTTAAACAAGATATAAAGAGATGGTTAATTTGTGGTTAAGAAAAAATTGAGTTTTTAAAGAAATTAGAATCGGAAGTCGGATTAACTCCGCTTCCGACGAGTTTTGAAAAGAAATCTTTTTGAGTGGTGAAAGAGAAAGAAGAGAAAGGACTTACTGGATGCAATGAAAGAGGAGAGGTTTATGAACAAGTTGAGGGTCTCGTGGAGTCGTGGTGTCGCCGGATTCTTCCTGAAACGTTGCCGGAACTTGACCATGGGCTAACTCCACTTGTAGAACTTTTTGGACTTGGGAAATTTAGAGAGTTTTGGCAAAGAATTTCTGAATAAGGAGGGCTAGGGTGTAGGGTGATATTTATAGGAGAAATTAGGATTTAGGGTATTGAAATGAGAATTAAAAATGTATTAAAATTTGGTTTTAAGGCTCATTTTAATTCTCTATTAATATGCATGAAAATCAAACAGAACTATAGTTAGTGGGGGAGGCCCAGGGGTGCGAGGAAATTTTTTTTGGAACATTTCATACGGGGGGCCCGGCGGCGCCAGCCCCTTGTACAATCTTGCCGGCCAAAGAAGGGGTGGGGTGCTTGGATGAATACCACGTGTTTGTGTCTGTTCAAATCGCATTTTCCACATGTTTGATTTTTGAGACTTTTCTTTTTTTACGTGTATTGCACTTGTATATTTTTGGGCTTCCAAAAAGTTTAAAGAAAAATCAGCAAAAATATTATGTGGCTGAGGGGATCGAATACAGAGGCTATGTCACAGCAGTGCAAGGCTTTACCAATGAGCTACAAGCTATTTCTTGCTGTTCAAAAGCATATCAAATTTATAACTTTTGCTCAGGACTTACAAATTCTCCATTTGTACATTAACTTTAAAAATTTTCTGTACATTAAAACAAAGTCGTTACAACCGTCTGCTCGTTGATCGGAGCTACAACGGTAGGCGTAAGTAGAAGAGGAAGTGGTGTGGTGTTTCCATTGGCGATCGTGCTCGTATTGTTCGGAGAATCCATAACCTTGAAAGAAAAATAGAGTTATGATAGAATTCAAGGAATAGAAAATGTAAAGAATATTTTAGTTGCTGATTCTTGTGATATATTGCTTAGGTTTCCATGCAGAATTGACATGCATGGACCACCAACAAAACCTGTCACGCCTCGCTTCCCGGTGTACGGATAAGGAGACGCGATGAGGCACGCAACATATTTACTCAGAAGTAAACACGTTAAGCGTAAATAAGCAATATAATATAAATGTACATAAGAATGACATGAGATGTATATGAATAGCAACTTTTTATTTATTAAACATTCTTTACAATACAACTGGAAAGTAAATACAATGCGGAAAGCAATGCCTAAACAATGGCATGAATTGAAAGTAAAAGTATATACAAGTGAACTAAAACTCGGGGTCCTCAATAAACTGCTCCAAATTTTCTGAGCTGGGCTCTATCTCTAAAGAGTCGGATCCTCCTGACAACATTCCAAAGAAAGAATAGAAAAGGAATGTCGTCAGCGAACAATAGCTTGGTAAGTCCTAAAAGATAAAGAAATAGAATAGACAGATAATAGAATATAACTGGTATATGTATATTTGTTATGTTAACGTAGTTGTTTGTAATTTGGTACAGAATGTGCCAGTGTATACGAGAGGAGTATAACTTACCCCGTGGACTATGGTATATGGAGTACAAAGCCCCGTCAAAACCCACGGGACAACGGCAACGGATATTCAGGTTAGGTATATTAAAGTGACCGTCTCGTGCTAATTTTAACACATTCCGTACTAGTCTACCCCTTTAAAAACCCCGTAATGTTTATTGTGTTGTTTTATAGATGTAAGACTTGTCGACACCATGATATCAATTGCTCATGTAAACGGATAAGGATGTAAACGGATAGTCATGTAATCAAGTCAATGTATATCCATGGTTCGGTCAGTTCAAGTCATGTTGATATTTGATAGTATTCAGTATATATGGATTCATGTTTGTTTCCCCCCAATAAGAGAGCAAGGCTCTGTTCAAAATTTGAACTGAGGCAGCGCCTCACGTGCAAAGCACGAGAGCGCCAGCGCTCAGAATTAAAAACTCTTAGGCAGCGCCAAGAGTTAAAAACTCTGAGGCAGCGCCTCACGTGCAGAGCACGAGAGCACCAGCGCCAAGAGTTAAAAACTCTGAAGCAGCGCCTCACGTGCAAAGCACGAGAGCGCTAGCGCCAGAACTAAAATTTCTCCACCCTTGGATCAAAGATCCAACGGAGATGATAAATCATCAAGATACAGAATTAAATTCTGATTGAGGAAACACACCTCAAATCTTTGTGCTCTATAAATTAGAGCACCGTTGGATCAAAGATCCGATGGTGATTAAAAATCACCAAGATACGGAATTAAATTCTGATTGAGGAAATACTCCTCAAATCTTTGTGCTCTGTAAATCAGAGCACCGTTAGATTAAAAATCCGATGGTGATTAAAAATCACCAAGATACAGAATTAAATTCCGATTGAGGAAATACTCCTCAAATCTTTCTAAACAAGAAAGATTGTGTTTTGTAAATCAGAGCACCATTGGATCAAAGATCCAATGGTGATTAAAAATCACCAAGATACATAATTAAATTCTGATTGAGGAAATACTCCTCAAATCTTTCTAAACAAGAAAAATTGTGCTCTGTAAATCAGAGCACCGTTGGATCAAAGATCCAATAGTGATTAAAAATCACCAAGATACAGAATATGTTCTGTATGGGAAAATATTTTCCCAATCTTCTTAAAAATAAGAAAAATATCTTCTGTAAAACAGAAGTCCTTGGATCAAAGATCCAACGGTGGATAAAATCCCCAAATCAATCAGAGATCTCTCAATGAGAGATTTCCTTAACTAATTCAATAAATCAGCCCCCACTATATAAAGGACCCGAGACTTCAAGTCTTGTAGAGAGGAACCCCCCCAATAAATTTCAAACTTCAAAGACGAGAGCAATTTCTTCTCAAGGTAAATAACAATAAGTGAGATCACAGCATCTCCTCTATATTTAAAAGTTTAACTCTCACATCAGAAGAACTCAGTTCTTTCTCTAGATCTCATATCTATAAGACAAAGTCTTTCATAAGTGAGAATCTAATTCTCAGATAATTGAATTGAGTAGAATAGAAAACTCAGTGCTTGAGAGTAACTCTCACATAAAAGGAAATTAGTCCTTTTTCCAGATCTCAGATCTATAAGACAAAATCTTTCATAAGTGAGAATCTAATTCTCAGAGAATTGAATTGAGCTGAACAGAAAATTCAGTGTTTAGCACTCAAAATCTGGTGCTCAGTGCCGAGCGCTGTACATGCTCCTCACGTGGACGCTATTTTATAAGAAGCGCTTAGCACTCCAAGTCTGGCGCTCAGCGCCGAGTGCTCCACTTGCTCCTCACGTAGGCGCTATCTTATAAGAAGCGCTTAGCACTCCAAGTCTGGCGCTCAGCGCCGAGCGCTCCACGTGGCCCTCACGTGGGCACTAATGAAATAAAGAGCGCTCTTTAAATAGAGCCCGGCGTCCTAAAGAGTGTTTAACACTCAATAGAAAAAACAAAAAAAAGGGGTGAGCATCAAAGCCCATGTCAATGCTCAGTATTATTGAACAAAAGGGTATCAAGACTAAATAAGTCATCTGAGCCCAAGGTTGGTCAAACCCCAAATCGACAGAGCCCATAGGTCTTCTTCTAAATTGGCCTTAGTGCCAAACAGGACTACCAAGTCCCCGATGAACATTCTTTGGTTCAAGGGTACATCTCTCCACACCTCTGATACACGTCGTTGTAATTCTTCAACGTCTTCAGAGAGGTGAAGGGTCCCAATAACCAATAACTCTTGGTGCACCCCCAAACCCAATGGACCGCAACGTCCCTAAAACTAAACTATATGGACTATGATGTCCTTAAACAAGGACTATGATGTCCTTAAACCCAATGGACTGTAGCGTTCCTAAACTAAACTCTATGGACCGTAATGTCCTTAAACTAATTACGGACCGCAACGTCCCTAAACTAAACTCTATGGAATATGATGTCCTTAAACCCAACGGACCGCAACGTCCCTAAACTAAACTCCACGGACTATGATGTCCTTAAACCCAATAGACCGCAACGTCCCTGAACTAAAACAATAGAGCCCAAATGCTCTTTCGTTGGATCTAAATGATCCCAAAATCCCGTCGAGTAGATCTTAGTCTAAAATTAGACTAACGTATCCTCAACAACCGTTTAAGTTTGATCTTAATCTCAAACGAGATTAACGATCCTTAAATCAAACAAACCCAAATCTAAGAAAATATGGATTTGGACTAATCCCCGCCCAACGGGCGACAACATAAATTGGTCTCCGTATACAATCCACGGGCAACCTAAAACAAAACAAATACACACGACAAGAAGTGAACATCTAGAGAAAGAGAAAGTGGTTATTTCTACGCGGTAACGTAATTAACTGCAGGGGCTTGCGCCTGCAGGGAAGAGTGTCCCCACAATCAAAAACCCCTTACAAACGAGGAGGAATCTGACGATGTCTGCTACAACGGCCGCATCCGTTCAAACCTCCGAAGCACGGTGCCATAAATCAACTTGGTATCTTCGGAGAGGTGGAAGGATAAAACCAAATAGCATCTGCCCCCAAAATTCAGGCCAGACGTCCTAACGTCCCGGTCACGTCTTTCGGTGGTAAACAGATTCTGGCACGCCCGATGGGACCTTTTCCTCTTTCCACTCCACACTTCGCGTGTCATATTTCGCGAAAAAATCGTGGTCTGCTATGGTTGCCTGTTGATTCGAGGTACTAAGATTTGGTGTCTTGCTCCCATGCAGAGAAAAGAAGATCAATGGCTTCCAGCTGCACCAACTGCAATAACAACTCTTGCTCCGTCCCATCTGGAGGAGTAACTTACGGGCCCCAAGCGGCCTCCATCTTCGCAATGCCGGTGGAACAGGCGACACAGGACACCACCGGGTTGTTCTTCGGGACCATGATCCTGCCAACAAGCTTCAGCGTCCCGATACCATCACAGGAAGCTCCGAAGAAGTCGGTCTTTGATCGGCTTGCAACTATCGCGGCCCCTCTCAATGGGTCGTCCAAGTCTAATACCTCAGTATTCGACAGGCTGAGCCTAAGCTCAAATGGGCCCACGAAGAGACTTGCAATACCGGAGAAGGCTATCCCAACTCCTGCTGCAGATGAAGTCGTCCAAACTACTTCATCTACTCAAAAGTCGGCCTTTGACAGGTTAACCGTTCCTTCCCAACGGATGTCAGTCTTTAACAGGCTGGCACCAATAACAGCCTCTCTTCAAAGCAGGGGCATGACGAAGCTACTCCGATGATAAAGGTGATCCCGGCTACATGGCATGCTCGACGTCGTCACGGGCACAGAGTGAGGAAAGCTGGGGGCAGTTCCCCTTCTGGACTTACCCCACCAGCTCCAATGGTGGAAGTTGATGCTGCTGTTCCAACTGGAAACAGTTTTGAGCCGCTCAGGAGGGTACGCAAGAATTCTCCAATTTCCTTACTAAAAAGGTCTCCTCCACCCACTGAAAATGTTACCAAAGCGAAGCTGGAGCATCCCCCTCAGCGGCTGTCCTCCAAAATCTATTGGGTCTGGCGAAGAGTCCAAGACTCTGTAATCGACAAATACTACTCCTGCCGATCGAAGAAAATGAAGATCCGGCAAGAAGAGAATCATCCCACCTTCGTACCATAGAAAGTATCGTCTGCAACAGCCCCCTCAACTTCGACCACCCATAAAAGGAGAAAGCCGAAGAAGATCCCCGTGTCTACGACAAATCTTAAGGGCACTGAATCTAAACACCCCAAGTCTGGGGGCATGGTGGTGCACACCGTTTACATTGTTTCCGGAAAAGAGGAAAGCCGTGCTTCTACGGGTCATCGACCAGTCACACGGTCTGTGAAAAAACTCAGGAGCAACAATAAAAGCCCCAGGAGATGCTGATAAAGATTGCCGCACTCACTGGGCAGAAAGAAAGCCCGGAAGTATCGTTGGATCAACGCCAGGAACAAAAAACTTACGCCGAGTTCCTCCGAAGGATTCTCAAGAAAAAAGATAAAAAGGCCACGGAACAAGCAGCTAATATAAAACAAATGGCGTTCCTGTTCCAAGATATGGTGGGCATGATGATCCAGCCGGACCCTCCAGCCGAAGATCCCCCAATAATCATTGAAGACGACAGAGGGGAGACATCAAACCCTCTTCCGGCTTTATCAGCAGCCAGGGAGGAGACGATCTCGAAAGCTGTGCTTGATGACTACATAGCTCAACAAATACGGGCTCATCAGGCAAGTGAAGCAACTGGCCAAGTCGTCAGAACTGGGAGACCCTATCCAAGCTGGTACGATCAAATTAAGTACCCGCCAGGATACACAATCCCTAAATTTCATGTGTGTAAGGGGACGAGCAATCCTCATCAGCACGTCGCTCAGTTCAGGGCTCTATGCGGCAATACTGGAGGTGACGACAAACTACTGCTTCGCCAATTCGTCGGCAGCTTAGTAGAGATGGCATTTGAATGGTACTCAGAGCTTTCGAATGACTCCATCAAAACATTCACAGAAATGGAGTTGCTATTCACCCAGCGTTTCGCAAGCGCCAACGAACGCACCCCGATCACGGCATTGATCAATGCTAGGGTGAAGCGAGGAGATACTTGGGTTCAGTATGCAATTCGGTGGCAGAACCTATGGTCGAGATGCGAACAACGTATAGAAGAAGCTCCTGCTGTGGGCATGTTCATGGGGACCCTGGATCCGCAGGCAACTATATCCCAATTTATGATGTTCTTCAAGACGACCACTTTCCAAGCCTTGATCGACAAGCTGGCCCAAATGGACCAGATGGGCCATAGACCGCCCTCGTCGAAAACGGAGATTCGAAATGAGAAGGGCAAAGGGAAAGCGACCTTTGTCGCCAACGCTCAGCAACAGCCGAGTGATCCGATACCAGCTGCTCGCCAAAACGATAAACAGCGATCACTCGGAGAAAAGCTGAAGCGTCCTTACTCATTCCCTCAGGATAAAACGAGAAGACTGTTCGAACTGGCGGTGCGCAACAGGCTCATCACTCTACCAGATCTGAGATGCTCACTACAACCGAGCGACGTCAACAATCCTAATTACTGCCCCTACCACCGAATAGTGGGCCACTCAATCGAAGATTGTTTCGTCTTTAAAAACTGGATTGAGGACCAGTACCAACAAGGCAAATTCGCGCTATCTAAAAACTGGAGGGTAAACCCGCCATAACCACACGCTCCTAAAAAGGTCGACACACCGGGGGCATCATGCTCATTTATAGAGGAAGCTCCATGGGAAGTTGTTCTTTCAGCTAAGACCAAAAGAATGCTGAAGGATCTTCATGTCCGGCGATTAGGTGGAAAAGCCCGCTAGAGCCAGAGATCATTGAGAGGATGCTGAAACTGTGCCCAACATCGGGAGTTGGTAGTGATGGGAAAAACACCCAGGCCCAGTCGTCAAAGCCTTTGAAAAAGAAGAAGAAGACCAAAAAGTCCGCGCAGTCTGATGACAAATGCACGGATTTGCAAAGGCATATTGACGCACTAGAGGAATATAACCAGAAGGTACGAACCCCGGTCACACTCCAAGAGTTTCTCAACCATATCCTTGGGAGCGGAGATAATGACAATGATGAGGGAGAAAACTCGTCAGAAGAACCCGAGGATTATGTGGCAAGACCTGCTACAACGCTTTGCTCGGCAGGCCATAGTTACATGAGTACAACATCATCCTTTCTACACAACATCAGTGTATGAAGTATTTCAAAGATGGTCTCGAGTATACCGTGACGGGGGAACTAAACCCATTCTCCGTAAATGAAGCCCGAAAGTACGAAGATGCAAAGTATTTCCTACCAGACTTTGAAGACATAGAAAGATGCCATAAACCGGAGAATAAGCAAAAAGCTATCACCACTATTCCGGTCTTCGGGAGTGATACCGAGGAGGAGGAAGGGATAGTTTATTCGGGGCCACTCCAATGCAACAGTCCGGGACCATCTACCCTATTCTGGTCTTTGGCAGTGACTCTGAAGACGAAGTCAACGCAGTGTTCTCGATCCGACCATCAATGCAGGCCTTCACTGGAGATGATCAGAGTTTGCAAATCGCCATGGTTCCGCGGAAGCACTACAGAGAGCTTGATGCGCTTGAGACATATAGCGTGCAAGATTTGCAAATATTCTACGTCCCTCCCAGGCAAAGAGGCGAGAAGGCGATCCTTTTCTATAAATCTACAGAGACTAAAGTCGAAAGAGAAATCTGGCATGGTGTCGATTTTGCGCTCGACAGGCTCCAACCCATCCGTCTGTCCAGATACAATATGGAGGGATTGAGAAGGTTATTAAGATGCCAAGGCGTACCTTTCAAACAGACTCCCCGACATGCTTAGTTCCACAACAGGATCTGGAACGTCCCTGGAACTCAGCAAAAATTGCCCAACGGAAAAATGGAAACGATCTGGTTTGGATATGTCCAGTCCAAGAAACGGGAGCAGTTCCATGGTTGCCATGTCATAAAAGACCTTGATGAAGAAGAGGATGCTCTTTTAAAAGACGCTGACGTTGAACCAGAATGCGGTCCTATCATAAAAATGCCGTGTCCGTCGTTTGAAGAACAGATGGACAAGCTAGTGAGGGAAGCGAGTCAAAAGGATTGGAACGACCACAGCCGCGAAATGACCATTTACGAGAAAGCCAAGACGCGACGCTTTTTTTAGCAGGCTACGGAGGATGACAATGCCCTCCACCGTCAGCCCGCCATGCATTCCCAAGATAAGAAAAAGGCCCGACGCGGAGGCAGAAACAAGTTAAAGAACGGAAAAAACATTCGACAGCGGCAAAACGGATCCGAAAGGCCACGCGATCAAGAAAGGGTCAGCCGGAATCCGTCTCTTATGAAAAAGATGGGTCGAGCATATTCTTTCCCTCGAGACAAGACAAGGAGAATCTTTGACCTCATCATGAAATATCAAATGATTACGCTCTCGGAGTCCAAGCACCTCGAACAAGCAAACGAGGTCTGTCAGCCGGATTATTGCTCCTATCACCGAGCAATAGGACATCCTCTTGAAGACTGCTTCACTTTCAAAAACTGGGTCGAAGACCAATATCAACTCGGCATGTTCGCTCTATCCAACAGTTGGAAGGTAGCCCCACCGCAAAGGCATGCGCCAAAAGCAACGTATATGGCGAGAGTAGAACCAGATCAACATCGGTCTTGGAAATGAGCTCGTACTTGTCACGTGATAACGCTTTCAGAAGAAGGAGAGCGTGAGAATATGGATGACCTCTCCTGGTGCTTCGAAAATGAGGATGAAGACGAGGTGATCTCAGAATTTCCACCGGCGCCAAAAGAGCTGGAAGATGAAATACACACCACAGCAGACAATCTGAGAAAAATCAACTTGGGGACGGCAAACGACCCGCGACCAACGTTCGTCAGTGAGCTACTGTCTAAAGAGCAGGTAGCTACGCTAAAAGATGTGCTCATGCAGTATAAAGATTGCTTCGCATGGAACTATTCCGAGATGCCGGGGCTAGATCCAGAAATAGCTGTGCATAAATTGGCGATGTCTCCAGATGTCAAGCCAGTGAAACAAGCACCAAGAAGAATACGGCTCGAACTTGAAATGAGTATTAATGCCAAAGTCAAGAAGCTAATCGACTCCGGCTTCATCCAAGAAGTTCAATACCCCGACTGGATCACCAACATTGTCCCAGTGATGAAGAAAAATGGGACGGTGCGCATCTGCGTGGATTTTCGGGATCTCAACAAAGCTTGTCCGAATGATGATTTTCCTGTACCGGTTACTGAGTTGATGATAGATAACAAGTTCACTCACGAAGTCTTCTCCTTCATGGACAGATCATCGGGGTACAATCAAATAAAGAAGCATCCCGAAGACCAGAAGCATACCGCTTTCCGGACTCCTCTGAGCATATTTTGCTATAAAGTGATGCCTTTCGGTCTGAAGAATGCAGGCGCTACCTATCAAAGGGCCATGACAAAGATCTTTGATGACCTCATACACGAGATCGTCGAATGCTATATTGATGACCTTGTAGTGAAAAGCAAATCGCACGAGGAGCATTGGGGGCATCTGAAGATAGTGTTTCAACGCCTTCGGAAATACAACTTGAAGATGAACCCTCTGAAATGCGCGTTCGGAGTTTCCTCAGGAAAATTCCTAGAATTCATCGTACGACATCGAGGCATCGAAATAGACCCGTCAAATATCAAGGCGATTATGGAAATGCCTTCGCCCAGAACTCTCAAGCAACTACGGTCTCTACAAGGAAAGCTCGCGTATATCCGACGATTCATAGCCAACCTCTCCGGAAAATTCCGTCCTTACAGTCACCTGATGAAAAAGGGGACCCCGTTCGTTTGGGATCGTAAATGCCAAAGCGCACTGGACGAAATCAAGCAATACTTACAGAATCCGTCGGTACTGACCGCTCCAGTCAAGGAAAAGTCTCTCATCCTGTACACAACAGCCTTTGAAGGTTCTTTAGACACGCTATGGGCATAGAAGAATGACCAAGGGAAAGAGAGAGCCCTCTACTATTTGAGTCGAGTTCTCCTGGGGGCAGAAAACAACTACTCCCCTATCGAAAAACACTGCATGGCGTTAATCTTCGCAATAACGAAGTTTCGGCATTATGCTTTGGTGCATGAGGTCCATCTCATATCAAAAGTGGATCCTCTCAAATATTTGATGTCAAAAGCTATACTAATGGGTCGGCTCGCTAAATGGGCTCTACTCTTAATGGAATTCTCGATAACATATCGACCTCTCAAGGCAGTGAAAAGCCAGGCCATTGCTGACTTCCTCGCTGAGCATCCGATACCTGCTGATTCATCCCTAAATTGCGAATTGCCAGACGAGCACGCGTTTGACACGATTGACGGGGAGAGAGGAGGGAATGATACCCGATGGGAACTCTACTTCGATGGGGCATCTTCCATAAAGAAGTGAAATCACAACTCCCCCATAATCAAATCCGGGGTAGGCCTCATCTTCGTGACTCCACGAGAAGGGATAATGCGCTTTGCCTTTTCCTTAATAAAGCCAAGGAAAAACAATGAAGCAGAATATGAAGTTTTGATAGCAGGTATTGAGATCGTTGTCGACATGAGAATCGAAAACCTCCTCATATACGGAGACTCCCAACTGGTCGTTAGCCAAGTAAATGGTAACTATCAGACGTGCAAGCCAGAGTTGATAAAGTACGGCGAGAGAGTGCAACAATTGCTGACTCAAATCCCTTCCTATGCCCTAGAAAGCATACCGTGTGTGGAAAATATCAAGGCGGATGCGTTAGCCAAGCTCGCTAAAGAACCGGCTGACGAAAACCTCGATGAGGTAAAGATCGTTGTGCAAAGCCATCGGGTTCTTGCACCAGCAGAAATATCTCCGGAGTCGTCTGAAGAAAAGGAAGCGACCAAGCAAACAGCCCTATAAATAGAGGACCAAGAAAAGGCTAAGGATTGGAGAGAAGTCTTTATAGACCACTTCAAATCCCGCCGAACACCTGAAGACGCATCCTCAAGACATCAGCTCATAAAACGAGCTCTGTCTTCCGCCTTCGTCAATGATACTCTATATAAGAGATCGTTCGACTCTCTATGGTTGAGATGCCTGGGACCGGAAGAAGCAATGAGGGTTGTCCAAGAAACTCATGACGGACTTTGCGGTTCTCATCAAGCCGGGCCAAAGATGAAGCTGAAAATCAAAAGGATGGGCTACTATTGGCTCACGATGATTCAGGACTGCCTCGAATACGCGAAACAGTGCCACCCGTGCCAAATTCATGGAGACTTCATCCACCAGCATCCAAACCCGCTACACTCAATAGTGGCTAGCTGGCCGTTCGAAATTTAGGGAACCGACATAATTGGGCCTATCGAACCAGCGTCATCCAAATGACATCGGTTCATATTGGCGACAACTGATTACTTCTCTAAGTGGGCAGAAGCCATACCACTAAGAGAAGTGAAGACGGAGAACATCCTCCATTTCTTCAAGACACACGCCATCTATCAATTCGGCACTCCGCGATGGATTATCTCCGATAACGGGCCAGCCTACAGAAGTCACAGGATCAGCCGCTTCGCACAGCAGCATAATATAGACTGGAGATACTCTTCGGTCTATAATCCCCGAGTTAACGATCTAGCTGAGGCTTTCAACAAAACCTTGACAAAGATCATAAAGAAAACGGTGTCCAAAAATAAAAAGGACTGGCACGAGAGACTACACGAAGCTCTCTGGGCGTATCGGACTACGTTCAAAACGGCTACGAATATAACACCGTACGCATTGGTATTCGGCACGGAAGCAGTACTCCTCTTGGAGATAGAGCTACCCTCTCTATGAGTGGCGGTTCATTACGAGCTAACAAACGAAGAAAATGCCCATCTTCGATTTGAGGAGCTCGATGCCCTTGATGAAACTCGTCGCATGGCGCTGCAAAACCTAGAAGCTTACAAAGCAAGGATGACACACTCATACGAAAGATTGACTAGGCCGAGAACATTCCGCCAAGGCGAACTCGTGCTAGTCGTAAAAAGGCCTATGATCCCCAATCGTGCCAAACGGGGGAAATTCGAGCCAAACTATGAGGACCCGTACATTATAGACAAAGTCTACCAAGGTGGGGCTTACTTGCTCATGGATATGCATAGCGAGAGACCCTTCCGGCCAATAAACGGCTGATTCCTTAAGAAATATTATTCCTGACGAGTCACAACCCAGGTTAATGATAGATGACGACGCTTGTGTCCGCTCGCTGTCTTCCTGAGTACCAAACTCTGTAAGTGTTATCCGGCAAAACGTCGCCGCAAAAACCACCATAGACCGAAATGTCCCTAAACTAACAGCGGACCGAAACGTCCCTAAACTAACAATGGACCACAATATCCTGAAACTAACAGTGGACCGAAACGTCCCTAAACTAACGGCGGACCGAAACGTCCCTAAACTAACAGCGGACCAAAACGTCCATAAACTAACAATGGACGCAATGTCCTGAAACTAACAGCGGACCGAAACGTCCCTAAACTAACAATGGACCGAAACGTCCCTAAATTAACAATGGACCGCAATGTCCTGAAACTAGCTACGGAAAAAAATGTCCTTAAACTATTACGAACCGCAGTATCCTTAGGCTAACGCGGCAAAAAAATGGTACGTCCATAAGCGAAATGGGTACGGATGAAAACCCGAAAGGGCTCCGTGAGTAAAGACAGCAGGGCTACCGGCGAGTTTGTGAAAACCCGAAAGGGCGCAGACTCGTAAAGAAAATTCATGCACACTTGCAAGGGCCTCTCAACTTTGTAAGGAGAAAATACCTGCGTGAGATCCTTACGACTCACAAGGGAGCAACACACTTAGGGATCCTCACGATTCCTAAGGAGAAATTACACTTACGAGATCCTCATGACTCGTAAGGAGAATCCTCTTATGAGACCCTCACGGCTCATAGGATTCAAAAGCCTTAAGCTACAGGGATCTGAACCTGTTCTTAAGCCATCACATTCCCCAGATTGCCCTACAAACGGTTCAATATTAACCCTTATATACAATCCATGGGCACAAATAAACGTCTCCTCCACCAAGTTCCACCAATAGCGTGAAATGTCCTCACGTGGTGAACGACACTTATAAGTTCTCTCGACTTATAATGAGAAAACGCTCTTGTAAGATCCTTACGACTTATAAGGGAACACGCACTTAAGAATCCTCACGATTCCTAAGGAAAAAATGCACCTACGAGATCCTCACGATTCGTAGGGAGAAATATCTTTATAAGACCCTTACGGCTCATGAAGTCAGAAGCCTTAGTCGACAGGATCCTAACCCTATTTTCTAAGCCACCTTAGTTCGAATCGACAAAGGCAAATGATGATTCGCTCCTGGCGATGTCCCGGTGGTAGCGATGTTGATGCATAAATCGGTATCAAATTTAAAGTCCTTTCACGGCAAATGATGATTCGCTCCTGGCAATATTCCAGTCTGTCACGCCCCGCTCCCCAGAGTGCGCTAAGATCGGCACGTGACAGAGCCAACCATGCTACCTGTGGCTAGGAAACATCCCTCTACAGTCACATTACGGCTGTCTATAAGATATCAAGAACAGTAGAAATAAAAGAAACTATCTAGTACATGTCCATGAGCCAGAAATAACGAGTCAAGAATAATATGCGGAAGCAATAAATCCAATAAACAATAATATAATATGGTACATCCCATAATACGGGCTCACATCAGGAATGAAAATGCGGAATAAAACTAACTAACTAGCAATTAACAAGATCTTCACTGCTCGGCTTGTTGGTCAAAATACTCCTGAACTGCCTGCGACAGAGATAGAGGATCTGGGCCATACAAAACCCAGACGTCAGTGCGTCATGATATCAACCAATAATATATGAACAAGATACACGAGATATGCAGGCATTAATCATAAACAATAACATGAATGTAATAAGTAAACAAGGATATGGAATAGTGAAGTGTATCAATATATGTGACGTGCAGTGATCAGTCTAAACTATGCTACTGGGTTATCTATTCTAAAGTTTGTTTGAAATCAATTAATGTAATCCTCCATGTAAATCAAAGGATATGTCCCGTTACCCCCCGGGACCACGGATCAAGAATATGTAAGAGTCACGAATGGCTCTGTCCCGTTACCCCTGGGACCACGGATCAAGTAATACCCTTTTAGGTTACACTTTAGTCTACACTTTTGATTTCCCCATACCCCCAAGGTTATGTGTTCAAGTCAGGTATTGATAAGTCTGGAGCTAATACCAACACAGGATCAAGCAGGTACAGGTTTGTCTAAATAGATAACAGGATATGTCCGTAGGGACAACAGGACAGGATTGCCGGCATTAGAAACAGAATCAAGTAACATGTCAAGTAGTGATATATCAGATCATGTCAGGTAGTGTACATGTATCAAGTTATGTATATCAGGTCATGTCAGGTAGTGTATATGTGTCACACGCTCATAATCAAACTGTAGTAAGTATTGAATCAGGGTGAAAGTACGGATGTATAATAAAAGCATGGATGCACAAATATTGATCAGGGGTTACATCATGACTATATAGGGTGCACAATATCAAGCATGGGGTGTCAATATAACAACAATATGTTATAATGTGACATGGTATGCGAATAGATATAGAATTAATGGTATGGATGCACAAATATCGATTAGGGGTTACATTTACAGTTCCAATACTAATTAGGATGCACTTTATTAAGAATGGGGTGTTACTATAATAATAATATGAATTAATTTGATCCATAGATGCAGTTATATATATTTTACATGCTATGGATGCAAACGGGTATCCGAAAACGGTAAACTTTAATATGGATGTACAATGCATTCAACATGTGATATTTTTATTCATATGGATGCATAATAATATACCTAACATGTAGCAAGATGAATTAGCATGCGACTGGATATGTAAATAACGATATGGATACATACGGACGTCGTATAGCAGTAAAATGGTAAAAAAATGGTAATGTGGGATGCATAACTAAATATTATGTGATGTTATCATTCAAATGGGTGAAAGGTATACTAGTATAGCATGTAGCAAGATAAACTTGCCTCGATGGATCACGATACGGATACGCACGGCACGTCCGACGTCGGTAAAACGTCGCAATGCACGCACGACACACATGACGGGTCCAAACAATACAAGAGGGTGATCACGCAACTAAGGTACGTCCACTGGGTCGTCTGGAACGACAGCGACAGTCACGGCTTCAGCGATCGGTAAAACAAGATTCATGAAAATAAAGAAAAAGAAAAGAAGAAGAGGAAGAAGAAGAAGAAGAGAGAGAGGCTCACTGGAGTTGGTGCACAGGGGCTCGGGTCTAAAATTCAGTTTTAAAATACGAAAAATATATGCGATGACCAAAATTAAAAATGAATGTCCGGGTAACGAAAATGCATACCCCCAAGAACGGATGCACGTACGTGCGCGTACCCATCCAAACAAGTCCGTTTCACTGCACGGGACAAGAACAAGATGCGCGGATGCTACCACGGGGTTAGGGGTATCATGCAGGCCATGTAATATATTTTTAAAATATTTTACGTGACTTAAAATGTTATATTGTAAAAATGCAAATGCCAGATAAAATGCCAGTATGCAGTATTCATGAAAGTGCACAAGTTTACGTAACAAGTCAGGATAAATCATAAACATGAATCAAGACAGGTTTCAAGAAAGCGGGTCTGGTCGGATGCTAATATAGATATCTAATATAGATATCAGATATATTATTTGCACCCAAAACACAGTAAATCAGGAAAATACCATAAATAAAGAAATACGTGCACTGGAATAGGTATAAATGAACTAGGATGTTATATTATACCCAACTATAAAAAATATTCCGTCCTCGAAATTCCAAGAACAAGGAAAGATAAATAATCATGAAACTACAAGAATAGTGTGGAAACTTCTGTCGGACTTCGTCTTCTCATTCCGAAGTCGATTCTCCATACGAGCGATTTCCCCAAGAAACAAGTACGAGAGGGATAACCTTGTTCTTAAGGACCTTTTCTCTTCGATCAACAATGGACATCGATCGTTCCTCAAAGGTTAAATCATCCCTTACAGTCAGTTCCGAATGATCTAGCACGTGTGTTTCATCTCGAACATACTTACGGAGTTGAGATACATGAAACACGTCATGAACATTCGCCAAAGATTGTGGTAAAGCCAATCGATAAGCCACTTCTCCAACACGCTCCAAAATTTCGAAAGGCCCCACCATCTGTCGTAACTCCTGCATACCTCCCATCATCTGTCGTAGCTCCTCCATACCAGACTCTAGCCTATCCATACGGCCTGGGGAAGGCGGATCAGTCTGTCCCTGGGGAGTAGGTACACCGTCCTGCTCGGTCCTCGTCTCGGACGAGCCTGCTCGGATCTCATCTCGGACGAGCCTGCTCGGATCTCATCTCGGGCGGCAGCCCTCTGCGCTCTCGTAGCTTTCGGTGGCATAGTGGCTGGTACAGAAAACAGGATAATAAGAACAATGCAATAGAATCATAGGATACATGGAATTGAAGAAGGAATTTCAAGCAAGTATATCCTAAAGTCACTTAGGCGGAGTATCGTATCGCAAGTATGCCGCGGACATACCCACGCTACGTTACCCTGCTTAAGTCACTTACTCCATCAACCAAGGGTCATCCTACACTCAGAAAGGTAAAACCTATTGCTCTGATACCAACTTTGTCACGACCCGAAAGGTACGGAACGTGACTGGCACTTAAATTACGAAACGTCTCAAGGCGTACGCAATCTAAGTAAGCCAAAGCCCAGAAATCAAAACCCATTTAAGCAATAAAGTGAAGGAAAAACCAATTTATTGAAAGTGATTTTAATCCAATAAGTCACATCAAGCTTTTTAAAAGCAACATCCATTTTTCCGAAAATTTCGACAGAGTCTCCTTTGTAAAAATTGGACCCCAAACGGGTACAAAACATGAATATATATATAACAGGAAATAAGGCATCCCCAAGCGGGAGCTAGCACTTCGCCGAAGCGGACTCAAATCCCACGCAATGTAAATCAGCACTGTGCAAAATAAGCATAAAAAGCACAAGTAATAAATATCATGTCGGCTCAAGTGAGCTCGACCCCAAAATACAACATAAAAGTCCACAAATCTCACTGTCTCATCTCTAGGTCAATATACATCAATACAATAACAGGTATAGTAGATACAGTAGATGGAGTACTCTAGATATAATGAATATACAAGGTGGAAACCAAAATGATATCATAACCCACCTACGAGCAAAAGCCTCAGGTCCAGGCAAAAGGAGCAAAAGGAGCAAGTGCGTCCGCTGCTACTGTGCTGACGGAGCGGACCTGCAAAAAGGCTGTGGAACAACGGGGGTGAGTTGCCAACTCGTGAGTAATAAATAACATCTATAGAGGCTATCGTAAGCATGCACGCAAGTGTCATAATATCAACAATACTGGTATGGCATGATATACTAGCAGCTATGTATGCAACATGAATCAATGTACAATACTATCTGGCATGATGTACTAGCAGGTATGTATGCAATATGAATCAACTCGTGATCTGAATATGTCGATATAGAAAATCATTATTTTCATCTTAGAAAACTCTTTTGAAATATTAGCATAATATCAATAGAATCAACATAAATCCGTGTCCAGTATCGACACCTCAAACAAGTATCTCAAATCTCATGTATCCATATCACAGTATCTCAGGCCTCAGCCATCCGGCTGACCCATCTCAAGGTATCAATATCTCAACATCTCACAGCCACGGTCGGTATCCTCTGGATATCCACCGTGCTAACAATCACCGTTAGGTAGTCTGCCCCTGCCAGGCTCATCGTCTACACTTCGATCTTCTTTCCCCGGGGTACCTTACCAGGCCCACCATGTACCCGAGACGGTTCATCCAACTCCTCAAAACGGGTTCGAAAACCAACAGAAAACTCATGGTGGACGAGACATGTATCATATCACGAGAAAAACTGCAACTTTCAATGTTTAAAATAATTTCAGGTTTATTAAATCCTTGCGGCTTTTCCCAGAAATCTCATAAATCTCAAGTGCTGAAATCCTCAAGAAAATCATCATAAGTGCATATGTCAATGATAATGAATGCCTATAGTATCAACAAGTCGAACTGCAATGTATGACTAATAGGCTAGGCATGAACGAATGATATAATTAGGTACATGCATATGACTAGCAATCCTACATGTTCATCCTGAGGAATTTAAATGTATTAGCACAGGTTTAAGCATCATATATGGTGAAATTTTTCTAGATTTCAGGTCATACAAGGTCTCTAGTGTTGTGGCATAGCAATTACCAAGGCGTGTGTGTCCGCATGAATAGTGCTCGTGCTGCATAAAAACCCTGGTAATAGTGCAAGTGTTCTATGAAATGAGTTCGCACATGTATTTAAATATATAGGATCATGAATACAGCAAGATGTTTAAGTAGGCACTATACTCTTAAATACTAGTACCACTATAAGTTTATAACTATCTGAACTATCGGGCGTCTTGCGCCATCCAAACGATTTTCCCCGTAGATGTTACATCTACTCACCCGTGATATCGTGCTAGCCGAGTCCAACCGCCGTTTTTCCCTTCCGCCCAGTGTCCGACGTCTCCGCGATCGACCCTAGAAACACACAAGTAATACACATAAGGTTAAAACCTGCAAAAATGCGATATCACGATCAAAGGAAAAACTCGCGTGGAAACTAAACGCGCGTGCGCTCAATACGTCAAAACGTGTGTAGCCACACCAGAAACCACCCCGACTCGCTGTGTCGCGTAGTGCACCACAGACCCAACATACAAAACGCACGTGTCGCACGAGTTAAAAAGTATCGAAAAAGGGTTTTAAGTTTCAGATTTTGACTCGAGTGAAAATATAAAAAGTTGCATATACCAAAATCCTTAAATATACAGGAGACTCCCACAGACCCAACCTCAACACAAAACACCATCATCTGGCCGCAAATTGCGGCCAGAATAAATAAAATTGCGGCCATAAAGTAGGTAGGGGGTCTCATGCTCTGTGTGTGTGATCAAGGTCTAAAGAGTATGCTCCAGTTAACTCAGATTTTGTCTGAAGCACTTGGGTCAACAGCAGATCCCAAAAAGCTAAAAATCTACATTAAAACACTAATTTGAAACCCTATGGTATTTTAGTGAAATCTGGGGCAAAACTTGATTTAAATGGCCTTATAAACACTTAGTTAAACTACATTAACCATAAAAATCCTTACTTGGCCAAATCTCCACTTAAATCACAAATCTAGCACTAAATCACACTAAACACTAAATTAGCTTAAATAAACACATGTTTAGCAAAAGAAAAGAAGTTAAGTTTAAGATTTAAACCTCAGGTGATCCTAGGTGCAAGAAGAAGGAGAAGAAGAAGAAGGAGATGGGGGTGAGCTCTTGTTGCAGCTGCTGCTACTGCTTGCTGTTGCTGCTGCTTGTTGTTGTTGCTAATGCTGCTGCTGTGCTGATGCTGATGCAGCTGCTGCTGATGCTTCTGGTGCTGATGCTACTGCTGTTGTTGCTTCAGCTGCTGCTGCTGTTATGTTGTTGTTGTAGTTGTGTGTATGTGTGAAAGTGAGAGGGAGAGAGAGAGATGTGAGAATGAGAAATGAGAGTGAGGAAAAGAGTGGATGTGTGAGGGTGTGAGAGAGTGGTGGTTTTAGAAAAGGGGGTGAGATTAGCGGGGCCATACCTCAAGCCATCCCTCCCTCTCTCTCTCCTCACTCAAGTCAAACCCCAAAACATAACAAAATTTTAAATTTAAATTAACTTCAAATTGACTTAATGATATGCTTAAGTTTATCATGGCTATTTAAACCATTCCTAACCCTAAACTTAGCCCTAGTTAATATGTACATGTGTGTGCAGTCCAAATTAAATTCTAATTAAATATTCATAAAACCAGATGAAATATTTCAAAACCGTTTTAGTAAACTTTTTACTAAAAAACCCCACATTAAAACACAAATAACCACTAATCACATTCTAAAGTGTTACAATCTTCCCCCTTAAAGAAAATTCGTCCCCGAATTTAAAATATAGCTACGCGTACCTTTAAAGAGATGAGGGAATTTCTTCCGCATCTCGCCCTCGGCCTCCCAAGTGATCTTTTCACCATTCGGGCTGCGCCAAAGAACCTTCACAGATGGCAAGACCTTTAATCGAAGTTTCTTCACCTGCCGATCCAATATCACTACTGGCTGCTCGGTGAACGAAAGATCACGCTCAAGCTGAACGGTCTGATGCTGAATCATATGAGAAGGGTCATGAAGATATCTGCGAAGTATCAACACGTGGAATACGGGGTGAGCATCTGGAAAGCTGGGTGGAAGAGCCAAACGATATGCAACTGCGCCGACACACTCGAGGATCTCGAAGGGACCCACAAATCTGGAACTAAGCTTTCCTTTTCGCCCAAATCTCATCACGCCCTTCATCGGAGAGACCCTCAGAAAAACGTGATCGCCAACTGCGAACTTTAGTCTGCGACAGCGCCTGTCCGCATACGATTTATGCCTGCTCTGGGCCGCTCTCATCCGATCTCGAATCAACTGTGCTTTCTCGGTTGTCTCCTGCACGATCTGCGGCCCTAAAATACTGCTCTCGCTAAGCTCAGTCCAATAGACGGGCGATCTACATCTCCTCCCATATAAGGCCCTGAAAGATGCCATCTGAATAGTATCCTGGAAGCTGTTGTTGTAGGAGAACTCTACCAAGGGTAAATGATGATCCCAGCTACCACCGAAGTCTAAAACGCATGCTTGGAGCATGTCCTCGAGAGTCTGATTAGTCCGCTCTGACTGGCTGTCGGTCTGCGGATGAAATGCTGTGCTGAAACTCAAACGGGTGCCCAACGCCTCCTGAAGTCTCTGCCATAGTCGGCTGGTAAACTGGGTGCCTCGGTCTGACACGATACAAGTCAGTACGCCATGCAACTGTACGATCTCGTTGATATAAATCTGGGCATACTGAGCAAAACTGAAAGTGGTCTTCACTGGCAGGAAGTGAGCCGCTTTCGTCAATCGATCCACGATCACCCAAATGGAGTCATACCCTCGACTGGTCCTGGGTAGACCCACAACGAAGCCCATAGAAATCTGCTCCCATTTCCATTCCGGAATGGGCAAAGGCTGCAACTCTCCCGCGGGCCTCTGGTGCTCAGCCTTGACTTGCTGACAAGTCAGGCATCTCGACACGAAGTCTGTGACGTCCCTCTTCATTCCATCCCACCAATAAACATCTCTCAGATCGCGGTACATCTTGGTGGAACCTGGATGAACGCTATATATCGATATATGCGCCTCCTCAAGAATCTCACGCCGCAGTCCCTCAGAATCTGGTATGCACAATCGAGTCCCAAATCGCAGTACTCCCTGATTATCGATCACGAACTCGGAATCTCTGCCCTACCTAATCTTCTCCATGATCTATGAAAGATGGTCATCACTGGGCTATGCCTCGCGAATACGGTCAAGCAACCGCGGACGTGCATGAATATGCGCAAGCTGTCCCCCTGTTGGAGTGAACTCGAACTCAACTCGGCTGTCGTATAAAATCTGCCAATCTGCCGACGACTGCTTCTGTACGGCGATCAAATAAGATAGACTATCTCCGGGCCTCCTACTCAAAGCATCGGCCACCACGTTCACCTTTCATGGATGGTAAAGAATTTCGCAATCATAGTCTTTCACCAGTTCCATCTAACAGCGCTGTCTCAGATTCAGGTCTCGTTGCTAAAATATGTAGTTCAAGCTCTTATGGTCCGTGAATATCTGGCACAACTCTCTGTATAGGTAATGTCTCCAGATCTTGAATGCAAACACCACTGCAACCATCTCTAAATCGTGCGTAGGATAGTTCTATTCATATGCCTTCAGCTGCCGAGAAGCATACGTGATAACTCTGTCGTGCTGCATCAACACGCAACCTAGTCCCACTCATGAAGCGTTGCAATAAACCATGAATCTGCCTGATCCTGAAGGCAATGACAACACTGGTGCAGTAGTCAGAAGAGTCTTCAACTGCTGGAAGCTATGCTCGCACACCTCGGTCCAATCAAAAGGAACTCCCTTCGGGGTCAACCCGGTCAACGGTGCAGCGATACGGGAGAAGTCCTGAATAAAACGTCGATAGTAGCCATCCAGACCTGGGAAACTGTGGATCTCCGTAACTGATGTCGGTCCGGGCCAATGCTGAACGGCCTCGATCTTCTTCGGGTCCACACATATGTCATCTCTCGTAATCACGTGACCCAAGAAATCAACGCTGTCAAGCCAAAACGCGCACTTAGAAAATTTCGCGAACAGCTGGTGCTCCCTCAAAGTCTGCAATATGATCCACAGGTGCTGCTCGTGCTCCTCTCAGCTCCGGAAATACACCAAAATGTCATCAATAAACACGATGATGAACAGATCTAGATACGGCCTGAAAATGTGGTTCATCAAGTCCATAAACGCGGCTGGTGCATTGGTGAGTCCGAACGACATCACCAAAAACTCATAGTGTCCATAACGCGTGCGAAAAGCCATCCTCGGAATATCCTCTTGCCGCACCCGCAACTGATGGTAACCCGATCGCAAGTTAATCCTCGAAAAGTATCCCGCACCCTGAAGCTGGTCGAACAAATCAACGATACGTAGTAAGGGATATCTATTCCGTACGATAACTCTGTTCAGCTGGCGGTAATCAATACACAAGCGCAAACTGCCGTCTTTCTTCTTGATGAACAGGACAGGAGCACCCCACGGAGAAACACTATGTTGAATAATCTCTTTATCTAACAAATCCTGCAACTGATCCTTCAGCTCTCTAAGCTCCGCCGGGACCATCCGATAAGGCGGTATAGAAATAGGCCCCGAGCCGGGAATCAAGTCAATGCAGAACTCAATATCGCACTCAGGCGGTAGCCCAGGCAGCTCATCAGGGAAGACATCAGGGAACTCACACACAATCGGGACCTGGTCCAACGGAACCTCTGCAGCTCGAGTATCACAAACAGATGCTAAGAATCCCTGACATCCCCTCCGTAAGAGCTGACTGGCGCGAAGCGACGAAATCAAGCTGGGAAGGGTGACACTGCGGTCTTCCTGAATAACAAGGACTGGCTCTCTAGGAAAGCTAAATCTGACTGCCTTCTCACGGCAATCCACAGATGCATAACAAGTGGCTAGCCAGTCCATGCCTAGAAGCACATCAAAGTCCAACATATCGAGGAGAATCAAATCAACCGATGAATCCCTCTCCCCGATATGAACGGAACACAAACGAAACACAAAACGAGCGACAAACGACTCGCCTACCGGAGTAATAACAATAAGCGGCTGATCTAACGATGATGACTCACGGCCTAACATCGGTGCAAAGTGTGTAGATACATACGAATGTGTGGAACCTGGGTCGAATAATACTCGCTCGTCGAAAGAACATACAGGCAAGGTACCTATCACAACGGCATTGGATGCCTGCGCATCCTGCGGAGTCAAAGCGAATACACGGGCCTGTCCCCCACCAATAGCTGGCTGACCTCTGCCTCTGCCTCCTTGTCCTCTCTGAACAGGACCGCCGCGTCCATGGCCTCTGGGGGTATCTAACTGACGTGGCGAATCACCGGTGGTAGGAAGTAGAGCTCTCTGATGAGGTGGTGAAGGTGGTAAAGTCACGTGTGGAACTATCGCCGCTCCCTATTGTCTCACCATACAGTCTCTGATATGATGGTACGGACTCCCGCACCCAAAACATCCTAGCGACGCCTACTGTCCCTGTGGATAAGAACCAAATAGCTGACCCCGTCCAACTCCTCTGCCGCCACCATCTCTCGGAAAGAATCTGTCACAACGCCTCTGAGCTGGCATATCGGTACGAATCCTCTTCGGCCTAGAAACGGCCGAACTCTCTGAGATGCGCGCCTCCAACCGTAACGCCGTGTCCATAACCGCTGCATAAGTGTCGAAGTGCTGGGCACTGATGACAAGAAATAACTGGGTGTCGAGTCCCTGCATAAACCTCTTTACCCTCTTCTCTTCAGTATCAACCAAGTACGGAGCATATCTGGACAACTGCGTAAACTGGACATCATACTCGGACACTGTCATCCCTGGAGTCTTGCGCAAAGCTTCAAAACTACGAGCCCTAGCATCACGAACACTCTGTAGAAGGAAACGGGCTAGAAATACTGTTGTGAACTCGGCCCAAGTCATAGGAGATAGACCTGCAGCTCGACTTCTCTCGATCGACTCACACCATGTCTGCGCAAGGCCCTCTAGACGGAAACTCGTAAGCTCTACCCATCTGTCGTCAGAACATCTGAGCGAACGATAAATCCTGGCTAATTTTCAAGGAATGTCTGCAGATCCTCCGCTGCATCTGTACCGGTGAAGAATGGGGGTCTCAGCCTCATGAAATCCTGTAGTGATACTGGAATAGCCACGGTAGTAGGAGGAGGAGCAACTGTTTGGGCAGCAGGTACTATGGTAGTCTGTGCTGTGGTAGGTACGTCCTCCAATCTCGGTGCACGACCGGCCTCGACCAAGGATCCCACCATCTGTCGTAACTCCTGCATACCTCCCATCATCTGTCGTAGCTCTTCCATACCAGACTCTAGCCTATCCATACGGCCTGGGGAAGGCGGATCAGTCTGTCCCTAGGGAGTAGGTACACTGTCCTACTCGGTCCTCATCTTGGACAAGCCTGCTCGGATCTCATCTCGGGCGGCAGCCCTCTGCGCTCTCGTAGCCTTCGGCGGTATAGTGGCTGGTACATGAAACAGGATAATAAGAACAGTGCAATAGAATCAAAGGATACACGGAATTGAAGAAGGAATTTCAAGCAAGTATATCCTAAAGTCACTTAGGCGGAGTACCGTATCGCAAGTATGCCGCGGACATACCCACGCTATGTTACCCTGCTTAAGTCACTTACTCCATCTACCAAGGGTCATCCTACACTCAGAAAGGTAAAACCTATTGCTCTGATACCAACTTTGTCACGACCCGAAAGGTACGGAACGCGACTGGTGTTAGTTATATGTATGCCCTAGAGGACATTACTATACATGAGATGTATATTGTAGTGGATGCTTGGACATATATAGGGAGGACTTTCTTACTCGACATGATAGTATGCTATCTGGTTACTCTTTACCTTAACGTGTACACTGATTGTCTCTCTGCTACATGTTGGTAAAGCCCTTAGGATGTGTATTTGACTACCTGAACTATGATGCGGATCATACTAGTGGGGACATGGTAGTCCATAAGTATATCCTTCAAGGTCCCTAGTCATGGGTGTATCAAGACGGGGCATCGATATACCAGAGTAGACTAGAGTATAGCTTCTCGACCCATATAGATGGGCGATGGATGATCCCATATCCATTGGTGTTTGACATCAGAGATGGTATACGGGTGCTCAGTAGAGACTGGGTACACTGGACGGACTCACCGAGAACTCCCAGATGGTATTATACCTCACGTCAGATGGCAGTTCTCTGGTGACACTTGTGCAGGTTATTCTGTAGACCCGAGATCGTCATAGAGTCTTGTGTGATTCCCACTGTGCTTTGATTTCCACCTTACCACGTCCAAGAGGGCGTGCAAAACGGTGGTTTTTGGGTACAGTCCCGAGTCACATGGAGGCAATGAGCGATGGGAGGGGTTTCGTCTCTCCCGGTATTGGGGGTTGATGTTGCGCTGTGCTCGATTGGCCATAACAGAGAAGTCCCTGGCCAGGGCTGGTTTAGAGATTTACTGGTAAGTGTTACCCATAGTTTCTCGACCCGTTAAGCGCCTCATATCGGCACGACTTATCGGTTATTGGGGTCTGACGTTTACCACCCCTAGACTTGATATGCGACATATCAGACGAGGAGACCGGACTGTACGGTAGTGTCACTGTCAGGCTTTTTGCAGGAGTTGGAGCGAGTGTTGAAGTCAAAATTTGCACCCCGGTTGACCGAGTCAAAGTCAAGGTCAACCCCCAAGCTAGGCAGGCCCAAGCCCAGGTCAAGCGGGCCCATGCCCAAGTCGAGCCCGCGGCCAGCCTCCCCATGCCAACAACAAGATCATGTAATAAATAATTTTTTATGTAATTTTTTATACATGAATGTATGCAAAATGGGCATAAAGCCAATATCTTGTAAGCTCATGGCTTATGTGCAAAAATGAAATGGCACATGAGCCATGGGATGGGCAAAATGCCATTTTTGCAAAGCCGAAGGGGCTATATGTAAATATGTAAGCCTATAAAAGGCAACATGATGATGAATAAAGTAATACCTTTCATTCTCTTCACAAAAAAATTAGATCTGAGATCTTTTGTGCCTCCTGCTCCTTCTCCAAGGTTCTAAACCTTCTCATTTCTTTTGAATTAAATCAAGAGTTTTACTCTTTCTTTTCAAAAACTAAGAAGTCTTCCACCACAAAACCCACAAAGGGGAACTTGGATCTACCATTAGATCTCAGAAAGGAGAGATTTTTAGATCTCACATCTCTTGATCATCAAGATCCAGCCAACAGAGGAGAAAGAGGAAGAACGCCTTTCATCAAGCAAAACATTTTAGGAGTTTAACTCCATATATTTACATATATATATATAATAAATATTTCCTTTCTGAAGCATAGCTTCTGGTTCTGGGACTAAAAGCCCCTTTGTCTCGCCAGCGCCCAGCGCTCGAGCGCAAAACGCCCACGTACCGACACGTGGCGCGCTTGCGCTCAGGCGCACTGCGCTCGAGCGCAAAGCGCCCACATGCCGACACGTGGCGCGCTGCGCTCAGGCGCACTGCGCTCGAGCGCAAAGCGCCCACGTGCCGACACGTTGCGTGCTTGCACTCAGGCGCACTGTGCTCGAGCGCAAAGCGCCCACGTGCCGACACGTGGTGCGCTGCGCTCAGGCGCACTGCGCTCGAGCGCAGAGCGCAAAGTGCCCACGTGCCGACACGTGGCACGCTTGCGCTCAGGCGCACTGCGCTCCAGCGCAAAGCGCCCACGTGCCGACACGTGGCGCGCTTGCGCCTAAGCGCACAGCACCTAAGCGCACAGCGCTCGAGGCGCTGGCCCCCACGCATCCTTTGGATGTCTTTTCCCCCTCTTTATATATATATATACATACATATATATATATGCATATGCATACATATGTACACATACACATACTCCATGACGCTGCCCCTGTTAGAAAAAAATTTCTAACGGGGCGCTGCCCCGCACCCGGCAAGGGGGCTGCTAGCCCACTTGACCCCCAGCCCGCTATCCGGGTAGCGAGACCCCCGTAAAAACTCTGCGTGGCTCCCAACATATCCAAACCCCCCTTCCAAAACAACACACACGTACACTGCACATTGAGTTCGCATGACCAGTTTAACCCGTTAATCGGAGGTTCCCTCGCTCCAAAGACGAGGGGTAATTAACGGCAGCTTAGTCCGCGGCTGCCGGAGATTCGGATTCTCACAATCATTAAACCTCAGCCTACCTTAGGCAGGGGAAATCTGTAGTACTCCTGACAAGCGCGTGCGTATTCCCATCTCAATGGGGTGACGAAAAACACCCTACAGATTCTGGCACGCCCGGTGGGACCAATCTCTCCTCCCATATTTCGGGTTAAGCATTCATGCAAACTCAATCAATGTACATATCTGTATTTATACTAAAATAATGCTCTTTCATGAAGGTCTTCAAGCAATCACTTTTTAACAATGTCTCCAAAGATGAACTCAGCTCTCAGCACGGCTCCCGTCTCCTACACGATGAGGATAGACTCTAGGACGGTCCTCCCGGGCAGTCTCGGACGACAATGGGAGGAGCCACTGCTACCATTCGGCTCTATTATGTTCATACCAGTTGGCGCCATCCCAGCTCCTCAAGCTCCGGTAACAGAAAAACCGGTCTCGAAAGGCAAGAGGCCGAATGTGGTGGTCTCGAAGGCGCCCCAACTCAAACACAAGTCGGTGTTTGAACGACTCTCCATGTCCCCAGCTGGGGGCAAGGCCATCAGCACCAACAAAGCAACAGGGCGTCTCGCGCAAGCTCCGGCGGCGCCTCTGACAACTGCTCGATTGGGTGTCTTCTCAATTCTCCCCATCACTCAGCCCATGGCGGCTTCCCGAAGAGCAGAAGCCTGCCAAGCGCTCAAGGCAGAGAAGCTGAGGCAGAAGCGGCTCAGATATAGAGCCAACAAAAGGGCTAGGGCTCTGGCCATGTTAAAATTTATGAATTTTCAAATCCCGGGCCGCTCCACGAAACCAGCCGCCAGTGATGAAAGAATGGCTGAATGTGTTATCCACACTGTCTATATGGCCGGACATGAAGAAACGAACCCTCCTCTTCTTCACAGCCATGGTGATGAAATGGTTGATGCTACCCAGCATCGGCTCGATCTAAATGATGAAGAGCCCGCTCAGGCCGATAAGCCAGAGGAGCCCGTGGTTCCTGCGGAATTGAGCTCAGGCAATAATGATTACCCGGTTGTCATAGCCGGAACTACAGAACAATCATTATTCCACTGGCTTCAAAGGCAATTTCAGGACAGGGATGAGAAGATGGCCGAGGTCTATTCCAAAGTCGACGAGCTAGCAAACGTCATGGCAGATCTCGCGACCCAAGTCGTCCAATTGCAATTACAGCAGAATCAAATTTTGGCTCATAAGCCAGGGATTGATACCCGGGGGCAGCCAACTGATATCCCTTTCAACCTAAAAGCGGAGCGCCTTCGCGAAAAACGGCCGCAATTAGCCTCCAGTCCCTCCGATACATACACCGGGGGGGGATCGCCTCTGAAAGAGAAGCTGGAAAAGGTCTATTCCTTCAAGAGGGAAAAGGTCCACAAGATATTCAGGGACGCTCTAAGAAACGGTCTATAACTGCCAGAATTAAAGAGACCGCAAGAAGAGAATATGACCAACGACCCAAAATATTGCTCCTATCACAGGGTGATAGGTCATGCCATTGAGGACTGCTTCGTCTTCAAAGATTGGGTCGAAAGGCAATACAAGATGGGAGAGATAGAACTGTCTAAAGGCGTGTTAGCAAACAGTCAAGCTACGATCGCCGATTTCATGCAAATGGAGACCGAAACCTTTCGGGAACCTAATCCTCCCAGACATGTGCCTCGAGGACCATCATCAGTAAAGGCACCTACTCCAATGGAAAGAAAGAAGAAGGTATACTCCTTCAGGAGGGATGAAGTCCGCAAAATATTCATGGACGCCTTGAACAACGGTCTGCAAATGCCTGTTCCAAAGAGGCCACAGGAAATGAACATGACCGGCAATCCCATATACAGCCCATATCATAGAGTGGTGAGTCATACCATCGAAGACTGCTATATTTTCAAAGATTGGGCAGAGGACCAATGTAAGCTTGGAAAAACCTCACTGTTCCCCTCCGAATGGCGGCGCGCAGGACTGCGATGTCCTGGCACTGAGACTCGGGGCAGATACTAATTGGTGCTATCCGTCCACCTCTCCGAAGATGCCAAGTTGATTTATGGCACCATGTATCGAAGGTTTAGACGGATGCGTCCGATGTAGCAGACTTCGTCAGATTCCCCCTCGTTTGAGGGGTTTTTGATTGTGGGGACGCTCTTCCCTGCAGGCGCAAGCCCCTGCAGTTAATTACGCTACCGCATTGCGGTAACAACTTTCTCCTTCTCCAGATGGTCACTTCGTGTCGTGGGTGTTTGTTTTGTGCTTTGTTGCCCGTGGATTGTTTACGGAGACTGATTTATGTCGTCGCCCGTAGGACGTGGACTAGTCCAAATCCGTATTATCTTAGATTTGGGTTTGGGGGTTTGGTTTGAGGATACGTCAGCCATACTTGAGGCTAAGATCGACTCAAACGTTTGTTAAGGATACGTTAGTCTAACTTTGAGACTAAGATCAACTTAACGGGATCGTTTAGATCCAACAAAGGAGCGTTTTAGGCTTCATTGTTCCAGTTTAGGGACATAGTGGTCCATCGTATGTATGGCCGTCGGGACCCGTCACCTCTCTGACGACGTTGAAGGATTACAACGACAAATATCAGAGGAGTTCAGAGATGTACCCTTGAACCGAAGTTGATTGGGGGGATTCATAGTCCAGTCTGTTTGAAGGTTTAAGGATACGTTAGCCATCTTTATAGCCAAGATCAACTTAAACGGGACCGTTTAGATCCGACAAAAGAGCATGCGGGGCTCTATTGTTCTAGTTTAAGGACATTGCAGTCCATGGGTAGTTTAAGGACATTGCGGTCCATGGGTAGTTTAAGGACATTGCGGTCTATGGGTAGTTTTAAGACATCTCGGTCAAGGTTAACGACGTCGTAGTCCATGGGTTTAAGGACCCCATAGTCCGGTATATGCTCTGGATGCTTCACACGGGTTCACTGCCGTGCTTGGCGAGGACCAGGCTCCGCTCTGGGCGTTTTCCGCGGGGTCAAAGAGTGACGTTATCCGCATTCCACGTAACCAGGAATTTTGCACTAGATGCTTCACACTGGTTCACTGCCGCGCTCGGCGAGGACTAGGCTCCGCTCTGGGCGTTTTCCACGGGGTCAAAGAGTGACGTTATCCGCGTTCCACGTAACCAGGAATTTTGCATTAGACACGGGTTTAAGAACCCCACAGTCCATATCAATGTGTGGTCGTCGGGACCCGTCACCTCTTTGAAGACATTGAGGGATTACAATGCCAAGTATCAAAGGAGTGAAGAGATGTACCCTAGAACCGGAGTGGCTTAAATAGTCCTTGACCCGATTTGGGATCAAGACCGATTAATTATGTTATGAGCCCATTAGCCTAGTTGATTACGAATTGAGGACTTATGGCCATCTTGGGCTAAGTCCAATTATGTCTGGAATATTGACTTCCTGTTGGTCCCTTGAAGGAGAGGCTTTGCCTCTATCCATTCGGCCAATTGGGCTAAAGCCTAGTGTTAAACACTACAGAGCAATCAGTGTTGAACACTGGGAATGAGGTTGACAAGTTAGTGTTTAACACTAAAAGATAATTGGTGTTAAACACCAGCAACAAGGCTTTCAAATTATCATAAACACTAAAACAGATCAGTGTTGAACACTGGCAATGGAGATCTCAGATTAGTGTTAAATACTAAGGTAATCAGTGTTGAACACTGCGAATAAAGCTCTTTGATTAGCGTTGAACACTAGGGCCCAACAATGTTTCAATACTGGATTCGAGAGTTCCAATTTAGTGTTGAACACTAAGGCAAGAGGGGTCACGTGGTAACACGTGAGAGCGCCCTCCCTTCATTTGTTCTGCTGGGATTATCGCATCACGTGCCCTCACGTGACGGGCATTCAAATGCTTATATGTTAAAGCTTCTGCCGAGGGTCACGTGGGTCACGTGGGGTGCTGCCTCAAAGGGGCTTTCTGTAGATCTCTTGGGGGGGTCACGTGGTGACACGTGACCCTGCCTCTATGTATGTTGTTTAGAGGATCTGTTAATCTTTTTCAGGAATTAAATTCCTCGTAGGGTTAAACCCTGACAGTAATTTCAGAGGAATTAAATTCCTACTTCCTTTTGAAGATTTATATTCTGGAATAGAGTTGAACTCTGAACTTTCTGTAGGAATTAAATTCCTCATACATGTGAAGAACTAAATAGGGTTAAACCCTAATAAAAGCTTTTAAGGAATTAAATTCCCACTCTCTGTTAAATTATGATCAAGGGAATTAAATCCCCGCTGTTCCAACAGAACTAGGTTCTTAATTAGGGTTAAACCCTTGTTTCTTTTTGTTCTGAAGGAATTAAATTCCCATAACACAGCGTCAAGCCCTAGTTTTATTTTAAAGGAATTAAATTCCTATAGTTCTGTGAGAATTAAATTCTAGTGCTTCCATTCCCTCTCTATGTTTTGGATCTGCATGGCAGGATCTCGACCCATTGAGAATTAAATTCTCAACTTCAAGGGGAGATGTGCATTTTACAGATCCTCTATCAAAAAGAGAAGAAATATGTTCTTCTGTTTTATATCTCAGAGTTAAACTCTGTTGAGAATTAAATTCTCCTTTCTTTCAAGGAGCCTTCCCTTTCTTACCTAGGGTTTTCTTTTGCAGAAGATCCAAGTTCCTCGAAGTATCCAGGCTCTCTCTCCCTTTCTTCCCTCTGCGTATATCTCTCTATATATCTATCCCTGTGTCTCTTGGCTCCTATTTATAGGAGAAGCAGCCGATTCAATTAGTTTTTGACGAATCTTCATTGAGAGGTTTGATTTGCATCCATCATTCGTTTTTGACCTTTGGATTATTGGGTGAATTTTATTCACCATTGGATTTCAAGTCCCGGGATTCTCCTTTGTTATTTTGGTTAGATTTAAAGGGGAAATCTTTCCAAACCCGAGATTTTCCTATAGATAAATGATATTCAATCATCTTTAAATCTTTAATTCGATTGGTTCCAGATAATCGCTTTCCTTTGGAAAGATTCGAATCTCTTTCAGAATTTAATTCTGTTAACAAAATGGGCTTTGAAAGCCGGTCACGTGTGACCACGTGACCCATGGTCACATGTGGGCACGTGACCCCCTTTGGAATGAGCTTTCTTCTTTCTTTCTGCGCTTTGTCTTCTGGTTGCTGCTTAACCGTCACGTGCCACCATGTGACCCCTGGTCACGTGCGAGCACGTGACCCTTGTCTGAACTCTTTTTCTTGATTTAACTGGAGAACAATTCTGATGTTTTGATCATCACGTGCCAACACGTGACCCTGGTCACGTGGGAGCACGCGACCTCTTCTGAAGCTTTTTCCTTGATTTGATCAGGAAGCGTTGGGTCTTTGCTGCTGCTTTTAAATGTCACGTGCCGACACGTGACCCAGGTCACGTGGGAGCACGTGACCCTTACTGAAGCCCCTCTCTTTGATGTAGTTGGGAAACTGAACTTGCTTTGCCGGTACTTTTGGGTGTCACGTGCCAACATGTGACTGCTGGTCACGTGTAAGCACGTGACCCTCTTCTGAAGCTTTTTCCATAAGCTTTCCTGATTTTAAATCAGGAAACAAATGCCCCCACAGCGTTGTTCTCACGTGTCAGCACGTGAGTGCAACGCTGTCACCTCTTGCGACCGTTGGATTCCTTTAGGGATCTGGGGAGATGAAACGTTTCCATTGCCTTCTATAAATACCTCTGTCTCTTCATAGGAGCCTTCACTTTGCTCATCTTCTTCTTCTGAGAACTTTTTCCTTGAGAATTTAATTCTCGCTTCCAGAGCTTAGTTCTCTGTCTTGAAACAATTTTCAGAGTTTAACTCTGTTCGAAAAGAATTCTTTTCCTCAGGTAATGTTCTTAGACAAATGATGGACCTTCTCATTCCTCTGGATTTTAAATCCAAAACAAGGGTTTTTACCCTTTTTTCTTCCTGTTTTTCCATAAGAACATGAAACCGCTTAACCTTCAAACTGTAGATCTCTTAGGGTTTAGATGATCTTTGGGGAGATGATGATGGCGTTTCAACTCCATGGGATTTAATTCCATCCAAAAATGTTTCTGGGAATTTAATTCCCTTTTCTTAATAAGGAATTTAATTCCAATGAAGAACTCGATTTCTTCACACAGAGGCTTCCTGGGGTCTCTTGGCCCGAGGTTGTTCTCCTGCAATTAATGAAACAGGAGTTTTCTAATGATTCTCATGACCTTTATTTCAGGTATCATGGATGCCCATCTGTATGGTCTTGACGAGATCATTTCCTATGGGAATATTCGTGCACTGGGCCGCAGTCAGAACCAGGAGTTCACCGATGCTCAATGTGCCGAGATCATGAGCCGCTTTGATGAGTACAACCATCGGCTACTTCCCCGTCGCTCTTCTCTTCTGAGGCTGATCGTGCTGGCGATCAGGGAGGCCCTCCCTTTATTCTGTGCTGGTGTGCCGCTTGGGGCATTGGACGCCGCCGAGGATAAAGTACACTCGGTGTATCTGATGCACTTGATCTCAAAGAGAAGGCGGGATAATCTCATTGATCTCCTGCATCAGATTTTTCAGCAATCAGCCATACTTGCCGCCTACCGGAGGGTAGAGGACATCCGCGGGGACCCCGATGCTTGTGATCGTGAGAGGAAGCATACTCGGGAGGTTCGAAATGCTTGGAAGATCTTGAATAAAGTTAATTTTGAGTTTCTCAACCCATGCCCCGCATCTGAAGTTTTACCATTATAAATGTGTCCTCTATATTTTGTATGAACCTCTTGAAGTATGAGTGACAAGTTTTATTATGTCTTTCCATGTTTGCATGCCTTTTCTCTAGGATTTTATCATTTTGCTACTGTTGTTGTTCGTGCTTTTAATATGCAGGGTACTACTCCATATATTTTCTTTTAAGTGTACATCAGGTTTAGGCCTCACGTGTTCTGCACGTGGGGTCCTTTGATGGGGCTGTTCACAAAATTTTCCTATGCCGTATTTTCAGTGCACAATATTGGATGCAGAGAAAGGGCCTTGGAAATAATTTCATCTCCTTGATTTTAGATGCCTTTCCTTTTTTGGGCCTTGGAAATAGCTTCACCATGCAAGATTTTCCGCGCACAGCACTTAATGCACCCCTCTATATCTGAGGTAATGGTTTTCCTTTTCTCTTCACAGAGAACTTTTATTCCCATTTTAACGCGATTTAATTCAAGAACTAAGTGTCATGGCCTGCAACCGTCCGCACGCTCGTCGACAGCCATGGGAAGTTCCTATTGAGGAGATGGTCCCCCGCTTTGCTGCTCGGTTGGTGGATCCCCTCCTCATCGACAACGAATGCGACTCAGCCGTGCATGAACTCTCGATCCGTAGGGGGTCCCCCCTCCCGATGGGTTCCCTCTTGCTCCGGATGATTCTCACGGCCGTGCTTGCCGACATCCCTCCTCACCCGGCGGAGATGACCCTGGCGATGCTCGACGCGGCGGAAGAAAAGCTCGAGGGCTTTCATGAAGCGTGCCTGATTACTCAGGCTTTGAAGGATTGCTCAATTCATCTGCTGAGCCAGATAAAAGCCCGGCGAGCTATTATGTCTGCTTTCGCGGACGAACACGGCGCCAATCGATGGGGAGCGACTCCTCCTGAGAACGGTCGCTTCGATGTGCTGGAGAAAGCAGAGAGAGAGATGGAGAATTTTGTCCTTTGCTTCATTAACCCCTGTGCCGTTGATCCCATGTTTGGTGACCTTTTCTGTTAGCGTAGAACATTTTTAAATTAGTCCCTCCTTTTTTACGCTTTATGCCGAACTTCCATGTAGGCTTGGTGCTAGTATGTATGTTTCCGCTTGCATAAATAAACTTTGTATTCTTCTCATGAGAACTTTCTTTAATTGCAAATGCTACCATCACTTTCCTGCGCATCAGACCTTTTTAGGCTTTATGAATGTTCATGCGATTGCAAATGCTATTATTATTATTTTTTTTTTGAATACTCATATGATTGCGAACGCATGCTTGAAATATGTCGGAAACCTTTCTTGTTGCCTTTCAAGTCAGGTGATGTGAGCGCGTTTTAGATCGATTATTCCCGTCGACGGGAAGCCCATTTATACGGTCTTGTAAATGTCTTGTTTCCAAGGCCGCGGTCACGAAAGCGAGCTTACGTGGCCTGATAGAGCGACACGTAGCGAACATATTGTTGTGCGAGAAGAGGGCTCGGCCGTAAATTTTCGGAGAGAGAGCTAGCTGCTAAGGCGCTGAGCGAGCTTCGCGCCACTCTTATCGCCAAGGCCAACAAAGCGTATGAACTCTGGCGGTTGTTTCAAGAGTCCATCAAAGAGGTGGTGGCTCTCGATAAAGCTACCATGTTTACTCGTGAGAGGGTCGAGGCTCATAAAGCCACCGAGAAAGAGCTCGAAGCTCGGCTCGCTTCGTATCAGGCTCAGCAAGCCCAGGCGGAGGCTCGTCTTCTGGAGATCTTGCGTCATGAAGCCGTGACTCAGCAACAGAATGACGAGTTGGTAAAATTATTACACCGCCCGCCGGCTTGAGGACTTGTATCTTTTTTCCCTTTTTTGTACATACTCATGGATGAGAGTGTCTTTTTTTTTTGTTTCTTTCATGAATTGTACTTTGTATCCATTTTGGTTTATGAATAAAAGATACATTTTTTTCTTCTCAATGGTGTGTCCCCTTTTTTATTGAATGTATTCTGCGGATATTCTATCTTGATCTCCTTGCAGGACAGTGATGGCTTAGGATTCAGGGTTAAGATCTGCTTCCTAAGACTTTTGCATTTTACGAGCCACGAGGGTCTCAAAAAGAGTTTTTCTCCCTACAGGTCGAGAGGATCCCATAGGCGTGAGTTCTTCTTAAAGATCGTGAGGATCCTTAAGCGGGTTTTCCCTTGAGAGTCGTAGGGATCTCACAAGAGAGTTTTTCTTTCTTACAGGTCGTGAGGACCTGCAAGTGTCGGATGTGATCATCCTTATCCGTGTTTCACGGAGTCAGGGGTCTCTCAAGGTATCGTAGTTTAAAGACATCACGGTCAAGGTTAAGGACCTCATAGTCTGTGGATTTAAGGACTCTACAGTCCGCTGTTAGTTTTAAGACATCACGGTCAAGGTTAAGGACCTCATGGTCCGTGGATTTAAGGACTCCACAGTCCGGTGTTTGGTTGCAGGGACCCGTCACCTCTTTGAAGACGTTTAGGAATTACAACGCCAGGCATCAAAGGAGTGAAGAGATGTACCCTTAAACCAAGGCAAAATCTGTAAGGAATCGGGGTGGTTGATCGTTAGTTTTAAGACATCACGGTCGAGGTTAAGGACGTCATAGTCCGTGGATTTTAAGGACTCCACAGTCCGGTATTTGCTCTGGATGCTTCACACGGGTTCACTGCCGTGCTTGGCGAGGACCAGGCTCCGCTCTAGACGTTTTCCACGGGGTCAAAGAGTGACATTATCCGCGTTCCACGTGACCAGGAATTTTGCACTAGATGCTTCACACGGGTTCACTGCCGCGCTCGGCGAGGACTAGGCTCCGCTCTGGATGCTTCACACGGGTTCACTGCCGTGCTCTGCGAGGACCAGGATCCGCTCTGGACGTTTTCCACGGGGTCAAAGAGTGACATTATCCGCGTTCCACGTAACCAGGAATTTTGCACTAGATGCTTCACACGGGTTCACTGCCGTGCTCGGCGAGGACTAGGCTCCGCTCTGGACGTTTTCCACGGGGTCAAAGAGTGACATTATCCGCGTTCCACGTGACCAGGAATTTTACACTAGATGCTTCACACGGGTTCACTTCCGTGCTCGGCGAGGACTAGGCTCCGCTCTGGACGTTTTCCACGGGGTCAAAGAGTGACATTATCCGTGTTCCACGTGACCAGGAATTTTGCACTAGATGCTTCACACGGATTCACTGCCGTGCTCGGCGAGGACTAGGCTCCGCTCTGGACGTTTTCCACGGGGTCAAAGAGTGACATTATCCGCGTTCCACGTGACCAGGAATTTTGCACTAGATGCTTCACACGGGTTCACTGCCGTGCTCGGCGAGGACTGGGCTCTGCTCTGGATGCTTCACACGGGTTCACTGCCGTGCTCTGCGAGGACCAGGATCCGTTCTGGACGTTTTCCATGGGGTCAAAGAGTGACATTATCCGCGTTCCACGTAACCAGGAATTTTGCTGATTGTATCCGCATTTCACGGGATGGAGGTTTGACTGTTGGCGATATGTATACCACCGAGCCATGGAACTGGGAGTTGCCGCTGTTCCGCTTAGCTTGAAGTTGTGTCCGTTGTTACGAGACGAGTGTTGGGATGATCTCTAGGTCGTCTGTGGCCCGTCGAGATTTAGCTTCTTTCTTTAGTGAAACCTGGGGGAGGGGGAGGTATGTTCCCTTTTTGTTTATGCCATTGGATTGTATACAGGGTGTGATGGAACATCACCTGTAAGGCATACATTTTATTTTTATTTTATTTCTTTTTCCGCGATGCTCTATCGTTTCAGCTTTTATATCGCGAAGGTCGCGATTGCCCCATCATTTCGGCTATTTTTCGCGGTGCCCAATCATTTCGGCTATTTTTCTTTTTACTCGCTGCTTTTTATTGCGAGTTGCCCCATCATTTCGGCTATTTTTCATGCATACATTTTTACTTGCTGCTTTTTATTGCAAGTTGCCCCATCATTTCGGCTATTTCGTAGGCATGTGTGGCTTGCTAGCTTTTTCGCCGCAAGCTTGAATTTTAGACACCGATTTCAGCATCAGCACCGCTACAACTGGGATGTTGCCAGGAGCGAATCATCATTTGCCTCTGTCGATATTGAACAAAGGTGGCTCAGTAAACAGGGTTAAGGGTCCTGTCGACCAAGGCTTTTGACTTCATGAGCCGTAAGGGTCTCACAAAGGTATTTCTCCCTACAAGTCGTGAGGATCTTGCAGGTGTATTTTCTCCTTAGGGATCGTGAGGATTCCTAAGTGTATGTTCCTCTGTAAGTCGTAGGGATCCTACAAGAGGGTTTTCTCCTTATGGATCGAGAGGACCTACAAGGGTTGCTCATCATATGGACATGTCCCTAGTCACGGGTGTGACTTTGCTGGGGAAATGTTTATTCGCGCCCGTGGATTGTATACAAAGGTCAGTATTGAGCCTCTTGTAGGGCAATATCGAAGGTTGTGGAGGATTTGCTTAAGAACAGGTTTAGGTTTCTGTAACTTAAGACTTTCAAATCTCATGAGCCGTGAGGGTCCCATAAGAGAATTCTCCTTACGAGTCGTGAGGATCTCGTAAGTTTATTTTCTCCTTAGGAATCGTGAGGATCCCTAAGTGTGTTACTCCTTTGTGAGTCGTAAGGATCTCACGCAGGTGGTTTCTCCTTACAAGGTCGAGAGGACCCTACAAGTGTCTTTTAACGAGGTTGCGCCCTTTCGGGTTTTCACAAACACTCGCCGGTAGTCCTGCTGTTTTTACTCACGGAGCCCTTTCGGGTTTTCATCCGTACCCATTTTGCTTATGGACATACCGTTTTTTTTTATTCTTGTTCACTTTTTTTTACAAGGTCGCGCCCTTTCGGGTTTTCACGAACACTTGTCGGCAGCCCTGCTGTTTTTACTCACGGAGCCCTTTCGGGTTTTCATCCGTGCCCATTTTGCTTATGAACATACCGTTTTTTTTAATTCTTTTTCATATATATATATTTTTTATTTTTTCTTTCTCTTTCCTTTTTTTAATCTCGTCAGCCTAAAGATACTGCGGTAGTAGTTTTAGGGACGTTTCGGTCCGTCGATAGTTTAAGGACGTTTCGGTCCGTCGTTAGTTTAAGGACGTTTCGGTCCATCGTTAGTTTAAGGACGTTTCGGTATGTCGTTATGGGAAGGCCGGCTGCTGCTTGTAAAGTCTGAGCCTAGGAAGATAGTGAGCGGACATAGTCGTCGTCATCTATCATTGACCTAGGCTGTGGCTTATTAAGCGTAGTATTTCTTTAAGAAGCGGCCGTTTATTGGCCTGAAAGGCCTTTCACCGTGCATGTCCATGAGTAGGTAGGCTCCACCCTGGTAGACCTTGTCTATGATGTACGGGCCTTCATAGTTTGGCTCAAATTTTCCCCGCTTGGCACGATTGGGGATCATAGGTCTTTTGACCACTAGTACGAGTTCGCCTTGGCGGAATGTCCTCGGCCTGGTCAATCTTTCGTACGAGCGCGTCATCTTTGCTTTGTAGGCCTCTAGATGTTGTTGCGCTATGAGCCGGGTTTCGTCGAGGGCATCAAGCTCCTCAAGCCGAAGGTGAGCATTTTCTTCGTTCGTCAGCTCGTGGTGGACTGCTACTCGTAGAGAGGGTAACTCTATCTCGAGGGGGAGCACAGCTTCCGTCCTAAATACCAACGCGTACGGCGTTGTGTTCGTGGCCGTCTTGAATGTAGTTCGATAAGCCCAAAGGGCTTCTTGCAACCTTTCGTGCCAGTCTCTCTTATTCCTGGAAACGGTCTTTTTTATGATTTTCGTCAAGGTCTTATTGAAGGCCTCGGCCAGACCGTTAGCTCGTGGATTGTAAACCGAAGAATATCTCCAGTCTATATTGTGCTGTTGTGCGAAGCGGCTAACCTTATGGCTTCGGTAGGCCGGCCCATTATCGGAGATAATCCGCCGTGGAGTTCCGAACCGATAGATGACGTGCGTCTTGAAGAAATGGAGGATATTCTCCGTCTTCACTTCCCTCAGTGGTACTGCTTCTGCCCATTTGGAGAAGTAATCAGTTGTCGCCAGGATAAAACGGTGTCCCCGGGATGATGCTGGCTCAATGGGGCCGACTATGTCAGCCCCCCACATTTCGAATGGCCAGCTAGCCACCGTTGGGTGCAGTGGATTCGGATGTTGGTGGATGAAGTCTCCATGAATCTGGCATGAGTGGCATTGCTTCGCATACTCGAGGCAGTCCTGGATCATCGTGGGCCAGTAGTAACCCATCCGTTTAATTTTTAACTTCATCTTTGGGCCTGCTTGGTGAGAACCGTAAAGTCCGTCATGAACTTCCTGAATGACTCTTTTGGCTTCGTCAGGTCCTAAGCATCTCAGCCATAGAGAATCAAACGATCTCTTGTATAGAATATCGTTGACGAAAGCGAAAGATAGAGCTCGTTTCATGAGCTGATGTCTTGAGGACGTTTCTTTGGGCATTCGGTGGGACTTAAAGTAGTCTATGAAGACTTCCCTCCAGTCTTCGGCCTTCTCATGGTCTTTTATTTGTAGGGTCGTCTGCTCAGTCACTCCCTTCTCTTCGGGTGATTCCGAAGGTATTTCCGCCGGGGCGAGCACTCGACGGCTTTGTACCACGATTCTGACATCATCGAGGTTCTCGTCAGCCAGTTCTTTAGCAAGTTTAGCCAACGCGTCTGCTTTGCTGTTTTCCGCGCGCGGTATGTTCTCCAAAGTATAGGAGGGAATTTGGGTCAATAGTTGTTGCACCTTTTCGCCGTACTTTACCAACTCCGGTTTGCACGTTTGGTAGTCACCTTTTACTTGACTAACGACCAGTTGAGAATCCCCGTATATAAGGAGGTCTTCAATTCCCAGGTCGATGGCGATTTCGAGGCCTGCTATCAGAGCTTCGTATTCAGCTTCATTGTTTGTCCTCGGCTCTGTTAAGGACAAGGCGAAGCGCATTATCCCTCCTTGTGGAGTTGCAAAGACGAGGCCTATCCCCGATTTGGTTATTGGGATACCTTGTTTCTGTTTCTTTACGGAGGACGCTCCATCGAAATAGAGTTCCCATCGGGTGCTTCCGTCGCTGATCGCATCAAATGCATGCTCGTCCGGCAAATCACAGTTCAGAGGAGAATCGGCCGGTATCGGGTGCTCAGCGAGGAAGTCGGCAATGGCCTGGCCTTTCACTGCCTTAAGAGGTTGATATGTTATCGAGAACTCCATCAAGAGCAGGGCCCATTTAGCGAGTCGTCCTGTCAGTATGGCTTTTGACATCAAGTACTTAAGGGGATCCACTTTTGAAATGAGACGGACTTCATGCGCCAACGCATAGTGCCTGAGCTTTGTTATCGCGAAGATTAACGCCAAGCAATGTTTTTCAATGGGAGAGTAGTTGCTTTCTGCCCCCAGTAAAACTCGACTTAAGTAGTAGAGTGCTCTCTCTTTCCCTTGATCGTTCTCTTGTGCCCATAATGCGCCTAAGGAACCTTCGAGGGCGGTTGTATAAAGAATGAGGGGTTTTCCCTTGACCGGCGCAGCTAGCACCGGCGGGTTCTGCAGGTACTGCTTGATTTCGTCTAGTGCACCTTGACATTTGTGATCCCAAGCGAATGGAGTTCCCTTTTTCATCAGGTGACTGTAAGGACGGCACTTGCCTGACAGGTTGGCGATAAACCGCCGGATATACGCGAGCTTCGCCTGGAGAGACCGCAGCTGTTTGAGAGTCCTTGGGGGTGGCATTTCCATGATCGCCTTGATCTTTGACGGATCTATTTCAATACCTCGGTGTCGAACGATGAATCCCAGGAATTTGCCCGAGGAGACTCCAAACGCGCATTTGAGGGGATTCATTTTCAAATTATATTGCCGAAGGCGTCGAAATACAGTCTCCAGATGCTTTAAATGATCTTCGTATGACATGCTCTTTACTACGAGGTCATCGATATAGCACTCGACGACGTCGTGTATGAGGTCATCAAAGATCTTTGTCATGGCCCTTTGATAGGTAGCGCCAGCGTTCTTTAGACCAAAGGGCATAACCCTGTAGCAGAATATACCCAAAGGGGTGCGGAAAGCGGTGTGCTTCTGGTCTTCGGGATGCATCTTTATCTGATTGTATCCTGACGAACCATCCATAAAGGAGAAAACCTCGTGAGTGGATGTGTTATCTATCATTAGCTCGGTTACTGGTACTGGGAAATCATCCTTTGGACAGGCTTTATTGAGATCCCTGAAATCCACGCATATGCGTACCGTCCCATTCTTCTTCATTACCGGGACGATATTGGCGATCCAGTCGGGATATTGGACTTCTTGGATAAATCCAGAATCGATCAGCTTCTTGACCTCGGCGTTGATGCTCATCTCAAGCTCGAGTCGCATCCTCCTTGGCGCCTGCTTGACTGGCTTGATATCTGGGGATATTGCTAATTTATGCACAGCAATCTCCGGATCTAATCCTGGCATCTCGGAGTAGTTCCACGCGAAGCAGTCTTTATGCCGTAGAAGCACGTTCTTTAACGCAGCCACCCTTTCTTCGGATAACAGCTCGCTGACAAATGTCGGTCGCGGGTCGTCTGCCGATCCCAACTCAATCTTCCTGAGGTTATCTGCAGTAGTATGTATACCATCTTCCAGCTCTTTCGGAGCGTGCGGAAATTCTGAGACCACCTCATCATCGCTGTTCTCAAAGCACCGGGGAAGGTCATCTACGTTCTCGGGCTCTTCTCTTAATATCGTAATCGTATAACAAGTGCGAACCCGCTCCCCGGACTGAGGTGGACCCGGTTCTGCTCTTGCGGCCTTGGGTTCATGCTTTTGTGGCGGCGTTACCCTCCAGCCGTCGGATAAAGCGAATCTGCCCTGTTGGTACTGGTCTTCGACCCAGTTCTTGAAGGTGAAGCAGTCTTCGGTAGGATGTCCTATGGCTCGGTGATAAGAGCAATAGCTCAGATGAGAAGCCTTGTTAGCTTGCTCAGGATGTCTAGACTCTGGAAGCGCGATCATTTGATGTTTTATAGCGAGCTTGAGTAACTTCTCCGTCTTGTCTCGGGGGAAGGAGTACGCTCGACTCATCTTCTTCATGAGGGACAAATCCGAGCCGTGCAACACCCGACCACGTAACCTTCTAATCCTGCGTCGTTGTTGTCGGCTCCTTTTTCCGCTTCTTGATTTATTTCCGTCTCTGCGTCGGGCCTTTCGTACAACGGATTGACGAGGATGAGCGTCTTTGTCTTTTGCAGCCTGTTGAAATAGACGTTGCGTCCTGGCCTTTTCGTAGATGGCCATTTCGCGGTTGTGGTCTTCCCGAGCTTTCTGACCCACTTTCCTGATAGGCTTGCCCATTCGTTCTTCAAACGACGGACTCGGCGCTTCATGTTAGTGTTTATGCCCTAGAAGGCCATTACTGTATCATACTAGTTTGTATATTACTTAATGGAAGCTTGGGATATTCACATGTATATAACAGTCTTGCTAAACATGGTAGTATGCTACTTGGTTTTTCTATCTTAATATGTGAGTGTACGTATTGATAGAGCTCTTAGGATCTTGCTTGTCTACCAGCGTTGTGATGGCAGTCACACTAGTGGGGGCTGGGTAGTCTACAAGCACATCCTTATTCAGGTCCCTGGTCGTTGGATTATCGAGACAGAGCATCGATACTCCGGAGTAGACTGGTGTGTACGCTTCTCATCCCAGTTGGGGAGATGGTCTGTCCCACAGCCGTCAGTACGTCGTACTGGAGATAGTATGCAGGTGCTCGTTAGGTTACGGGTACACCGGACAGGACTCACAGGGAACTGTTGGTTGGTTTGATACCAGTCGTCAGTGAGCAGTTCCCAGGTGACATGAGTACAGCAAAGTCCGCAGACTTGACACTGCTACTTCGCCTCGAGTGTGTCCCACTGTTCTTAGATTGCTACCCTACCACGGCTCAAAGGAGTCGTGCAAACAGGTAGCAGTTGGGTGCAGTCCCGAGCACTTGGAGGCAGTGGCGGTTAGACAGGATTCGTCCCTCCCGGTATTGGGAGTAGATATCGTGCTGTGTCAGAGAGCCATTACGCAAAGTCCCTGGCCAGGGCAAGCGAGATTTGCTGGTAGGTTCCAGTAGTTTCTCAGGGTGTAATGGGCTTCCCTCCGACACGACTTATACCGCTATTAGGGGACTGACGCTTGCCGCCCCCCTAGGCCCGATATGCGATAGTCTTGGATGAACGGACCGGACTGTATGGAGATTGTCACATCAGACTCAGTAGGAGTTCGGATGGGTTTCCTCATCGGCCTTCTTATCGACAACTACCTGGGGACCGTTACGTACAGCTAGTGCCGCTTGCGGTCTGTGGTTAAACCCACTGCCAGCGTAGTAGTCGAGTCTCTAGAGTCCCACACAGAGAGTTTCCTACTCCAGGCGAAACGATATAGAGGTCGTATGGTTTTACGATAAGGGTTCGGACGCATACGTGCATTTACGCGCGTACGACTTTCGGACAGTTTTTACCAGTCGGCTTTGGTTTAAGCCAGTTACTGGTATCCGGTTATTGGATTTTTACAGTCTAAAGTTTTTCCGTATTTTTGCGGAATGGAGGGGCGTTCTCGTAATTGTACGAGAAGCTTCTAGAAGATGGTGACTAAGGAGGGTTATGTGTCATATACATTGAATGAGTTATATGAGTCATGAGGGTGATTCATTCATCTCATTAATGCACATTTATTGCTTAATGACTCATGCTAATGAATCACCACTTGATATTTTATGAAGCATGATTATTCATCACTCTTTATTCTTTTCTTCTTATTAGAAAATGCTTCATATATATTATGATACTCATAACTTTATTCATTAATCATTCTCACATTCTCTCTCCTCAAGCTCTCCATCTTCAAAGACTAATCCTCCCTTCTCATGAGTTGAGTACAAGGGTTAGTAAGACTAATCAATCCATAACCATCACTCTATTTCATCCTAGCTTCTTTGATTAGCAATCCAAGAAGGTTAGTTGCCTCAAGTTTAGAGGTTTAGCTTGGAGTTTTGCTCTCGGGTGGATCGTCTACTACCTAGAGAAGGCCGAGGAGGACAAGGAGATCGTAAAGACGAAGGAGTTGGTTCATTAGGTATAATCCCTAAACACAGTAGTTTAGAAACACTTTGTGTTTGGTTATTTAAAGTTTAGCTTCGATTCAAGCGGTTAGTCGATATTCGTTCACTAAACAAGTTCGTTTTTGAAAATTCCGCCTCCCCACAAGTATTGGGGTGTAGTACATCGACTTACACTTCAATCGCGGGGTCTAGTTTTGATGAGGGGTTGGCATCTCCCGACGAGGCGTCCTCTTCTTCATCAAAGGTATATATGGCGTAGCTACTGTAGGCCCGTTCCCGTTTTCCGGCTCTTGCGTATCTAAGCCCGAGTGTTTCCATTTTCCCGTTGGGCAATTTGCGTTGAGTCTCGGGGACATCCCAAATTCTGTTGTAGAACCGAACCTGCCGAACGGTCTGTTTTAAGGGTACTCCTTGGCGCTTCAATAGCTTCTTTAATCCATTTGTATAGTATCTGGGCAGACGGATGGGTTGGAGCCTGTCAAGTGTAGCATCCGCACCGTGCCAGATCTCTTTCTCTATTTTCGACTCTGAGGATCGGTAGAATAGGATCACCTTCTCACCCCTTTGCCTGGGAGGGACGTAAAATGTTTGCAGGTCCTGCACATTATGAGCCTGAAGCGTGTCGAGATCCTTGTAGTGTTCTCGCGGTACCATGGTGATTTGCAAACTATGGTCATCGCCAGGGGGTGCTTATATTGACAGCCGATTGGAGAACACAGCATTAACTTCATCTTCTGAATCACTTCCGAAGACTAACATGGGGGCGGGCGTCCCCAGGTTGTTGCGTTGAGATGGCCCTGCATAAACTATCTCTTCTTCTTCTTCGGTATCGCTCCCGAAAACAGGGATGGCGGCGGCGGCATTGTTCTCCGGGTTGCGACACCTTTCTGTATCCTCGAAATCTGGCAAAAAGTACTTCGCATCTTCGTATTTGCGGACTTCGTTCACGGAAAATGGGTTTAACTCACCTGTTACGGTGTACTCGAAACCATCCTTAAAGTACTTCATACACTGATGTTGTGTAGAAGGGATGATGTTGTATTCGTGTAACCAAGGACGACCGAGCAAGGCGTTGTAGCAGGTCTTGGCGTCAATGACATGGAATTTGATGTCTGTGACGAGAAGTCCAAAGCGTAATGTTAGTATCACAGATCCGAGAGTCCGTGACGATTGTGAATCGAAACCGGAGATAGTAATTTTGTCACGAGCGAGGTGTTGCACACTCATGCAGATTTCCTTCAACACCCGAACATTAAGGAGATTGACGGAGGATCCATTATCCACCAAGATCTTGCCTATCTTGATATCATGGCAGTATCCAGAGACATATAGGGGACGGTTGTGGTCGCATGTCCCGAGAAGGAGGTCTTCATCACCGAAAGTGATGTCGGCCGTATGCACCTCCTCCAGTTCATCCTTCATCTTTTCAGTGGCGAGGAAGGCTTGGAATTGCTCAGGTTCTTGTAACGCCTTAATTAGTGAGTCTCGCGCTTCTTTTGATAATAGGAGGGCATCGAGAATGCTAAGCTGAGAAGGTAGCTTCCTTAGGTGCGCGAGGATGTTATAGTCCACCTTACCCTTCCTAGGAGGGTCTTTGGCAGCCAGCTCTCTCATGACTTGGTCATCTAAAGTGATATCTTCAGTGACCTTTTCCTTTCCCTTATCCTTTCTACTTACGGGCCCGAGATTCTTTTCTGGGAGTGTGCGATTGCGCAGCTGAATGTTCTCGCAGATCTCCGATTTCTCCTCTTTCCCTAAAACGGATTCTTTAAAGAGAGGGCCCAGATCCATTTCTTCATCAGAGTCGCTCCCAAAGGTGAGAACTTGTGACCCCCCGGCGTTAACCATGTAACAGTTGCCAGTAGTTCTGTTGTGCCCATCGATAGTACTTCTTCGCTCCCGACGGCTCTTGCGTTTCATGCGCTTAACATGTTGCCGACGAGCAACATATCCTTGCCACCATATCTTAAAGGCGTCCACTCCTCCGTGGGGTGTGATATTTTCCGGTGATATGCGCAATAATCAGGGTGCCTTTCCACCCCATCGTGTGTGTTTCCTTCCGAAGGTGGTAGCTTCATCCCCATTGACATGGCTTTGGCAAACCTTTTTCTCGTCTTGAATATCTTCTTGTCTACTTCGGATGCCTTTCGCTCTGGCGGAGGTAGTTCAACTCTTCCGTTCAGTCGCCTGCATTTGGTTCCTTCTGACGCTGCCATCTCACGCTCCTGATCCGCTTTACTTTTTAGACGAATCTCGTCTAGAAAAGCGTCGATCATTTCGCCTGTTGGCCATGCATGCTCTGGTACAGGCTTTGCCTCCAGCTTCTTAGTGCCAGGAGTTTTCTCATCATCGGTAAACGAGTAGGAGATTACGTTACAACTCGCCATATACCCTTCGGATTCCTCCGACGAGCTCTCTCCATCATCTTCCTCTTGAAAGATGTGGTTGAGGAACTCTTGCAGTGTGACAGGAGTTCGCGCCTTTTGATTGTACTCTTCCAGTGCGTCGATTTGCTTCTGCAAGTTCGTGTGCTCGTTTCCAAGCTTCACGGACTTCTTGGATTTCTTCTTCTTTTTCTTCGAAGATTTTGACGATTGGGCGTGAGTATTTGGGCTCTTATCGCGAGTCTTTGTAGTTGGGCGGCGCCTTAGCATCCCTTCGATAATTTGAGGTTCAAGAGGGTCCTTCCATTCGATCGCAGGGCACGCATGAAGGTCTCTCAGCATTCTTTTGGTTTTAGTTGATAGCACGACCTCCCATGGAGCTTCTTCAATAAAGGAGCAGGTTGCCCCCGGTGTATCTGCTTTCTTAGGAGTATGCGGTTGTGGTGGGTTCACCTTCCACTTTTCGGACAGTACAAACTTCCCCTGGAGGTATTGATCTTCAATCCATCCTTTGAAGACGAAGCAATCTTCAATCGGATGGCTTACCGTTTGATGGTAAGGGCAATAGTTAGGGTTATTCACCTCGGTGGGTTGCGGCGGTCGCCTTGGATTTGGTAGGCATATAAGTCTGTTGCGTATTGCCAGCTCGAATAACCGTTTCGTCTTGTCTCGTGGGAACGAGTAGGGACGCTTCATCTTCTCATTATAATACCGGCGTCTTTCCTCCAGTTGATCTGCCGGTTTTGGGGCGTTAGGTTGCTGTTGGGCATTCGCAACAAAGGTTGCCCTTCCTTTACCCTTGTCATTCCGAGGTTCCGACTTCGGGGGAGGTGGTCTATGACCCATCTGGTCCATCTGAGCCAACTTGTCGATTAAAGCCTGGAATGTGGTTGCCTTAAAGAACATCATAAACTGGGAGATAGTTGCGTGGGGGTCTAGGGTTCCCACGAACATGCCCACTGCGGGTGCCTCCTCAATGCGTTGTTCACATCTCGACCACAAGTTCCACCAGCGTATAGCATACTGGACCCAGGTTTCGCCTGGTTTTACCCTGGCGTTAATCAGTGCAGTTATTGGAGTGCGTTCGCTGGCACTTGCGAATCGCTGAGTGAATAACAACTCCATTTCAGCGAACGTTTTGATAGAATCGTTCGGGAGTTCCGAATACCATTCGAACGCAGTTTCTGATAAGCTGCCCACGAACTGGCGGAGCAACAGTTTATCATCACCGCCGGTGTTACCGCAAAGGGCTCGGAACTGGGCGACATGTTGATGGGGGTTGCCGGTCCCCTTGTACACGTGGAATTTTGGTATCGTATAGCCTGCGGGTATTTGATTTGGTCGTACCAGCTTGGATACGGCCGCCCCGTTTTCACGACTTGACCAGCTGCCTCAGTCGCGTGATGAACCCGGATTTGCTGGGCTATGTAGTCAACCAAGTCAGCCTTAGAGATTGCCTCCTCCTTGGCCGTTGAGAAGGCTGGTGGTGGATTTGACGTTTCTCCTCGGTCGTCTTCAAGAACGATTGGGGGATCCTCGGCGGGTAAGTCCTGCTGGATCATCATTCCTATCATATCTTGGAAGAGAAGGCCCATACGTTGTATATTGGCCGCTTGTTCAGCAGCCTCTTTGTCCTTTTTCTCCAGTATCCGGCGAAGGAATTCAGCGTCGGTTTCTTCCTCCTGGCGCGCGTCTGAGGACGTTTCTGGGTTTTCTTTTGGCCCGGTAAGTGCGGCCATAGCATTCATCATTTCCTGAAGCTTTTGTTGCTGCTCCTGGGCTTTTGTCACGGATCGGGTTAGCGGTCGGTGGCCCGTAGAAGTGCGGCTTTCCTCCTTTCCAGAGGCCATGTAAACAGTGTGCACCACCATGCCCCCAGACTTAGGGCGTCCGGGCTCAGTGCTTTTAGTCATCGTTGCGTGCTGGGGTGTCTTCTCTGGCCTCCTCCTTTTATGAGCCATGGAGGTTGAGAGGGCCGTTGAGGTGGGCGTCCAGACAGCCTTTTGGGGTTTAGCCTGGTGACCAGCTTCCGGTTGGATTTTCAGCCTCTTGTGCTGGCGGGAGAAGCTTGGATCGATGATCGAGTCTCGGGCCTGCCGCCAAACCTTATAGATTTTGGAAGACAGCCGTTGAGGAGATCGGGGTTGTTCTGGTTTTATTTCCACAACCTTTTTTAATGGGGGAAGAGACCTCTTCAGCACTGCAGTAGGAGAATTCCTTCACACCTTATTTAGCATTTCGAAGCTGTTCCCAGTTGGAACAGCAGCATTAACCTCTGCCATCGGGGCTGATGGAGTTAACCCGGAGGGGGAGTTGCCCCCAGCCTTCCTTACTCGGCGCCAATGGCGACGTCGAGCATGTCGAGCGGACGGCGTTGGGTCAGCGGTAAGAATGGTTTCGTTTTACCCCCTGTGTAGGTGGGGGGTTGCTGTTGGTGTTAGCCTGTTAAAGACCGACGTCTTTTGGGTAGCAGGGGCGGGAGCTGAAGCCGTCAATCTTGTAAAGACCGACTTTTTGGCCAGAGAAGCCGCCTTGGCGATTTCGGGAGCAGGAGCAGCCACTTTCTTAGAAGCAGCCTTCTCTGGGATTGTAGACCTCATGATGGGTCTACCGGATTTCTGGCCCAATCTAGAGAAGACCGAGGCGCTGATGTTGGGCGACCCGTTGAGATGAGCCGCGGCAGGGGTAAGACGATCAAAGACCGACTTCTTGGGAGCTTCCTTTGTCAGCACCGGTGCTGTGAAGCTTGTTGGTGGGAGTATAGTCCCGAAGAACAATCCGGTAGTGGCCTGAGTCACCTGGTCCACCGGCAATGTGAATAACGAAGCAGCTTGGGGTCCGTAGGCTATACCTCCTGGCGAGGCAAAGCATTGGTCGCAATTGCAGTCTGAGCAGTTGGAGAATTTCACGAAAGTAGAAGCCATCGATCCTTTACTTTCTGCAATAAGAGAGACGCCAATTCTTAGTATCTTGAAACCCAAGGGCCACAATTTGCGAACCGCGATTGGTTCGCGAATCACGACACACGAAGTGTGGAGTGGAAAGAGGAAAAGGTCCCACCGGGCGTGCCAGAATCTGTTCCCCTCCGAATGGCGGCGCGCAGGACTGCGATGTCCTGGCACTGAGACTCGGGGCAGATGCTAATTGGTGCTATCCGTCCACCTCTCCGAAGATGCCAAGTTGATTTATGGCACCATGTATCGAAGGTTTAGACGGATGCGTCCGATGTAGCAGACTTCGTCAGATTCCCCCTCGTTTGAGTGGTTTTTGAATGTGGGGACACTCTTCCCTGCAGGCGCAAGCCCCTGCAGTTAATTACGCTACCGCATTGCGGTAACAACTTTCTCCTTCTCCAGATGGTCACTTCGTGTCGTGGGTGTTTGTTTTGTGCTTTGTTGCCCGTGGATTGTTTACGGAGACTGATTTATGTCGTCACCCGTAGGACGTGGACTAGTCCAAATCCGTATTATCTTAGATTTAGGTTTGGGGGTTTGGTTTGAGGATACGTCAGCCATACTTGAGGCTAAGATCGACTCAAACGTTTGTTAAGGATACGTTAGTCTAACTTTGAGACTAAGATCAACTTAACGGGATCGTTTAGATCCGACAAAGGAGCGTTTTAGGCTTCATTGTTCCAGTTTAGGGACATAGTGGTCCATCGTATGTATGGCCGTCGGGACCCGTCACCTCTCTGACGACGTTGAAGGATTACAACGACAAATATCAGAGGAGTTCAGAGATGTACCCTTGAACCGAAGTTGATTGGGGGGATTCATAGTCCAGTCTGTTTGAAGGTTTAAGGATACGTTAGCCATCTTTATAGCCAAGATCAACTTAAACGGGACCGTTTAGATCCGACAAAAGAGCATGCGGGGCTCTATTGTTCTAGTTTAAGGACATTGCGGTCCATGGGTAGTTTAAGGACATTGCGGTCCATGGGTAGTTTTAAGACATCTCGGTCAAGGTTAAGGACGTCGTAGTCCATGGGTTTAAGGACCCCACAGTCCGGTATATGCTCTGGATGCTTCACACGGGTTCACTGCCGTGCTTGGCGAGGACCAGGCTCCGCTCTGGGCGTTTTCCGCGGGGTCAAAGAGTGATGTTATCCGCATTCCACGTAACCAGGAATTTTGCACTAGATGTTTCACACGTGTTCACTGCCGCGCTCGGCGAGGACTAGGCTCCGCTCTGGGCGTTTTCCGCGGGGTCAAAGAGTGATGTTATCCGCGTTCCACGTAACCAGGAATTTTGCATTAGACACGGGTTAAAGGACCCCACAGTCCATATCAATGTGTGGTCGTCGGGACCCGTCACCTCTTTGAAGACATTGAGGGATTCGATGCCAAGTATCAAAGGAGTGAAGAGATGTACCCTAGAACCGGAGTGGCTTAAATAGTCCTTGACCCGATTTGGGATCAAGACCGATTAATTATGTTATGAGCCCATTAGCCTAGTTGATTACGAATTGAGGACTTATGGCCATCTTGGGCTAAGTCCAATCATGTCTGGAATATTGACTTCCTGTTGGTCCCTTGAAGGAGAGGCTTTGCCTCTATCCATTCGGCCAATTGGGCTAAAGCCTAGTGTTAAACAGTACAGAGCAATCAGTGTTGAACACTGGGAATGAGGTTGACAAGTTAGTGTTTAACACTAAAAGATAATTGGTGTTAAACACCAGCAACAAGGCTTTCAAATTATCATAAACACTAAAACAGATCAGTGTTGAACACTGGCAATGGAGATCTCAGATTAGTGTTAAATACTAAGGTAATCAGTGTTGAACACTGCGAATAAAGCTCTTTGATTAGCGTTGAACACTAGGGCCCAACAATGTTTCAATACTGGATTCGAGAGTTCCAATTTAGTGTTGAACACTAAGGCAAGAGGGGTCACGTGGCAACACGTGAGAGCGCCCTCCCTTCATTTGTTCTGCTGGGATTATCGCATCACGTGCCCTCACGTGACGGGCATTCAAATGCTTATATGTTAAAGCTTCTGCCGAGGGTCACGTGGGTCACGTGGGGTGCTGCCTCAAAGGGGCTTTCTGTAGATCTCTTGGGGGGGTCACGTGGTGACACGTGACCCTGCCTCTATGTATGTTGTTTAGAGGATCTGTTAATCTTTTCCAGGAATTAAATTCCTCGTAGGGTTAAATCCTGACAGTAATTTCAGAGGAATTAAATTCCTACTTCCTTTTGAAGATTTATATTCTGGAATAGAGTTGAACTCTGAACTTTCTGTAGGAATTAAATTCCTCATACATGTGAAGAACTAAATAGGGTTAAACCCTAATAAAAGCTTTTAAGGAATTAAATTCCCACTCTCTGTTAAATTATGATCAAGGGAATTAAATCCCCGCTGTTCCAACAGAACTAGGTTCTTAATTAGGGTTAAACCCTTGTTTCTTTTTGTTCTGAAGGAATTAAATTCCCATAACACAGGGTCAAGCCCTAGTTTTATTTTAAAGGATTTAAATTCCTATAGTTCTGTGAGAATTAAATTCTCGTGCTTCCATTCCCTCTCTATGTTTTGGATCTGCATGGCAGGATCTCGACCCATTGAGAATTAAATTCTCAACTTCAAGGGGAGATGTGCATTTTACAGATCCTCTATCAAAGAGAGAAGAAATATGTTCTTCTGTTTTATATCTCAGAGTTAAACTCTGTTGAGAATTAAATTCTCCTTTCTTTCAAGGAGCCTTCCCTTTCTTACCTAGGGTTTTCTTTTGTAGAAGATCCAAGTTCCTCGAAGTATCCAGGCTCTCTCTCCCTTTCTTCCCTCTGCGTATATCTCTCTATATATCTATCTCTGTGTCTCTTGGCACCTATTTATAGGAGAAGCAGCCGATTCAATTAGTTTTTGACGAATCTTCATTGAGAGGTTTGATTTGCATCCATCATTCGTTTTTGACCTTTGGATTATTGGGTGAATTTTATTCACCATTGGATTTCAAGTCCCGGGATTCTCCTTTGTTATTTCGGTTAGATTTAAAGGGGAAATCTTTCCAAACCCGAGATTTTCCCATAGATAAATGATATTCAATCATCTTTAAATCTTTAATTCGATTGGTTCCAGATAATCGCTTTCCTTTGGAAAGATTCGAATCTCTTTCAGAATTTAATTTTGTTAACAAAATGGGCTTTGAAAGCCGGTCACGTGTGACCACGTGACCCATGGTCACGTGTGACCACGTGACCCCCTTTGGAATGAGCCTTCTTCTTTCTTTCTGCGCTCTGTCTTCTGGTTGCCGCTTAACCGTCACGTGCCACCACGTGACCCCTGGTCACGTGCGAGCACGTGACCCTTGTCTGAACTCTTTTTCTTGATTTAACTGGAGAACAATTCTGATGTTTTGATCGTCACGTGCCAACACGTGACCCTGGTCACGTGGGAGCACGCGACCTCTTCTGAAGCTTTTTCCTTGATTTGATCAGGAAGCGTTGGGTCTTTGCTGCTGCTTTTAAATGTCACGTGCCGACACGTGACCCAGGTCACGTGGGAGCACGTGACCCTTACTGAAGCCCCTCTCTTTGATGTAGTTGGGAAACTGAACTTGCTTTGCCGGTATTTTTGGGTGTCACGTGCCAACACGTGACTGCTGGTCACGTGTAAGCACGTGACCCTCTTCTGAAGCTTTTTCCATAAGCTTTCCTGATTTTAAATCAGGAAACACTCACAATCCTCGGATGTATCGGCAAGCCGCGGAGCTAGGTCATTAACACAGCTCCGCCAAGATCAAAGTTCAAGGAGCTGGGATAAGCAAAGCTGACCACCACGTCATTAAACTGGGAACAATCGACCTCTAAAGTCGTTAAACTGGGAATGTAAAAAAAATGTGTAAATAAAAAAAAATGTGTAAATAAAAGAAAGATAAAATAAATCCGAAATGATGGGGCAACCGCGAATAAAAGCCGAAATGATGGGGCAACCGCGAATAAAAGCAGAAATGATTGGGCAATCGCGATCTTCGCGATAAGAAAAGCTGAAATGATAGAGCAATCGTGGTAAAACAAAACAAAAAAAATCGGCGAGTGATGAGTCGCTCCCAGTACCATATTCTAATGCAGCGATGCAAGACGCCAATCCAAACCTAGGTCCTGAAATTTTTCCGGCCCTACGGCCAGTCCCCAAATTGACTGCCGTATACAATCCACGGGCTCAAATAATTCTCATCATACCCATGCCCCACCGTAATCACCAGTTACACAGCTGGTCTCCGCCTTTGGAGTTATGCTCCATTGAGAAGACCCACTCATGTGTCCTCACGATACATGAGAAGAACAAACCTTTGTAGGATCCTTACGACTCACAAAGGAAAAACACACTTAGGAGTCCTCACGACTCCTAAGGAGAAAATACACCTGCGGGATCCTCACGACTCGCAGGGAGAAAATACTTTTATGGGACCCTCACGGCCCATAAAATTGAAAAGCCTTAGGAGATCGGGACTTAAACCCGTCTCCTAAGCCATCGCTCCGCCAACAAGAGTATGCAAATGATGAATTGCTCCTGGCACCTCTGCTTCGGTGTTAGCAACGCTGATGCCGGCCCCCACCCTAAAATTCCAAGCTTGCCATCAATAGACCCCTAAGTCTTTAAACTGGAAACAGATGACCACCAAGTCGTTAAACTGGAAATAGATGACCTCTAAGTCGTTAAACTGGAAACATTAGACCTCTAAGTCTTTAAACTGGAAACAGAAGACCTCTAAGTCTTTAAACAGGAAACAGATGACCACCAAGTCGTTAAACTGGAACCAGATGACCACCAAGGCGTTAAACTGGAAACAGATGACCACCAAGGCGTTAAACTGGAAACAGATGACCTCCAAGTCGTTAAAGTGGAAACAGATGACCTCCAAGTCGTTAAACTGGAAACAGATGACCTCTACGTCTTTAAACTGGAAACAGATGACCTCCAAGTCGTTAAACTGGAAACAGATGACCACCAAGTCGTTAAAATGGAAACAGATGACCACTAAGTCGTTAAACTGGAAACAGATGACCTCTAAGTCTCTAAACTGGAAACAGATGACCACCAAGTCGTTAAACTGGAAACAGATGACCACCAAGTCGTTAAACTGGAAAAAGACGACCTTCAAGTCGCTAAACTGGAAACAGATGACCTCTAAGTCGTTAAACTGGAAACAGTCGACCTCTAAGTCATTAAACTGGGAACGAGGGAAATCCACTCATGTGTCCTCACGATGCATGAGGACAACAAACCTTTGTGGAATCCTTATGACTCACAAAGGAAAAACACACTTAGGAGACCTCATGACTCCTAAGGAGAAAATACACCTGCGGGATCCTTACGACTCGCAGGGAGAAAATGCTTTTATGGGACCCTCACGGCCCATAAAATTGAAAAGACTTAGGCGATAGGGATCCAAACCTTTCTCCTAAGCCATCGCTCCCGAATTCCCAAGTGGCGAATGATGAGTCGCTCCTGGTACCATATTCCAGTGCAGCGATGCAGACGCCAACCAAATTACAAATCCCATACCCCAATGGCGAATGATGAGCCGCTCCTGGTACCATATTCCAGTGTAGCGATGCAGACGCCAACCAAATTCCAAATCCCATACCCCAATGGAGAATGATGAGTCGCTCCTGGTGCCATATTCCGGTGCAGCGATGCAGACGCCAACAAGGTCCTGAAATTTTTCCGGCCCTACGGTCTGGATCATACATCCTGCAAACCGTATACAATCCACGGGCATAAAACAATCCCGATCCCTTAAAAAAAACGGTATGTCCACAAGCAAAATGGGCACGAACAAAAACCTGAAAGGGCTCCGTGAGTAAAAACAGCGGGACTGCCGGCGAGTTTGCGAAAACCCGAAAGGGCGCAAACTCGCAAAAGAAGAAAAAGAAATGAAATGCACTCGCAAAGTCCTCTCGACTTTGTGAGGAGAAAATTCCCGCGTGAGATCCCTACGACTCACAAAGGAGCAACACACTTAGGAGTCCCCACGACTCCTAAGAAGAAAATACACTTATGGGATCCTTACGACCCGTAGGGAGAAAATGCTTTTATGGGACCCTCACGGCCCATAAAATTGAAAAGCCTTAGGTGATAGGGATCTAAACCTGTCTCCTAAGCCACCAATTCCCAAATCCTTCCGGGGCAAATGATGAGTTTCTCCTGGCATCATTCCAGTGCAGCAATGCAGATGCCGACAAAAAAAAAATCCCCAAATCCTCTCGGGGCAAACGATGAGTTGCTCCTGGCATCATTCCAGTGCAGCAATGCAGATGCCAAACAAAAAAACCACATTCCCAAATCCTCTCGGGGCAAATGATGAGTTGCTCCTGGCATTATTCCAGTGCAGCAATGCAGATGCCAAACAAAAAAAAAAACCAAATCCTTCCAGGGCACATGATGAGTTTCTCCTGGCATTATTCCAGTGCAGCAATGCAGATGCCGACAGAAAACCAATTCCCAAATCCTCTCAAGACAGATGATGATTCGCTCCTGGTACCATATTCCAGTGTAGCGATGCTGATGTCAACCCAAATCAAATCAAACCAACCTCTATGGCGGAATCATGCTCCGTCCCAGAATTTACCCCGTGCCGGAATTATGCTCCGCCTCGGAATCAAGTCAACCCGACACTCCGCGCCGGGGAAAAGTCGATCAGCGACACTCCGTACCGGGGAAAAGTCGATCAGCGACACTCCGTGCTGGGGAAAAGTCAACCCGACACTCCGCGCCGGGGAAAAGTCGATCAGCGACACTCCGTGCCGGGGAAAAGTCAACCAACGACACTCCGCGCCGGGTAAAAGTCGATCAGCGACACTCCGTACCAGGTAAAGTCGATCAGCGACACTCCGTGCCGGGGAAAAGTCAACCCGACACTCCGCGCCGGGGAAAAGTCGATCAGCGACACTCCGCGCCGGGGAAAAGTCAACCAGCGACACTCCGCGCCGGGGAAAAGTCCATCAGCGACACTCCGTGCCGGGAAAAAGTCAACCCGACACTCCACGCCGGGGAAAAGTCCATCAGTGACACTCCGTGCCGGGGAAAAGTCAACCCAACACTCCGCGCCGGGGAAAAGTCCATCAGCGACACTCCGTGCCGGGGAAAAGTCAACCCGACACTCCGCGCCGGGGAAAAGTCGATCAGCGACACTCCGTGCCGGGGAAAGTCAACCAGCGACACTCCGCGCTGGGGAAAAGTCGATCAGCGACACTCCGTGCCGGGGAAAAGTCAACCCGACACTCCGCGCCGGGGAAAAGTCGATCGGCGACACTCCGTGCCGGGGAAAAGTCAACCCGACACTCCGCGCCGGGGAAAAGTCGATCAGCGACACTCCGTGCCGGGGAAAAGTCAACCAGCGACACTCCGCGCCGGGGAAAAGTCGATCAGCGACACTCCGTGCCGGGGAAAAGTCAACCCGACACTCCGTGCCGGGGAAAAGTCGATCAGCGACACTCCGCGCCGGGGAAAAGTCGATCAGCGACACTCCGTGTCGGGGAAAAGTCAACCAGCGACACTCCGCGCCGGGGAAAAGTCCATCAGCGACACTCCGTACCGGGGAAAAGTCAACCCGACACTCCGCGCCGGGGAAAAGTCGATCAGCGACACTCCGTGCCGGGGAAAAGTCAACCAGCGACACTCCGCGCCGGGGAAAAGTCGATCAGCGACACTCCGTGCCGGGGAAAAGTCAACCAGCGACACTGCGCCGGGGAAAAGTCCATCAGCGACACTCCGTGCCGGGGAAAAGTCAACCCGACACTCCGCGCCGGGGAAAAGTCCATCAGCGACACTCCGTGCCGGGGAAAAGTCGAACAACGACACTCCGTGCTGGGGAAACGTCAAGCAGACACTCCGTGCCGGGGACACGTCAGCAAGCGACACTCTGCATCGGGGAAACGTCCAACACAGACACTCCGCATCAGGGAAACGTCCAACAACGACACTCCGCCTCGGGGAAACGTCGACCAGCGACACTCCGTGCCGGGGACACGTCTACCAAATCGCTCCGGATCAGAGCATCGACCGTCCATGTCGCAAAACGGGCAGTGCAGGCTCCCCACAAATCGGGAACCAAATCACTCCGGGTCAGGGAAATGTCTACCACGGACACTCCGTCTCGGAGACGCGTCAAGCGTCGACCGTCCACGTCGCAAAAATGGCAGTGCAGGCTTCCTACAAAGTAGGAACCATATCATTCCGGGCCAGGGAAACGTCTACCACGGACACTCCGTCTCGGAGACGCGTCAAGCGTCGACCGTCCACATCGTAAAAAGGGCAGTGCATCCCAAAAAGTGGGAACCAAGGCAAGTCGCCTCCACGTGAAAGAAGATCCATCAATTTCATGCACACGACCCAAATATGTGGTGTGAATTTATTGATGGGGGGCACTTTGTTGAAGTCAAAATTTGCACCCCGGTTGACCGAGTCAAAGTCAAGGTCAACCCCCAAGCTAGGCAGGTCCAAGCCCAGGTCAAGCGGGCCCATGCCCAAGTCGAGCCCGCGGCCAGCCTCCCCATGCCAACAACAAGATCATGCAATAAATAATTTTTTATGTAATTTTTTATACATGAATGTATGCAAAATGGGCATAAAGCCAATATCTTGTAAGCCCATGGCTTATGTGCAAAAATGAAATGGCACATGAGCCATGGGATGGGCAAAATGTCATTTTTGCAAAGCCGAAGGGGCTATATGTAAATATGTAAGCCTATAAAAGGCAACATGATGATGAATAAAGTAATACCTTTCATTCTCTCCACAAAAAAATTAGATCTGAGATCTTTTGTGCCTCCTGCTCCTTCTCCAAGGTTCTAAACCTTCTCATTTCTTTTGAATTAAATCAAGAGTTTTACTCTTTCTTTTCAAAAACTAAGAAGTCTTCCACCACAAAACCCACAAAGGAGAACTTGGATCTACCATTAGATCTCAGAAAGGAGAGATTTTTAGATCTCACATCTCTTGATCATCAAGATCCAGCCAACAGAGGAGGAAGAGGAAGAACGCCTTTCATCAACCAAAACATTTTAGGAGTTTAACTCCATATATTTACATATATATATATAATAAATATTTCCTTTCTGAAACATAGCTTCTGGTTCTGGGACTAAAAGCCCCTTTGTCTCGCCAGCGCCCAGCGCTCGAGCGCAAAACGCCCACGTGCCGACACGTGGCGCGCTTGCGCTCAGGTGCACTGCGCTCGAGCACAGAGCGCCCACGTGCCGACACGTGGCGCGCTGCGCTCAGGCGGACTGCGCTCGAGCGCAGAGCGCCCACGTGCCGACACGTGGCGCGCTGCGCTCAGGCGCACTGCGCTCGAGCGCAGAGCGCAAAGCGCCCACGTGCCGACACGCGGCGCGCTTGCGCTCAGGCGCACTGCGCTCCAGCGCAAAGCGCCCACGTGCCGACACGCGCTTGCGTCTAAGCGCACAGCACTTAAGCGCACAGCGCTCGAGGCGCTGGCCTCCACGCATCCTTTGGATGTCTTTACCCCCTCTTTATATATATATATACATACATATATATATATATGCATATGCATACATATGTACACATACACATACTCCATGACACTGCCCCTGTTAGAAAAAAATTTCTAACGGGGCACTGCCCCGCACCCCGCAAGGGGGCTGCTAGCCCCCTTGACCCCCAGCCCGCTATCCGGGTAGCGGGACCCCTGTAAAAACTCTGCGTGGCTCCCGACATATCCAAACCCCCTTCCAAAACAACACACACGTACACTGCACATTGAGTTCGCATGACCAGTTTAACCCGTTAATTGAAGATTCCCTCGCTCCAAAGACGAGGGGTAATTAACGGCAGCTTAGTCCGCGGCTGCCGGAGATTCGGATTCCCACAATCATTAAACCTCGGCCTACCCTAGGCAGGGGGAATTTGTAGTACTCCTGACAAGCGCGCGCGTATTCCCATCTCAATGGGGTAACGAAAAACACCCTACAGCGGGCTTGCTTGCTGATCTTCTGATCGCTCAATACCCAGGTAGCCGTTACGTCCAGCTAGTACCGCTGACGGCTTGTGGGTGCTTGATGTGATCATCACCTACTGCCGGCGTATTGATGAGTCTTTAGAGTCCTACATAGAGGTTTTACTGGCTCAGGCAAAACGAAATAGGAGCGCATATGTGATATGTGCGGGACCGAGAATAATGCGAGTATGAGATACCGTATTCTATTCTCGCGATGTTTGTATCGATCGGTTATATGTGATATAACCAGGTTACCGAATCAAGGGTTGATTCGATAAGTCGATACATTGGATGTTAGTCGGTTATATATGATATAACCGGATTATTAAGTCGAGTGTTGATTTAATAATTTAGTATATAATTGTATATGTGATATGCTAATTTACATTAACTAACATTGGTTCACTTAAGCATTTGTTTTTCTTACTTGTGCACAACTTAATATATATATGTGATATATATTTATTTGTGTTTATTTTTGTATCATGGTTGTTGATACAACTTACATGAGTGTATAAGACTTATACCATACTAATTATAGTGTTAGGTTTTTATATATTTAAAGTAATTCTAAAATTAGTGGATGATAAGCTCAAGTGCATGAAGCTTCATGAAGCTTATGGTTGCATTGACTTAGTCCACTAGTTTTGTTTTACTTGTGATATTAATTAACATAACCACTATAATTAGCCATGGTTATGTCACTACATGAGTTAGTATATGATACCCACTCACCCATGATTAGCTCTCTCTCTTGACTTTAGTTTTCATTCTCATTTGGAGCTCATCTTCTTCCTCCTTCAAATTCTTGCTAGGGTTTGAAAAGGAGAGAGAAATATTGTGAGAAAAGAAATTCTAAAGTATACCCATTTCCTATTTCACCATCCTCTACTAGACTAGCACTTTAGTATAGGGTGTTTGCTTCACTTTTGTGAAGTGGTAGCTTGAGTTCGTATTCTCTCGACGTAGATCATCTTCGGCCTCGAAGACTTCAAGCAAAACCGTTGCCCTCTTCTCATGGAGCCGTCCGAGAGTCCGGGAGTTAGATGATTGCAGCGAAGGGACTACAACAAGGAGCTTATGAAGTGAAGGACCGATCTACAAAGGTTGTATTTCATATTCACTTAGTTGTAATGATATTTACTAGCATGTGAAACCCTAATAATCTAGCAAAGATCTTGTTTCGGGTTATTCGGCACGACTAAAATTTTAATCGGGCATGGTTGATGCCTTGTAGAAGCTTGTTAGAGTGCCTAGTAATCCTACAGTGGTATCAGAGCCTAGCTAGAGCATTAAGTGACGTGTTTACGAAGTTAAAACTCTTATCGAACTCCGAAACAACAAAATAGACCTCTCTCTGGACAAATTTTAAAAATGTGGTTTTTTCTGGATTAAAAATACTTAAAATACCAGCAAGGAAATATAAGCAACACTTTGAAAAACGAGGCAATAAGCCGTACAAATCGCCGCGGAACCGCGGCAATTCCTTGCTCCTGCCGCAGATCCGCGGCCGTACGGATGAATTGTTGACTCGTTTTGCCACAGTTATATCCGTAGGTGATTAAGTATATTTCTGGGTATTTTTAATCTGACTCAAGTGTTGAGTGTTCTGGGGATTATTTTGTATTCGTTGATTCGATCGGAATATTTAATTTCGTTATGTTTTCCGGATATTTAGAAACTGTTAAAATGTTCGAACGGATATCATTAACTCATTTTTTCCCGGCACGAAAAACTTTCAAGTGTTGAATTTTTCTTGAGTTTAAATCTTTCGGAAAAACATGCAAGTAACGCGATGGACCCTCTAGAAGAATGCAAACCTTAACTCGATTATGTGACCGTCTGAACCGCCTCTGAACCTTAGGGTTTGGGGCAGTACGACGTGCCACATGTGAGGCGTTGGCTTGACCCTTCTATGGCTGGACCGTTGGTACTGTGACGTATTCTGAAATTTTTGAACTCCGCTCAAGTGTAGAGCTATTGAGGAAATCTTAGGTATTTGATTATTCAATCGGAAAGTTTAATACTGTCTATTTATCTGGAATGTGATACAATATTTGGAATCCACAGGTAGTTATGAGATAACTAATTTGAATGTTATTAATCTAGCAGTTCAGTCTCACATGATCGGTTGCCACGGGATTTTGATACAATCAAAAGTCCGTCGCAATCACGTAGAGTACGCGGATGCTCGCCGAGTAAACTTAATAGACAGCCACACCCCAAAACCCCGACAAAGTGACTGTAGGAGAACCCCGTCGCCAAAAGCATCCGTTCGGGTGCTCACGGCAGCGGTGTTCCGCCTTAGTGCACTTCGTCGACGACATCAGGGGTGAGGCCATCTACTAAAGTTTGCGACGAGCATTCGATCAAAATGTCGGGAATCTTGTTGAATTGCCCTACTAGATATTGAAAAGAGTTTTCGATTATGAGACTGAAATGCGGGGTTTATAATTGTTAGGCATGCGATGTCTAAGGAATTCATTTGGTTAGGCATGCGATGTCTAAGGATGTTGCGGATTCCAAATGTTGTAGTTTTACACTTTCTTTTCTGCGACCGTAAGTGTAATATGTGATATCGCCGGTTTCGTTGCTATATGTCAACGACAATTAGGATGCGCATATTTACTTACGTTGATGACATGTGATGTTATGTGTTGCTGGATATGTTATATTGGATCGGGGGTTTTATGTGAGATGAGAGTTTTTTATTTTCATTCATGTAAAATTAAATGTATGTAATATTCTTTTATTGGGGCACTTCCGGGATGAGGTTGATGTTACCATTTGTATATTATTTACTTTTCCGCACTAGGATAGACCCAAGGAGGAGAGCACAAGTAACCGGGTTCTAGAGTCCAGTGGGAGACCAACTCGAGGAGTCGAGTCCGGGTCTCCTAACTCTAGAATTGGAAGGGTTGCTTGCATCCGTTTTCTTGCTTGCTTGCTTGCTTGCAGGTCCTTAGTTTAGTCAAGTAGCCGACCGCTCTTGTAGGGGTCTAGGGGTGTGGGTTTGGCTATTCATCGCGACCGTGGAATCCGTATTTTATACAGGCTCAAAATAAAATACGGACGTCCTAGTATATCCAATGTTTCATATGTTTCTTCTGCTGCGATATCTGTGATGTGATCATTTGATATGTTGTGATAAATACTGTATATAGTATATATGATATATTATATAGACGTTCCTCATGTTTTACACCCGCACTAGCCCTGCCCCGCTCTGCCGTTAATTACCTAACCTAACGGTGCACGAGGGGACATCGAGGCGAATGCGGATGGCATAAGTGTACTTCGTATTTATCTGTGATGTTTAGGTGACTTAAATGATGGGACTTCATTAATACGATTAATGAAAGAAAAGAAACCTAAAAGATATTGTAGAATCAAATTTTTCAAAAAGGGTAGCTATAGTTTTTGCTTTGCATAGCGATATATATGATATATCCTGCACCTTATTCGATGAGGAAAGAGCCGAGATCCCTTCACCGGGAGTGACCTCTTTAGCAAAACTGGCAGATGCTACAACACTCGGTTTTTCTTTTGATTGCTTTTGGAGTTTTTGCTTTGCATGCGATATATATGATATGTCCTGCACCTTATTCGATGAGGAAAGAGCCGAGATCCCTTCACCGGGAGTGACCTCTTTAGCAAAACTAATGAAAGCCTCAAAATCACTCCATTTCAAAATTCACTTGATTCTACAACGATATCAAGTTCATTACGCAATAGGTTTTCAGAAAAACCTGTCGTAGCCCTCCGTCATTTCAGATAAGTTGTATATAGTATTCGTGCTGCATTTGTTGGCTTTCGTCAAGGTGTAGTGTGCGGTAGCTATATGCTGCTTATCTGCTGCATATGATGCGATTGGATTAGGGTAGTCGTACGGCTATGTTGGCTTTCTTCAAGGGTCGTGCGGGTGGGTTTAATTCAGTCAAGAAATGTACGGGTTGAACTTGACTAGCGGGCTATGGTTTGTTGGCTTTCGTCAAAATCATAGCACGTTAGGGGAAAAATATTATCGAGAATTTCAAGTGTTGAAATTTACAATGAGATTGCATACCTTCTATGAGATAGTTGGATCCCGATACCCACTGCGAGTAATTGTTACTCCTGGGAGAGTTTTACACAGGACAATTAGCCGATCAAGTAGGTGTCTAGAAAGGTATCAACGGGGTTACGCCTCTGGGAAAATGAGGTTTACTTTAATTAGGGCCGTACGAAAGCACGGGGAACCTCTCTCAAAATACCGACACTGGCCTGGCTGAAAGATTGGAGAAATTATAGGGTGTAATTAATCCCGGCTAGTCTTTCCTTTTAGGGTTTGAAGGAAGATTTGATAAAAACAGTGGGAGCCATCCTGATTAGATAAAATAATAACCAATCTGATCTTGCAAGAGCATACGCTGAGTGTTTTCTTCTCTCTCTCTCCAGGTAGCGACCATATCACGCCTTAATCAAGATAATAAAACGGATGTATTGACCGAACCCGCTTGTTATACTGCGCTAGGGAACGTTGGTCCCGTTCCAACTTATAAATGTTATAAGACAGAGCAGGAAATAGGGGATTACCAGAATTCCCGTGCCGCCCAAACGAAGAAAGTGCATGTTGATGCATCATCTTCGGGTGTGCTCATTACAGAGAACTGTTTTTCAGTATCCTTTACGTCCTGGGTATGAGATACCGGATCAGGATCCTGCAAATGTAATTTGTTACATGGGCTATAGATAGGTAGAGAACTGAGAACGGGTGATAAGTTTCATGGGCTAGAAACGGTGCAAGTGTTGTAGCCAAGTCTGTTGGTCACTATCACCCTGTATTATCAGAATACATTGATTCTGAACGAATGTTATCAGATACCGAACCTGATATACAACATCATATCAGTCTCTTTATTAGCAAAGAAGGATATAATTTTGTATTGTTGGATAATGTTTTGAACATTTCCTATATCAAGAGTTGATCGGTGTAGGCACGTTATCTAAAAGCATTGACGTTCTAAATTAAACTACAGTTCTTAACATAACAAACACACACAAGAGGAAGAGTTCAGAACTGAACGAATTCTTCTTGAGGCATTGTAGACTAGGTCATATCAATGAGACCCGGCTAGCTGAAGTTACATTTAGATGCATATTTAAATTAGTTTGAATTTACATCTTATGAAACTTGCCGGTCATGTCACAAAGATAAGATGACCACAGCTCTGTTTATTGGAAACAGAGAAAGAGTTGGTGAACTTTTGGGATTGATACATGCTAATGTATGAAGGTCCCCTGTCTACACATGCCAAGACCGGTTCTTTGTACTTCATTACATTCACTGATGATCTCTCAAGATTCAGACATATGTTCCTGTTGAAACATAAGTCCGAAACTTTTGAGATAATCACAGAATATAAGTTAGAAGTAGAAAACTAAAAACGGATATAAGTACTATGTCCTTTGATGTGATCAAGGAGGAGAATACTTAAGCACGGGATTCCTGGATTATTCTAAAGGAGAATGAGATTCTCTCTCAGCATTACTCCTCCGTATACACCATAGCACGATGGTATATAGGGGCGGAGCAATAGCACCCTATGTGAAATGGTGTGCTCTATGATGAGTACTACCGAGTTTCCTATTTCCTTTTTGGGAGTTGTGCACTTGAGAAGCCGCATAACTATTGAATAGGGTTCAAATCAAATCAGTTGCCTACCACTTCATATGTGATATAGAATGGGAAGAGCCCATATCTTAAGTAGTTGAGATTTGAGGTTGTCCAGCCTATGTCTAAAAGCATAATCCAGACAAGCTCGAGGCAAACTCAGATCTGTGGAAATTTGTTGGATATCCCAAGCATAAGCGAGAGAATATCTTCTACCCGACCGAGGGACAAAAGATGTTTTGTTTCTCAACATGCCACCTTTGTGAAAGGGAATTTCTTGTGAAGAAATTAGTGATCATGAGGTAGAACTGGAAGGAGTTCCAGCTATACAAACTACAGCAGATGATTTGGTAGAACCGAAGGATTCAATAGTAACCAACGAACCTCAGTCTCTCCGCCGATCTAGTAGGGTTCCTCATCCACCTGAGAGATACTTCGGTTTCTCTATGACAGTGGGAGCGAGGATTGCATCATGAGATGATGACCCAACTATTTTCGAGCTGGCCATCAGGAGTGGAACTCTGTAAGAATGGCTGGATGCTTAGTGATCTGAGATGGAATCCTTATACACCAACAAAGTATGGACTTTGGTTGCTTTATCTGAAGGGTTAAATTCCCATCAGGAGCAAGTATATCTTGAGAAGATTACTTGGTGTACATAGAAAAGTTGAGACTTTCAAAGCTATGCTTAAGTCCATCCAGATCCTACCTGCCACTACTACATACCATGACTACGATATGTGGTGGTTGGGTGTCATGACAGTTTTTCTAAATGTTGATTTGGAAGAGAGCGTCTATAAGTACACAGCCAGAGGGCTTCGTGGACAGTGGGAGCAGCGGAAACGTGTGCAATATGCTTTATAGGATAAAGCAGGTATCGCGGAGTTGGAACGTCTGTTTTGATGTGGTAGTCAAATAGTTTGACTTCATCAAAATGGTAGATGAACCTTGTATATATAAAAAGGTAGTAGGGAGTATGTTGATGATCGTCGTAGAGTATGTGGATGACATACTCTTGATAGGGAAGGAGTTTCCTATGCTACGCTCGGTCAATCTCCGCTTATCACAAGGATTCTCCATATAGGATCAAAGTGATACCTCCTAAATCCTGGGTTTTGGATCTATGAGATAGATCTAATTGGATGTTAGGATACTCACTAGTTGTAGTAAGATGGTATCAATCGATCCTGGGGAGAATCACTGGAAAGGTTCCAGAGTGATAAGGACGACTGAATGTCAGTCACAGGCATTGTCTTTACCCTCGGTAAAGGGACGGTATGTTGGAAGAGTTCTAACCTAGATACCGTGGCATACTAGACGATAAAGGCTGGATACATCGCTACCAAAGATGCTACCAAAGAGGCAGTCTGGGTGTATATTAGTTCATGAGATGAACTTCGTTCCTACCATTGTGAGACAATGGAGTTGTGGCTTATGCCTAAGAACGCCCGCCCCATCAGTGATCCAGATATATTCTAAGGCAGTGTCACTTGATCATGGAGATGGTTGATCTCCAGGGGATCGAGGTCAGGAGAGTAGACTCAGAGGACAACACGGCGGATCCACTCACAAAGGTCTTTTCCCAGAGTGAGACTATTATGGGATGGTTGAGTATAAGATACTACAACCACTGTTATCAGATGGCCCTAGTGCAAGTGGGAGATTGTTAGTTATATGTATGCCCTAGAGGCCATTACTATACATGAGATGTATATTGTAGTGGATGCTTGGACATATATAGGGAGGACTTTCTTGCTCGACATGATAGTATGCTATCTGGTTACTCTTTACCTTAACGTGTACACTGATTGTCTCTCTGCTACATGTTGGTAAAGCCCTTAGGATGTGTACTTTACTAACTGGATTATGATGCGGATCATACTAATGGGGACATGGTAGTCCATAAGTACATCCTTCAAGGTCCCTAGTCATAAGTGTATCGAGACGGGGCATCGATATACCAGAGTAGACTAGCGTATAGCTTCTCGACCCATATAGATGGGCGATGGATGATCCCATATCCATTGGTGTTTGACATCAAAGATGGTATACGGGTATTCAGTGGAGACTGGGTACACTGGACGGACTCGCCGAGAACTCCCAGATGGTATTATACCTCACGTTAGATGGCAGTTCTCTGGTGACACTTGTGCAGGTTAGTCTGTAGACCCGAGATCGTCATAGAGTCTTGTGTGATTCCCACTGTGCTTTGATTTCCACCTTACCACGTCCAAGAGGGCGTGCAAAACAGTGGTTTTTGGGTACAGTCCCGAGTCACATGGAGGCAATGAGCGATAGGAGGGGTTTCGTCTCTCCCGGTATTGGGGGTTGATGTTGCGCTGTGCTCGATTGGCCATAACAGGGAAGTCTCTGGCCAGGGCTGGTTTAAAGATTTACTGCTAAGTGTTACCCGTAGTTTCTTGACCCGTTATGCGCCTCATATCGGCACGACTTATCGGTTATTGGGGTCTGACATTTACCACCCCTAGACTTGATATGCGACATATCAGACAAGGAGACCGGACTGTACGGTAGTGTCACTGTCAGGCTTTTTGCAGGAGTTGGAGCGGGCTTGCTTGCTGATCTTCTAATCGCTCAATACCTGGGTAGCCGTTACGTCCAGCTAGTACCGCTGACGGCTTGTGGGTGCTTGATGTGATCATCACCTACTGCCGGCGTATTGACGAGTCTTTAGAGTCCTACATAGAGGTTTTACTGGCTCGGGCAAAACGAAATAGGAGCGCATATATGATATGTGCGGGATCGAGAATAATGCGAGTATGAGATACCGTATTCTATTCTCGCGATGTTTGTATCGATCGGTTATATGTGATATAACCAGGTTACCGAATCAAGGGTTGATTCGATAAGTCGATACATTGGATGTTAGTCAGTTATATGTGATATAACAGGATTATTAAGTCAAGTGTTGATTTAATAATTTAGTGTATAATTGTATATGTGATATGCTAATTTACATTAACTAACATTGGTTCACTTAAGCATTTGTTTTTCTCACTTGTGCACAACTTAATATATATATGTGATATATATTTATTTGTGTTCATTTTTGTATCATGGTTGTTGATACAACTTACATGGGTGTATAAGACTTATACCATACTAATTATAGTGTTAGGTTTTTATATATTTAAAGTAATTCTAAAATTAGTGGATGATAAGCTCAAGTGCATGAAGCTTCATAAAGCTTATGGTTCCATTGACTTAGTCCACTAGTTTTGTTTTACTTGTGATATTAATTAACCTAACCACTATAATTAGCCATGGTTATGTCTCTACATGAGTTAGTATATGATACCCACTCACCCATGGTTAGCTCTCTCTCTTGACTTTAGTTTTTATTCTCATTTGGAGCTCATCTTCTTCCTCCTTCAAATTCTTGCTAGGGTTTGAAAAAGAGAGAGAAATATTGTGAGAAAAGAAATTCTAAAGTGTACCCATTTTCTATTTCACCATTCTCTACTAGACTAGCACTTTAGTATAGGGTGTTTACTTCACTTTTGTGAAGTGGTAACTTGAGTTCGTATTCCCTCGACGTAGATCATCTTCGGCCTCGAAGACTTCAAGCAAAACCGTTGCCCTCTTCTCATGGAGCCGTCCGAGAGTCCGGGAATTAGATGATCATAGCGAAGGGACTACAACAAAGAGCTTATGAAGTGAAGGACCGATCTACAAAGGTTGTATTTCGTATTCACTTAGTTATAATGATATTTACTAGCATGTGAAACCCTAATAATCTAGCAAAGATCTTGTTTCGGGTTATTCGGCACGACTAAAATTTTAATCGGAAATGGTTGATGCCTTGTAGAACCTTGTTAGAGTGCCTAGTAATCCTACAACTGGCACTTAAATTACGAAACGTCTCAAGGCGTACACAATCTAAGTAAGCCAAAACCCAGAAATCAAAACCCATTTAAGCAATAGAGTGAAGGAAAAACCAATTTATTGAAAGCGATTTTAATCCAATAAGTCACATCAAGCTTTTTAAAAGCAACATCCATTTTTCCGAAAATTTCGACAGAGTCTCCTTTGTAAAAACTGGCCCCCAAACGGGTACAAAACAGGAATATATATATAACAGGAAATAAGGCATCCCCAAGCTGGATCTAGCTATCGCCGAAGCGGACTCAAATCCCACGCAATGTAAATCAGCACTGTGCAAAATAAGTATAAAAAGCACAAGTAATAAACATCATGTCGGCTCAAGTGAGCTCGACCCCAAAATACAACATAAAAGTCCACAAATCTCACTGTCTCATCTCTAGGTCAATATACATCAATACAATAACAGGTATAGTAGATACAGTAGATGGAGTACTCTAGATACAATGAATATACAAGGTGGAAACCAAAATGATATCACAACCCACCTATGAGCAAAAGCCTCAGGTCCAGGCAAAAGGAGCAAAAGGAGCAAGTGCGTCCGCCGCTACTGTGCTGATGGAGCGGACCTGCAAAAAGGTTGTGGCACAACGGGGGTGAGTTGCCAACTCGTGAGTAATAAATAACATCTATAGAGGCTATCGTAAGCATGCACGCAAGTGTCATAACATTAACAATACTGGTATGGCATGATATACTAGCAGCTATATATGCAACATGAATCAATGTACAATACTATCTGGCATGATGTACTAGCAGGTATGTATGCAACATGAATCAACTCATGATCTGAATATGTCGATATAGAAAATCATTATTTTCTTCTTAGAAAACTCTTTTGAAATATCAGCATAATATCAATAGAATCAACATAAATCCGTGTCCAGTATCGACACCTCAAACAATTATCTCAAATCTCATGTATCCATATCACAGTATCTCAGGCCTCAGCCGTCCGGCTGACCCATCTCAAGGTATCAACATCTCAACATCTCACGGCCACGGTCGGTATCCTCTGGATATCCTTCGCGCCAACAATCACCGGTAGGTAGTCTGCCCCTGCCAGGCTCACCGTCTACACCTCGATCTTCTTTCCCCGGGGTACCTTACCGGGCCTACCATGTACCCAAGACGGTTCATCCAACTCCTCGAAACGGGTCTCGAAAACCAACAGAAAACTCATGGTGGACGACACATATACCATATCATGAGAAAAACCGCAACTTTCAATGTTTAAAATAATATCAGGTTTATTAAATCCTTACGGCTTTTCCATAAAATTTTATAAATCTCAGTGCTGAAATCCTCAAGAAAATCATAATAAGTGCATATGTCAATGATAATGAATGCCTATAGTATCAACAAGTCGAACTGCAATGTATGACTAATAGTCTAGGCTTGAACGAATGATGTAATGAGGTACATGCATATGACTAGCAATCCTACATGTTCATCCTGAGGAATTTAAATGCATTAGCACAAGTTTAAGCATCATATATGGTGAAATTGTTCTAGATTTCAGGTCATACAAGGTATCTAACGTTGTGGCATAGCAATTACCAAGGCGTGTGTGTCCGCATGAATAGTGCTCCTGCTGCATAAAAACCCTGGCAATAGTGCAAGTGTTCTATGAAATGAGTTCGCACATGTATCTAAATATATAGGATCATGAATGCAGCAAGATGTTTAAGTAGGCACTATACTCTTAAATACTAGTACCACTATAAGTTTATAACTATCTGAACTATCGGGCGTCTTGCGCCATCCAAACGATTTTCCCCCGTAGATGTTACATCTACTCACCCGTGATATCGTGCTAGCCGGGTCCAACCACCGCTTTTCCCTTTCGCGCCGCGTCCGACGTCTCCGCGATCGACCCTAGAAACACACAAGTAATACACATAAGGTTAAAACCTGCAAAAATGTGATATCACGATCAAAGGAAAAACTCGCGTGGAAACTAAACGCGCGTGCGCTCGATACGTCAAAACGTGTGTAACCACACCAGAAACCACCTCGACTCGCTGTGTCGCGTAGTGCACCACAGACCCAACATAAAAAACGCACGTGTCGCACGAGTTAAAAAGTATCGAAAAAGGGTTTTAAGTTCCAGATTTTGACTCGAGTGAAAATATAAAAAGTTGCATATACCAAAACCCTTAAATATACAGCAGACTCCCACAGACCCAACCCCAACACAAAACACCATCATCTGGCCACAAATTGGGGCCAGAATGAATAAAATTGCGGCCATAAAGTGGGTAGGGGGTCTCGTGCTCTGTGTGTGTGATCAAGGTCTAAAGAGTATGCTCCAGTTAACTCAGATTTTGTCTGAAGCACTTGGGTCAACAGCAGATCCCAAAAAGCTAAAAATCTATATTAAAATGCTAATTAACACTAATTTGAAACCCTATGGTATTTTAGTAAAATCTGGGGCAAAACTTGGTTTGAATGGCCTTATAAACACTTAGTTAAGCTACATTAACCATAAAAATCCTTAATTGGCCAAATATCCACTTAAATCACAAATCTAGCACTAAATCACACTAAACACTAAATTAGCTTAAATAAACACATGTTTAGCAAAAGGAAAGAAGTTAAGTTTAAGATTTAAACCTCAGGTGATCCTAGGTGCAAGAAGAAGGAGAAGAAGAAGAAGGAGATGGGGGTGAACTCTTGCTGTAGCTGCTGCTACTGCTTGCTGTTGCTGTTGTTGCTGCTTGTTACTATTGCTGATGCTGCTGTTGTGCTGCTGCTGATGCTTCTGGTGCTGATGCTGATGCTGTTGTTGCTTCAGCTGCTGCTGCTGTTATGTTGTTGTTGTAGTTGTGTGTATGTGTGAAAGTGAGAGGGAGAGAAAGATGTGAGAATGAGAAATGAGAGTGAGGAAAAGAGTGGAAGTGTGAGGGTGTGAGAGAGTGGGGTTTTTAGAAAAAGGGGAGAGATTAGTAGGGCCATACCTCAAGCCGTCCCTCCCTCTCTCTCCCCTCACTCAAGTCAAACCCCAAAACATAACAAAATTTTAAATTTAAATTAACTTCAAATTAACTTAATGATATGGTTAAGTTTATCATGGCTTCTTAAACTATTCCTAACCCTAAACTTAGCCCTAGTTTACATGCACATGTGTGTGCAGTCCAAATTAAATTCTAATAAAATATTCATAAAACCAGATAAATTATTTGAAAACCGTTTCGGTAAACTTTTTACTAAAAACCCCACATTAAAACACAAATAACCACTAATCACATTCTAAGGTGTTACAGGATAGTATTAACTTTCTCAACTGTTTGCACGATCAAATCTGATCCCAACAATTTTCGTTCTCCAAAATAAACCCAACAAACGGGTAAGCGACACTTGCGACCATACAACGCTTCGAATGGAACCATCTGAATAGTTGCCTGAAAGTTGTTGTTGTAAGAAAACTCCACCAAGTGTAGATGGTCCTCCCATGAACCCTTGAAGTCCAACATGCAAGCTCTCAACATATCTTCAAGAGTTTGGATCGTTTTTTCCGACTGGCCATCTGTCTGAAGATGATAAGCTGTGCTAAACTTCAATTGAGTCCCTAAACTTTCCTGTAAGCTCCTCCAGAAGTGCGACAAGAATTGGGTATCACGATCGGAAACGATGCTCATAGGTACTATATGCAATCTCGCAATCTCTTGCATGTACCGTTCTACCAATATTTCCGTTGACTGACCAACTCGAAATGGTATGAAATGAGCTGTCTTGGTCAATCGATCAACAATAACCCAAACTGCATTGTTACCCTTTGGACTTCGCGGTAAAGCTGTCACGAAATCCATGGTTATATGTTCCCACTTCCATTGAGGAATCGGAAGTGGTTGCAATAAACCAGCAACCCTTTGATGTTCAGCCTTAACTTGCTGACACACCAAGCACTTCGCTACAAAGTGGGCGATCTCCCTTTTCATGCTTTCCCACCAGAAATGCTGTCGTAGATCACGGTACATCTTCGTGCCTCCTAGATGTACGGAAAACGCGGAACTGTGTGCCTCCTTCATAACTTCTTTGCGAATATCTCCTTTTGGCACACACAAACGGCTACCATAATGCAACGAACCATCATCATGAATCAACAAGTCCGTTCGAAGTCCAGCTTCAACTTGTTCTCGAAAAGTCTGCAATCTTGGATGCTGTGATTGCGCTGCTTTAATATTATCGATCAACGACGACTGTACTTGCAGCTGCATCAACTGTCCCGAAGAATGCGGTAGCACGATCTCCAACTCGAATTTTCGAAAACCTTCAATAGGTTCTTTCTGTGCAATCAACATCCGAATTCCTGTCAACTGACTAAGCGCATCCGGCACTACATTAAGTTTCCCCGGATAGTACTTAAGATCAAGATCATAGTCAGCCATCAGCTCCAACCATCTACGCTGTCTCATGTTAAGCTCTTTCTGTGTGAACACGTACTTCAGGCTTTTGTGATCGTGAATACTTCAACCCTTTCGCCCAATAAGTAGTATCTCCAAATCTTCAAAGCAAAAATCACAGCTGCGAGCTCCAAATCATGAGTTGGGTAATTCTTCTCATGGGTCTTCAACTGTCTCGATGCGTAAGCTATAACCTTTCCATGCTGCATCAAAACACATCCCAAACCTTTCCCAGATGCGTCGCTGTGAATCACCAATCCTCCGGAGCTGTCTGGTACGGTCAAAACAGGAGGGTTATCAATCTCTGCTTCAACGCCTCAAAAGTTGACACACACTTATCCGTCCATACGAACAGTACCTCCTTACGCGTAAGCTTGGTCAAAGGCTCAGCTAAACGAGCAAAATTCTCCACGAACCTTCTGTAATATCCAGCAAGTCCAAGAAAACTTCTGATCTCTGCTACGTTCTTCGGAATCGGCCAATCTCGAACTGCTGCAATCTTCTCAAGGTCAACGACGATTCCATCTCTGGATACAACATGCCCCAAAAACTTCACTTCTTCCAGCCAAAACTCGCACTTGCTCATCTTTGCATACAATCTTTCTTTCCTCAATATCTGCAGTGCGATCTTCAAGTGTTCCGCATGCTCTTCGATGCTCCTCGAGTAGACCAGAATATTATCGATGAACACCACTTTAAACTGGTCCAAGAATGGTGAAAAGATTCGGTCCATCAAGTCCATAAATATCGCCGGTGCATTCGCGACTCCGAATGGCATCACTAAATACTCGTAATGTCCATACCGAGTTCGGAACGCAGTCTTGCAAATATCCTCTGATTTAACTCGGACCTGATAATATCTGGATCGCAAATCCAGCTTCGAGAATACCCTCGCACCACTGAGTTGCTCGAATAATTCTCCAATGCGAGGGATCGGGTACTTGTTCTTAATAGTCACCCGGTTTAATTCTTGATAATCGATGCACATCCTCCTTGTACCAACTTTCTTCTTGACTAGAAGAACTGGAGCTCCCCAAGGTGAATTGCTGCTACGAATCCAACCCTTCTCTAGCAGTTCGGTAACCTGCTTCTTGACTTCTTCCAACTCCACTGGTGCCATTGGATAGTACGCCTTTGAGATTGGCGCTGCACCAGGAACAAGATTGATCGCGAACTCCACATCTCATTTTGGCGGTAAACCCGAGATGTCTTCGAACACGTCCATGAACTCTCAAACTACAGCTGGCGCTTCCTCCTTATCAACTTCCATCGACGAAAGAACATTATTTGTCGGCCTAGCCCTAAACTCGACTGGCCCAACAGAACTGCTACCTCCAGTGAAAACAAACTCCGGATGTCCGGGAATCTGGAAAATCACTTTCTTTGCCCTACAATCAATGTGAGCGTGGAAAGTACCGAGAAAATCCATTCCCAAGTCAACTTCATAACTGCCGGTATCGATCACCAAGAAATCTGCGAATAACTCCCGTCCACAAATAACGACTGAACAATCCTTACATTCTCTACTAGATATGATCTTCCCATTCCCAGTGTGTATGTCCCAACAACTAGACAAGGTCGTGCAAGTAATCGAGTGTGTAGCAATAAACTTAGACGACATAAAACAATGGGATGCACCAGAATCGAATAACGCTAATGCGGGAAAACCATGAACAAGTAGGATACCTGAAACGACTTTCTCTGAAGCCTTGGCCTCTTCAGCCGTCAGGGTAAAGGCTCGAGCTTGATTGGGTCCTTGAGTCAACTGCTTCTGCCCCTGAAACTGCTTCTGTGCTGAACATCATCTTTCATACGAAGTTTCGACGGACAAGCGTTGATAGTATGATCCGCCGATCCACAAACCAAACAAAGTCCCTACATCATTCGACACTCCCTTTGCATGTGTCCGGGTAAATGACAGTAGTCACAAATCACGCTCCTTCTCTGATCAGCAACGACGGGCTTCTTCATCGGTACTACGCCATGTCGGTTCACCGAAATACCTCTGCGTATAGGCGCTCGGTTTGGCGCAAACGCCGGGTTCCGCACTGCAACTGCTTGCTGCTGCGTACCCCCAGTCTTCATAGATAAGCTCTGCTGCTCTTGAGCCGCTTTAAGTACATGTGAGAAAGTGGTCAAACCCAGAGATATAATTTGCCTCTGGATGTCTACGTCCAAACTGTGCATGAAACTCCTTGCCCTATCGGCATCATTGGCAACCAAAGGTCCAGTAAATCTACCGAGCCGTGTCCACTCAGCTGCATGCACATCCACGGGTGCGCCGTTCTGCTTCAAGCTGATGAACTTTTCTTCCATTTCCTTCCGTGCAGTCTGCGGGAAGAACTTCTCCAAGAAACTCTTTAAAAAATATGCCCAACTGATCAGCTTGGGCAAGTGGGTCTCTTTCACAAGCCACCATTCACGAGCATAGTCTACCAATTGGATGCGTACAACATCCACTCTCTTGTCCTCTGGAATCTGTGCCGCAACGAGCAAATTCTCTGTATCAACCAGCCACTGCTCCGCTGGCAACGGCTCCTCCAAACCAGTGAAGATGGATGGACCAAGTCTCCTGAAATCCGCCACGGTACCCACACGCTCTACTGGGTTGGCCACAACATTGTTTACGGACTGCTGGACGGTCCGCAAACCTTCCTGAAAAGCTTCGGCTTGCCGCTGGTTCAGCTCGGTCTACCGCTTCTGGTTCTCCAGCATCCCACAAATTACTCCAAGCAAAGCGGCGTCATCAACATATTAGTTATATGTATGCCCTAGAGGCCATTGCTGTACATACGATGTATATTGTAGTGGATGCTTGGACATATATAGGGAGGACTTTCTTGCTCGACATGATAGTACGCTATCTGGTTACTCTTTATCTTAACATGTACTCTGATTGTCTCTATGTTACATGTTGATAAAGCCCTTTAGGATGAGTACTTGACTACCAGGACAATGATGCGGATCATACAAGTAGGGACAGTGTAGTCGCCAAGTACATCCTTCAAATGTTCTTAGTCGTGGGAGTACCGAGACAGGGCATCGATACTCCAGAGTAGACTAGCGTATGCGCTTCTTGACCCATATGATGGGCGATGGATGATCCCATATCCATTGGTGTTTGACATCAGAGAAGGTATACGGGTGCTCAGTGGAGACTGGGTACACTGGACGGACTCGCCGAGAACTCCCAGATGGTATTATACCTCACGTCAGATGGCAGTTCTCTGGTGACACTGGTACATGTTAGTCTGTAGACCCGAGATCGTCATAAAGTCTTGTGTGATTCTCACTGTGCTTTGATTTCCATCATACCACGTCCAAGAGGGCGTGCAAAAAGGTGGCTTTTGGGTACAGTCCCGAATCACATGGATGCAATGAGCGATAGGAGGGGATTCGTCTCACCCGGTATAGGGAGTTGATGTTGCGCTGTGTTCGATTGGCTATAACTGGAAATCCCTAGCCAAGGTTGCTGAGATTTACTGATAAGTGTTATCAGTAGTTTCTCGAACTGTTATAGACCTCATATCGACACGACTTATCAAGCTATTGGGGTCTGACGTTTACCACCCCTAGGCGAGATATGCGACATATCAGACGAAGAGACCGGACTGTACGGGAGTGTTACTGATTGGATTCGCAGGAGACTATACAGGATTGCTTGTTGATCTTCTGATCGCTCAATACCTGGGTGGCTGTTACGTTTAGCTGACCGCTTGCAGCTTGTGGGTGTTTGATATGATCATCACCTACTTCCGGCGTATTGACGATTCTTTAGAGTCCTATACAGAGGTTTCTTGACTCAGGCAAAACGAAGTAGGAGCACATATATGATATGTGCGGGACCGAGAACAATATGTGTATGTGATACCGTATTAGATTCTCGCGATATGAGATATCGGCCGGGTATATGTGATATAGCCGGGTCATCGGATCAAGTGTTGATTCGATGAACTGATGCAGATTATATTAGTCGGTTATTTATGAAATAGACGGATTATCGGATCAAATGTTGATTCGATAATTTAATATATAATTATATATTTGATATATTAAATTACATTAACTAATATAAGCTCACTAAAAGATTCTTTTTCTCACTCGGGTAATAATTGATATATATGCGATATATGTTAATTGTATTATTTTATTTTGTTACAATAATATTGTATATGTGATATATAATATTGTAACATGTTAGGGTTATTAATGCAACATGATTAGTGGAGATTAAACATGATTAAGGTTTGATTTGGGTTAATTTTTCTAGAAGCTTCTAGAAGCTTTTTGTTTTGTTTTTGCAAAGATATTTTTGTAGATATTTGTTAACCCAACCCAACCCTTAACCATGGTTAAGTCTCTACATGGGTTAAGTTATCATACTTAACCCATGGTTGCATTTTTAACCACACTATGGATTCATTATTCATCACAAAAGAGTTAGCTTCTTCTTTCTTCTTCCTTCTTGTTTGAAAAGCTTTCTAGCTTTTTGAGAGGTGATGAAAATGAGTGAGATTGAGAAAATAAATGAGAGCTAAATTCCTACTTCATCATCCTAATCTATCCTAGCCATTTAGATTAGGGTGTTCACTTCATTAGTGAGTAAGAGCTTGTGTTAAAGAAACTTCAAGGTAGATCATCTTTGTTATCGAAGATCGGAAGCAAGCTTACATCTTTCTCTTCATGGAGCCTCTCTAGAGTCCGGGTACTCGATGATCGCAGCGAAGGGACCTCAACACGGAACTTTAGAAGTGAAGGACCAGACTACAAAGGTTGTAATCCCAAACTCTTAGAGGTAAAGTTGTTTACTTGCTTTGTTTCGCCTAATCTCTAGTTTAAAGATCTTGGTTAGGGTTGTTCGGCACGTCTAAATTTTAAATCGGGCATGATTGATGCCTTAAGACCCTTGTGAGAGTGCCTAGTAACCCTACAGTGGTATCAGAGCCAAGCTAGAGTTTTAGGCGAAGTCTAGGCAAAGTTTAAAGTCCGATCGAACTCCGAATACCCGATAAAACCTAGTTTCTGGAAATTTTTTCAAAAGTTGACATTTTTCATATTAAAAATACTCAAAAAAATCAGCAGGGAATTCTAAGGATTACTTTGAAACACGAGCCCACAATACCATAAAGTCACCGCGGAACCACGGCAGGAACCTGCTTCCCGCAGCGGTTCCGCGGCCGAACTTTGGTATTAAGGACCCATGTCTTCAGGGTACATCCGTAGGTACTTGTACATGATTCTGGGTATTTTTAATCATACTCAAGTGTTGAGTTTTCTGGAATGTATTGGGAACTCGTTGATTCGATCGGAAAGTTTAACTTCGTTTAAGTTTTTCCGGGTAAATTTAGAACGTGTTAAAAAGTTCGAACGGATATTAATAACTCACTTTTTCCCCTGCCGGAAATTTCCAAGTGTTGGATTTTTCCGTTGTTTAAGAACGTTCTAAGTCGTGCAAGTAACGCGGTGGTCCCTCTAGAAGAACACAAACCTTAACTCGATTATGTGACCGTCTGAACCGCCTCTGAACCTTAGGGTTTGGGGCAGTACGGCGTTGCCACATGTAAGGCGTTGGCTTGACACTTCTACGGCTGGACCATTGGTACTGTGGCATGTGATGGATACTTTTTGAACTCCGCTCAACTGTTGAGCTATTTGGGAAATCTTGGGTGTTTGATTATTCGATCGGAAAGTTTAACATTGTCTATTTATCTGGAATGTGATACAATATTTGGAATCCACAAATAGTTATGAGATAACTAATTTGAATGTTATAAATCTGGCAGTTTAGTCTCATTTGATCGGTTGCCACGGGATTTTGATGTGATCAAAAATCCGTCGCAATCACGTAGCGTACGCGGATACTCGCCGGGTAAACTTAATAGATAGCCACGCCCCATAGCCCCGACCAAGTGACTGTAGGAGAACCCCGTCGCCAAAAGCATCCGTTCGGGTGCTCGCGGCAGCGGTATTCCTCCTTAGTGCACTTCGTCAACGGCATCCGGGGGTGCGGCCGTCCACTAAAGTTTGCGACGAGCATTCGATCAGGATGTCGGGAATCTTGTTGAATTGCCTGACTAGATATTGAAAAGTGTTTTCGATATTGAGACTAAAATGCAGGGTTTATAATTGTTGGGCATGCGATGTCCAAGAAATTCATTTGGTTAGGCATGCGATGTCTAAGGAGGTTGCGGATTCCAACTGTTGTAGTTTTGCACTTTCTTTTCTGTTACCGTAAACGTAGTATGTGGTGTATCGCCGGCTTCGTTGCTATACATCAACGACAACTGGGATACGCATATTTACTTACATTGATGATATGAGATATTATGTGTTGCTGTGATATGTTATATTGGATCGTCGTGTTCTGAATAGCCTGGGGTTTTATGTGAGATGAGGGTTTTTATTTTCATTCATGTAATATTCTTTTATTGGGGCACTTCCGGGCTGAGGATGATGTCACCGTTGTATATTATTTACTTTTCCGTATTAGGTAGACCCAAGGCGGGGCGCACAAGTAACCGGGTTCTAGGGTCCAGTGGGAGGCCATCTCGAGGAGTCAAGACCGGGTCTCCTAACCCTAGAATTGGCAGTGTTGCTTGTCGCTCTCGTAGGGGTCTAGGGATGTGGGTTTGGCTATTCATCGCGACCGTGGAATCCGCGTTTTATACAGGCTCGCATAAAACACGGAAATCCTAGCATATCCAATATTTCATATGTTATCTTCTGCTGCAATATTCTGTGATGAGATCATATTACTGCCTGAGATGAATGTTTATATTATATATATGAGATATATGTTATACTGCTGATTTCGTTTCAAATGTGATGCTTGTGAAGCATAATAAAATGAGACTTCATTAATGAGATTAATGAAACTAAAAGAAACCTAAAGATGTTGTAGAAACTTATTTAAAAACTGGTAGCTCTAGTTCTTGCTTTGTATAGCGGTGTTCCTTATAGAACATCCAGCACCTTATTCGATAAGGAAAGAGCCGAGATCCCTTCACTGGGAGTGACCTCTTTAGCGAAACTAGCAGATGCTACAAACTCGGTTTGTCTTTTGATTGTTTTTATATTTTTTGCTTTGCATAGTGATATTTGTGAAATATCCTGCACCTTATTCGATGAGGAAAGAGCCGACGATCCCTTCACCGGGAGTGACCTCTTTAGCAAAACTAGAAAAGGCCTCAAAAACACTCCATTCAAAAATCACTCAATTCTACAACGATATCAAGTTCATTATGCAAAGGGTTTTCTTAAAAACCTGTCGTAGCCCTCCGTCATTTCAGATAAGTACTTCATAGTATTTATGCTGCGTTTGTTGGCCTGCGTCAAGGCGTAGTGTTCGGTAGCTATTTATGCTTATCTGCAAAAGCATATGATGCGATTGAGTTAGGGTAGTCGTGCGACTTTGTTGGCCTGCGTCAAGGGTCGTGCGGGTAGGTTTAATTCAATCGGGAAATGACGGGTTGAACTTGACTAGCGGACTATGGTTTGTTGGCCTGCATCAAGGTCATAGGACGCTAAGGGCAAAATATTATTGGGAATTTCAAGAGTTGAAATTTGCAATGAGATTGCATACCTTCTATGAGATAGTTGAATCCTGATACCCGCTGCGAGTATGAGTTACACCTGGGAGAGTTTTACACATTACAATTAGCCGATCAAGTAGGTGTCTAGAAAGGTGTCAATGGGGTTACGCCTCTGAGAAAACGAGGTTTATTTTAATTAGGTCCGTGCGAAAGCGCGGGGAACCTCCCTCAAAGTACCGGCACTGACCTGGCTGAAAGATTGGCGAACTTGTAGGGTGTAATTAATCCTGGCTAGTCTTTCCTTTTAGGGTTTGAAGGAAGATTTGACTAAAACAGTGGGAGACATCCTGATTAGATATATTGATAACCAATCTAATCTTGCAAGAGTATACGCTGAGTGTTTTCTTCTCTCTCTCTCCTGGTTGCGACTATGTCACATCTTCATCAAGATAATAATACGGATGTATTGACCAAACCCGCTTGTTATACTGCGCTAGGGAACGTTGGTCCCGCTCCAACTTATAAATGTTATAACTCCAACTTATAAATGTTATAAGACAGAGCAGGAAATAGGGGATTACCAGAATTCCCGTGCCGCCCAAACGAAGAAAGTACATGTTGATGTATCTTCTTCGGGTGTGTTCATTACAGAGAACTGTTTCTCAGTGTCCTTTACGTCCTGGGTATTTGATACCGGATCAGGATCCCACATATGTAATTTGTTACATGGGCTACAGATAGGTAGAGAACTGAGAACAGGTGATAAGTTTCATGAGATAGAAACGATGCAAGTGTTGCAGCCAAGTCTGTTGGTAGTTATCACCCTGTATTACAAGAATACATTGATTCTAAATGAATGTTATTAGATACCGAACCTGATATACAACATCATATCAGTCTCTTTATTAGTAAAGAAAGGATATAATTTTGTATTGTTGGATAATGTTTTGAACATTTCCTATATCAAGTGTTGATCGGTTCAGGCACGTTATCTAAAAGCATAGACGTTCTAAATCAAACCACAGTTCTTAATGTACAGAACACACACAAGAGGAAGAGTTCAGAAATGAACGAATTCTTCTTAAGGTATTGTAGACTAGGTCATATCAATATGACCCGACTAGCTGAAGTTACATTTAGATGCATATTTAAATTAGTTTGAATTTACATCTTGTGAAACTTGCCGGTCATGTCACAAAGATAAGATGACCATAGCTCTGTTTATTGGAAACAGAGAAAGAGTTAGTGAACTCTTGGGATTGATACATGCTGATATATGAAGGTCCCCTGTCTACACATGCCAAGACCGGTTCTTTGTACTTCATTACATTCACTGATTATCTCTCAAGATCTGGACATATGTTCCTGTTGAAACACAAGTCTGGAACTTTTGAGAAATTCAATGAATATAAGTTAGAAGTAGAGAACCAAAAACGGGTATAAGTATTATGTCCTTTGATGAGATCAAGGAGGAGAATACTTAAGCACGGAATTCCTGGACTATTCTAAAGGAGAATGAGATTCTCTCTCAGCATTACTCTTCCGAATACACCACAGCACGTCGGTGTATCGGGGCGGAGCAAATGCACCCTATGTGATATGGTGTGCTCTATGATGAGTACTACTGAGTTGCCTATTTTCTTTTGGGGTTATGCACTTGAGAAGTTGCATACCTATTGAATAGGGTTCCAACCAAATCAGAAGCCTACAACTCCATATGTGATATGGAATGGGAAGAGCCCATATCTTAAGTATGTTAAGATTTGGGGTTGTCCAGCCTATGTCTAAAAGCATAATCCGGACAAGCTCGAGGCAAGGTCAGTTCTGTGGAAGTTTGTTGGATATCCCAAGCATTTGCAATGGAATATCTTCTACCAAACCGAGGGACAAAAGATGTTTTGTTTCTCAACATGCCACCTTTGTGAAAGGGAATTTCTTGTGAAGAAATTAGATAGTCATGAGGTAGAACTGGAAAGAGTTCCAGCTATACAAACTGCAGCTGATGATTTGGTAGAACCAAAGGATTCAATAGTAACCAACGAATCTCAGTCTCTCCGCCGATCTAGCAGGGTTCTTCACCCACCTGAAAGATACTTTGGTTTTCTCTATGACAGTGGGAGCGAGGATTGCATCATGAGATGATGACCCAACTAGTTTCGAGCAGGCCATCAGGAGTGTGACTCTGTAAGAATGGCTGGATACTTAGTGATCTGAGATGGAATCCTTATACACCAACAAAGTATGGACTTTGATTGCTTTATTTGAAGGGTTAAATCCCCATCAGGAGCAAGTATATCTTGAGAAGATTACTTGGTGTATATGGAAAAGTTGAGACTTTCAAAGCTATGCTTAAGTCCATCCAGATCTTACTTGCAATTGCTACATACCATGACTATGATATCTGGCGGTTGGGTGTCATGACTACTTTTCTGAATAATGATTTGGAAGAGAGCGTCTATAAGTACACGGACAGAGGGTTTCGTAGACAGTGCGAGCAGCGGAAACGTGTGCAACTTGTTTTATGCGATAAAAAAGGCATCGCGGAGTTGGAACGTCTGTTTTGATGTGATAGTCAAAGAGTTTGACTTCATCAAAATGGTAGATGAACCTTGTATATACAAAAAGGTAGTAGAGAGTATGGTGGTGATCCTCGTAGAGTACGTGGATGACATACTCTTGATAGGGAAGGAGTTTCCTATGCTACCCTCGGTCAATCTTCTCTTATCACAATGATTCTCCATATAGGATCAAGGTGATACCTCCTAAATCCTGGGTTATGGATCTATGGGATAGATCTAATTGGATGTTAGGAATCTCGCTAGTTGTAGTGAGATGGTATCAATCGATCCTGGGGAGAATCACTAGAAAAGGTTACAGGGTGACAAGGACGACTGAATGTCAGTCGCAGGCATTGTCTTTACCCTCAGTGGAGGGACGGTATGTTGGAAGAGTTCCAAGCTAGATACCGTGACTTACTACACGATTAAAGGCAAGATACATCGTTACCAAGGATGCTACCAAAGAGGCAGTATGGATATATATAAGTTCATGAGATGAACTTCGTTCCTACCATTGTGTGACAATGGAGTTGTGGCTTATGCCAAGGAAACCCCGTCCCATCAGAAATCCAGATATAATTCTTAGGCAGTATCACCTGATCATGGAGATGGTTGATCTCCAAGGAGATCAAGGTTAGGAGAGTAGACACAGAGGACAACAGCGCGGATCCACTCACAAAGGCCTTTTTCCCAGTAGAGACTCTTATGGGATGACTGAGTATTAGATACTTCAACCACAGCTGATTGTTGGGTATGCGATACCACAATAGATGGCCCTAGTGCAAGTAGGAGATTGTTAGTTATATGTATGCCCTAGAGGCCATTGATGTACATACGATGTATATTGTAGTGGATGCTTGGACATATATAGGGAGGACTTTCTTGCTCGACATGATAGTACGCTATCTGGTTGCTCTTTATCTTAACATGTACTCTGATTGTCTCTATGTTACATGTTGATAAAGCCCTTCAGGATGAGTACTTAACTACCAGGACTATGATGTGAATCATACAAGTAGGGACAGTGTAGTTGCCAAGTACATCCTTCAAATATTCCTAGTCATGGGAGTACCGAGACAAGGCATCGATACTCCAGAGTAGACTAGCATATGCGCTTCTTGACCCATATGATGGGCGATGGATGATCCCATATTCATTAGTGTTTGACATCAGAGAAGGTATACGGGTGCTCAGTGGAGACTGGGTACACTGGAAGGACTCACCGAGAACTCCCAGATGGTATTATACCTCACGTCAGATGGCAGTTCTCTGGTGACACTGGTACAGGTTAGTCTGTAGACCCGAGATCGTCATAGAGTCTTATGTGATTCCCACTTTGCTTTGATTTCCATCATACCACATCCAAGAGGGCGTGCAAAAAGGTGGCTTTTGGGTACAGTCCCAAATCACATAGAGGCAATGAGCGATAGGAGGGGATTCGTCTTTCCCGGTATAGGGAGTTGATGTTGCGCTGTGTTCGATTGGCTATAACTGGAAATCCCTAGCCAAGGTTGCTGAGATTTACTGATAAATGTTATCAATAGTTTCTCGAACTGTTATAGACCTCATATCGACACGACTTATCAAGCTATAGGGTCTGACGTTTACCACCCCTAGGCGAGATATGCGACATATCAGACGAAGAGACCGGACTGTACGGGAGTGTTACTGATTGGATTCGCAGGAGAATGTACAGGCTTGCTTGTTGATCTTCTGATCACTCAATACCTGGGTGGTGTTACATTTAGCTGACTGCTTGCAACTTGTGGGTGTTTGATATGATCATCACCTACTGCCAGCGTATTGACGATTCTTTAGAGTCCTGCACAGAGGTTTCTTGACTCAGGCAAAACGGAGTAGGAGCACATATATGATATGTGCGGGACCGAGAACAATACGTGTATGTGATACCGTATTAGATTCTCGCGATATGAGATATCGGCCGGGTATATATGATATAGCCGGGTCATCGGATCAAGTGTTGATTCGATGAACTGATACAGATTATATTAGTCGGTTATTTATGAAATAGCCGGATTATCGGATCAAGTGTTGATTCGATAATTTAATATATAATTATATATTTGATATATTAAATTACATTAACTAATATAAGCTTACTAAAAGATTCTTTTTCTCACTCGGGTAATATATTGATATATATGCGATATATGTTAATTGTATTATTTTATTTTGTTACAATAAATATTGTATATGTGATATATAATATTGTAACATGTTAGGGTTATTAATGCAACATGATTAGTGGAGATTAAACATGATTAAGGTTTGATTTGGGTTAATTTTTCTAGAAACTTCTAGAAGCTTTTTGTTTTGTTTTTACAAAGATATTTTGTAAAGATATTTTTGTAGATATTTGTTAACCCAACCCAACCCTTGACCATGGTTAAGTCTCTACATGGGTTAAGTTATCATACTTAACCTATGGTTGCATTTCTAACCATACTATGGATTCATTATTCATCACAAAAGAGTTAGCTTCTTCTTTCTTCTTCCATCTTCCTTGAAAAGCTTTCTAGCTTTTTGAGAGGTGATGAAAATAAGTGAGATTGAGAAAATAAATGAGATCTAAATTCCTACTTCATCATCCTAATCTATCCTAGCCATTTAGATTAGGGTGTTCACTTCATTAGTGAGTGAGAGCTTGTGTTAAAGAAACTTCAAGATAGATCATCTTTGTTATCGAAGATCGGAAGCAAGCTTGCATCTTTCTCTTCGTGGAGCCTCTCTAGAGTCCGGGTACTCGATGATCGCAGCGAAGGAAGCTCAACACGGAGTTTTAGAAGTGAAGGACCGGACTACAAAAGTTGTAATCCCAAACTCTTAGAAGTAAAGTTATTTACTTACTTTGTTTCACCTAATCTCTAGTTTAAAGATCTTAGTTAGGGTTGTTCGGCACGTCTAAATTTTAAATCGGGCATGGTTGATGCCTTATAGACCCTTGTGAGAGTGCCTAGTAACCCTACACAACACGCCTCTGGTATGCTCGCAGATTTCTGTCCGCCATGATTCTGAAGCCAAAACACCGAAGAGAATTAGCAAGATAAACAAGATTCAACAAACAGGATACAAGAAGCAAGATAGTTATGGATTCAAGGATGACAAGATAGCAAGAAGGCAGGACATGCTCCAAGTTATGAGTATTCTGATTCATGTATTGGGTCCAATACCCAACTATAAAAAAATCAAACCCGATTAACCTATATCCTATGGCTCTGATACCTAACAAACCCTGTCATGCCCCGCTTTCCAGAGTGCGCTAAGATCGGTACGTGACAGAGCCAACCATGCTACCTGTAGCTAGGAAATATCCCTCCACAGTCATATTATGGCTTTCTATAAGATATCAAGAACGGTAGAAATAAAAGAAACTATCTAGTACATGTCCATGAGCCAGAAATAACGAGTTAAGAATAATATGCGGAAGCAATAAATCCAATAAACAATAATATAATCTAGAAAGTACGTCCCATAATACAGGCTCACTTCAGGAATGAAAATGCGGAATAAAACTAACTAACTAGCATCTAACAAGATCTTCACTGCTCGGCTTGTTGGTCAAAATACTCTTGAACTGCCTGCGACAGAGATAGAGGATCTGGGCCATGCAAAACCCAGACGTCGGAGCGTCATGATATCAACCAATAATATATGAACATGATACACAAGATATGCAGGTATGAATTATAAACAATAACATGAATGTAATAAGTAAACACGGATATGGAACAGTGAAGTATATCAATATATGTGATGTGCAGTGATCAGTCTAAACTGTGCTACTGGGGAATCTATTCTAAAGTTTTTTTGAAATCAATTAATGTAATCCTCTATGTAACTCAAAGGATATGTCCCGTTACACCCCGGGATCACGGATCAGGAATATGTGAACCAAGAGTGATTCTGTCCCGTTACCCCCTGGGACCACGGATCAAGAATATGTAAGAGTCACGAATGGCTCTGTCCCGTTACCCTCCGGGACCACGTATCAAGTAATACCCTTTTAGGTTACACTTTAGTCTACACTTTTGATTTCCCCATACCCCCAAGGTTGTGTTCAAGTCAGGTATTGATAAATCTGAAGCTAATGCCAACACAGGATCAAGCAGATACAGGTTTGTCTAAATAGACAACAGGATATATCCGTAGGGACAACAGGACAGGATTGTCGGCATTAGAAACAAAATCAGGTAACATGTCAAGTAGTGATATATCAGGTCATGTCAGGTAGTGTACATGTATCAAGTCATGTCATGTAATGGTATATCAGGTCATGCCAGGTAATGCATATATGTCACACGGATGCTCATAATCAAACTGTAGCAAGTGTTGAATCAGGGTGAAAGTACGGATGTACAATAAAAGTATGGATGCACAAATATCGATCAGGGGTTACATTATGACTATGTAGGGTGCACAATATCAAGTATGGGGTGTCAATATAACAACAATATGTAATAATATGACATGGTATGCAAATAGATATAGAATTAATGGTATGCATGCACAAATATCGATTAAGGGTTATATTTACAGTTCTAATACTAATTAAGATGCACTTTATTAAGCATGGGGTGTTACTATAATAATAATATGAATTAATTTGATCTATATATGCAGTTATATATATTTTACATGATATGGATGCAAACGGGTATCCGAAAACGGTGAACTTTAATATGGATGTACAATGCATTCAACGTGTGATATTTTTGTTCATATGGATGTATAATAATATACCTAACATGTAGCAAGATAAATTATTATGCGACTGGATATGTAAATAACGATATGAATGCACACGGACGTCGTATAACAGTAAAATGGTGAAAAATGGTAATGTGGGATGCATAACTAAACATTATGTGATGTTATCATTCAAATGGGTGCAAGGTATAGTAGTATAGCATGTAGCAAGATAAACTTGCCTCGATGGATCACGATACGGATACGCACGGCACGTCCGACGTCGGTAAAACGTCGCAACGCACGCACGGCATATGGGACGGGTCCAAGCAATGAAAGAGGGTGATCACGCAGGTAAGGTACGTCAACTGGGTCGTCTGGAACGGCAGCGATGGTCACGGCTCCGACGATCGCTAAAATAAGATTCAAGAAAATAAAGAAAAAGAAAAAGAAAAGAAGAAGAGGAAGAAGAAGTGAGAGAGGCTCACTGGAGTTGGTGCACAGGGGCTCGGGTCTAAAATTCAGTTTTAAAATACGAAAAATATATGCGACGACCAAAATTAAAAATGAATGTCAGGGTAACGAAAATGCATACCCCCAAGAACGGATGCACGTACATGCGCGTAGCCATCCAAACAAGTCCGTTTCACTGTACGGGACGAGAACAAGATGCGCGGATGTTACCACGGGGTTAGGGGTATTATGCAGGCCATGCGATGTATTTTTAAAATATTTTACGTGACTTAAAATGTTATATTGTAAAAATGCAAATGCCAGATAAAATGCCAGTATACAGTATTCATGAAAGTGCACAAGTTTACATAACACGTCAGGATAAATCATAAACATGAATCAAGATAGGTTTCAAGCAAGCGGGTCTAGTCGGATGCTAATATAGATGTCAGATATATTATTTGCACCCAAAACACAGTAAATCAGGAAAATACCATAAATAAAGAACTACGTGCGCTGGAATTGGTATAAATGAATTAGGGTGTTACACAGTCGCAGCGATGCTGATACTAAGATTGGTATCAGAGCCCCAGTTCCATACTCGCAGCAAAAAGTCAGCGAGCCATAAATGCATATGAAGTAGCCGAAATGATAGGGCAACTTGCAACAAAATCAGCAAGTAAAATATATGCATACAAAAATAGCCGAAATGATTGGGCAACTCGCAATAAAAAGCAGCGAGTAAAAAGAAAAATAGCCGAAATGATTGGGCACCGCAAAAAATAGCCGAAATGATTGGGCAATCGCAACTTTCGCGATATAAAAAGCTGAAATGATATAGCACCGCGGAAGGAAATAAAAAAATGATGAAAGAATGAAACTTTTTCCCTACAGGCGAGTCCATACTGACCCCTGTATACAATCCATGGGCATAAACAAAAAGGGAACCACATTTCCCAACAAACTCGGTCAATGGGAGAGTCAGATCTCGACGGCGGCATCTGCATCCCAGAAAATCAACGCGGCGTTCCTTCCCGACACCGCAGAGAACGGAGCAAGTCACCTAATGACCTCCCCGCCGGAACGACGCTCCGTCTCGGAAACAAGTCAACCAATAACCTCCCCGCCAGATCAACGCTCCGACCCGGAAACAAGTCAGCCAATGACCTCCCCGCCGGAACAACGCTCCGTCTCGGGAACAAGTCAACCAATGACCTCCCTGCCGGAACAACGCTCCGTCTCGGAAACAAGTCAACCAATGACCTCCCTGCCGGAACAACGCTCCGACCCGGAAACAAGTCAGCCAATGACCTCCCCGCTGGAACAAGTCAGCCAATGACCTCCCCGCCGGAACAACGCTCCATCTCGGAAACAAGTCAACCAATGATCTCCCCACCGGAACAACGCTCCGTCTTGGAAACAAGTCAACCAATGACCTCCCCGCCGGAACAACGCTCCGACCCGAAAACAAGTCAGCCAATGACCTCCCTGCCGGAACAACGCTTCGTCACGGAAACAAGTCAACCAATGACTTCCCTGCCGGAACAACGCTCCGTCATGGAAACAAGTCAGCCAATGACCTCCCTGCCGGAACAACGCTCCGTCTCGGAAACAAGTCAGCCAATGACCTCCCTGCTGGAACAACGCTCCGTCGCAGAAACAAGTCAGCCAATGACCTCCCCGCCAGAATAACGCTCCGTCTCGTAAACAAGTCAGCCAATGACCTCCCCGCTGGAACAACACTCCGTCTCGGAAACAAGTCAGCCAATGACCTCCCTGCCGGAACAACTCTCCGTCTTGGAAACAAGTCAGCCAATGACCTCCCCACCGGAACAATGCTCCATCTCGGAAACAAGCCATCCAATGACCTCCCCGCCGGAACAACGTTCCGTCTCGGAAACAAGCCAGCCAATGACCTCCCCACCGGAACAACGCTCCGTCTCGGAAACAAGTCACCCAATGACTTTCCCGCCGGATCAACGATCCGTCTCGGAAACAAGTCAACCAATGACCTCCCCGCCGGAACAACACTCCATCTCGGAAACAAGTCACCCAGTGACCTCTCCGCCGGATCAACGCTCCAACCCGGAAACAAGTCAGCCGATGACCTCCCTGCCAGAACAACGCTCCATCGCAGAAACAAGTCAACCAATGACCTCCCTGCCGGAACAACACTCCGTCGCGGAAACAAATCAGCCAATGACCTCCCTGCCGGAACAACGCTCCGTCTCGGAAACAAGTCAGCCAATGACCTTCCTGCCAGTACAATGCTCTGTCGCGGAAACAATTCAGCCAATGACCTCCCCGCCGAAACAACGCTCTTTCTTGGAAACAAGTAAGCCAATGATCTCCCGACCGGAACAACGCTCCGTCTCGGAAACAAGTCAGCCAATGACCTCCCTGCCGGAACAACGCTCCGTCTCGGAAACAAGTCAGCCAATGACCTCCCCACCGGAATAACGCTCCGTCGCGGAAACAAGTCAGCCAATGACCTCCCCGCCGGAACAACGCTCCGTCTCGGAAACAAGTCAGCCAATGACCTCCCCGCCGGAACAACGCACCATCTCGGAAACAAGTCAACCAATGACCTCCCCGTCGGAACAACGCTCCGTCGCGGAAATAAGTGATCCAATGACCTCCCCGCCGGAACAACGCTCCATCTCGGAAACAAGTCAGCCAATGACCTCCCCGCCGGAACAACGCTCCATCTCGGAAACAAGTCAGCCAATGACCTCCCCGCCGGAACAACGCTCCGTCTCGGAAACAAGTCAGCCAATGACCTCCCCGCCGAAACAACGCTCTATCTCGGAAACAAGTCAACCAATGACCTCCCCACCGGATCAACACGCCGTCTCAGAAACAAGTCAACCAATGACCTCCTCGCCGGATCAATGCTCCGTCTCGGAATCAAGTCAACTCACAAACCTCTCGATTCAGGGAAATCAGCGTCCTTGGCGAGAACCTCTCGATTTGTTTCGCCCCGCAAGAAAATCAGTGTCTTTGCAGGAATCTCTTGATTCGTCTCGATCCTAGGGAAATCAGTATCCTTGGCAAAACCTCTCGATTTAGGGAAATCGGCATCCTTGGCGAGAACCTCTCAATTCGTTTCGGCCCGCAAGGAAATCGGTGTCTTTGCGCGAATCTCTCGATTCGTCTCGACCTGCGGGGAAATTAGTGTCCCTGCGCATAAATAAAATTCTCTTGTGGGATCCTTACGATTCTCGAGAGAAAACGCACTTAGGAGTCCTCACGACCCCTATGGAGAAATTACTCCTACGAGATCCTCTCGACTCGTAGGGAGAAAAGTTTTTATGAGACCCTCACAGCTCATAAAGTTGAAAAGTCTTAGGAAGCAGACCTGAACCTGTTTCCTAATCCATCGCTACCCTACAAGGAGTTCAAGATGAACTGCTATCTACCATCTACAGGCCACATTTGCTAAAGCCACATACCAATGATACGACAAAGAAAACAAGACGACGGTATGAGATAAAATATGTCTTTTATTTATAAATTCAAGTGAATACAAAATACATTTCACAAAAGAATCAAAATGAATACATGTTATTCATAGACCACAAGTTTACAATAAAAAAAAGGGGGATACAAAGATGGTTATTGAGGAGGAGGCGTTTTCAACAAATCAGCCAGCTGCTCGTGCGCTCCTTTCAATCCTTTCTCGCAATCGGCCGCCGCGGCCAACTCCGTATCGACTCGGGCCCACTGTTGTAAACAAGACGAAAGCTTTTCATCGGTTCCCAGCATGACAGCTTCGCAGTCCTGCACGACCCACTCCGCAGAGTCAAACGCCCGTCTCTGCATCAACCCATCCGAAATGCATCGCTGGAGATTGTCAAAGACAGCTTTCAACTGCGCAGCATTCACTTCAACCTGGGCGCGCAACCAGGCAGAATCGCTTGAAGCTACTTCATGTTCCTTTCGTCTCAGGGTCGCCTCTTGTTCAAAATGGCGGATGAAAGGAACATTACTCTCGACCCACGCAGTCCGTTGGGAGTTCAAAGCTGATATTTCACGAGCGGGACGCTTGAGCTCAATCTCATGCAGGCAAGTCTCGATCTTTCTGCAGTAATTAACCCAAGACTCGACGACATCTTCGTCATGAAAGTTCACGAGCGTCGCCAGCATAGGATTAACCTCAGCAATAAAATCTGCAGCGAATGCGAGGGCCTCGGCGTCAAGATCCTCGACGAATTCGCTCAACATTCGTAGGCTAGTCACAGCGCCCCTGGACGATGGGCATTTAGCAAAGATCCCTGCCGACATTAGGATGCGAGACTCAAAGGGAGCCGGAGCCGGCGCGATTGCTGCAAAACAAATTATGGTCAAATATCGACTCGGAAGGTAAAGAGAATACACGAGCGATGGAGTCTACTATACCGGCTGTGGCAGGTGGCAAAATTGGGAGTACCTGAGGTGCGGCTATCCCCTCGTCTTCTCCTCCGATCCGTGACGCTGCGATCAATATAAAGAAGACTTAGCAACAATACGGCTATTCATAAAATAAAGAAAGACACATTAGCTAAAGAATATACTAACCAATACCAACAGGCGGAATGACTTCCGACTGGAAGGAGAAGTGCGAGTTCAACACCTGGTATAGATGGTCGAAAAGGACTCCTGCAGAGTTGCGACAATATACTGTCAATATAAGGAAAATAGTGTCTATAGTTAAACTAAATAAATCGCAAAGCTATACCTTCCAGCATTTCGGAGGACATAGGAGAAGGCGAGGGAACAACAACCGTCATGGCGGCGACCAGAGGTGCTTCAGATGGCACAATCTCGGCGTTCACTGCACCTACAAACCAAATATCATCAAAAGAAGCTGAACGGGATCGTGAAATAAAAAGAGAACAGTGGCTCAAGGCTTACCTAACGGGTCATCAACTAAAACCGCGACGGAAGCATCACCAGGCGTTGTAGCTTCTTCTCTCTCCCCCAGAGGAGTAGTTTCTGTGCCCATGGCTTCATCCCCTGATTCGACGAGGGCCGTCATGACACTTGCGACACCCCCGACACCAGAGAGCCACACGGGGAAAGAGCAGCGATCTGGACGATCCCAGATTCTAGAGAAAGGGTAGCAATTTCGGGCACGGTAACCGCCAGGCTTTCACCCGTCATCCCATCGCCAAGACTTGGCCCTGCAGAAAATGCATATGTCAAAATTCGAAGATTTAGTTCTAATAAAAAAAACTCAGCGTTACGTTACCTTGGAGCAGCTTTTTGGTTTCTTCCCGAGCTGCACGCGCAACCTGTCTACGGGCGGTAGACAACACAGGGGGAACATCCGCCAAAGAGGTATCAGCAAGGGGATGCTGCTTGAGCCTGCACCCACGGCCAAACTGGCATCGCGTTCCCTCGCCACACACTTCCTACACTTCTTGTCGGTATGAGCAGTGAGAAATGATCTCCTCAAGACCTCTGACAAAGGGACGTCGTCGTCCGAACCAAGCTCTGCCTCCGGAGCCATTACGACGTCTGTCATCGGCTGCTTTAGCGACGCCTCCTGCGGTAATGTTGGGGGAGCTGGGGCCACGATAGCTGGCTCTGGAAGCGTCGCTGCACTACCGCTCGGGATCGGTACCGCACTCGGAATAACCTGAGTCAAGGTAGTCCCTGCAATAAAATAAGCGAGAGGGTCAGAGCACGAATAAAAAAAAGGGGAATGAAGGCACAATGAGCTGAATTATATCAAGACCCAAAGAAGCGTAGAGCCTCTCTTCCTTTTCGAACGTCTTGATGGAAGTCGCAAGAGCCTCTTCGACAGAAATACCTGTTGAAGAAAAGGGCATTAGTAAAAGCATATTAATAAGGAATGAATGAACGCGGAAAAATACAACTGAAGTATACTTGACTTCGCGATGGTGATCGGCGCCGCTTCTTCGCGCGCCAGTCTCTCGGAGGCCACGAGGGCAGCCTGTAGATCGGTGTCGGTCACAGGCGTGTCGAATAAGCCATCGTTAGTGCCATACTCACACAAGCCCTCGCTGTAGGGAGCATGGGGCTCCTGGCCGAGTACAACGTCAGCAGAAAAGAGGGATTTCTTCTTTTTCTGTGAGCGAACGCCGGCGGCCGATGACACGAGCTTGCGCTTGACGGGAATTTTTGGGCGACGAGTCCCGATTTCCGTACCCACTCAAGACTCCGGGGATGCTGCAGCTACCGTTTCTATAGGAACACGGGGTAGAGGCTTCTCAGTAAAGACGCGCGGGACCGCAACCGTAGCAACTTTTCTTAAGGAAGGACGAACAATGGTCCGTCACTTTAAGGGGACAGCGGGATTACCAGCAGGGGCTGCACCCTTGCAATCGAGCAGCAACCGTTTTTCTTCCCTAATAACAGCACCCGTCGCATGCTGGTACTACGCCACGTACGCGTTCGAGGCTTTCGGAACGCAACTCGGCTCACTGATAAAAAAGTTGGACCCGGTGTTTAGCCGCATGAAATGGTGCAACGCGCTGCGAATGCCCTCTTCCGTAGCAACCGGCTCGGCTAAAAAGGCCTCTAGCGAGACAACCTGATCGTAACTCGACTGTTGAGCGAAACGATGCGGGTTGTACCTCATGAACAGTGACGAGTCATTCTGCCTGAACACTAAAAAGCCTGGCCTGATTGAATACAAATGCAGAATCTCCCGAGCCTTCAATGTAGGAGCCCCGTCTTTGAAGGTATCGCGCAGCGGCTACACTGTTTTAGTGGATTCCTTGCCGATAGTTAAGACCTTATCGACGAAAGTCATGCTATCCCCGACCGTACGCGGGCGAAGGACCAGACCTCGAGCCTCTCGCTGTGACGGATCTAAAGAAGAAGCGTCAGCAAAAAACAGAACCTGGGAGAAATTATAACTGTCGTAGAAACGGGGCCGTTTTAGGACTCCAAAAGCGCCAAGCACATGCGGCTCGATCCACGACGTGAAATAGTGCAGCGGGAGAGTTACGGGATGTACCCTCGGCTGAGTCGTGTCTGCCGCTAAGCTGAGGCCATGATACAGGTGAGCCAGCCCAGCGATCCCAACGGCCACTCGCGTCCCGGCAACCATTCGGTGAGCCGGATAGAAGATGGATGGCCTCATATACCGAGGGAGCATTGGGAGCACAAACCAGCTTAACCATAGGCCGAGGAACCCCAAAAAGAACACCTCTTCGTCGATGTCTGAAGCCGCGAGCTCTGCAAACGAGACGACCGGGGTATCTGGGAGGAAGAAACTCCTTTGATCTGCTTCCGCTGTCGGCTGGCTATCCAAGCCAAAACGAAAAGGATCGTCAATCTTGACGAATTTCATGGTTTGTTTTGACAAGGCTTCCTGGCGAAGAAGGCGGGCGATGAAATCTGTGAAGCTGACTCCGTGCCCTCCGGACTCGAGAAACGGACTCTCGTAAATATTCAACACCTTGATTAGACTCGGGAATCGATGTTGAATAGCATTCTCCGGAGTGAAACCCATCACCACTGATTTGGTGGCGAAGATGTATTCGTCAGGGGGAAGTATTTCCTCATAATGTTCCCCTCTGACGGGTAGGCCCGAAATTTCTGCAAATTCCTCCAAGGAAATCGAAACCTCCCGGTCTGATAAAAGAAAGGAGTGAGTTGGGGTATTCTACTGTTCCAAGAAAGCCTTGACCCACCATACGTAAGGCGCGGGATACTGGAAAAAAGACGCATAGATAGCAGGGTACAACCCGAGCTTCAGCAGCTGTGACTCTTTGGCCGACGAGATGTATCGAGCCCACTGCAAGTATCAGGCTGAATGGCGAGGAGTCAAGCCTATCATGTATGCATGTCCCCAAGGGCGCGACTCGCCTTGACATATGCGCCGCCCCAGAATATCTAAAGCCATCGGCGGCTGTACAGGTATCGAGCCCATAGAGGGCTGGAGGCTTCCATCCGTAATACAGTTAACCTCCTCCACAACGTAATTCACCTGGGGCGAGTAAGCATAATGAATGGCGGAAATTGGCTCTGAAGGCACCGCACAAGAGAAACGGCGTCGACCCTGAATAATTTGGTTGTACCATACACCCCATAAGTGAAAAGACTTATGCTCCGGGTCATGATCTTTAATCAGTGCAAAAACTTCCCGATCCACAGGTGCGTCGGCGTATGCACCCTCTGGGCGAACAAACGGGAAAGAAGAGTCAAAAGACATAGTACCTGCACGGAAAGAAATGGGGGTTAGATGTCAATACTACGTTACAAATTATGACAATTGGTACTTTAAATTTGTACCACACTGCAATGCAGGAAAAGGGGACCAAGGGGGACCCACAAAATCAAAGTGACGGCTCATCATTGATGAGACAGTCAATTATTAAGGAAGAAATCCTAAAAAGATTCTCATTTAATGAGAAACTCATTGGGCCAAGGAGTTAAACTCCCTCGAGAGCAGTGCTCTGCAAACAGAAATTATATCTGTCAACTTTAATTATGAAGGGAATAAAAATTCCCCAGAATTTCTAAGAGCCATACTCTGTAAAAACGATGGAATAATCCATCAGAACCCTAAAAAGCAAAACTTTTTGCAGAGTAAAAACTCCAAGATCTTTAAGATCTACAAAATGAACTCTAAGGGTTCTTCATAAAGATGAACAATATTCTAACTAATGGGTTAAGTAACCCTGAAAAAATCCTTTTTAAATCTATGATCTAATAAGAACAAAATTCGGTTTAAGGGGGTTCGATTATGATCCTTACCAAATTTGGACAGAGTTCTAACTCTAAAAAAAAGGAATTTCCTTGGGCAGAGATCTTAGCTCTGAAGGGAAGAATTAAATTCTCAAAAACAAGAAAGTAAGAAGATGAACAGAAGTCATCTCAAGGGCCAAAGGCCATACTTATAGGCGCTGGAAGACGATCCAACTTCCAAGATGATCCAACGGTGGAAAGTTTGCCGCCGCTGCACTCACGTGTGAGCCACGTGAGCGCAACGGTGGGAGGCATTTGTTTCCCCCCAATAAGAGATCAAGGCTCTGTTCAAAATTTGAACTGAGGCAGCGCCTCACGTGCAAAGCACGAGAGCGCCAGTACTCAGAATTAAAAACTCTGAGGCAGCGCCAAGAGTTAAAAACTCTGAGGTAGCGCCTCACGTGCAGAGCACGAGAGCGCCAGCGCCAAGAGTTAAAAACTCTGAGGCAGCGCCTTACGTGCAGAGCACGAGAGCGCCAGCGCCAGGAGTTAAAAACTCTGAGGCAGCGCCTCACATGCAAAGCACGAGAGCGCCAGCGCCAGAACTAAAATTTCTCCATCCTTGGATCAAAGATCCAACGGAGATGATAAATCACCAAGATACAGAATTAAATTTTGATTGATGAAATACTCCTCAAATTTTTGTGCTCTATAAATCAGAGCACCGTTGGATCAAAGATCCGATGGTAATTAAAAATCACCAAGATACAGAATTAAATTCTGATTGAGAAAATACTCCTCAAATCTTTGTGCTCTGTAAAACAGAGCACCGTTGAATCAAAAATCCGATGGTGATTAAAAATCACCAAGATACAGAATTGATTGAGGAAATACTCCTCAAATCTTTCTAAACAAGAAAGATTGTGCTCTGTAAAGCAGAGCACCGTTTGATCAAAGGTCCGATGGTGATTAAAAATCACCAAGATACAGAATTAAATTCTGATTGAGGAAATACTCCTCAAATCTTTCTAAACAAGAAAGATTGTGCTCTGTAAATCAGAGCACCGTTGGATCAAAGATCCAATGGTGATTAAAAATCACCAAGATACAGAATTAAATTCTGATTGAGGAAATACTTCTCAAATCTTTCTAAACAAGAAAGATTGTGCTCTGTAAATCAGAGCACTGTTGGATCAAAGATCCAATGGTGATTAAAAATCACCAAAATACAGAATAAGTTCTGTATGGGAAAATATTTTCCCAATCTTGTTAAAAACAAGAAAAATTTCTTCTGTAAAACAGAAGTTCTTGGATCAAAGATCCAACGGTGGATAAAATCCCCAAATCAATCAGAGATCTCTCAATGAGAGATTTCCTTAACTAATTCAACAAATCAGCCTCCACTATATAAAGGACCTAAGACTTCAAGTCTTGTAGAGAGGAAACCCCCTCATCTCCTCCATATTTAAGAGTTTAACTCTCACATCAGAAGAACTCAGTTCTTTCTCCAGATCTCAGATCTATAAGACAAAGTCTTTCATAAGTGAGAATCTAATTCTCAGAGAATTGAATTGAGCAGAATAGAAAACTCAGTGCTTGAGAGTTTAACTCTCACATAAAAAGAACTTAGTCCTTTTTCTAGATCTCAGATATATAAGACAAAATCTTTCATAAGTGAGAATCTAATTCTCAGAGAATTGAATTGAGCAGAACAGAAAATTCAGTGCTTAGCACTCAAAATCTGGCGCTCGGCGCCGAGCGCTCCACGTGCTCCTCACGTGGGCGCTATTTTATAAAAAGCGCTTAGCACTCCAAGTCTGGCGCTCAGCACCGAGCGCTCCACGTGCTCCTCACGTGGGCACTATTTTATAAGAAGCGCTTAGCACTTCAAGTCTGGCGCTCGGCGCCGAGCGCTCCACGTGCTCCTCACGTGGGCGCTATCTTATAAAAAGCGCTTAGCACTCCAAGTCTGGCGCTCAGCGCCGAGAGCTCCACGTGCCCCTCACGTGGGCGCTGATGAAATAAAGAACGCTCTGTAAATAGTGCCCAGCGCCATAAAGAGTATTTAACATTCAATAAAAAAACAAAAGAAAGGGGTGAGCATCAAACCCCATGTCAATGCTCAGCATTGTTGAACAAAAGAGGATCAAGCCCAAATAATTAATCTGAGCCCAAGGTTGGTCAAACCCCAAATCGACCGAGCCCATAGGTCTTCTTCTAAATTGGCCTTAGTGCCAAACAGGACTACCAAGTCCCTGATGAACATTATTTGGTTCTAGGGTACATCTCTCCACACCTCTGATACACGTCGTTGTAATTCTTCAACGTCTTCAGAGAGCTGAAGGGTCCCAATAACCAATAACTCTTGGTGCGCCCCCAAACCCAATGGACCGCAACGTCCCTGAAACTAAACTCTATGGACTATGATGTCCTTAAACATGGACTATGATATCCTTAAACCCAATGGACTGCAACGTCCCTAAACTAAACTCTATGGACCGTAATGTCCTTAAACTAATTACGGACCGCGACGTCCCTAAACTAAACTCTACGGACTATGTTGTTCTTAAACCCAACGGACCGCAACGTCTCTAAACTAAACTCCACGGACTATGATGTCCTTAAACCCAATGGACCGTAATGTCCCTAAACTAAAACGATAGAGCCCAAATGCTTTTTCGTTGGATCTAAATGATCCCAAAATCTTGTCGAGTAAATCTTAGTCTAAAATTAGACTAACGTATTCTCAACAACCGTTTAAGTTTGATCTTAATATCAAACGAGATTAACGATCCTTAAATCAAACAAACCTAAATTTAAGAAAATACGGATTTGGACTAATCCCCACCCTACAGGCGACAATACAAATTAGTCTCCGTATACAATCTACGGGCAACCTAAAACAAAACAAATACACACGACACGAAGTGAATATCTGAAGAAGGAGAAAGTAGTTATCGCTACGCGATAATGTAATTAACTGTAGGGGCTTACGCCTGCAGGGAAGAGCGTCCCCACAATCAAAAACCTCTCGCAAACGAGGGGAATCTGACGAAGTCTGCTACAACGGCCGCATCCGTTCAAACCACCGAAACACGGTGCCATAAATCAACTTGGTATCTTCGGAGAGGCGGACGGATAAAACCAAATAGCATCAGCCCCCAAAATTCAAGCCAGACGTCCTAACGTCCCGGTCGCGTCTTTCGGCGGTAAACAATATTGTATTGGAGTTATATTTGGATTGTATTCATGTATGGATTGTATTCCGATTAGAGTAAGACTCTGTCTGAGTCGGACGCTTAAACAGAATTAGATTCCTAAATTAGGTTTTGAAGTTATCGGTAACTGCTGCACATGGACGGCAGGATTTATGATTTTTTTCCAAGCCAATTATCATTAATAACCCCGTTTAAGTTTTCTACCTTAAATAGGCAAGCACCCACTTTCTCCGGCTCCTTGAGGCTCAAGAGAATTAGTCCCACTTAAACCTATATTTACTAGGATCCTTATTGTAAATTAATAAACTTGAGGCGGTTTTATGAAAAATAGTTTTGATATAATTTCAAAATAAACCTCAAGTATTTATTAGTCGTATTTAGGGTTTTTATGGATTTAATTTTTTTAAGTAAAGTATTCTAATGATTATAAATCTAGATTGAATAGTATATGGTATTTTAGTGTAAATTGGAATTGTATGGATTTGTGATGGTATATTCATGAAATTTATGATTCCTTTGTTTAGAAAACATGGAATTTATTATATATATTTAAAATAGATATTTTGATAATATATATATAATTATTAAAAATAGAATTTATTTATTAAATAGAAAATCACATTATCCTCAAAATTTGTATTAAAAATTCCATCGAGATCGGATGCCTTGTGAGGAGATCTGCATCTCGCTCTACTAGTACCGAAAATGTGCGATAACCCGCACCATCCAAATCGGGTTCCCCAAAATGGGTTGTAGAGGCTTAATTGTAAGGAATTTAATTTAAAATTGTATTTATCCCACAAAACACTGTTCCAAAAGCCATCGTGCTATATCATGATGAGTGCTGTGATGAGGTAGGTCATTACCTCGTGAGTTTTCTAAAGGTAATATGAGCAAATATGATGAAATATGTTGAATAGAAAATTTGTGGTATTTAACCGTAAAAGTGAAATAAAAGTTGAATAGCATGGTATTTTAAATTGAAACTTGTTCTTGATGTTGGTTTATGATTGCTAAACAAGATGTAACAATATGGGGTATTTGGTTATTAAGAGAAGTTAAGTTTTTAATAAAATTAAAATCGAAAGTCGGAATAACTCTACTTCCGACGAGTTTTGGAAAGAGATCTTTTTGGAATAGGAAGAGAGGAGAGGAGAGAGGACTTATGAGTTTAGGGTAGAGAGGAGAGGTGGAGGAAGGTTTTGAGAGATTCATTAGTCGTGGGATCGCCGGAATCTTCCCGAATCGTCGCCGGAACTTGACCTTGGCTAACTCTACTTGTACAACTTATTTGACTTGGAAAAATTTGAGAGTTTTGACAATGGATTTCAAAATAAAGAGGGATAGGTATGTGATGGTATTTATAGGATAGAATTAGGGTTTAGGGAATTAAAAATAAGAATTAAAATGTATTAAAACATTAGTTTAATGGTGATTTTTAATTCTCTGGTTAATTGCAGGAAAAACAAACAGAAGAGGAGTGGTGGGGGGGCCAAGGGGTTAGAGTTCCAATTTTTTGAAGCATTACCTAAGGTTTCAACCGGCGACGCCAGCCCAAAACCCATCTTCGCCGATCGTTTGGTGGGGTTGGGTGCTTGGATCGCTACTACGTGTTCTCGGCTGTGTGTACAACATTTTTCACATGTTTGATTTATCTGACTTTTCATTTTTACGTGTATTGCACATATAAACTTTTGGGCTTCCAAAAATTTTAAAAGAAAAATCATAAAAATAATATGTGGCTGTGGGATTCGAACACAGGGCTATGTCACAGCAGTGCAAGTCTTTACCAATGAGCTACATGTCAAATTAAATACTTATAGTATACTCAGGGTTGCAAATACTCCATTTAGTATTTTAACTTTAAACAAATTTCTGTATAATAAAAACAGAGCCGTTACTTGTTTTCTACCTTAAATAGGCAAGCACCCACTTTCTCCGGCTTCCTAAGGCTCAAGAAAATTGGTCCCGCTTAAACCTATATTTACTAGGGTCCTTATTATAAATTAATAAACTTGAGGGGGTTTTATGAAAAATAGTTTTGATAAACTTTCAAAATTAACCTCAAGCATTTATTTATCGTATTTAGGGTTTTCATGGATGTGATTTTTATGTGATAGTATTCTAATGATTATAAACCTAGATTGAATAGTAAATGGTATTTTAGTGTAAATTGGAATTGTATGAATTTGTAATGGTATATTCATGAAATTTATGATTCTTATGTTTAAAAAACATGGAATTTATTATAAATATAAAATAGATGTTTTGATAATATTTTTATATATATAATTATTAAAAATAGAATTTATTTATTAAATAGAAAATCACATTATTCTTAAAAATTATATTAAAAATTCCATCGAGATCGGATGCTCCGTGAGGAGCTCTGCATCTCGCTCTACTAGTCCCGAGAATGTGCGATAACCCGCACCATCCAAATCGGGTTCCCCAAATTGGGTTATAGAGACTTAATTGCAAGGAATTTAATATAAAAATTTAAAGAATACGGTTTTTAATAGTTTATGGTATTTTAATGAAAAATTGTATTAGCCACAAAAATATGGTTTTCAAGCAATCGTGTTGTGTGATGATGAGTGTTATGAAAGGTAGGTCATTAGCTCGTGAGATTTTCTAAAAGTAATATGAGCAATTATGATAAAAGAATGTCGTGGGTAAACTTTATGGTATTTAACTATAAAAGTGTAATACAAGTTGCATAGCATGATATTTTAAATTGAAACTTGTTCTCAAAGTTGGTTTATGGTTGGTAAATAATATATAAAGAAATGGTTGATTTGTTATTAAGAAAAGTTGGGTTTTTTAACAAATTTAGAATCGGATGTCGGATTAACTCCACTTCCGATGAGTTTTGAAAAGAGAACTTTTTAGAATAGGAAGAGAGAGGAGGAGAGGGGACTTACAGGTTGAAAAGAGAGAGTGGAGGTATGGGAACAGGATGGAATCTTCGTGGAGTCGCGGTGTCGCCGGAATCTTTCCGAAGCGTCGCCGGAAAGTGACCTTGGGCTAACACCATACTTCTTGGACTTGGAAAATTTTGAGAGTTTTGACAATGGATTTCAGAATAGAGAGGGCTGGGATGTGAGGTTGTATTTATAGGAGAAATTAGGGTTTTGAGAATTGAAGAATGGAATTAAAATGTATTAAAATTTTGGATTAATGCCTTATTTTAATTCTCTAGATAATTGCAGAGAAAAAAAACAGTACTGGGTTTAAGGGGGAGGCCAAAAGACTAGGGTTAAAAATTTTAAAACATTCCCGACGGGGAAAACCGGCAGCGCCGGCCCAAATCCCTTCTTCGCCGGTCATTTGGTGGGGTTGGGTGGTTGGATTGGTGCCACGTTTTCGTGTCTGCTCATATAACATTTACCATATGTTTGGTTTCTGAGACTTTTCATTTTTACGTGTATTGCACGTGTAAACCTTTGGGCATCCAAAAAATTTAAAAGAAAAATCATTAAAAAAATATATGGCTGATGTGATTCGAACACAGGGGCTATGTCACAGCATTGCAAGGCTTTACCAATGAGCTACAAGTGCTTTCTTGCTGTTCAAAATCAAACTTTTAGCATACTCAGAGTTGCAAATACTCCATTTAGTACTTTAACTTTAAACAAATTTCTGTACATTAAAAACAGAGTCGTTACAGAAAGTCTTTAGTTCAAGCTCCAACCTCTAAACCGAGATAACTAAAGTACCCAGTTCGCTAAACTGGGTAGCTTAGAAGATGTAGAGTGTTAATTGAAGTATTTAATCTCAAAGGACCCTATAGTTCACAACTCATATGAAGGTTAGGGTCTTGAGAAAGAAAGAGAGGAAAAATGGAGAGAGAAAAGAAAATAGTAAATCAACAAGTCTTGGCAAGTGAAGAATGGCTCATACCCTTTCTCACATCAAGCATGCAATATTTTCCAATTGAAAATATCAACCATGCTTGAATAGTGAGGCCAAACCAATAAACAAAACAATAAGCCATGCTTCACTCAATGCCACAAATATCTTCATTTTCCACCTCATTAATCTATTTCCAAAAATAGATAAATCCAAATAATGAGATGTCCTCTTCTAGAAGCATGTAACATTTCAAAAAATATAAAATATTATTTTTGGAATTTAATATTAAAATAATATATTTCGTGAAAACTACCCGATTTGCGAAATTGGGGTTTTCGTAAAATGGTATAAATATATACCAATATTTTTGAAATAATTGGAGATTAAAATGATTTATTCATTTAAAAATATATTTATTGGATCTGGCATTTTTATAATTTATTATATGCAAGTTTGAAACTAAACTCGATTAGTGCACTGCTAATCGCGATTAGGCCATATCCATATTTCTATATTTTTATCATGGCTAGAGCACCATGACATGTTGCATTATGTTACATATTGTTCCCTTTGTGTTTGTTCATTTCTTTTGGTTCTATCTTTGTGAGAAAAGAAAATGAAAGGAGTGTATTATTGAGGGGAGAGAGAGGGGACCACATCATGATTTAGAACATGCTATGAGAGAGAAAGAGAGTGAGAATAAGTGAGAGAGTGGGGGGGTCTGCCTCAATCATTTCCCCCCATCATTTATCTTCTCCTTCTTCATCTTCAAGCTCCCTCATTCTACCCTCATGACCCATCTCAATTCTTTCACCAAAACCCTATACTCCCTTCACAAAAGATGATCCCCACCTCTCTACAAACCCATTGGACCTTTTAAAGTTGGATTTTGATGACCTTGGGCATCTAGGGTTTTTCTCGAGTTGCCCATATGAGGTATAATTCCTTTCATTTAGTTAGTTTTTAGTTTCTTAGCATCCTATAGTAGTTTAGAGTTAAATCGTCTTAGATTGGGATGTTTGGAAATTCCAAGAGAAGGATTAGGATTTGAGTTGTGTTATGGTGATGTTATGGCTGTTTACAAGACTTTAGAGGTGATTCTTGACCTGGACCAGAGTATAGAACCCAAAATACGAACTTAGAAAATTACCCATGTCGGTTTTGTGACTTTTAGTGGTCTACAGGGAATCTGGAGCAACCTAGGGTAATTCTGAGAAAAACAAACAATACCAGGGACCTATTTAAGACACTAGGAGACCACTCTGAGAAGACGAAACCCAACGGAGCAGATTAGGCCGAGGTGGCCGGATTTAGGGGCAATGTGGCCGGCCTCGGTGTAGGCATTTGGGTCTAGGTTTGGTCTGTAGCTCAGTTACTTCATATACAACCCCACTGCATTGTTTGTTTAGGCTCTTTTCACCTGACTAAAAATCTGGGAGTGAATTCTTGAGTTGCTGCTTTGGTGTCAGGTTATGTTTTCCGATATTGGATTTCTTGGCTTTAGTATTGGATTTGTATTTGGTTGTTGGGCGTTTGTACGTCGACAACAAGGGTTGTTTGGTTGTTTTTACATGCGTAGGCTATAGGTTCTAATTTATGAGCGCACCATGTGCCGTATTAGTTTTCCAAACTCGATTTTAATAGCATTGCGACCATGTATTTATTGTAGGTACCTTTGCGTGGATTCCGAGATGACGGGGCATGACATCGACTTCGGTAAGCAAGGATCAAGATGAGTAGATCTATATCTACGGGGGAAGTCGGGTGGATGGCGTATAGCACCCCCCGCAAATTTTAAATGGAAAGCAATCTATAGAATACAATCGTAGAAACCTAGATTAGAAAACTAGGGATATGGTTAAAAAAATAGTTAGAGATGATATGAGTGATTGAATATATATATTGAGATATGAGATGAAAGCTTAGGGATATGAAAAGTGAACATGAACCACGATATATAAATATGTAGTGAACGAGAATAAGTAGGAGTTTTAGAGTAGCATGAAACGAAATTTATTAGGTAGAATGTGTATATAAAATTGATTTGATGTAAGATGACTTAATGTGATGAAAAGAATATTCGATGTGATATGATGACTTGATTGATATGTCGATATACGGATGCGAGTCGATATGAGAGGATTGATACCTTTGCCGGTACCCTGATATGAGATGGCTATGGATGCGACCTGGGATATAGGTATATAGATATATATATATAATGTTGGGAATCATGAGTGATATGCCGTACGAGACGTTAGCTCCGTACTCTCATTGTCATATAGGTTGATAGGATCCCTAATGGTTTAATACCGCCGTACGATGATTTACCGTACGTGATGAATTTTATGATGATTGATCCATACCCTTGACTAGAGGATTCCATACGATGGATTATACCGTATGTGATGTTGTGAGGCTAGATACCGATTGATAGATTCACCGACTCGGTCATGCTAGATACGTATACCTTATAGCATTTAGCTGACGATTTACCTTATGTTACGTTCATGTCATTTTCATTGCATTACACATACATGTGCTAGTACACCAGCACCATTATCGATGATGCGTATGTTACACTTACACAGATTGGCTGGCTCACACACTTCATCATCGATAATTGCTATGTCACTCACACAGTAGGATTGCTACATCATGCTATTATATTGCTATGCTCACATTATGATGATATGCCCATGCTCACATCACTGTTCCATGTTGCATGATATACGGATATGTTTACATTCTGTTATATGTCGCATATATCATGCTTTACGATTATACGCATTGAGATATACTGTTTTCATGAGATTTCTGGATTTGAGAACCGTGGTTATTTCAAAGGAAAGTATGTATAGTTTTAAAAACCCGGTTTCTCTTGATATGATATTTCAGTGCGTCCACCATGTGTTTTCTAAGTTCTGAGATTAGCATATGAAACCCGATTCAAGGAGCGGTAGGCACCGTCTGCGGGTACATAGTGGACTCGGTGAGGTACCCCATGGCAAGAAGACTCGTATTGTTAGGCGATAAGCCTGGCAGGGGAGCACTACCTACTGGTGATAGTATTTAGGCTTGGCGGTTATCCGGAGGATACCGACCGGAGTCATGAGATGATATGGGCCGATCCGGACTGACGGAGCCCGTGGGCCGATGTGGACTGACGGAGCCCGAGATATGAGGATTTACGTGTCGATATTGGACACGGGTTTCATGATGTTTCGAGTGTCGATGCTGGACACTCAGGTTCCATGATTTTGATGTGTCGCGAGGGACACATGTTGATTTATATCCTCATATTTTCATGCATATGCTTTCATGATATTTACATGCATGATATTGTTGTGTCATGGATGGATACGTAGATGTTATACACATGCTGATAGGCATTGATTTTATTGTTGGCACATATGCAGAGACGATCATCCTAAATATCATAGTATTATCTTTATGATGTAAGTCTACGCTAGCACCCCGGCAGTCTACAGACGCCAAATGCGGAACAAAAACTTTTTAACTGGCGCTATCGTATACTTTAACCCAGATCTGCCATTATTGCTAAACTAACAAACTGTAAAGAGTGTAGAAAGGTTATACCGAACGATCCGAGTCCTTCGTTCTTTAACCATCATCCCACGCTCCGTTGCGGCTGCTCCGATCTCGTCGATCTCCGATCTGCTCGTCCAGGTGGCACCACATCACTGATTCTTTAAACGGGCTCCCGCCTCTGACTCGAGGCAACTCGGTCGTCAAGTTTGCTAAAAGAGACGACCAAGATTGATGTAGAGAATGAGTAGATGACTTTGTCTCACTTCGTCCAAGTCCGTGGACGATCGGTTAATGAAGTTGCCGAGGGAATCGGGTGATGGAATGAAATGGACTGTGAAATTCCATACACCGATAAAACCTATCATAATCTTTTCTAGCAAATGAAACATCAAGTGAGAGAGTGTGTATGAGGAGAGAGAGGGGGCCGGCCTCTTATAAGGAGGAGGAGGTGACCGTAGGAGAGAAGAGGGTGAGCATAAGGAAAATATCATGTGTGAACACATGAAAAAATCAAGCATAAAGATCTTAAGCAAAACAAGAAATGGTTGAAATCAAAGCATGAGTCACAATCCTTGTCACCGATTTCTAGAACCTTCTAGAACCTTCTAGAAGCACGACTCACCTCATCCAAGAATAGATAAATCCGTCTTTAACCGAATGTTAAAAGACGGCTGATAGAAAAATGGAAACTGGCAACTTCCAAAAGTGATCCTGAAACGAATTTCAGGACAACCCCGAAACTGTATAAAAATACCCGCATTTGTATTACGACCGAATACAAATGCAACTGAGACAAAGATATTATACCTACTCAATATAATACTCGGATCCAGCTTAAACCAAAGCCGACCAGTATCATCTGCCCGAAAAATAACACGTGCGTAAACGCACGTGCATTTTCCGAACCCTGCCATAAAACCATACGGCCTCTACAACGTTTTGCCCGAACTTGGGAAACTGTCTGTAGGGGACTCTAATGACTCATCAGTACCCTGGCAGTAGGTTTAACCACAAACCGTCAGCGGCACTAGCTATGCGTAACGGTTGCCCACGGACTGACCTCAAGGGAAGCCGATGAGCCAACTCAAGGGAGGCCGATGAGCGAACTCATCCAGAAACCCTACTGAGCCTAACAGTGACAATGTATATACAGTCCGGTCCGTTCGTCAATGAGTATCGCATATCCGCCTAGGGGGCTAGTAACGTCAGACCCCCAGAAGCAGTATAAGTCGTGTCGGAGTGTAGCCCAATAACACCCTGAGATACTACTGGAGTACCTACCAGTAAATCTCCTGCCATGGCCATAGACTTTGTGTAATGGCTCTCCTAGACACAGCACGACCTCGCCCCCAATACCGGGAGAGACGAATCCCCTGCCGATCCGCTCACGTGCCTCCATATGGCTCGGGACTGTACCCAAAAGCTACCTGTTTGCACGACTCCTTTGAGCCGTGGTAGGGTAGAAATCAAAGCACAGTAGGAACTCACACGAGACAAATGACGACCTCAGGTCGATGAACTAACATGTACACATGTCACCAGGGAACTGCTATGTGACGATAGGTATAGTACTAACTAGCAGATTCCCGGCGAGTCCTGTCCGGTGTACTCATAACCCAATGAGCACCTGTATACATCTTAGGTGATCCAACTGACACCAGTGGCTTGTGAGACCAGCCACCGCCCCTCGTCGGGGTCTCGACTGTACACACTAGTCTACTCCGGAGTATCGATGCCCTGTCTCGAAACTCCCACGACTAGGGACCACAATTAAGGATATGCATATAAACTACCCAACTCTCACGTATATGATCGCCATCATACTGTTGGTAGTAAAGCAAGATCCTAAGGGCTCTATCAAAGTGTAACATGCAATCAGTCACCTGAACATGTACACGACTGATAAAGGCAAACCAGATAGCATACTATCATTTCGAGTAAGACTGTCCTACCGGTATAGGTCCTCCGCAATCATTGCAATCACGTACCTGCGATCCAATAATTGACTATAAGGGCACTATCTCCAACAATCTCCCACTTGCACTCAAGGCTAATTATTGCGATGTCGACTACTCACAGCCCGTGTGAAACCGAACATCCAACTCCTCTACTAATCAGTTTCACAAAGCCCGTTTGTAAAACTATTGTGTTCGAGAAATAGCCTCAGTGAGTGGATCCGCCTAGAAGTTTCTTTCTATATCTCTCTAAATCTCAAGTTCGCGGAGAAAGCCATCTCCCGAATCGAGTAATACATGTCTTAGAATATGTCTGGATATCTGATGGGACCTTGTTCATAAATGAACTCCAAATCCAAACTTCTTAGACTGTATTGATCACTAAACCTAATCAGTATCGGGCACCATGCCACCCACAGTATCCACTTGGACCACCTGTCCACAATACTGTCCCTCTTCGTCAGAGGGAAAAACTATAACTCTGACAATCACTCTGTCATCCATGTCACCTTTGAAGCCTGGAATGATAATAGTCTCCCGAAAGAGGCTGCCGTCATCAAATCCGTAGAACATCCACTTATGTTCTAAAACTGCTTCCTTATGTCTCTCCAGGATTGGATTAATACAAACTTATCGCATCTAGTGCAAAAACAACATCTGGTGTGGTACTTGACGCCTGACGATTGACTCAATTGCCTAAGCAAGTGATCTGCCAATCATGCACAGTCCTCTCCCCTTTAGTCTATACGACACCTTTAGAGAGGGTGACTCCATCACCTGCAGGTACACCACCATGCTAGGAGTCAACTATTCTAAAAACCATTAGAATATCTGTCAAAGTACCCACATTGGAAACTACCCAAATCTAGATCTAAAACCATAGATCCAGAAACCAGAATGTCAAATATTATATCCATATCCTGTCTGGAGAAACAACTGTGTGACGACCACAGTACAACCGATCGTAGTATAGGAATTTTACTTCCTACTTTGTGTATGTCATTCAGATACCATGACATCACACCCCACTACCTTCTTAACAGATCCATCCCCTATTCTGATTGAAGTCAAACCCATGACTGTCACATAAAAAATAGATGATCTTTCTCCGCTATAACTGCTCAGGTCTATAATTAGACATAAGCTACTTGCCCACTATGCTTCTGTTGCTCCCACTGACTACGACAACCCTCCTACCGGGTCTCATAGCCTGGAACAACAGTAGTGTCAAGTCTGGGTAGATAAGAACCTCCCTGTCACCGTCCTTGAGCCTACCGAAGTATCTCTCGGGTGTCTGAGGTTACCCACCATATCTGCGGAGTGGCTAATGGAATGTCAAACCTGATTGAATATATAGGTCCTATTAAATTTTCCGTAATCGTTTGCGGTTCTGGAATCACTTCCAGTTCTACCATACTCCCACTACTGTTTTCTGAAAAAGATCCATTTTACTAAAACTGTGGCGAGTCAAGAACAATATCACTATTGATCTTCCAAATGGTAGAATATCAACCCTCGTCATAGCCAGGGTCAACCCACAAACAGCCATTACAGAAACGTGCCCTGAGTTATCCAGAGTCTGGTTTTAAGCATAAGCTGGACAACTCCCCATACCTTAACATCTTTTAAGGTACGATCCATTCTATATCCAATATAGAAACTTTGGCACTTATTTAATTGGAACCATATTTAAATCATGCAGCTGTCTCCAGTGCATATCACTTTAATGGAAAGAGGCCAATCAGCATTACTCAACTTAGGAATCCATCCAATTATGAGTAACCTGAAAGAGAAACACGTTTCTCAAAACCATCACTATCATCTGAATACCAATCACAAGAATCTACATCTTCGATCTCTTTGAAGAATCCCGATACTTGTGATACCTGGTTCTCTACTTTATTCTTATACCTAAAACTTCTCAAAACTTAGACCTTGTATTTCTACGAAACACTTGTCTAAATACTAGAGAAGTTATAAGTAAATAGAACATAGTACGAGGACCTACCCCTTTGTCCTGATGGACACTTGGACAACATACAATACTCTGTATAAGTCCGCTGAGCTAAACAACTCATAACCTGTGCGTCGTAGGTTGAAAACTGTACCCTGGCGATTTCCTCAAATATCACCAATTACACCGAATTCCGATATAATGAGGATGATCACCTAATTCCCAATAACTTACTCCCACTCATCATCTGTAAAACCATACAGATATGAGAATGAAACCTGGTAAATACATACCCTTGGAGTAAGTGTCTAATCAGGAAAACGGTTTTTCCTTTAACAATGCACTGAAACATGAAAATGTTTCGTAGGGGTATCCTGGTATTCATAGTAATGCCTCTTCCATAATCCAATTCATGACTTCAACCGTATATCTCTTTGCCATCTCTCCAAATCCCTTTATTTGTCTTTAGTCGTTACCTTCTGTACACCATCGTTAGGCTAAATGGTTTTCTTCCTTCCCTACCGTTCGGCACCAGCCTATGGTTTGGAAGAAAACTATCCAGTAAGCATAACAGGTGTACCCTCCTAAACCAAGGAGTACTCGTATCTTGAGAGAAGGTGATGATAAAAGACAACTGAATAATACCCTATTCTTTTAAAGGTGAAATAGGAGTGGCGATGAACTACGCGGTTTTGGTCGTGAATGATATCAGTCGCAATTTACTTTGCCCTCTTTCTAATCCCTTTATTTTGTCTTTAGTTATTGCCTTCTGCACACCCTACTTAGGCTAATTGGTTTTCTTCATTCCCTACCTTTCGGCACCAGCCTATGGTTTGGAATAAGACTATCCAATAAGCGTAATAGGTGTACTCTCCTAAACCAAGGAGCTCTCGCAACCTGAGAGAAGGTGATAATAAAAGACAACTGAATAAACCAATTCTATTTCTCCTGAACCTGGATCCATCCTCGAAGAAGTCCCTTCGAGTTCGTATATAACCATACGATGGATCTATCCAATGGAAGTGGATATCCGTAGTAATACGGGTGTTCTGAGAAATGCAAAGGGTAAAAGAAGGAGTGGCAATGACTTATGCAACATAGACAATCCAAAAGCCAGTATTTTAAGAAGGTTCGGTCAACCTAGTCGCTGAGTCATAGTCTATGGTCGGTCAAAGGTCGCTGCCAAAGAGAGAGAGAAAAGAAACACTCTGCGTGCACTCTAACCTAGATCAGAATGGTTATCACTCTATCTAATCCGGAAACCTCCCACTGTCCTGTCAAATTCTCCTCCAAACCTAAAGAAGAATCAATCGGGATCACCCGAAGAGTAAACCAACTCATCAGTGGGAATCGGGATCCAACTCTCATCGCATGATAACGTGATGGAATGCATCCACGTTACTCATACTCCAGAAGGTATGCACATACTTGGCAAGTTTCAGTTTCTTTAGAAACTCCCGATCTGATTTTTGCCCCATGCTCTTATAACCTTGGCTTTGGTCAAAATGTCATAAGTCACATGCCAAGTTCTACCCATCACTATCTTGTCAATTTGAACCCACCCGCACATGCCCCTGACTTTGGCCAATCGGCAGGACGACTGTCCCAAACCAACTCATCTATCTATGCAACAATTGAAATACCCAGCAGCTACCAAACACTATGCCTTAACTTTGGCTAAAATACATAGCTTGAATACTACTGAATACTCAAAAGAAGTGACGGAGGGCTACGGTTGGTTTTTGGCGAAAAACCTTTAACGTAGTGAACTTGATATCGCTGAAGGAACCTGATAGCTTTTTAAAATATAGTGGCGAAAACCTTTTGCTAAAGAGGTCACTCCCGGTAAAGGGATCTCGGCTCTTTCCTCGTGGAATGAGGTGCAGGATATTCCACTGAATACCGCTATGCAAAGCAACTTGTAATCGACTATAGTGAAGTTATTACCCTGACGCAAACTTCTGCCCAAGGGGTCAGTCCCGGTGAAGGGATATCGGCCCTTGCCCCGTCGAATGAGGTGCAGGATATTCCACTGAATACTGCTATGCATAACAAAAGGAAACGTCTTTGCAATAACACTTTTTTTAAATTTGTTCCAACAACTAAAACAGGTTTGTTTAACTTTTTGCATTGATCAAAATCAACGCAGTCCCATCAATCAATCACACCAGAAAAGAACGAAAATAAAATGTACGTATATGCCATCCGCATTCGTCACTGGGTCCCGTCATCACCCGTTAGGTTACTTAACTAACGACAGAGCGGGGACTGGACTAGCGCGGGTGTAAAACATATACAACATCTAATAGTATATAAACCAATATACATAATCGCTCCAGGCGTGATAATATGCAACATTACAGAAAAGTAATAAGCATCACAGAACAATACAGATAATCTGGGATCCCCGGGTTTCACAGAGCCGCTGCTGAAACCCGACGTTCCCCTGTCGTGTGGATAGCCTGTGCAATGAAACCTAGACCCCTACGGGTGCGGCAAGTTACCCGCCAAAACCTGAAGCGAGGTAGTCCTCCACAGCATAGTGAATGGAACACCCGGCACTTCACGGAATCCGGTAAATTGAGCACCCCTCCTTGGGTCAACCTGTACCCCCTACGAGTGCGGCGAATAGTCTGCCAATTTTAGAGTGGGACCCATCTGCCTCTCAAAGCTATGAGATGCGGACCCGTTGCCCTCCAGAACCCGGCTATCCGTGCACTCTGTCTCGGGGCAAAACCTAGTACAGTAATGAAAAAAATAGTACAACAGGTACATCGACCGCAACCTGGTCATGCCCCAAAAGAATATTATACAACAGGCAGTGACGGCAGTCCACATGTTGGACGCTCGCCCCGCAATATAAAATGTACAAATAAACTCAAACTGTACTACCATTGCACACTGCTATCCACCACGACAAATCCGCAACATCACAGCACAACACAGAACATCAACGCGAATGTCACGTTCGCAAACCCGTCTAAAAGAACTATAGCAATCGGACGCGGTTTACCGATCAAATGACATTCCCGGTCGGAGATATAATGTAAGCACTGTAAACTAACATATTTAAATTTCGATCGACTAAATATCACAAAGTGGGCCCCACGCAAAACTGTAGAACAGTAACAAAACCTGGGCCCAAAAGATATATACCAAAAACCCAAAATTCTACCAGAGAAGACACTGAGAAAATTTGATGCAGTGATTCATTAGGATGGCCGCGGATCCGCGGCCAAACCATGGGTTTGGCCGCGCTTCCTCGGCTATATAGTGGAATCACTTGCTTAAATTTTGTCGTGTGCCTTAAAAAACCCTGCACAGTTTTCTGAGATGTGTGAAATATTTTTAGGACACCGTTTAAAATCAACAGAAACTGTCAAAATGAAAAATTGTGATTTTTGATTTCCGGTTCAATCGATATTTTAAACGCGTTAGCACAAGTTAGTATAGCAAAATGGTGAGGCTCTGATACCACTGTAAGTCTACGCTAGCGCCCCGGCAGTCTACAGACGCCAAATGCGGAACAAAAACTTTTTAACTGGCGCTATCGTATACTTTAACACGGATCTGCCATTATTGCTAAACTAACAAACTATAAAGAGTGTAGAAAGGTTATACCGAACGATCCGAGTCCTTCGTTCTTTAACCATCATCCCACGCTCCGTTGCGGCTGCTCCGATCTCGTCGATCTCCGATCTGCTCGTCCAGGTGGCACCACATCACTGATTCTTTAAACGGGCTCTCGCCTCTGACTCGAGGCAACTCGGTCGTCAAGTTTGCTAAAAGAGACGACCAAGATTGATGTAGAGAATGAGTAGATGACTTTGTCTCACTTCGTCCAAGTCCGTGGACGATCGGTTAATGAAGTTGCCGAGGGAATCGGGTGATGGAATGAAATGGACTGTGAAATTCCATACACCGATAAAACTTATCATAATCTTTTCTAGCAAATGAAACATCAAGTGAGAGAGTGTGTATGAGGAGAGAGAGGGGGCCGGCCTCTTATAAGGAGGAGGAGGTGACCGTAGGAGAGAAGAGGGTGAGCATAAGGAAAATATCATGTGTGAACACATGAAAAAATCAAGCATAAAGATCTTAAGCAAAACAAGAAATGGTTGAAATCAAAGCATGAGTCACAATCCTTGTCACCGATTTCTAGAACCTTCTAGAACCTTCTAGAAGCACGACTCACCTCATCCAAGAATAGATAAATCCGTCTTTAACCGAATGTTAAAAGACGGTTGATAGAAAACTGGAAACTGGCAACTTCCAAAAGTGATCCTGAAACGAATTTCAGGACAACCCCGAAACTGTATAAAAATACCCGCATTTGTATTACGACCGAATACAAATGCAACTGAGACAAAGATATTATACCTACTCAATATAATACTCGGATCCAGCTTAAACCAAAGCCGACCAGTATCATCTGCCCGAAAAATAACACGTGCGTAAGCGCACGTGCATTTTCCGAACCCTGCCATAAAACCATACGGCCTCTACAACGTTTCGCCCGAACTTGGGAAACTGTCTGTGGGGGACTCTAATGACTCGTCAGTACCCTGGCAGTGGGTTTAACCACAAACCGTCAGCGGCACTAGCTATGCGTAACGGTTGCCCACGGACTGACCTCAAGGGAAGCCGATGAGCCAACTCAAGGGAGGCCGATGAGCGAACTCATCCAGAAACCCTACTGAGCCTAACAGTGACAATGTATATACAGTCCGGTCCGTTCGTCAATGAGTATCGCATATCCGCCTAGGGGGCTAGTAACGTCAGACCCCCAGAAGCAGTATAAGTCGTGTCGGAGTGTAGCCCAATAACACCCTGAGATACTACTGGAGTACCTACCAGTAAATCTCCTGCCATGGCCATGGACTTTGTGTAATGGCTCTCCTAGACACAGCACGACCTCGCCCCCAATACCGGGAGAGACGAATCCCCTGCCGATCCGCTCACGTGCCTCCATATGGCTCGGGACTGTACCCAAAAGCTACCTGTTTGCACGACTCCTTTGAGCCGTGGTAGGGTAGAAATCAAAGCACAGTGGGAACTCACACGAGACAAATGACGACCTCAGGTCGATGAACTAACATGTACACATGTCACCAGGGAACTGCTATCTGATGATAGGTATAGTACTAACTAGCAGATTCCCGGCGAGTCCTGTCCGGTGTACTCATAACCCAATGAGCACCTGTATACATCTTAGGTGATCCAACTGACACCAGTGGCTTGTGAGACCGGCCACCGCCCCTCGTCGGGGTCTCGACTGTACACACTAGTCTACTCCGGAGTATCGATGCCCTGTCTCGAAACTCCCACGACTAGGGACCACAATTAAGGATATGCATATAAACTACCCAACTCTCACGTATATGATCGCCATCATACTGTTGGTAGTAAAGCAAGATCCTAAGGGCTCTATCAAAGTGTAACATGCAATCAGTCACCTGAACATGTACACGACTGATAAAGGCAAACCAGATAGCATACTATCATTTCGAGTAAGACTGTCCTACCGGGATAGGTCCTCCGCAATCATTGCAATCACGTACCTGCGATCCAATAATTGACTATGAGGGCACTATCTCCAACATATGATATAGTTGACCTAGGAATCGTTGTTTATTCGATTTCTACCTGATGATATTTTCTACTCACGAGTTGGCAACTCACCCCCGTTGTGCCACAGTTCTTGCAGGTTGATCGCACAGTTCTTGCAGGTTGACCGTATAGATCGGTAGCGGCATCGTTGGCACACAGCTTGCATTCGGGTGATTTGCTTTGATAGGTGGTACATGTTTGATCATACCCCTCTTGTATTTATTATTCCTGTTGTATCTAGTTAACTCCATCAAATCAGAAACTAGTATTTGTATGAGTAGTAAGACTTAGCAAGACTTGTAGTTGCGAGACTTGAGCGATGGGTTTTATGTTCGCTTATTGGGTTGATGTCTTGCTTTATTCATTATCTTTTTTGGTGTTGATCTTCGTCGTTGGGCGTCGTATACTTACTTTATGAGTTGCGTGGTTGTGAAGCCGCCGGTTGGCGAAGAGCTAGCTCCCGCTTGAGGATGCCTTTATTATTATTATGTATATGTGGTTTTGGATCAAAATATACAAAGGAGGTGCTGCCCAAATTTTTAAAAAAAAGAAACATATTTTTCAACTAGTAAAATAAACTTGCATTTTTCATGTTCCCTTTTCTATGTATTTAAGAAAACATTTGATTTCATCATACATTTATTTCAAAGCTTCACCTATTTTATTTTCTTAAAAAGGTTTAGATTTCTGGGTTTCGGCTTACTTGAATTACGTTACGCCTTTAGACGTTGCGTGATTTAAGTGTCGGTCACAAGCTAAATTTCGGGTCGTGACAAAATTGGTATCAGAGCGCTAAGTTTAACATTGATTCGAGTTTAGGTTTGACTATGTGGAGTCCGGGGCGTAATTTATTTCGAAACCTAAGCTTAACCTTACGGAACTTAGACTTGAACAGGGGGTATTAGACCCGTATTTTTGTTACATAGGTTGACCCTGATTGATGGAGTAGGTAGCTTGAGTAGAGTGACGTACCGTACGTATGTTCCGCGGCATATTTACGATACAATACTCTACTTAAGAAACCTTAGGATGTACATATTTTGAGATCTATGATTCTCTTCGTATCCGTGATTATACATCCATTTGAGATCCTTGATTCTATTCGTTTCCATGATCATACTCTTATTGATTCCGTTCCTCCTTATGATCATGTATCCATTTTGGGATCTGTTGATTCCTTTCATTCCTTTGATCTACCTTCATCGATACATGCTTGAGCTTCCTGTCACCATAATTTGAGCGCAGATTAAGCTGCTGCTGGTGATGCGGTCAGGGCCAGATCGTCATGGACGAAGACTGACCATCGTGTTTACTGGTGACACGGGAACGTCTCGATTTTGTATTTGTGTTGTGACCTCTTGTTTGAGACGAGTGTTCGGTTTTGCACCGGATGATCGGGCCATTGTTAGAGGCTGCCTGTTGTGGGAGGACCGTTGATGTACAACCTATCTCAGAGATCGGGATGTTGTCTACCGTGCAGACAAATGACCCAGCTGTTGCTGAGATTGATGAGATGTCGCTTCCAGAGCTTACGAGCTGAGATCGCTGAAGTTTCCAGGTAGAGATGCGACGGTAGATAGCTAGTCTACCACGAGTAGAGTTGAGCGGCTGAGATGATTCGTCAGATTTGATGCGCCGACACAGGCCCAGTTGAGTTAAAGATTTCCAGTGTGGAGAATATTACTCAGATCTAGAGTAGATCGATGCAAAGATGACGTTATTCGTTGGATGATCCGATAGGAGATTAGTAAGTGGACCAATTTCAGATAGATGACCTCACCCAGATGCGTTGTCAGTTGATTGAGAACGGATAAATAGGGTATATTCCTCCGATGATATGGACGCGTTCGGCTAGAGATCTTCTACAGAGTGATGAAGATACCGAGTTCGTGATTTCGAGTCCGTGTGAGAGATTCCAAATTGACTGTAATCGAGAACAATTGCAGTACGCAGATAGCAAGACGTGACATCGAAGTGGACGATAATAAAAACGAGTGGGACAAGAGGTTCGTGCGAGATATTAACGAGCGGTTGTTACTCCCTGTTAAGATTAGAGATCTGATATGTATATAGAGACGTTGGGATATGGCCAATTCTCGAGGAAATGCTGTGCTAAGAATGCGGATGTCCAGAAAACGAGAAAAGATTATGCAAGAGTACCAGCCTCCGTATAGTTCGGACTGGCCGCATTCTCATTATACGGCGAAGAGGACGGGACCGGTCCGCTACGTATTTACTCTGAAGTAAATACGCTAAGCGTATCTAAATAATATAAAAGTAAATACACAAGAGACAAGACATAATAAAACAACAACTTTATTTATTAACATTCTTTTGTACATGAAAAGTTAATACAACTGAAATAAAAGCGATGCCTAAACAATGGCATAACAGAAATGTAAAGTATTGAAAGGAAATGTGTACAATGAAACTAAAACGCAGGGTCTGCAGCAAACTGATCCAAGTCTTCAGCAGTAGGCTCGATCTCTGACGTGTCCAAATTACCTGACGACATTCAAAGAAGAAAGAAATAGAATGTCGTCAGCGAACAGGTCGCTCGGTAAGTCCCAAAGATAAGAGGAAAGTAAAATAGACAGAATAAGATGGTATCTTTTAAAGTTGTATTATCTTGTAGTAATGTTGTATTAACGTTGTTGTTTGTAGCTTGGTACAGAAAAATACCAGTGTATACGAGAGGAGTCTTTATATGCCAGAGACTAAAGGCAAGTATAGTATAAGGAACCGTTTATGCCACGGTACAACAGCAACTGGATTCATGTTAGGTGTATTAAGTCTTACAGTCTCGTGCCACTTTTAACACCTTCCGTACCAATCTACCCCTTAAACCCCGTAGTGTCTTATTTGTATTGTATTGTATTGTAAATTGTATTGATTGTATAATTGGATGACTGACCGAAACCATGATATCAGTAAACAGATGTAACTGTAGAATCATGTATGTAACTGGAGAATCATGTAAACTGGATGATCATGTAAATGGAATGTATATCCATGGTTCGGTTCAGTCAAGTTGTATAGATTGATAGATTGAATATATGGAATAATGGATTCATGGATTCGTGTTGAATTGTAATATTGTAGATTATAGATTGTAGATTGTACTTGAATGATGTTCAAGTCAGATTATAATGAGACTCAAACTTGAGTCAGACAATTAGAAAAGTGAATTGAAGCCCTGATTGTTTTGATATTATCGGTAACCGCTGCACATGGGCGGCAGGATTTGTGTCTTTTTCAAAGACGATTACCGTATTGATAACACCATTATTAAGTTGTCTACCTTAAGTAGGCAAGCACCCACTTCTCCGGCTCCCTGAGGCCTAAGAGATTGGTCCCGCTTAAACCTATATTTACTAGGGTCCTTATGGTAAATTATAGAACTTGAGGGGGTTTTATGTAAAAATACTTTTATATACTTTTCAAAATACACCCCAAGCATTTATTATTCGTCTTTAGAGTTGTAATAAATGTAGATTATATATTGTGATATTTCTAGTGAAAATATCCTAATTTCAGAAATAAAGGTATTTATTTGTAATATTGATTTGTATGGAATTCATGGTATTTTAGTGTAAAATTGATTCTTGTGATATTGTAGAAAATATGGAATATTTATAATACTTCAAAAATAGATATGTTTATATTATATATACATATATTTATATGAAAATAATTTTTGTATATATCTATAATATTCTAGAAATCTCGTTTTCTTAAGATGTCGTATTTTGAATCTTTCGAGACCGAATGATCTTTGCGGAGGTCTGAATCTCGCACTACTAAGCCCGAGGATGTGCGATAATCCGCACCATCCCGAACAGGTTCCCCAAATGGGTTGTAGCGGCGCTTTGCAAAGATTTGTATAAATACTAATCATTAAGGAAAACGATTTTATTAATTATGATATTTAAATGAAAAAGTGTCGTTTTCCCGTATTCTATGTTCTAGGGTCTCCTAAGTCAACTAGACTGCTCCTAACTGGTCCAAAGCGACAAGTTGTGAAATATCTCAAATCGCCTCTTCACCGCCAATTGTGGCCAGGTAAGTACAAGTGAAGAAAGGAGAGATCCGCTCATGAATCACCGTGAGACGGGCCTTTTAAAGTTACCTTTCTCACTTGTCTAGCCTAAATACCACAAAGTCAGGTTTAGATAAACGACTGAATACCCACAACCTTATCCTATTTTCATAATAAGTGGTATTTATTTATAAAGATGTATCAATACTAAATCTTTTAGAAATGGTTTTATTAAGTAAATGGTATTTAAATGAAAATGTTTGTTTTCCCGTATTCTAAGTTCTCAAGGGTATCGTGTTATGTTGCATATGAGTGTGTGAGGAGGTAGGTCGTTACCTCGTGATCTACTTAAAGGTATAGCAAGTTTAATGGAGTTAAATGTAGAATTGAAACAATGTGGTATTTAAGTGAAAAATACGATAAATTGAAATAGCCATCATTTTATGAAATGAAACTTGATCAATTTGGTTGATTAGTGTTTAATAGTCAACATGAGGGAGTTTAAGTATAATTGTATTAACGAGAAGTGGAGTTTTATGAAGAAACCGAAGCGGAAATCGGATTTGTTCCGATTCCTTCGGGTTTTGTAAATCCATATTTTTTTAATAGAAAAAAGAGATAGAAAATGGGACTTACGGGTTTTGGAAAATAATGAGAGTGAGATGGAAGGAGAGGGATCGCCGATGCGTCGCTTCATCGCCGAGAGCTCCTAGAACGATCACCGGAAGTTCACCGGGAATTTCGCCGTAGCTTCGCTTCGTGCTCGTTTTCAAAGTACACAAGATCTTTTGAGAATTTTAGAGAGTTGGCTCAGAGTTTTGGGGTGAGAGGGTAGAGAGTAGGGGTGGTATTTATAGGGTAGAGCTAGGGTTAGGGTAGATGAAAGGTTAAAATGAAAAATGTGATAAAATGTATTAAAAGTGGAGTAATTGGGGTTTTAAAAGAGCTCTGGAAATGGTCTGAGGCTAAAATTTTGCAAGTGCATAGGGAATGTGAAAAGACACAATTTTCATGTTGGGGCCGTCGCCGGAATCGACCGACTCGGGGGTGACTCGGCCGTGACTCGGTCGGAGGACTGAGTCGGCCGAGTCGAGACCGAGTTGGCCAATTCCCGGCTGAGTCAGGCGGCCAGGATCCCCCCCGACGGTTTATCTAACCTCTGGTAATGTTACATTTTTGGGTGTAGTGGGGTTTTTGTGAGATATGCATGTGTAAACCCTTGGTATTCTAAAGGTTTTAAAAAATTCAATATTAAAAATAATGTGGGGCATGGGATTTGAACTCTGGTGGCTTGGTTCAGCAGTGCAAGGTATTACTGATGAGCTACAAGCTCCTTCTTGTAATTAAGAAATGAAATAGATACTTAAAGTGGTAACAACAACATTAAATACTCCAAGTATACTTTAAATTTAAAGCAAATTTATATACACTAAAAATGGAGTTGTTACAGTATACCCTCCTTACAAAAATTTCGTTCTCGAAATTTACAACTTTTATTTGAGAACTAGTTTACAAAGAGGCGTGGATATCTTGCACGCATTTCATCTTCTCTTTCCCAAGTAGACTCTCCTGGAGTGTCTTTCCTCCACATTACTCGGACCAAGTTGACTTCCTTGTTCCGAAATGTCTTCACTTTCCTGTCCAGGATCTCCACAGGTTATTGCTCACAAGACAAGTCGGGTTGTATAGTGAGCTCGGAATGTTCAAGAACATGGCCGGGGTCACTCACATACCTTCTGAGTTAGGATATGTGGAACACATTATGCACTCCTTCTAATGAGGGTGGAAGCGCTAAGCGGTATGCCACTTCACCGATTCGTTCGAGTATGTCGAACGGTCCAATGTATCTCGGACTTAGCTTACCCCATCTTCCAAATCGGATCACTCCGCGGTTCGGAGATATCTTTAAGAACACATGATCTCCTGGCTAGAACTCCAAGTGACGTCTCTTTGCATCAGCCCAGTGCTTCTGTCGATCTTGAGCTATGCGCATCCTTTCCCTGATAGTACGAACCACATCAACAGTCGCTACTATCATCTCTGGTCCAAGAAGTTCCCTATCTCCGATGTCGTCCCAACTTAATGGTGATCTACACTTCCTTCCATATAATGCTGCAAAAGGTGCCATTCCTATGCTTGCTTGATAGCTGTTATTGTACGAGAACTCCATAAGATGCAGGTGATCTTCCCACGATCCTTTGAAGTCTAACGTACACGCTCTGAGCATATTCTCCAAGATCTGAATAGTTCACTCAGACTAACCATCTGTTTGTGGATGATAAGCCGTGGTGAAGTTCAGACTTGTTCCCAAGCTTGCTTGCAGACTCTGCCAAAACTGCGATCGGAACCTGGTGTCATGATCGAAGACAATGCAGACCGGTACTCCATGAAGTCTCACAATTTCCTGTATAAGTTCATGGGTATCAGAGATAGTACATTCTGAAGAGTTTAAATCTTTAAGTAGATTATTACCTCCATGTACTTCTTTGCTAGTGTCTCAGTTGATTGGCCAACTCGAAATGGAATGAAGTGAGCCAACTTTATAAGTCGATCCACAATGACCCATACGGCATCGTTACCCTTTGTGTTGCGAGGAAGAGCAGTCACAAAATCCATTGTGATGTATTGCCACTTCCATTCTAAGATTAGTAACGGTTGAAGTAGTCTAGCTGTCCTATGATATTCAGCCTTTACTTGCTGACACACCAAACATTTTGCGACGCTTCTGGCTACTTCACGCTTCATTCCATGCCACCAATAATTCTGACGTAGATCTTTGTACATTTTGGTATCTCCAGGATGTACTGAGTAGGGAGAGTTGTGAGCTTCTTTCATTAACTCTTCCCGTACAGGGCCTTTTGGTACACACAATCTGTTGTCGTATCTCAAAGATCCGTCTTCATGGATGATGAAGTCTGTTCTGAGTCCATTCTCCACTTGTTCTCTGATCTTTTGCAACTTAGCATCACTTGCTTGAGCCGCTTTAATCTGATTGACAATGGTTGATTGAACTTGTAAATTCATCAAACTTGAAGCGTTATCTGGCATGACTACCTCAATCTCCATCTGATGCAAGTCTTGTTGAAACTTCCACTGAGCGGTGAGATTCATTGATAATGGTTGGCGACTAAGTGCATCAGGTACCACACTCACCTTTCCTGGGTGATATTGCAAGTTGATGTCAAAGTCCGCCATGAGTTCTAACCATCTTCTCTGCCGCATATTCAACTCTTTCTGAGTAAACACGTATTTCAGACTCTTATGATCTGTGTAGATGTTCACTCGTTCACCAAGTAGATAATGGCGCCAAATCTTGAGAGCAAAGATGACGGCTGCCAACTCCAGGCCATGCATCGGATAATTGCGCTCGTGAGTCTTCAGTTGTCTTGAAGCATAAACCACAACCTTAGCGTGCTGATATATAACACATCCTAATCCCTTACCAGATGCATCGCAATGCACTTCGAATCCTCCAGATTGATCCGGTATGACGAGAATAGGTGCTGATGTCAACCTTGACTTGAGTTCTACGAAAGCTTGTTCACATGCTTCTGACCACACAAAATCTTCATCTTTACATATGAGCTTAGTCAGGGGTGTTGCTATCTTCGAAAAGCCTTCAATGAGCCTTCTGTAATATCCAGCTAAACCCAAGAAACTCCGAATATCCTTCACTGAATTTGGTGTAGGCCATTCGCTAACTGCTGAAACTTTCGCTGGATCCACAGAGATTCCTTCTCCTGATACGATATGTCCAAGAAAACCAACTTGCTTTAGCCAAAACTCACACTTGCTGTACTTGGCATAAAGCTGATGTTGTCGAAGAGTTTTCAGGACAATTCGTAGGTGCTCTGCATGCTCTTTCCAACTCTTAGAATACACCAGGATGTCGTCGATGAAGATGACAACAAACCTGTCTAAGTACTTCCGGAAAACTTGATTCATTAGGTTCATGAATATTGCTGGTGCATTGGTCATTCCAAATAGCATCACTATAAATTCGTAATGTCCATAGCGTGTTCTGAAAGCTGTTTTGTGAATATCAGCTTCCTTGACCTTCACCTGATGATAACCTGAACGAAGATCCAATTTAGAGAACACACAAGATCCACTTAGCTGATCGAATAAATCGTTGATGCGCGGAAGTGGATATTTGTTCTTTATCGTGACTTCGTTCAAGGCTCTATATTCGATGCACATTCTGTATAAACCTTCCTTCTTCTTCACAAGTAGTACAGGTGCTCCCCAACTTGAAGTGCTGGGACGAATCCATCCTTTCGCCAATAATTCGTTCAACTGTGTTCGGACTTCCTTCAAACCTTCCGGACTTAGTCTATAAGGTGCTTTGATCACCGGTTGTGCTCCTGGTACTAAATCAATACTGAATTCAAGAGCTCGGTCGGGAGGCAAACCTGATATACCGTCAGGAAATACATCGTCGAACTCTCGAACCACATCTGGTCTTGATTCTTCCTCCGCTTGAGCCGCTGCAACTACTGCTTCCCTTGGCTTCGCTTTGTAGGTACTTGGCTCCAGGGTACGGTCTCCGCTTTTGAAATATAAGACCGGATGGTCTGGAATCTCGAATACTACCCTCCTTTGACGACAGTCAATGGTAGCATAAAAAGTTCCAAACCAATCCATTCCTAGAACCACATCGAAGTTCGGTATGTCCAGTATTTTGAAGTCAGCATAAAACTCTCTGCTACAGACGACGACTGGACACAAACTGTATCCCATGGTTGCCTTTAGAATGCCATTTCCTGAACTGACATTCCAGCTGGATACAAGCGGTGTGACTGGAATCGCATGGGTTCGGACGAACCGTTGCGACATAAAGCAGTGAGATGCTCCAGTATCAAACAGTGCTAGTGTAGGTAGTGAGTCTACTAAGATTGTACCTAAGGTATGTGGGATATGTTTTAGGTATAGGAAAAGTATGTAGGATAGTTATCAAGACTGAAAGAAATTTAAGAAAGAAATGGTTACCAGTCATAACTTGGCCAGTGGCTTCAGCTTCTTCCACTGTCATCGTGAAAGCCTGGCGCCTTGGTACATTCCTCCTGGCCTGAGAAGCATTCCTCGGAACGTTCCTTTGAGCTTGATGGAACTGACGAGGAGGTGGTGCAGCTTGTGGTCCTCTGGGTGGTGCAGGTAGTGCAAGTCTTGGAGCAGGGGCTTGGATGGCCGGGCGCTGTGGGTAATTGTTTGCTGGCCTGAGTGCAACAATTGGATTTTGTTTATGAGGAAAAGACCCAATACCATGAGCAGCTGAGCCGCAGATCAAGCAAAGGTTGTTCGCACGCCGGCAATCTTTCGCCAGATGCCCATTTCTCTTGCAGTAGTTACAAAAGGCTAGGCTGGGCCTGTTGATTGGTGCTCCTGGACGTCTTGCCACAAAAAGTAGTCTGGACGAGGCTCCTCCTGCCATCTGGTTGGTAGGGCGCTTAACTTCTGCAGACTGGGGTCTGCCCCTTGCTTTTATCACTACCTCATAACTGCGGGCAGCTTCCAGAGCATCCTCATGAGTTGGAAATTTCCCTGTGGCTAGTGCAGCCTGAATTTCCGTGTCCAAACCTTGTTGAAAGCGACAGGCTCTGATATCATCCGTCGGTATCAAGTGTGCCGCGAATCTGTTTAAAGGATTGTGTTAGCTGTGTAGTATGCGATATTTAAAAATTGAACTATTGTGACATATCTTACTGACTTAGCATGGTGAATTCGGCGTCATACTCATCTACTGACTTGTCCCACATCGAACCTTATTGTAGATGAATGAACTGCTGTTCCATGGCAAATCTGGCAGTCACAGGGAAGTACTTCGCATCGAACTTATCGCGAAAAGTCTTCCATTCAATAGGCTGTACAAGACGGCTTTCTTCCGCCTTCCACCAGTCGCGAGCATTGTCCGTGAGCTGCAGTTTCGCCACACGGACCCAAGCTATGTCTGGCACTTGTGCTGCCGCCAGATCATCCTCTATGCTTTGTGCCTGTTAGTTATATGTATGCCCTAGAGGCCATTACTGTACATAGGATGTATATTGTAGTGGATGCTGGGACATATATAGGGAGGACTTTCTTGCTCGACATGATAGTATGCTATCTGGTTGCTCTTTACCTTAACGTGTACAGTGATTGTATCTCTGTTACATGTTGGTAAAGCCCTTAGGATGTGTACTTGACTACCTGGACTATGATACGGATCATACTAGTGGGGACATGGTAGTCCATAAGTACATCCTTCAAGGTCCCTAGTCGTGGGTATATCGAGACAGGGCATCGATATACCAGTGTAGACTAGCGTATACCTTCTCGACACATACAGATGGGCGATGGATGATCCCATATCCATTGGTGTTTGACATCAGAGATGATATACGGGTGCTCAGTGGAGACTGGGTACACTGGACGGACTCGCCGAGAACTCCCAGATGGTATTATACCTCACGTCAGATGGCAGTTCTCTGGTGACACTGGTACAGGTTAGTCTGTAGACCCGAGATCGTCATAGAGTCTTGTGTGATTCCCACTGTGCTTTGATTTCCACCTTAACACGTCCAATAGGGTGTGCAAAACGGTGGTTTTTGGGTACAGTCCCGAATCACATGGAGGCAATGGGCGATAGAAGGGGATTCGTCTCTCCCGGTATAGGGAGTTGATGTTGCGCTGTGTTCGATTGGCTATAACCGGAAATCCCTGGCCAGGGTTGTTGAGATTTACTGGTAAGTGTTACCAGTAGTTTCTCGAACTGTTATAGACCTCATATCGACATGACTTATCGAGCTACTGGGGTCTGACGTTTACCACCCATAGGCGAGATATGCGATATATCAGATGACGAGACCGGACTCTACGGTAAGTGTTACTGGTTGGATTCACAGGAGTGTGAGCGGGCTTGCTCGTTGATCTTCTGATCGCTCAATACCCGGGTGGCCGTTACGTTTAGCAGACCGTTTGCGGCTTGTGGGTGTTTGATATGATCATCACCTGCTGCCGGCGTATTGACGAGTCTTTAGAGTCCTACACAGAGGTTTCCTGGCTCAAGCGAAACGAAATAGGAGCGCATATGAGATATGTGCGGGACCGAGAATAATACCAGTATGTGATACTGTATTCTATTCTTGCGATTTGTATCATCGGACGGTTATATGTGATATAGCCGGGTTACCGAATCAAGTGTTGATTCGATACATTGATACACTTGATATTAGTCGGTTATATGCGATATGACCGGATCATTAAATCAAGTGTTGATTTAATGATTTAATGTATAATTATATATTTGATATATTACTTTACATTAACTAGTATTGGATCACTTAAGATTGATTTTCTTACTTGATGTGCACAAGTAGTATATGTAATATATTTTTGTGCACTTGATTGTATCATGTTTGATGATACATGCAAACTTGGGTGTGTGCTATACACCATGTTAAGTTAATGGTTAGGGTTTCATTTGCCTTATTTATTTATTTCATTCATTTATTTTTGGCAAGAAACAAAAACAAAATGGTGGTGGCTTTTCTCACTTTGGCTTGAAGCTTCATGAAGCTTCAAAGCATCTTTGACAAAGTCTAAGCCATTTTGTTTTATTCTTAACCCAACCATTAGCCTAAACCCTAGTTTATTCTCTACATGAATTTATCTAACCCATGGTTGCATTATGATAACTTCACTTGAATTTTCTTTTCCAATTAATTCATTCTTTTTCTTTCTTCTTCTTCCTCTTCAAGAAGAAAGAAAACCATTGCTAGAAAAATTTCAAGTGTTGATATCAAGTGAGAAATCCAAATCCAAAGTGAACCCACTTCCTATTTCTTCATCCTCTATCACTTGCCATGTTGTATAGGGTGTTTTCTTCACAAGGTTCATGACCAAGTGAAGATGGAGCTTGAGTTTGAGTCGCCTCGACGTAGATCATCTTCGGCACCGAAGTCAACGACCTAGCCCGCTCATTTTTCCGATGAAATCGACGCTAGAGTCCGGGATCCTGATGATCGCAGCGAAGGGATGTCATCTCAGAGCTAAAGAAGTGGTGGACCGGATCTACAAAGGTTGTATTTCCTTTCACTTATTAGTAAAGCAGTTTACTAGCTTGTTGTTTCGCCAAATTTCTAGTTAACGATCTATATTAGGGTTTCTCGGCACAAGAAAATTTTGATTTTGGCATGGTTGATGCCTTGTGGAACCTCTTGAGTGTGCCTAGGAACCCTACAGTGGTATCAGAGCTTAGCTAGAGGTTTAGGCGAAGTGTAGACGATGTTTTAAGTCCGATCGAAACACGAAACCCTAATCCGACCCCTTCTCTATACAATTTTTAAAACAGTGGATTTTTCCAGATTAAAAATTTCCAAAAAATTCAGCAGGGAAATGTAGGAGTTACTGTGCAGCACGTGCACTTAACTCGACAGAAGCGCCGCGGAACCGCGTCCCCACCCTGGTTTGTGCGGCGGTTCCGCGGCCATTTTGTTGAATTAGTGCACGTGGTTTGCACAGTAATTTGTTTCTGTTAGTGCTGTGTTTTATGGGAATTTTTAATATTTACTCAAGAGTTGAGTTTTCTGGGTTGTATTGGGGACTCGGTGTTTCGATCGGGAAGTTTAACTTCGTTTATGGGTTTTTCCGGATGATTTTAGAAAATGTTGAAAAGTTCGATCGGATATAAATACCCACTTTTTCCTTTGTCGGGAAATTTCCAAGTGTTGGATCTTTCCGTAGTTTAAGAACGTTCGAAGTAGTGTAAGTAACGCGATGGACCCTCTAGAAGACAACAAACCTTAACTCGATTATGTGACCGTCTTGAACTGCCCTTTGAACCTTAGGGTTTGGGGCAGTACGGCGTGCCACATGTGAGGCGTTGGCTTGACCCTTCTACGGCTGGACCGTTGGTACTGTGGCATGAAGTGAATGTTCTTAAACTTATTTCATGTGTTGAGCTGTTTCGGGAAAACTTGGGTGTTTGACTGTTCGATCGGAAAGTTTAACATTTTCTATTTATCTGGAATGTGATACAATATTTGGAATTCACAAGTAGTTATGAGATAACTAATATGAATGTTATAAACATAGCACTTTAGTCTCACTTGATCGGTTGCCACGGAATTTTGATGCGATCAAAACTCTGTCGCAATCACGTAGCGTACGCGGATACTCGCCGGGTAAACTTAATAGACAGCTACACCCCATAGCCCCGACCAAGTGACTGTAGGAGAACCCCATCGCCGAAAGCATCTGTTCGGGTGCTCGCGGCAGCGGTGTTCCGCCTTAGTGCACTTCGTCGACGGTATCGGGGGTGCGGCCGTCTACTAAAGTTTGCGACGAGCATTCGATCAGAATGTCGGGAATCCTGTTGAATTGCCCGACTTGATATTGAAAAGTGTTTTCGATATAGAGACTAAAATGCGGGGTTTATAATTGTTAGGCATGCGATGTCTAAGTAATTCATTTGATTAGGCATGCGATGTCTAAGCAGGTTGCGGATTCCAACTGTTGTAGTTTTACACTTTTTTTTCTGCGACCGTAAGTGTAATATGTGATATCGCAGGTTTCGTTGCTATATGTCAACGACAATTGGGATGGGCATATTTACTTACGTTGATGACATGTGATGTTATGTGTTGCTGGATATGTTATATTGGATCGTCGTGTTTGAATAGCCGGGGGGGTTTTATGTGAGATGAGTGTTTTTCATTTTCATTCATGTAAAAATTTGTATGTAATATTCTTTTATTGGGGCACTTCCAGGTTGCGGAAGATGTCACCTTTTGTATATTATTTACTTTTCCGCACTAGGATAGACCCAAGGAGGGGAGCACAAGTAACCGGGTTCTGGAGTCCAGTGGGAGACCAACTCAAGGAGTCGAGTCCGGGTCTCCTAACTCTAGAATTGGTAGGGTTGCTTGCCGCTCTCGTAGGGGTCTAGGGGTGTAGGTTTGGCTATTCATCGCAACCGTGGAATCCGTGTTTTATACAGGCTCGTATTAAAAACACGGACGTCCTAGTATATCCAATGTTTCATATGTTTCTTCTGCTGCGATATCTGTGATGTGATCATTTGATATACTGTGATGAATACTGTATATAGTATATATGATATATTATATAGACGTTACTTATGTTTTACACCCGCGCTAGCCCTGCCCCGCTCTGCCGTTGGTCACCTAACCTAACGGTGCACGAGGGGACATCGAGGCTAATGCGGATGGCATAAGTGTACGTCGTTTTTATCTGTGATGTTTAGGTGACTTAAATGATGGGACTTCATTAATGAGATTAATGAAAGAAAATAAACTTAAAAGATGTTGTGGAATCAAATTTCAAAATTAAAACAGGTAGCTACAGTTCTTGCTTTGCACAGCGGTATATATGATATATCCCGCACCTTATTCGATGAGGAAAGGGCCGACGATCCCTTCACCGGGAGTGACCCCTTTAGCAATAACTGGCAGATGCTACAACCCTCGGTTTGTCTTTTGATTGCTTTTAAGAGTTTTTGCTTTGCACAGTGATATATATGATATATTCCGCACCTTATTCGATGAGGAAAGGGTCGACGATCCCTTCACCGGGAGTGACCCCTTTAGCAAAACTAGAAAAGCCTCAAAAACACTCCATTTTAAAATCATTTGATTCTACAACGATATCAAGTTCATTACGCAATAGGTTTTCAGAAAAACCTGTCGTAGCCTTCCGTCATTTCAGATAAGTCCTACTTAGTATTCGTGCTACGTTTGTTGGCCTGCGTCAAGGGTAGTGTGCGGTAGCTAACTAGTATTTATCTGTTTATGCATATGATGCAGATTGGATTAGGGTAGTCGTGCGACTTTGTTGGCCTGCGTCAAGGGTCGTACGGGTAGGTTTAATTCAATTAAGAAATGACAGGTTGAACTTGACTAGCGGACTATGATTTGTTGGCCTGCGTCAAGGTCATAGGACGCTAGGGGCAAAATATTATCGGAAATTTCAAGTGTTGAAATTTGCAATGAGATTGCATACCTTCTATGAGATAGTTGGATCCCGATACCCTCTGCGAGTAAGAGTTACTCCTGGGAGAGTTTTACACATTACAATTAGCCGATCAAGTAGGTGTCTAGAAAGGTGTTAACGAGGTTACGCCTCTGGAAAAACGAGGTTTACATTAATTAGGTTCGTGCGAAAGCACGGGGGACCTCCCTCAAAGTACCGACACTGGCCTGGCTGAAAGATTGGCGAACTTGTAGTGTGTAATTAATCCCGGCTATTCTTTCCTTTTAGGGTTTGAAGGAAGATTTGATAAAAACAGTGGGAGTCATCCTGATTAGATAAAATAATAACCAATCTATTCTTGCAAGAGCACACGCTGAGTGTTTTCTTCTCTCTCTCCAGGTAGCGACCATATCACGCCTTAATCAAGATAATAATACGGATGTATTGACCGAACCCGCTTGTTATACTGAGCTGGGGAACGTTGGTCCCGCTCCAACTTATAATTGTTATAAGACAGAGCAGGAAATTCGGGAATACCAGATTTCCCGTGCCGCCCAAACGAAGAAAGTGCATGCTGATGCATCTTCTTTGGGTATGTTCATTACAGAGAACTGTTTCTTTTTATCCTCTACGTCCTCGGCATTTGATACCGGATCAGGATCCCAGATATGTAATCTGTTACATAGGGCTACAGAAAGGTAGAGAACTCAGAACGGGTGACAAGTTTCATGAGACAGAAAATGGTGCAAGCGTTGCAGCCAAGTCTGTTGGTCACTGTCACCATGTATTACCAATACATTGATTCTGAATGAATGTTATTAGATACCGAACCTGATATACAAAATCATATCAGTCTCTTTATTAGTAAAGAAATGATAAAATTTTGTATTGTTGGATAATGTTTTGAACATTTTCTATATCAAAAGTTGATCGGTTCAGGCACGTTATCTAAAAGCATTGACGTTCTAAATCAAACTACAGTTCTTAGTATACAGAACACACACAAGAGGAAGAGTTCAGAAATGAACGAATCCTTCTTGAGGCATTGTAGACTAAGTCATATCAATGCGACCCGACTGGCTGAAGTTACATTTAGATGCATATTTAAATCAGTTTGAATTTACATCTTGTGAAACTTGCCAGTCATGTCACAAAGATAAAATGACCATAGCTCTGTTTGCTGGAAACAGAGAAAGAGTTAGTGAACTCTTGGGATGATACATGTTGATGTATGAAGGTCCCCTGTCTACATATGCCAAAACCGGTTCTTTGTACTTCATTACATTCTCCGATGATCTCTTTAGATTCAGACATATGTTCCTGTTGAAACACAAGTCCGAACCTTTTGAGATATTCACAGAATATAAGTTAGAAGTAGAGAACCAAAAAGGGTATAAGTATTATGTCCTTTGATGTGATCAAAGAGGAGAATACTTGAGCACGGAATTCTTGGACTTTTCTAAAGGAGAATGAGATTCTCTCTCAGCATTACTCCTCCGTATACACCACAGCACGTCGGTGTATCGGGGCGGAGCAATCACACCCTATATGATAAGGTGTGCTCTATGATGAGTACTACTGAGTTACCTATTTCCTTTTTGGGAGTTATGCGCTTGAGAAGCTGCATACCTATTGAATAGGGTTCAAATCAAATCAGTTGCCTACCACTTCATATGTGATATGGAAAGGGAAGAGCCCATATCTTAAGTTAGTTAAGATTTGGAGTTGTCCGGCCTATGTCTAAAAGGCAAAATCCAGACAAGCTCGAGGCAAGGTCTGTTATGTAGAACTGGAAATGTTCCAGCTATACAAACTGCAGCTGATGATTTGGTAGAACCGAAGGATTCAACAGTTCCCAACGAACCTCAGCCTCTCCGCCGATCTAGTAGGGTTCCTCACCCACCTGAGAAATACTTCAGTTTCTCTATGACAGTGGGAGCGGGGATTGCATCATGAGATGATGACCCAACTAGTTTCGGGCTGGCCATCTAAAGTAGGACTCTGTAAGAATGGCTGGATGCTTAGCAATCTGAGATGGAATCCTTATACACCAACAAAGTATGGACTTTGGTTGCTTTATCTGAAGGGTTAAATACCCATCAGGAGCAAGTATATCTTGAGAAGATTACTTGGTGTACATGGAAAAGTTGAGACTTTCAAAGCTAGACTTGTTAAAGCTTTACATCATTAACCAGGTATGGATTATGATGAAACCTTTTCTAAGTATCTATGCTTAAGTCCATCCAGATCCTATTTGCCACGGCTACATACCATGACTACGATATCTGCTGGTTGGGTGTCATGACTGCTTTTCTAAAATGATGTTTTAGAAGAGAGCATCTGTAAGTACACAGTCAGAAGGCTTCATAGACAGTGGGAGCAGCGGAAACGTGTACAAGATGCTTTATAAGATTAAAGCAGGCATCGCGGAGTTGGAACATCTGTTTTGATGAGATAGTCAAAGAGTTTGACATCATCAAAATGGTAGATGAACCTTGTATATACAAAAAGGTAGTAGGGAGTATGGTGGTGATCCTCGTAGAGTACATGGATGACATACTCTTGATGGGGAAGCAGTTTCCTAAGCTACGCCCGGTCAATCTCCGCTTATCACAAGGATTCTCTATAAAGGATCAAACTGATATCTCCTAAATCCTAGGTTTTGGATCTATGAGATAGATCTAATTGGATGTTAGGATACTCACTAGTTGTAGTGAGATGCTATCAATCGATCTAGGGAGAATCACTGGAAGTGTTCCAGAGTGATAAGGACGACTGAAAGTCAATCACAGGCATTGTCTTTACCCTCAGTAAAGGGACGATATGTTGGAAGAGTTCCAAGCTAGATACCGTGGCAAACTAGACGATCAAGGATGGATACATCGCTACTTAAGATGCTACCAAAGAGGCAGTCTGGATGTATATTTGTTCATGAGATGAACTTAGTTCCTCCCATTATGTGACAATGGAGTTGTGGCTTATGCCAAGAAACGTCCGTCCCATCAGTGATACAGACATATTCTAAGGCAAGTGTCACCTGATCATGGAGATGGATGATCTCAAGGGAATCGAGGTTAGGAGAGTAGACTCAGAGGACAACACGGCGGATCCACTCACGAAGGCCTTTTCCCAGAGAGAGACTTTTGTGGGATGGTTGAGTATGAGATACTACAACCACTGCTATCAGATGGCCCTAGTGCAAGTGGGAGATTGTTAGTTATATGTATGCCCTAGAGGCCATTACTGTACATAGGATGTATATTGTAGTGGATGCTGGGACATATATAGGGAGGACTTTCTTGCTCGACATGATAGTATTGTAGGGTTTCTAGGCACACTCAAGAGGTTCCACAAGGCATCAACAATGCCAAATTCAAATTTTTCTTGTGCCGAGAAACCCTAAACTAGATCGATTACTAGAGGTAAGGCGAAAAGAAAAGCAAGCAAACTACTTTGCTAACAAGTGAATGGAAATACAACCTTTGTAGATCCGGTCCTCCACTTCTTTAGCTCCGTGATGACGTCCCTTCGCTGCGATCACCGGGATCCCGGACTCTAGCGATGGTTTCGTCGGGGAAATGAGCGGGCTAGGTCGTTGACTTCGATGCCGAAGATGATCTACGTTGAAGCAACTCTAACTCAAGCTCCATCTTTACTAGGTCATGAAACTTGTGAAGAAAACACCCAATACAACATGGCAAGTGGTAGAGGATGAAAAAATAGGAAGTGGGTTCACTTTGGATTTGGATTTCTCACTTGATTTCAACACTTGAAATTTTCTAGCAAGGTTTTCTTTTCTTCCTCAAGAAGAAAAAGAAGAAGAAAAGAATATCAATTCTCTTAAAAATGAAAAATCAAGTGAAGAGTTATCATAATACAACCATGGATGAAGTAAACTCATGTAGAGAATAAACTAGGGTTTAGGTGTAATGGTTAGGTTAAGGTATAAAACAAAATGGCTAGACTTTTCAAAGCTTCATGAAGCTTCAAGTAAAAAACAAGAAAAGCTACCATTTTGTTTAATCAAAATAAATAAAAAGAATAAATAAAACACTAACCATTAACCTAAACAATGGTGTATAGCAAACACACACCCAAGTTTGCATGTATCATCAAATATGATACAATCTAGTGCACAAAAATATATCACATATACAACTTGTGCACATCAAGTGAGAAGATCAATCTTAAGTGAACCAATACTAGTTAATGTAAAGTAATATATCAAATATATAATTATACATTAAATCATTAAATTAATACTTGATTTAACGATCCGGTCATATCTCATATAACCGACTAATATCAAGTGTATCAGTATATCGAATCAACACTTGATTCGGTAACCCGGCTATATCACATATAACCGACCGATGATACAAATCTCGAGAATAGAATACAGTATCATATACTGGTATTATTCTCGGTCCCGCACATATCTCATATGCGCTCCTATTTTGTTTCGCTTGAGCCAGGAAACCTCTGTGTAGGACTCTAATGACTCGTCAATACGCCGGCAGCAGGTGATGATCATATCAAACACCTACATGCCGCAAGCGGTCTGCTAAACGTAACGGCCACCCGGGTATTGAGCGATCAGAAGATCAACGAGCAAGCCCGCTCACACTCCTGTGAATCCAACCAGTAACACTTACCGCACAGTCCGGTCTGTTCGTCTGATATGTCGCATATCTCGTCTAGGGGTGGTAAACGTCAGACCCCAATAGCTCGATAAGTCGTGTCGATATGAGGTCTATAACAGTTCGAGAAACTACTGGTAACACTTACCAGTAAATCTCAGCAACCCTGGCCAAGGATTTCCGGTTATAGCCAATCGAACACAGCACAACATCAACTCCCTATACCGGGAGAGACGAATCCCCTCCTATCGCTCATTGCCCCCATGTGATTCGAGACTGTACCCAAAAACCACCGTTTTGCATGCCCTCTTGGACGTGGTAAGGTGGAAATCAAAGCACAGTGGGAATCACACAAGACTCTATGACGATCTCGGGTCTATAGACTAACCTGTACCAGTGTCACCAGAGAACTGCCATCTGACGTAAGGTATAATACCATCTGGGAGTTCTCGGCGAGTCCGTCCAGTGTACCTAGTCTCCACTGAGCACCCGTATATCATCTATGATGTCAAACACCAATGGATATGGGATCATCCATCGCCCATCTGTATGGGTCGAGAAGGTATACGCTAGTCTACTCTGGTATATCGATGCCCCGTCTCGATACACCCACGACTAGGGACCTTGAAGGATGTACTTATGGACTACCATGTCCCCATTAGTATGATCCGCATCATAGTCCAGGTAGTCAAGTACACGTCCTAAAGGCTTTACCAACATGTAACAAAGAGACAATCAGTGTACACGTTAAGGTAAAGAGTAACCAGATAGCATACTATCATGTCGAGCAAGAAAGTCCTCCCTATATATGTCCAAGCAACCACTACAATATACATCCTATGTACAGTAATGGCCTCTAGGGCATACATATAACTAACAATCTCCCACTAGCACTAGGGTCATCTGTAGCAGTGGTTGTTGTTCATATCAGATTTTTGCATTTTCATACCGCCCAATTTTTGTCACATTGCATATCGGTAGATACTCTTGAGCCGTGTTTGCTAGTCAATTGCAGGATACAGGTTCTCGGTTCTAAAAATGGAGAAATTCATGGAAAACACGACAAAATCCGGGTTCCTGCCAATCACTGAGAAAACACGGTCTCCGTACTTCATCCGTATGTTGCCAGATACCAGTTTTGGAAGACAAAATGGCAAATCAATGTCGTTTTCATGCACAAGGCTCAATGGCAGCACAAGATCCAAGAAATCTACGCGGAGCTCAAGAAAATCATGACAAAAGACAACACATCCAATCACCCTTTTGGTCAACAGAAATTCTGGAAAAATTGTGAAGAAATTTCCAGAAAATACATATACCAGAATAAAGGGGACATCAAACCAGGGAAGCACAAGAAAATTGGGGAGCCAACTCCTCTATTAGGCCGCGGATCCGCGGCCTAAGCATGCTTAGGCCGCGGATCCGCGGCCTTATGGTGGCGGCAGACAGAGAGTTTTCAGGGGTAGAATTGTCTTTTCATTTAGGTTCTGGTGGTCGCCCTAGGTTTTCATTTTTCAGCCTATAAATAGCCCAGAACTTTGTGAAGGAAAGGGTCTATAATCTTGTATTCTCATTTTCTAGGTTTTAGTTGTTTTCTTCTTCCTCTTCTCATCTCTTCTCCATTAAAACTTGTAATGAGCTTGGTGAGTGAAGAATGGTGAATAAAGAAGATCATTTTATTATCATGCTTGTCTTGCTCTTTCTATAATTGTTGTAATTTTAATTTGTTAACTAGTTGTTGTTATTTCTTGTTGTTTCTTTCCTCTCTCTTTTTCTTTATCCTTAACACAACCATGATGCTTACGCTTGATCCTTGCCAAGGTGAGCTCGTAAATAGCTAGTTGTTATCTTATAATCTCTTTCTTTCTATCTTCCTCTTTTGTTTTGTTTTACTTTTCCGTATCATGATGTGCGAGTAGTTTCATACTTGTTAGGGTAGGATAAAGGAAGTTTGAGAGAAGGAAATCTCTCTCACTCTTTCCTTGCCCAACAGCTTAATTCGACTCCCGTTAATTGAACCACAATCCGCTCCTTACGGCACCCTATCCTACATGATAGCGGTGATTCCGTAGTGAGACCGGTTGTGGTTGAATTAACCGGAGGTTATGGCTAAGAGCCAAGAACGGACGGACAAGCACCAAAAGGAAGAACTTATGCGTTGGAAAGCCTAGCTTATACTCGCAAGTTCCTTCCTAGTCGTGCTAATCCCCATTGTTGCCGATTACCATAACACCGATATTAAGAGGGGCAACGAAAGATGTGGGAGACTCCTAACTCAAACTAACCTAATCCTAACCCTAACAAGCTCTCTTTACATATCAATTTACCGCTGAATTAATCACAACAAAATCTGAAAAACTGGACTTAACTTGTTAAAGCACATAGAAAAAGATTCCCATCTCCCTGCGGACGACCCGTACTCAACCGGCTAGCTACAAGCGAAACCGTCTTGATTGCGATATTTAACTAAAACTTGAACACGCAGAATCTCTACCAATTAAATGGCGCCGTTGCCGGGGAGACGGTAGTTTATTTCCTTGTGTAATTTCGGGTTAACTTGTGAATATAACCGAAAAACAAAACAAAAAAATATACTTTGTAAAAAAATCATCTTGTTATTTTTGATTAGCTTTTGTGCAAGTGTGCAGGAAAATACGAAGTTCAAGATCGGCGCCAAAGACGTCGGATAATACGGAGTTCAAGTACAGTGCCAAAGACGTGGGAAGATAGACCCACATCTCGCGGCTACACCGCGACGGATTGAAACGAAGCAAACGGTCTACTGTCAAGATCTGGAGCAGGTACAGTGAGCAAATAAAAATTCAGAAGATCCATACAAGCAGAGGACAAACACAGGAGCTCACACCAGAAACCCAGAAGCCCAAGTCCCTGTTCTTGCCGCGGAACCGCGGCAAAAGAGGGCTTAGGCCGCGGATCCGCGGCCACTTGGTGCCTTTGGGCTGCCAAAATCTCTCTGTAAGTCTCTCTCTTCTCTCCTACTCCTCTGGACTCCAATAAATTGTGTTTTCTGCAGATTTCTTTGCGCAAACTCTTCTTCCCCTTCCAATAAACTGTTCTTGTGCAGGATTCTTTGCGCCGCGCTAAAAATAAAATTGTTTGCAGTTGATTTGTTACTGCTTTGCATTTCTTTAATACGGACTTAAGGGGCTTGAAACCAATTCAGATTGGGTGGGGATTTCATCACCCTTCCCAGGACCCCAAAAATCACAAAAGCATATGCATTGTCCATTGTAAATTAAAAAAATACTAGACTTCAGCCCTGAGGACTTCGCGCTCATTAGGAGAAGTTAAACCGTGTTTAGAACCTCGCTTAACGGTATATTGTTTACGGGGTGTCTAGGAAAGTGTTAACGGCGCAACCGCCAAAAGAGAAAGGGTTATTTAATTAATGAACTTCGCGAAAGCGTTGGAAAACCTCCCCTTATCTCTGCACTTACCTGGCCTCGTGATCAGTGTATTTTTAAGCCCGTTTCTCGACACAGTTTTGCTTCGACAATCAAGTTCTGGAGCAGGTCCAGCAGACCTAGGTGACTCTAGATCTAGGTGTGATTGTGCATATCTTGTTTGTGATTGCTTAAAGCCGTAAGTCCGTACATATTTCTGTAAAGCTCTTTCTAAAAAAAAAAAGAAAAAAATCAAAAACTTTTATAAAAACTTGCCCTTTGTCGCCAAAATCCATTTTTCACCCACCACCCATCGCCTTTCTCCATTGACGTTTTCTTACCCTCACCTTCTCCGCTTTGACTATACTAAATTCGTTTAGTGTATGTCCGCTTGGACTCGGGACACTAGCGCCCGTCTAGTCCGCGTTACGTTAGTCGCTACCGACTACGCGATCGACTCCGAAGTCGATACTCCGTCCACTCCTCTTTCACCCCTTCCTTTGCCGGCCAACTCCGACGTTGACCGGAATTCTGTTCATACATCTTCACCTTCACCTTCACCAACCTCTTCTTCCGCGATGTCAGGATTTAATCCGAACATCTCTTTGACTACCCCTGGATTGGCTCCACCTCCTACGGAGACCAATATCCCACCACCACCGCCTGTTGTAGCGCCGCAGCGAATCGCGCTCCAGGATCGTTTCTATCCCACCCGTTCTGCACTCCCCACCTGCCTTTCTCTTCCTCCGGCCAATGGGGACAACTTTGAAATTAAGCCCCACTTCATCAACATGCTTCCACGTTTTCATAGGCTTGAATCTGAAGATGCCTATATCTTCATCAATAAATTTCAAAACATCTGTGCCATGATGAAAACCACCCAGCTGTCGGACGATGCTATACGTCTACGGGTCATTCCGTTCACTCTATGTGATCTTGCTGAAAAATGGCTGCATAGCACTGCTTCCCACTCCATAACCAGCTGGGATGAGTTTGTTAAAGCGTTTCTCAAAAAGTTTTATCCGAATCATAAAACCGCAAGGATTCGAAATGAAATCAACCAATTCTCTCAGCTTCCTTCTGAACCCTTCTGGAAGTGCTTTGACCGGTACAAAGACCTTCTTGTTCAGTGTCCTCACCACGGTATAGAGAAATGGCAACTCTGCCAAACCTTATACGAGGGCCTGAACCCAGCAACGAAGCAATTGTTGGAAACCATCTGTCAGGGCCACTTCCTATCGAAATCTGACGAGGAAGCGTGGCAGTTCTTTGACGACCTTGCGGAGCAAACGCTACAATGGGAGAGCACCAGACCGACTTCTTCTTCTTTTACCTCCACTTCTACCAGTCAGTCTAGGGTAGGAATTCACCAACTTGATGTCTCTATTGCGATGAAAGCTGAAATGGCTGCAATAACAAGAAAGCTTGAAGCGATAGAGAGCAAATTTTCTTCTCCTGCTCCTGCCCCTGTTCTCCCCCTTCGTACCATTTGCGCTTGTTGTTCCGATCCTTCTCATTTGACCGAAGAGTGTCCTTACAATCCACCCTCGCAAGGACAGGATCAGGTTAATGCTGCATTCCAGCAAAGACCGAGGAATGATCCATACTCTTCCACCTACAATCCCGGTTGGAGGAACCACCCCAATTTCGCCTGGAATCGGAATCAGAATCAATTCCAAGGCAACAATTTCCAAAGGGCCCCTCCGCCGCAACAACAAGCGCAACAACAAACTCAGTATCAGCAGCCCTTCCAACCCTAGCCTTTCTAAAATCAGACGAACAACTTTGCACCCAACAATTCTTTTCCACCAAACAACTTTGTTCCGTCAAACAACGATAAGGTTTCCTCGCTCGAACGAAGTCTGGAGGCGTTCGTTAAACAATCGACACAATCCACCGCAAACATCCAGTCTTCCATTCAGTCCTTAGTACAACACACTGCCGCACACGGTCAAAGCATCAAGACCATCGAGGCCCAGATTGCACAGCTGAACGCGGCCTTAAGCGAGCGAGAGAAGGGGAAGCTCCCGTCCCAGCCACTCCCAAATCCCGGTCACCCACATAATGCACATGTTGCTCTTGAACAACAGAACCATAATGTGAGTGCCGTGACCACATTGAGATCGGGAAGGATGCTGCAAAACAACATTGGCAAACGGATCAACGATGACACCCCGGCCGCTGCTTCTTCTTCTTCTTCTTCTTCTTCGTCTTCTGAGCCTATTCTCCGTTCTTCACAAGGCTCCCCTCCCTCTTCTTCTGCTCTGAACGGACCCACTTCTCACTCCACGAAGATACCTATTCTGGGATCCGTTCCAACTCCACAATCTCCTCCTCCAGCATTAGACTCAACCAATTTTCAAAATGTTCCATTTCCAAACCGGTTAAGGTCTAATAAACAAAATCCTCAAATGGAGAAGATTCTGGAGTTATTTAAGCAGGTTAACATTAACATTCCTTTTTTAGATGCTGTCCAACAAGTCCCGTCCTACGCGAAAATCTTAAAGGACTTGTGCACGAAAAAGAGGAAGTCTCAGGTACCCAAGAAAGTTTTCTTGGCTAGTGCTGTGAGTGATGCCCTTACCCAATCTTTACCACAAAAACGGAAGGACCCTGGCTGTCCTACGATTTCAATTACTATTGGGGATAAGAACATCAATCGCGCACTATTAGATCTTGGTGCCAGTGTTAACCTGCTTCCGTATTCAGTATACGAGCAATTAGGCGTCGGAGAGCTGAAACCCACACACTGCACTCTCCAAATGGCTGACCGATCGATCACCTATCCTAGGGGTGAGCTAGAGGATGTGTTAATCAAAGTCGGGGACTTCATATTCCCCGTTGACTTCATTGTATTAGACACACAGCCTGTAGCTAACCCCCGGAATCAAATTCCGGTGATACTCGGTCGCCCATTTCTCGCAACCTCAAATGCTGTGATCAATTGTCGCAATGGTTCGATGAACCTCTCTTTTGGAAATATGACGATTGAACTCAACATTTTTAGGTTGGGGAATCAGCCCGCCGAACCTAATGCTCATATACTGGACGTCTGCTCGATCCAGGAGATCACCCCAGAAGAGTGTGAATTCGAGGAGTTTCTGTTTGATCACGATAATCTTGACGCCACTAGTGCGTTTCTCTTCGAACCTGCTGCTGTTTCTGCGCCCGACACTACGAGTGTTTCACGTTCTCAAACGATCTTAGCCGCGCACAACCCGAGTTTGAATCCTTCGACTTTCCGGATGAGTTACCCGAACCATCCAACTCGGTTGCCTACACTCGTTTTGAACCTTTGCTGGAGTCCTTTGAGTTCGAGACCTTGGCATAAATCTTGCCTTCCATCGTTTCACCTCCAACGCTCGAACTCAAGCCTTTGCCGTCTCACCTTAAGTACGCTTACTTAGGTGAGAACGAGACCCTCCCTGTCATCATCTCGGCTTCTCTAGCTCCAGAGCAAGAGAAAGCCCTTCTCGCGGTCTTGCACAGCAACAGGCAAGCTTTTGACTGGTCCATGGCGGACATCAAGGGGATTAGTCTCCTGATCGTTGAGCATCACATTCATCTGATGGATGATACCAAACCAGCCCGGGATCCACAAAGACGTTTCAATCCAGTCATGAAAGAGGCTGTGAAGAAGGAGATCGTAAAATGTCTAGATAGTGGTATCATTTACCCTATCTCTGATAGCCAGTGGGTTAGCCCCATTCATGTTGTCCCCAAGAAGTCGGGCATCACGGTCATAACCAACGAGGCGAACGAGTTAATCCCTACTCGCACCCAAACTGGGTGGCGAGTTTGCATTGATTACAGAAAACTCAACGCCGCAACGCGGAAAGACCACTTTCCGCTACCTTTCATTGACCAGATGCTTGAACGATTGGCCGGACACGAGTACTACTGCTTTCTTGATGGCTACTCCGGCTATAATCAAATTCCCATCGCCGAAAAAGACCAGGACAAGACCACTTTCACTTGTCCTTTCGGCACGTTTGCATATCGTCGCATGCCCTTTGGGTTATGCAATGCGCCCGCTACCTTCCAGCGGTGTATGATGGGTATCTTCTCAGACATGGTGGAAAAATTTCTGGAGATTTTCATGGATGACTTCTCCATCTTCGGCGATTCCTTCAACGAGTGTTTGCTGCATCTTGACGCTGTCCTTACCCGATGTAAGGACAAGAATCTCACTTTGAACTGGGAGAAATGCCACTTCATGGTGCGCGAAGGTATTGTCTTAGGACATATCATCTCGCAAAATGGCATAGAGGTTGACAAAGCAAAGATTGAGGTCATTTCCAATCTGCCTCCTCCCCGATGCGTCAGAGATATCCGAACCTTCCTTGGCCATGCCGGTTTCTATAGACGGTTCATCAAGGACTTTAGCAAGATTGCTAGGACCTTGACTCTTTTGCTGGCCAAGGACACGCCATTCGACTTCAACTCGAGCTGTGTGACTGCCTTCGAGTCATTGAAAAGCTCACTCACTTCTGCTCCCGTTCTTTCTTCACCTGACTGGACGCACCCATTCGAGATTATGTGCGATGCATCCGACTTTGCCATCGGTGCTGTCCTTGGACAACACATCAACAAGATGCCGCACGTAATCTATTATGCGAGCCAAACCCTGAACGACGCCCAACTCAATTATACAACAACTGAGAAGGAATTCTTAGCTGTTGTATTTGCTTTAGAAAAGTTCAGGCCCTACCTCATCGGCTCTCCAGTCATTGTCTACACGGACCATTCTGCTCTGCGCCATCTTTTTGCGAAGAAAGATGCAAAATCTCGGTTAATACGTTGGATCCTCTTGCTTCAAGAGTTTGACCTTGTCATTAAGGACAAACGAGGATGTGAAAACGTAGTTGCCGACCATCTCTCACGACTTCCTTCTTCGCCTTCGCTTCCAATTCCGATCAATGACGTTTTCCCTGATGAACAGCTCTTGACAGTATCTTGCGAACCCTGGTTCGCAGATATTGTGAACTATTTGGCCACAGGATTACTACCGACTGAATGCCAAGTTAGGACAGACTTCGCTTCTTATCCCAAGTAAAACACTTTTATTGGGACGAACCCTATCTGTTCAAGTACTGTCCCGACCAGATTATTCGTCGGTGTGTCCCTGACGAGGAATTCAAGAGTGTGCTGTCATTTTGCCACGATCAAGCGTGTGGCGGGCATTTTGGGCCCAGAAAGACAGCTGAGAAGATCTTGCAATGTGGTTTCTACTGGCCACAACTTTTCGAAGACGCTCATGACTATTGCAAGACTTGCTCCCGGTGCCAACACATGGGCCGGATATCCCGGAGGAACGAGATGCCGCTCCAACCGATCTTGGTTGTGGAGATTTTCGATGTTTGGGGGATAGATTTCATGGGGCCGTTTCCCAGCTCTTTCGGGAACTTGTACATCCTTCTCGCTGTTGATTACGTCTCTAAATGGGTCGAGGCTGTGCCCAGCCGGACTAACGACAACAAGGTTGTCGTTAGGTTCCTTAAAGAAAACATTTTCTCCCGTTTTGGGCACCCTCGAGCGATCATTAGCGACAATGGAAGTCATTTCTGCAACAAAACTTTCGAAGCCTTGATGCGGAAATACTCCATTAATCATAAGCTCTCTACGCCCTACCACCCCCAAACCTGCGGGCAGGCCGAAGTTTCAAATCGGCAAATCAAGAAGATACTGGAGAAGACGGTTTCCAAGAACCGTAAGGATTGGTCGCTGAAACTCACTGATGCCCTTTGGGCCTTTCGAACCGCTTATAAGACCGACCTTGGCATGTCTCCCTATCGACTTGTGTACGGAAAAGCCTGCCACCTACCTGTCGAAATTGAGCATCGCGCATTTTGGGCGATAAAGGAGCTGAATCTGTCTCTCGAGGATGCGGGCAGCCATCGGAAGCTGCAGTTGAACGAACTAAGCGAGCTTAGGGATGAGGCTTACGATAACGCGGTTGTCGTTAAGAACCGAACGAAGGTGTTTCACGATAAACACCTTTTGCGAAAAACCTTCATACCTGGTCAGCAGGTACTGCTTTACGACACCCGACTTCACTTTCATCCAGGAAAGCTCAGATCTCGCTGGAAAGGGCCGTATTTTGTGCGGAATGTGTATCCGCAGGGCGCTGTGGATTTGGAAAATCCAAAGGACGGTTCACTTTTCAAAGTAAACGGACACCGATGCAAACCGTACCTTAGCGCCGAACCAACAGAGGAGCTCCTGTTCTTACAGGAGCCGGTTTACCCTGCCTGATCTTCCTCTGCCTACCACCAAACTTCGGTTATCCAGCCAAGAACAGTGGACACTGTTCCAAATAAGTTTGGGGGTATGTATAAACCATTTTGTATATAGTTGTGTATATTCTTTTTCTTTTTCTTTTTCTTTTTCTTTAAAAACAAAAACAAATAAAATTTGTGTATTGCTAACCGACAATTTTGACCCTACAAATGATCTCTTCATGCAACGACAGTGAGGACACTGTCCAGTTTAAGTTTGGGGGTACGGTCGGTACGCATTTCTTACCTTCGCATTCATATGTATATTCTGCATCTGCATATTAAAATCCATAAAATCCATAAAAATCTGAAAATTTTCTAAAAATATAAAAACTTTTCTGTCAAGTTAGCTAGTGGAAAAACTCTGATTCAACATTTCGACGGTTTTTGTTTGAAAAAATAGGAATAACTAAATCTTATGTTTAGATTTTGAAAACCTGAAAGATAACTCTCCTTTGAAGTTAACTATAGCTGATATACGTCTTTACATCACACTACACGTGTCGTGAGTTTTTGGGAATTAGATGACAAGTCTTTTATGTTTAAAAACTTTTAAACAGATAAATGATTTTCTGAGGATCAAATAGGTTTGTTCTGAAATAAGTAATGTCAAGAATAGTTTATGAAGTAAAGCGAATATGAAGGAATATTATTGATGCCATAATTGGAACTAAGTCAGAAAAATAACCCATCTGAAACTTGATTGGAATGATTACACACCGAACCCACTAAACACGTCTTTTATCCAAAAAAATAATTGAACTGCCGGTTATGTCTCCGTTCGTATTAAATCATCTGATTTTCACGCCAAACTGTCTTTTGTTTTTGGACCTAGGTAACTTGAGTAATTAAGTCCGCTGGGGTGTTTCTACACCTAATGCCCTAAAATCAACTGGTTTGGGTGCATTGGCCCAAAGCTCGCTAAGAAGCCTAGAAAGTCCAGATTAAAACAAAGTCAAGCAAGTGTTCTCTCCGAGTTAAAATTCCTAACGGTTCTTTGTGTGAGAATAACCTTGATAAAAGACAGGCTTTTATAAAAAAAATTAACGGAGATATGAAGGTTTTATTCTATGATAAAGACTATTGCACGTTCACAGAGGTGTGTATGAAATGAAAACAAGAAAAAGGTGGAGTGAAAAATACGACTTAGTTTCCTGTTAAGGAGAATAGAAATTCTGAAGTTGAAACCTTACTGGAAAACGAAACTTGAAAAATGCTTAACTCTTTATAAAACTTATGTGATCCTTTTAAAATTGTTATCTGGGATTTATTGTGCGACATGATGACTTTATTCGACCTTTCGGGAACTTAACGACACTATTTGCACTGCACGTAAAGACATATAAAAATCTGTAGTTAAATAAGAAGCGAGGTGTGAAAAATAAAGGTTCGATAGTCTAGGCTTAAGATTATAGAATTGTTATTTTCTGAAACAAAACTTTAGGGTTTGAATCTTAGTTATTTTACAAAACCAACTTGACCGGATTTTGTGGGTAGTATCCGCTGAAAACTCTCAGGAGACAACACTCCTCCTACTAGGGACACCTAGAGGTTTAACGGCTTGTTGCACATGCTAAGTGCAATCGCGTTCCCTGCGAAAGTGAGGTTAGGAAATTTTTTGTGAATAAGTTGGCTTTGCTCGGGACGAGCAAATGATAAGTTTGGGGGTATTTGTTCATATCAGATTTTTGCATTTTCATACCGCCCAATTTTTGTCACATTGCATATCGGTAGATACTCTTGAGCCGTGTTTGCTAGTCAATTGCAGGATACAGGTTCTCGGTTCTAAAAACGGTGAAATTCATGGAAAACACGACAAAATCCGGGTTCCTGCCAACCACTGAGAAAACACGGTCTCCGCTCTTCATCTGTATGTTTCCAGAAACCAGTTTAGGAAGACAAAATGGCAAATCAATGTCGTTTTCATGCACAAGGCTCAATGGCAGCACAAGATCCAAGAAATCTACGCGGAGCTCAAGAAAATCATGACAAAAGACAACACATCCAATCACCCTTTTGGTCAACAGACATTCTGGAAAAATTGTGAAGAAATTTCCAGAAAATACATATACCAGAATAAAGGGGACATCAAACCAGGGAAGCACAAGAAAATTGGGGAGCCAACTCCTCTATTAGGCCGCGGATCCGCGGCCTAAGCATGCTTAGGCCGCGGATCCGCGGCCTTATGGTGGCGGCAGACAAAGAGTTTTCAGGGGTAGAATTGTCTTTTCATTTGGGTTCTGGTGGTTGCCCTAGGTTTTAATTTTTCAGCTTATAAATAGCTCAGAACTTTGTGAAGGAAAGGGTCGATAATCTTGTATTCTCATTTTCTAGGTTTTAGTTGTTTTCTTCTTCCTCTTCTCATCTCTTCTCCATTAAAACTTGTAATGAGCTTGGTGAGTGAAGAATGGTGAATAAAGAAGATCATTTTATTATCATGCTTGTCTTGCTCTTTCTATAATTGTTGTAATTTTAATTTGTTAACTAGTTGTTGTTATTTCTTGTTGTTTCTTTCCTCTCTCTTTTTCTTTATCCTTAACACAACCATGATGCTTACGCTTGATCCTTGCCAAGGTGAGGTCGCAAATAGCTAGTTGTTATCTTATAATCTCTTTCTTTCTATCTTCCTCTTTTGTTTTGTTTTACTTTTCCGTATCATGATGTGCGAGTAGTTTCATACTTGTTAGGGTAGGATAAGGGAAGTTTGAGAGAAGGAAATCTCCCTCACTCTTTCCTTGCCCAACAGCTTAATTCGACTCCCGTTAATTGAACCACAATCCGCTCCTTACGGCACCCTATCCTACATGATAGCGGTGATTCCGTAGTGAGACCGGTTGTGGTTGAATTAACCGGAGGTTATGGCTAAGAGCCAAGAACGGACGGACAAGCACCAAAAGGAAGAACTTATGCGTTGGAAAGCCTAGCTTATACTCGCAAGTTCCTTCCTAGTCGTGCTAATCCCCGTTGTTGCCGATTACCGTAACACCGATATTAAGAGGGTCAACGAAAGATGTGGGAGACTCCTAACTCAAACTAACCTAATCCTAACCCTAACAAGCTCTCTTTACATATCAATTTACCGCTTAATTAATCACAACAAAATCTGAAAAACTGGACTTAACTCGTTAAAGCACATAGAAAAAGATTCACATCTCCCTGCGGACGACCCGTACTCAACCGGCTAGCTACAAGCGAAACCGTCTTGATTGCGGTATTTAACTAAAACTTGAACACGCAGAATCTCTACCAATCAGTTGTAGTGTCTCATACTCAACCATCCAATAAAAGTCCCTCTCTGGGAAAAGGCCTTTGTGAGTGGATCCTCCGTGTTGTCCTCTGAGTCTTCTCTCCTAATCTCGATCCCCTGGAGATCAACCATCTCCATGATCAGGTGATACTGCCTTAGAATATGTCTGGATCACTGACGGGACGGGCGTTCCTTGGCATAAGCCACAACTCCATTGTCACATAATGGGAGGAACGAAGTTCATCTCAAGAACTAATATACACCCAGACTGCCTCTTTGGTAGCATCTTAAGTAGCAATGTATCCATCCTTTATCGTCTAGTATGCCACGGTATCTAGCTTGGAACTCTTCCAACATACCGTCTCTTTACTGAGGGTAAAGACAATGCCTGTGACTGACATTCAGTCATCCTTATCACCCTGGAACCTTTCCAGTGATTCTCCCCAGGATCGATTGATACCATCTCACTACAACTAGTGAGAATCCTAACATCAAATTACTTCTATCTCATATATCAAAACTCAGGATTTAGGAGGTATCACTTTGATCCTATATGGAGAATCCTTGTGATAAGCGGAGATTGACCGAGCGTAGCATAGGAAACTCCTTCCCCATCAAGAGTATGTCATCCATGTACTCTACGAAGATCACCACCATACTCCCTACTACTTTTTTGTATATACAAGGTTTATCTACCATTTTGATGATGTCAAACTCTTTGACTATCTCATCAAAACAGATGTTCCAACTCCGCGATGCCTGCTTTAACCTATAAAGCATCTTGCACACGTTTCCGCTGCTCCCACTGTCTACGAAGCCCTTTGGCTGTGTACTTATAGACGCTCTTTTCTAAATCATCATTTAGAAAAGCAGTCATGACACCCAACCACCAGATATCGTAGTCATGGTATGTAGCCGTGGCAAATAGGATCTGGATGGACTTAAGCATAGCTCCTTAGAAAAGGTTTCATCATAATCCATTTTGGTCAATGATGCAAGCCTTTAACAAGTCTAGTTTTGAAAGTCTTAACTTTTCCATGTACACTAAGTAATCTTCTCAAGATATACTTGCTGCTGATGGGGATTTAACCCTTCAGATAATGCAACCAAAGTCCATACTTTGTTGGTGTAAAAGGATTCCATCTCAGATCGATAAACATCCAGCCATTCTTACAGAGTCCCACTCCTGATGGCCAGCTCGAAACTAGTTAGGTCATCATCCCATGATGCAATCCTCGCTCCCACTGTCATAGAGAAACCGGAGTATCTCTCAGGTGGGTGAGGAACCCTACTAGATCGGCGGAGAGGCTGAGGTTCATTGGAATCTACTGAATCCTTTGGTTCTACCAAATCATCTGCTGTAGTTTGTATAGCTGGAACCTTTCCAGTTCTACAGAACTGACCTTGCCTCGAGCTTGTCCGGATTTTGCTTTTAGACATAGGCCGGACAACCCCAAATCTTAACAAACTTAAGATATGGGCTCTTCCCTTTCCATATCACATATGAAGTGGTAGGCATCTGATTTGACTGAAACCCTATTCAATAGGTATGCAGCTTCTCAAGCGCATAACTCCCAAAAGGAAATAGGTAATTCAGTAGTACTCATCATAGAGCACACCTTATCATATAGGGTGTGATTGCTCCACCCCGATACACCGACGTGCTGTGGTGTATACGGAGGAGTAATGCTGAGAGAGAATCTCATTCTCCTTTAGAAAAGTCCAAGAATTCCGTGCTCAAGTATTCTCCTCCTTGATCACATCAAAGGACATAATACTTATACCCGTATTTTGGTTCTCTACTTCTAACTTATATTCTGTGAATATCTCAAAAGGTTCGGACTTGTGTTTCAACAGGAACATATGTCTGAATCTAAAGAGATCATCAGAGAAGGTAATGAAGTACAAAGAACCGGTCTTGGCATGTGTAGACAGGGGACCTTCATACATCATCATGTATCAGTCCCAAGAGTACACTAACTCTTTCTCTGCTTCCAAGAAACAGAGCTGTGGTCATCTTATCTTTGTGACATGACCGGCAAGTTTTCACAAGATGTAAATTCAAACATATTTAAATATGCATCTATATGTAACTTCAGCCAGTCGGGTCGCATTGATATGACCTAGTCTACAATGCCTCAAGAAGGATTCGTTCATTTCTGAACTCTTCCTCTTTTGTGTGTTCCGTATACTAAGAACTGTAGTTTGATTTAGAACATCAATGCTTTTAGATAACGTGCCTGAACCGATCAACTTTTGATATAGGAAATGTTCAAAATATTATCCAACAATACAAAATTTTATCATTTCTTTACTAATAAAGAGACTGATATGATTTTGTATATCAGGTTCGGTATCTAATAACATTCGTTCAGAATCAATGTATTTGGAATACAGGGTGACAGTGACCAACAGACTTGGCTGCAACACTTGCACCATTTTCTGTCTTATGAAACTTATCACCCGTTCTGAGTTCTCTACCTTTCTGTAGCCCTATGTAACAGATTACATATCTGGGATCCTGATCCGGTATCAAATACCCAGGACGTAGAGAATACAGAGAAACAGTTCTTTGTAATGAACACACCCGAAGGAGATGCATCATATGCACTTTCTTCGTTTGGGCGGCATAGGAATTCTAGTATTCCCCTATTTCCTGCTCTGTCTTATAACAATTATAAGTTGGAGCGGGACCAACGTTCCCCAGCTCAGTATAACAAGCGGGTTCGGTCAATACATCCGTATTATTATCTTGATTAAGGCGTGATATGGTCGCTACCTGAAGAGAGAGAGAAGAAAACACTCAGCGTATGCTCTTGCAAAATTAGATTGGTTATATATTTTATCTAATCAGGATGGCTCCCACTGTTTTTATCAAATCTTCCTTCAAACCCTAAAAGGAAAGACTAGCCGAGATTAATTACACGCTACAAGTTCACCAATCTTTCAGCCAGGCCAGTGTCGGTACTTTGAGGGAGGTCCCCCGTGCTTTCGCACGAACCTAATTAATGTAAATCTCGTTTTCCCAGAGGCGTAACCCCGTTGACACCTTTCTAGACACCTACTTGATCGGCTAATTGTAATGCGTAAAACTCTCTCAGGAGTAACTCTTACTCGCAATGGGTATCGGGATCCAACTATCTCATAGAAGGTATGCAATCTCATTGCAAATTTCAACACTTGAAATTCCCGATAATTTTGCCCCTAGCGTCCTATGACCTTGACGGAGGCCAAACTACCCATAGTCCGCTAGTCAAGTTCAACCCGTCATTTCCTGATTGAATTAAACCCACCCGCACGACCCTTGATGGAGGCCAAACAACACCGTACGAATACCCTAATCCAATCGCATCGTATGCTAGCAGATAAGCATTACTTAGCTACCGTACACTACGCCTTGACGGAGGCCAAACTACCACAGCACGAATACTAACTAGTACTTATCTGAAATGACGGAAGGCTACGACAGGTTTTTCTGAAAACCTATTGCGTAATGAACTTGATATCGTTGTAGAATCAAATGATTTTAAAATGGAGTGTTTTGAGGCTTTTCTAGTTTCGCTAAAGGGGTCACTCCCGATGAAGGGATCGTCGGCCCTTTCCTCATCGAATAAGGTGCAGGATATATTATATATACCGCTGTGCAAATCAAAAACTATAGAAGCAATCAAAAGACAAATCGAGGGTTGTACCATCTGCCAGTTATTGCTAAAGGGGTCACTCCCGGTGAAAGGATCTCGGCCCTTTCCTTATCGAATAAGGTGCAGGATGTTCTACAAGGAACACCACGATGCAAAGCAAGAACTGTAGCTACCTGTTTTTGAAAATTCGATTCCACAACATCCTTTAGGTTTCTTTTATTTCATTAATCATATTAATGAAGTCCCATCATTTAAATCACCTAAACATCACAGATAAATATAACGTACGCTTATGCCATCCGCATTCGCCTCGATGTCCCGTCTGCACCGTTAGGTTAGGTAACTAACGGCAGAGCGAGGCAGGCCAGCGCGGGTGTAAAACATAAGTAACGTCTATATAATTTATCATATATACTATATATAATATCTATCTGAACATATCACATGATCACATCACAGATAACGCAGCAGAAAATATCATATGAAATATTGGATATACTAGGACGTCCGTGTTTTCAATACGAGCCAGTATAAAATACGGATTCCACGGTCGCGATGAATAGCCAAGCCCACACCCTTAGACCCCTACGAGAGCGGCAAGCAACCCTACCAATTCTAGAGTTAGGAGACCCGGACTCGACTCCTCGAGTTGGTCTCCCACTGGACTCTAGAACCCGGTTACTTGTGCCCTCCTCCTTGGGTCTATCCTAGTGCGGAAAAGTAAATAATATACAATGGTGACATCTTCCGCAACCTGGAAGTGCCCCAATAAAAGAATATTACATACAAGTTTTTACATGAATGAAAATGAAAAACACCCATCTCACATAAAAAAAACCCGGCTATTCAAACACGACGATCCAATATAACATATCCAGCAACACATAACATCACATGTCATCAACGTAAGTAAATATGCGCATCCCAATTATCGTTGACATATAGCAACAAAACCGGCGATATCACATATTACACTTACGGTCGCAGAAAAGAAAGTGTAAAACTACAACAGTTGGAATCCGCAACCTGCTTGACATCGCATGCCTAATCAAATGAATTATTTAGACATCGCATGCCTAACAATTATAAACCCCGCATTTTAGTCTCATTATCGAAAACTCTTTTCAATACCAAGTCGGGCAATTCAACAAGATTCCCGACATCCTGATCGAATGCTCGTCGCAAACTTCAGTAGACGGCCGCACCCCCGATACCGTCGCCGAAGTGCACCAAGGCGGAACACCGCTGCCGCGAGCACCAGAACGGATGCTTTCGGTGACGGGGTTCTCCTACAGTCACTTGGTCGGGGCTATGGGGCGTGGCTATCTATTAAGTTTACAGGCGAGTATCCGCGTACGCTACGTGATTGCGACGAACTTTTGATCGCATCAAAATTCCGTGGCAACCGATCAAGTGAGACTAAACTGCTATGTTTATAACATTCATTCAGTTATCTCATAACTACATGTGGATTCCAAATATTGTATCACATTCCAGATAAACAGAAAATATTAAACTTTCCGATCGAACAGTCAAACACCCAAGTTTTCCCGAAACAGCTCAACACATGAAATAAGTTTAAGAACATTCACTTCGTGCCACAGTACCAACGGTCCAGCCGTAGAAGGGTCAAGCCAACGTCTCACATGTGGCACGCCGTACTGCCCCAAACCCTAAGGTTCAAAGGGCAGTTCAAGACGGTCACATAATCGAGTTAAGGTTTGTTGTCTTCTAGAGGGTCCATCGCGTTACTTGCACTACTTCGAACGTTCTTAAACCACGAAAAAATCCAACACTTGGAAATATCCCGGAAGGGGAAAAAGTGGGTATTTATATCCGGTCGAACTTTTTAACAGTTTCTTAAATATCCGGAATAACATAAACGAAGTTAAATTATCCGATCGAATTAACGAGTCCCCAATAAAACCCTAGAAAACTCAACACTTGAGTGGAATTAAAATATTCCCAGAAAAAAATGACAAGAAAGGACCTAAGAATAAATAAGTGAAGTTTGAGGGACTAATTCACATCTTTGGCTGCGGAACCGCCGTCAAACCCTTGTTTTGGCCGCGGTTCCGCGGTAGAATTTTTGAGTTAGAGGTCCGTACTTCACAGTAATTCTTAGATTTTCCTGCTTAATTTTCTGAGCATTTTTAATTCAGAAAAATCCACATTTTGAAAAAATGTACAGAGAAGGGTTTTGATCGGGGTTTCGGGATTCGTTCGGATCTCTAACTTCGTCTACACTTCGCCTAAAGCTCTAGCTAGGCTCTGATACCACTGTAGGGTTCCTAGGCACACTCAAAAGGTTCCACAAGGCATCAACAATACCAAATTCAAATTTTTCTTATGCCGAGGAAACCTAAACTAGATCGATTACTAGAGGTAAGGCGAAAAGAAAAGCAAGCAAACTACTTTGCTAACAAGTGAATGGAAATACAACCTTTGTAGATCTGGTCCTCCACTTCTTTAGCTCCGTGATGACGTCCCTTCGCTGCGATCACCGGGATCCCGGACTCTAGCGATGGTTTCGTCGGGGAAATGAGCGGGCTAGGTCGTTGACTTCGATGCCGAAGATGATCTACGTCGAGGCAACTCTAACTCAAGCTCCATCTTCACTAGGTCATGAAACTTGTGAAGAAAACACCAAATACAACATGGCAAGTGGTAGAGGATGAAGAAATAGGAAGTGGGTTCACTTTGGATTTGAATTTCTCACTTGATTTCAACACTTGAAATTTTCTAGCAAGGTTTTCTTTTCTTCCTCAAGAAGAAGAAGAAGAAGAAAAGAATATCAATTCTCTTAAAAATGAAAAATCAAGTGAAGAGTTATCATAATGCAACCATGGATGAAGTAAACTCATGTAGAGAATAAACTAGGGTTTAGGTGTAATGGTTAGGTTAAGGTATAAAACAAAATGGCTAGACTTTTCAAAGCTTCATGAAGCTTCAAGTAAAGAACAAGAAAAGCCACCATTTTGTTTAATCAAAATAAATAAAAAGAATAAATAAAACACTAACCATTAACCTAAACAATGGCGTATAGCAAACACACACCCAAGTTTGCATGTATCATCAAATATGATACAATCTAGTGCACAAAAATATATCACATATACAACTTGTGCACATCAAGTGAGAAGATCAATCTTAAGTGAACCAATACTAGTTAATGTAAAGTAATATATCAAATATATAATTATACATTAAATCATTAAATCAATACTTGATTTAACGATCCGGTCATATCTCATATAACCGACTAATATCAAGTGTATCAGTATATCGAATCAACACTTGATTCGGTAACCCGGCTATATCACATATAACCGACCGATGATACAAATCTCGAGAATAGAATACAGTATTATATACTGGTATTATTCTCGGTCCCGCACATATCTCATATGCGCTCCTATTTCGTTTCGCTTGAGCCAGGAAACCTCTGTGTAGGACTCTAATGACTCGTCAATACGCCGGCAGCAGGTGATGATCATATCAAACACCTACAAGCCGCAAGCGGTCTGCTAAACGTAACGGCCACCCGGGTATTGAGCGATCAGAAGATCAACGAGCAAGCCCGCTCACACTCCTGTGAATCCAACCAGTAACACTTACCGCACAGTCCGGTCTGTTCGTCTGATATGTCGCATATCTCGCCTAGGGGTGGTAAACGTCAGACCCCAATAGCTCGATAAGTCGTGTCGATATGAGGTCTATAACAGTTCGAGAAACTACTGGTAACACTTACCAGTAAATCTCAGCAACCCTGGCCAAGGATTTCCGGTTATAGCCAATCGAACACAGCACAACATCAACTCCCTATACCGGGAGAGACGAATCCCCTCCTATCGCTCATTGCCCCCATGTGATTCGGGACTGTACCCAAAAACCACCGTTTTGCACGCCCTCTTAGACGTGGTAAGGTGGAAATCAAACCACAGTGGGAATCACACAAGACTCTATGACGATCTCGGGTCTATAGACTAACCTGTACCAGTGTCACCAGAGAAATGCCATCTGACGTAAGGTATAATACCATCTGGGAGTTCTCGGCGAGTCCGTCCAGTGTACCCAGTCTCCACTGAGCACCCGTATATCATCTATGATGTCAAACACCAATGGATATGGGATCATCCATCGCCCATCTGTATGGGTCGAGAAGGTATACGCTAGTCTACTCTGGTATATCGATGCCCCGTCTCGATACACCCACGACTAGGGACCTTGAAGGATGTACTTATGGACTACCATGTCCCCACTAGTATGATCCGCATCATAGTCCAGGTAGTCAATTACACGTCCTAAAGGCTTTACCAACATGTAACAGAGAGATAATCAGTGTACACGTTAAGGTAAAGAGTAACCAGATAGCATACTATCATGTCGAGCAAGAAAGTCCTCCCTATATATGTCCAAGCAACCACTACAATATACATCCTATGTACAGTAATGGCCTCTAGGGCATACATATAACTAACAAGTGTGCTATCTGGTTGCTCTTTACCTTAACGTGTACAGTGATTGTCTCTCTGTTACATGTTGGTAAAGCCCTTAGGATGTGTACTTGACTACCTGGACTATGATGCAGATCATACTAGTGGGGACATGATAGTCTATAAGTACATCCTTCAAGTTCCCTAGTCGTGGGTGTATCGAGACAGGGCATCGATATACCAGTGTAGATTAGCGTATACCTTCTCGACCCATACAGATGGGCGATGGATGATCCCATATCCATTGGTGTTTGACATCCAAGATGATATACGGGTGCTCAGTGGAGACTGGGTACACTGGACGGACTCGCCGAGAACTCCCAGATGGTATTATACCTCACGTCAGATGGCAGTTCTCTGGTGACACTGGTACAGGAGACCCGAGATCGTCATAGAGTCTTGTGTGATTTCCACTGTGCTTTGATTTCCACCTTAACACGTCCAAGAGGGCGTGCAAAACGGTGGTTTTTGGGTACAGCCCCGAATCACATGGAGGCAATGAGCGATAGGAGGGGATTCGTCTCTCCCGGTATAGGGAGTTGATGTTGCGCTGTGTTCGATTGGCTATAACCGGAAATCCCTGGCCAGGATTGCTGAGATTTACTGGTAAGTGTTACCAGTAGTTTCTCGAACTGTTATAGACCTCATATCGACACGACTTATCGAGCTACTGGGGTCTGACGTTTACCACCCCTAGACGAGATATGCGACATATCAGACGACGAGACCGGACTGTACAGTAAGTGTTACTGGTTGGATTCACAGGAGTGTGAGCGGGCTTGCTCGTTGATCTTCTGATCGCTCAATACCCGGGTGGCCATTACGTTTAGCAGACCGCTTGCGGCTTGTGGGTGTTTGATATGATCATCACCTGCTGCCGGCGTATTGACGAGTCTTTAGAGTCCTACACAGAGGTTTCCTGGCTCAAGCGAAACGAAATAGGAGCGCATATGAGATATGTGCAGGACCGAGAATAATACCAGTATGTGATACTGTATTCTATTCTCGCGATTTGTATCGGACGGTTATATATGATATAGCCGGGTTACCGAATCAAGTGTTGATTCGATACATTGATACACTTGATATTAGTCGGTTATATGCGATATGACCGGATCATTAAATCAAGTGTTGATTTAATGATTTAATGTATAATTATATATTTGATATATTACTTTACATTAACTAGTATTTGTTCACTTAAGATTGATTTTCTCACTTGATGTGCACAAATAGTATATGTGATATATTTTTGTGCACTTGATTGTATCATGTTTGATGATACATGCAAACTTGGGTGTGTGCTATACACCATGTTAAGTTAATGGTTAGGGTTTCATTTGCCTTATTTATTTATTTCATTCATTTATTTTTGGCAAGAAACAAAAACAAAATGGTGGTGGCTTTTCTCACTTTGACTTGAAGCTTCATGAAGCTTCAAAGCATCTTTGACAAAGTCTAAACCATTTTGTTTTATTCTTAACCCAACCATTAGCCTAAACCCTAGTTTATTCTCTACATGAGTTTATCTAACCCATGGTTGCATTATGATAACTTCACTTGAATTTTCTTTTCCAATTAATTCATTCTTTTTCTTTCTTCTTCTTCCTCTTCAAGAAGAAAGAAAACCATTACTAGAAAAAATTTCAAGTGTTATCAAGTGAGAAATCCAAATCCAAAGTGAACCCACTTCCTATTTCTTCATCCTCTACCACTTGCCATGTTGTATAGGGTGTTTTCTTCACAAGGTTCATGACCAAGTGAAGATGGAGCTTGTGTTTGAGTCGTCTCGACGTAGATCATCTTCGGCACCGAAGTCAACGACTTAGCCCGCTCATTTCTCCGATGAAACCGACGCTAGAGTCCGGAATCCCGATGATCGCAGCGAAAGGACGTCATCTCGGAGCTAAAGAGTGGTGGACCGGATCTACAAAGGTTGTATTTCCTTTCACTTATTAGTAAAGCAGTTTACTAGCTTGTTGTTTCGCCTAATTTCTAGTTAACGGTCTATATTAGGGTTTCTTCGCACAAGAAAAATTTGATTTTGGCATGGTTGATGCCTTGTGAAACCTCTTGAGTGTGCCTAGGAACCCTACAGTGCCCATTCCTCAGCTTCAAGTGGGCTTCCCTTTCCGGAGAACTGCTTGGGATGTAAAGCCCTGAATTGCTTTACCCCATGTGCGTCAATCTCGGGACGGTTCAGGAGTTGTTGCTGTCCCTCAAGGAGGCTGCGGATCGCCTCAAGTAGAACCGTTTGCTCGGTGGGTAGCGCAGGAACAGCAGGTGTGAGAGGTAGTGGTGGAGGTGTGTTGTTGACATTGGTGCTGGTGTTGTTCGGGAAATCCATAACCTTGAAGAAAAATTTGGGTTAAGACAGATTCAAGTACATGAAATGATAAGATTCAAGGAATATGAAATTGTAAGATTCAAGGAACATGAATTGTAAAGAATGTTTTAGTTGCTGGTTCTTGTGTTATATTGCTTAGGTTTGTTCACGCAGAACAGAACTGCATAGTATGGTTCTATACAGCTCTGACCAGCATTGGGCCACCAACAAAACCTGTCACGCCCCGCTTCCCGGTATACGGCGAAGAGGACGGGACTGGTCCGCTACGTATATACTTTGAAGTAAATACGCTAAACGTATCTAAGCAATATAAAAGTAAATACACAAGAGATAAGATATAATAAAACAACAACTTTATTTATTAACATTCTTTTGTATAATACATGAAAAGTAAATACAACTGAAATAAAAGCGATACCTAAACAATGGCATAACAGGAATGTAAAGTACTGAAAAGAAATGTGTACAATGAAACTAAAGCGCTGGGTCTTCAGCAAACTGATCCAAACCTTCAGCAGTAGGCTCGATCTCTGACGTGTCCAAATTACCTGACGAAATTCAAAGAAGAAAGAAAGAGAATGTCGTCAGCGAACAGGTCGCTCGGTAAGTCCCAAAGATAAGAGCAAAGTAGAATAAACAGAATAAGATGGTATCTTTTAAAGTTGTATTATCTTGTAGTAATGTTGTATTAACGTTGTTGTTTATATCTTGGTACAGAAGAATGCCAGTGTATACGAGAGGAGTTTTTATATGCCAGAGACTAGAGGCAAGTATAGTACAAGGAACCGTTTATGCCACGGTACAACAGCAACTGGATTCATGTTAGGTGTATTAAGTCTTACAGTCTCGTGCCACTTTTAACACCTTCCGTACCAATCTACACCTTAAACCCCATAGTGTCTTGTTTGTATTGGATTGTATTGTAAATTGTATTGATTGTATAATTGGATGACTGACCGAAACCATGATATTAGTAAACGGATGTAACTGTAGAATCATGTATGTAACTGGAGAATCATGTAAACTGGATGATCATGTAAATGGAATGTATATCTATGGTTCGGTTCGGTCAAGTTGTATAGATTGATAGATTGAATATATGGAATAATAGATTCATGGATTCGTGTTGAATTGTAATATTATAGATTGTAGATTGTAGATTGTACTTGAATGATGTTCAAGTCAGATTATAATGAGACTCAAACTTGAGTCAGACAATTAGAAAAGTGAATTGAAGTCCTGATTGTTTTGATATTATCGGTAACCGCTGCACATGGGTGGCAGAATTTGTGACTTTTTCAAAGACGATTACCGTATTGATAACACCATTATTAAGTTGTCTACCTTAAGTAGGCAAGCACCCACTTCTCCGGCTCCCTGAGGCCCAAGAGATTGGTCCCGCTTAAACCTATATTTAATAGGGTCCTTATGGTAAATTATAGAACTTGAAGGGGTTTTATGTAAAAATACTTTTATATACTTTTCAAAATACACTCCAAGTATTTATTATTCGTCTTTAGAGTTGTAATGAATGTGGATTATATATTGTGATATTTCTAGTGAAAATATCCTAATTTCAGAAATAAAGGTATTTATTTGTAATATTGATTTGTATGGAATTCATGGTATTTTAGTGTAAAATTGATTCTTGTGATATTGTAGAAAATGTGGAATATTTATAATACTTCAAAAATAGATATGTTTATGTTACATATACATTTATTTATATGAAAATAATTTTTGTATATATCTATAATATTCTAGAAATCTCGTTTTCTTAAGATGTCGTATTTTGAATCTTCGAGACCGAATGCTCCTTGAGGATGTCTGAATCTCGCACTACTAAGCCCGAGGATGTGTGATAATCCGCACCATCCCGAACGGGTTCACCAGATGGGTTGTAGCGGCGTTTTGCAAAGATTTGTATAAATACTAATCATTAAGGAAAACGGTTTTATTAATTATGGTATTTAAATGAAAAAATATCGTTTTCCCGTATTCTATATTCTTGGGTCTCCTAAGTCAACTAGACTGCTCCTACCAGTCCAAAGCGACAAGTTGTGATATGCCTCAAATCGCCTCTTCACTGTCAATTGTGGCCAGGTAAGTACAAGTGAAGAAAATAGGGATCCGCTCATGAATCACCGTAAGACGGGCCTTTTAAAGTTACCTTTCTCACTTGTTTAGCCTAAACACCACAAAGTCAGATTTAGATAAACGACTGAATGCCCACAACCTTATCCTATTTTCATAATAAGTGGTATTTATTTATAAAGATGTATCAATACTAAATCTTTTAGAAATGGTTTTATTAAGTAAATGGTATTTAAATGAAAATGTTTGTTTTCCCGTATTTTAAGTTCTCGAGAGTATCGTGTTATATTGCATATGAGTGTGTGAGGAGGTAGGTCGTTATCTCGTGATCTACTTAAAGGTATAGCAAGTTTAATGGAGTTAAATGTAGAATTGAAACAATATGGTATTTAAGTGAAAAATACGATAAATTGAAATAGTCATCATTTTATGAAATGAAACTTGATCAATTTGGTTGATTGGTGTTTAATAGTCAACATGAGGGAGTTTAAGCATAATTGCATTAACGAGAAGTGGAGTTTTATGAAGAAACCGAAGCGGAAATCGGATTTGTTCCGATTCCGTCGGGTTTTGTAAATCCGTATTTTTTGAATAGAAAAAAGAGATTGAAAATGGGACTTACGGGTTTTGGAAAATAATGAGAGTGAGATGGAAGGAGAAGGATCGCCGGTGCGTCGTTTCGTCGCCGAGAGCTCCTTGAACGATCGCCGGAAGTTCGCCGGGAATTTCGCCGTAGCTTCGCTTCGTGTTCGTTTTCAAAGTACACAAGATCTCTTGAGAATTTTAGAGAGTTGGCGCAGAGTTTTGGGGTGAAGGGTAGAGGGTAGGGGTAGTATTTATAAGGTTAGACTAGGGTTAGGGTAGATGAAAGGTTAAAATGAAAAATGTGATAAAATGTATTAAAAATGTATTAAAAGTGGAGTAATTGGGATTTTAAAAGAGCTCTGAAAATGGTCTGAGGATAAAATTTTGCAGGTGCATAGGGAATGTGAAAAGACACAATTTTCATGTTGGGGCCGTCGCCGGAATCGGCCGACTCGGGGGTGACTCGGCCGTGACTCGGTCGGAGGACTGAGTCGGCCGAGTCGAGGCCGAGTTGGCCGATTCCCGGCCGAGTCAGACAGCCGGGATCCCCCCCGACGATTCATCTAACCTCTGGTAATGTTACATTTTTGGGTGTAGTGGGGTTTTTCTGAGATATGAACGTGTAAACCCTTGGTATTCTAAAGGTTTTAAAAAAATCAATTTTAAAAATAATGTGGGGTATGGGATTTGAATTCTGGTGGTTTGATTCAGCAGTGCAAGATATTACCGATGAGCTATAAGCTCCTTCTTGTAATTAAGGAGTGAAATAGATATTTAAAGTGATAACAACATTAAATACTCCAAGTATACTTTAAATTTAAAGCAAATTTATGTACACTAAAAATGGAGTTGTTACACACGTTAATTTATATCCTCATATTTTCATGCATATGCTTTCATGATATTTACATACATGATATTGTTGTGTCATGGATGGACACGTAAATGTTATACACATGCTGATAGGCATTGATTTTATTGTTGGCACATATGCAGACACAATCACCTTAGATATCATAGTATTATCTTTATGATATAGTTGACCTACGAATCGTTATTTATTCTATTTCTACCTGATGATGTTTTCTACTCACGAGTTGGCAACTTACCCCCGTAGTGCCACAGTTCTTGTAGGTTGACCGCATGAATCGGTAGCGGCATCGTTGGCACACAGCTTGCATTCGGGTGATTTGCTTTGGTAGGTGGTACATGTTTGATCGTACCCCTCTTGTATTTATTATTCCTGTTGTATCTAGTTAACTCCATCAAATCAGAAACTAGTATTTGTATAAGTAATAAGACTTAGCAAGACTTGTAATTGGGAGACTTGAGCGATGGGTTTTATGTTCGCTTATTGGGTTATGTCTTACTTTATTCATTATCTTTTTTGGTGTTGATCTTCGTCGTTGGGCGTCGTATACTTGTTAGGTCCATGTTACCCACCGCGGTTCTTTCGGGGAGGCAGAATAGGTAAAAATCAATTTTTTTCTCATTAAGTAACATGGACCATTCATGAAGGATCTTTGCTAAACAAAAACTAACAATTAAACTACAAGTTCTAGCTACTATGTAGAATGGTTATACCTAGGTCTTGAACTGCTTCTCTTCTTTTGGTGGTTCTCCTCCTTGCTTGCTCCTTGTAGTGGCTTAAACGGCTCCTCCTCGTCGTCTCCTCTTTGCCGTAGATGGATCCACCCGAGGGCCTCGAACTTGAGCTCCTATCTCAATCTAGAGATAACTAAGGTGCTTGGTTTGCTAGACCTAGAACCTTAGAATGAGTAGAGAGGATTTATAGTGGTTTTGTCTCAAAGGTTCATGATTTCCAACTCATGGAACACTTGAACCTTGAGAGAGGAAGGGGGAGAGCTTTCTTTCTAAGAGAGAGAAAATGTTAGAATGAGCTTGACTTTTTACAACCATGCTCACAAAAGAAAGAATAATGATGATGATAATAATAATTAAGAATTGTGATGGTTAGTTTCAATGACCATTATCATTTCATACATTTAATGCATTTTGTAAAGAACAACAAGTAAACAAAAGTCATAGAAATGAAATGATGATGGTCAACAAATCCACAATGGTCAACTGGTCAACAAAGTCAACAAGTCAACAAAAGTCAAATATTCAACTCAACCATGGCACAATAATCCTTAATTAATATTATTAATCATATTTCTCATTCTCATTAGGGTTTAGAAAAAGTCAACGGTCAACTAGTCAACCAAAACCAAATGGTCAACAACCCTAATGAGAACCCTCTGCCTCTGCCTCTGTCAACTATGCATACACACCCGCATTCGTGTTCCGAGGAAGACGAATACACTGAGACAAAACCAATCCCAAAACGAATACTAGGATCTGGTTTAAACCAAAGCCCGCTGGTACTAGCTGCCCGGACACCAAACGTGCGCAAATGCGCGGATGTGAACAAACCCCGTCGCAAAACCATGCGACCTCTACTCTGTTTTGCCCAAAGGCGAGTAACCCTCTGTGTGGGACTCTAAAGGCTCGACACTACGCTGGCAGTGGGTTTAACCACAGGCCGCAAGCGGTACTAGCTGTACGTAACGGTCCCCAGGTAAATGCCGACAAGAAGACTGATGAGGTGAACCCATCCGAACTCCTACTAAGCCTGAATGTGACAATCTCCGTACAGTCCGGTCTGTTCGTCTGAGAGTATCGCATGTCGGGCCTAGGAGAAGGTAAACGTCAGTCCCCTAATAGCGGTACAAGTCATGTCGGAGTGTAGCCCAAAACACCCTGAGAATCTACTGGAAAACCTACCAGCAATTCTCGCTTGCCCTGGCCAGGGACGACAATGTGTAATGGCTCTCCTAGACACAGCGCGATATCAACTCCCAATACCGGGAGAGACGAATCATGTCTAACCGTCACTGCCTCCAAGTGCTTCGGGACTGCACCCAACTACTACCTGTTTGCACGACTCAGCAGAGCCGTGGTAGGGTAGTAATCTAAGAACAGTGGGAACACACTCGAGGCGAAGTGACAGTGTCAAGTCAGCGGACTAAGCTGTACTTATGTCACCTGAGAACTGTTAACTGACGATAGGTATAATACCAACCAACAGTTCCCGACGAGTCCTGCCCAGTGTACTCGTAACCTAATGAGCACCTGCATACTATCTCTAGTACGACGTACTGATGGCTGTGGGACGGACCATCTTCCCTGCTGGGAAGAGAAGCGTATGCACCAGTCTACTCTGGAGTATCGATACTCTGTCTCGATAATCCTACGACTAGGGACCAAAATAAGGATGTGCTTATAGACTACCCAGCCCCCACTAGTGTGATCGCCATCACAACGCCGGTAGTCAAGCAAAGATCCTAAAGGCTCCATCAATATGTTTTCAGCGATATGTTAAAAAAAACATATACACATATTAAGATAGAAACAAACCAAGTAGCATACTACTATATCGAGCAAGACTGTCATAAACCCGTATATATATCCCAAGCCTCCAAAATGTATTATACAAACTAGTAGTATACAATAATGGCCTCTAGGGCATACATAATCAACAATCTCCCACTTGCACTAAAGGCCAGTAATTGGTGTACCGCATACCCAACGTCTGCACTAAGGCCAGCTGCTGGTGTACCGCATACCCAATAGCTCAAAAAGTCGCTCAAACTGTGTTTGAGAAAGGGCCATTGTGAATGGATCCGCCGTATTGTCTTTTATGTCCACTCTCCGTACCTCGATCTCCTGGCGATCAATGATCTCCCTGATCAGGTGATACCGCCTTAAGATGTGTCTGGATTTCTGATGGGACCTTGGTTCCTTTGCTAAAGCTATAGCCCCATTGTTATCGCAATACAAAGGTATTGGGTCAACAATGGACGGAACCACCTGAAGTTCACTAATGAACTTCTTCATCCAGACCGCCTCTTTTGCGGCATCGCTTGCAGCAATGTATTCAGCCTCCATCGTCGAGTCTGCGACGGTATCCTGTTTGGAACTCCTCCAACATACCGCCCCTCCGTTGAGGGTAAACACAAAACCCGAGACAGACTTGCTGTCATCTTTGTCACTCTGGAAGCTTGAATCGGTAAAGGACTCGACCCTGAGGTCTCCATTACCGTAAACCAGGAACATCTCCTTAGTCCTTCTCAGGTACTTGAGAATGTTCTTCACTGCCGTCCAGTGGTCCTCACCTGGGTTTGACTGATACCGGCTCACCACGCTCAGCGCGTAAGCTACATCTGGTCTTGTACATAGCATCGCATACATTATAGATCCTACCGCCGAAGCGTAGGGTATAGTGCTCATGCGAACCCTCTCCTCGTCGGTCTTAGGAGACATCTTCTTGGAGAGGGTGATTCCGTGCAATGCGAGTATATTACCGCACTTGGAATCTTCCATACTAAATCTCTTTAGTACGGTCTCTATGTATCTGGACTGCGAAAGTCCCAGTAGTCTCTTGGATCTATCTCTATAGATCTTGATCCCCAGAATGTACGAGGCATCACCCAGGTCCTTCATGGAGAACCGTTATGACAAGAATAGCTTGACCGATTGTAGCATAGGAATGTCATTTCCTATCAAAAGAATGTCGTCCACATACAAGACTAGGAACACGACAGTTCGTCCTACAATTTTCTTATAAACACAAGGTTCATCTTTCATCTTCGTTCTTGATGAAATCAAATTCCTTGATTGCCTCATCAAACCAGATGTTCCAGCTCCGCGATGCCTGCTTTAATCCATAAATGGATTTAAGCAACTTGCACACCTTCCTGCTGCTCCCACTGTCTACAAAACCCTCTGGCTGATCCATGTAAACGCACTCTTCTAAACAGCTATTCAGAAACGCCGATTTTACGTCCATTTGCCAGATTTCATAGTCATGGAAGGCAGCAATGGCAAGTAAGATCCGAATGGATTTGAGTATAGCCACTGGAGAAAAAGTTTCGTCATAATCCACACCAGGTCTTTGATGAAAAGCTTTTGCAACGAGTCTAGCCTTATAGGTTTCCACCTGCCCATCTACACCAAGTTTCCTTTTGTAGATCCATTTGCATCTAACGGGTTTTACCCCAGGTGGAGCAATATCCAAGGTCCACACTTTATTGGTGTACATGGACTCCATTTCGGATTGCATAGCTTCCAGCCACTTATCAAAGTCCCTACTGATAACGGCCTGCCTGAAACTGGTAGGGTCATCTTCTTCCAAGATGCAATCCTCTCGATCCCCGTCTAAGAGAAAACCGTAGTATCTCTCGAGCGGATGAGAAATCCTACCAGATCTGCGGAGTGGCTGAGGTTCGTTGGGTGTAACTGAATCTAGCGGTTCCACCAAATCTTTAGTTAAAGTTTGTGTTTCTGGAATTTCATCCAGTTCTACCGTACTGCCACTAATATTTTTAACAAGAAATTCTTTTTCCAAAAATGTGGCAATCCTGGAAACTGTTATCTTCTGTTCCTCTGCATGGTAGAATAGATACCCACTAGAATCTTTTGGGTATCCCACAAACTTACACAAAACTGTCCGTGCCTCAAGTTTGTCTGGGTTCTACTTTTTGACATAAGCTGGGCAACCCCAAATCTTAATACGTTTAAGATACAAACTCTTACCACTCCATATTTCATACGGAGTCTTAGGCACGGATTTGGATGGAACTTGATTCAATAGATGCGCTGCTGTTTGAAGTGCATATCCCCAGAATGAAAGAGGCAACTCCGCACTACTCATCATGGAGCGAACCATATCCAATAGGGTACGATTCCTCCGTTCCGATTCACCGTTGTGCTGTGGTGTATAAGGAGGAGTAAGCTGAGAGAGAATACCATTCTCTTTTAAGTAATTTAGGAATTCCGTGCTTAAGTACTCTCCTCCTCTATCCGATCTGAGGATCTTGATAGTTTTGCCAGTCTGGTTCTCTACTTCGTTTCTGAATTCCTTGAATTTCTCAAAAACTTCAGATTTGTGTTTCATCAGATACACATATCCGAACCTAAAGAGATCGTCAGTGAATGTGATGAAGTATGAGAACCCACCCCTTGCATGTATAGACATTGGACCACATACATCACTGTGTATGAGTCCCAAGAGCTCTGTTGCTCTTTCTCCATGTCCGGTGAACGGAGATTTGGTCATCTTTCCTTTGAGACAAGACTGACAAGTTTTATAAGATGAAAACTCGAACGTATCCAAGAGTCCATCTTTATGCAACTTACTTAGTCTTTTCTCTCCGATATGACCAAGTCTACAATGCCATAAGTAGGATTCGTTCGTATCTGAACTCTTCCTCTTGCGTGTGTTTTGTACATTGAGAACTATATTCTGATTTAGAACGTAGATACCATTACACAGTGTACCTTCTGCAACCAGTACCTTATGAAGGTAAATATTCATGATATTTCTATCAAGAACAAACTTATATCCATCTTTATTGAGTAAAGAAACTGATATTATGTTGCAAACCATGGAAGGTACATAGTAGCATTCGTTCAAAATCATAGTATTGCCATTTGGCAACACTAGGTGATATTCACCGACGGCTGCAGCATTAACTTGTGCTCCGTTCGCTACCCTGAGCGACATATCACCAGGTACAACTTTCCTACTTTTTCTCAGTCCCTGCAATAGATTACAGATCTGAGATCCTGATCTGGTATCAAGTACCCAGGAGGTAGGGCTAACCGTAAAGCAGTTCTCAATTACAAGAACACCTGAAGTAGATGCAAAACTATACTTCTTCTTCAATTGGGTATCCTTGGAATCCATACAATCCTCTTTCCTTTACTCAAACTTATGACTGTTGTCGTAAGTTAGAGCCGAACCAACGTTCTCCAGCCCCGAATAAGAATTCGGATCGGTCAAGCGATACATTTTATTATCTTGATTAGGGCGTGAAATGGTTGCTACCTGGAGAGAGAGAAAAGAAACACTCAGCGTGCGCTCTTGCAAAATTAGATTGGTTTATTAATTTATCTAATCAGGATGGCTCCCACTATTTCCTCAAATTCTTCTTCAAACCTTTTAAAAGAAGAACTAGTCGAGATTAATTGCACGTCACAATACTTGCTTAACCTTTCAACCAGGCTAGTGTTGGTACTTCGATGAAGGTTTTCCAACGCTTTCGCGAAGTTCCTTAATTAAATAAGCTCTTTTCCCTGGAGGCGTAGCCCCGCTAACACCGTTCTAGACACCTACTTGGTTTATAGCATTGATTGTTAAGTGAAATAATCTCCCGAGAGTAATCCAACTCATCAGTGGGATCGGGATCCAACTATCATTGTGCGATGACCTAGATGGAATCCACTCTAGTCACCACACTCCAGAAGGTATGCTAAATCTGCAAGTTTCGGTTTCTTTAGAAACTCCCGATGTGAATTTTTGCCCCTAGGACCCAAGTGATCTTGACACAGTCAACAAATCAAAGAGTCCTAGTCAAGTTCAACCCGTCATTATCTTGATTGCATTAAACCCACCTGCATAACCCTTGACACAGTCAACAAGGTTACACGACTGTCCTAACCAATCATATTGTATCATGTAGATAAGCAATACTCAGCCACCATTCACTACGCCTTGACACAGTCAACAAACGCAGCACGAATACTAAGTATAACTTATAAGAAATGACGGAGGGCTACGGCTGGGTTTTTGGCGAAAAACCCGTTAACGTAATGAACTTGATATCGTTGAAGGAACCTGATAACCTTTTTTGTAAAATTATAGTGGCAAAAACTTTTGCTAAAGAGGTCACTCCCTGTGAAGGGATCTCGGCTCTTTCCTCGTCGAATGAGGTGCAGGATATTCCAAACTGAATACCTCGATGCAAAACAAGAATAATCGACTATAGTGAAGTTATTACCCTGGCGCAAACTTTTGTCCAAGGGGTCACTCCCGATGAAGGGATCTCGGCCCTTGCCTCGTCGAATGAGGTGCTGGGCATTCATAACCGAATACCTCTGTGCAAAACAAAAGAGAACGTCCTTGCAATAACAGCTTTTTGAAAATTGTTCCAACAACGTTTTTTAGGTTTGTTTTTCTTTGCATTAATATAATGCGTCCCATCATTTAATCCTACCATTGCAGAAAACAACGAAAATATGACGTACGCTTATGCCATCCGCATTCGCCACGGGGCCCCGACATTACCCGTTAGGTTACTTAACTAACGACAGAGCGGGGGCTGGATTAGCGCGGATGCAAAACATAAGCAACGCCTACTAGATATCATATATAGATATATACATTCGTCAGATGCAATGATAGCCATTCCAGATCACAGATGAACACATTGGATATGCTAGGAATCCGTGTTTCGTTCGAGCCTTCAACGAAAGACGAATTACACGGTCGCGATGAATAGCCAAACCCACCCTAGACCCCTACAGGTGCGGCAAACTACCCGCCAAATACCCGAAGTGAAGCAGCTTCCCTCAACACCGTGGGTAGGCCACTCAGCACTTCAACGTACCCGGTAGTTTGTGCACCCCACCTTGGGTCTATCCTAGGAGCAAAAACAGTAAAAGAAATAATATACAATGGCGGCTACAAGCTCATCCCGGATGTGCGGCCATAAAAATAATATTACATCAATTTACATTTTACATCAAATGAAAGATAAAGAAACCTTCATCTCACAAAACCCCGGCTATTCATCCGCGACAATCCAACAAGTTCATATACACAATCCAACAATATTACAGATCACAGATATGCACAACCCCACTAATCGACGTATAGCGATTAGCCGACGTTCAGTGCATATATCACATTACAGATATAACCATTTAGCCAAAGTTTGTAGAACTCCGATCAAAATACAAATTTGTAGCTGCCCCAAAAATAACATTTTTCTCTGGATAATCTGGGCAGAAAAAAAATATCTCAAAAATCCCAAAACACGAAACTGAGAAATCTGCAATAAATCGGAGTCGTGGCCGAGTCAACTCGACCGTGGGTCCGCGACGGAACGCATGGTTCCGCCGCGCTTCCGCGGCGGAACGCATGGTTCCGCCGCGCTTCCACGGCGAGTTAGTCGAGTCATGGGCTCAAATTTCTTGACATTTCCTAGAAAACCCTGCTTGTATTTTTCATGTCATACAAAATATTTTTAGGCCTGTTTTGAAAATCGACAGAAAATACAATTTTTCGGTTTGTTTTCGGGATTTTTTCCTGATCGAAGTTCTAAACACTTTGCTAACAGTTAGTTGTTGCTTAGCTAGGCTCTGATACCACTGTTAGGTCCATGTTACCCACCCCAGTTCTTTCGGGGAGGCAGAATATGTAAAAATCAAATTTTTTTCTCATTAGGTAACGTGGACCATTCATGAAGGATCTTTGCTAAACAAAAACTAACAATTAAACTACAAGTTCTAGCTACTATGTAGAATGGTTATACCTAGGTCTTGAACTCCTTCTCTTCTTTTGGTGGTTCTCCTCCTTGCTTGCTCCTTGAAGTGGCTTGAACGGCTCCTCCTCGTCGTCTCCTCTTTGCCGTAGATGGATCCACCCGAGGGCCTCGAACTTGAGCTCCTATCTCAATCTAGAGATAACTAAGGTGCTTGGTTTGCTAGACCTAGAACCTTAGAATGAGTAGAGAAGAGTTATGGTGGTTTTATTTCAAAGGTTCATGATTTCCAACTCATGGAACACTTGAACCTTGAGAGAGGAAGAGGGAGAGCTTTCTTTCTAAGAGAGAGAGAGAAAATGATAGAATGAGCTTGACTTTTTACAACCATACTCACAAAAGAAAGAATAATGATGATGATGATGATAATTAAGAATTGTGATGGTTAGTTTCAATGACCATTATCATTTCATGCATTTAATGCATTTTGTAAAGAACAACAAGTAAACAAAAGTCATAGAAATGAAATGATGATGGTCAACAAGTCCACAATGGTCAACCGGTCAACAAAGTCAACAAAAGTCAAATGTTCAACTCAACCATGGCACAATAATCCTTAATTAATATTATTAATCATATTTCTCATTCTCATTAGGGTTTAGAAAAAGTCAACGGTCAACTAGTCAACCAAAGCCAAATGGTCAACAACCCTAATGAGAACCCTCTGCCTCTGCCTCTATCAACTGTGCATACACACCCGCATTCGTGTTCCGAGGAACACGAATACACTGAGACAAAACCAATCCCAAAATGAATAATAGGATCTGGCTTAAACCAAAACCCGCTAGTACTAGCTGCCCGGACACCAAACGTGCACAAGTGCGCGGATGTGAACGAACCCCGTCGCAAAACCATGCGACCTCTACTCTGTTTTGCCCAAAGGCAAGTAACCCTCTATGTGGGACTCTAAAGGCTCGACACTACGCTGGCAGTGGGTTTAACCACAGGCCGCAAGCGGTACTAGCTGTACGTAATGGTCCCCAGGTAGATGCCGACAAGAAGACTGATGAGGTAAGCCCATCCGAACTCCTACTGAGCCTGAATGTGACAATCTCCATACAGTCCGGTCTGTTCGTCTAAGAGTATCGCATGTCGGGCCTAGGGGACGGTAAACGTTAGTCCCCTAATAGCGGTACAAGTCGTGTCGGAGTGTAGCCCAAAACACCCTGAGAATCTACTGGAAAACCTACCAGCAATTCTCGCTTGCCCTGGCCAGGGACGACAATGTGTAATGGCTCTCCTAGACATAGCGCGATATCAACTCCCAATACCCGGAGAGACGAATCATGTCTAACCGTCACTGCCTCCAAGTGCTTCGGGACTGCACCCAACTACTACTTGTTTGCACGACTCAGTAGAGCCGTGGTAGGGTAGTAATCTAAGAACAGTGGGAACACACTCGAGGCGAAATGACAGTGTCAAGTCAACGGACTAAGCTGTACCTATGTCACCTTGGAACTATTAACTGACGATAGGTATAATACCAACCAACAGTTCCCGACGAGTCCTGCCCAGTGTACTCGTAACCTAACGAGCACCTGCATATTATCTCCAGTACGACGTACTGATGGCTGTGGGACAGACCATCTCCCCTGCTGGGAAGAGAAGCGTATGCACCAGTCTACTCTGGAGTATTGATGCCCTGTCTCGATAATCCTACGACTAGGGACCAAAATAAGGATGTGCTTATAGACTACCCAGCCCCCACTAGTGTGATCGCCATCACAACGCCGATAGTCAAGCAAACATCCTAAGGGCTCCATCAATATGTTTTTAGCGATATATTAAAAGAAACATATAAACATATTAAGATAGAAACAAACCAAGTAGCATACTACTATATCGAGCAAGACTGTCGTAAACCCGTATATATATCTCAAGCCTCCAAAATATATTATACAAACTAGTACTAAACAATAATGGCATCTAGGGCATACATATTAAACAATACTTACTTTATGAGTTGCGTGGTTGTGAATCCGCCGGTTGGCGAAGAGCTAGCTCCCGCTTGGGGATGCCTTTATTATTATTATGTATATGTGGTTTTAGATCAAAATATACAAAGGAGGTGCTGCCCAAATTTTTAAAAAGACGAAACATGTTTTTCGACTAGTAAAATAAACTTGCATTTTTCATGTTCCCTTTTCTATGCATTTAAGAAAACATTTGATTTCATCATACATTTATTTCAAAACTTCACATATTTTATTTTCTTAAAAAGGTTTAGATTTCTGGGTTTCGGCTTACTTGAATTACGTTACGTCTTTAGACGTTGCGTGATTTAAGTGCCGCTCACGAGCTAAATTTCGGGTCGTGACATCTCTTGTAAAATTACAAAAATGCCCTCACCGTATATATATACCTGTATTCGTACTGCAAAAGTACGAATACAATGAGATAATAATAATCCAACAATATAATACTAGAATTCGGCTTAAACCAAAGCCCACTAGTATTATCCGTCCGAACATCCGTGCATCTAGTGCACGTATATGATCGGAACTCTGCACGTAAAACCATACGGTCTCTACATCGTTCCGTCTGAACTAGGGAAACCCTATGTGTGGGACTCTAAAAACTCGACAGTACGCCGGCAGTGGGTTTAACCACAAGTCTGTCGGTGGCACTAGCTGTACGTAACGGCTACCCAGATATCTGTCAATAATAAGGCCGATGAGCAAACTCATCTGAACTCCTACTGAACCTATCCGTGACAATCTCCGTACAGTCCGGTCTATTCGTCTAAGAGAATCATATATCGGGTCTAGGGGGTGGTAACCGTCAGACCCCTAATAGCGCAATAAGTCGTGTCGGTGTAGAGCATAATACATCCTGAGAAACTACTGGTGTACCTATCAGTAAATCTCGCTTGCCCTGGCAAGAGACTTTGTGTAATGGCTATCCGAATACAGCGCGATATCAACTACCAATACCAGGAGAGACGAATCCTTTCTAACCACTACTGCCTCCAAGTGCTTCGGGACAGCACCCAGCCACTATCAGTTTGCATGACTCATTTGAGCCGTGGTAGCGTAGTGATCTAAGTACAGTAGAAACACACTCGAGACGAATAGTGATGTTAAGTCAGCGGACTAAACTGTACTCATGTCATCCGGGAAATACTAACTGACGATAGCTATAATACCAACCAGCAGTTCCCATCGAGACCGTCCAGTGTAACTCATAACCCAATGAGCACCTGTATACTATCGCTGGTATCGCATATCAATGGCTGCAGGACAGGCCATCTCCCGAACTGGTATGAGAAGTGTAGATGGATAGAAGAATTTTTATCAAAATCTTTAGATGGGATGACAAAAGTAAATATCCATCGTACAATGTGGATGGATACAAGAATTTTTGACATTTTCTTTTTTGAAGATCAAAGACAATAGGAAAACCTATTATGGTAAATAAACTTACATCAAGAGCTTACAGAGTCAAATCGACGCAATTATTATTTTCTTGGAAAAATTAGACTATAGTAGATCAGGACTTACAACTGCATACACACTAGAATCGACAAGCTCTGGAGCAATGATAAAAGTAGTCGGATCGACTTTGCACAAATAAACGACGACCTGACTATAAATAATAACTCTCAAGAACTTCCATAGTAACTTGACAGGTTAGCTGGCAGCAATGGCGCTGTTGCAGAACTCCGAGGGATTTGCCGCTTCACATCCGATGCTTTCTCAACGAATCATCCTGAAATGGAAGTGAATTTGTAAAACCCCGGGAAACAAAAAATGATGAAGCTTGCATGTGAAAAAGAGACTAAATGATACTAAAACAACTGAATTCGTTCTGGAGTTTGGTCTAGGTTTCTATTCAATAAGAGTTTTGCAACAGAATTCAAGAAATTACTAATGACTTAATAAATGGAAAGACAAAGGATTTGTCCAAAAAAAAAAGAGGAAAGACAAAGTTCCTGGTGTTTTAGTGTTATCACCGAAGCTCAAGGTATTATCGCAAAACCTTGCAAGTTAACGGTATTAGCTAATTCTTTAGCCAAGATAGAATGCCGACCTTTGTACACACATAGATGTAATGGACTTCGGGATTTGAGCCCAGAAGTGCTGTAACTGAACTTCCATCGTCGTTTAATGGCAGAGGTGCCGTCAATTCCCAGCTCATTTTCTCTGAAGATCTCTCCATTCTATCTGCACAGCATAAGATTTTAATATTTATATGTAAAGCAAGAGAATGAAGCATAATAAAGATAATAAATTAATAACAGCAAAGATCAACACTAGCACCAATGTTACATATCAACAGTTACAGACATGAGATAAATATCCTGCGAATTTTCATGAACGAGTGGAAAAACTACACGAGTAACTTAGAAAATTGTACAACAGAGTGCGGTATAAGGAATAATTAAACTTTTGACAATTTGGAAAATAATGGAACCGCAATTCTGCAATCTAAACTGACTGGCAATACCAGGGACCTAACATAGTAATAATGTGAACTTACCTGCAAATCAGTTGCCATCCATTATAAGATTATAATACAAACTTCAGAGAAGACGCAATTCTGAAATTAAATTTGCTTGTACCTGTATTTCTGAATACGCAACATGACACCTCAAAAAAGCCAAGTGTCATTGACAAACATTTAAGGCAATTTCAAAATGCTTACGCTTTACCAAGGAAGCCCAAATAACTCTTCCAGTTGAAGCAGCGGTAAGAAAATATGTTTTCTATAGAAATCGGATTTATCACGTGGTGAAATGAGCCATATAAAAATCATATTCACAAAAAGCATCCAGAGCAACAACGAAGTTATAAGTTCTATATAACCACATAGCCCACAACAATACTAACAACAAAAAGAACCAGTGACAAAGCCTTGGTCCCAATTTTCTGGGATTGCCTATATGTTTTTTCTCCTCATTCAATCAGTTCAGGCTAATCAACTCTCCAGCTCCAACAGTCTCCAAAAACAATCCAACCAGTAATTACTCTCGACCCGATGCTAGCACAATACTGGATCAAAACCAATTTACTTGCAATTTTAAATAAATATATATGCTCCCTGTTGAGTACCTAACTAATTGCTGACAACTCTTTGAGAATCTAATCAATTACTGGACAAGGCAAAGTCGGGTAGAAGAAGAGAAAATGTCAACCTTTTCAACTCAAATAGCCAAGTGATCAAGAGGAAGACCTGTCTTAGTAATCAATAATCACATATTTTAAAAGTAATGCGGATAAAGATAAAAACATCAAATTTTACATGGAAGAAATTAAAGGAATGCGAAGAGATTAATGATTAATTATATTCAAAAGTGTGTTCGTCTTTTAGGTATATTTAACCGAAGATCCAAAAGTGAGATACAAATCCATGGTCAATTCCAGGTCCATGAATCTGTACCCAGCTGATGCCTCTCATTCACAAAAAAGAAGGATTCCATTAGAAGACATCTTTCCATTTTGAAGGCAACCTACTATTCCACTTGGATGTTCATATCCCTACTCAGGAATCACATAATAGTCAGATTGCGCCATATTTTCATAAGAAATCAGAAGCAAGAAATTGAAGCATAAGTTAGAAGCAGCTATTATTTTTTATTTACTAATCATTCAGAAAAATAATCACTGACCAATTACATGCATGCTTACAGTCCACAAGTGAAGCTCCATCAACAAATACAACCGATAGGTCGGATCTCCATATGTAATCTGTATTGATCAATAAGGTTAAGGAAATCAATTATGATGCAAAGGAAACAAACTTCTATGAGCTGAATAAATCTATGAACTTGAACGACTAAAGTAAATACTGAACATACCAGGATATAGACTCCATTGTCCTTAAGTATCCTAGGATGATGATAGACATATAAAGAATTTTGAAGTTAATAGAGTATGGGAATAAAAATCACTACTAATAAAAAAGTTACACTAGGGTATCAGACATTGTTACCTGCCTACCTCTTCAAGCATCTTGTTTGAATTGTGTTGTGCATCATGTCCACACTACATGCCAATAAACACTACCAGAAATAAGCTCACAATCATGAGAGGAAGGGTTTGAGATATAAATGCACTCACCATAAGGGAGTCTAGGGTTCCTGAAAACAGAATATGAACTGAAACTTAGTATGGCATGTGTCTCAAACATTCAATTGGTTCGTTTTTTTTAAACCAAAAGATAAAACAAGACAAGAATAACATAAGAATTAGTACCTTTATCGATGACTGCATCAAAGGAACCAGTTTCAAATCCCTTCATATCTCGAACATCCATTTTCATATCTACCAATTAGTCAAAAATAAGTCATATAAAGGACACGCCCTAAACATAGTAATAGGATTTATGAAAGGGAAAACTTCACTAGAAGAAGAACGATAGGAAGGGGGAAAAAGGGAATAGAAGTTTGATTACATTTCATCTCTGGTCTATCCTGATACTTCTGTTGCATGGCTTGAACCACCACCGAAGATATATCTATATTGACCACATCCATGTAACCATCGCCAACCATTTCTTCCCCAAGTGCTGTTAAATTATTGAACATAACCAATTTCTTAGAATAAATACAAAATACGTTGACTTTTGTTCATGTGATATGGAAAGGACCTAAAGTCCTTAAAAGAGTACACAAACTACTAATAGAAGACTAATTAAGCTACCAATTTATGTTTCGTGTCGTACATGAACTAGGATTCACAATGTTTGAGAGAGGAAATAAAGAGTGAACTAGTAAGAGCTCACTACCACCAAAATCAGCCCAAGAACAGAACTTGCATTTGATATGAACCAAGCCCGGATTTCAATCGGTCTATCTAGCATAAAGTGATCAACTTCATACACCAAACATTCCAACTGTTCTATCAAAACATATCACCAACAAAGATAAAGCAGCATAAAAAATATACCAATTTAAAGTTCAAACAAAAATCGCCCCAATTTTCTATATTTAAAACATGAGATTTCCCCTAAAATCTAGATGCTACCAAGAAAAATCCTAAAGCACATACAAAAATAGCATCCATAGCCCCAATTTAAAGAAAAATCACGTAATTTCCCTATTTCTAGATCGAATGCATCAGATCTCACCTTTTCCCCACAATGCACCCTGCAAATTCAAATTCTACCAAAAAATCAACTCAAATCGAATCGCATTCTCTCAAAAACAGAATCGCTAACCCTAGAAACTTACTCGAGTTGCCGCATCCAACGAGGAGAAGGCGATGGGACCGGCGAAGGTAGAGATCGAACAGGGGAGCTAGGGTCTTGTACTTCTGGTACCAATCGAAGGGGCCTGGATCTTGGAGGTACCTCTTGTCCCAATACGCTGGCTCCCCGTACGCGTGCGTGGCCGTCGTGGATGAGCCCAGCGTCATCGTCTTCTTCTTCCTCTATCGAATAAAAATTGGATCTTTTTTTGCTCGCGCTTGTGATAGTTGATATTGTTTTCTGTTTGTGGGGATCGAAATTTGGCCGTTGATGAAGGGCGTTTTGGTCATTTTCGGAAAGCTCCAGATGCGCTATATGGGCCTGAAACGGTTGGTATGGGCTGTCTTCTGATTTGGGCGCGTATCAAGCAAAAAATGGGCATTAGATATGTAACTCTGATTTTAATATCACATTGCAAAATTGTAATTTTCAAACCATGGGGCAACTTTGCAGTTTCGTTGAGTTTCATACTTGCTCCCCACAATCTATAATAGATTGTGGCGGTTGTCCGTGCCGGACTACAGCGGTCGTCATTCGACGACAGCGATCTTTGGTCATCCGGGGCTGGAGGGGGTTGCAAACGATGATCACAGGTGAACACTGCCGGAGATGGCCATCATAGGCCAGTCATCGATGATAGTTACTAGTCATCAGCGGTCGGTTATCGGTTGCCGGTTCAGCAGACCGCCGCGATCGTTTGTTGACGGACTATGGCGTCTGCGGCCATGAACTGAGGCGAACATCGGCGGTCGGTTGTCAACGGAGGACGGCGGTTATTGGTGTTAGACTGTGGCGGTCATCTGCGGACGGTCATTGGTCGGCGGCAGTGAGCGGTCGTCGATCGTTGACAGGCAGTCGCCGACTATGATTGTCGATGAGCAATTGCCGGAGACAAATGGAGGCGGACAGCCGGTGATAGTCCCCAGTTGTCAGTTGCCGGAGGAGAGGGTTGTGTAAGTAGGCATTTGTCAGTGGCAATTGATGGTAGTGCGGCACGACTGATGGTAATGAGCTAGTGAATTAGATATTCAAAATTCTTTTCATATTTCTATTATAATTTTATATGTAGAATTTTAAAAATATACTTTTAGCATTTCACTTGGACACCAGGACTGACACTGTGCTTTGAAATGTGAGTTACAAACGCCTTGGTACAAACAATCCTTTTCAAATTGTATGTAGGCAACTGATTTTTCAAAAGATTCAGGACTATGAGAATCTTAAAGATGATAACCGGTCAAACCCTATTCTTGTCATAGCTATTTTTATGGCACTGCTCCGTAAGTCAAACATATGCAATCAGCACACACCACATCCACGCACACCATACACAAACACCCAGGAGACCCATGAAGGCGTCTGATTTTTCAAAAGATTCAGGACTAGAAGAATCTAAAAGATGATAACCGGTCAACCCCTACTCTTGTCGTAGCTATTTTTTTTGGCACCAGTCCGTAAGTCTAACCTATGCAATCAGCACACACCGCACCCCACACGCACCATACACAAACGCCCAGAAGACCGACGAATTTACCTCTAAAGCGTTAATTTATGGCAACTTCCCCTCTCGGGTTCCGTGGGTTCGAATCCCGCACTCTCCTCCAGAGGGGAAGTGCATATACCAACTGAGCCACTGCTCATTGGTATATCATAGCTATTTGATTCGGGGACATAATGTTAGGAATATGTATGCCTTAGAGACCATTATTATTGATATAGTCGATATTTGAACATATATATAGAGGACTTTCTTGCTCGATATGATAGTATACTATCTGGTTACCTTTATCTTAATATGTAGACTGGTATTTTCATACTGTCTGTCTCTTACATGTTGATAAAGCCCTTAGAATATGTACTTGACTACCAGGATTATGATGAGATCATACTGGTGGGGCTAGGGTGGTCCAAAAGTACATCCTTTAACTGTTCCTAGTCGAGGAGATATCGAGACAGGGCATCGATATTCCTGAGTAGACTAGTGTGTACGTTTCTTGTCCCTTGGAGGGCGATGGTTGATCCCACAACCATTGGTGTGTGACATCAAAGATTGTACATGGGTGCTCATTAGAGAATGGGTACACTGAACGGACTCGCCGAGAACTCCTAGTTGGTATTATACCTATCGTCAGGTAGCAGTTCTTTGATGACACTAGTACAGATTAGTCTGTAGACCCGAGATCGTCATAGAGTCTTGTGTGGCTCCCACTGTGCTTTGATTTCCTTCCTATCACGCTCAAGAAGCGTTGTGCAAACAGGTGGATTTTGGGTACAGTCCCGAGTCACATGGAGGCAATGAGCGATAGGAGGGGTTTCGACGCTCCCGGTATTGGGGGTTGATGTTGCGCTATACTCAATTGGCTATAACCGGAAGTCCCTGACCAAGGCTGCTGCTGAGATTTACTGATAAGAGTTATCAGTAGTTTCTTGAACCATTATAGGCCAAACATCGGCATGACTTATCATGTTACCGGGGTCTGACGTTTACCATCCCTAGACATGATATGCGACATATCGGACGAGAGACTGGACTGTATGATAGTGTTACTGATAGGCTTCATGGAGAGTATGGACAAGATTGCTTGTTGATCTTCATATCGTTCAATACCCGGGTAGCCGTTACGTCCAGCTAGTACCGCTGACGGTTTATAGGTAACTGATGTGATCATCACCTACTGTCACGCCCCGCTTCCTAGTGTACGGCGAAGGGGACGCGACGAGATCCGCTACGTATATACTCAGAAGTACATACGCTAAGCGTATCTAAGCAATATAAAATAAACACACAAGAGACAAGAGATAATAAAAACAACAAATTTTATTTATTAACATTCTTTTGTACAATGCATGAAAAGAAAATACAACTGAAATAAAAAGATGCCTAAACAATGGCATAACAGGAAATGAAAAGTACAGAAAGGAAAAGTGTACAATGAAACTAAAGTGCAGGGTTTTCGGCAAACTTCTCCACGTCTTCTTGAGATGGCTCGATCTCTGCTGGGTCCAAATTACCTGACGACATTCAAAAAAGAAAGGAATAGAATGTCGTCAGCGAACAGGTCGCTTGGTAAGTCCCAAAGGTAAGAGAAAAGTAGAATAGACAGAATAAGAAGATATCTTTTAAAGTTGTATACTATTGTTGTAATGTTGTGTTAACGCTGTTATTTGCACTTGGTACAGAAGTATGCCAGTGTATACGAGGGTGGTCTCTATATGTTAGAGACCATGGCAAACGGAATGTACAAGGAACCGTTAAGCCACGGTACAACAGCAACGGAATATAGGTTAGGTGTCTTAATCTGACCACCTCGTGCCACCTTTAACACCTTCCGTACCAATCTACCCCTTAAACCCCGCGATGTCTTGTTTGTATTGTTATCTTGTAAATTGTATTGATTGTAAGATTGATTGACTGACCGAAACCATGATATCAGTAAACGGTTGTAACTATAGAGTCATGTACATGGAATAACTGAGAATCATCTAAAAGGAATATGTATATCCATGGTTCGGTTCGGTCAAGTTGTATAGATTGATAATTGAATTCATGGATTCATGTGTTCATATTGAATTGGAATATTGTAGATTGTAGATTGACTTGAATCATATTCAAGTCAGATTAATCAGACTCAAGCCCGAGTCAGACAATCAGAAATATGAATCGAAGTCTTATAATTGTTAGGGTCCTTAGGGTAATTTATAAAACTTGAGTGGGTTTTATGTAAAAATACTTTTATATACTTTTCAAAATACACCTAACTATTGATTACTCGTCTTTAGAGTTGTAATGAGGGTGGATTTTATATTGTGATATTTCTAGTGAAAATATCCTAGTTTTATAAATAAGGTATTTATCTGTAATATTGATTTATTTGAAGTTCATGGTATTTTAGTGTAAAATTTATTCGTGTGATTTTTAAAATAAGGTGGAATATTTATATTATAATAAAATAGATATTTAAATGATAAATATACATATATTTATACAAAAATAATTTTAATAAATATTTTATATTCCAAAAATCTCATTTTCCTAAGATGTCGTATTTTAAACCTTTCGAGACCGAATGCTCCTTGCGGAGGTCTGAATCTCGCACTACTAAGCCCGAGAATGTGCGAAAATCCGCACCATTCGAACGGGTTCCCCAAAGATGGGTTGTAGCGGCACTTTGCAAAGATTGTAAAATACTAAATCCTTTAGAAAACGGTTTTATAAAGTAAAAGGTGTTTATTTGTAAAAATGTCAATTTTCCGTATTTTAGATTCTAGGGTTTCCTAAGTCAACTAGCCTATTTCTAAATGGTCTAAACGACAAGTCGTTAGATGCCTCAAATCGCCTTTTCACTGCCAATTGTGGCCAGGTAAGTACAAGTGAGGAAAGGAGGGATCCGCTCACGAATCACCGTGGTCGGGCCTTTTAAAGTTACCTTTCTCACTTGCCTAGCCTAGACACCACAAAGTCAGGTTTAGATAAACTACTGATATCCACAACTTATCGTATTTTGCTAATAAGAGGTATTTATTTAAAAATGTATCAAAACTAAAACTTTTAGAAATGGTTTTATTAAGAATATGGTATTTTAATAAAAGTATTGTTTTATCGTATTCTAAGTTTTGATGATATCATTTTAAGTTGTATATGCTTGTGTGTGGAGGTAGGTCATTACCTCGTGCTCTACTTTAAATGTATAGCAAAGTTAAGTGGTTAAATGTGAAATCGAAACATTGTGGTATTTAAGTGAAAAATACGATAATTTGAGAACGCTATCATTTCATGTGATGAAACTTATTCAAATTGTTAGTTAAATGTTTAATAGTCAATAATAAGATGTTTAAGCATGATTGAATTGGTGAGAAGTGAAATTTTATAGAAAACCGAATCGGAAATCGGATTTGTTCCGATTCCGTCGGGTTTTGTAATTTCGTATTTTAGAGAATAAGAAAGAGGGATAGAATGGGACTTACGGGTTTCGATTAAGCAAAGACGTGAGGGGGGACTAAAGGGGTTGCCGAGGCGTTGCTTCGTCGCCGGTTGTTCCTAAAAACGTCGCCTGAATTCCCGCCGGAATTTCGTCGGAGTTTCGCCGCGAACTTGTTTTCAAAGTACACACTTCTTGGAAAATTTTTGAGAGAGTGAGCTTAGGGTTTTGGGATGAGAGGGTAGAGAGCAGGGGGTGTATTTATAGGGTAGGCTAGGGGTAGGGTAGGTGAAGGGTTTTTAATAAAAAAATGTAAAAATTATAGAAAATTCATTAAAATTTGAGTAAATAGGGTATATTGAAGTCTCGGGAACCGATCCCATTAAATGGTGTGTGCAGGGGAGTTGGGAACTGAAAAAGTCACAACTTTTCAGTTGTCGACTCGGCCGTCCGGCCGAGTCCGGCCGGCGGCGCCAGCCCGAGTCGGCCGGTCCGCCGGCCGACTCGGCCGAGTCGGATGGTCAGGAAGTGGGGGTCTCGTGGGGTAGGCACTGGTGCTTTTAGATTTTCAAGTGTAGTTCAAGTTTTGGGAGTTATGGTGTTTGGACTGTTGGACTTCCAAAGGATTTAAAACAAAAACGATATAAAAATAATGTGGGGCAGGGGATTTGAACTCTGGTGGCTTGGTTCAGCAGTGCAAGGTGTTACCAATGAGCTACAAGCTCCTTCTTGTAATTATTGTGGGAAAATAAATACTTAAAGTGGTAACAGCAACATTAAATACCCCAAGTATACTTCAAATTTAAATCAATTTTATGTATACAAAAAATGGAGTTGTTACAATCTACCATCCTTACAAAAATTTCGTTCTCGAAATTTACAACTTTTATTTGAGGACTAGTTTACAAAGAGGTAAGGGTATCTTGCACGCATTTCATCTTCCCTTTCCCAAGTGGATTCTCCTGGAGTGTCTTTCCTCCACATTACTCGGACCATGTTAACTTCCTTGTTCCGAAGTGTCTTCACTTTCCTGTCCAGGATCTCCACAGGCTGTTGCTCACAAGACAAGTCGGGCTGTATAGTGAGCTCGGAATGATCAAGAACATGGCTGGGGTCACTCACATACTTTCTGAGTTGGGATATGTGGAACACGTTATGCACTCCTTCCAATGAGGGCGGAAGTGCTAAGTGGTATGCCACTTCACCGACTCGTTCGAGTATATCGAACGGTCCAATGTATCTCGGACTCAATTTACCCCATTTTCCAAATCGGATCACTCCACGGTTCGGAGATATCTTCAGGAATACGTGATCTCCTGGCTGGAACTCCAAGTGTCGTCTCTTTGCATCAGCCCAGTGCTTCTGTCTATCTTGGGCTATGCGCATCCTTTCCCTGATAGTACGAACCACATCAACGGTCGCTACTATCATCTCTGGTCTAAGAAGTTCCATATCTTCGATGTCGTCCCAACTTAATGGTGATCGACACTTCCTTCCATACAATGCTGCAAAAGGGGTCATTCCTATGCTTGCTTGGTAGCTGTTATTGTACGCGAACTCCACAAGATGCAGGTGATCTTCCCACGATCCTTTGAAGTCTAGCATACACGCTCTGAGCATATCCTCCAAGATCTGAATAGTTCGTTCCGACTGACCATCTGTTTGTGAATGATAAGCCGTGCTGAAGTTCAGACTTGTTCCCAAGCTTGCTTGCAGACTCTGCCAAAATTGCGATCGGAATCTGGTGTCACGATCGGAGACAATGCAGACTGGTACTCCATGAAGTCTCACAATTTCCTGTATGAGTCCATGGGTATCAGAGATAGTACATTATGAAGAGTTTAAATTTTAAATAGATTATTACCTCCATGTACTTCTTTGCTAGTGTCTCAGTTGGTTGGCCAACTCGAAATGGGATGAAGTGAGCCGACTTTGTGAGTCGATCCACAATGACCCATATAACATCGTTACTGTTTCCTGATTTAAAATCAGGAAAGCCTACGGAAGAGGCTTCAGAAAAGGGTCACGTGCTCACACGTGACCAGCAGTCACGTGTTGGCACGTGACATCTAAAAGCATCGGCAAGGCAGATTCAGTTTCCTGACTACATCAAAGAAAAGGGCTTCAGAAAGGGTCATGTGCTCCCACGTGACCAGGGTCACGTGTTGGCACGTGACATTTAAAAGCGGCTTCAAAGGCACATCAGTTCCCTGATCAAATCAAGGAAAAAGCTTCAGAAGAGGTCACGTGCTCACACGTGACCAGGGGTCACGTGTTGGCACGTGACATTTAAAAGCAGCGGACTCATTCTCCGGTTAAATCAAGAAAAAGGCTCCAGACAAGGGTCACGTGCTCACACATGACCAGGGGTCACGTGGTGGCACGTGACGGCTAAGCAGAGGAAGAAGGCAGAGCGCGAAAAGAAGAAGAGGGCTCGTTCCAAGGGGTCACGTGCCCACACGTGACCAGGGGTCACGTGGCCACACGTGACTGTCTTTCAAAGCCTATTTATTTAACAGAATCAAATTCTGAGAAGAGATCATTCAAATCTTTCCAAAAGAAAATGATTATTTGGAACCGATTGAATTAAAAATTTAAAGGTGATTAAATATCACCTATCTATGGAAAAATCTTGAATTCGGAAAGGTTTCCCTTTAAAATCTAACCGAAATAACAAAGGAAAATCTCTGGATTTAAAATCTAATGGTGAATAAAATTCACCTAACAATCTAAAGGTCCAAACGAATGGTGAATACAAATCAGATCCCTTAATGAATGATTCATCGAAACTAATTGATTCGGCTCCTTCTCCTATAAATAGGAGCCAAGGGAAACAGAGGCAGGAGGATCGAAAAATAAAAAAGGAGAGAGCCTTGATACTTTAGAGGAATTTGGATCTTCTGCAAAAGAAAACCCTAGGTAAGAAAGGGAAGGCTTTTTGAAAGAAAAAGAGAATTTAATTCTCAACAGAGTTTAACTCTGATATAAAACAGAAGAACATAGTTCTCTCTTTGGTGGAGGATCTGTAAAGTGCACATCTCCCCTTGAATTGAGAATTTAATTCTCATTGGGTTGAGATCCTGCCATGCAGATCCAAAGCATAGTAAGGGAATGGAAGCTTGAGGATTTAATTCTCACAGAACTATAGGAATTTAATTCCTTTAAAATAAAATTAGGGTTTAACCCTATGTTATGGGAATTTAATTCCTTCAGAATGAACAGAATCAGGGTTCAACCCTAGTTAAGAACTTAGTTCTGTTAAAATAACAGGAATTTAGAAATTAGGATTTCACCCTATGACAGAATCTCATGCCTCTCTAAAAGAGAGTGGGAATTTAATTCCTTTAAAGCTTTCATTAAGGTTTAACCCCATGATGGAATTCAGTTCTTCACATATATGAGGAATTTAATTCCTACAGAAAATTCAGAGTTCAACTCTATCCCAGAATATAAATCTTCAGAAGGGAATAGGAATTTAATTCCTCTTAAATTTATCGTTAGGGTTCAACCCTACGAAGAATTTAATTCTTAAAAAAGGGATTAACAGATCTTCTAAAAAACATACAAAGAGCCAGGGTCACGTGCCACCACGTGACCCCCGAAAAGATCCACAGAGAAGGCCCTTTGAGGCAGTGCCTCACGTGACCCACGTGACCTTTGGCAGAAGCTTTAACATACAAGCATTTAAATGCCCGTCACGTGATGGCACGTGATGCTCTAAAAGATGCAATATTCTCAGCAGAACAAATGAAGGGAGGGCGCCCTCACGTACTACCACGTGACCTCTCTTGCCTCAGTGTTTAACACTGAATTGAAATCTCTGTCACCAGTGTTTAACACTGATTATTCTTAGTGTTTAACACTAATTTGAAACCTCTGCTGCTAGTGTTTGACACTGATTTGCTCTAGTGTTTAACACTAATTTGAACCCCATGTTGCTGATGTTTAACACCAACTGTCTTTTAGTGTTAAAACACTAACTTGATCCCAGTGTTCAACACTGCTGAATTAACGTTAGCCCAATTGGCTAAATGGCCAGAGGCAAAACCTCTCCTTCAATGGACCAACAGGAAGCCAATATTCCAAACATGATTAGACTTAGCCCAAGATGGCCATAAGTCCTCAATTCAGACTTAACTGGGCTAATGGGCTCATAACATAATTAATTGGTCTTGATCCCAAATTGGGCCAAAGACTATTTAATCCACCCCGGTTCAAGGGTACATCTCTTCACTCCTTTGATACTTGGCGTTGTAATTCCTCAACGTCTTCAAAGAGGTGACGGGTCCCGATGACCACACATTGATACGGACTGTGGAGTCCCTAAATCCATGGACTATGAGGTCCTTAACCTTGACCGTGATGTCTTAAAACTAACATCGGACTGTGGAGTCCCTAAATCCACGGACTATGAGGTCCTTAACCTTGACCGTGATGTCTTAAAACTAACTACGGACTGTGGAGTCCTTAAATCCACGGAATATGAGGTCCTTAACCTTGACCGCAACATCTTAAAACTAACATTGGACCGCAATGTCCTTAAACTACCCATGGACCGCAATGTCCTTAAACTACCTACCGACCGTAATGTCACTAAACTAAACAACAGAGCCCCCCCTTTTATTGCTCTCTTGTTGGATCTAAACGATCCCGTTAGGTTGATCTTAGTCTAAAAACTAGACTAACGTATCCTTAACAAACGTTTAAGTCGATCTTAGTCTCAAATGAGGCTAACGTATCCTTAAACCCAAACCCCCAAACCCAAATCTAAGATAATACGGATTTGGACTAGTCCACGCCCTACGGGCGACGACATAACTCAGTCTCCGTATACAATCCACGGGCAACTAAATATAAAATAAACACACACGACACGAAGTGACCATCTGGAGAAGGAGAAAGTGGTTACCGCGATGCGGTAGCGTAATTAACTGCAGGGGCTTGCGCCTGCAGGGAAGAGCGTCCCCACAATCAAAAACCCCTCAAGCGAGGGGGAATCTGACGAAGTCTGCTACATCGGACGCATCCGTTTAAACCTTCGATATACGGTGCCATAAATCAACTTGGCATCTTCGGAGAGGTAGACGGATAGCACCAATTAGCATCTGGCCCGAGCCTCAGGCGAGACGACCACGCGTCGCGCCGTCGTTCGGAGGGGAACAGATTCTGGCACGTCCGGTGGGACCTTTTCCTCTTTCCACTCTACACTTCATGTGTCATGATTCGCGAACCAATCGCGGTTCGCTAATGGTTGCCCTTGGGTTTCAAGGTACTAAGACTTGGCGTCTTGCTTATTGCAGAAAGCAAAGAATCGATGACTTCTACTTGTGAGAAATGCTCCAACTGCTCGGACTGCAATTGCAACCAACGCTCTGCCTCGCCAGGAGGTATAGCCTACAGACCCCAAGCTGCTTCGCTATTCACAATGCCCGTGGAACAAGTCACGCGAGCCACCACAGGATTGTTTTTGGAGACCATGCTCCCGCCGACAAGCTTCACCGCTCCGGTGCTGACAAAGGAAGCTCCAAAGAAGTCGGTCTTTGATCGTCTTACCCCTGCTGCGGCCTCTCTCAACGGGTCGCCCAACATCAGCACCTCGGTCTTCTCTAGATTGGGCCAGAACTCCTGTGGACCCGCAATGGGGCCTACAATCCCAGAGAAGGCTGCCCCTAAGAAAGTAACCAGTCCTGCTCCTGAAGTCGTCAAGGCGGCTTCCCCTGCCAAAAAGTCGGTCTTTACCAGATTGACGGCTCCAGCTCCCGCTCTTGCTACCCAAAGGACATCGGTCTTTGACAGGCTGACACCAGAAGCGACCCCCCACCTACACAGGGGGCAAGACAAGGTTATCGCCCTCACCAAGCCGGTTCCATCAGCACAACGCGCTCGACGTCGTTACTGGCGCCGAATAAGGAAGGCCGGGGGCAACTCCCCTTCTGGGCTAACTCCGCCGGCCCCGATGGCAGAAGTTAATGCGGCTGTTCCAACTGGGAACAGCTTTGAGATGCTAAATAAGGTGCGTAGGAATTATCCTACCGTGGCGCTAAAGAAATCTCCTCATCCGCTGAAAAGGGCAATAGAAGTGAAGCCAGAACAGCCCCAATCTCCTCAACAGCTGTCCTCCCGAATCTATAAAGTCTGGCGGCAGGCCCGAGACTCGATGATCGATCCAAACTTCTCCCGCCAGCACAAGAAGCTGAAAATCCAACAGGAAACCAGTCACCAGGCTAAGCCACGAAAAGCTGTCTGGGTGCCCACCTCAACGGCCCCCTCAACTTCCACTGCTCATAAAAAGAGGAGGCCGGAGAAGATCCCCGGGCCTACAACGAGAGCTAAAAGCGCTGAACCCAGACGCCCTAAGGCTGGGGGCAGGATGGTCCACACTGTATACATGGCGTCGGGGAAGGAAGACAGTCGTGCGTCTACAGGCCATAGACCGCTTACACGGTCAGTAACCAAAGCTCAGGAGCAACAGCAAAAGCTCCAGGAAATGATGATTGCAATGGCCGCGCTTACTGGGCCGAAAGAAAGCCCCGAGGCTTCCTCGGATCAGCAACAAGAACAGGAAACCGACGCCGAGTTCCTCCGGAGGATGTTGGAAAAGAAGGATAAAGAGGCTGCGGAACAAGCGGCCAATATAAAGCAGATAGCCCACTTATTCCAGGACATGGTAGGAATGATGATCCAACAAGACCCACCTGCTGAGGATCCTCCGATCGTCCTTGAAGACGACAGGGGAGAAACGTCAAATCCTCCGCCGGCTCTCTCAACGGCCAAGGAGGAGACAATCTCTAAGGCTGACTTGGACGACTATATAGCCCAGCAAATCCGGGTTCATCATGCGACTGAGGCAGCTGGTCAAGTCGTAAAAACGGGGCGGCCGTATCCAAGCTGGTACGACCAAATCAAATATCCGCCGGGTTATACAATACCAAAATTCCACGTGTATAAGGGGACCGGCAATCCCCATCAATATGTTGCCCAGTTCAGGGCGCTTTGTGGTAACACTGGTGGCGACGATAAACTGTTGCTTCGCCAATTCGTGGGCAGCTTATCAGAAACGGCGTTCGAATGGTATTCGGAACTCCCGAACGATTCTATCAAGACGTTCGCTGAAATGGAGTTGCTATTCACTCAGCGATTCGCAAGCGCCAGCGAACGCACTCCAATAACGGCATTGATTAATTCCAGGGTGAAACCAGGCGAAACATGGGTCCAGTATGCTATACGCTGGCGAAATTTGTGGTCGAAATGCGAGCAACGCATTGAGGAAGCGCCCGCGGTGGGCATGTTCGTGGGAACCCTAGACCCTCACGCAACTATCTCCCAGTTTATGATGTTCTTTAAGCCAACCACATTCCAGGCTCTAATCGACAAGTTGGCCCAGATGGACCAAATGGGTCATAGACCGTCTCCCCCGAAGCCCGAGCCTCGGAGTGACAAGGGTAAAGGAAAGGCAACCTTCATCGCGAATGCCCAGCAGCAACCTAATGCCCTAAAGCTGGCGGATCAATTGGAAGAAAGACGCCGGTATTATAATGAGAAGATGAAGCGTCCCTACTCGTTCCCACGGGACAAGACGAAACGGTTATTCGAGCTGGCAGTACGCAACAGACTTATAAACCTGCCAAATCCAAGGCGACCGCCACAACCCACTGAGGTGAATAACCCTAACTATTGCCCTTACCATCAAACGGTAAGTCATCCGATTGAGGATTGCTTCGTCTTCAAAGGATGGATTGAAGATCAATACCTCCAGGGGAAGTTTGCGCTGTCCGAAAAGTGGAAGGTGAACCCACCACAACCGCATACTCCTAGGAAAGCAGATACACCGGGGCCAACCTGTTCCTTTATTGAGGAAGCTCCATGCGAGGTCGTGCTATCGGCTAAAACCAGAAGGATGCTGAGTGACCTTCATGCGTGCCCAGTAGTCAAATGGAAGAACCCGCTTGAACCCCAGATCATTGAAGGAATGCTGAGGCCGTGCCCAACTACAAAAAGCGGTGGTGATGGTCCAAGTACTCATGCCCTACCGTCAAAATCCTCGAAGAAAAAGAAGAAGAAATCTAAGAAGCCCGTGAAGCCTGGAGACAAGCGCACGAACTTGCAGAAGCAAATCGACGTGCTGGAAGTGTACAATCAAAAGGTGCAAACTCCTGTCACGCTGCAAGAGTTCCTCAACCACATCTTTCAAGAGGAAGATGATGGAGAGAGTTCGTCGGATGAATCCGAGGGATATGTGGCGAGTTGTAACGTAATCTCCCACTCGTATATCGACGATGAAAAAACTCCTGGCACTAAGAAACTGGGGACAGAGCCTGAGCCAGAGCTTGTGTGGCCAACAAATGAAATGATCGACGCCTTTCTAGACGAGATTCGTCTGAAGAGTAAAGCGGATCAGGAGCGTGAGATGGCCGCATCGGAAGGAGCCAAACGCAGGCGACCAAACGAAAGATTTGAAGTACTCCCGCCAGATCGAAAGGCATCCGAGACAGACAAAAAGATATTCAAGACGAGAAAAAGGTTTGCCAAAGCCATGTCAATGGGAATGAAGCTACCACCCTCGGAAGAAAACACGCTCAATGGGGCGAAGAAGCACCCTAACTATTGTGCATATCATCGGAAAATTTCACACCCTACGGAGGAGTGTGACGCCTTTAGGATATGGTGGCAGGGATATGTTGCTGACCGGCAACATTTTAAGTGCATGAAATGCAAGACTCGTCGGGAACGAAGAAGTACTGCCGACGGGCACAACAGAACTACTGGCAACTGTTACATGGTTAACGCTGGAGGGTCACAAGTTCTCACCTTTGGAAGCGACTCTGATGAAGAAATGGCTCTGGGCCCTCTCTTTAAAGAATCCGTTTTAGGGAAAGAGGAAGAACCAGAAGCCTGCGAAAACATTCAGCTGCGCAATCGTACGCTCCCGGAAAAGAATCTCGGGCCCGCAAATAGAAAAGATAAGGAAAAGGAAAAGGTCACCGAGGATATCACTTTAGATGACCAAGTCATGAAAGAGCTGACTGCCAAGGACCCTCCCAGGAAGGGTAAGATGGACTACAACATCCTAGCGCACCTAAGGAAGCTACCTTCTCAACTCAGCATTCTCGATGCCCTCCTATTATCAAAAGAAGCGCGAGATTCACTAATTAAGGCGTTACAAGAACCCGAGCAATTCCAAGCTTTCCTCGCCGCGGAAAGGATGAAGGATGAATTGGAAGAAGTTTATACGGCCGACATCACTTTCGGTGACGAAGACCTCCTCCTCGGGACATGCGACCACAATCGTCCCCTATATATCTCTGGATACTACCATGATATCAAGATAGGCAAGATCCTGGTGGATAATGGATCCTCCATCAATCTCCTGAATGTTCGGGTGTTGAAGGAAATCTGCATGAGCGTACAGCATCTCGCTCGTGACAAAATTACCATCTCCGGATTCGACTCCCAGTCATCACGGACTCTCGAATCTGTAATACTAACATTACGCTTCGGACTGCTCGTCACGGACATCAAGTTTCACGTCATTGACGCCAAGACCTGCTACAACGCCTTACTCGGTCGTCCTTGGTTACACGAGTACAACATCATCCCTTCTACACAGTATCAGTGTATGAAGTACTTTAAGGACGGTTTTGAGTATACCGTAACAGGTGAGCTGAACCCATTTTCCGTGAACGAAGTCCGTAAGTATGAAGATGCAAAATACTTTTTGCCAGACTTCGAGGATACAGAAAAGAGTCGCAAGCCGGAGAACAAAGCCGCCGCCACCATCCCTGTTTTCGGGAGCGATACCGAAGAAGAAGAAGAGATAGTTTATGTTGGGCCGTCTCGACGCAACAACCCGGGACCGTCCGCCCCCATGTTGATCTTCGGAAGTGACTCGGAAGATGAGGTTAATGCCGTGTTCTCCAGTCGGCCGTCAATACAAGCATCCCCTGTCGATGAGCAGAGTCTGCAAATCACCATGGTGCCGCGGAAACACTATAAGGATCTCGACGCACTTCAAGCTTACAATGTGCAGGACCTGCAGCTATTTTACGTCCCTCCCAGGCGAAAGGGTGAAAGGGTGATCCTATTCTACCAATCCACAGAAACGAGAGTGGAGAAAGAGATATGGCATGGCGCGGACACTACACTCGACAGGCTCCAACCCATCCGTTTGCCCCGATATTACACAAATAGATTAAAGAGGCTACTGAAGCGCCAAGGAGTACCCTTAAAACAGACTGTTCGACAAGCTCGGTTCTACAACAGGATTTGGAATGTCCCTGGGACTCAGCGCAAATTGCCCAACGGGAGAATGGAAATGCTTGGGCTTGGATATGTGAGATCCGGGAAACGGGAGCGAGTCCACGGCAGCTACGCCATATATAACTTCGATAAGGAGGAGGACACCCTGTCGGGGAATGCTAACCCCTCGTCAAAACTGGATCCCGCGAGCGAAGTGCCGAGTCCGTCATTTGAAGAACAAGTGGACAAGCTTATCAGGAAAGCAGGTCAAAAGGTTCAAGAAGACCACAACCGTGAGATGGCCATCTACGAGAAGGCCAGGACGCAACGTCTGTTTCAACGGGCTGTAAAAGACGAAGATGCTCCTCCCTGTCAACCCGTTGTACAAAAGGCCCGACGCGGAGGCAGAAATAAATCAAGAAGCGGAAAGAAGAGCCGACAACAACGACGCAGGATTAGAGAGTTACGTGATCGAGTATTGCGCGGCCCGGATTTGTCCCTCATGAAGAAGATGAGTCGAGCGTATTCCTTCCCCCGAGACAAGACGAAGAAGTTACTCGAGCTCGCTATAAAACATCAAATGATCGCACTTCCGAAGTCTAAGCGCCCTGAGCAAGCTAACAAAGTTTCTTATCCGGGCTATTGCTCTTATCACCGAGCCATAGGACACCCTATCGAAGACTGCTTCACCTTCAAGAACTGGGTCGAAGACCAGTACCAACAAGGCAGATTTGCTTTATCCAGCAACTGGAGGGTAATGCCCCCACAAAAGCATGAACCCAAAGCCGCAAAAGTAGAACCGGATCCACCTCAATCTTGGAAGCGGATTCGCACCTGTTACATGATTACGATATTAAAAGAAGAGCCCGAAGACATAGATGAGCTCCCTTGGTGCTTCGAAAACAATGACAATGAGGTAATCTCAGAATTTCCACCGGCTCCGAAAGAACTGGAAGATGGCATACATACTACTGCAGATAACCTGATTGTTCTCAAAAACTGTAATTACCGCAATCAGAAACGGCGTCGCTTCGCAGCTAGCCGGTGAGTGCGGGTCGATCCACAGAGACGGGTAAATTCCTTTAGTGTGTTTTAACGAGTTGATTCTGTTTGTGGTTTTGATTGGTTTATAAAAATCTATGAAAACGAGATCTAATTAATTTAATTAAGAATCTTGCTAGGGTTAGGATTAGGGGAAGTTTTGGAAATTAAAGATTTTTCTCACCGCTCTCAATGCCATTTTTTATAGATCTATTAGATGTTAAGTTAATTATTAATAAAGTGGATACAAATCTTTTGGGAAGAGGTTTCTTCCTCTAGATTTGTATCCTTACTTTATTGATAATTATCCTAACCCTCACGGAAAACGTGCACAAACGGCCCTTTATACTACGGTTCATCGTTACCTCGAAGGGTAGGATGCCGCAGGGAGCGGTTGTGCTCGTATGCGTGAAGTACTAATTAATTAGGTGAAGGTGGCATTGAAAGGGGCGAGAGATCTCATCTCTCAACCCTTTCCCTAAGGCTAACCCTAACAAGCGAGGAGACTACTCGCTCATTAGGGGAAGAGAAGACATTATAATTAAAAGAAATAAAAGACTTACTAATTCGATGGCTCCCTCCAAACAAGAAGAACAGATCTGAATTTTTGCTCCCAGAAAATCTGAATTTTATTGATTGAAAAGAGGCATACAATTTTCGGATCTAAAACTACAATTTATAAGAAAATAGGAAATCTAGGGTTACAGACTCTCGCACATGCGCAATTACTGATTTGCCCACTTAAAATCACAACACCCACAACAGCGCACCGTCATAGAAAAATTGCGCCGACACGCGCACTAGATGGCCGCGGAACCGTGGCACCAGGTAGGGTTTGGCCGCGGTTCCGCGGCCAAAGGAAGGAATTGGGCTATGAAACTTTTGGGATTCCTTCTCTGCTTCGTGGGCTCTGTACTTTTATATGTAATTTCTCTGTTGGGTTTCTGAGTCTTCTCCAGATTTTTCAGTGAATACTTGTAGCGATCTTTCAACCGTTTCACTTGACATTTTGGACCTTGCACTGTTCTTCGGCTAGGCTTGACTAGGATCGGTCTGCTTGTTGGTCAAAAATCCCTTTTTATGTTGTTTTGTGTCTTTTTCACTGTATTTGCTCCAGAAACCTGTAACCTGTAATATGCAACAAACGTGCGTCAAGAGTACCTGTTTATTTATAAAAATGGTAAGAATAGGAGAATGATAAATGCAATATTATGGTCTGAACAAATACCCCCAAACTTACCTTTTGCTCGTCCTCGAGCAAACTTATTATTTTATCCTCTAAAAAAAATCCTAACCGCACTTTCGCAGGGAAACGCGATTGCACTGAGCACGTGCAACAAGCCGTTAAACCTCTAGGTGTCCCTAGTAGGAGGAGTGTTGTCTCCTGAGGGTTTTCAGCGGATACTACCCACAAAATCCTATCAACTCGGCCCATTGACTTTTGTTCTCCAATTAGGTTTTCTAACAAGGAATTCTATTATCTTTTGACTCGTAAATTATCCACCCACATTCTTCACGCTTCCTCATTATTTAACTTAAGATTATATATATCATGTAGACCTACTCAGCTTTCGGCATTTTTTTAAGTCTTCCCTCTAGGGTTTCATCTCCACTTAGGAATTTCTATCAACTCTATTAAAGATACAAGTTCTAATCTTCATTCCTTTCTCTCATCTAAATTCCAATCACATACCCCTACGTGTGTGTATAAGTCACCCCTACACTTGGAAATTCAAATTAAGCAATCAACCCCTTGTCCGTTGTCCAAAGTACTAATTAGTGGTGAATTTAAATAAAATTTGCTTACACATCCTTCATGCGACCATTAATACTTCCTGAGGTACCAACGACCGATTACAAAATGCGCTTGCACTTTAAAGCATACTTCCTAGTCTTTGCAACACCCAAGACTTTAGCAGTGACTCCCAAACCAGTTGGTCTAAGGCACTAGGTGATGAAGCACCCTCGCTAAGTATTTTTCTATTTTTGCAGCCTTAAGTAATCACAAAAACCAGTGTCCATTTTTTCCTTTTATCCACACTTTTTCATACTAAGGACTTTAGACAAGAGCCTTTCAAGGTCTCTTCTACTAATCCAAGTTTCAAGGTGCGTGATTGTGCAAATTGTAGGGTATACGTTTTCAGAATCTAGACTTAAGCTAGGATCTATTTTTCAAACTTATACTCTAATAAGAACATCAATACTCTTCCCTTGTTTCGACTTAGCCCAAGAAGTGAACCTAAAATTTGCCTATTTCTAAATAAACTACAAGACATATACTTTCTACTGTTAAACTTTAAGGAATGTTATTTTTAGGGTTTTTTAATTCACTAAGTCTAAAATCTAGTTTTTCCTAGTTAGTTGACCTATTTGTCAAACTCTAGTCAATTAGCCAAAATTGAATACATTAATTTTTATAATTTTTTTCAAATTTTTCAAATTTTTATGGGTTTTAAAATAAGTATGCAAATGCAAAAATATGTGCAAATGAATGCGAAGGACGAAGACGTACCGAGCATACCCCCAAACTTGAACTTGACAGTGTCCTCACTGTCATGCTAAACCAAGAGGGTCAAAACACCGGCACTTCCCTGTTTATTTATTTATAATTTTTATATTTTATTTTAACAAAAATATGTACAAAAAGGCCCTCCCCCAAACTTCATTTAAACTATGTTAGACATGACTGCCAAACTTTGCATCGGCCAAAAGTCAACACCAACCATCTGAAAAATTTATTAGTAAAGGATATTGGTTGGTGGAAAAATAAGTTGTGGTGGTCCGCAAAGAATTTGGGACGATAGAAGTAGTGGTATGGGAGGTGTGGAGGGAAATATACAGGCGATGGTGATGCATCGAAACGAGAATGCGAATGATCAGCAATCAGTGGAGTGTTGGCATTCTCGTACCTTATTAAAAGAAAGGGAGGTATTTCAACTTCTAAGGGAGGAAGTTGACTCACCACAATACCCCCAAGATGTTCCTGTGGGTCCTCTATTGACATGGCATCATCCATCACATGTTTATGATATTCACTTATGAGGGAACTTATCTCCTCGATGTCCGCCATGGTCCAACTGGAAACTTGCCGCCTATCTTGTGAGACTTTTAAAATAGCGTTCTCTTGCTTGAAGGCTAGAGGGGCTGATATGATCATGGAAAAAGTCTCATTCTCACCTATATGAGCATCTTTAAGGTGAGGCGGTAAGGACATTAGTTCAAGTTTCGGAGGCGCAAGAACCATTGCGGAATCTACCTCGAACTTAAAGGACTCTAACACAGGTTCGAAATCACTGCAAACAACCGATTCGGATGGCTCAACTGACTCATCCAAAAATTCAAACGACTCATATTCGGGCTGTGAGTCATCATCATCCAAAAAAGTGACACATTCATAATCAACATCGGTTGTGTCAACGGTGGTAGGCTCAAGGAGGGACGCACTAGTGGCGTCAAAACTGTTTTCATCAAATAGAAATCTTTCAAGCTCGCAGTCCTCCTGCGTGATTTCGTGAATAGAGCAAACTTCTCGTGTACTATTTTTAGGCACGGGGGGCAGACTTCCCATCTTATAAATATTGAACTCACTAGACCTCTTTCCGAAGGATAGAGTCATGGAGCCATTGCGACAATTTATTATGGCATTGGAAGTGGCCAAAAATGGTCGACCAAGAATCACCGGAATTTGGTTTCTTGGGTTAACAACAGGTTGTGTATCCATAACAATAAAGTCAACGGGGAATATGAATTCCCCGACTTTGATCAACACATCCTCTAGTTGACCCCTTGGATAGGTGATTGATCGATCAGCCATTTGGAGAGTGCAACGAGTGGGTTTCAACTCTCCAACCCCTAATTGTTCGTACACTGAGTAAGGAATCAGGTTAACACTAGACCCAAGATCTAAAAGTGCACGATTAATTTGCTTATCCCCAATTGTGATTGAAATAGTAGGACAGCCGGGGTCCTTTCGTTTTTGGGGTAAGGTTTGATGGTGGTTAATAGCATTGCTCACTGCACTAGCCACTAGCACTTTTTTGGGTACTTGAGATGCCTTTCTCTTCGAGGTGCACAAGCCCTTTAAGATTTTCGCGTATGAAGGGACTTGTTGGATAGCATCCAAGAGAGGTATATTTATGCTAACCTGCTTAAAGATCTCCACAATCTTTTCCACTTGTGCATTTGGTTTATTAGGACTCAACCTGTTTGGAAATGGTGCATTTTGAAAATTTGTTGAGTCACAAGTCTGTGGAGTAGAATGTGGAATAGGAACGGATCCCAGTGTGGATGTGTTCGTGTTGCTAGAAATGGGTCCGTTCGAGTCAGAAGAAGTAGAGCCGTGTGAAGGGTGGAGAATAGGCTCTAAAGAAAAAGGTGAAGAAGGAAGTGAAGAAAATGAAGAAGGGGAAGAAGAACCACCGGCAGGGATGTCATCACTAGTTTCCACATTATTTTGCAACTCTCTTCCGGATCTCAACGTGGTCACCGCATTTACATTGTGATTGTGATATGCGTTTTGTGGGTGACCGGGATTGGGCAATGGTTGAGATGGAAGCTTTCCCTTTTCTCTCTCGCTCAACGCAGCAGTTAATTGTGCAATTTGTGCCTCAATAGATTTGATACTTTGATCGTGTGAGGCATTGTTATTCATTAAAGATTGCACATAACTTTCAAATCTTGCTGCGGATTCTGTGGTTTGCTTGAGAAATGCTTCAAGACTTTTCTCGAGCGAGCTAACCTTATCATCATTAGGTTGAACCAAATTGTTCGTTTGATTTGTATAAGGTTGTTGTTGGAAAGGTTGCTGTATTTGAGTTTGTAAGGGTGCTTGTTGTTGTTGTGGAGGAGCTCTTTGAAAATTGTTATTCCCTTGGAACTGTTGATTTGGGTGACTCCTCCACCCCTGATTGTATGCCGAAGAGTAAGGATCATTTCTTTGTCGTTGCTGAAATGCAGCATTGACTTGATCTTGTCCTTGAATAGGTGCATTATAAGGACACTCTTCGGTTAGGTGCGACGGGTTCGAACAACAAGCACAAACAGTTCTTGTGGGTAGAGTAGGGGCAAGAGAAGTCGATGAGATTTTGGTCTCAATGGCTTCTAGCTTTTTCATAAGTGAGGCCATCTCGGCCTTCATAGCAATTGACATATCTATTTGATGTATGCCTGCCCTAGATTGACCAACTGTGGTCTTGGTACTCTCCCACTGAATTGTTTGCTCACTTAGGTCCTCAAGAAACTGCCAAGCTTCGTCGCTAGACTTGGAGAGAAAATGACCTTGACAAATTGTTTCTAGCAACTGCTTCGTTGCTGCGTTCAATCCCTCGTATAATGTTTGGCAAAGTTGCCAATTTTCTATCCCATGATGAGGGCATTGAACAAGTAGGTCTTTAAATCTCTCGAAGCATTTCCAGAATGGTTCGGACGGAAGCTGTGAAAATTGTATGATTTCGTTTCTGATTCTAGCAGTTTTGTGGTGAGGATAGAACTTTTTCAGAAAAGCTCTCACAAACTCGTCCCAATTTCTAATGGAGTGTGATGCGGTGCTGTATAGCCACTTCTCGGCTAGGTCACATAAGGTAAATGGAATGACCCTTAGCCTTATTGCGTCATCACTTAATTGGGTTGTCTTCATCATGCTGCAAACGTTTTGGAATTTATTAATGAAAATATATGCATCTTCGGATTCCAAACCATGAAACTTAGGCAGCATATTGATGAATTGTGGTTTTATTTCAAAGTTGTCCCCATTTGCCGGTAGGGGTGAAAGACATGTAGGTAAAGAAGTGCGAACGGGGTAGAAGAGATCCTGGAGCGCAACTCGTGCGGGCGCTACAACAGGCGGTAGATTCGGGTTATTCGCACCTAGCGGAGGTGGAATCATTCCCGTCGGCAAGGTATAGTTGGGGTCGTGTCCCGACATACCTTCGAAAGAATTTGAGGGTGGAGGTAAGAAAGTGGAAGGAGTTTCGACTTCGGTGTCGAAAAGTTCGTTGGTCGGTACCAACGAAACACGGACTAATCGGGCGTTAGTATCCCTAGTCCAAAATGACATACACTAAAGGGTAGTGCAGTCAGAAAAAAGAGAAAAACAGAATGTGGGGGTAAGATAACGTCAGTGAGAAGAAGTGGTGGAAGTGAGTTTGCAAGTTTTCTTTAGCGGCAAGTTGCAAGTTTTGAAAAGATTTTTTTATTTTTTTTATATTATTTTTGTGTGAGTTTTGCAAAGAAGTTTTTGAAAACGGACTCGTGACACAACTGACTCAACCACACATGCACAATCAGGCCTAGATCTAGGGTCGCCTAGGTCTGCTAGACAGCTCCTAACTAGGGCTAGAAATAGACCTCAAACCGCCTCTTCACGGACAAATACGGCCAGGTAAGTGGGAAGGAACCACCACTACAGTGGGCCTAATTAAAAACCACTAGCCTAGACACCGCAATGTCGGTTAGGATAAACGGCCGATGCCTACCCTAGTCCTTTTCCTATTGAGCTCGCTGTCCTTAGGTCTGAGTCTAATCTTTTTTAATTAAAGGTGGTTGATGCAAAATGCTTAGGTGTTTTCTGGGGTCCTGGGAAGGGTGATGAAATCCCCACCCAATCTGAATTTGGTCAAATAGCCCCTTAGAATCCGGTTAAATTATGCAAAACAAATAAAATTTCACTTGCAATCAGAATTTTTTAGCGCGGCGCAAAGAAACCTGCAGAAATCTGTTATTTAGAAGGGGGGAAAAAGATTTTTACGCAAAGAAATCCTGCAGAAAGATTTTTACAGAGAGATATATGGGAGGTTGCAGAGGAGAGAGATACACCCTTCAAACAGATCAAATTTGATTTTTTTTTCTTATATTTTTTATATTTTCAGATTTTTATAATTTTTTAAAATTTATATCAACCCGAAAATTCACAAAAAGAAAGATTACGCCGTCCCCGGCAACGGCGCCATTTGATTGTTCTCAAAAACTGTAATTACCGCAATCAGAAACGGCGTCGCTTCGCAGCTAGCCGGTGAGTGCGGGTCGATCCACAGAGACGGGTAAATTCCTTTAGTGTGTTTTAACGAGTTGATTCTGTTTGTGGTTTTGATTGGTTTATAAAAATCTATGAAAACGAGATCTAATTAATTTAATTAAGAATCTTGCTAGGGTTAGGATTAGGGGAAGTTTTGGAAATTAAAGATTTTTCTCACCGCTCTCAATGCCATTTTTTATAGATCTATTAGATGTTAAGTTAATTATTAATAAAGTGGATACAAATCTTTTGGGAAGAGGTTTCTTCCTCTAGATTTGTATCCTTACTTTATTGATAATTATCCTAACCCTCACGGAAAACGTGCACAAACGGCCCTTTATACTACGGTTCATCGTTACCTCGAAGGGTAGGATGCCGCAGGGAGCGGTTGTGCTCGTATGCATGAAGTACTAATTAATTAGGTGAAGGTGGCATTGAAAGGGGCGAGAGATCTCATCTCTCAACCCTTTCCCTGAGGCTAACCCTAACAAGCGAGGAGACTACTCGCTCATTAGGGGAAGAGAAGACATTATAATTAAAAGAAATAAAAGACTTACTAATTCGATGGCTCCCTCCAAACAAGAAGAACAGATCTGAATTTTTACTCCCAGAAAATCTGAATTTTATTGATTGAAAAGAGGCATACAATTTTCGGATCTAAAACTACAATTTATAAGAAAATAGGAAATCTAGGGTTACAGACTCTCGCACATGCGCAATTACTGATTTGCCCACTTAAAATCACAACACCCACAACAGCGCACCGTCATAGAAAAATTGCGCCGACACGCGCACTAGATGGCCGCGGAACCGTGGCACCAGGTAGGGTTTGGCCGCGGTTCCGCGGCCAAAGGAAGGAATTGGGCTATGAAACTTTTGGGATTCCTTCTCTGCTTCGTGGGCTCTGTACTTTTATATGTAATTTCTCTGTTGGGTTTCTGAATCTTCTCCAGATTTTTCAGTGAATACTTGTAGCGATCTTTCAACCGTTTCACTTGACATTTTGGACCTTGCACTGTTCTTCGGCTAGGCTTGACTAGGATCGGTCTGCTTGTTGGTCAAAAATCCCTTTTTATGTTGTTTTGTGTCTTTTTCACTGTATTTGCTCCAGAAACCTGTAACCTGTAATATGCAACAAACGTGCGTCAAGAGTACCTGTTTATTTATAAAAATGGTAAGAATAGGAGAATGATAAATGCAATATTATGGTCTGAACATAACCTCAAGAAGATTGAGTTGGGATCGGCAGACGATCCGCGACCGACATTCGTCAGTGAGCGGCTATCTGAAGAAAGGGTAGCTGCATTAAAGGACGTGCTTCTACAGCTTAAAGATTGCTTCGCGTGGAACTATTCCGAGATGCCGGGATTAGATCCGAAGATTGCTATGCATAAATTAGCAATATCCCCGGATATCAAGCCAGTCAAGCAGGCGCCGAGAAGGATGCGGCTCGAGCTTGAGATGAGCATCAACGCCGAAGTCAAGAAGCTGATCGATTCTGGATTTATCCAAGAAGTCCAATATCCTGACTGGATTGCCAACATCGTCCCGGTAATGAAGAAAAATGGGACGGTGCGCATATGCGTGGATTTCAGGGATCTCAATAAAGCCTGCCCGAAGGACGATTTTCCAGTACCGGTAACCGAGCTAATGATAGATAACACGTCCACTCACGAGGTTTTCTCCTTTATGGAAGGTTCATCAGGGTACAATCAGATAAAGATGTATCCCGAAGACCAGAAGCACACCGCTTTCCGGACCCCTTTGGGTATATTCTGCTACAAGGTTATGCCCTTTGGTCTCAAGAACGCCGGTGCTACCTATCAAAGGGCCATGACAAAGATCTTAGATGATCTCATACATGACATCGTCGAGTGCTATATTGATGACCTCGTAGTGAAAAGCATGTCATACGAAGAGCATTTAGAGCATCTGAAGAATGTATTTCAACGCCTTCGGCAATATAATTTGAAGATGAATCCCCTCAAATGCGCGTTCGGAGTCTCCTCGGGTAAATTCCTGGGATTCATCATCCGACACCGAGGTATCGAAATAGATCCATCTAAGATCAAGGCGATCATGGAAATGCCTCCGCCAAGAACCCTCAAACAGTTGCGGTCTCTCCAAGGGAAGCTCGCATACATCCGGCGGTTTATCGCCAATCTTTCAGGCAAGTGCCGTCCTTACAGCCACCTGATGAAGAAGGGAACTCCATTCGTTTGGGATCGCAAATGCCAAGGCACACTGGACGAAATCAAGCAGTACCTGCAGAACCCTCCAGTCTTGGCTGCGCCGGTCAAGGGAAAGCCTCTCATTCTTTATACAACTGCCCTAGAAGGTTCTTTAGGCGCATTATGGGCGCAAGAGAATGACCAAGGAAAAGAAAGGGCACTCTACTACTTAAGTCGGGTTCTGCTGGGGGCAGAAAGCAATTACTCTCTTACTGAAAAACAATGCCTGGCGTTGATCTTTGCGATAACAAAGCTCAGGCATTATGCATTGGCGCACGAAGTCCGTCTCATCTCGAAGGTGGACCCTCTTAAATATTTGATGTCGAAGGCTATATTGACAGGTCGACTCGCTAAATGGGCTCTACTCTTGATGGAGTTCTCGATAACGTATCGACCTCTCAAGGCAGTGAAAGGCCAGGCCATTGCCGACTTCCTTGTTGAGCATCCAGTACCTGCCGGTTCTCCTCTGAACTGCGATTTGCCGGACGAACATGCATTTGATGCGATCAGCGGCGGTGATACCCGATGGGAACTCTATTTTGATGGGGCATCTTCCATGAAGAAGCGCAAACAATGTACCCCCATAATCAAATCGGGAGTAGGCCTTATCTTCGTAACCCCACAAGGAGGGATAATGCGCTTTGCTTTCTCCTTAACGGAATCGAGGACGAACAATGAAGCCGAATACGAAGCTTTGATAGCGGGCCTCGAGATCGCCATTGACATGGGAATTAAAGACCTCCTTATATATGGGGATTTTCAACTGGTCGTTAGTCAAGTAAATGGTGACTACCAAACGTGCAAACCGGAGTTGGTAAAGTACGGTGAAAAAGTGCAACAACTATTGACCCAAATTCCCTCCTACACTTTGGAAAGCATACCACGTGCGGAAAATAGCAAAGCAGACGCGCTAGCCAAGCTCGCTAAAGAACTGGCTGACGAGAACCTCGATGACGTCAAAATCATGGTACAAAGCCGTCGAGTGCTCGCCCCAGCAGAAATATCTCCCGAATCATACGAAGAAAAAGGAGCGACTGAGCAGACGACCCTACAAATAAAAGACCGTGAGAAGGCTGAGGATTGGAAGGAAGTCTTCATAGACTACTTTAAGTCCCACCGAATCCCCGAAGAAGCGTCCTCAAGACATCAGCTCATGAAACGAGCTCTATCTTTCGCTTTCGTCAATGATACTCTGTATAAGAGGTTGTTTGATTCTCTGAGGCTGAGATGTTTAGGACCAGACGAAGCAGAAAGAGTCGTTCAAGAGGTTCATGACGGAATCTGTGGTTCTCATCAAGCAGGCCCGAAAATGAAGTTAAAAATTAAACGGATGGGTTACTACTGGCCCACGATGATCCAGGACTGCCTCGAATATGCGAAACAATGCCACTCATGCCAAATCCACGGGGATTTCATCCACCAGCATCCGAATCCACTACATCCGACGGTGGCTAGCTGGCCATTCGAAATGTGGGGGACTGACATAGTCGGCCCCATCGAACCAGCATCGTCCCGGGGACATCGTTTCATCCTGGCGACAACTGATTACTTCTCTAAATGGGCAGAAGCACTGATTACTTCTCCAAATGGGCAGAAGCAGTACCGCTGAGGGAAGTGAAGACGGAGAATATCCTCCACTTCTTCAAGACGCACGTCATCTATCGGTTTGGAACTCCACGGCGGATTATCTCCGATAACGGACCAGCCTACAGAAGCCATAAGTTTAGCCGCTTCGCGCAGCAGCACAATATAGACTGGAGATATTCTTCAGTTTACAATCCACGAGCTAACGGTCTAGCCGAGGCCTTCAATAAGACCTTGACAAAGATCATAAAAAAGACGGTGTCCCGAAATAAGAAAGACTGGCACGAGAGGCTGCAAGAGGCCCTTTGGGCCTATCTAACTACGTTCAAGACGGCCACGAACACAACGTCGTACGTGTTGGTATTTGGGACGGAAGCAGTGCTCCCCCTCGAGATAGAGTTACCCTCTCTACGAGTGGCAGTCCACTACGAGCTGACGGACGAAGAAAATGCTCACCTTCGGCTTGAGGAGCTTGATGCCCTCGATGAAACCCGGCTCATAACGCAACAAAATCTAGAGGCCTACAAAGCAAAGATGACGCGCTCGTACGAAAGATTGACCAGGCCGAGGACATTCCGCCAAGGCGAACTCGTACTAGTGGTCAAAAGACCTATGATCCCCAATCGTGCCAAGCGGGGAAAATTTGAGCCGAACTATGAAGGCCCGTACATCATAAACAAGGTCTACCAGGGTGGAGCCATCTACTCATGGACATGCACGGTGAAAGGATTTTCAGGCCAATAAACGGCCGCTTCCTAAAGAAATACTACGCTTAATGAGCCACAGCCTAGGTCAATGATAGATGACGACGACTATGTCCGCTCGCTATCTTCCTAAACTCAGACTTTATAAGCAGTAGCCGGCCTTCCCCTGAATGGACCGAAACGTCCTTAAACTAACGACGGACCGAAACGTCCTTAAACTAACAACGGACCGAAACGTCCCTAAACTACTACCGCAGCATCCTTAGGCTGACGAGATGAATAAAAAAAAAGAGAAAGAAAAAATATATAAATAGAAAAAAATAAAATAAAAAAAACAGTATGCCCATAAGCAAAATGGGCACGGATGAAAACCCGAAAGGGCTCCGTAAGTAAAAACAGCAGGGCTACTGGCAAGTGTTCGTGAAAACCCGAAAGGGCGCGACCTTGTTAAAAAAAAAGAGAAAAAGAATAAAAAAAAACGGTATGTCCATAAGCAAAATGGGCACGGATGAAAACCCGAAAGGGCTCCGTGAGTAAAAACAGCAGGACTACCGGCGAGTGTTTGTGAAAACCCGAAAGGACGCAACGTCGTTAAAAGACACTTACAATATCCTCTCGACCTTGTAAGGAGAAACCACCCGCGTGGGATCCTTACGACTCACAAGGGAACGACACACTTAGGGATCCCCACGATTCCTAAGGAGAAAATACACTTGCGAGATCCCCACGACTCGTAAGGAGAATTCTCTTATGGGACCCTCACGGCTCATGAGATTTGAAAGTCTTAAGTTACAGAAACCTAAACCTGTTCTTAAGCAAATCCCCCACAATCTTCGATATTGCCCTACAAGCGGCTCATATTGACCCTTGTATACAATCCACGGGCACGAATAAATATTTCCCTAACAAAGTCCCATCCGTGACTAGGGATATGTCCATATGGTGAGCAACCCTTTTAGGTCCTCTCGACCTATAAGGAGAAAGCCCTCTTGTAGGATCCCTACGACCTGCAGAGGAACATACACTTATGAATCCTCACGATTCCTAGGGAGAAAATACACCTACGAGATCCTCACGACTTGTAGGGAGAAATACCTTCGTGAGACCCTTACGGCTCATGAAGTCAAAAGCCTTAGTCGACGGGACCCTAATCCTGTTTGCTAAGCCATCTTTGTTCAACATCGACAGAGGCAGACGATGATTCGCTCCTGGCCATATCCCAGTTGTAGTGGTGCCGATGCCGAAATCTGTGTCTAATTTCAGGTTTATGGCGAAAAGCCAGTAGGCCGCAAGTGCATACGAAATAGCCGAAATGATAGGGCAACTTGCAATAAAAAGCAGCAAGTAAAAATGTATGCATAAAAAATAGCCGAAATGATGGGGTAACTCGCAATAAAAAGCAGCGAGTAAAAATAAAATAAATAGCCGAAATGATTGGGCACCGCGAAAAATAGCCGAAATGATAGGGCAATCGCGACCTCCGCGATATAAAAGCTGAAATGATAAAGCATCGCGAAAAAAGAAATAAAATATAAAAAAAAAGATTCAATTTATGCCCTACAGGTGATGTTCCATCACACCCTGTATACAATCCAAGGGCGTAAACAAAAAAGGGATCATACTTCTCCCCCAAGTTTCGTCATAAGAAGAAGCAAAATCTCGACGGGCCGCGAATGACTTAGAGATCATCTCAGCACTCGTCTCGTAACAACGAACATGACTTCAAGCTAAGCGGAACAGCGGCAACTCCCAGTTCCATGGCTCGATGATATACATATCGCCAACAGTCAAACCTCCATCCCATGAAATGCGGATACAGTGCAAAATTCCTGGTTACGTGGAACGCGGATAACGTCACTCTTTGACCCCGTGGAAAACGTCCAGAGCGGATCCTGGTCCTCGCGGAGCATGGCAGTGAACCCATGTGAAGCATCCAGAGCGGAGCCTAGTCCTCGCCGAGCACGGCAGTGAACCCGTGTGAAGCATCTAGTGCAAAAATTCCTGGTTACGTGAAACGCGGATAACGTCACTCTTTGACCCCGTGCAAAACGTCCAGAACGGATCCTGGTCCTCACGGAGAACGGCAGTGAACCCGTGTGAAGCATCCAGAGCGGAGCCTAGTCCTTGCCGAGCACGGCAGTGAACCCGTGTGAAGCATCTAGTGCAAAATTCCTGGTTACGTGGAACGCGGATATCGTCACTCTTTGACCCCGTGGAAAACGTCCAGAGCGAATCCTGGTCCTCGCGGAGCACGACAGTGAACCCGTGTGAAGCATCCAGAGCGGAGCCTAGTCCTCGCCGAGCACGGCAGTGAACCCTGTTTACCCCAATCAGAGCAAAGCTCTGTTTAAATTCCGAGGCGGGAGATGAAGCAACGCTTCATCTTCCCCCAATCAGAAACAAACCTTTGCTTTGAAATTTTAAACTTTAATAAATGAAGCAACGCTTCAGATCCTCTGCGCTGAGCGCAAGGCGCCACGTGTCTGGCGCAGACGCATCAGCGTAGCGCCCGAGGCAGCGCAACCAATCAGAGAAAAGCTCTGTTTAAAACAAAAAAGTAAAGAAAGCAACGTTTCAGTTGCGCAAGCGCTGCACTGCGCGACACGTGTCGGCGCAGTTGCGCAAACACAACTGCGCAAGCACAGTTGCGCAAGCGCTGCACTGCACGACACGTGTCTGCGCAGTTGTGCAAGCACAGCTGCGCAAGCGCTGCGCTGCGCGACACGTGTCAAGCGCTGGGGAGTTGCGCAAAACAGAATGGAGATTTAAAGAAATCTTTCTGTTCTTGTTAAAACAAGAAGATTTTCTTCTGTCAGAAGCCCTTGGATCAAAGATCCAACGGTGGGGAAAATTCCCCAAATCACTCAGAGAGAGATCTCTTTAACAAATTTAACTAATTTATGAGCACTATAAAAAGGATCCCAGACTTCAATTCAGAGTCATCAACATCTTTCTAAAAAAAAAGAGAAGAGAATTCTCGAGAACTCCTCAAGAACAACAGAAGGTAAAAACCTTTGAGAGAAGAGAAAATTCTCTTATGAATAGATCAGTGATCTAAAAAAAAGATCATTGATCTTTAAAACATAATTAAATAAAGGTATAAATTAAAATAGTGCTTTGCACTTTTTCATGAACCTTTGGTTCTTTAAGATAAGGAAAAAAAAACTTATCTTTCTCTTTGATCTAAATTAGATCAAAAAAAAAAAATCTAACAGTGCTTTGCACTTCTGTTCATTGAATCTAAAAGATTCCTAAATCATAGTGCCTTGCACTTGCAATACTGCACTGTTGCGCTCTTGGATTGGCGCAAGCCACCAGAGAGCGCCACGTGTCAGCATCTGAACCAATTGCGCTATGCGCTTTTGAAATAGAGCTTTGCTCTCTGTGATTGGCGCAACTCACCAAAGGGCGCCACGTGTCAGCAGCGCAAGTGCAGCGCACTGCGCTTGCATGACACGTGTCGTCGTCACAAGCGCTTGCGCTCTCTGATTGGCGCAAAGCGCCTGATCAATGCAATGCATTTCCTAAAAGGGCCAGGCCCAAATCAAAAAGACCAAGCAGGCCAACATAAATTGCAAAGCAATAAAAGGGCAATGCCCAAATAAAATTGATGCTCTGCATCATTTATAAAGGGCAGAGCCCAAAACAAATTGATGCTCTGCATCCTTTCTGGGCAAAGCCCAAATAAAAATAAGAAGAAATGCGATGCAAAAGCAAATAAAATGTTGAACATTTTCAACTGGGCTTAGCCCAATTTTGGCCGTAAGTCCTTAAATTAAATTGACCGAGCAAGATTGCTCTCTTAAATCAATTTACTACCGGTTCGAGGGTACATCTCCGAACTCCTCTGACACCTGTCGTTGTAATCCTTCAACGACGTCAGAGAGGTGACAGGTCCCAACGACCACACGTATATGGACCGAAACGTCCTTAAACTAATATTGGACCGAATCGTCCCTAAACTAATATTGGACCGCAACGTCCTTAAACTAATATTGGACCGAAACATCCTTAAACTAATGTCGGACCGAAACGTCCCTAAACTAATGATGGACCACTACGTCCCTAAAACTGGAACAATGGAGCATCCAAATGCTCTTTTTCGGATCTAAACAGTCCCGTTTAAGTCGATCTTAGCCTAAACATGGCTAACGTATCCTTAAACTAAAACACCAAACCCAAATCTAAATAAATACGGATTTGGACTAATCCACGTCCTACGGGCGACGGCATTACCCAGTCTCCGTATACAATCCACGGGCAACCACAAACAAAATAAACACATACGACACGAAGTGAAATTCTGGAGAAGGAGAAAGTTGTTACCGCGATGCGGTAGCGTAATTAACTGCAGGGGCTTGCGCCTGCAGGGAAGAGCGTCCCCACAATCAAAAACCCCTCAAGCGAGGGGAATCTGATGAAATCTGCTACATCGGCCGCATCCGCCTAAACCTCCGATACACGGTGCCATAAATCAACTTGGCATCTTCGGAGAGGTGGACGGATAAAACCAAATAGCATCTGCCCCGAATCTCAGCGTCAGGACATCGCGGTCCTGTGCGCCGCCGTTCGGAGGGGAACAGATTCTGGCACGCCCGGTGGGACACTTTCCTCTTTCCACTCCACACTTCGTATGTCGTATTCGCGAACCAATCGCGGTTTGTTAATGGTTGCCTTCGGATTTTAAGTTACTAAGATTTGGTCTCTTGCCTGGCGCAGAACTCAAGATTCAATAGCCTCTAATTGCACCAACTGCTCGAAATGCCGCTGCAACGAACGCTCCACCTCACCGGGAGGTGTAGCATATGGGCCCCAAGCGGCTTCCTTCCTCGCTCTGCCGGTAGACCAGGTGACCCAAGCCACCACTGGCCTGTCTTCGGGACCATGATCCCACCTACAAGCTTCTCTGCGCCAATACCTGCACCGGAAGTGAACAAAAAGTCGGTCTTCGACCGGCTCACTGCTGCGACGGCCCCTGTCAACGGGTCGCCCACTGCCAAACCAACAGCCTCTGTTTTCACCAGGCTAAATCAGAACCCTAAACTGGCTGTCCCAAGGAAGGCAATGACTGCTGCTCCAGAAGTCGTCAAGGCGGCTTCCCCTGTCAAAGAGTCAGTCTTTTCAAGACTGACGATTCCTGCTCCTGTCCCTGCTCGAGGATCTGTCTTCGATAGGTTGGATATCACACCTCAGAAGACAACCTCAGTCTTTAAGAGGTTAACACCGGCGGCGCCTCGTTCAGACAGGGGGCAAAAAGAAGATGTCTCAATCTCCGAGCCAGTCCCGACGGCTCGTCATGCTCGACGTCGCCATTGGCAATGAGTGAGGAAGGCAGGGGGCAACCCCCCCTCAGGGCTAACTCCACCGGCTCCAGTGGGGGAAGTCAACGCTGCTGTTCCAACTGGGAACAGCTTTGAACCGCTGAGGAGGGTACGGAAGAATTCTCCAACCGCTACACTGAAAAGATCTTCTCCGCCTGCGGAGAGAGTTCCGGAAACAAAACAAGAACAGCCCCCTCAACGGCTGTCTTCAAAAATTTATAAAGTTAGGCGGAGGGTTCAAGACTCCGTGATTGACCCAGGTCACTCTCGTCGCCAGAAAAAGACGAAGGTGGAAAAAGACAAGGACCGTCCCATTAAACAGCAGGGGACAGCAGCTGCTAGGGTGCCCCCTTCAACGGTTCCTTCAATCTCAACGGCCCACAAAAGAAGGAGGCCAGAGAAAACTCCCGCATCAGCGGCAAAAGTTAAAAATGGTGAACCTAAACGCCCCAAGTCAGGGGGCATAACAGTTCATACGGTTTACATGGCATCGGGAAAAGAAGACAGCCGTGCATCCACGGGTCATAGACCGCTTACACGGTCAGTGACCAAGGCTCAGGAGCAGCAACAGAAGCTCCAGGAGATGATGAACGCTATGGCCGCACTTACAGGGCCAAAAGAGAACCCTGAAACGTCCTCAGATGAGCGCCAGGAGGAAGAAACCGACGCCGAATTCCTTCGTCGGATATTGGAGAAGAAGGACAAAGAGGCTGCTGAACAAGCAGCCAACATACAACGTATGGGCCTTCTCTTCCAAGACATGATAGGGATGATGATACAACAAGAGCCCCCGGTTGAAAAGCCCCCGATCGTCCTTGGAGACGATAGGGGAGAGACATCAAATCCTCCACCAGCTCTATCGACAGCTAAAGAGGATACAATCTCCAAAGCTGATTTGGATGTGTACATCGCCCAGCAAATACGGGTTCATCATGTGACTGAAGCGGCCGATCAGGTCGTAAAAATGGGGTGGCCATATCCAAGTTGCTACGATCAAATCAAGTACCCACCCGGTTACACAATTCCCAAGTTCCATGTCTACAAAGGAACGGGCAATCCTCATCAGCATATTACCCAGTTCAAGGCACTCTGCGGCAACACCGGCGGTGATGACAAGCTGTTGCTTCGCCAGTTTGTTGGAAGCTTATCAGATACGGCGTTCGAATGGTACTCTGAGCTCCCGAACGACTCTATAAAACCTTCGCGGAGATGGAGCTGCTGTTTACTCAGTGTTTTGCAAGCGCTAGTGAACGTACCCCGATGACATCACTGATTAATGCCGGGTAAAGACAGGCGAGACGTGGGTTCAATATGCTATACGGTGGCGGAACTTGTGGTCGAAGTGCGAGCAGTGCATTGAAGAAGCTCCCACGGTGGGTATGTTTGTGGGAACCCTTGATCCGCAAGCGACCATTTCACAATTTATGATATTTTTCAAGCCAACTACCTTCCAGGCCTTGATTGACAAACTAGCGTAAATGGATCAAATGGGCCATAAACCCCCTCTTCCAAGGCCGGACTCCGAAATGACAAAGGGAAGGGAAAAGCGATCGTCGTCGCTAATACTCAACAACAACCGAGCGACTCGAAACCGGTTGCTCGTCAAAATAATATGCGCCCGTACGTACCCCTTGAGGATAGGATGGGACGTCCTTATTCCTTTCCCCGCGATAAAACGAGAAGGCTATTCGAGCTGGCGTTGCGCAACAGACTCATAAATCTGCCGGATCCAAAACGTCCGTTGCAACCAAGTGACGTCAACGAGCCCAACTACTGTCTTTATCATCGAGTACTAGACCATCCAATCGAAGACTGCTACGTTTTCAAAAATTGGCTTGAAAACCAATACCGACAGGGCAAGTTCGCGTTATCTGACAAATGGAAGGTGAATCCCCCGCAGCCCCACACCTCTAAGGGGACGAATACGCCGGGGCAACATGCTCCGTCATTAAAGAAGCTCCTTGGGAGGTTGTATTATCAGCCAAGACAAAGAGGATGCTAAACGATCTTCAGACATGTCCAGCGATCAAGTGGAAGAACCCGTTGGAACCGCAGGTCATTGATCAGTATCAGCTTGGCAAATTCACTCTGTCTGACAACTGGAGGGTAGCGCCGCCACAGAAGCACGAGCCCAAGGCCACGAAAAAAGAACCGGTTCCACATTGGGATTGGAAGCGAATTCGCACCTGTCGCATGATTACAATATTGAAAGAAGAGCCCGAGGACATAGATGAGCTCTATTGGTGCTTTGAAAACAGCAACGATGAGGTGATCTCAGAATTCCCACCAGCGCCAAAACAACTGGAAGATGGAATCCATACCACTGCGGATAACCTTAAGAAAATTGAGTTGGGAACGGCAAATGACCCGCGACCGACATTCATCAGCGAGTTACTATCTGAAGAAAGGGTAGCTGCGTTAAAGGATGTGCTTCTACAGCATAGAGATTGCTTCGCGTGGAACTATTCCGAAATGCCGGGACTAGATCCAGAAATTGCTGTGCATAAATTGGCAATATCCCCGGACGTCAAGCCAGTCAAACAGGCGCCGAGAAGAATGCGGCTCGAGCTTGAAATGAGCATCAATGCTAAGGTCAAGAAGCTGATCGACTCTGGCTTCATCCAGGAAGTTCAATACCCTGAATGGATCGCCAACATCGTCCCGGTGATGAAGAAAAATAGGACAGTGCGTATATGCGTAGACTTCCGGGATCTTAATAAAGCTTGCCCGAAAGACGATTTCCCAGTGCCAGTCACCGAACTGATGATAGACAATACGTCCACTCATGAGGTTTTCTCCTTCATGGACGGCTCATCAGGGTATAACCAGATAAAGATGCATCCAGAAGACCAGAAGCATACCGCCTTCAGGACTCCTCTGGGTATATTCTGCTACAAGGTGATACCCTTCGGTTTAAAGAATGCTGGTGCCACCTACCAAAGGGCCATGACAAAGATCTTCGATGACCTTATACACGAAATCGTCGAATGCTATATCGACGATCTCGTGGTTAAAAGCAAATCATACGAGGAACATCTCGAGCATCTGAAGACCGTATTTCAACGCCTTCGACAATACAACTTGAAAATGAACCCGCTCAAGTGTGCATTTGGAGTTTCCTCAGGCAAATTCCTGGGGTTCATTGTTCGACACCGAGGTATTGAAATAGATCCGTCAAAGATCAAACCGATCATGGAAATGTCTCCGCCGAGAACTCTCAAACAGTTGCGATCTCTCCAAGAGAAGCTCGCATACATACGGCGATTTATAGCCAACCTTTCAGGAAAGTGCCGTCCTTACAGCCACCTGATGAAGAAGGGAACCCCGTTCGTTTGGGACCAAAAATGCCAAAGCGCACTAGACGAGATCAAGCAATACCTGCAGAACCCGCCGGTGTTGGCTGCTCCGGTCAAGGGAAAACCCCTCATTCTTTATACAACCGCCCTCGAAGGTTCCTTAAGCGCATTATGGGCACAAAAGAACGATCAAGGGAAAGAGAGAGCACTCTACTACTTAAGTCGAGTTTTGCTGGGGCCAGAAAGCAACTACTCCCCCATCGAAAAACACTGCCTGGTGTTGATCTTCGCAATAACAAAGCTCAGGCACTATGCGTTGGCGCATGAAGTCCGTCTCATTTCAAAGGTAGACCCTCTTAAGTATTTAATGTCGAAGGCCATATTGACGGGACGACTCGCTAAATGGGCCCTGCTCTTGATGGAGTTCTCGATAACGTATCAACCTCTCAAGGCAGTGAAAGGCCAGGCCATCGCCGACTTCCTCGCTGAGCATCCGATACCCGCCGATTCTCTTCTGAATTGCGATCTTCCAGACGAACATGCGTTTGATGCGATCGACGGTGGTGATACCCAATGGGAACTTTATTTCGATGGAGCATCTTTCATGAAAAGGCGCAAACAAAGTACCCCTATAATCAAATCGGGGATAGGCCTCATCTTCGTGACTCCATAAGGAGGGATAATGCGCTTCGCTTTCTCCTTAACAAAGCCGAGGACAAACAATGAAGCCGAATACGAAGCTCTGATAGCAGGCCTTGAGATCGCTATCGACATGGGGATTGAAAATCTCCTCATATACGAGGATTCTCAACTGGTCGTTAGTCAAGTAAATGGCGACTACCAAACGTGCAAACCGGAATTGGTGAAATACGGTGAAAAAGTGCAACAGCTGTTGACCCAAATTCCCTCTTATACTTTGGAGAACATACCGCGCGCGGAAAACAGCAAAGCAGACGCATTGGCTAAACTTGCTAAAGAATTGGCTGACGAGAACCTCGATGACGTTAGAATCGTGGTACAAAGCCGTCGAGTGCTTGCCCCAGCAGAAATATCTCCGGAATTATCCGAAGAAAAGGGAGCGAGCGAGCAGACAACCCTGCAAGTAAAAGATTGGAAAAATACCGAGGATTAGAGGGAAGTCTTCATAGATTACTTCAAGTCCCACCGAATGCCTGAAGAAGCATCCACGAGACATCAGCTCATGAAACGAGCTCTGTCTTTCGCCTTCGTCAATGATACTCTGTACAAGAGGTCATTTAATTCTCTATGGCTAAGATGTCTGGGACCCGACAAAGCGAAAAGAGTCGTTCAGGAAGTTCACGACGGACTCTGCGGTTCTCACCAAGCAGGCCCAAAGATGAAATTGAAGATCAAGCGGATGGGCTACTACTGGCCCACGATGATCCAAGACTGCCTCGAATATGCGAAGCAATGCCACTCATGTCAAATTCATGGGGATTTCATCCATCAACATCCAAATCCATTACATCCAACGGTGGCTAGCTGGCCATTCGAAATGTGGGGGACTGACATAGTCGGCCCCATCGAACCAGCATCGTCTAGAGGACATCGTTTCATCCTAGCAACGACTGACTACTTCTCTAAATGGGCAGAAGCGATACCGTTAAGAGAAGTGAAGACGGAAAATATCCTCCACTTCTTCAAGACGCACGTCATATATCGGTTTGGAACTCTGCGACGGATCATCTCCTATAACGGGCCAGCTTACAGAAGCCACAAGATCAGTCGCTTCGCGCAACAGCACAATATAGACTGGAGATATTCCTCGGTTTATAATCCACGAGCTAACGGTCTAGCCGAGGCTTTCAACAAGACCTTGATAAAGATCATGAAGAAAACGGTGTCCCAAAATAAGAAAGACTGGCACGAAAGACTGCAAGAAGCTCTTTGGGCATATCGAACTACGTTCAAGACGGCCACAAGCACAACGCCGTACGCGTTGGTATTTGGGACGGAAGCAGTACTCCCCCTCGAGATAGAGTTACCCTCTCTACGAGTGGCAGTCCACTACGAGCTGACGGACGAAGAAAATGCTCACCTTCGGCTTGAGGAGCTTGACGCCCTTGATGAAACCCGGCTCGTAGCACAGCAAAATCTGGAAGCTTATAAAGCAAAGATGACGCGCTCATATGAAAGATTGATCCGGCCGAGGACATTCCGCCAAGGCGAACTTGTGTTAGTGGTCAAAAGGCCTATGATCCCCAATCGCGCCAAACGAGGAAAATTCGAGCCAAACTATGAAGGCCCATACATCATAGATAAGGTCTACCAGGATGGGGCCTATCTACTCGTGGACATGCACGGTGAAAGGCCTTTCAGGCCAATAAACGGTCGCTTCCTAAAGAAATACTATGCTTAATGAGCCACAGCCTAGGTCAACGATAGATGACGACGACTATGTCCGCTCGCTATCTTCCTAAGCTTAAGCTTTCTAAGCAGTGGCCAGCCTTCTCCATGACGGACCGAGACGTCCTTAAACTAGTGACGGACCGAAATGTCCTTAAACTAACAACAGACCGAAACGTCTTTAAACTAATACCGCGGCATCTTTTAGGCTGATGAGATATAAAAAGAAATAATATATAAAAATAAAATAAAAAAAAACGGTATGTCCATAAGCAAAAAGGGCATGGATGAAAACCCGAAAGGGCTCCGTGAGTAAAAACAGCAGGGCTACCGGCGAGTGTTCGTGAAAACCCGAAAGGGCGCGACCTCGTAAAAAAAAGAGAAGAAGAAAATAAATAAAAATATATATATATAATAAAAACGGTATGTCCATAAGCAAAATGGGCACGGATGAAAACCCGAAAGGGCTCCGTGAGTAAAAACAGCAGGATTACCGGCGAGTGTTTGTGAAAACCCGAAAGGGCGCAACCTCGTCAAAAGACACTTACAGGGTCCCCTCGACCTTGTAAGGAGAAACCACCCGCGTGAGATCCTTACGACTCATAAGGGAGCAGCACACTTAGGGATCCCCACGATTCCTAAGGAGAAAATACACTTACGAGATCCTCACGACTCGTAAGGAGAACTCTCTTATGGGACCCTCACGGCTCGTAAGATTTGAAAGTCTTAAGTTACAGAGACCTAAACCTGTGCTTAAGCAACCCCCACAACCTTCGATACTGCCCTACAAGTGGCTCAATACTGACCCTTGTATACAATCCACGGGCGCGAATAAAACATTTCCCTAACCAAGTCCCATCCGTGACTGGGGATATGTTCACATGGTACACAACCCTTGTAAATCCTCCCTATTTACAAAGAGAAAACCCTCATGTAGGATTCTTACGACTTACAGAGAAACAAACACTTAGGAATCCTCACGACTCCTAAGGAGAAAATACACTGACAAGATCCTCACGACTTGTAGGGAGAAATACCTTTGTGAGACCCTTACGGCTCATGAAGTTAAAAGCCTTAGTCGACAGGACCCTAACCCTGTTCGCTAAGCCACCTTTGTTCGACATTGACAGAGGCAGATGATGATTCGCTCCTGGCAATATCCCAGTTGTAGCGGTGCTGACGCCGAAATCGGTGTGTAATTTCAGGCTTACGGCGAAAAGCCAGTAGGCCGCACATGCGTACGAAATAGCCGAAATGATGGGGCAACTTGCAATAAAAAACAGCAAGTAAAAATATATGCATGCGAAATAGCCGAAATGATTGGGCAACTTGCAATAAAAAACAGCAGGTAAAAATATATGCATGCAAAATAGCCGAAATGATTGGGCAACTTGCAATAAAAAACAGCAAGTAAAAATATATGCATGCAAAATAGCCGAAATGATTGGGCGACTTGCAATAAAAAACAACAAGTAAAAATGTATGCATGCAAAATAGCCGAAATGATTGGGCAACTCGCAATAAAAATCAGCGAGTAAAAATAGAATAAATAGCCGAAATGATTGGGCACCGCGAAAAATAGCCGAAATGATTGGGCAATCGCGACCTTCGCGATATAAAAGCTGAAATGATAGAGCATCGTGGAGATAAAACAAAAAAAATGATGATAAAACTTTGGCCCTACAGTTAAGGTCACATCGATCCCTGTATATAACCCAAGGGCATAAACAAAGAGGGAACCATACTTTCCTAACAGGCTCCGCCAGAAGACGAAGCCAAATCTCGATGGTTCAATCCAACTCCGAAGAAACCACTGTCTTTAGCAAATTCCTCGACTCACGGATACAAACACTCCTTGACGAGAGCCTCCTGATCCGCGTCGACTCGCAGAGCGACCAGTGCCTCCGTGGAAAATTCTTGACTCGTTTCAAACCCCAAGGAAACAAATAATCCTTGGCGGTTGGGAAACAAATAATCCCTAGCAAATTCCTCGACTCACGGATACAAACACTCCTTGACGAGAGCCTCCTGATCCGCGTCGACTCGCAGAGCCACCAGTGCCTCCGTGGGAAATCCTGGACTCGTTTCAAACCCCAAGGAAACAAATAATCCTTGGCGCTTAGGAAACAAATAATCCCTAGCAAACTCCTCGACTCACGGATACAAACACTCCTTGACGAGAGCCTCCTGATCCGCGTCGACTCGCAGAGCCACCAGTGCCTCCGTGGGAAATTCTCGACTCGTTTCAAACCCCAAGGAAACAAGTAATCCTTGGCGCTTGGGAAACAAATAATCCCTAGCAAATTCCTCGACTCACGGATACAAACACTCCTTGACGAGAGCCTCCTGATCCGCGTCGACTCGCAGAGCCACCAGTGCCTCCATGGGAAATTCTCGACTCGTTTCAAACCCCAAGGAAACAAATAATCCCTGGCGCTTGGGAAACAAATAATCCCTAGCAAATTCCTCGACTCACGGATACAAACACTCCATGATGAGAGCCTCCTGATCCGCGTCGACTCGCAGAGCCACCAGTGCCTCCGTGGGAAATCCTCGACTCGTTTCAAACCCCAAGGAAACAAATAATCCTTGGCGCTTGGGAAACAAATAATCCCTAGCAAACTCCTCGACTCACGGATACAAACACTCCTTGACGAGAGCCTCCTGATCCGTGTCGACTCGCAGAGCCACCAGTGCCTCCGTGGGAAATTCTTGACTCGTTTCAAACCCCAAGGAAACAAATAATCCTTGGCGCTTGGGAAACAAATAGTCCCTAGCAAATTCCTCGACTCACGCATACAAACACTCCTAGACGAGAGCCTCCTGATCCGCGTCGACTCGCAAAGCCACCAGTGCCTCCGTGGGAAATCCTCGACTCGTTTCAAACCCCAAGGAAACAAATAATCCTTGGCGCTTGGGAAACAAATAATCCCTAGCAAATTCCTCGACTCACGGATACAAACACTCCTTGACGAGAGCCTCCTGATTCGCGTCGGCTCGCAGAGAAACCAGTGTCTCCGCGGGAAATTCCCGATTCGTCTCAACTTACAAATGAAGCCTCAGGCAGCAGGGACTAAAAAAACTTGCTTCCTGAACAATGGGACCCTGCAAGTCAATCCAAAATGGTCTCTTGCATACTATTCACGGGTCTCACTCTCCAAGGTCGAGTTTCGACAAGGAGGGAAACAACCGCTTACGAGTCCTCTCGACTCGTAAGAGGGAAAATTCTCTTATAGGATCCTTACGACTTATAAGAGAAAACCACACTTAAGAATCCTCACGATTCCTAAGGAGAAAAACCCACCTACGAGATCCTCTCGATCCGTAGGGAGAAAAGTCTCTATGAGACCCTCACGGCTCATAGAGTTGAAAAGTCTTAGGCACCAGATCTGAACCTGCGGCCTAAGCCATCGCTATTTCTTAAGAAAGTAAAGATGCGTGCTCTATTATCCGTCAACCATGTTTATTAAGATAGCATGCCGATAATAAGAGAAAGAAGAAAACTACAGAAGGGGCATCCGATTTACGTTTGATCAAGCGTTTGAGACGCACTCATTTATACATGGGCAGAAGACTCAGAACGAGAAATAAGACAAGCTAAAATAAAAAAAGGGGGGGTTTCCATTCATATTGCTAAAAATTCTTACAATCATAAGAGCAATAAATAAGAAACATTATTCAAATTATTACAACGGTATAACCTCAGATCCGGGACACGGATTGAGGAATTCAAAAGTAAGGCCATCCAGAGTTCTTCTGGCCTTTCTAATTATTCTTATGCGCAGCCTCTAGCGCTCCTCTGTGTCGAGATCCTCGGCAAGCCCTCCCGGCCTTCGATAAGCAGCAACTATCGTCGTCTGCTGGAAGATTTGATGTAGGATGTCAATAAGGCTATCTCGCCGTTTCTTCGAGATCAGCCCCGTCAGGTACACTGAATGCACCTTGTCTTCGGCATCATCCAGCGCATTGAGCGGTAGGGCCTCGTGAAGACCCGGAAGTGCTTTCCATATTGCTCCCAGCACGACTTTCAAAAGAGCCGAATGACGAGATAGCAGCCAACCACCGCTTGCGTTCAGACGACCCATGACCTCTGCACATTGGGCGTCTGTAAACTCTTAGTTTTGTTGACGGCCCTGTGCACGAATATCCTCGTAGGTAATGAACTCGTGCAGACTGTATAGATGCACCGCCATAATACCTGAAGGAAGCAACATTGGAAGATTAGCGATGAGGAAAAGGTATAGGGAGTTAAAACTCCTCGAGAGCAATGCTCTATAGACAGGAGTGACACCTGTCAAAAACCAGTTATGAGGAGAATTTAAGGAAAATTCCCTAAGAACATTGAGAGCTTTGCTCTGAGAAAAAATAATATAATAATAATAATAATATCAAATGCCGTGAAGAACTCTTAAGAGTTCTTCTATATGATTTGGAAGGAGCAAAGCTCTATTAATTAAGAAAATCCAAGGGAAACCCTTTGGAGAGCAGAGCTCTATTAATGGAACCCTAATAGGGTTCCCTTTAGTTCTCTTTAGACCCCTTTAGAGGAAAGCTCTGCTAAGTGAAACCCTAAATGGGTCTTCTTTAGATCAGGGATCTATTGAGAGCAAGGCTCTTAAAGTTGATTTAATTTAATCAAAATTAATATTTTTACCTAAAATTCTTTAAAGTTTAAACTTTTAAAAGTGTTTAAACAAGATAGCAAGGCTCTGAGTTCTGAAAGTAAAAATCTGAAAGATGATAAGCATCTGTGGGGGACCAAAGGTCCTATTTATAGGCATCAAGTGCCTCTTCAACTTCCAAAAGCTGCCGCGACGGTTGGGATTATGCCACCGTTGCGCTTGCGTTTGAATGCCACGTAAGCGCAACGGTGTGGGGGCATTTGTTTACCCCAATCAGAGCAAAACTCTGTTCAAATTCCGAGGCGGGAGATGAAGCAACGCTTCATCTTCCCCCAATCAGAAACAAAGCTTTGCTTTGAAAATTTAAACTTTAATAAATGAAACAACGCTTCAGATCCTCTGCGCTGAGCGCAAGGCGCCACGTGTCTGGCGCAGACGCATCAGCGCAGCGTCCGAAGCAGCGCAACCAATCAGAGCAAAGCTCTGTTTAAAACAAAAAAGTAAAGGAAGCAACGTTTCAGTTGCGCAAGCGCTGCACTGCGCGACACGTGTCGGCGCAGTTGCGCACACACAACTGCGCAAGCACAGTTGCGCAAGCGCTGCACTGCACGACACGTATCTGCGCAGTTACGCAAGCACAGCTGCGCAAGCGCTGCGCGACACGTGTCAAGCGCTGGGGAGTTGCGCAAAACAGAATGGAGATTTAAAGAAATCTTTCTGTTCTTGTTAAAACAAGAAGATTTTCTTCTGTAAAACAGAAGCCCTTGGATCAAAGATCCAACGGTGGGGAAAATTCCCCAAATCACTCAGAGAGAGATCTCTTTAACAAATTTAACTAATTTATGAGCACTATAAAAAGGACCCCAAACTTCAATTCAGAGGCATCAATATCTTTCTAAAAAAAAGAGAAGAGAATTCTCGAGAACTCCTCAAGAACAACAGAAGGTAAAAACCTTTGAGAGAAGAGAAAATTCTCTTATGAACAGATCAGTGATCTAAAAACAAGATCATTGATCTTTAAAACATAATTAAATAAAGGGATAAATTAAAGTAGTGCTTTGCACTTTTTCATGAACCATTGGTTCTTTAAGATAAGAAAAAAAAAACTTATCTTTCTCTTTGATCTAAATTAGATCAAAAAAAAAAATCTAACAGTGCTTTGCACTTCTGTTCATTGAATCTAAAAGATTCCTAAATCATAGTGCCTTGCACTTGCAATACTGCACTGTTGCGCTCTTGGATTGGCGCAAGCCACCAGAGAGCGCCACGTGTCAGCATCTGAACCAATTGCGCTATGCGCTTTTGAAATAGAGCTTTGCTCTCTGTGATTGGCGCAACTCACCAAAGGGCGCCACGTGTCAGCGGCGCAAGTGCAGCGCACTGCGCTTGCATGACACGTGTCGTCGTCAAAAGCGCTTGCGCTCTCTGATTGGCGCAAAGCGCCTGATCAATGCAATGAATTTCCTAAAAGGGCCAGGCCCAAATCAAAAAGACCAAGCAGGCCAACATAAATTGCAAAGCAATAAAAGGGCAGAGCCCAAATAAAATTGATGCTCTGCATCATTTATAAAGGGCAGAGCCCAAAACAAATTGATGCTCTGCATCCTTTCTGGGCAAAGCCCAAATAAAAATAAGAAGAAATGCGATGCAAAAGCAAATAAAATGTTGAACATTTTCAACTGGACTTAGCCCAATTTTGGCCGTAAGTCCTTAAATTAAATTGACCGAGCAAGATTGCTCTCTTAAATCAATTTACTACCGGTTCGAGGGTACATCTCCGAACTCCTCTGACACCTGTCGTTTTAATCCTTCAACGACGTCAGAGAGGTGACGGGTCCCAACGACCACACGTATATGGACCGAAACGTCCCTAAACTAATATTGGACCGAAACGTCCCTAAACTAATATTGGACCGCAACGTCCTTAAACTAATAATGGACCGCAACGTCCTTAAACTAATAATAGACCGCAACGTCCTTAAACTAATGTCGGACCGAAACATCCCTAAACTAATGATGGACCACTACGTCCCTAAAACTGGAACAATAGAGCATCCAAATGCTCTTTTTCGGATCTAAACGGTCCCGTTTAAGTCGATCTTAGCCTAAACATGGCTAACGTATCTTTAAACTAAAACACCAAACCCAAATTTAAGTAAATACGGATTTGGACTAATCCATGTCCTACGAGTGACGGCATTACCCAGTCTCCGTATACAATCCACGGGCAACCACAAACAAAATAAACACACACGACACGAAGTGAAATTCTGGAGAAGGAGAAAGTTGTTACCGCGATGCGGTAGCGTAATTAACTGCAGGGGCTTGTGCCTGCAGGGAAGAGCGTCCCCACAATAAAAAACCCCTCAAGCGAGGGGAATCTGATGAAATCTGCTACATCGGCCGCATCCGCCTAAACCTCCGATACACGGTGCCATAAATCAACTTGGCATTTTCGGAGAGGTGGACGGATAAAACCAAATAGCATCTGCCCCGAATCTCAGCGTCAGGACATCGCGGTCCTGTGCGCCGCCGTTCGGAGGGGAACAAACCCGTGTGAAGCATCTAGTGCAAAATTCCTGGTTACGTGGAACGCGGATAACGTCACTCTTTGACCCCGTGGAAAACGTCCAGAGCGGATCCTGGTCCTCGCGGAGCACCGCAGTGAACCCGTGTGAAGCATCCAGAGCGGAGCCTAGTCCTCGCCGAGCACGGCAGTGAGCCCGTGTGAAGCATCTAGTGCAAAATTCCTGGTTACGTGGAACGCGGATAATGTCACTCTTTGACCTCGTGTGAAGCATCCAGAGCGGAGCCTAGTCCTCGCCGAGCATGGCAGTGAACCCGTGCGAAGCATCTAGTTCAAAATTCCTGGTTACGTGGAACGCGGATAACGTCACTCTTTGACCCCACGGAAAACGCCCAGAGCGGAACCTGGTCCTCGCCAAGCACGGCAGTGAACCCGTGTGAAGCATCCAGAGCAAACACCGGACTGTGGAGTCCCTAAAATCCACGGACTATGATGTCCTTAACCTCGACCGTAATGTCTTAAAACTAACAATCAACTACCCCGATTCCCTACGGATTCTACCTTGGTTTAAGGGAACATCTCTTCACTCCTTTGATACCTGGCGTTGGAATTCCTCAACATCTTCAAAGAGGTGACGGGTCCCTGCAACCAAACATCGGACTGTGGAGTCCTTAAATCCACGGACTATGAGGTCCTTAACCTTGACCGTGATGTCTTAAAACTAACATCGGACTGTGGAGTCCCTAAATCCACGGACTATGAGGTCCTTAACCTTGACCGTGATGTCTTAAAACTAACATCGGACTGTGGAGTCCCTAAATCCATGGACTATGAGGTCCTTAACCTTGACCGTGATGTCTTAAAACTAACATCGGACTGTGGAGTCCCTAAATCCATGGACTATGAGGTCCTTAACCTTGACCGTGATGTCTTAAAACTAACATCGGACTGTGGAGTCCTTAAATCCACGGACTATGAAGTCCTTAACCTTGACCGTGATGTCTTAAAACTAACATCGGACTGTGGAGTCCTTAAATCCACGGACTATGAGGTCCTTAACCTTGACCGCGACGTCTTTAAACTACGATGCCTCGAGAAACCCCTGACTCCGTGAAACACGAATAAGGGTGACCACATCCAGCACTTGCAGGTCCTCACGACCTGTAAGGAAGAAAAATTCTCTTATGAGATCCTTACGACTCTCAAGGGAAAACCCGCTTAAGAATCCTCACGATTCTTAAGAAGAGCCTACACCTATGGGATCCTTTTGACCCACGGGGAGAAAAACTCTTTATGAGACCCTCGTGGCTCGTAAAGTGCAAAAGTCTTAGGAAGCAGATCTTAACCCTGAATCCTGAGCTATCGCTGCCCTGCAAGGAGATCAAGATAAATTGTCCGCAAAACACATTCAACAAAAAGGAAATGCATCATTGAGAAGAAAAATGTATCTTTTATTCATAAACCAAAATGGATACAAAGTACAATTCATGAAGGAACAAAAAGAAAATACTCTCATTCAGAAGTATGTACAAAAGGAAGGAAAAGATACAAGTCTTCAAGCCGGCGGGTGATGTAGCAGTTTTACCAGCTCATCTTTCTGTTGCTGAGTCACGGCTTCATGATTCAGGATCGCCTGAAGACGAGCCTCCGCCTCCGCCTGCTGGGCCTGATACGAAGCAAGCCGAGCTTCAAGCTCTTTCTCAGTGGCTTTATGAGCCTCAACCCTTTCACGAGTGAACGTGGCAGCTTTATCGAGAGCCACCACCTTTTTGATGGACTCCTGAAGCACCCGCCAAAGCTCGTATGCTTTGTTGGCCTTGGCGGTAAGAGTAGCGCGAAGCTCGCTCAGCGCCTTGGAAGCTAGCTCCCTTTCCGAGAATTTGCGGCCAAGCCTTTTCTCGCATGACGTCATATTGGCCGCGCATCGTGCTATCAGACCCCGCAACTCCGCTTTTGCAGCCACGGCTTCCGAGGAAAGGCGAGAACATTCAAGGGCGTGCAAGTGAGCCTCCACCTGCCGACAGAACTCCACCCAGACTCGCACCGCTTCTTCGCTATGGTAGGTGGCAAGAAAAGGAAGAGAACCGTTAGCTTCGGCGGCAAACGCTTCAGCTGTGGTCGCGCTGCCAGCACGGAGCTCCTCAATCAAAGATGATAAGGAGACAAGGCTTAATTGGGCCAAGCGTTCTGAAGCCCGCAAGGCATAAGGGCCGGGCGGCATCACGATGCGCGACTCCAACGCCGTGGAGACTGGCAGAGCTGTTCAAATTTGAAAGATGTCAGTAAAATTCTTAAGCAAAGAACGAATGAGAGTATGATGAAATGTCGCTTACCGACAGTCGTGCAAGTAGGAGCTGAAGGTTCCCCTGGCCCTTCAAGAACCTCGACCTCATCATCGGCCTCCAAAACTGTAGGGAACATCAATGTCAATACGCCAAATAACAATGATGCTATGAGAAGTGATGAACAACACTCACCTTGTCCAGACGAGAGGACGATGCATTGAGGAGATATCGCCTGCGGAGCGGCCATTTCCAAAAGACGCTGGAAGGATTGCCGAGAAGATAGATCGACAATGGAGGCAGCCAGTCCACGCAATTCTGAAAAGACAAAAGAGTTCAGCTAACAGAAAGATTACTAGCTCAAAACGTGGAAGGTTACCTTCGACACTCCTCCCATTCTGAGCCGGGGGGATAGCAGCTTCAGCGGCCTCTGCCGTGACCTCAGGCTCCAACAAAGGGAGGGTAGTCCCGACTACCTCCATCTCAATCTCTAGGCCGCCTTCGGGTAAAGTCGTTGGGATGGCGACCACCGAGGGAACCTCTCCCAAAGGAGCGAGTACCCTGGAATCAAGAGCCGCCACCGGAGGATCTATTGCGAGAAGAGTGGCATTGCCGGCCCCATCGAGTAGGGCTGCATCGGGAATGTCGACGGGCTCTAGCTGCAGCAAGCCAGTGGGGATCTCTCCCAGCGTCGAAGATTCTGCACAATTCAAATAAGAATAAGGATACATATGCACGAGCATAAATAATCCGAAGAACTACAAAAAGAACCACAACGTACCGATGTGCAAAGAAGCCCTCAATATGGCTTCTTCAAGCCGCTGCTCCTTCTCAAGGAGGCGTGCTCGCCGGGGTTTAAGAGTAGACTCATGGCCGCCGGTCCATAAAGAGAGTGCGTCCGCCGCGTCCTCTGAAACAGCCTGCTTCAAGGCCTTTTCCCCCCATTCCTCCAAAGGGCCTATAAATCGCCGCCGAATCCATGAGGGGTCTTCGTAAAAGATTAAAGCAGGATAGGGCTTCTTCGGAACCCTGGCGTTCTGAGACGCGTCTTTGGAACGCCTTATAGCCTCAGCCAACTGTGCAGCTTCCTCGGCGGCTGAACTGGGAAAAAGTAGTTCAGCATTTGATTCCGGTAAGGCCAACGGCTCATCTTCAAGGATGGGCTCAGACTCCGTTAAAGAGTCGAGCAAATTAGTAGCCACCTTCCTTCGATGCTTGGACCCAGAACCAGTCGCCGAGGACGACCGTCTCTTTCCCTTCGAAGCCTTAGTGCGGCGTTGGCCGACGTCGCCCTCGACACCCTCTCCCCGGGCCACAACTGGAGATGACACTGCCATCGTCGATGACACGGAGGGTGGTGCTGCCTCGGGTGGGGGTACTGTTACCGGAGCCCGTTTACCCCGCGACCGAGTACCCAGGGGCATACCAACTATTGGAGTAAGATCTACTCCCGACTCTCCAGGAATAATCGCAGTGCTGATATCCCTCAGGGGAAAGCGGACTGGGGCACGTGGTCGCAGCATGGCTCCCGGGGCCGGAACCTGAATAGGGGCGCCATGGCCAAGAAGCACCCTTCTCTCCTCAATAATAACTGGGTTCACCCGATGGAGATACCAGCCCGTGAACGACCCCACGCATCGGGGGATGTAATCACCATCGGGGATCATGAACTGAGAACCGGTGTTCAGCCTCACAAAGTGGTGGGCGGCATCCCGGACGGCCTCGAGCGAAGGAACCGGCGCGATTATGAAAGCTTCAAACGGGACGCCCTGATCATAGCCAAATTGCCGGGCAAAGCGATGCGGATTGTACCGCATAAAGAGAGCCGCACTGTCCTGACGAAACACCAGGTAAGCCGGTCTGATTGCATATAAGCGCGCGGCCTCCCGGGGCTTCAAAGTGGGCGCGTCATCTTTCGACCGGTCCCAAAGCGGCTGGGCCGAACCCGTGGAAGAAGATAAGACCCGATCATTAAATATTAATCCGCCGGCAGTAGCGTAAGGAGAAATCAACGCCCGAATAGCCCCGAATTGAGTTGGGTCAGCGGCAGAAGCATCCACCAATCGCATAAGCCGAGGGAAAGTGTAGGCGTCGTAGAATGCAGGCCTCTGATGCATAGCAAAAGCCCCCAACACGTGCATTTCGATCCAGGATGTGAAGTAATGAAGCGAAAAATTCACCACGTCTACGCCAGGGTTGGAGGTATTAGCTGCGGTGCCCAACCCATGATAAAGATGCGCCAGCGCCGGGATGCCGATAGCCAATCGTGTCCCCTCAGCAATACGATGAGCCGGGTAGATAACCGAGGCTCTCATGAAGCGGCGATGCATGGGGATAACGAACCAACTGAGCCAGACACTGACAAACCCCACGAAGAACGTCTCTTCATCCATACCGGGTGCTGCAGTGGACTCAAAAGACATCGGCGACATGATGGGGATATAGTATTGAGGTAGATCTGATTCAGTGGTCGGCAGCTTCTTCGGACCAAACCCAAAGGGGTCTCTAATGTTCGCGAACTTCGGGGCTGTCTTCGACAAGACGTCCTCGCGAAGGAAACGAGCGATGAAGCTCTTGAAAGTAACACCCTGCTCTTCGGATTCGGTGAATAATCGGTCGAAGATACCTAGCGCCTTGATCAAACTGGGACGCTTGTGGCGGACGGCATTCTCAGCAGACAGGCCGTCAACCGGGGCGGGCTCGGGCTCAAAGATGTACTCGTCAGAAGGCAGCAACTCCTCATACAGACTACCCCTGATTGGCAACCCCGAGATGTCATAGAATTCTGCCAGAGAGATCGAGACCTCGTGATCTCCTAGAATGAAAGTGTTGGTGGGAAGATTCCATTGGTTCAAGAATGCCTTAACCCACCAAACATGCGGAGATTGGTAGTGAAAAAGCGACGCATATATCTCCTGGTAAAGCCCGACCTTCTGCAGCCGCGCACGATGGGCAGAAACGATGTAGTGAGCCCAGAGAAGGTAGCCTGTAGGGTGTCGAGGAGTGAGCCCTATCTTATAAATTTGCCCCCACGGGTGGGCCTCACCCTGGCAAATACGCCGCCCCAAGATATCTATGGCCAGGATCGGATGGTTCGGAATACCGGTCATCGAAGGCTCGAGCCTCCCCGTTGGAGTCCAGTTGGGCATTTCCACAGCAAAAACCGTTCTCGGAGGGTCCATCGGTAAGAATGGGAAAGTGGGCTCTGTCGGTACCGTGCAAAGGAAACTCCGGAGACCCTGAATAATATGACTGTACCAAGATCCCCATTGAAGTAGGTTGGTGCAGTTCGGGTCATGGGCCCGGATCATCGCCATCACTTCCTCATCAGATGGTGACTGAGGAAAAGCAGCCTCCGAGCGAGAAAAGGGAAAGCATGGAACAGAAGCCATCGCACCTGAAATCCAATAAAAGAAAACTGTCAAAAACAAAGCTAGCAATATATATACATGCATGAACATGAGGACTAGCCGAAGAAAGCAACAGCAGACTCTTTTATGGGGCCGTTGGCTACAAAACAACATGGGCCCCACAGAATCAGGATGACGGCTCATTAATAATGAGACCAAGCAGTTATAATAAAACAGAGGGAATATCCTCATTAAATAAAGAATGAGATTCAAGTAACCCTACACATTCCCCCTAGAGGACAAATCTGTCTCGGGCTCTACAACAGATCCAACAGGATCAAAGGAATTAAATTCCTACGGAAGACATCATTACAAAGCTCCTGTTTCATTAATTGCAGAAGGACAACCTCGGGTCAAGAGACCCCAAGTAGCCTCCATGTGAAGAAATTGAGTTCTTCGTAGGAATTAAATCCCTTATTAAGAAAAAGGGAATTAAATTCTCAGAAACTCTTTTGGATAGAATTAAATTCCATAGATTTTAACCGTCACCATTATCTCCCTAGAGATCATATGAACCCTAAAAGGATCTACCGTTGAATGTTCTATTCCATACTCCAGTGGAAAAAACTTAAGGGAAAATGGGTTCATATTAAATGGGTAAAAACCCCTATTTTGGATTTAAAATCCAGAGGAATGTGAAAGTTCTTCGTTCATATGAGAGCATTACCTAAAGAGAAAGTCTCTTCGAACAGAGTTAAACTCTGGAAGATTTTCAAGGCAGAGAACTAAGCTCTGGGAAAAGAGAATTAAATTCTCAAAAGAAGAAAGTTTGCAAGGAAGAAGATGAGCAAAGTGGAGGCGTCTCTGAAATGACCCCAATATTTATAGGAGGTGATGGAAACGTTTCATCTCCCCAAATCCCTAGAGGAATCCAACGGTCACAAGAGGTGACAGCGTTGCACTCACGTGCAGACACGTGAGAACAACGCTGTGGGGGCATTTGTTTCCTGATTTAAAATCAGGAAAGCCTACGGAAGAGGCTTCAGAAAAGGGTCACGTGCTCACACGTGACCAGCAGTCACGTGTTGGCACGTGACATCTAAAAGCATCGGCAAGGCAGATTCAGTTTCCTGACTACATCAAAGAAAAGGGCTTCAGAAAGGGTCACGTGCTCCCACGTGACCAGGGTCACGTGTTGGCACGTGACATTTAAAAGCGGCTTCAAAGGCACATCAGTTCCCTGATCAAATCAAGGAAAAGGCTTCAGAAGAGGTCACGTGCTCACATGTGACCAGGGGTCACGTGTTGGCACGTGACATTTAAAAGCAGCGGACTCATTCTTCGGTTAAATCAAGAAAAAGACTCCAGAAAAGGGTCACGTGCTCACACGTGACCAGGGGTCACGTGGTGGCACGTGATGGCTAAGCAGCGGAAGAAGGCAGAGCGCGAAAAGAAGAAGAGGGCTCGTTCCAAAGGGTCACGTGCCCACACGCGACCAGGGGTCACGTGGCCACACGCGACCAGGGGTCATGTGGCCACACTTGACCGGCTTTCAAAGCCTATTTATTTAACAGAATCAAATTCTGAGAAGAGATCACTCAAATCTTTCCAAAGGAAAATGATTATTTGGAACCGATTGAATTAAAAATTTAAAGGTGATTAAATATCACCTATCTATGGAAAAATCTTGAATTCGGAAAGGTTTCCCCTTAAAATCTAACCGAAATAACAAAGGAAAATCTCTGGATTTAAAATCCAATGGTGAATAAAATTCACCTAACAATCCAAAGGTCCAAACGAATGGTGAATACAAATCAGATCCCTTAATGAATGATTCATCAAAACTAATTGATTCGGCTCCTTCTCCTATAAATAGGAGCCAAGGGAAACAGAGGCAGGAGGATCGAAAAATAAAAAAGGAGAGAGCCTTGATACTTTGGAGGAATTTGGATCTTCTGCAAAAGAAAACCCTAGGTAAGAAAGGGAAGGCTTTTTGAAAGAAAAAGAGAATTTAATTCTCAACAGAGTTTAACTCTGATATAAAACAGAAGAACATAGGTCTCTCTTTGGTGGAGGATCTGTAAAGTGCACATCTCCCCTTGAATCGAGAATTTAATTCTCATTGGGTTGAGATCCTGCCATGCAGATCCAAAGCATAGAGAGGGAATGAAAGCTTGAGAATTTAATTCTCACAGAACTATAGGAATTTAATTCCTTTAAAATAAAATTAGGGTTTAACCCTATGTTATGGGAATTTAATTCCTTCAAAATGAGAAGAATCAGGGTTCAACCCTAGTTAAGAACTTAGTTCTGTTAAAATAACAGGAATTTAGAAATTAGGGTTTCACCCTATGACAGAATCTCATGCCTCTCTAAAAGAGAGTGGGAATTTAATTCCTTTAAAGCTTTCATTAGGGTTTAACCCTATGATGGAATTCAGTTCTTCACATATATGAGGAATTTAATTTCTACAGAAAATTCAGAGTTCAACTCTATCCCAGAATATAAATCTTCAGAAGGGAATATGAATTTAATTCCTCTTAAATTTATCGTTAGGGTTCAACCCTACGAAGAATTTAATTCTTAAAAAAGGGATTAACAGATCTTCTAAAAAAACATACAAAGAGGCAGGGTCACGTGCCACCACGTGACCCCCGAAAAGATCCACAGAGAAGGGCCTTTGAGGCAGTGCCTCACGTGACCCACGTGACCTTTGGCAGAAGCTGTAACATACAAGCATTTAAATGCCCGTCACGTGATGGCACGTGATGCTCTAAAAGATGCAATATTCTCAGCAGAACAAATGAAGGGAGGGCGCCCTCACGTACTACCACGTGACCTCTCTTGCCTCAGTGTTTAACACTGAATTGAAATCTCTGTCACCAGTGTTTAACACTGATTATTCTTAGTGTTTAACACTAATTTGAAACCTCTGCTGCTAGTGTTTGACATTGATTTGCTCTAGTGTTTAACACTAATTTGAACCCCCTGTTGCTGGTGTTTAACACCAACTGTCTTTTAGTGTTAAAACACTAACTTGATCCCAGTGTTCAACACTGCTGAATTAACGTTAGCCCAATTGGCTAAATAGCCAGAGGCAAAGCCTCTCCTTCAATGGACCAACAGGAAGCCAATATTCCAAACATGATTGGACTTAGCCCAAAATGGCCATAAGTCCTCAATTCAGACTTAACTGGGCTAATGGGCTCATAACATAATTAATTGGTCTTGATCCCAAATTGGGCCAAAGACTATTTAATCCACCCCGGTTCAAGGGTACATCTCTTCACTCCTTTGATACTTGGCGTTGTAATTCCTCAACGTCTTCAAAGAGGTGACAGGTCCCGATGACCATACATTGATACGGACTGTGGAGTCCCTAAATCCACGGACTATGAGGTCCTTAACCTTGACCGTGATGTCTTAAAACTAACATCGGACTGTGGAGTCCCTAAATCCACGGACTATGAGGTCCTTAACTTTGACCGTGATGTCTTAAAACTAACATCGGATTGTGGAGTCCCTAAATCCACGGACTATGAGGTCCTTAACCCTGACCGGGATGTCTTAAAACTAACTACGGACTGTGGAGTCCTTAAATCCACGGACTATGTGGTCCTTAACCTTGACTGCAACGTCTTAAAATTAACATTGGACCGCAATGTCCTTAAACTACCCATGGACCGCAATGTCCTTAAACTACCTACCGACCGTAATGTCACTAAACTAAACAACAGAGCCCCCCCTTTTATTGCTCTCTTGTTGGATCTAAACGATCCCGTTAGGTTGATCTTAGTCTAAAAACTAGACTAACGTATCCTTAACAAACGTTTAAGTCGATCTTAGTCTCAAATGAGGCTAACGTATCCTTAAACCCAAACCCCCAAACCCAAATCTAAGATAATACGGATTTGGACTAGTCCACGCCCTACGGGCGACGACATAACTCAGTCTCCGTATACAATCCACGGGCAACTAAACATAAAATAAACACACACGACACGAAGTGACCATCTGGAAAAGGAGAAAGTGGTTACCGCGATGCGGTAGCGTAATTAACTGCAGGGGCTTGCGCCTGCAGGGAAGAGCGTCCCTACAATCAAAAACCCCTCAAGCGAGGGGGAATCTGACGAAGTCTGCTACATCGGGCGCATCCGTTTAAACCTTCGATATACGGTGCCATAAATCAACTTGGCATCTTCGGAGAGGTAGACGGATAGCACCAATTAGCATCTGCCCCGATCCTCAGGCGAGACGACCACGCGTCGCGCCGTCGTTCGGAGGGGAACAGTTACCCTTTGTGCTGGGAGGAAGAGCAGTCACAAAATCTATCGTAATGTGTTGCCACTTCCATTCTGGGATTGGTAACGGTTGAAGTAGTCCAGTTGTCCTGTGATGTTCAGCCTTTTCTTGCTCTGTGATGTTCAGCCTTTTCTTGCTGACAAACCAAGCATTTTGCGACACTTCTGGCTACTTCACGCTTCATTCCATGCCACCAATAATTCTGACATAGATCTTTGTACATTTTGGTGCCTCCAGGATGTACTGAGTAGGGAGAGCTGTGAGCTTCTTTCATTAACTCTTCCAGAACTGGACCTTTTGGTACACACAATCTGCTGTCGCATCTCAAAGATCCATCTTTATGGATGATGAAGTCTGTTCTGAGTCCATTCTCCACTTGTTCTCTGATCCTTTGCAACTTAGCATCACTTGCTTGAGCTGCTTTGATCTGATTGACAATGGTTGATTGAACTTGTAGATTCATCAAACTTGAAGTGTTACCTGGCATGACTATCTCAATCTCCATCTGATGAAAATCTTGTTGAAGCCTCCACTGAGCGGTGAGATTCATCGATAATGGTTGGCGACTAAGAGCATCAGGTACTACATTCACCTTCCCTGGGTGATATTGCAAGTTGATGTCAAAGTCCGCCATGAGTTCTAACCATCTTCTCTGCCGCATATTCAACTCCTTCTGAGTAAACACGTACTTCAGACTTTTATGATCTGTGTAGATGTTCACTCGTTCTCCAAGTAAATAATGGCGCCAAATCTTGAGAGCAAAGATGACGGCTGCCAACTCTAGATCATGCGTCGGATAATTGTGCTCATGAGTCTTCAGTTGTCTTGAAGCATAAGCCACAACCTTACCGTGCTGATGTAGAACACATTCTAATCTCTTACCGGATGCATCACAATGCACTTCGAATCCTCCAGATTGATCCGGTATTACGAGAATAGGTGCAGATGTCAACCTTGACTTGAGTTCTACGAAAGCTTGTTCGCATGCTTCTGACCACACAAATTCTTCATCTTTACGTATGAGTTTGGTCAGGGGTGTTGCTATCTTTGAGAATCCTTCAATGAACCTTCTGTAATATCCAGCTAAACCCAAGAAACTCCGAATATCCTTCACTGACTTTGGTGTAGGCCATTCGCTAACTGCTGAAACTTTTGCTGGATCCACAGAAATTTTTTTTCCTTATACGATATGTCCAAGAAAACCAACTTGCTTTAGCCAAAACTCACACTTGCTGTACTTGGCATAGAGCTTGTGTTGTCGAAGAGTTTCCAGGACAATTCGTAGGTGTTCTGCATGCTCTTTCCGACTCTTAGAATACACCAGAATGTCGTCGATGAAGATGACAACAAACCTGTCTAAGTACTCTCCGAAAACTTGATTCATTAGGTTCATGAATATTGCTGGTGCATTGGTCACTCCAAATAGCATCACTAGAAATTCGTAATGTCCATAGCGAGTTCTGAAAGTTGTTTTGTGAATATCAGCTTCCTTGACCTTCACTTGATGATAACATGAACGAAGATCCAATTTAGAGAAAACACAAGATCCACTTAGCTGATCGAATAGATCATCGTTGCGCGGGAGTGGATACTTGTTCTTTATAGTGACTTCGTTCAAGGCTCTATAATCGATGCACATTCTGTATGAACCTTCCTTCTTCTTCACCAATAGTACAGGTGCTCCCCAACTTGAAGTGCTGGAATGAATCCATCCTTTCGCCAATAATTCGTCCAACTGTGTTCGGACTTCCTTCAAACCTTCCAGACTCAGTCTATAAGGTGCTTTGATCACCGGTTGTGCTCCTGGTACTAAATCAATACTGAATTCAAGAGCTCGATCGGGAGGCAAACCTGATATATCGTCAGGAAATACATCGTCGAACTCTCGAACTACCTCTGGTCTTAATTCTTCTTCCGCTTGAGCTGCTGCAACTACTGCTTCTCTTGGCTTCGCCTTGTAGGTACTTGGCTCCAGGGTACAGTCTCCGCTTTTGAAATAGAAGACCGGATGGTCTGGAATCTCGAATACTACCCTCCTTTGACGACAGTCGATGGTAGCATAAAAAGTTCCAAGCCAATCCATTCCTAGAACCACATCGAAGTTCGGTATGTCCAGTACTTTGAAGTCAGCATAAAACTCTCTGCTACAGACGACGACTGGACAAAAGCTGTATCCCATGGTTGCCTTTAGAACGCAATTTCCGAAACTAACATTCCAGCTGAATATAAGTGGCGAGACTGGAATCGCATGGGTTCGGACGAACCGTTGCGACATAAAGCAGTGGGATGCTCCAGTATAAAACAGTGCAAGTGCAGGTAGTGGGGCTACTAGGATTGTACCTAAGGTATGTGGAATATGTTTTAGGTATAGGGAAGTGTGTAGATAACCAAGACTAAAAGATAAGTTTGAGAAGGAAAGTTTACCAGTGATGACTTGGCCAGTGGCCTCAGCTTCTTCCACGGACATCGTGAAAGCCTGGCGCCTTGGTACATTCCTCCTGGCCTGAAGAGCATTCCTCGGAACGTTCCTTTAAGCTTGATGGAACTGACGAGGAGGTGGTGCAGCTTGTGGTCCTCTGGGTGGTGCAGGTAGTGCAAGTCTTGGAGCAGGTGCTTAGATGGCTGGGCGCTGTGGGTAATTGTTTGCTGGCCTGGGTGCAGCAACTGGGTTTTGCCTTTGGGGACAAGACCCGATATCATGAGTAGCTGAGCCGCAGACTAAGCAAAGACGATTGGCTCTCCGGCAGTCTTTCATCATATGTCCAGCTCTTTTGCAGTAGGTACAAAAGGCTGGGCTGAGACGATGGTTCGGTACTCTGGGTCCCCTTGGGACAAAAGTGGTCTAGACGAGGCTCCACCTACCATCTGGTTGGCAGGGCATTTGACTCCTGCAGACTGAGATCTGCTCTTTTCTTTTATCACTGCCTCATAACTGCGGGCAGCTTCCAGGGCATCCTCATGAGTCAAAAATTTCCCCGTGGCTAGAGCAGCCTGAATCTCTGTGTCCAGACCTTGTTGAAAGCGACGGGCTCTGATCTCGTCCGTCGGTATCAAGTGTGCCGCGAATCTGTTTAAAGGATTGTGTTAGCTGTATAGTATGTGGTATTTAAAAATTGAGCTATTGTGACATATCTTACCGGCTTAGCATGGTGAACTCAGCGTCGTACTCATCTACTGATTTGTCCCACATCGATCCTTGTTGTAGATGAATGAACTGCTGCTCCATGGCAAACCTGGCAGTCACGGGTAAGTATTTCGCATCGAACTTCTCGCGAAAAGTCTTCCATTCAATAGGCTGTACAAGACGGCTTTCTTCCGCCTTCCACCAGTTGCGAGCATTGTCCGTGAGCTGTAGTTTTGCTACACGGACCCAAGCTATGTCTGGCACTTGTGCTGCTGCCAGACCATCTTCTATGCTTTGTGTCCATTCCTCAGCTTCAAGTGGGCTTCCCTTTCCGAAGAACTGCTTGGGATGTAAAACCCTGAATTGCTTTACCCCCGGTGTTTCAGTCTCGGGACGGTTCAGGAGTTGTTGTTGTTCCTCAAGAAGGCTGCGGATCGCCTCAAGTAGCACTGTTTGCTCGGTGGGTGGCGCAGGAACAGCAGGAACGACTGGTAGTGGAGGTGGAGGTGTGTTGTTGACGTTGGTGCTGGTGTTGTTCGGGGAATCCATAACACTGAAGAAAAATTTGGGTTAGGACAGATTCAAATACATGAAATGATAAGATTCAAGGAATATGAAATTGCAAGATTCAAGGAACATGAATTATAAAGAATGTTTTAGTTGCTGGTTCTTGTGTTATATTGCTTAGGTTGTTCACGCAGAACAGAACTGCATGATAGAGTTTCATATAGCTCTGACCTTCATGGGCCACCAACAAAACCTGTCACGCCCCGCTTCCCAGTGTACGGCGAAGGGGACGCGACGAGGTCCGCTACGTATATACTCAAAAGTACATACGCTAAGCGTATCTAAGCAATATAAAATAAATACACAAGAGACAAGAGATAATAAAAACAGCAACTTTTATTTATTAACATTCTTTTATACAATGCATGAAAAGGAAATACAACTGAAATAAAAAGATGCCTAAACAATAGCATAACAGGAAATGAAAAGTACAGAAAGGAAAAGTGTACAATGAAACTAAAGTGCAGGGTCTTCGGCAAACTGCTCCACGTCTTCTTGAGATGGCTCGATCTCTGCTGGGTCCAAATCACCTGACGACATTCAAAGAAGAAAGGAATAGAATGTCGTCAGCGAACAGGTCGCTCGGTAAGTCCCAAAGGTAAGAGGAAAGTAGAATAGACAGAATAAGAAGATATCTTTTAAAGTTGTATACTATTGTTGTAATGTTGTGTTAACGCTATTATTTGTAGCTTGGTACAGAGGGATGCCAGTGTATACGAGGGGGGTCTCTATATGCTAGAGACCAGGGCAAACGAAATGTACAAGGAACCGTTAAGCCATGGTACAACAGCAACGGAATATAGGTTAGGTGTCTTAATCTGACCACCTCATGCCATCTTTAACACCTTCCGTACCAATCTACCCCTTAAACCCCGCGATATCTTGTTTGTATTATTATCTTGTAAATTGTATTGATTGTAAGATTGATTGACTGACCGAAACCATGATATCAGTAAACGGTTGTAACTATACAGTCATGTACATGGAATAACTAAGAATCATGTAAAAGGAATATGTATATCCATGGTTCGGTTCAGTCAAGTTGTATAGATTGATAATTGAATTCATGGATTCATGTGTTCATATTGAATTGGAATATTGTAGATTGTAGATTGACTTGAATCATATTCAAGTCAGATTAATCAGACTCAAGCCCGAGTCAGACAATCAGAAATGTGAATCGAAGTTTTATAATTGCTAGGGTCCTTAGGGTAATTTATAAAACTTGAGAGGGTTTTATGTAAAAATACTTTTATATACTTTTCAAAATACACCTAAAGTATTGATTACTCATCTTTAGAGTTGTAATAAGGGTGGATTTTATATTGTGGCATTTCTAGTGAAAATATCCTAGTTTTATAAATAAGGTATTTATCTGTAATATTGATTTATTTGAAGTTCATGGTATTTTAGTGTAAAATTTATTCTTGTGATTTTTAGAATAAGGTGGAATATTTATATTATAATAAAATAGATATTTAAATGATAAATATACATATATTTATACAAAAATAATTTTAATAAATATTTTATATTCCAAAAATCTCATTTTCTTAAGATGTCGTATTTTAAACCTTTCGAGACCGAATGCTCCTTGCGGGGGTCTGAATCTCGCACTACTAAGCCCGAGGATGTGCGATAATCCGCACCATCCTGAACAGGTTCCCCAAAGGTGGGTTGTAGCGGCGCTTTGCAAAGATTGTAAAATACTAAATCCTTTAGAAAACGGTTTTATAAAATAAAAGGTATTTATTTGTAAAAATGTCAATTTTCCATATTTTAGATTCTAGAGTTTCCTAAGTCAACTGGCCTATTTCTAAATGGTCTAAATGACAAGTCGTTAGATGCCTCAAATCGCCTCTTCACCGCCAATTGTGTCCAGGTAAGTACAAGTGAGGTAAGGAGGGATCCGCTCACGAATCACCGTGAGTCGGGCCTTTTAAAGTTACCTTTCTCACTTGTCTAGCCTAGACACCACAAAGTCAGGTTTAGATAAACTACTGATGTCCACAACTTATCGTATTTTGCTAATAATAGGTATTTATTTAAAAGTGTATCAAAACTAAAACTTTTAGAAATGGTTTTATTAAGAATATGGTATTTTAATGAAAATACTGTTTTATCGTATTCTAAGTTTTGATGATATCATTTTAGGTTGTATATGCTTGTGTGTGGAAGTAGGCCATTACCTCGTGCTCTACTTTAAATGTATAGCAAAGTTAAGTGGTTAAATGTGAAATCGAAACATTGTGGTATTTAAGTGAAAAATACGATAATTTGAGAACGCTATCATTTCATGTGATGAAACTTGTTCAAATTGTTTGTTAAATATTTAATAGTCAATAATAAGATGTTTAAGCATGATTTAATTGGTGAGAAGTGAAATTTTATAGAAAACCGAATCGGAAATCGGATTTATTCCGATTCTGTCGGGTTTTGTAATTTCGTATTTTAGAGAATAAGAAAGAGGGTTAGAATGGGACTTACGGGTTTCGATTAAGCAAAGGAGTGAGAGGGGACTAAAGGGGTTGCCGAGGCATTGCTTCGTCGCCGGTTGTTCCTAAAAACGTCGCCGGAATTCCCACCGAAATTTCGTCGGAGCTTCGCCGCGAACTTGTTTTCAAAGTACACACTTCTTGGAAAATTTTTGAGAGAGTGAGCTTAGGGTTTTGGGATGAGGGGGTAGAGGGTAGGGGGTGTATTTATAGGGTAGGCTAGGGGTAGGATAGGTGAAGGGTTTTTAATTAAAAAAATGTAAAAATTATAGAAAATTCATTAAAATTTGAGTAAATAGGGTATATTGAAGTCTCGAGAACCGATCCCATTAAATGGTGTGTGCAAGGGAGTTGGGCAACTGAAAAGTCACAACTTTTCAGTTGTCGACTCGGCCGTCCGGCCGAGTCCGGCCGGTCCGCCGGCCGACTCGGCCGAGTCGGATTGTCGGGAGGTGGGGGGTCTCGTGGGGTAGGCACTGGTGCTTTTAGATTTTCAAGTGTAGTTCAAGTGTTGGGAGTTATAGTGTTTGGACTGTTGGGCTTCCAAAGGATTTAAAACAAAAACAATATAAAAATAATGTGGGGCAGGGGATTTGAACTCTGGTGGCTTGGTTCAGCAGTGCAAGGTGTTACCAATGAGCTACAAGCTCCTTCTTGTAATTATTGTGAGAAAATAAATACTTAAAATGGTAACAGCAACATTAAATACCCCAAGTATACTTCAAATTTAAATCAATTTTATGTATACAAAAAATGGAGTCGTTACACTACTACTGGCGTATTGACGAGTGTTTAGAGTCCCACACAGAAGTTTCCTGGTTCAAGCGAAACGAAGTAGGGCGCATATGTGATATGTGCATGGGCCTGACTAAATACTTGTATGTGACACCGTATTATAATCTAGCAGTTATCTGTTATCAAGTTAGGTTATATGTGATATAACCAGATTATCGAATCAAGTGTTGATTTGATAATGTGATACACAGATAAATAATATTAGTTGGTCATATATGATATAACGGATTATTAAATCAAGTGTTGATTTAATAATGTGTCACGCCCCGCTTCTCGGTATACGGCGAAGGGGACGCGACTGGTCCGCTACGTATTTACTGTGAAGTAAATACGCTAAGCGTATCTAAGCAATATAAAAGTAATCACAAGAGACAAGAGATATAAAAATAACAGCAACTTTATGTCTTAACATTCTTTTGTACAATGCAAGAAAAATAAATATATTTGGAATAAAAGCGATGCCTAAACAATGGCATAATAAGAAATGAAAAATACTGAATAGAAAAAGGTACAATGTCTAGAGCTCGGGGTCTTCGAGGAACTGATCCAAGTCTTCACTGGTGGACTCGATCTCTGCTGTGTCCAGATTACCTGACGACATTCAAAGAAGGAAGAAATAGAATGTTGTCAGCGAACAGGTCGCTCGGTAAGTCCTAAAGATAAGGGAGAATTAGAAAAGACAGAATAAGAGGTATCTTCTAAAGTTGTATAATATTGTAGAATATTGTGTTTACGCTGTTGTTTGTACCTTGGTATGGAAGGATGCCAGTGTATACGAGAGGGGTCTCAGTATGCTAGAGACCAGGGCAAACGGAATGTACAAGGAACCGTTAAGCCACGGTACAACAGTAACGGAATATAGGTTAGGTGTCTTAATCTTATTGTCTCGTGCCACTTCTAACACCTTCCGCACCAATCTACCCCTTAAACCCCGTAGTGTTTTGATTGTATTGTTGTGTTGTATTGTATAAGTTGGATGACTGACCAAAATCATGATATCAATAAACAGATTGTAACTGTATAATCATGTAGACGGAATAACCGAATAATGGATGTATATCCATGGTTTGATTCAGTCAAGTTGTATAGATTGATAACTGGATTCATGGATTCATGTGTTCATATTGAATTGGAATATTATAGGTTGTAGATTGACTTGAATCATATTCAAGTCAGATATAATCAGACTCAAACCTGAGTCAGACAATTAGAAATGTAAATTGAAGTCTTGATTATTTCTTAAACCTATAATTGCTAGGGTCCTTAGGGTAATTTATAAACTTGAGAGGGTTTTATGTAAAATATACTTTTATATACTTTTCAAAATACTCCCTAAGCATTTATTATTCGTCTTTAGGGTTGTAATGAATGTGAATTTTATATTATAATATTTCTAGTGAAAATACCCTAGTTTTATAAATAAAGGTATTTATCTGTAATATTGATTTATTTGAAATTCATGGTATTTTAGTGTAAATTTATTCTTGGGATTTTTTTAGAAAAGGTGGAATATTTATATCATGACAAAATAGGTATTTTAATGATAAATATACATATATTTATACAAAAATAATTTTAATAAATATTTTATATTCTAAAAATCTTATTTTCTTAAGATGTCGTATTTTAAATCTTTCGATACCGAATGCTCCTTGCGGATGTCTGAATCTCGCACTACTAAGCCCGAGAATGTGCGATAAACCGCACCATCCCGAACGGGTTTCCCAAAATGGGTTGTAGCGGCACTTTGCAAAGATTTTATAAATACTAATCTTTTAGAAAACGGTTTTATAAAGTAAAAGGTATTTATTTGTAAAATGTAAATTTTCCGTATTTTGGATTCTAGGGTTTCTTAAGTCAACTAGCATATTTCTAAATGGTCTAAAAAACAAGTCGTTAGATGCCTTAAATCGCCTCTTCACCGCCAATTGTGGTCGGGTGAGTGCAAATGAGGAAAGGAGGGATCCGCTCACGAATCACCGTGAGACGGGCCTTTTAAAATTACCTTTCTCACTTGCCTAGCGTAGACACCACAAAGTCAGGTTTAGATAAACGACCGATGTCCACAACTTATCGTATTTTCCTAACAAGAGGTATTTATTTAAAAGTGTATCAAAGCTAAAACTTTTAGAAATGGTTTTATTAAGAATATGGTATTTAAATGAAAGTATTGTTTTATCGTATTCTAAGTTTTTGATGATATCGTTTTAGATTGTATATGCGTGTATGTGGAGGTAGGTCATTATCTCGTGCTCTACTTTAAATGTATAGCAAGGTTAAGGGGGTTAAATGTGAAATCGAAATATTGTGGTATTTAAGTGAAAAATACGATAATTTGGGAACGCTATCATTTCATGTGATGAAACTTGTTCAAATTGTTTGTTAAATGTTTAATAGTCAACAATAAGATGTTTAAGCATGATTAAATTGGTGAGAAGTGAAATTTTATAGAAAACCGAATCGGAAATCGGATTTGTTCCGATTCCGTCAGGTTTTGTAATTTCATATTTTTTTTAGAAAAGAAAAGAGAACCTAGAAAGGGACTTACGGGTTTGGACAAACACGAGAGTGGTAAGGAAGAAGAGGGTTCGCCGGTGCGTCGATTCATTGCCGAGAGTTCCTAGCACGATCACCGGAAGTTCGCCGTCGATTTCGTCAGGGCTTCGCCTTTCGCTCGTTTTCAAAGTACACAAGGTTTTCTTGAGATTTTGAGAGAGTGGGCTCAGAATTTTGGGATGAGAGGGCAGGAGGTAGAGGTGTATTTATAGGGTTAGGGTAGGTGTAGGGTTTTTAAATAAAAATGTAAAAATAATAGGAAAATGTATTAAAAAATGTAGTAAATAGATGTTAATGGGCTCTCTGGAGGTGGTCTGAAGAATTAAAGCATGCAGGGGGTATAAGGAGGTGAAGGGGCACAAAAATTATTCAGGGGACTCGGCGGTCCGGCCGAGTCCGGCCGGCGGCGCCGGCCCGAGTCGGCCGGTCCGCCAGCCGAGTCCGGTGGTCGGGAGGGGCGCCGTCGGTTGGTGATCTCACTGGTACTTTAACATTTTCATGGGTAGTGGGGGTTTTGTGAGAAATGCACGTGTAACTGTTGGTATTCTAAAGGTTTTTAAAAAAATCAATATTAAAAATAATGTAGGGTATGGGATTTGAACTCTGGTGGCTTGGTTCGGCAATGCAAGGTATTACCAATGAGCTACAAGCTCCTTCTTGTAATTATGGTGTGAATTAATTACTTAAAATGATAGCAGTAAGAGTAAATACTCCAAGTATACATTAAATTTAAAGTAGTTTCTTGTACACTAAAAATGGAGTTATTACATTCTTGTAACTTGTAATTAAAAACAAAATAATCACTTAAGTCTTGTGCTCAGGCAATAAATACCCCTTTAAGGATTTTTTAAAAATTTGTATGAAAAAAATGTATAAGAAAAATAGGGTTGTTACATAATGTGATATATATTATATTTGATATAATTATATCTTAACTAATATTATTAGCTCACTAATTATTTACTTAATATATATATATATATATATGCATATATATTAATCATGGCATGATTTTCTATTTTTGTGAAAAATAGAAAAAGAGGTGGAAAATAAGGAGGTATGGTGAGTCATGGCATTTTTCATTTATATATTACTATTGACTCACTATTCAAGTATGGTTGCAATTTTATATTGCAATAAACTCCATGCTTGAATGAGTGAGGGTCAAGGGGTTGCCATTCTTCACCTCATTCACAACACTTATCCATTTTTGGTCAAGTGTTGCTCTCCTTGCTCTCTAGAGTTGAGTTCTTCTCTTGCTCTCATTTTCTTCTTCCTCTTCATCATGGTTCAAGTTTCAACTCTCACGTGTGATGTGAACCATGAAACTTGAACACAAATTAGTGAGCCTCAAATCCCCTACTTCACCATCCCACACCAAACTAGCACTTTGGTGTGGCGTGTTTACTTCACTAATAGGAGATTAGTGAAGAGGTAGCTCGAGCTAGTGGACTTCGCGTGGACCATCTTCGGCACGAAGGTCATCGGAGGAAACTCGTCAAACTCTCAAGTAGAGTCGCATGGACTACTACACGGAGCCTGTGAAGTGAAGGACTCGATCTATGAGGGTATAACCATTTTATCTTCTTTAGTTTTCATATCATCACATAGGTTAAACCCTAATTTTCTAGTCACGATCTTGGTTAAGTCTAACTTAGCACCTAGAAAAATTTAAATTTGGCGTGCTTGATGCTACTAAAACCTCATGATGGTGCTAGGGTAGATTTTCATGGTATCAGAGACAAATTAGAACATTTGGGTAGGTCTTTACGATATTAAAGTATTCGATCGGTTTCGAAATCCGCAAATTTTACTACTTTCTGTCGAATTTTTCAAATGTTGGAATTTTCGTGATTAAAAATATCCAAAAAATCGTGCAGGGTTTTCTATGGAGCCCCAAGAAATTTAGAGCCCCAATTCATCTAAAGCATGGCGGAACCGCGGCCAAAACGCTTGTTTGGCAGCGGTTCCGCCGCTGATTTGGTGAATTTAGGGTTCATTTTTCTTGTGCTGCTATGTGGTTTCATTTAGCACTTTCTGGGTATTTTTAATACTTCTCAAGTTATTGAGGTCTCTGGATTTTGTGGGTGTTTGCTAAACCGATAGAAATGTTTAACGTTGTACAGATCTTGATAATATGTGATACAATATTTAGAATCCAAATAATTAGTTTTGTGAAAACTAGTTAGTAATTGTAAATCTAGTGTTTTAGTCTCGGTTAATCGGTTTCCACGGAGTTTTGATTCGGATCAAAACTCCGTCGCAATCGCGTATTATACGCGAACACTCGCCGAGTAACTCTAGTAGACAGCCACGCCCCATTACCGCGACCAAGTGACTATAGGAGAACCCCGTTGCCAAAAGCACCCACTCGGGTGCTTGCAGCCATGATGTTCAGCCTTAGTGCACTTCGTCGACGGTATCGGGGGTGCGGCCATCTGCTAAAGTTTCCGACGAGTATTCGATAAGTTAGTCGGGAATCCTGTTGAATTACCCGACTAAAGTAATTGAAAAGTGTTTTCAATTTGAGACTAAAATACAAGGTTTATAGGTTAGGAATGAAATCCGGAATATGAGATATTCCGGGTTTAAGATGTCTAAGGATATACGGATTCTAATTATTGTAGTTTTTCATTTCTTTTCTGCGACCGTAAGTGTAATATGTGGGGATCCCGATCTCGTTGCAATATGTCAACGAAATCCGGGATACGCATATTTATTTACGTTGATGACATGAGATGTTATGTGTTGCTGGTGATATGATTTATTGGATCGTCGTGAATGAATAGCCGGGTTTTTTTTATATGAGATGAGAGTTTTTATTTTCATTCATGTAAAATCTGTATATAATATTTGTAGGGTTCCTAGGCACACTATAGAGGTCTCACAAGGCATCGAACATGCCAATTTCAAATTTTATGGGTGCCGAGAAACCCTAATACGGATCGTCGGCTAGATTTCTAGGAGAAACGGTAAACTAGTTAACTACTTAACTAAAAGTTAGATGCTACAACCTTTGTAGATCCGGATATCCACTTCCCTAGCTCCACGTAGTCATCCTCTCGCTGTCCTTTTCGAATCCTAGACTCATTCGTCGGCTTCATCGGGAAAACGAGCGGAATAGGTCGTCGGCTTCGTGTCAAAGACGATCTACGTCGAGGTTGCACAAGCTCAAGCTCCGACTTCACAAAGTTGTGAAACTTGTGAAGAAAACACCCAAAACAACTTGGCAAGAGGTAGAGGGTGAAGAAATAGGAGGTGGGTTCACTTTAGAATTGGATTTCACTCACTTTTGCTCAAGTTGCCATTGATGGCATCTAGTTTTCTCTCTTGAAGAAGAAGGAGAAGATTTAGCTAGTTTATGATAAGTGTTATGATAAATTGAAAAAGAAATCAATACTTATCATAATCTAACCTTAGTTGAGTGTAGAGAATGGACCATGGTTACTTGGATGAGTTAGGGTTAAGCATGAAGACAAGAATGGTCACTAAGGTCAAAGCTTCATGAAGCTTCAACATAAAACAAATAAAGCCACCATTCTTATCTTAATCCATTTCAAATAAATAAATAAATAGATAAATGAATTTGCAAAACCCTAATCAACACTTAACCATGGTTTAATTCTTTACACTTAACCAAAAGAGCAAGTATCATCAAACATGATACAAACATGTGTACAAAAGTATATCACATATACAACTTGCACATCAAGTGAGAAAATCCATTTAAAGTGAACCTATACTAGCTAATGCAAAGTAATATATCAAATATATAATTATACATTAAATCATTAAATCAACATTTGATTTAATGATCCGGTCATGTCGCACATAACCGACTAGTATTCAATGTATCGATTTATCGAATCAATGATTCGATAACTAGGTCATATCGAATATAACAAATCGAAACATTTATCGCGAGAATGAAATGCGGTATCACATACACGCATTATTCTCGGTCCCGCACATATCTCATATGCGCTCCTATTTCGTTTCACTTGAGCCAGGAAACCTCTGTGTAGGACTATAAAGACTCGTCAATACGCCGGTAGCAGATGATGATCATATCAAGCACCCACAAGCCGCAAGCGGTCTGCTAAACGTAACGGCCATCCGGGTATTGAGCGATCAGAAGATCGACGAGCTAGCCCGCTCACACTCCTGTGAATCCAACCAGTAACACTTACCGTACAGTCCGGTCTGTTCGTCTGATATGTCGCATATCAAGTCTAGGGGTGGTATACGTCAGACCCCAATAACCGATAAGTCGTGCCGATGTGAGGCTCATAACGGGTCGAGAAACTACTGGTAACACTTACCAGCAAATCTCTGATCAGCCCTGGCCAGGGACTTCCCTGCTACGGCCAATTGAGCACAGCACAACATCAACTCCCAATACCGGGAGAGACGAAACCCCTCCTATCGCTCATTGCCTCCATGTGACTCAGGACTGTACCCAAAGACCACCGTTTTGCACGCCCTCATGGACGTGGTAAGGTGGAGATCAAAGCACAGTGGGAATCACACAAGACTCTATGACGATCTCGGGTCTACAGACTAACCTGTACAAGTGTCACCTGAGAACTGCCATCTGACGTGAGGTATAATACCATCTGGGAGTTCTCGGCGAGTCCGTCCAGTGTACCCAGTCTCCACTGAGCACCCGTATACCATCTCTGATGTCAAACACCAATAGATATGGGATCATCCATCGCCCATCACATGGGTCGAGAAGCGTATACGCTAGTCTACACTGGTATATCGATGCCCCGTCTCGATACACCCACGACTAGGGACCTTGAAGGATGTACTTATGGACTACCATGTCCCCACTAATATGATCTGCATCATAGTTCAGGTAGTCAAGTACACATCCTAAGGGCTTTACCAACATGTAACTATAAGACAATATAAAGAGACTAGTGTACATGTTAAGATAAAGAGTAACCAGATAGCATACTATCATATCGAGCAAGAAAGTCATCTCTATATATGTCCAAGCATCCAATATAATACACATCATCTGTACAATACTGGCATCTAGGGCATACATACAACTAACAATCTCCCACTTGCACTAGGGCCAGCTGCTGTAGTATCGCATACCGAGCATCCCGAAGAGTCTCTCAAACTGTATCTGGGGAATGGCCTTCGTGAGTGGATCCGCCGTGTTATTCTTCGTGTCAACCCTCCTGACCTCGATCTCCCGGTGATCAACTATCTCCCAGATCAGGTGATACCGCCTCAGAATATGCCTGGACCGCTGATGGGACCTGGGTTCCTTGGCCAAAGCCACCGCTCCATTGTTATCGCAATACAAAGGTATTGGACGCTCAATGGATGGAACCACTCCAAGTTCAGTAATGAACTTCTTGATCCAGACAGCCTCTTTGGCAGCATCGTTGGCAGCGATGTATTCAGCCTCCATCGTCGAGTCTGCCACGGTTTCCTGCTTGGAACTCTTCCAGCTAACCACCCCTCCGTAAAGGGTAAAGACAAAGCCCGACTGCGACTTAGACTCGTCCTTATCACTGTGGAAGCTCGAATCGGTAAAGGACTCCACTTGGAGCTCTCCGTTACCATACACCAAGAACATATCTCTAGTCCTTCGCAAGTACTTGAGAATGCTCTTCACAGCTGTCCAGTGACTCTCTCCAGGATCAGCTTGATACCTGCTCACTACACTTAGTGAGTATGCTACATCGGGTCTGGTACATAGCATCGCATACATGATAGAGCCTACTGCCGAAGCATAGGGTATCCCTTGCATGCGAGCTCTCTCCAAATCAGTCTTGGGAGACATCTCTTTGGAGAGAGTGACTCCAGAGATCGTGGGCAAGTTCCCACGCTTGGACTCTTCCATACTAAACCTCTTTAGTATGGTGTCAATGTATCTGGATTGGGACAATCCCAAAATCCGTTTGGATCTATCTCTATAGATCCTGATTCCCAATATGCAGGAGGCATCACCAAGATCTTTCATTGAGAATCTTTGTGATAAGAAGAGCTTGACCGATTGCAGCATAGGAATATCATTTCCTATCAAGAGTATGTCGTCCACGTACAATACGAGGAAGACAACCTTACTCTCTGCCACCTTCTTGTAGATACAAGGTTCATCTGGATTTTTGACGAAATCAAACTCTTTGATAACGACGTCAAAGCAGATGTTCCAACTCCGCGATGCTTGCTTTAATCCATAAATGGATTTAAGCAGCTTGCACACCTTCCCGCTGCTCCCACTGTCTACGAAGCCCTCTGGCTGAGTCATGTACACGCACTCTTCTAAATCACCATTTAGATAGGCGGTCTTAACATCCATTTGCCAGATTTCGTAGTCATGATATGCAGCGATGGCAAGCATGATTCGGATGGATTTAAGCATAGCCACTGGAGAAAAGGTTTCGTCATAGTCCACACCTGGTCTTTGACGAAAACCCTTTGCTACAAGTCTAGCTTTGAAAGTCTCCACTTTCCCATCTACACCAAGTTTCTTCTTGAAGATCCACTTGCTCCCAATGGGTTTTACCCCTTCAGGAGCAACTTCCAAAGTCCATACTTTGTTGGTGTACATGGATTCCATCTCGGACCGCATAGCATCCAGCCATTTCACTGAGTCCCCACTCATGATGGCCTGCTCGAAACTAGTTGGGTCATCATCCTCCATGATGCAATCCTCGCTTCCACCGTCAATGAGAAAACCGTAGTATCTCTCTGGTGGACGAGAAATCCTACTAGATCGGCGGAGAGGCTGGGGTTCATCGGGAACTACGGAATCCTCTGGTTCCACCAGATCTTCTGTTGTAGCTTCTGCAGCTGGAACCTCTTCCAGTTCTACCTCATGACCACTAATCTCTTTTTCAAGAAATTCCTTTTCTAAAAAGGTGGCATGCCGAGAAACAAACACTCTTTGTTCCTCAGGGTGGTAGAAGATATACCCTTGAGAATTCTTAGGATATCCTACAAATTTGCATAGCACAGACCGTGCCTCGAGTTTGTCCGGATTTTGTCATTTGACATAGGCTGGACAACCCTATATCTTAACATAGTTAAGACTTGGTCTCTTCCCTTTCCATATCTCATATGGAGTGGTAGGCACAGATTTGGTGGGGACCATATTCAATAGATGTATGGCTGTCTCAAGCGCATACCCCCAGAAGGAAATAGGTAACTCAGCCGTGCTCATCATAGAGCGCACCATATCTAATAAGGTGCGGTTCCTCCGTTCTGATACACCGTTGTGCTGTGGTGTATATGGAGGAGTCAGCTGAGAGAGAATCCCATTCTCTTTTAGGAAGTCCAGGAATTCATTGCTCAAGTATTCACCTCCTCGATCAGATCGAAGGATTTTAATACTTTTTCCGGTTTGGTTTTCGACTTCTTGTTTATTTTCTCTAAATTTCTCAAAAGCTTCAGACTTGTGTCTTATTAAGTACACATGTCCGTATCTTGAGAGATCGTCAGTGAATGTAATGAAGTACGAAGAACCATCCCTGGCATATGTAGACATGGGACCACATACATCACTATGTATTAGTCCCAAGAGTTCGGTAACTCTTTCTCCGTGTCCCGTAAACGGAGTTTTGGTCATCTTGCCTTTGAGACATGACTGGCAAGTGTCATAAGATGAAAATTCGAAAGGTTTCAAATATCCATCCTTATGCAACTTAGCCAGTTGTGTCACATTGATGTGACCCAGTCTACAATGCCACAAGTAGGATTCGTTCAGTTCTGAACTCTTCCTCTTGTGTGTGTTTGTTATGCTCAGAACTGTTGATTGATTTAGAACATAAATGCCATTGCATAACGTGCCTGATCCAACCAACTTTTAGTTACGGAAAATGTTCATAACATTGTCCTGTAATACCAAATTATATCCCTCTTTACTTAATAAAGAAACCGATATAATGTTGCATATCAGGTTCGGCATGTAATAGCATTCGTTCAGAACCAATGTATTACCAGTTGGTAATACAAGGTGATATTCCCCGACAGTCTTAGCTGCAACAATTGCACCATTTCCAACTCTAATGTCTTTATCACCTTCTCCAAGTTCTCTACCTTTCCTTAGCCCATGTAACTGATTACATATATGGGATCCTGACCCGGTATCCAATACCCAGGACGTAGAGCAAATAGAGAAACAGTTCTCAGTAACGAACACACCCGAAGAAAATGCATCAACATGTACTTTCTTCATTCGGGTGGCATGGGAATCCTGGTATTCCCCTATATCCTGTTCATTCCTATAACTCTTATAAGAAAGAACGGAACCAACGTTCCCCAGCACAGTATAACATGCGGGTTCGGTCAATACATCCATATTATTATCTTCATTAGGGCATGAAATGGTCGCTACCTGGAGAGAGAGAGAAGAAAACACTTTAGCGTATGCTCGTGCAAGATCAGATTGGTTATTATCTTATCTAATCAGGATGGCTCCCACTGCTTTTTATCAAATCTTCCTTCAAACCCTAAAAGGAAAGACTAGCCGGGATTAATTACACACTACAAGTTCGCCAATCTTTCAGCCAGGCCAGTGTCGGTACTTTGAAGGAGGTCCCCCGTGCTTTCGCACGAACCTAATTAATGTAAACCTCGTTTTCCCAGAGGCGTAACCCCGTTAACACCTTTCTAGACATCTACTTGATCAGCTAATTGCAATGTGTAAAACTCTCCCAGGAGTAACTCTTACTCGCAGTGGGTATCGAGATCCAACTATCTCATAGAAGGTATGCAATCTCATTGCAAATTTCAACACTTGAAATTCCCGATAATACTTTTGCCCCTAGCGTGCTATGACCTTGACGAAAGCCAACAAACCAAAGCCCGCTAGTCAAGTTCAACCCGTACATTTCTTGACTGAATTAAACCCACCCACACGACCCTTGACGAAAGCCAACAAAGCCGTACGACTACCCTAATCCAGTCGCATCATATGCAGCAGATAAACAGCACATAGCTACCGCACACTACACCTTGACGAAAGCCAACAAATGCAGCACGAATACTATATGTAACTTATCTGAAATGACGGAGGGCTACGCAGGTTTTTCTGAAAACCTATTGCGTAATGAACTTGGTATCGTTGTAGAATCAAATGAAGTTTTGAAATGGAGTGATTTTGAGACTTTTCTAGTTTTGCTAAAGGGGTCACTCCCGGTGAAGGGATCGTCGGCCCTTTCCTCGTCGAATGAGGTGCGGGATATATCATATATATTGCTGTGCAAAGCAAAAACACAAAAGCAGTCAAAAGCAAACCGAGTGTGTAGCATCAGCCAGTTATTGCTAAAGGAGTCACTCCCGGTGAAGGGATCTCGGTCCTTTCCTCATCGAATAAGGTGCGGGGTATATCATATATACCGCTATGCAAAGCAAGAACTGTAGCTACCTGTTTTGTTTAAAATCTGATTCTACAACATCTTAGGTTTCTTTTCTTTCATTAATCACATTAATGAAGTCCCATCATTTAAATACCTAAACATCACAGATAGATATGACGTACACTTATGCCATCCGCATTCGCCTCGATGTCCCCTCGTGCACCGTTAGGTTAGGTAACTAACGATAGAGCAGGGCAGGGCTAGCGCGGGTGTAAAACATAAGTAACGTCTATATAATATACCATATATACTATATACTATATCCATCACAGAGTCACAACACAGATATCGCAGCAGAATAAACATATGAAATATTGGATATACTAGGACGTCCGTGTTTTCAATACGAGCCAGTATAAAACACGGATTCCACGGTCGTGATGAATAGCCAATCCCACACCCCTAGACCCCTACGAGAGCGGCAAGCAACCCTGCCAATTCTAGGGTTAGGAGACCCGGACTCGACTCCTCGAGTTGGTCTCCCACTGGACCCCAGAACCCGGTTACTTGTGCTCCTCACCTTGGGTCTATCCTAATGCGGAAAAGTAAATAATATACAAGAGGTGACATCTTCCGCTACCTGGAAGTGCCCCAAATAAAAGAATATTGCATACAAGTTTTTACATGAATGAAAATGAAAAACACTCATCTCACATAAAAAACCCCGGCTATTCAAACACGACGATCCAATATAACATATCCAGCAACACATAACATCACATGTCATCAACGTAAGTAAGTATGCATACCCCAATTGTCGTTGACGTATAGCAACGAAACCGGTGATATGAACATACTACACTTACGGTCACAGAAAAGAAAGTGTAAAACTACAACAATTGGAATCCGCAACCTCTTTAGACATCATATGCCTTACAGTTATAAACCCCGCATTTTAGTCCCATTATCGAAAACTCTTTTCGATATCAGGTGAAACTAAACCGCTAGATTTATAACATTCATTCAGTTATCTCATAACAGTTTGTGAATTCCAATTATTGTATCACATTCCAGATAAACAGAAAATGTTAAACTTTCCGATCGAACATTCGAATACCCAAGTTTTCCCGATACAGCTCAACACATGAAATAAGTCTAACAACATTCAGTTCGTGCCTCAGTACCAACGGTCCAGCCGTAGAAGGGTCAAGCCAACGCCTCACATGTGGCACGCCGTACTGCCCCAAACCCGAAGGTTCAAAGGGCAGTTCAAGACGGTCACATAATCGAGTTAAGGTTTGTTGTCTTCTAGAGGGTCCATCGCGTTACTTGCACTACTTAGAACGTCGTTAAACTACGGAAAAATCCAACACTTGGAAATTTCCCGACAGGGGAAAAATTGGGTATTTATATCCGGTCGAACTTTTTAACATATTCAAAAAATTATCCGGAAAAACACAAAGACGAAATTTGATAATCCGATCGAAACTTTGATTCCCAATAGTACCCCAGAATACTCTTCTGTAGAGTCACAACAAAAATATCCCAGAAAATATAGCATTAAATTATATGAGTTACTGTGCAGAAATCATCATACAAGGGAACAGTAAGGCCGCGGAACCGCCGCAGCATGCATAGCACGTGCCGCGGTTCCGCGGTGGAAAAGTCGACTTAGGCCCTCGTATTTCACAGTAATTCAAATAACACCCTACTTGATTTTCTGCATATTTTTAATTGACAAAAATCCCATTTTTTAGAAAAAGTCCAGAGAGCTATTTTGGGGTTAGGTTTTCGGTTCGTCCGGCTTTCAAACTCCGTCTAGACTTCGCCTAAGGCTCTAGCTAGGCAATGATACCACTGTAGGGTTCCTAGGCACACTATAGAGGTCTCACAAGGCATCGAACATGCCAATTTCAAATTTTATGGGTGCCGAGAAACCCTAATACGGATCGTCGGCTAGATTTCTAGGCGAAACGGTAAACTAGTTAACTACTTAACTAAAAGTTAGATGTTACAACCTTTGTAGATCCGGATATCCACTTCCCTAGCTCCACGTAGTCATCCTCTCGCTGTCCTTTTCGAATCCTAGACTCATTCGTCGGCTTCATCGGGAAAACGAGCGGAATAGGTCGTCGGCTTCGTGTCAAAGACGATCTACGTCGAGGTTGCACAAGCTCAAGCTCCGACTTCACAAAGTTGTGAAACTTGTGAAGAAAACACCCAAAACAACTTGGCAAGAGTTAGAGGGTGAAGAAATAGGAGGTGGGTTCACTTTAGAATTGGATTTCACTCACTTTTGCTCAAGTTGCCATTGATGGTATCTAGTTTTCTCTCTTGAAGAAGAAGGAGAAGATTTAGCTAGTTTATGATAAGTGTTATGATAAATTGAAAAAGAAATCAATACTTATCATAATCTAACCTTAGTTGAGTGTAGAGAATGGACCATGGTTACTTGGATGAGTTAGGGTTAAGCATGAAGACAAGAATGGTCACTAAGGTCAAAGCTTCATGAAGCTTCAACATAAAACAAATGAAGCCACCATTCTTATCTTAATCCATTTCAAATAAATAAATAAATAGATAAATGAATTTGCAAAACCCTAATCAACACTTAACCATGGTTTAATTCTTTACACTTAACCAAAAGAGCAAGTATCATCAAACATGATACAAACATGTGTACAAAAGTATATCACATATACAACTTGCACATCAAGTGAGAAAATCCATTTAAAGTGAACCTATACTAGCTAATGCAAAGTAATATATCAAATATATAATTATACATTAAATCATTAAATCAACATTTGATTCAATGATCCGGTCATGTCGCACATAACCGACTAGTATTCAATGTATCGATTTATCGAATCAATGATTCGATAACTAGGTCATATCGAATATAACAAATCGAAACATTTATCGCGAGAATGAAATGCGGTATCACATACATGCATTATTCTCGGTCCCGCACATATCTCATATGCGCTCCTATTTCGTTTCACTTGAGCCAGGAAACCTCTGTGTAGGACTATAAAGACTCGTCAATACGCCGGTAGCAGATGATGATCATATCAAGCACCCACAAGCCGCAAGCGGTCTGCTAAACGTAACGGCCATCCGGGTATTGAGCGATCAGAAGATCAACGAGCTAGCCCGCTCACACTCCTGTGAATCCAACCAGTAACACTTACCGTACAGTCCGGTCTGTTCGTCTGATATGTCGCATATCAAGTCTAGGGGTGGTATACGTCAGACCCCAATAACCGATAAGTCGTGTCGATGTGAGGCTCATAACGGGTCGAGAAACTACTGGTAACACTTACCAGCAAATCTCTGAACAGCCCTGGCCAGGGACTTCCCTGCTACGGCCAATTGAGCACAGCGCAACATCAACTCCCAATACCGGGAGAGACGAAACCCCTCCTATCGCTCATTGCCTCCATGTGACTCGGGACTGTACCCAAAGACCACCGTTTTGCACGCCCTCATGGACGTGGTAAGGTGGAGATCAAAGCACAGTAGGAATCAAACAAGACTCTATGATGATCTCGGGTCTACAGACTAACCTGTACAAGTGTCACCTGAGAACTGCCATCTGACGTGAGGTATAATACCATCTGGGAGTTCTCGGCGAGTCCGTCCAGTGTACCCAGTCTCCACTGAGCACCCGTATACCATCTCTGATGTCAAACACCAATGGATATGGGATCATCCATCGCCCATCACATGGGTCGAGAAGCGTATACGGTAGTCTACACTGGTATATCGATGCCCCGTCTCGATACACCCACGACTAGGGACCTTGAAGGATGTACTTATGGACTACCATGTCCCCACTAGTATGATCTGCATCGTAGTCCAGGTAGTCAAGTACACATCCTAAGGGCTTTACCAACATGTAACTATAAGACAAATTAAAATCATACGATGCACAAGCACAACAGAGAACTAAAATAAAAGAAACCTTAGCAGACAATGAAGTACTTGATTAAAAAGAAAAATACTTATTCATTATTATTATTACATTTAAAAAAGATCACCGAATACGGGATCAGAGAGACAAGGGTTCACAAAAAGAAAAAGAAGATTATTCAGCTCCCTCTCCGTCTTCTCCATCACGTCGAAGCGGCGATCCTCCCGAGGGGTAGCCATCCAACGGTCGACGCCGCACTCCTGGAAAAAAGTGGCGATGACAACCCGCCGAGCCCGTATCTGGCTCAGCAAGTGGAGAGAGCAGTCCTTTAGGGCTTTGGTGATCAAGTGCGCTTCAAGAAAGCACTCAATCTTGTCCTCGGCGGTATCCAGCATTGCCGAGGACATCTCTGCTGGAGGAGGGAGAATGTCGGCGAGCACCGAGGCAAGGATCATCCGAAGCCAAATGGAATTCGGAGGGAGAGGAGACCCCACCCGAGTCAGAAGCTCGTGCAGTGCAGCATCGCACTGCTCGTCTGAGAAAGAAGAATCCACCAGGCGCGTAGCAAAGCGGGGAACAATTTCCCGAATCAACACCTCCCATGGTTGTCGGCGGGCATGAGGGCGATCGCAAGCCATGATCGAAGAAGTTCTCTGAAAATGAGAGAAGAAAAGGCTCAGCCTCGAATTATATATATAGACCCAGGCGCAGAAGATTCTGTGCACAATGAAATCATTTCCAAGGCCCGGGAAATCAGAATTTTGGAAATACGAGTTTGACTTTAAAAAAAAAGGGAGATGAAAAGATATCTCAGGAGAAGCGACGCTTCCGATTTGCCCAAAATCTAAGTTTCAATAAATGAAGCAACGCTTCAGATCCTCTGCGCTGAGCGCAAGGCGCCACGTGTCTGGCGCAGACGCATCAGCGCAGCGCCCGAGGCAGCGCAACCAATCAGAGCAAAGCTCTGTTTAAAACAAAAAAGTAAAGGAAGCAACGTTTCAGTTGCGCAAGCGCTGCACTGCGCGACACGTGTCGGCACAGTTGCGCAAACACAACTGCGCAAGCACAGTTACGCAAGCGCTGCACTGCACGACACGTGTCTGCGCAGTTGAGCAAGCACAGCTGCGCAAGCGCTGCGCGACACGTGTCAAGCGCTGGGGAGTTGCGCAAAACAGAATGGAGATTTAAAGAAATCTTTTTGTTCTTGTTAAAACAAGAAGATTTTCTTCTGTAAAACAGAAGCCCTTGGATCAAATATCCAATGGTGGGGAAAATTCCCCAAATCACTCAGAGAGAGATCTCTTTAACAAATTTAACTAATTTATGAGCACTATAAAAAGGACCCCAGATTTCAATTCAGAGGCATAAACATCTTTCTAAAAAAAAAGAGAAGTGAATTCTCGAGAACTCCTCAAGAACAACAGAAGGTAAAAACCTTTGAGAGAAGAGAAAATTCTCTTATGAACAGATCAGTGATCTAAAAACACGATCATTGATCTTTAAAACATAATTAAATAAAGGGATAAATTAAAATAGTGCTTTGCACTTTTTCATGAACCTTTGGTTCTTTAAAATAAGAGAAAAAAAACTTATCTTTCTCTTTGATCTAAATTAGATCAAAAAAAATCTAACAGTGCTTTGCACTTCTGTTCATTGAATCTAAAAGATTCCTAAATCATAGTGCCTTGCACTTGCAATACTGCACTGTTGCGCTCTTGGATTGGCGCAAGCCACCAGAGAGCGCCACGTGTCAGCATCTGAACCAATTGCGCTATGCGCTTTTGAAATAGAGCTTTTCTCTCTGTGATTGGCGCAACTCATCAAAGGGCGCCACGTATTAGCAGCGCAAGTGCAGCGCACTAGCGCAGCGCACTGCACTTGCATGACACGTGTCGTCGTCATAAGCGCTTGCGCTCTCTGATTGGTGCAAAGCGCCTGATCAATGCAATGCATTTCCTAAAAGCGCCAGGCCCAAATCAAAAAGACCAAGCAGGCCAACATAAATTGCAAAGCAATAAAAGGGCAATGCCCAAATAAAATTGATGCTCTGCACCATTTATAAAGGGCAGAGCCCAAAACAAATTGATGCTCTGCATCCTTTCTGGGCAAATCCCAAATAAAAATAAGAAGAAATGCGATGCAAAAGCAAATAAAATGTTGAACATTTTCAACTGGACTTAGCCCAATTTTGGCCGTAAGTCCTTAAATTAAATTGACCGAGCAAGATTGCTCTCTTAAATCAATTTACTACCGGTTCGAAGGTACATCTCCGAACTCCTCTAACACCTGTCGGTGTAATCCTTCAACGACGTCAGAGAGGTGACGGGTCCCAACGACCACACGTATATGGACCGAAACGTCCCTAAACTAATATTGGACCGAAACGTCCCTAAACTAATATTGGACCTCCACGTCCCTAAACTGGCGGTGGTCCACCACGTCCCTAAACTGGAACAATAGAGCATCCAAATGCTCTTTTTCGGATCTAAACGGTCCCGTTTAAGTCGATCTTAGCCCCAAACACGGCTAACGTATCCTTAAGCATTTAAATGAATGATAAAACTTCAAATCGATTTTGGTTCAAGGGTACATCTCTGAACTCCTCCGACACCTGTCGTTGCAATCCTTCAACGACGTCAGAGAGGTGACGAGTCCTGATGGCCATATATCACTACGTTAAGTCGATCTTAGTCCCAAACAAGACTAATGTATCCTTAACGAACGTTTAAGTCGATCTTAGCCTAAACATGGCTAACGTATCCTTAAACTAAAACACCAAACCCAAATCTAAGTAAATACGGATTTGGACTAATCCACGTTCTACGGGCGACGGCATTACCCAGTCTCCGTATACAATCCACGGGCAACCACAAACAAAATAAACACACACGACACGAAGTGAAATTCTGGAGAAGGAGAAAGTTGTTACCGCGATGCGGTAGCGTAATTAACTGCAGGGGCTTGCGCCTGCAGGAAAGAGCGTCCCCACAATCAAAAACCCCTCAAGCGAGGGGGAATCTGATGAAATCTGCTACATCGGCCGCATCCGCCTAAATCTCCGATACACGGTGCCATAAATCAACTTTGTATCTTCGGAGAGATGGACGGATAAAACCAAATAGCATCTGCCCCGAATCTCAGCGTCAGGACATCGCGGTCCTGTGCGCCGCCGTTCGGAGGGGAACAGATTCTGGCACGCCCGGTGGGACCTTTTCCTCTTTCCACTCCACACTTCGTGTGTCGTGTTTTTCCCGCGATCAAATAATCGCGGTGTGTATGTTTTTGGTTGCCCTTAGCGGAGTGGATATTGAAGCCGGCATTTCGTCTCTATAAAGAATGGCATTTGCTCCCACCCTAGCAACTCAGGCTCTGTCATATCTGGTGGAGTCAAGTATGGGTCACTTGCAGCCTCAAATCTCTGCAATCCGGCTCTTCAAGAAATCAACGGGCTTCTTTTTGGGTCGATGCTCCCACCTCCTACCCTCGGTGCCTCAACGCCGATGGAGAAAGCCCAGAGGATGTCTGTCGTCCACAGGCAGGCTCCCCAAGCAGCGGCCTTGCCGACGGAATCAGTCCTCAAACAACTGGCACATGCCAAAGACTAAGGTCGACGCAGGGGGCAGAATATTCAAGCTCTTCAAGAAATCAATAGCTTCAAACTGCACTAACTGCAACAGCAACTCTCGCTCTGTCCCATCTGGAGGAATAACCTACGGGCCCCAAGTGGCCTCCCTTTTCACTATTCCAGTGGAGCAGGTAACTGAAGCCACCACTGGGCTATTCTTCGGGACCATGCTCCCGCAAACGAGCTTCAACGCCCCTGTACCATCACAAGAAGCTCCCAAGAAGTCGTTTTTCAGCGCTCCTGTGCTTATTTACGCCCTACTTTGCATTATACTATATATAAGCACACAAAAAAATTGTGATAATAAAAGAGTAGAAAGTGAAAAATTATATTTAAAAGATAGGAATAATTTAAGAAAAACAAGAAAGTTAGATGTTTTCTTAAATGAAACTAGTAATAAGTAGTTATGAGCTGTTGTCCCAAGGGTTAGTAAGATGAAGGAAATTACTAATCTGAGGATAAAAATAAGCCTGAAAAATAGTTCCTATTCTGGAAGCCAAATATTTGAACGTTGATACCCTACTATACGCACTTACACACATCTTGAAACTCGGGATAGTAGAGGATACCTTGAAATGCTCTTGTCTAGAAGCCAAAGTATGAAAAAATAAACGTGGAGAATAAAAGATAAAATGGGGAAAAGAAAAATGAACACTGGTTTTGTTATCACCGAGGCAGCAATAAAAAAATATAGCGAGGGTGCTTTATCACCTAGTGCCTTAGACCAACTGGTTTGGGAGCCACTGCTAAGCCTTAGGTGTTGCAAGACGAAGAAAAACACCTAATTAGAAAGCACATGAGTAATCGATCGGTTAGTACCTCAAGAAGTATTAACGGTCGCATGAAGAATGTGTGAGCAAATTCCATCTAAATATCTATTAAAAGTACCGAGGTAGATGAACAAGAGTATGATTGCTTGAATTGAATTCTCTGAGTGTAAGAATGTCCAGTTCACACACGTAGGGGTATATGATCAATGTTTGGAAGAAAGGTAGGAATGAAAACTAAAGGCGATATTTTATTGAGGGATGATGTGATTTCTAATATCTTTTCATGACTATTAAGATAGGGCTCATAGCAATTGATAAGTTGGTAGAGTTGAAAACTTTTATTTTCAAGTTCTTTCTTTTATAGTTCTTATCTTTATATAACTTTCACCATCTCTCTTTTATTATACGATTTTGTGGGTGTAATCCGCTGAAAACCCTCAGGAGACAACACCCCTCCTACTAGGGATATACCACTTGCGCCGAGTAAGGAAGACCGGAGGCAACTCTCCTTCTAGACTGACTCCGCCGACTCCAACGGCGGAAATTGATGTTGCTGTTCCAACTGGAAACAGTTTTGAACCACTTAGGAAGGTCCACAATAACTCTCCGACCGCTGTGCTGAAAAGATCTCCTCCACCTATGGAGAGCGCTACAAAGGTGAAGCCGGAAAAGCCCCCTCAACGGCTGTCCTCTAAAATCTATAAGGTCTGGCGTCAAGTCCAAGACTCAGTAATTGATCAAGATTATCCCCGCCGACAGAAAAAGGTGAAAGTTTAGCGGGAAGAGGACCGTCCTATCAATCCACAAAAGGCGATAGCTACTTGGGTGCCCACGGCAAGTGACCCATGGCTGACGTTTGTCAGTGAGCTGCTATCTGAAGAAAGGGTGGCTGCGTTAAAAGACCTGCTTATGCAGCATAAAGATTGCTTCGTATGGAACTATTCCGAAATGCCGGGATTAGATCCAGAAATTGCTGTGCATAAATTGGCAATATCCCCGGACGTCAAGCCAGTCAAACAGGCACCAAGAAGAATGCGGCTCGAGCTTGAGATGAGTATCAACGCCGAGGTCAAGAAGCTGATCGACTCTAGCTTCATCCAGGAAGTTCAATACCCTGAATGGATCGCCAATATCGTCCCGGTGATGAAGAAAAATGGGACAGTGCGCATATGCGTAGACTTCCGGGATCTCAATAAAGCTTGCCCGAAAGACGATTTCCCAGTGCCAGTCACCGAACTGATGATAGACAATACGTCCACTCATGAGGTTTTCTTCTTCATGGACGGCTCATCAGGGTATAATCAAATAAAGATGCATCCCGAAGACCAGAAGCACGCCGCCTTCAGGACTCCTTTGGGTATATTCTGCTACAAGGTGATGCCCTTCGGTTTAAAGAACGCCGGTGCTACTTACCAGAGAGCCATGACGCAGATCTTTGATGACCTTATACACGAAATCGTCGAATGCTATATCGACGATCTCGTGGTTAAAAGCAAATCATACGAAGAACATCTCGAGCATTTGAAGACCGTGTTTCAACGCCTTCGACAATACAACTTGAAGATGAACCCGCTCAAGTGTGCATTCGGAGTTTCCTTGGGCAAATTCCTGGGATTCATCGTCCGGCACCGAGGTATTGAGATAGATCCATCAAAGATCAAGGCGATCATGGAAATGCCTCCGCCAAGGACTCTCAAACAGTTGCGATCTCTCCAAGGGAAGCTCGCGTATATACGGCGATTTATAGCCAACCTTTCAAGAAAGTGCCGTCCTTACAGCCACCTGATGAAGAAGGGAACCCCGTTCGTCTGGGATCGCAAATGCCAAGACGCACTAGACGAAATCAAACAATACCTGCAGAACCCGCCGGTGCTGGCTGCTCCGGTCAAGGGAAAACCCCTCATTCTTTATACAACCGCCCTCGAAGGTTCCTTAGGCGCATTATGGGCACAAGAGAACGATCAAGGGAAAGAAAGAGCACTCTACTACTTAAGTCGAGTTCTGCTGGGGGCAGAAAGCAACTACTCCCCCATTGAAAAACACTGCCTGGCGTTGATCTTTGCGATAACAAAGCTCAGGCACTATGCGTTGGCGCATGAGGTCCGTCTCATTTCGAAGGTGGACCCTCTTAAGTATTTAATGTCAAAAGCCATACTAACGGGACGGCTCGCTAAATGGGCCCTGCTCTTGATGGAGTTCTCGATAACCTATCAACCTCTCAAGGCAGTGAAAGGCCAGGCCATTGCCGACTTCCTCGCTGAGCATCCGATACCGGCCGACTCTCCTTTAAACTGCGATCTTCCAGACAAACATGCGTTTGATGCGATCGACGGTGATAATACCCGATGGGAGCTTTATTTCGACGGAGCATCTTCCGTGAAGAAGCGCAAACAAAGTACCCTTATAATCAAATCGGGGGTAGGACTCATCTTTATAACTCCACAAGGAGGGATAATGCGCTACGCGTTCTCCCTGACGGAGCCGAGGATAAACAACGAAGCCGAATACAAAGCTCTGATAGCAGGCCTCGAGATCGCCATTGACATGGGAATTGAAAACCTCCTCATATACGGAGATTCTCAACTGGTCGTTAGTCAAGTAAATGGCGACTACCAAACGTGCAAACCGGAGTTGGTGAAGTACGGTGAAAAGGTGCAACAACTGTTGACCCAAATTCCCTCCTATACTTTGGAGAACATACCGCGTGCGGAAAATAGCAAAGCGGACGCATTGGCCTAACTTGCTAAAGAACCGGCTGACGAGAACCTCGATGACGTTAGAATCATGGTACAAAGCCGTCGGGTGCTTGCCCCAGCAGAAATATCTCCAGAATCATCCGAAGAAAAAGGAGCGAATGAGCAGATGACCTTACAAATAGAAGACCGGGAAAAGGCTGAGGATTGGAGGGAAGTCTTCATAGACTACTTTAAGTCCCACCGAATGCCTGAAAAAGCGTCCACAAGACATCAGCTCATGAAACGAGCTCTGTCTTTCGCCTTCGTCAATGATACTCTGTACAAGAGGTCATTTGATTCTCTGTGGCTGAGATGCTTAGGACCTGACGAAGCCAAAAGGGTCGTCCAGGAAGTTCATGACGGACTCTACGGTTCTCACCAAGCAGGCCCAAAGATGAAGTTGAAGATCAAACGGATGGGCTACTACTGGCCCACGATGATTCAGGACTGCCTCGAATATGCGAAGCAGTGCCACTCATGTCAAATTCATGGGGATTTCATCCATCAGCATCCAAATCCATTACATCCAACGGTGGCTAGCTGGCCGTTCGAGATGTGGGGAACTGACATAGTCGGCCCTATCGAACCAGCATCGTCTAGGGGACATCGTTTCATCCTGGCGACGACTGACTACTTCTCCAAATGGGCAGAAGCGGTACCACTGAGGGAAGTTAAGACGGAGAATATCCTCCATTTCTTCAAGACGCATGTCATATATCGGTTTGGAACTCCGCGACGGATCATTTCCGATAACGGGCCAGCCTACAGAAGCCACAAAATCAGTCGCTTCGCGCAACAGCATAATATAGACTGGAGGTATTCCTCAGTTTATAATCCGCGAGCTAATGGTCTAGCCGAAGCCTTCAACAAGACCTTGACAAAGATCATAAAGAAAACGGTGTCCCGAAATAAGAAGGACTGGCACGAAAGACTGCAAGAAGCTCTTTGGGCATATCGAACTACGTTCAAGACGGCCACAAACACAACGCCGTACGCGTTGGTATTTGGGACGGAAGCAGTACTCCCCCTCGAGATAGAGTTACCCTCTCTACGAGTGGCAGTCCACTATGAGCTGACGGACGAAAAAAATGCTCACCTTCGGCTTGAGGAGCTTGACGCCCTTGATGAAACCCGGCTCGTAGCACAGCAAAATCTGGAAGCTTATAAAGAAAAGATGACGCGCTCATATGAAAGATTGATCCGGCCGAGGACATTCCGCCAAGGCGAACTTGTGTTAGTGGTCAAAAGGCCTATGATCCCCAATCGCGCCAAGTGAGGAAAATTCGAGCCAAACTATGAAGGCCCATACATCATAGATAAGGTCTACCAGGGTGGGCCTATCTACTCGTGGACATGCACGGTGAAAGGCCTTTCAGGCCAATAAACGGTCACTTCCTAAAGAAATACTACGCTTAATGAGCCACAGCCTAGGTCAACGATAGATGACGACGACTATGTCCGCTCGCTATCTTCCTAAGCTTAAGCTTTCTAAGCAGTGGCCAGCCTTCTCCATGACGGACCGAGACGTCCTTAAACTAGTGACGGACCGAAATGTCCTTAAACTAACAACAGACCGAAACGTCTTTAAACTAATACCGCAGCATCTTTTAGGCTGATGAGATATTAAAAAAATATATATAAAAAAATAAAAAATAAAAAATGGTATGTCCATAAGCAAAAAGGGCACGGATGAAAACCCGAAAAGGCTCCGTGAGTAAAAACAGCAGGGTTACCGGTGAGTGTTCGTGAAAACCCGAAAGGGCGCGACCTCGTAAGAAAAAAAAGAAGAAGAAAATAAATAAAAAAATATATAAAATAAAAACGGTATGTCCATAAACAAAATGGGCACGGATGAAAACCCGAATGGGCTCCGTGAGTAAAAACAGCAGGACTACCGGCGAGTGTTTGTGAAAACCCGAAAGGGCGCAACCTCGTCAAAAGACACTTACAGGGTCCCCTCGACCTTGTAAGGAGAAACCACCCGCGTGAGATCTTTACGACTCACAAGGGAGCAGCACACTTAGGGATCCCCACGATTCCTAAGGAGAAAATACACTTACGAGATCCTCACGACTCGTAAGGAGAACTCTCTTATGGGACCCTCAAGGCTCGTAAGATTTGAAAGTCTTAAGTTACAGAGACCTAAACCTGTGCTTAAGCAACCCCCACAACCTTCGATACTGCCCTACAAGTGGCTCAATACTGACCCTTGTATACAATCCACGGGCGCGAATAAAACATTTCCCTAACCAAGTCCCATCCATGACTGGGGATATGTTCGCATGGTACACAACCATTGTAAATCCTCCCGATTTACAAAGAGAAAACCCTTATGTAGGATCCTTACAACTTACAGAGGAACAAACACTTAGGAATCCTCACGACTCCTAAGGAGAAAATACACCTACAAGATCCTCACGACTTGTAGGGAGAAATACCTTTGTGAGACCCTTACGGCTCATGAAGTTAAAAGCCTTAGCCGACAGGACCCTAACCCTGTTCGCTAAGCCACCTTTGTTCGACATTGACAGAGGCAGATGATGATTCGCTCCTGGCAATATCCCAGTTGTAGCGGTGCTGACGCCGAAATCGGTGTGTAATTTCAGGCTTACGGCGAAAAGCCAGTAGGCCGCACATGCGTACGAAATAGCCGAAATGATGGGGCAACTTGCAATAAAAAACAGCAAGTAAAAATATATGCATGCAAAATAGCCGAAATGATTGGGCAACTTGCAATAAAAAACAGCAAGTAAAAATATATGCATGCAAAATAGCCGAAATGATTGGGCAACTTGCAATAAAAAACAGCAAGTAAAAATATATGCATGCTGAATAGCCGAAATGATTGGGCGACTTGCAATAAAAAACAGCAAGTAAAAATGTATGCATGCAAAATAGCCGAAATGATTGGGCAACTCGCAATAAAAAGCAGCGAGTAAAAGTAGAATAAATAGCCGAAATGATTGGGCACCGCGAAAAATAGCCGAAATGATTGGGCAATCGCGACCTTCGCGATATAAAAGCTGAAATGATAGAGCATCGCGGAGATAAAACAAAAAAAATGATGATAAAACTTTGGCCCTACAGTTAAGGTCACATCGATCCCTGTATACAACCCAAGGGCGTAAACAAAGAGGGAACCATACTTTCCCAACAGGCTCCGCCAGAAGACGAAGCCAAATCTCGACGGTTCAATCCAACTCCGAAGAAACCACTGTCTTTAGCAAATTCCTCGACTCACGGATACAAACACTCCTTAATGAGAGCCTCCTGATCCGCGTCGACTCGCAGATCCACCAGTGCCTCCGTGGGAAATTCTCGACTCGTTTCAAACCCCAAGGAAACAAATAATCCTTGGCGCTTGGGAAACAAATAATCCCTAGCAAATTCCTCGACTCACGGATACAAACACTCCTTGACGAGAGCCTCCTGATCCGCGTCGACTCGCAGAGCCACCAGTGCCTCCGTGGGAAATCTTCGACTCGTTTCAAACCCCAAGGAAACAAATAATCCTTGGCGCTTGGGAAACAAATAATCCCTAGCAAACTCCTCGACTCACGGATACAAACACTCCTTGACGAGAGCCTCCTGATCCGCGTCGACTCGCAGAGCCACAAGTGCCTCCGTGGGAAATTCTCGACTCGTTTCAAACCCCAAGGAAACAAATAATCCTTGGCGTTTGGGAAACAAATAATCCCTAGCAAATTCCTTGACTCACGGATACAAACACTCCTTGACGAGAGCCTCCTGATCCGCGTCGACTCGCAGAGCCACCAGTGCCTCCGTGGGAAATTCTCGACTCGTTTCAAACCCCAAGGAAACAAATAATCCTTGGCGCTTAGGAAACAAATAATCCCTAGCAAATTCCTCGACTCACGGATACAAACACTCCTTGATGAGAGCCTCCTGATCCGCGTCGACTCGCATAGCCACCAGTGCCTCCGTGGGAAATTCTCGACTCGTTTCAAACCCCAAGAAAACAAATAATCCTTGGCGCTTGGGAAACAAATAATCCCTAGCAAACTCCTCGACTCACGGATACAAACACTCCTTGACGAGAGCCTCCTGATCCGCGTCGACTCGCAGAGCCACCTGTGCCTCCGTGGGAAATCCTCGACTCGTTTCAAACCCCAAGGAAACAAATAATCCTTGGCGCTAGGGAAACAAATAATCCCTTGCAAACTCCTCGACTCACGGATACAAACACTCCTTGACGAGAGCCTTCTGATCCGCATCGACTCGCAGAGCCACCAGTGCCTCCGTGAGAAATCCTCGACTCGTTTCAAACCCCAAGGAAACAAATAATCCTTGGCGCTTGGGAAACAAATAATCCCTAGCAAATTCCTCGACTCACGGATACAAACACTCCTTGACGAGAGCCTCCTGATTTGCGTCGGCTCGCAGAGAAACCAGTGTCTCCGCGGAAAATTCCCGATTCGTCTCAACTTACAAATGAAGCCTCAGGCAGCAGGGACTAAAAAAACTTGCTTCCTGAACAATGGGACCCTGCAAGTCAATCCAAAATGGTCTCTTGCATACTATTCACGGGTCTCACTCTCCAAGGTCGAGTTTCGACAAGGAGGGAAACAACCGCTTACGAGTCCTCTCGACTCGTAAGTGGGAAAATTCTCTTATAGGATCCTTACGACTTATAAGAGAAAACCACACTTAGGAATCCTCACGATTCCTAAGGAGAAAAACCCACCTACGAGATCCTCTCGATCCGTAGGAAGAAAAGTCTCTATGAGACCCTCACGGCTCATGGAGTTGAAAAGTCTTAGGCACCAGATCTGAACCTGCGGCCTAAGCCATCGCTATTTCTTAAGAAAGTCAAGATGCGTGCTCTATTATCCGTCAACCATGTTTATTAAGATAGCATGCTGATAATAAGAGAAAGAAGAAAACTACAGAAGGAGCATCCGATTTACGTTTGATCAAGCGTTTGAGACGCACTCATTTATGCATGGGCAGAAGACTCAGAACGAGAAATAAGACAAGCTAAAATAAAAAAAAGGGGTTTCCATTCATATTGCTAAAAATTCTTACAATCATAAGAGCAATAAATAAGAAACATTATTCAAATTATTACAACGGTATAACCTCAGATCTGGGGCACGGATTGAGGAATTCAAAAGTAAGGCCATCCAGAGTTCTTCTGGCCTTTCTAATTATTCTTATGCGCAGCCTCTCGCGCTCCTCTGTGTCGAGATCCTCGGCAAGCCCTCCCGGCCTTCGATAAGCAGCAACTATCGTCGTCTGCTGGAAGATTTGATGTAGGATGTCAATAAGGCTATCCCGCCGTTTCTTCGAGATCAGCCCCGTCAGGTACACTGAATGCACCTTGTCTTCGGTATCATCCAGCGCATTGAGCGGTAGGGCCTCATGAAGACCCAGAAGTGCTCTCCATATTGCTCCCAGCACGACTTTCAAAAGAGCCGTACGACGAGGTAGCAGCCAACCACCGCTTGCGTTCAGACGACCCATGACCTCTGCACATTGGGCGTCTGTAAACTCTTGGTTTTGTTGATGGCCCTGTGCACGAATATCCTCGTAGGTAATGAACTCGTGCAGACTGTATAGATGCACCGCCATAATGCCTGAAGGAAGCAACATTGGAAGATTAGCGATGAGGAAAAGGTATAGGGAGTTAAAACTCCTCGAGAGCAATGCTCTATAGACAGGAGTGACACCTGTCAAAAACCAGTTATGAGGAGAATTTAAGGAAAATTCCCTAAGAACATTGAGAGCTTTGCTCTGAGAAAAAATAATATAATAATAATAATAGTATCAAATGCCGTGAAGAACTCTTAAGAGTTCTTCTATATGATTTGGAAGGAGCAAAGCTCCATTAATTAAGAAAATCCAAGGGAAACCCTTTGGAGAGCAGAGCTCTATTAATGGAACCCTAATAGGGTTCCCTTTAGTTCTCTTTAGACCCCTTTAGAGCAAAGCTCTGCTAAGTGAAACCATAAATGGGTCTTCTTTAGATCAGGGTTCTATTGAGAGCAAGGCTCTTAAAGTTGATTTAATTTAATCAAAATTAATATTTTTACCTAAAATTCTTTAAAGTTTAAACTTTTAAAAGTGTTTAAACAAAAGAGCAAGGCTCTGAGTTCTGAAAGTAAAAATCTGAAAGATGATAAGCATCTATGGGGGACCAAAGGTCCTATTTATAGGCATCAAGTGCCTCTTCAACTTCCAAAAGCTGCCGCGACGGTTGGGATTCTGCCACCGTTGCGCTTGCGTTTGGATGCCACGTAAGCGCAACGGTAGGGGGGCATTTGTTTACCCCAATCAGAGCAAAGCTCTGTTCAAATTCCGAGGCGGGAGATGAAGCAACGCTTCATCTTCCCCCAATCAGAAACAAAGCTTTGCTTTGAAAATTTAAACTTTAATAAATGAAGCAACGCTTCGGATCCTTTGCATTGCGCGCGACACGCCACATGTCTGGCGCAGATGCATTAGCGCAGTGTCTAAGAAGGCGCGCCCAATTAGTGCAAAGCTCTGTTAAAGGAAGCGCCGTGCTGCGCTGTGCGACGCGTGTCAGCGCAGTTGCGCTAGCGCAGTCGCGCTACGCTGTGCGCTGCGCGACACGTGTCAGCGCAGATGCGCTGTTTCATAAAAAAAGGGGGGGCTAAGTACCAAAGGCAATCTATCTTTGCAAAACTACATGCACTTAATAATAACAAATTAAAATCATACGATGCACAAGCACAACAGAGAACTAAAATAAAAGAAACCTTAGCAGACAATGAAGTACTTGATTAAAAAGAAAAATACTTATTCATTATTATTATTACATTTTAAAAAGATCACCGAATACGGGATCAGAGAGACAAGTGTTCACAAAAAGAAAAAGAAGATTATTCAGCTCCCTCTCCGTCTTCTCCATCACGTCGAAGCGGCGATCCTCCCGAGGAGTAGCCATCCAACGGTCGACGCTGCACTCCTGGGAAAAAGTGGCGATGACAACCCGACGAGCCCGTAACTGGCTCAGCAAGTGGAGAGAGCAGTCCCTTAGGGCTTTGGTGATCAAGTACGCTTCAAGAAAGCACTCAATCTTGTCCTCGGCGGTATCCAGCATTGCCGAGGACATCTCTGCTGGAAGAGAGAGAATGTCGGCGAGCACCGAGGCAAGGATCATCCGAAGCCAAATGGAATTCGGAAGGAGAGGAGACCCCACCCGAGTCAGAAGCTCGTGCAGTGCAGCATCGCACTGCTCGTCTGAGAAAGAAGAATCCACCAGGCGCGCAGCAAAGCAGGGAACAATGTCCCGAATCGGCACCTCCCATGGTTGTCGGCGGACATGAGGGCGATCGCAAGCCATGATCGAAGAAGTTCTCTGAAAATGAGAGAAGAAAAGGCTCAGCCTCGAATTATATATATAGACCCAGGCGCAGAAGATTCTGTGCACAATGAAATCATTTCCAAGGCCCGGGAAATCAGAATTTTGGAAATACGAGTTTGACTTAAAAAAAAAAGGGAGATGAAAAGATATCTCAGGAGAAGCGACGCTTCCGATTTGCCCAAAATCTAAGTTTCAATAAATGAAGCAACGCTTCAGATCCTCTGCGCTGAGCGCAAGGCGCCACGTGTCTGGCGCAGACGCATCAGCGCAGCGTCCGAGGCAGCGCAACCAATCAGAGCAAAGCTCTGTTTAAAACAAAAAAGTAAAGGAAGTAACGTTTCAGTTGCGCAAGCGCTGCACTGCGCGACACGTGTCGGCGCAGTTGCGCAAACACAACTGCGCACGCACAGTTACGCAAACGCTGCACTGCACGACACGTGTCTGCGCAGTTGCGCAAGCACAGCTGCGCAAGCGCTGCGCTGCGCGACACGTGTCAAGCGCTGGGGAGTTGCGCAAAACAGAATGGAGATTTAAAGAAATCTTTCTGTTCTTGTTAAAACAAGAAGATTTTTTTCTGTAAAACAGAAGCCCTTGGATCAAAGATCCAACGGTGGGGAAAATTCCCCAAATCACTCAGAGAGAGATCTCTTTAACAAATTTAACTAATTTATGAGCACTATAAAAAGGACCCCAGACTTCAATTCAGAGGCATTAATATCTTTCTAAAAAAAGAGATGAGAATTCTCGAGAACTCCTCAAGAACAACAGAAGGTAAAAACCTTTGAGAGAAGAGAAAATTCTCTTATGAACAGATCAGTGATCTAAAAACAAGATCATTGATCTTTAAAACATAATTAAATAAAGGGATAAATTAAAATAGTGCTTTGCACTTTTTTCATGAACCTTTGGTTCTTTAAGATAAGAAGAAAAAAAAACTTATCTTTCTCTTTGATCTAAATTAGATCAAAAAAAAATCTAACAGTGCTTTGCACTTCTGGTCATTGAATCTAAAAGATTCCTAAATCATAGTGCCTTGCACTTGCAATATTGCACTGTTGCGCTCTTGGATTGGCGCAAGCCACCAAAGAGCGCCACGTGTCAGCATCTGAACCAATTGCGCTATGCGCTTTTGAAATAGAGCTTTGCTCTCTGTGATTGGCGCAACTCACCAACGGGCGCCACGTGTCAGCAGCGCAAGTGCAGCGCACTAGCGCAGCGCACTGCGCTTGCATGACACGTGTCGTCGTCACAAGCGCTTGCGCTCTCTGATTGGCGCAAAGCGCCTGATCAATGCAATGCATTTCCTAAAAGGGCCAGGCCCAAATCAAAAAGACCAAGCAGGCCAACATAAATTGCAAAGCAATAAAAGGGCAGAGCCCAAATAAAATTGATGCTCTGCATCATTTATAAAGGACAGAGCCCAAAACAAATTGATGCTCTGCATCCTTTCTGGGCAAAGCCAAATAAAAATAAGAAGAAATGCGATGCAAAAGCAAATAAAATGTTGAACATTTTCAACTGGACTTAGCCCAATTTTGGCCGTAAGTCCTTAAATTAAATTGACCGAGCAAGATTGCTCTCTTAAATCAATTTACTACTGGTTCGAAGGTACATCTCCGAACTCCTCTGACACCTGTCGTTGTAATCCTTCAACGACGTCAGAGAGGTGACGGGTCCCAACGACCACACGTATATGGACCGAAACGTCCCTAAACTAATATTGGACCGAAACGTCCCTAAACTAATATTGGACCACCACATCCCTAAACTGGCGGTGGACCACCACGTCCCTAAACTGGAACAATAGAGGATCCAAATGCTCTTTTTCGGATCTAAACGGTCCCGTTTAAGTCGATCTTAGCCCCAAACACGGTTAACGTATCCTTAAGCATTTAAATGAATGATAAAACTTCAAATCGACTTTAGTTCAAGGGTACATCTCTGAACTCCTCCGACACCTGTCGTTGCAATCCTTCAACGACGTCAGAGAGGTGACGAGTCCTGATGGCCATATATCACTACATTAAGTCGATCTTAGTCCCAAACAAGACTAATGTATCCTTAACGAACGTTTAAGTCGATCTTAGCCTAAACATGGCTAACGTATCCTTAAACTAAAACACCAAACCCAAATCTAAGTAAATACGGATTTGGACTAATCCATGTACGGGCGACGGCATTACCCAGTCTCCGTATACAATCCACGGGCAACCACAAACAAAATAAACACACACGACACGAAGTGAAATTCTGGAGAAGGAGAAAGTTGTTACCGCGATGCGGTAGCATAATTAACTGCAGGGGCTTGCGCCTGCAGGGAAGAGCGTCCCCACAATCAAAAACCCCTCAAGCGAGGGGGAATCTGATGAAATCTGCTACATCGGCCGCATCCACCTAAACCTCCGATACACGGTGCCATAAATCAACTTAGCATCTTCGGAGAGGTGGACGGATAAAACCAAATAGCATCTGCCCCGAATCTCAGCGTCGGGACATCGCGGTCCTGTGCGCCGCCGTTCGGAGGGGAACGGTAGTGTGCGGTAGCTGATTAGTGTTTATCTGCAGTATGTGATGCGATTGATTAGGATAGTCGTGCGATTTTGTTGGCCTCCATCAAGAGTCGTGAGGGTGAGTTTAATTCAATCAAGAAATGAACGGGTTGAACTTGACTAGCGGCCTATGGTTTGTTGGCCTCCGTCAAGGTCATAGGAAGCTAAGGGTAAAAACATTATCGAGAATTTCAAGTGTTGACATTTGCAATAAGATTGCATACCTTCTATATGATGGTTGGATCCCGATACCCACTGCGAGTAAGAGTTACTCCTGAGAGAGTTTTGCACTTTACAATTAACTAATCCAGTAGGTGTCTAGAAAGGTGTCAACGGGGTTATGCCTATAGAGAAACGACGTTTATTTTAATTAGGTCCTTGCGAAAGCACGGGGAAGAGTACCGACACTTGTCTGGCTGACCGGTTAGCGAGCTTGTAGAATATAATTAATCCCGGCTAATCTTACTTTTTAGGGTTTGAAGGAGAATTTGATAAAAACAATGGAAGTCATCCCGATTAGATAAAATAATAACCAAATCTAATCTTGCAAAGAGCGCACGCAAAGTGATTATCCTTCTCTCTCTTCTGGTAGCGACCAATGACATACTTAATCAAGATAGTAAAATGGATGTATTGACCGAATCTACTATCATACTGGGCAAGGTTCCGCTCTATTTATGATTGTCATAAGTCTGAGCAAGGAATAGGGGAATATCCGGATTCCAACGCCACCCAAATGAAGAATAAGTATGTTGATGTATCGTCTTCGGGTGTGTTCGTAACCGAAAACTGTTTCTCAGTTTGCTTTACGTCCTGGGTATTAGATATCAAATCAGGATCCCATATATGTAATTTGTTACATGGGCTATAGATAGGTAGAGAACTGGGAAAGGGTGATATGTCTCTAGTAGTAGGGAATGGTGCAATTGTTGCAGCCAAGGCAGTTGGCGAATATCTCCTTGTGTTACTAACTGGTAATACAATGATTCTGAGCGACTGTTATTTCTTACCAAAAATATTGTGAATGTTTTCCTAAATCAAGTGTCGATTGGATATGGTACGTTGTATGACAGTATACACGTTCTGAATCAAATCACAGTTCTAAACGTACAGAACACACACAAGATGAACAGTTCAGAAATGAACGAAGTCTTCTTGTGGCATTGTAGACTAGGTCATATCGATGAGACAAGACTAGCTGAAGTTACATAAAGATGTATATTTGAATATGTTCCAATTTACATCTTATGAAGCTTGCCAGTCATGTCTCAAAGACTAGGTGACCAAATATCCGTTTACTGGAAACAGAGGAAGAGCTACTGAACTCCTGGACACATACATTAGTGATGTATGTGGTCCTATGTCTACACATGCCAGGATTGGTTTCTCGTACTTTATTACATTTACCGATGACCTCTCAAGATTCGGACATGTGTTTCTGTTGAAATACAAATATGAATCTTTTGAGAAATTCAAGGAATCTAAGTACAAAGTTGAAAACCAGATGGGAAAAAGTATTCAAATCCTTCGATATGATCGGGGAAGAGAATACTTGAGCACGGAATTATGAGACTATTTAAAAGAGAATGAGATTCTTTCTCAGCTTACTCCTCCGTATACACCACAGCACAACGGTATATCGGGGAGGAGGTGTTAGGGTCGAAATTTACACCCCGGTTGACCAAGTCAAAATCAAAGTCAACCCCAAGCCAAGTGGGCCCAAGCCCAGGTCAAGTGGGCCAATGCCCGGGTCGAGCCCGAACAGGGAGCGGCCGGCCTCCCCCCATGCCAAGATAAAAATTTTGTAATAAATAATTTTGGTGTATTACTTTTATTCTATTTTATGAATGAATGTGAGAAAAATGGGCATAAAGCCAAATTTTTGTAAAGCCCATGGCTTATGTGCAAAAAGAAATGGCACATGAGCCATGGGATGGGCAAAAGGTCATTTTTGTAGAGCCCAAGAGGCTATATGTAAAGTGTATAGCCTATAAAGGCAAGGATAATGAAAATATCCCAACAACTTTTTTTCTCTCCATAAGAATCAAGATCTGTGATCTCCTCCTTTCTCAAGGTTCTAAAAACCTTCTTCTCTTTTTGAATTAAATCAAGAGTTTTACTCTTCTTTTTCCAAAACTAAATAGTTTTTTACCACGAAACCCACAAAGGGGAACTCAGATCTCCCATCAGATCTTAAAAATTAGAGATTTTTAAAATCTCATACTTCTTGTTCTTTAAGATCCAGCCAAAAGAGGAGGAAGAAGGAGACCCATCTTCTAAAAATCCCACTTTGGGAAGATCCAGAGCTCAAGGGAGAAGCCCGTTTCAGCATCTCCAAAAACATCTTAGGAGTTTAACTCCACTATAAATTCTCTTTCGGGAATTTAAATCCCATTTCTGGGGCTAAAAGCCCCTTTTCCTCGCCGGCGCCCGAGCGCCCCAAGCGCCCGAGCGCCTTGCGCTCAAGCGCCGCCCAGCGCCCACGTGCCGGGCACGTGGTGCGCCAGCGCTCGAGCGCATAGCGCTCGAGCGCCCAGCGCCCACGTGGTGTGCTCGCGCTCAAGCGCCCAGCGCTCGCGTGCTAGGCACGTGAGGCGCTGACCCCACACGTCCTTTGGGCACTTTTCCTCTTTATATATATGTATATATACACATACACACACACATACTCCACACTCAAAAACCTCCCCCGTTAGAAATTTTTTTTAAATGGGCGCTGTCCCGCACCCCGTAAGGGGGCTGCTAGCCCCCTTGACCCCCAGCCCGCTATCCGGGTAGCGGGACCCCCGTAAAATCTCTGCGGGGCCCCGATATATCCAAAACACTTCCAAAACACCACACTGCACATTGAGTTCGCATGACCAGTTTAACCCGTCAATCGGAGGTTCTCTCGCTCCAAATGCGAGGGGTAATTAACGGCAGCTTAGTCTGCGGTTGCCGGAGATTCGGATCCACACAATCAATAAACCTCAGCCTGCCCTAGGCAAGGGGAATCTGTAGTACGCCTGACAAGCGCGCATGTATTCCCATCTCAATGGGGTGACGAAAAACACCCTACAGGAGGAATCGCACCCTATTAGATATAGTGCGCTCTATGATGAGTATTACTGAGTTGCCTATTTCCTTTTGGGGACATGCACTTGAGATAGCTGCATACCTATTGAATAGAGTTCCAATCAAATCCGTTGCCTACCACTCCATATGAGATATGGAATGGGAAGAGACCATCTCTTAAATGAGTTAAGACATGGGGTTGTCCGGCCTATGCTGAAAAGCAAAATCCGGACAAGCTTGAGGCAAGGCCAGTTCCGTGCAAGTTTGTAAGATATCCCAAACATTCGCGAGGGTATATCTTCTACCACACCGAGGAACAAAAGGTGTTTGTTTCTCGACATGCCATCTTTTTAGAAAAGGAATTTCTTGTGAAAGAAATTAGTGGCAAAGAGGTAGAACTGGAAGAAGTTCCAGCAACGCAAACTATAACTAACGATTTGGTGGAACCGGAGGATTCAATAGTCCCCGACGAACCGTAGCCACTCCGCAGATCTAGTAGGGTTCCTCATCCACCTGAGAGATACTGCTTTTTTCTCATAGACGGTGGGAGCGAGAATTGCATCATGGAAGATGATGACCCAACTAGTTTCGAGCAGGCCATCACGAGTGGGGACTCTGTGAAATGGCTGGATACTATGCGATCTGAGATGGAATCCATGCACACCAACAAAGTATTGACTTTGGATATTGCTCCTGAAAGGGTAAAACCCATCGGGAACAAGTGGATCTTTGAGAAAGATAATTTGGTGTAGATGGAAAAGTTGAGACTTTTAAAGCTAGACTTGTAGCAAAAGATTTTCGTCAATGACCTAGTGTCGACTATGATGAAACCTTTTCTCCTGTCGCTATGCTTAAGTCCATCAGGATCCTACTTGCCATTGCTGCATACTATAACTATGAAATCTGTCAGATAGCACGTCAAAACCGCTTTTCTAAATGATGATTTAGAAGTGAGCATGTATATGACACTGCCAGAGGGCTTTGTAGACAGTGGGAGCAGCGGAAGCGTGTGCAAGCTGCTTAAATCCATCTATGGATTAAAACAGGCATCGCGGAGATGGAACATCTGTTTTGATGAAGCTGTCAAAGAGTTTGATTTCATCAAAAATGTAGATGAACCATGCATATATAAGAAGGTTGTAGAGAGTAGGGTTGTCCTCCTCGTATTGTACGTGAATGATATACTCTTGATAGGAAACGATGTTCCTATGCTACACCCGGTCAAGCTCCTCTTATCACACAAGTTCTCCATGAAAGATCTAACTGATACCTCCTACATCCTGGGATATAGATCTATAGAGATAGATCTAAATCGATTTGGGATTGTCCCAATCTAGGTACATAGATACCATACTAAAGAGGTTTAGTATGGAAAATTCTAAGTGTTGTAATGTACCCGCTTGTTCAGGAATCACTCTCTCTAAAGAGATGTCTCCGTGGACTGATTTGGAGAGGGCTCGCATACAAGGGGTACCCTATGTTTCGGCGGTCGAGTCAATCATGTATGTAATGTTGTGTACCAGACCGGATGTAGCATGCTCACTAGGTGTAGTGAGTAGCTATCAATCAGATCTTTAGGATAAACACTAGAAAGCTGTGAAGAACATTCTTAAGCACTTGAGAATGACTAAAGAGATGTTCTTGGTGTATGGTAACGGTGAACTCCAGGTGGATTCCTTTACCGATTCGAGCTTACAGAGTGATAAGGATGACTGAAAGTCAGTCTCAGGTTTCGTCTTCACCCTCCTTGGAGGGACGGTATGTTGGAAGAGTTCCAAGCTATATACCATAGCAGACTCATTGATAAAGGCTGATTACATCGCTACCAATGATGCTGCCAAAGAGCTTGTCTGGATGAATAAGTTCATAAGATGGACTTGGTTCCTACCATTGAGTATCCAATACCTGTGTATTGTGATAACAATGGAGTTGTGGGTTTGGCCTAGGAACCCCAGTCCCATCAGCGATCCAGACATATTCTTAGACAGTATCATCTGATCAAGGAGATAATTGATCTCCGGGAGATCGAGGTCAGAAGAGTTGACACAGAGGATAACATAGTGGATCCACTCACCGAGGCCCTCCCCCAGATGCTATTCGAGAGACTTTTGGGATGTTGGGTATGAGATACTATAACAACTGGCCTTAGTGCAAGTGGGAGATTGTTAGGATTATATATGCCCTAGAGGCCATTGATCAGTCGAAAATATTGTATATTTTAGCCGGCAATTTCCTTAACATTTGCATACATTTAGAAGTGTTCGGTATTCATATTCTACATATTAGCAAATCTGTCACAAAATATGAGATTGCATGTACTAGACTTTTAAACCGACACTTTAAAGGAAATTAACCACAATTCATGGCATCGCATCATTTCTGTATTTGCGCAACACTTGTCTTGAGTATGTGCAGGAAATACGGAAGAAAATCAAAAGAAGCTGATCAAACAATACGCCAACTAAATCATTTCAGATCTGGTAGCAGTGTAGAAGGAATTAGATAATTCTATATATCAAATGAAGGCCCAAAAATAAGCCCAAGACTACCACAGAGAGCACAAGCCCCAAGGCTCCAAGAGCGCCGCGCTTCCGCGGCGGTAGCCAGCCTTGAGCCGCGCAAGCGCGGCGGTTCTGCCACATCAGCTGTCAAGTTTTGGGAATAATGCTTCTGTCAGGGTCCACATTCCATAAATGCATGACATTTTCCAGAATTCTCTCGAACCTACTGCCAGATCAGCAAAGAAGATTAAGGATGGCTAATCCTAATTAAGCCCCTTACTAATCCTCTTCTAGAAGCCCCCTCCTAACTAATCACCTCTAGAAGCTTCTCCTCTAACTAACTTTTGGAGGGAAATTTGAATTCTCTCAACAAACTTTTGGAGGGAAACTTAGAATTTGAAATCCTAGATCTAGGGTTAGTTATCTATAAATAGGAATCTAGACCTAGGGTTAAAGGCTAATCAATAACCATTGGTTCATTCTACACCATTTTCTTCCACAAGTCTAGTGACAAGGCTTGTGCGAAACCCTAACCCTAATTCCACTCCAACTTCAAGATCTTGAGTACCAAATCAAGCGAGAAGCCTTCAACCTTTTAGGAGCCGAGCCGATCTTCAATCGGGCAAGTGATCCAAGCCGATCCGCGATCCACGGAGACGAGCGAAGCCAAGTCGACGATCGAATTCTTCCTCTTGTAGTTCTTGAGCGAATGTAATGAAATTGTTGATATAAATAAAAGGTGAAATTCTTTAATCTTGCTTTCTTTTAATTCTTGCATCATGATTAGATCTCAATTTGTAATTGTTGTTCTTGTTGTGATGTGTGAGTAAAACTCCGCTCGTAAAGGAGTCGAGACGATTGTAGAATGATGATGTAACAAATCTTAATACTATTTTTAAGTCCTACGAGTTTTGTAAACCCTAGCAAGTTCAAGAATCGATGACCTAGTTTCGTAGCGATGCTTTCTTGATTGTGATCGCTCGAAATTAGGGATCTACGATCGTTTCTTGAATTTACTAGAGGCTAGAATATGAATGATATCAATGAAAGAACAAGAGATAAGATGAAACCCTAGTTTCACAAGAAGTCTCTAATTCTCATCGATCATCATCGATCTAGTATCAATTCATCGAAGGATAAGAATACGTAATTCTAAGATTACATCACGTCTATTGATCCGATCGATTCCTACGAGCCTCATTTCAATTCTTGAGATTTGGTTTGAAAAAAATCAATAAACGATCAATTCTTGATTCTATCTTTTAATGCTTTCTTAGATCTAGTTTTTTTTTATTCTTGAACTTCAACTATAAATCTTGAATTGTTTTGTTTTCTTTTCTTAAAGTTTCGACTCATCTAATTCTAAACACGAACGATTACACTTTCCCTGTGGACGATCCGCACTCACTAACAATCTACATCCGACACCGTAGTTGATTGCGGTCAAATTATTTTTGGTTATGATTTCTTTACAATTTTCTCAAATATACACAACGAGAAATTCTTTTCAATCAGCCATTATTGTTGATATAGTGGATGCTTGGACATATATTTAAAGGACTTTCTTGCTCGACATGATAGTATACTATCTGGTTACCTTTATCTTAACATGTAGACTGGTATTTTCATATTGTCTGTCTTTTACATGTTGATAAAGCCCTTAGGATATGTACTTGACTATCAGGATTATGATGAGATCATACTAGTGGAGCCAGGGTGGTCCAAAAGTACATCCTTTAACTATTCCTAGTCGAGGGGATATCGAGACAGGGCATCGATATTCCAGAGTAGACTAGTGTGTACGTTTCTTGTCCTTTGGAGGGCGATGGTTGATCCCACAACCATTGGTGTGTGACATCAAAGATTGTACACATGTGCTCATTAGAGAATGGGTACACCGAACGGACTCGCCGAGAACTCCTAGTTGGTATTATACCTATCGTCGGATAGCAGTTCTCTGGTGACACTGGTACAGCTTAGTCTGTGGACCCGAGATCGTCATAGAGTCTTGCGTGGCTCCCACTGTGCTTTGATTTCCTCCCAACCACACTAAAGAGGAGTTGTGAAAACATGTGGATTTTGGATACAGTCCCGAGTCACATGGAGGCAATGAGCGATAGGAAGGGTTTCGTCTCTCCCGGTATTGGGGGTTGATGTTGCGCTATACTCGATTGGCTATAATCGGAAGTTCCTGGTTATGGCTGCTGCTGAGATTTACTGATAAGAGTTATCAGTATTTTTTCGAACCGTTATAGGCTAGACATTGGCACGACTTTTCACGTTACTGGGGTCTGACGTTTACCACCCCTATACATGATATGCGACATATCAGACGAAGAGACCGGACTGTACGGTAGTGTTACTGATAGACTTCATGGAGAGTATGGACAAGCTTGCTTGTTGATCTTCATATCGCTCAGTACCCGGGTAGCCGTTACGTCCAGCCAGTACCGCCGACGGCTTGTAGGTGACTGATATGATCATCACCTACTGTTGGCGTATTGACGAGATTTAGAGTCCCACACAGAAGTTTCCTGGTTCAAGCGAAACGAACTAGGGCACATATGTGATTTGTGCGTGGGCCTGATTAAATACGTGCATATGATACCGTATTGCAATCTGGCAGTTATCTGTTATCAAGTTAGGTTATATATGATATAACCAGATTATCGAATTAAGTGTTGATTTGATAATGTGATACAGAGATAAATGATATTAGTCGGCCATATATGATATAACCGGATTATTAAATCAAGTGTTGATTTAATAATGTATATATTATATTTGATATAATTATATCTTAACTAATATTATTAGCTCGCTAATTATTTACTTTATATATATATATATATATATATATATATATATATATATATATATATATATGAAGCATGACATGATTTTCTATTTTTGTAAAAGATAGAAAAAGAGGTGGAAAATAAGGAGGTATGATGAGTCATAGTATTTTTCATTTATATATTACTCTTGACTCACTATTCAAGTATGGTTGCAATTTTATATTGCAATAAACTCCATGCTTGAATGAGTGAGGGTCAAGTAGTTGCCATTCTTCACCTCATTCACAACACTTATCCATTTTTGGTCAAGTGTTGCTCTCCTTGCTCTCTAGTGTTGAGTTCTTCTCTTGCTCTTATTTTCTTCTCCTCTTCATCATGGTTCAAGTTTCAATCCTCACATGTGATGTGAACCATGAATCTTGAACACAAATTAGTGAGCCTCAAATCCCCTATTTCACCACCCCACACCAAACTAGCACTTTGGTGTAGCGTGTTTACTTCACCAATAGGAGATTAGTGAAGAGGTAGCTTGAGCTAGTGGACTTCGCGTGGACCATCTTCGGCACGAAGATCATCGGAGGAAGCCCGTCAAACTCTCAAGTGGAGCCTAGTGGAGTCACGCAGACTACTACACGGAGCCTATGAAATTAGGGATTCAATCTATGAGGGTATAGCCATCTTCTTTTCTTTAGTTTTCATATCATCACGTAGGTTAAACCCTAATTTTCTAGCTACGATCTTGATTAAGTCTAACTTAGCATATAGAAAAATTTAAATTTGGCATGCTTAATGCTTCTAAAATCTCATGGTGATGGTAGGGTAGATTTTCACATAACACTGATCGTAAAAAACACGCCGGATGGATAGCCGGTCATAAAACGTTATCAAATCTTTCTATGGAGCTATGCTTCACGGTTGACGGAAAAGGCATGGAGAATTTTCTAATGAACCAAATCTTTCTACGGAAAAGGCATGGATCGCCACGCGCTGCACGTGCAAGATAAACTACTCAGATTCGGTAGCTGAGCGAGGGGTTCTGTATTTGAATCGAACCGATCTCTCAACTACCAGAAAATTTCTCCTCTCTCACCCAACAACTTCCGAATCCTTCATCAATTTTGGTCCTAATCTCTCTCTCTCCTCTCTCTCATCATCATCATCAGCAGCAACAGCAATGGCGAGGAAGAAGATCAGAGAGTACGACTCGAAGAGGCTCCTCAAGGAGCACCTCAAGCACCTCGCTGCGATCGATCTCCAGATCCAATCGGCTCAGGTGACCTCTCGAACCTTGATTGATTTTGCAAAGATGATAGCTTTTCTGTTGTTGTGAGGCTTGAATCGATGGATCTCGAATTGTTAGTGTTTGATGGGGATGATTAGATGTTTAGGCTGAAATCAGATGAGGGTGATTTGTAAAAGTTTAAACTTTTGTTAGATTTGAGCTGGATCCGAATCGAAAAGATCCTTAACGATGGATGTAATCCCTGAGAATGATCCTACCATCATAAAAGAGTGATCTTTATTTGTGGTTACTACAAGAATGGTTTAGAAAAGCATTGAACTATTTGTTTGAGTTCACTTGATGCATGAGAAAATGTATGATCAGGTGTTGATATTTTTGCTTATGCGAAGCTTAAGTGCTGTGTCTGTCTTCTAATTTAGTTATGCTGTTTCTGTAATTTATTTACCTCCTTGTAGATTGCGTGGTACCCGTGCAACACTTGCTTGTCTGTTGTTGTATGAATTGTTCTCAGTCGCTGAACAGAGGAAACACAAATTAATACAATAATGCTTTTTACTGGATTTGTTATTATTGAGAAGTTGCTACATGAGATTAGCCCCACATCGATGAGATAATATTTTTAATGATTAAATAGTGTATTGTGGATCAATAGTAATCTTAGCAATACCTGTTATTGACAATTTAAACTGTTCCTTGTATGAAACCATAGCTTATTTATTTATTCGAATATGCTTGTTAAGTTTTTATTGTTCGTACTTCTTAACATGTTTCAATTTTTGCTAATTGGTTCTCTATGACGATTACATAAAGGTGACAGAATCAACAGATTTTGCTGAACTAGTGAACAAAGAGTCATGGTTGTCATCCAGGAAGCTGGTTGTAAAGCCCGACATGTTATTTGGAAAGCGTGGAAAGAGTGGTCTGGTAGCTTTGAACCTCGATTTGGCTCAGGTGTCAGATTTTGTGAAAGAACGTCTTGGAGTTGAGGTAATTGCAGATCATTGCGAATGCTCTTTATCTTTCACATTACAATTTAATTAGTAAAACTATGTATTGCAATATTTTGCTTGTAGGTTGAGATGGGTGGATGCAAAGCTCCCATCACTACATTTATTGTTGAGCCTTTTGTCCCTCATGATGATGAATATTACCTTTCCATCATGTCTGAGAGACTTGGTTGCACTATCAGCTTCTCAGAATGTGGTGGGATTGAAATTGAAGAGAACTGGGACAAGGTTTGTGGTCTAATGATTGAAAATTTGAAACCTACCTTCTTGAATCTGGTTCATTCGTTTCGTTAATCTATTCTCCACAATCGTTGTAATTCAGGTGAAGACTATATTTCTGCCTTCGGAGAAGCTCATGACACCTGAGGCATGTGCTCCATTGATCGCAACCCTTCCCCTCGAGGTGAGGCATATTTCCTTGAACTTATATTATCCTTATCCATGAAATATTGGACAATCTTGTTAATGCTTCCATGTGACTGTTTTTCCCCTTCTAATCAGAGGATCCTTTTATCCCGATGTTCCAAATTATATATTCACAGGCTGTATTATATAACCTTAACTTTCTTGGCACTGTGGCAAGCTGTCCTTTGACTGAACTTTGAATTGTCAACACAGGTAAGAGGGAAAATCGGCGACTTCATACAAGGCGTCTTTTCAGTATTCCTAGGCATGTCAAGTTTTTTTCTCTTTTTCCTTTTTTTTGAAGTATCCTTCTTCGAAGAGGATCCGAGTTTTATCTATTTAAAGAGTGACAAGTTAAACACGCAGGTGTTTTAGTAGGCCAGACATCCAAGTCATCAGCTTTTGATTCCATTATATGGTCGTTATGGTTCTGCCTTTATGCTATTTATTAATAATGACAATGCGGGCATTTCGTCATTTGCATGCCATCCTCCTACTGTGAATTTTGTTGGAAACCTACTGTGGCCTGTTTGGCTTTGGAGTTAAGATGACCAGAAATTCATAATGCCATCTAAACTCTAAAATCCTAACCATATCATGTTTGGCTTTCCTTTTGGAGTTTGGAAAACTCTTGGAGTTGAGATAACTGGAGTTTTGTATACCCCAATCCAATTTAAGTTTTCTAAACTCCAAAAAAATGAGAACAAAACTCCCATTTTGGGGTTTAGATAACTCCACAACAACATTTTGGAGTCTAGATAACTCCAAAACCAAACACAATTAGAGGTAGGGGCTTGCAAGCTATTGTTTGCATCACCCTTACCCCCACTTAAAAAAATCTCTGGTTTTCCTAATTCCATACCCAAACAGGGCCTTACTCTTTGTAGTAAGATAAGTGTTGGGCCTGTGAGTTCAAACATCTTTTCCATCGCATAACCATCTTCTGTGTATTCACAATATTTTCAAACTCTTCTGTTTCAGACCTGGATTTCACTTTCCTCGAGATGAATCCATTTACATTGGTGAATGGAGAGCCATACCCATTGGATATGCGTGGAGAACTGGATGACACTGCTGCATTCAAGAACTTCAAGAAGTAATTTCATGGCTTCATAAATCATAAAATAGAGCTAGTACTATTCCAATAACTGTTGCTAGTAAATTGATTAAGGCTTGTGTTGCAATTTTCAGATGGGGAAACATAGAGTTCCCACTTCCCTTTGGCAGAGTCTTGAGTCCAACAGAAAGCTTTATTCATGGACTGGATGAAAAGGTAGAGCATCAGTTATACCGATTCTATTAATTGTTAAGAGTTCTTCTTACTACGTATTATATATAAGAAATATGGTTGGGTAGAAGAATTCAAATATAATTATTATGGCCTGGCTTCTGATAGTTGTGACAAAGTTCGGCAGTTAATGATGTAGTTAAACATATTACATACTAAATGTCCACTTGCAAACAGAACAGAAGACGGAAAACTATGGATAGTTGTCAGATATTATTGATATTTGGAAAATTTGGTATCTGATATAAAGATAAAGCTATTAACCTGAATTATTCCTAAGTTACAGAGGTCTTTCCAAAATTATTAATTTTGCTGATCAATATAAGCAACATAGAAATATAGATCAATTATATGTTGAGAGTCTCAGCTCAACAACAACTACAAACAACAACTGAGCTTTTATCCCAAGTAGATGGGGTAGGCTACATGAACCAACATGAGAATCACGCTGGGTTGTGCTACATGGATCCTCTGCCTCCACCCACTCCTATGTTAACAGTCTCAGCTCATGGACCCTAAATATAAGATCTATTTGGTTCAGGATGGAGCAAAATTCACAATTGATAAAGCTAGATTTGCTCCTTAACGCCATAGTCAAATATATCTACCATATTGATGCTTGGAATGGAGAGAGCAAGATGATAATTGTGTTTGGACATAGTGTTGCAAACTTTGTTACAACCCTTAGAAGATGTTGATTGAAATCCATGTACTAGTTATTTCGTTTTGATTGGATTACTTCTAGAAAATAAGTAGATTAATTTATAATATCGACTGCTTTGCACTTAATAACTACTAAACAGCAGCTACACTGCCTATATATAATTTAAAATCCCTTATGTTACAAGTAGAAATATGCTGGGAAATAATACTATTTTGCGCCAATATCTGATGTGCTTAATCTCTTCTTCTTTCAGACAAGCGCGTCTCTCAAGTTTACCGTCTTAAATCCCAAAGGGCGAATATGGACTATGGTGGCTGGTGGTGGTGCTAGTGTGATATATGCTGACACTGTAAGTGTCACTTATTTTTCCCTTTTTTATATGGGTTATCAGTTCGCCCACGCACACACAGTCATTATCTCCACGAGTATTGTTGTAAACTCTCATGCGTTATTGTACTGTTTTACTTGTTTGGTTGCGAACGGAGTGAAAACAGTTCTGCTTTGGCCATTTATAAAAAGGAGCAACCTCTTTAGAAAAAACCTCCAAAAAGCAAAGCCAAATTAGCTTACATATGATAGGATATTCATTGGAGAAAAAGACACCACCATATCTCATAAAAACATTTTCCCTTTTTTTTGTGGATTGGAATGGTTGGGAACTTTCCCCTGCAATCCATAAATAAGAGAAACTTACTAAACATAACACAGAAGATGTCTAAACTCTAAAGAAAAGAAGAGGGAAAAAATACAACAAGAAAATAACAGAAACACATCATAGTCCTGTAAGCTCTTTCCAAACAAAATAGAGCCAACCACGAAGCTAGATAAAATACATAAGTAAAATACATAAGTCACCAAGTCGATACTTGAGCTGAAGTCTAAAATGCTACAGCCCCAAAGATGAAATGGGCTATAGCAGCATCAATACCCTGCCCATACCAACATGATTGGACTCTTACCTAGACTCGTGAACCCTTCAAACTGCATCCAGGAAGATCCTAGTTTCCTCTGTTTGGATCTAGCCTTATATTACAGAATATTTCCCTCCTCATGATTGAGTTTCTCAAACATGCTTAATACTAATTACATTGTTTGATTTCCAATGCATAATCCGACGTCCATTTAGGTTGGAGATTTGGGTTATGCATCCGAGCTTGGAAACTATGCTGAGTACAGTGGTGCTCCAAATGAGGAAGAAGTTTTGCAGTATGCCAGAGTCGTCCTTGATGTAAGCTTTATTCTCCTATCTTTTTTTCTATCCACTATACTAATAGTGTCAGAATATTGATAGAATCAACTTGTTGTCATTGATTTAATGCAAGTGTGCGACTGCTGATCCTGATGGCCGTAAGAGAGCCCTTTTAATTGGAGGGGGCATAGCTAACTTCACTGACGTCGCAGCCACTTTTAATGGCATTATTCGGGCCCTAAGAGAGAAGGTTAGATTGATAGATTATTTGTTCCTCCTTTTCTATTTTTGTTACACTTTTAAGTGTATATGGCTCTATTATTTTACAGGAGTCCAAGATAAAGGCCTCAAGGATGCACATCTATGTCCGGCGAGGTGGTCCAAATTATCAGAGCGGTTTAGCAAAAATGCGTGCTCTCGGTGCTGAACTAGGTGTCCCCCTTGAGGTAAACAACCACTATTTTAGTTATTATTGTACCTAACTGCTGCTGAAATTTTCAATGGTATTCTCTAGCATAGACCAATCTTGCTGAAAAGCTGATGAACGAAGCTTGTTGCTGAATTTGTTAAATAGTTCATTTTAGTTGCTTTGTTTAGGGGTGTATATCTCTTAAGTGACTCTGTGGACTCTGTCTCAATCCATATTTTGAAGGAAATGCTATATTTGGCTAGGGCCACTTTGACACTATATATTTTCTCAAAATAAAAATAAATAATGAGAGAAAGAAAGAAGAAGAAAAAGCAGTTTATGTTAGCCGAATATCGTAAACAACCACATTAGCCTAATATCATAAACAACCACATTCGAGTTGTTTAAATAGAAAATCTTCAGAAATTTAAATACATAGCGCAGCACATGTTTATTACATGAGCAAATTCTTTGCTGTAATGGCTCAGTTGCATCTTTAGATTCCTCAAGTTACCTTATTTTTTCGATGCGTTGATCAATATCTGATGCATCTGTGCCTGACAATTCTGAAGGTTTACGGACCTGAGGCAACAATGACCGGAATTTGCAAGGAAGCTATCAACTGCGTCATGGCATCTGCCTAGTTAAGCTTCTATTCCTTCTGTTTTTTATACCCATCCACATAGTGCTGCAAGAGGAGCAAACTCGAGGAGATTTTATTTAGTAATCCATATTTATGCAAACATTTCTACCTGTTTTGATTTTGTTTGCTGCAATAAGCAGAAGTGCTGGTTTAGTTTGCACATTATAAGTCGTGAACTTTGTTGTTGTTGTAGTAGAATTAACATTATCTGAAATTTTAATTTCAGTTTGTTTCTATGGCTTAATATCATGAACTGTTATTGTTGTTGTTGTAGCTAATATCATATCTCATGAGAATAGAAAAGCATAAAGTCAACGTCATTGTTTATGGTCATAACCTATATGGTCTGCATGACCTAAAAAACACACTTAAAGAATAGTGGGATTAAGATGATTCCGGCCCATAATCATTATACATTTTTCTTGACATATATACTAGTTTTCATTATAAATAAACTCTAATCAATGCAACACAAGATGCATTCAGAACTATTCTTCCTTTCAGGTCCTGTCATCTTTATATCATTCATTTTGTGATTCTTTTGTTATTTATTTATTGTCATAGATTTATCCTTCTCCCCCGTCGATTCCATATCAAGCATTTTGATTCATATTAATGCTTAACTAACCACCAATGCAAATGAGTTCTATCTCTTACCTATTGGTCATATTTTTGAAGCTTTATTAATTTTAAGGTGCCTTTCTCCGCCCTTGTCTCGAAGCCAAAATTGTATTTCTCACTTCTCCGATTTCCTATAAGCAGATTATCTTTTGCTTGAGGCCATCTACAAAGTTTGTCTCCATAAAAGATGTGATTTTTTATGCTCGGTTATCAAACTGATGTCCATTCTCTATTAATCAGCCTCAAATTCCTCGTCGATAAACCATGGACAAGAGAAATTACTACCAAATCCTTGCCAAGAAACTGTTGGACAAGGCAACTTCCTCACATATTTAACTTTGGATGAGACATTGGATTCACATAGTTGTAAAAAGACCGCATTCTCCAAATTCCCGTAGACGGATAATATAGTCTGAAGGAGAGAAATGATGAATTTATTTGTTCGCTGGCGAAGTCCTGGTAGGAAATCTGATTAAATGCTGTGATTTGGTACTCGGCAGAGTTCAGAATCCTATCAAACTTAAGATCTGATGATGGTCCAGTAGAGGATCTGCTTCATATATGTCTCTCTCAGAAGTCAGAATTTAATCTTGAAGTGCAAATTTACACCAACAATTACCGTGTTTGGATTATGAAATTGTACCACTAAGTTTATATGCTCCTCTACAATGAAAATTGTTACTATATAATGAAATTTATATGGGTGATGATATGGGTAGCCTAGGAAAGGGATTAGATGTTTGCAATATAAGAGTTTTCAGTTTTATTAGCACCCTCAAAGAGTTTCCAATATAAGTGTAGAGATGTTATATGGAGTAAATATTGTCTTTCCTCTCCTAAATTTTGACACTAATTAAGAGAGAATTCGACAACCAGCCATACTTTGTCAACATGTTTCATGAAGCTTTGCTCCATAGATGACCCATTTGCATGATAAAAGGTCTAGATGTTGTCTAATACTAATTTCCATTACTCTTGTTGTTATCTTCGTCATTTAATATTTGGTTGGTAGATTCATCAAGGCTGCAACTCCATGGTCATGGTTCATTTGTGTGTAGGATTTGCACTCCTAGCTTCACATATACAGCAGCTGAAAAACTCCCTCCCTCCAAAAAGTCTATTCAAACACAATACCATACACGGATACTTTCAATATCAAGCACAGAATCCTAAAGCCATGATAACAACCCAAAACAAGAACACTCATAAAGAAACCATTAAAATCTTCACTGCTTCATAGATAGCCAACACCAAACACCCATCTCTATTACCTCTATAAGAAGTGAACAAGGAAGAGATCATTTAGGTGTAGTGAAGTGAAATGGAGAGGTCTACTAAGATTTCCTTTTCTTGGCTCTCTTGCTTTCTTCCTTTGTTCTGAGCACCAAGGTTGTAAAACACGTATTCGTTCACTATTCGTTCGGAAGGTGGGTAAAGCATAATCAGGTTATTCGGTGATTAATCGTTTTATGCAGATTATGGCACCATGAATATTTTAATATAAACATTAAGAAAAATGTATGAGAAGAATAGATGAAAAGAATACAAGACTCTAAGATTTGCTAGAGATCGTGGAGATTTGCCAGAGATCGCGGAGAACATAGAGATTAGTCGATGAGATGAAGGTTTGGGTGGCCTCGGGTTAGATAAAAGAAGAGATGAGATGGAGTTAACTCTAATTGTTTATTAGGTTGGACCAATTAATCAACAAGTTTGGGTTGGGTAGGATTAGTCATTAGTGATGGGTTGTGGGCTTTTAAACTATTTGAAAATTTAAATTTTAAACAAATAACTAATTAATCAATGAATAATACACCGTATGATTCGAATAATCCAATTAATACCCAAATAACCAGTTTGTCCGCACAATGGACCGAGTAATGGATTATCTAATCGTTTTGTTACCGAGTACGATTAATCGGCCGTGCAATCCGTTTTTTCCAACACTGCTATGTACTGAAGGGAGAGAAAGCAAAGAGAAGCCTGAGAACTTCATTGGCTTTCGTGGTTTCTTCGGAACTCCAATTGGGTTCGGGATGCCGCTGATAGGCCCGGGAATGGGCGTTGGCGGTGGCGGCATGCCTGTGATACCACAAGAAAAGAATGGAGATCGAAAGAGCGACTCAAATCCATGATAGGGTTGTTGGTTTGTGTTAGGGGAGTATGTAGGTTAAGTTTCAAGCAGTATGTTTTAGTAAAGTGTTGTTAATAGCTTGTGATCAGTGTTTGTTAAGTGTTATTTGCAAGTGTTTAGCTACATTAGGTGGCAAGTCTATGTATGTGCTATGTGTGTTGGTGATTGTGTTGTTTGTGTTAAGGGTGTTGGAGGTTAGTTTTAATTATGTAGCATGTTTCAACTTTGAGTTTCTATGTGCTTACTGTTTGTTAAAACATCTCTCCCATACACACATGCACACATGCACACTATGGTGATCTTGGTGTCAAAAATAAGTTGAGATACTTTAAAACAAACAAGGAACTATATATTGGCTACTTTTTTGAATATATAACTTCATCCAGAAATATTAAGTGGAACTTGGGGGAGGGTTGACAAAGGTATTTAGCTTGTAAAGTGGTCGATCATAAGTTTAAAACATGCAACCAACGCAAAAATGAGACAAGACAAACCCTAATTATAGCTGAAAAGAAAACGGTTGGCGAAAAATTACTAAGAATTCCAGAAATTCGGCATTTTAAAAAAGGAGTCCTTTTGTTCGAGGTTGTTTGCAGAGAAAAATAGCAAGAAGGAAATGTAAAAGGGAAAGATTTTCCTTGGGCGGCCTTCAAGTAGGAAGAAGTTTTCTCTGGGAAAAAAAAATATAAACTCTAGGTTTTTCTTTTCCTCCGTGCCTTTGTATTTTATTATTTTCCTTGTTAAAATCAGTTGTATTTTATTGTAGTAGTTATCTTTGTTGTTGTTGAACTGTATTTCTTCTTTATTTTATTTGGTTTTATATGTGCCTTATAGTTGAACATAACTATTATAGTCATAGAGTAGATATCGGGTTATTTTCCTTGTATTCGAGACTTCTCTCCCAGTTTAGGAGAATTTGGAGATGCCAAGAGATCATAAGAATCACAAGAAGCCTTTTCATATCCTTAAAATTTAACACTAACCAAGAGAGAATCAGCGTCTGGCCATCAACCAGGAGTAATACTTTGTCAATATATTTCATGAAGCTTTGCTGTATGGACGACCAGTTTGCATGGAAAAGGTTTAGGTGTTATGTAATACTAATTTCTAGTACTATTATTATTGTTTTTTTTTTTTTTTTCCTTCTGTTTTTGGAATTGGCCCGTAAGCCTACCCAAGCACACCACACACATGCATCCAGGAGACACATGAATTTGCCCCGAAAGCGTTAATTTGTGGCCACTTCCACTCCTTGGTTCGAACCCTGCACTTGTATCTCCCCAAGAGGGAAAGTGCCATAACAGAGCTATTTGCTCATAGCCAACTTCATGTGAGATTTCAGTTTTTTCTCACAGTTCAATGTCTTTCTCAGAATTTATTCTTGAACTGCATTGTCCATCAACTCATTTGTTTGTAAGGACTTGTGCCCCTAGCTTCACATGCCTCCAAAAAGTCTATTCAAACACAATACCATACAAGGATATTTTCATTATCAAGTCCAGAATCCTGAAGCCATGATGCAACCCAAAACAAGTAACACTCATAAAGAATCACATTAAAAATCTCAACTGCTTCATATATGGCCAAAGTTATAAACCCTCGTGAAAACAACATCAAACACCAACATCCCTATTATCTCTATCAGAATGAGATTAAGCTAAAGTGAATGCTCTCTAGCTTGGATTATGTTGCTCTCTTGCTTGGATTATGTTGGTTTATGTCTTGAGCTGTATGTTTAGTATATTGTTATTAGTATTGAATTGTGTTTTTGTAAGTGTAATTTGTCGGTGTTACGCTGTATTAGGTGGCAGGTTGTATCTGCCATGTGTGTTGATGATTGTGTTGTTTGCGTTGAGGGTGTTATAGGTTAAGGTACCTGTTGCCCTTGTGGAGGTGTAGCAAACTTGGTGTTGCTACATTGAGGATTGAAAAGAATCAAGAAGAAATAAATTTATTGGCATAATAATTCATGAGTACATACTAGATATATATAGAAAGGATAATAGACCACCTCTCCTATTATAACCAATGTGCGACTAAAACTAATAACTAATAGCTAATAATTAATTATATTCATAACATTTCCTTACAAGCTGGAGCATAGATGTCAATCATATCAAGTTTGGACAGAAGATGAGTGAAAATCGGTCGAGAAAGATTTTTGGTAAGGATATTTGCTGGTTGAGCCGAAAAGGAAACACACATGTTGGAGTGCAACCATTTTGTCTGCCATCTTGTCACGAATGAAGTGTCAATCTATTTTGATATACTTGGTCCGTTCATGAAAAACTGAATTCTCAGCAGTGTGGATTGCGGTCTTATTATCACAGAAAATTGTAATCGGAAGAGAAGAAAGAACTCCAAGACCTATTAGGAGGGAGATGAGCCATACCAACTCAGCAACTGTATGCGCTATGGATCTATATTCAGTCTCAAATGAAAAACGAGTTACTACATTCTGCTTCTTGCTCCTCCATGTAACCAAGTTTCTTCCCAAGAATACATAGTAGCCACTAGTGGAACGATGATTATCAATAGATCCAGCAAAGTCAGCATCTGCAAAGGCTGTGAGCAACGTAGATGATTTGTAGAGAAGACCATGTCCTAGAAAACTTTTGATATATCTGAGAATATGCTCAACTGTCTTAAGATAAGAGGTCAAAGGATTCTGCTTATAATGACTCACTTTACTAATGGCAAAGGCAATGTCAGCACGAGTGACAGTGAGGTAAATAAGCTTCCTAACCAGACGTCGATATCGTCCTGGATCAGACAGTGGAGGATCTGAGGAAAAGCTCAATCGAGATAGCTTGACTGTGGAATCCACAGGAGTGTCTGCTGGTCTACATTCTAGAAATCCTGTTTCAGATAGAAGATCGAGTGCATACTTGCGCTGAGAGAGCTACAATCTACCAGAATTCCGTGACACTTCAATTCCACGGAAGTATCTAAGTGGCCCAAGATTCTTGGTATGGAAGTGTGAAGCCAAATATTTTTTCACATTAGAGATACCAGCAGAATCATCTCTAGTAATGATAATATCATCAATATACACCACTACAATTACCATGCATTGAGGACGGCTATGTGTAAAAAGAGATGTGTCGGTGCGACTGCGTTTGAAGCAAATATGTCGTAGATCCGTACTAAACTTTTCAAAACAGGCATGCGGTGACTGTTTCATTCCATATAAAAATTTATGTAGGAGACAAACCATTGACTCTTTCGGTTTTGCTTAAAGCCAGGAGGCTGATGCATGTAAATGGTCTCCGAAAGATCGCCATTTAGAAAGGCATTATTCATATCAAGCTGATGAAGTGGCCACGTCTTAGAAACAGTCAAAGATATAAGAACACGAATCGGGCTCAATTTGGCAACAGGTGAAAAAGTCTCAACATAATCCAAACCATACTGCTGAATAAAACCCTTGGTGACCAATCGAGTTTTGAGACGGTCAATCGTCTCATCTGGATTTTTCTTGATAGTAAAGACCTATTGACAGCCGATGACCTTATCTGAAGGCGGAGGTACCAATTTTCAAGTCCGATTAGAGCGCAGTGCGGTAAGCTCCTCTAACATAGATGCATGCCAACCTCAGTGCTGAAGTGCTTCCTGAACAGAGGAAGAAAGAGTGATGGCAGATAAGAAAGGAAGAAACTGACGAGCAGATGGTGTCAGTCTATGATAAAAACAAAGTTAGAAATCGAATGTGCTGTGGTACAGGAACGCTTACCCTTGCGTAAGGTAATAGGAAGAGATTTTCTGAAGGCAGCAGTGATGAAGAATTAGGAATAGTGGACTGTATCGGAGTACTTGCAGAAGAATCGTTAGGAGTAAAAACGGTGGGAGGGTGGGGCTTTTAGGTCACGACGGTGATACACCTGTGGATAGGAGGACGCATGCTTAAAATTAGGACGGACGGATCGAACAGACGAATCAAGCTCCAAAGAATATAGGTGAGGAACATAGATAGTAGACGTGGGGTCCATGACAGGTGGTGGAAAATATGCTTGATATTCTAAGAAGGTCACATCACATGAAGTACAAACTTGAAAAATGGCAGGCTCAAAGCAAACATATCTTTTCTGGATCGTGAGTAACCTACAAACACCATACAAGTAGCTCGAGGATCAATTTTGTCTACCTGAGTACTTAAAAGTATGAGAATAGTATAAACAACTAAACTCCTTAGGAGGAACAGAAAAAGACTTGCTTTGTGAAAACAAAATAGAGAAAATGGGCTGGTTGCCTAGGACCGGAGAAGGCATGCGATTGATATAAAAACAAGCAGCTAAGATCGCAAAATTCCACAATTATTTAGAGACATACATATGTAAAACAAGAGAATAAGGTATCTCAAGCAAATGTCGGTTCTTCTGTTCAACAATCCCATTTTGCTGAGGAGGAAGAACATGAAGTTTGATGCAATATATCATGTGTCTGACAAAGGGCAGTAAACTCTGTGCTAATATACTTCTTAGTATTATTTGAACGAAGAACCTTTACGAAAACACCAAATGGATTAGCAATCTCAGCTACAAAGATTTTAAAGCTTGATAAAAGTTCAGACCTATTACGCAGAAGATACAATCAAGTCATACGTGAATGATCATCGATAAAAGTCATAAAATATTTATAACCAAACACACTAGGAAATTTAAAAGGACCCCAAATATCGGAATGAATTAACGCAAAAGGTAAATCATGTCTTTTATTAACTGGAGAAAAAGAAGAGCGATGATGTTTATCAAGAATACATGATTCATAACTGAACTCTGATAAGTCAAGAGAATGCAGCATAGTACGTAAAAAAAGAAAGAGGAGGGTGACCAAGTCTCCGATACTACTGGATAGTAGAAATATCTGCAGATGTACTGAGAAGATGATCAACGTATTACAGTCCATTCTGTTCATGCCCTCACTAATCCGCTGCTTCGTCAGAAGGTCCTGTATTATAAAGAGAAGAATAAAATGTTACGGAGCAGTTAGAATCATTTGTAAGCTGTCAAATAGAAAGCAAGTTTTGTTTTAAAGATAGCATAATTAAAGCATTTTTCAGATGTAAAGATGAAGTGATAAATCAACAGAGCCAAAAATAAAAGTGGTATTATCATCAGCCATGAAAATAAACTTGTGAGGACTAGAAGGTCAGACGGTCTATCATGAGACATATGATGTGAGGCGCCGGAGTCATCGACCCATGAATTAGAACGAGAAAGGAACGATATACCTGACGGAATAGAAAAGTTGGCAGGAGCTACAGAAGAGAGAAGATGACGCAACTGGCCGTACTCACCACTGGATAATGTAGCTGACTGGCAGAAGAGGAAGATCGATTAGTAGTAACTGGTGTGGATGTCTGGTGCGCTGTACGACGTCCACAACCACGAGCAATAATAGGGGAACGACCACGCGACGTCCCACAACCATCAGAAACCAAATCAGAATCCATGATGAACGTCGCAGAAGTAGACTACGAGAAAGAGAGAATAAGTATGTCTAACACACGAGCGAGTACAAGAATAGCAAGACGATCGAATTAATCATCATGAGTAACCGAGAGGAGCGAAGACAATTGTTGTCATGCGGCTGTTGGCGAGAGCTAGGACTAGGGTTCGAGAGAGCTGTGATTGATATGGAGGAGGCGACATTATTGGAGGAGGCAGTCTACAAGCAGAGGACAACGGCTATTGAGAGCATGGGTGCTGGTGGTGCGGGATCAGGTCCAGATCAGATTATCAGAGGATGATGCTGGTGCAGAGAAGGGTGGTGTTGCTGCAGAGGAGGCGTGGTGCAAAGAAGGGTGGTGTAGGCGTGGTGCAGGTGTGGTGCGGGCAGAGGAGGATCGTGGTGCAGGTGATGCAGTGAGGGGCAGAGGAGAAGAGAGGAGGCGAGGCTACGGCAAGAGGAGAGAGGAGGAGGCGAGGCCATGGTAAGGGCAAGAGAATTAGGGTTAGGGTTTGGGAAAGGGGGAATTAGGGTTTCCTTTCAATTCTTTTCAAAACTCTGATACCATGAAAAGAATCAAGAAGAAATAAATTTATTGGCATATATATATATATATATATATATATATATATATATATATATATATGGAGGTTAATAAACCACCTCTCATATTAATTATAACCGATGTGGGATTAATACTAATAGCTAATAACTAATTATATTCATAACAAGGTTCAATGTAATTGCTTTGTTTTTAGAACATCTCTTCCCACTCACACATGTACATGTATTATGTTGGAAATTGTTGAGAGTAAGAACGCTGAACTAGGCATGTAAATGGGTCGGGTTGGCTCTGGTCTAGCATGTCCCAGACCCGTATCCATTTATTTTTTACAGGTCTAGACCGATCCATTTACCCTACGAGTATGTATAGAATAGATCTAGATCCGGACCTGTTAGTAATTGGGTCAGGCCCGTTTGCCCAGACCCATTTAACTATTTGTTGATTTTTTGAAAAACAAATCAATTGTTTATTTCGTAAAAATCTATGTTGTGACATAAGCTCATCATTAGATGATCGTGACATGATTAGATGAACCTAAAGGCAAAAGAAATAATGTCACTCATTAACAGATAATCTTGCCAGTTTCATGCCCATAATCATCCTGAAACAGACTTGAGTTTGGCCTAGGGCCGTGCCTGAAGAACTTGACCTGATCAATTTTTTCGACAGGGATGTTGAACAAGCCGACCCTTGTTCAAATTAAGCTCGATCAATGCTTTGGCTTTGGTTGATTCATGTTCGGCTCGTTTCAATATCGTTGGCTTGGGTTTAGTTTATTGGTGTTTGATTATTAAACGGGCAGAGCTAACAAACGAGCAAATTATAAAGGACCAAACTTAGGACTCAGGTTTGGACACTCTTGCCAATAAAAACTTTTCAGAGTCTCAGACTACGAAACCCACGATCTATCGAGACAATCGTTATTTCAGATATCGAATCAAGTGTGTAATCAGAATAGCAGGTATTTGAAGATCCAAGGATACAGATCTACAAAAAATTATATAAATTGAGTAACACACGGTGACTAGATAAATGCAGAAAAGGTGAACACATAAACCACAAAATCCAACTTGATATGTTATGTTTGTTAGCTCGGAATCTATGCGAACACATTCAAAGGGCTGTGGGGAGATGATTTTGGATCAATTGCACAAAACCCCCTTGTAGTTTTACCCCTTCAAAATGATTTATTAGCGCGACACCCCCACTGCACATCTACTAAAACCTGATGTATACGGATATGAATCATCCTAGCTGGCTTCATATCTGTTTTTATCAAATACAGATAGTGATTTTCAATTCCGATGACCATCTTTATCGGTATTTGCATCCGTCACCCACCAGATACGGAAGTGGTAACACCTATATTCATTTTGTATCCGTATCATATCTAATATCAAAAATAGTAATGTTTCACTTTATCGGGTATATTTTTTCCAATATCCATTTCATATCCGTATCCGTACATGATTCTTACCAAATATGGATAGTAATTTTCATTTCTAGTAACCATCCGTTTTCATATTCGAATACGACTACGACAAGCAGATACGGGCATGGTAACACTGTTTACATCCCTACTTAAAAGCACTCAAATTCAACTCTAAACTACTAAAATAGTTGTCTAACATAATTATATAGCTTGTTCTTGTTGATTAGAGTACAATACGAAATGTTTTTGAGGGGTTTGTGTGGTTGTGATAATAAATCCCTCGAATGGGTATCAGCGCAATACAGCGTAAACTACAAGGGTGTTTTGTGCAATCATCTCTTTTCTTTTGCATGCTCTTAGACTGTTAGAAACGGCGTATGAAGTACATCAAACAGACTGATTCCGAACGACATATAATATCATAATTTTTTATCATATCATAAGCTAGCATGGATCACAGATATGGTACCTGCACAAACATAAATACATACAACGCTTAACTGCAGTTCTGACTATATCCTCTTATAGAAGAAGTGGTACAAATCATAAAGCCATGCTGCTAAAACTAGCTCTTCAGCTGTTGGGGTTGCAACTCACCCATGCCTCCTTTCATGTGAAGATTCAAGTTGCAATAAAAACCCCTCATAACATCTCCCAAACAACCTCAGTTGTTGGGAGTTGAGGAATTGAAGGCACCAACACTTAAGCATTGGTGCTCCAATCCCTATGCCAAATAGCTTCATAATTGGTTTAGTTAATGTTGTGTTTAACTCACAATTAATAGTGTTTCCTCCATCTCTCTCTCTATTTAAGAAAGCGCGGTCCAATTGGATTCCGATATTTGTATGGTATATGGACAGTTAGTGAGGTCTTATCATCATCGCTGCCATCATTGAGGTCTTTTTTGATAAATAAAAGTCATCTGATAGATTTTGTATGATTATCTGTCAAGTACATCGTCCCTCTAAGTTGATGTCAATATTCTAAAAGCTATCTCGATTCCCCTAAGTTCTTAGGGGATTATAGAAAAGGTTTACATAAGGGTAAATCATCAAAATACCCCTGACAAAGTTTTCTGCTGTCAAAAAACCCGGGACGGAAGAATCTCATCAAAAAAACCATGCATGCAATATCTGTGTAGTTTCGTACAATATCTAGTTAGCACATATATATTGCCGGTTAATTACATACATATTGCAGGAAACTAGATATTGCGGGCAACCATACAGACATTGCATGCATAGGGTTTTTTGAAAGCGGAAAACTTTGTCGGGTTTTTTTTTCTTGACAATTTACCCATAATATAAATTAATACCCCTACTTAATCTCTTAAATCAACATGAACACCCAAGTATATTGCTCCTTAAGATGGTACTACAATGAAAGCATTCACATGGCAAGCCAATAATAGAATCATAAAAAACCCTGCATCTTTTAGTGGGTAGCAAGTTAATAGCCCTCTTAAAGTGATACAACAAACAACCATTTCTCCTCTCACTATATAATATGGAGTGGTGAGAGATTTGACAAAGACACAACAAACTAAGAGGTTGTTCTGCTCGAAGAAGTGAAACGCAATGGAGAAGTTTACAAAGCTTGTACTTGTCGTTGCTCTCATTCTTGCAACATCACTAGTGTCTCTTGAGGCAAGGAAACTGAAGGCTGACCCTGAGCCCAAGTATGAGCCCCAGACCTTTCCAGGGTTCCCCGGAGGGGCCAGCCTCCCCGGTTCCGGCTCGGGTTCACTTCCGGGTTTCGGGTTGCCTGGGTTCGGGCTGCCGGGTTTCGGGTCCACTCCGGGGATTCCCGGGATTGGCCAGCCATGAAGATATGGGGAGGTGCTGCTGGCTTAGCAGTAGTAAGAGGCTGGGCTTGGTTTGAACTAAATATTATGTCTTGTTTTTATAGTTGTTGTGTTGGGTTTTAGTTGGACAAGGGTTTGTTTATTAAAATGTGGCTTTGCTAATTGTTGTGGGGGCTTTCAGCTATGTAAGCTTGTTATTAATGATGTAAAATGTATTGAACTCAACTTATGGATCTTCTTTATTAAGTAATGCTACATTGTGGTTTGTTATATAGTATGAGAATCCACTAAATTTAAGGACTGATAGTATTGATTGAGGCTCACTTTTATCAGAGTTCTCATATGCAAATCAAAATATCCTTGAATATCATGTTTGTTCACTAAAGATACCTCAGAGTTTTTATCACACTAAAATACCTCAGGTGCTAATTTTGAGGCTATTTTAGTGAAGAGATCCCCTTTAAACCATAGTTTAAGGTTATTTTAAGGTATTTTGATGAAAAACTAAGACAGTTTAGGCTATTTTAGTGTAATTCAGCCAAACAAAATTCAACTTTCACTATGAGAAGAACTGTTTTCTAAAGAAGGTGACAAGCGTTTTCCAGATTTACTGCAGTTGGAAGGGACGACCTTGCACCGCTCAAGGAATAGCTTACTCAATTATGGATATCATAATGGATTTTGTTATTTACCAAAAAAGATTTTGGATTTTGTTTGTCTTAACAACTAACACCGCCAACTTTGCTTTAATAATACGATAAAGAGGATAATAGGATGGTGAACATTCATCTAAGATAGATGTGAACAGTCGCGTCCCAAAGGGGTGGGTCCCTGGGTTTAAGTGAGACGGGATCCATCCTAAGGTCATGTTTTGCACTCGCATCCAAGCTTGGTTGTGACATTCACTATCCTATTTTTCCCGAGGATAAATTTTATATAGTATAACCGAACACTTGGGATTTTTAAGATGTCATAATTAAACTTAAAAAATGCTATGATTCCTCTTTGTAGAGTATTTTTGTCAAAAGCGTGAAGGGTATTTTCACCGAAAATTACCATATCCGTTTTCACTGAAAATTACCTTATCCGCCGATGTGGGACTGTTTAGCCTGCCTACAAGATCATTTTTGGGCTTTTCATTCCATTTGTGTACTAAATGAGTTATAAGAAAACACTTGCATTTTCTACAATATTTACCATTTTAATTGAGGTCAATGCCTTTTTAAAAGTTGACTGATGCTATCTAAATAATCTGCAAGTTTAGATGGTGCTTTCTAAAATTCACCTTAGACAGTGCAAATTTGTTTCTAAGTTATAACATCAACTGGTGTTGCGAGCAAGTCCTGGCAAATTTTCCATTAGTGGTGATAGTTTACTTCAACATTTCACCAATTAGCATTCGGTATAATACACCAAGAGAGAGAAAAAATAGTTAAAAAGGTGATAAAAAGTTGCTAAAACCCAAGAAAATACCAGAGAGCTATAAAAGCAGACATAAACAGGGACCGAACATTAAACAAAACAGGCCAACTGCAAATGAAAAATGAACAAATTTGTTTTTTCTGATCCCTGAAAAAATTCTTCTATCTGCATAAATTAACACCAAGTATCATATAAAATCTCATGGCTCCATAAACTCCATGCATTCAGCATTGTCACAAAAAGACCTGCAACTTTTCCAGCAACTCCAAAACAATTCACCAGCCTGCACTCAAAGTCACAAGTCTCTTGTAAGCCCAAACCAACACCTCGAGCACTACCCACAATTTGGCACTGTAATAACAAAAACAAACCACCACCGACTGCACACATTATACAGCTTCATAATCCCCCCTTATTTTCTCTGCAGAAGAAAATCACAAAAATGTTTTAGCTTCTTCGCGCCATTGTTCTTCCAAACTCCTCGAACAGGTAAACCATCGGCCTCCCTGTCCCTAGATTCATCTTCCGTGCGCTCCGGACTCGAATTTGCACGCGCATCGGCAGCTGCTGAGCTTTCGCCCAAACACACACTATTGAATTTCAAGATCTTTTTGCGTTGCTTACTGCTTTCGCCACCGCCACCACTTTGGTTTTGGCTAGAGCTAGCACTTGTCATACTCTGTTCTCTGCTGTTGCTGCTTGAATTAGCCAAATTCACACTCGCAAAGTGCATGGGAGTTTGAATTACGGTTCGAGCTTCGATACCCATCCTTGGACAAAACCTCCACCTCTTCTTCTTCCTGATATTTCTTTTTCAATTGTAGCTTTTGCACTGAATCAAGAAAGCTATCAGCTAATTCATCTTTTCCCTTGCCTTTTCCTTTCTTCTTTTGATTTCTAGCCTCTTTAGAGCTACCAGCGTCAGTATCGACATTTTCTTACAAAGCCTGAACATTCGCATCATAAGCATCAAAGAGCTCCTGCTTTTTTGAAGGGTCAGGGCATAGCCGGGCGGGTTCAGGCACAAGATGCATTAATCCAAACTGCTCAGCATAAGAAATATATTCCCACGTATTAAATGCTGCGTATCTCTCCTCATCGTTCCCTAAACCAATACGGATCTGTTCTATTAAAGACTTGTTTGTTGTCTGCTCATCTTCCTCAGGAGGCATAACTTGTTTCCCGACTTGTTTTGGAGCATCAACAAGATTAGGAGCTGATGAAGAATGCCTCATCCAATTTCCACTAGCTGCGCTCCACGAGGAATTTGAAGAGTTAGGAGATAAAAGGCCATTTTGTCTCACCGATGTAGAAGCTTTAGATGTTATAGGGCCTTGGTTTTGTGCAGGTCTAAGCTCAGGAAAACTCGAAGATTTTGACGAGGCAAGAGTACTTTCCGATGACCAAGGCCGAGGAGTATGAATAACCTTCACTTTTCCTTTTCCACGATTAAGTCGAGATGCAAGGGTACTGTTCAAGCTTGATGCTACTTGTTTTGATTTGTTGTTTTCTTTAGCACCAGGGAGAGGCGGAAATAATTCTTCTCCAAGTCTAGTACTGGATTGTTGATGAAGAGCATGGGCATATCTAGAGGGAGGCTCCGGTGGGCCCCGATCTGTCAAGGGAGGGAAATAAGAAACTTCTAAAAGATGGGTATCGGAGCCTGAGTTGGCAATGGAAGTTCATGAGAACCTGAGGCTCTATCAGGTTGGCTTGACAGCCCCGAGTCGATAATGGGTCGAGAATTAGAAGATGATTCGCAGACGCTACCATCTGCAATTGCTGTATCGAGGCTGGGTTGAATAGCCATGGACAAATCGTTGCTAGATGGTTCAAGTCGGAATCCACGTCCTCTCCCTCTGATCCTGATCATTATTTCTTCAATATCTGAAGCTTGTTGGTATCTGAAAATGAGAGAATTATGAAAATGAGGAAAGCTTTGATAAGACGAGCATAAATACAAGGGGGCGATATTAATAGTTTGAATGGCTTATATATATATATATATATATATATATATATATATAGAGAGAGAGAGAGAGAGAGAGAGAGAGAGAGTTGGTCCTATGAGGCCGGACCTCATTTCTTATTTTGAGGCCAAACTTTCTAACACACAACCCGCCGTGTTTTTCACCGATTCATACCGTCCAGTTCTCTCTACATGTTTTAAATAGGTCGTGTATTAAATTTCATGAGATTTGAAGATCTTTAACACATTCATCAAGTGTACCAAAAATTCTTCGGCTTTTCGGTGAATGAAAAATGCGATTTCTTGATGGTTGTGTTTGAGATCTTCAAATCTCGTGAAATCATGTATGCAACCTATCTAAAACGTGTAGATCAAAATGAACGGTACAGATCGGTGAAGTGTTAGAAATTTTGGCGTCAAACTAAGAAATGGGGTCCGACCTCATAGGATCGGCTATATATATATGAGGTTAATGGGGGAAAGATGCCATAGGAGGGGATTTCCTCCTATGGCGTCGGAAAAATGCACCATTCGTGAATTTTTTCGACGATCGGCATACATCACCTTTATTTTTATCATCTAAGATGTGGATACACCAAATTTCATGTGATTATACCATTTTTTCACCGTTGATTTAGTTGGTGCAAAATTAATGGTTTACCGACAATAAAACATTATACATTGCTAATTCAACGGTGAAAAAGTGGTGGAATCACATGAAATTTAGTGTATGCACATCTTAGATGATGATGATGATGGATGCCGATCGTTGGAAAAAATGGCAAGGGTTGTATTTTTTCGATGCCATAGGAGGAAATCCCCTCCTATGGCCTCTTTTCTCTATTATTCTCTCTCTATATATAGGGTAATGATCCAGTGAGACGTTTTCTTATGTGAGACAAATGAGACGCTCCATAACACCCTATCTCACGTGTATTTCACCGATCCAGACCGTTCACCGTATCGATTTTCATGAGATTCCTACACCTCTAGCACATACGATCAAGTGAACGAAAAATGAACGTCTATTGGTACTCTGAAAAATGATATCATCGATCGTGCGTGCTAGAGGTGTAGGAATCTCATGAAAATTGATACGTAGGGTATGCGTGACAAGCAGATCATAATTTGGATCGGTGAAATACATGGGGATAGGGTGCTATAGAGTGCATTTCATTTGTCTCATATAAGAAAGCGTCTCACCGGATCATTACCATATATATATATATGGGACCGGTCCTAGGTACAATGTTGGATAAAATTTTTTTATCAACTTTAACCGCTTCTTTAAGAAGCGATTAAAATCAAACGGTCATGATTTAACCGGTTGACATCAAAGATATTTTATTTAACAAATATGAACCGTATAAATTTAACCGCTACTTTAAGAAGCGGTTAAGATCCAACGGGTCTTAGTTAACCGCCACTTTCCAATGGGTCTTAGTTAACCGCCACTTAAAGTGGCGGTTGAAAATCAATATTTAACCGCTACTTAAGTAATTTTATTTTCTGGCGGTTGAGAAATATACCACCTTTCGATTTTCAATCCTAAAGATCGACAGAGCACTCTGCTTATTACTCAACGAAATTTTTCGAAATGATCTGTCGATTTTGGAACCCAGCTTCCGCCAGAGCACGTCTGCTTCTCCCTCAACGAAGTTTTTCAAAGTCGTCGTGGTCAATTTTTTACTTCTAAGTTTACATGTGCTAGCATGTCGATTAATATAGCCTATCAGTGGACTATCCCTGATTATAAAGAAGAAAATGAAGGATTAACAGTGGAAACAGACGAAGATGAATGCTTGAAAAAACATATTATTGTTATCGACCTAGTAACTCCTGAAGGAAAAAATTCCGAGCTTATATCATCAACTAGTGGAAGCAAATGCACGAATGTTTCTACTCCTAAAGTTGAGTTTTCTACTCCTGAAGCTGATGCGCATTATAGTCATTTATGTAACGAGTTCAATATACTTACCATGAAAAGTACCGCGTCAGAGAATGGATACAAAATTATACTTGTGGAAATGTCTAAACTTGCAATACAACTATCTGAACTTCCAATTGAAATACCGAGTGTGAAGGAAGGCTTGGTAGATGAAGCAAATTTGAAATAGGTGAAAGATAATATTTTCAAAAATACAAAATCTTTTGCAATCCAACACTAGGGGTCGTAAAAAAAATCGGATTAAAACTTGGCTTGATAAGAAAAATAGCGAGGGGAAAAAACTGAAGAGAGTATTGCACAGGATGCGGCCAATTAGCATTCCATAACAAAAGAACTTGTCCAAATAAACAAACACAACATGTAGAAGACATACATCCTGATCAACCGAGTCCATCATGAGACTTGAACGAACCGTCTGGTTATTCAGAATAGTTTATTGTAAATGAATGACATTTATTATAAATGAATGATTTTTTATGTAAAGGAATGATCCTTGATGCAATATTGGTTGTTGATATTGGATGTGTGAATTAATGATGTTGCTGATATTGATTGTGTCAATCAATTGTTAAATTTGTCGGTGCAGAAAATATAACCTCTACTTTAAATAGCGGTTACATATGAGCTCAAAAAGTAACCTCTTAAAGAAACAGTTATATAGTCAGTGAGCTCAAATTATTATTAGGTCAAAATTAAACCGCTACTTAAAGTAGCGGTTAAATAATGTGCTATCTATGATCTCAAAGAATAACCACAGCTTAAAAAGACGGTTAAATTGTCGTTCAACTTAAATTATTAGTAGATCAAAATAAAACTGCTACTTTAAGAGCGGTTAGATATTTCCTGGCGTGGTTAAATAGTCGGTGTGCTCAAAATAGTCGGTGAGCTCAAAAAAAATAACTTAGTGTGCTTACAAAAGCGGTTAAACAGTCAGTGAGCTCAAATAATTAGTTGACCAACATTAAACTGCTACTTAAAGCGGGTAAATTTCTGCTGGAGTGGGCTCAAAATATAACTGCCAGTTTAAGTAACGGTTAAATATTGAGCTCAAATGTATTCATTTTCTCGCAAATTATCTACGGCAAACAAATATCAAACTTCAGATGCAAACATCATCACACTTCATATGTACAAAATATCAACAAACTTCAATACACATCATATATAGTTGGAGAATAAAACTAAATATCATATTTATTACATCATTTAGGTAATGTCTGTGAAATCTAAAAATTCATTGACCATCACACAGCCACACATATACAATCTAAAATTATTACATCATTTTGGTGGGTTAAGGTATAGCTTTCTTTAAGATCTGAAGCCTGTCTTTATATAGCTAGTTTGTTAGCCGTCTTTTTGTCGTTTCCTGTAGAAATCGCCGTTTAAATCGTGTCATTTGCTTCAGCTGGCATTTTAAATGAGATGGCATCATCTTTGTATGTGTTTTATTAACCTCTCTAATATGCGACATTGAACAAGCTTTGTTCTTAAAAAGCATACGAGAAATGTTAATCAAACACAAACAAAGATGATATCCCTTCATTTAAAACGCCAGCTGAAGCAAATGGCATAGTTTATAAGACGATTTCTACATGAACCGACAAAAAGACAGCTAACAAACTAGTTATAAGCCGTGTCATTTGCTTCCGTTCGCGTTTTAAATGAAGCGACACCATTTTTGTATGAGTTTGATTAACTTTTCTAGTATGCCTTTTTTAGAGCAAAGCTCGTTCAATTCGCTTACTGGGTTCGTTTCCATTGCTTCAACTGAAGTTAAGGCAATGGAAATGAACCCAGTAACCGACATTGAACGAGCTTTGTTCTTAAAAAACATACGAGAAATATTGATCAAACACAAACAAAGATGGCGTCCATTTAAAACGCCAGCTGAAGCAAATGACACGGTTTATAAGGCGATTTCTACAGGAACCGACAAAAAGACGGCTAACAAACTAGTTATAAAAAGACAAGTTTCAGACCTTAAAGAAACCTATACCTGGACTCTAAACATTAGGAAGTCAGAATAAACGCTCAACTTCAGCTACGTCACAGTATCCAGATCATTCTTCTCGAAGAAATTTGGATGCAAAGATATCGGTGATGGATTGGAATGCTGGAAAGGATATTACCAGTCGCATTCCTATGTTGTATCTAATCGCTTCAACCCATTAGTAAGAACCACACCTGGCGGGCCCTCAGGCCCAGTAGATTCTGGGGCCCATCAGAGAAACTGAATCTAGATCATTCTTTGCGAATACATTAGGAAGCCAGAATGAGCGCTCTTCTGACTTTACATCACAGTATCCAGATCATTTTTCGCGAAGGAGAAACGATTCTCAATACTATTTACATGCAACAAAAGGAATCGTTCCATGTTTTGAATGTGAAGGACGATCAATGTTGGTTACTGGGTTCATTTTAGGAAGCCAGAATGAGCGCTTTATCGTCGGATGTGTCCTTCATAAGTAGTTGGTCCCGAAACCAGAATGAGCTTTTGAAAAGAACTCCGTGGTATCGAAGCTTTGCAGGAAACACATATCAGAGATTAGAATGGGGAGGACGTTCAATGTCGGTTACTGGGTTCGGTAGAAACTGCAGAAAAACACATAGCAGAGATTAGAAGGAGAAAGTTCTCCATACAAGTTAGTATACTTAACAAAATGATGATGTTACTCAAATTCATAATCCAACATCAGCCTCTTCAACAACAGCAAGTCCTTCCATCTCCTAAAAAGACTATACTTAGTAAAATTCCATATCCTTAACAAAAAAGCTCGTTAACCCTAATTTAGATCTGAAAACCCCAACAAAAATCCCCCAAAAATTAGCAAACCCTAAGCCGAAGAACCAAATTATAAATCAAAACAAAAAATAAAAACTACCATAACCGTAACAAAAATCAAAGGAAAAATTAATAAACCCCAATTTAGATCTGAAAACCCTAACAAAAAATCCGCCAAAAATTATCAAACCCAATACTAATTAAAATAAATAATCTACCTTATAAAATCGATCCACAAATCAAGAGAAATCCAGCAATAATCACAGTAAAAATCATAGCACGTGTCGCAGTAAAAATCATCGCAACAAAAATCATAGCAAGAGTCGCGATAAAAAATTAACCCTATGCTCTTTATATTAAATGAGAACCACTCCTTAAATTAGCTCTAAATCTAAATCGTTCGATATCGCTACTTTAAATAGCGGATAAAATTAACGATTCAGATTTGTTGGTAATAATACTGGATTAAATTTCAACACTTAATGAACTAACCGCTACTTTAAGTAGATGTTAAATCTTAACTGATCGATCTAACCACTACTTTAAATAACGGATAAAAGTAATTGTTCAGATTTGTTACAAAAAAATACTAGATCAAATTTCCACAACTTAATGAACTAACCGCAATTTTAAGTAGCTGTTAAGTTTGAACCGTTCGATCTAACCGCAACTTTGTAGCTGAGCGAGGTTGAAGGCAAGAAATCTTTTGTTGGAATTCGACAATCTCAATATATTACACAAACAGATCAAAAGAGTGCTAAAGGGTGAGATTGATGAGAACAGAAAGGCTGTTGATCAAAATACGGGGGAGAAGACCGTGGGGGAGGAGCCAATGTCGGGGATGAAAATGTTGATAAGACGGTTGGAAAAACGGTGGAGATGGGGACCGTTATTGATCTCTAGTTTGAGGTTCAAACAAGTGTTATCAGAGACGAAAACTTGTATGCTAACTTGGAAGATATAACCCACAGAGTTGAAACAGAAATATCTTTTGAACAAACCGAATCGACAGTGGTAATTAGCAAGGAATTACCGATCTATAAACCTCTTATTGCGAATCGACCTGAGATCGTCATTTGTCTAGTGTGAGTTCCAACTGTACTTATATTACCACCCTACCACAGCTCTACTGAGTCGAGCAAACAGATTTTAGTTAGGTACAGTCCCAAGCCACATGAAGGCAGTGAACGATCGGAAGAGATTCGTCTTTCCCAGTATAGGGAGTCAATATTATGCCGTGTTCGGTTGGCTATCACCATAAATTCCTAGGCAGGGTGGATGAGATTTACTGATAGAAGATCAGTAAATTCTCGGTAGGTGCTGAGCTTGACACCGACACAACTTATCGAGTTATTAGGGGTCCACATTATCCATCCCCTAGACCCGATATGTTATACTCTTAGACAAAGAGACTAGAATGTACAGAGATTGTCACTTACAGGTTTAGTAGGAATACTGATGAGCTTGCTTGTCGACCTTCCTTTCGTTCGATACCCGGGTAGCCATTACGTACAGCTAGTGTCACTGACGTGCTTGTGATTAAACCCACTGCAAATGTATTGTCAAGTCTTTAGAGTCCAACATAAAGGGTTTCCCGATTCAGGCAAAACAATGTAGTGTGCATATTTTGACACGTACGGGGGTTCGATTAAACACGTGTACTTGATACACATACTTTAATCGGACGTTTTGATGATATTTGCAAGTTTGAAAAATAGCCGGATCATTGTGAGCTAGTATTATCTCTTTTAGTATTTGTATTTTGATACGAATACGGGTAATTATAGGAATACGAGTATTTGTATGAATATATATGTGTATGGATTCATACACATTCTTTTCTACTCTTTTGGATTGTATGAGAAGTGTGGACCTGTGACTCACTTGTGTGAGTCACACTTCCACTTTCTTTACGAAGAGATAGGAGGCAAGAGGAAAATTGGATGAATCTTAGTTTTAATCCAAATCTTTTTCTCTCCTCTCCTCTCTCATATAAGCTTAAAAAAAGAAAAAGAAAAGAAAGAAAATGGGAGAAAGATAGCGCAAGAGATAAACATCCACTACATCTCTCACACACCATTCTTAGCAAGCTTAGTGTGTGAGTTGCTTTACTTGATTTTTAGATGTGAAGCAAGAGCTTGATTCGAACTCCCTCAGATGGATTATCTTCGGCAAGGTCGATCGGCGTAAAAGCTTATTCTCGACGACTACGAAGCCTAGCTATAGCTCCATGAAGGAGTGTAGGGATCTTCCGCAATAAGGCAGACACGATACAAAGATAGCAAGCCCCCCACCTTGTATGTTTGCTTTGCTAGTTTAGTATTTGGAATTGATTCTAGGGTTTTGGTCGCTAGTGCTTGCATAAAAGCTTTTGTTTTCGCTTCCATCTTGGCCACGAGTATTGTGGCGCGAACACTAGGGACCTTAAAATGGTATCTAAGTTGCAAGAGTTACAAGGCAATGCCGACCTATGAGGGTTCTCACTGTGTGACTGTGGCGAAGCGCATACTCTTATCCCTAAGGTGTCCCGTACGGAGGGTCCGGCGGATTCTAAGTAGTTCTGCGGGACTAGTTGGTGCAACGGTGACCTCATGGGATGGGGTGCGCTATCTGACTATAACATGGTATCGTTGCCGACCTATGAGGGTTCTCACCATGTGACAGCAGTAGCAAAGCGCGGGCTCTTACCCCTAAGATGCCCCGTGCGAATTGGTCCTGCGGGATGTAGTCTGTCGTGAAGGGATAACGTAAAAAGTAGCTGCTAAGGGACTTTTGGACACAACGACGAGCTTCCGCTGCGCTGCCTGACCCAACAGTGGTATTAGAGCCATACCAATACTTTAACTAGTTGTAGATGATGTTTACGTTTCAAAATCGAAATTTTATCCGTATTAAGTTTCAAATTCTCTTTCTGTTAGTTTTTCAAAACGGCAACTGAAATTTTTTTAATGTTTGTCGTTGATGTAAGAAAACATGGCACAAAACTCGAGGACCTAATTCATATTCATAGCCGACTAAATATTCATTTTAGCGGACCGAGACTTCCCAATTTTGTCATTAAGTCCCTGGATTTTGGCACAGGCTTGAAATTGAAGAAACTTGATTTTTGGGATACTTCCTTTTTACCCGGATTTCATTTTATGTTATCTTTGTTTTCGGGCAAAATGGAAAGCTTTTCGGTCGATACTAATGCATCGTTTATAATCTGTAGTTTTGTATATGTGTTGGAGAACGTCGTCTAATTGCTATATGTTCGATTAGACGGAATGGCGCATATGTTATTACTTGTTCTTGTGATGTCTATATCTTTTGATGGTTTAACTGGATTGTCTTGACAGACAGTCCCTCGTGTGATGATGTTTGTACAGTTGATTTGAATGTATATTCTTTTATTCGGAACGAGCAGCCGACTTGTGGTCATCGTTGCTGCTTGATGTATATTCTTTTATTGGGACACGTCCAGATTGAGTTCGTTATCGCCATTGTATATATTTCTTTTCTGTACTGGACCAACCCGGGAGAATTGCTCAAGTAGCCGAGTTCTGGAGTGCGGTAGATGATCGTCTCATGGTGTTTGAGACAGGGCCGCCTCGCTCTAAAATTGGCGGATTGCTCGCCGCACTTGTAGGGGTTTAGGATTGATCCAAGGAAGAGTGCTCAAGTTACCGGATTCCAAAAAATGTCAGGTGGCCCATTCATGACATTGAGTGCAGATTGCCTCACTTCCAAAATTGGCGGATAACTTGTCGCACTCGTGGAGGTCTTGACTCGATGTTGTACGAGCTATCCACACGACCGGAGAACGTTGGTTTTTGTTTGCTGTTCAAACGAAACACGAGACTCCTAGCTTATCCGGTATTTTATCGTGATTGTTGTTTATCGCATGCATGTGATGATATATATATATATATATTATGCTTTTATATGTTTTGCATCCGCACTAGCCATGTTTCCGTCCTAACCATAAGGTGAAGACCCGGGACCCCGTGGCGAATGTGGCTGGCATATAAAGCATGCTATTTTTGTTGTTTCTGTTGTAGCTAGAAACTTAAATGATGGGATTGCAATATATGTTTAATGCAAGGAAAACAAAACTAAATAATGTCGGAACAAATTTTAAAATTACTCGGTTTTCTTCAAAACCACTCATTTACTCGAGTTCCTTCAACGATATCAAGTTCATTACGTTAAATGTTTTTCGCCAAAAACCAGCTATAGCCCTCCGTCATTTCAGATGAGTAGTACTTAATATTCGTGCTGTGTATATTGACTTAGTCAAGACGTAGTGTACGGTAGCTAAGTGATACTTGTTTGTAGCATGAGATGTGATTATCTAGGAGTCGCATAGCGGATGGGTCTAAATTAATTCAGGATAATAACGGGTTGAACTTGATTAGCAGTTGTGATATGTTGACCTAGTCAAGGTCACAAGCCTTTAGGGGTAAAAACCATTTCGGCAGTTTCAAATATAAGGGAAATTTGCCAAGTATGCGCATACCTTCTGAAGTGTGGTGATTTTGATTTGCTCCACCAAGGTTATCACACGATGATAGTTTGGTCCCGATTCTCACTGATGAGTAGGTATTACTCCCGGGAGATTTTCAGTTCAAAAGTAGCTAACCCATTAGGTGTCTAGAAAGGTGTTAATATGGTTATGTCTCTGCGGAAACAGGGTTATTTAATTAGGTCCGTACGAAAGCACATAGAGCCTCCCTCGAAGTACCAACACTGGCCTGGCTGAACGAGAGATTTTCAGTTCACAATTAACTAATCCTGATTAGATAAATTAATAAACCAATCTAATCTTGATCAAGTGCACGCTGAGTGTTTCTTCTCTCTCTGACTGAGCCTAAACTAAAACTCATAAACCGAGTTAACCGAACCTTTTTACAAACTTTGGATTTGGATTGTCATGACTCACGACAAAATCGCATATATCCCTGTCACTCCTACTTAACCTTTTGGATCCTCCAGAACACTCCTTATTACTGCGGATGTCCATATTGCTTGGAATGTCCATCTTATTCAGTTACATACGAACTTGAAGAAGTTGCTTCAGTCTGAGAATGGCCTCAGGTTCTGAAAAAATTGAATTGTACAATTCGGTCGTCCCCCTTCTTTACATTCTCTCAAGTTGAGAGCTCCTTATATAAGGAGCACCAGTTACACTTGTTAGATAGTCTTCTTTCAAATCTTAGGCAGGTACCAAAAGACAGAGAAGGAAGAAAACCAAATAGCTTAAGTTGATGTACAGAAAGTAAGATGCGAAGACATATAAAGGGATTGCAAAGGAAATTGCAACTAATGTCATAAATCTGGGGAGTGGAAAAGGCATTATTAAGAATACCCCGCCACCCCCTTGAAACATTTTACTGTTTCAGTTTTTCTGTGCGGTTGTAATTGAAAACTGTTTCCTAATTAATTCTGACTCCTGATTATATGTATAACGGATAAAAATCCCACATCTGTAGAGTGTTACAGACGCCGAGGAGTAAAATAATGGAAAATGAATGATTTGATCCTCAATATCGGAATTTGTAGCAATTGATGAAACTGGATTAAATCTGCCTAACGGCAAATATTTGGTTTTGAATAACCATTGTTATACACCAATTTTTAAAACTAATATATCTGTATCTTTATTTTATAAAGTGGGATATAATTTTTTGAAAGTTGTGTTCTGGACATTACCTTTATCAGTTGAGAATAAAGTAAGGTGCATTGAATAACGGTATAGACGTTCTTAACCAAAATACAATTCTTAACTTACAACAGACGGAGTATGAGTTGGTAAACTCATAGGACTTATACAAAGTGATGTATGTTGTACGGTGTCCTTTAGGACAAGGGGATGGTACTCACTTCATTCTGTTCTGCCTATGAGTTCTCTAGTTTTTAGACATGCATTCGTTGAAATGCAAGGTCCAAAGATTTTGAAAGTTCCTAGGGTATAAGAATTGGGGTTAATGCTGGGGTTAATGCCAAATTGGAATTATGGAGGCAAACATTGGAATCTCGGGGGTTCAGATTGAGCAGGTCCAACACAGCATATATGCATTGCAAATTTAGTAGACAGAGAAGTCAAAACCATACTGGTATAACATTGGAAGGGCAAGAGATATCACTGAGCGATCATTTTAGATATTTAGGTTCCATCATCCAAAAAGTTGGGGAAATCGATAATGATGTTAATCAAAGGATCTAAGCTGGTTGGTTGAAATGGAGGAGTGCAACATGGATTTTGTGTGATCGCAACTTTCCGTTAAAATTGAAAGGGAAGTTTTATCAGAGCGTTATTCAGCATGCCTTATTATATGGTACAGAATGCTAGGCTCCTAAAAAGCATCATACACAGAAGATGCACGTAGCGGAGATGCGCATGATTCGTTGGATGTGCGGTAACACTAGAAAAGATAAGGTGCGAAATGAGAATATTCGTGCAAAAGTTAGTGTAGCACCTGTGGAGGAGAAGATGCGGGAAAACCGGCTAAGATGGTTTGTTCATGTGCGACACAGACCTATGGAAGCACCGGTTCGACGAATAGATACTCTCGATATGGGCAAAGACAAAAGGGCAAAAGGGAGACCGAAGAAAACACGGATGGAGATGATACGAAACGATATGGTTGCCAAAGGCCTAAATGAAAGTATATTGTTCGATAGGAGTGAGTGGAGGCGGAGGATTCATGTGCAGGACCCGACGTGATTCTCATGTTGGTTCATGTAACCTACCCCATATGCTTGGGATAAAAGGCTCGGTTGTTGTTGTATAGGGTATAAGAATAAAGTAGAGAACCATACGTTGGAAGTATCAAAATTCTTCAAAGTGATCGAAAATGTAGATACTTATGCCGGGCATTCCGTCGTAGTAATATTGAGAATTTCATTCTCACATGTTACTCATCCGTGGATGCGCTCCTTGATGAGTAATGTCGTATGGCCTTCTTCTATTTAGGTGATATGGTTCCATGCAACTGGAAACAGTTGCATGCCAATTGAATATGGTTCCATCTAAATTAGTGCATTTGATTTTATATGAACATAGAATGGAAGTATATCATAAGATTGTTAAGATATGAAGTTGTCTGATTTCCGTTTAAAAGCAGAATACGGATATACTCAAGATACGTTTCAGTAATGACAGTTTGTGGATTATCCCAAGCATTTACAGGGGTTTTCTACTGTTAGCAAGATCAATAGTTGCATTGTTCTAGACTTACTATCTTTTTATAAAAGGAATCTTTTTGCAAAGGAATTAGTTGGAGTATGGTATAACTGGAAATGATTCTTGAACCACAAACGATTACTGAAAATTTAGTAGAACCTAAGAATTCAATTGGACCGACAAGCCATTAACCGCTTCGCAAATTTAGTGGGTGACCTCAGCCACCCGAAAGATACTTCGGTTTTCTTGTAGACGGTAACATGGAGGTTTACATCATGGTGATGATGACCCTACTTATCACTTTTGCTATTCATGACTCTGAGATCTGATAGGTAGATGACTATAAATCCTTTCTAATGGGAATTTACGAGTGTACGTGTATATGACTCTGCCAGAGAGTTGTCGTAGTCAGTGGGGGCAGCGTAAGGTATGCAAGTTGCTTATGTCTATTTATAAATTAAATCAAGCATAGCGGAGCTGGATCATCTGCTTTGATGTGATAGTCAAGATATTTGACTTCATCAAGACAACAGATGAACATGGTATGAAAGATGTAGGGAGTAATGTTCTGGTATCTAGATGACATACTCCTGATAGTAAGTGATGTTCCTATACTACAATCGGTCAAACTACGGTTGTCATAAAAGTTTCTCCATATAAGATCTGAATAATATATCAGAGAATTCTGACAACTATATCTATGTCGACTGATCTAGATTTAGGAAGTGTCCCAATCAGAGTACTTGAACACCATTCTAAAAAGGTTTAGAATGGACAACTCCTGGCACAGTAGTTTACTCGCATATGGAGTCACCCTCTCTAAAGAGATGTCTTCTAAACTGATAAGGAGAGGAACTCGTATGAATGGCATACCATTTGCTTGAACATTTAGGTCAATCATGTGATGTCATATACCAGACCAGATATAGCTTTTGCACTTACAGTAATACACAGATATTAATCCAATCCTGAAGAAACTAAGAAAAGCAGTGAAAAACATAAGAGAATGTTTCTAGTATAAGGCAATGCCAGCCTTCTAAAGGAGGCAGTTACCTGTTATGGCTTCCAAGATGACCTAGATGAGAGTGGCTTTCAAAGTTATAAGTTTACCCTTTTCTGAGGGGCAATATGTTGGACAGGGTTTCAAGCAGAACACTAAGGTTGACATGGCGCATGTTGCTAATTATGATCAGTGAAAGATAAGTCCCAAGAAATTTGTTGGACAAAATTGTTCATTTATGAACTTGGTCCCATTAGTTATCCAAACAAATTCTAAGGCAGGGTATCGCTCAGTTCGGAGAATAGTTGAGCATCACGAAGTTTTGATATAAAGAGATTAAATTAGAAACATTATAGTGGCTCTACTCACTGAGGCCGTTTCTCGAACATACGAGTTGTTAGTATAGAAGTTGGGTATTCGGTAGCACACGAGCTGTGGGTATATGATACCGCAATAATTGGTCTTAAGTGCAGGTGAGAGATTGTTGGATATAGTGTCTTCAAGACAATTATTGTAATTGCAAGTAGGCAATTATGGTAATTGAAGGATCTATATGGTTAGAACAGTCTTGCTCAAGATGATAGTGTGTTATCTGGTTTGTCTTTATCATTTATGTGTATATATTTTACTTATTATTACTTATCGCTAATACATAATGATAAAACCCATAGAATCTTTACTTGACTACCAGGGTTATGATGGCGATCATACTTGTGAGAGCTGGATAGTCCATAAACACATCCTTAAATATCCCTAGTTCTAGGAATATCGAGACTGGGCATCGATATTCCAGATTAGACTAATGTATACGTTTCTAGACCCTGACATGGGACTGTGGCAGGCCTCATAGTCATTGGTGCGTTGCACCTAAGATTGTATACGGGTGCTCACGAGGGGTGAGTACAACAGACGGACTCGCCGAAAACTTCTAGATGGTATTATACCTATCGTCAGATAGCAATTCTCTGGTGACATGATTACAGATAGTCTGTTGACCTGAGATTGTCATTTGTCTCGTGTGAGTTCCCAAAGTACTTAGAATACTACCCTACCATGGCTCTACTGAGTCGGGCAAACAGGTTCTAGTTGGGTACAGTCCCGAACCACAGGGAGACAGGGGAGCAATCAAAAGGGATTCGTCTCTCCTGATATAGGGAGTCGATGTCACGCTGTATTCGGTTAGCTATCACCATAAATCCTTCGCCACGGTGGAAAAGAATTACTGATAGGAGATCAGTAATTTTTCGGTAGGTGATAAATTTGGCACTGGCACAACTTATCGGGTTATTAGAGGTCTGATGTTATCCACCCCTAGACCCGGTATGTGATACTCTTAGACGAAGAGACCAAACTGTACAGAGATTGTCATTTACAAGCTCAGTGGGGGTACAGACGTGCATGCTTGTCGACCTTCTTTTCGTTTAATACCTCGGTAGCCGTTACATACAGCTAGTGCCACTGACGTGCTTGTGGTTAAACCCACTGCCAGAGTATTGTCAAGTCTTTAGAGTCCCACAGAGAGGGTTTTTCGGTTCATGCGAAACAATTTAGCGTGCATATTTTGATACGTACAGAGGTTCGATTAAACACGTGTACTTGATGCACATACTTTAATCGGACGTTTTGATAATACTAACAGGTTTGAAAGATAGCCGGATAATTGTGAGTTAGTATTATATCTCTTATTTTCTCTCTTTTGGTATTCGTGGTTTTATACGAATACGGGTATTTGTATTTTGGTACGATATTCGTATCAAGACACGAATACGGTATTCACATCGAGACATGAATATGGGTATATGAATTTGAGGCATATCCAGGCGTATGTATGTGCGTGTGTATGGATTCATACACATTCTTATCTACTCTCTTTTGGATTGTATAAGAAGTGTGTGTACTTGTGACTCACTTATGTGAGTCACACTGACTCACTTTCTCTACAAAGAGAGAAGAGCAAGAAGAAAATTGAATGAGGCTTAGTTTTAATCAAAATCTTTTTCTTCCTCTCCTCTCCTCTCCCATGTAAGCTTAAAAAGAGAAAAAGAAAGGGAAGGAGAGAGCAAGAGATAAACATTCACTACATCTCTCACACCATTCTTTAGCAAGTTTAGAGTGTGAGTTGCTTCACTTGATTTTTAAATGTGAAGCTAGAGCTTGATTCGAATTCCTTAAAAGGAAAACATCTTCAGTAAGGTCGATTGGCGTGCAAGCTTGTTCACGACGACTACGGAGCCTAACTAGATTAAAACTAAGCCGGACATGGAGGAGTGCAGGGGTCTTCCGCAATAAGACGGACACGCTACAGAGGTAGCTAGCCCCTCACCTGTTAGTTATATATATACCCTAGAGGCCATTGTTGTACATATGATGTATATTATAGTGGATGCTTGGATATATATAGAGAGGACTTTCTTGTTCGACATGATAGTATGCTATTTGGTTTCACTTTGTCTTAACATGTTGACTTGTATTGGTTTACTGTCTTACTCTCACATGTTGATAAAGCCCTTAGAATATGTGCTCGACTACTAGGACTATGATGAGATCATACTAGTGGGGCCAGGGTAGTCCAAGAGTACATCCTATAACTGTTCCTAATCGAGAGAGTATCGAGACAGGGCATCGATACTCCAGAGTAGAATAGCGTATACGCATCTTGACCCATATGATGGGCGATGGATGATCCCATATCCATTGGTGTTTGACATCAAAGATGGTATATGGATGCTCAGTGGAGACTGAGTACACTGAACGGGCTCGCCGAGAACTCCTAGATGGTATTATACCTATCGTCAGATAGCAGTTCTCTGGTAACACTGGTACAGGTTAGTCTGTAGACCTGAGATCGTCATAGAGTCTTATGTGATTCCCACTGTGCTTTGATTTCCACCTTACCACGTTCATGAGAACGTGCAAAACGGTGGCTTTTGGGTACAGTCTCGAATCACATGGAAGCAATGAGCGATAGAAGAGGTTTCGTCTCTCCCGGTATTGGGAGTTGATGTTGCGTTGTGTTCGATTGGCTATAACTGGAAGTCCCTGACCAGGGCTGATATGGAGACCTACTGGTAAGTGTTATCAGTAGTTTCTTGACCCGTTATGAGCCTCACATCGACACGAATTATCGGTTACTGGGGTCTGACGTTTACCACCCCTAGACTGGATATGCGACATATCAGACGAAGAAACCGGATTGTACGGGAGTGTTACTGGTTGGATTCACAGGAGAATGTACATGCTTGCTTGTTGATCTTCTGATCGCTCAATACCTGGGTGGCTGTTACGTTTAGCTGACCGCTTGCAGCTTGTATGGGTTTGATATGACCATCACCTACTGCCGGCGTAATGACGATTCTTTAGAGTCCTGCACAAAGGTTTCCTGGCAGTAGGTGATGATCATATCAAACACACATATACTTTTGGTGTGAACTTTGGAAGCTTTCTTCGGACCAGAAAGCACGTTGTGAGCTTTATATCTGGTTGTCCTATCAACTTTTGAAACTTTCACGATATTAAATGATTGAGATTTCTGAAACACTACTTGAATCTTTTCAAATATACTATTGGTGTGAACTTTGGAAGCGTCTAATTCTAGTGACATATTTGTGGCACACATACGATCTTGCATAGCGTATCAAAATCCATTCTTTTCTCATGCTCGTATTGTATCCGTAGTACACTTTTCGTTTTCATAACTCTTTAATTGTGATGTTCCAATTAAGATGGACATCAAAAAAAGCATTCATGCTCTCACTACGTCCGGTTCGCATTCCTACAGAAAAATTTCTTGATGTATAAGCCAGTATTCTTTTCTCATGTAAACCGTACATTATTGAAAGTCATTTATGCGTACTAACTTAGTACTTTTCATCTAGCGCAGACCACTTGTCTTCAAATTTCTTAACTGTCAAACTTTTATCTATGCAACGTTTGTAGTCGTTTCGAAAACCGATATCTTAACAATATAAACTGTGTAATTTCTCCGGATACTTCTGACTAATGTGCCATATGCAATAATGATATCTTGTATTCGGAAACACCTTAGCAGTAGCATTTGTCATACCATGATCTTGATCGGTGATTATAAATAGCGGTGCCTTATTATTCATCGTAACTACTCATTGCTGAAACAACCAGGTGAAACTCTTCGGACTCATTCCGCATTAACGCCAAACCAAATATTTGTTATTTATAATGATGATTAATACCAGTGATGGGGCAAAAGGCATTTGATATTTGTTTTTTCGATACGTGGTGTCAAAAGTAATTGCATCACCGAAAGTTGTATAGAAAGCTTTAGAACGTGCATCGACGAATAAGGGGGTTTCGATATGATTTTCTTCATCGAATTTTACTACGTAAGTAAAATTAGGCTCATCAACTTGAATGGATTGCAAATAAGCTAAAATAGCTTAGAAATCTGATACATCCATAGATTGCTGTCGACGTACTTTTCTTAATTCACTCTACATCGTTTAGCCCGTAACCAAAATTCTCTACATCGCCATGGTCTTGTCCTAGTATCGTATATGTTTTGATTGGACCAACCCCACTATCCTTCAAATTACGGATTTGACTTCTGTCAAACTTAGAAATATTTTTGTGACAAGATAGGTATTGCACTATTAACTACGGTACAAATGGATGGTTGTGATCTTTCTGGTAAAAAATTACTTTCCATCGAGCGCCCTTTTTTTAATATACGAACTTCGCACTTGGATCTAATATAATTACTTCTCCAAAACGTCGAAAAAGATATTTTACGTTTTACATCAAGCTTAAAATGTTTAGGTTTTGCGGCCTTGTTACATTCATATAGTCTGGAGATAGGTTCAATTCTGCGAACTGCACGACGAGTAGAACAAACTCTAATAGCAAACCCCATGTTTCGAGCAGCATAAGCCAAATAACATTCATAGCATCTAGTGAATTGAATATCATGCCAATTTTAGGTTCTACCAAATCACTTGGTACACCTCGCTCGTTATTCTCATCAGGACTTACTTTAGGAGACGGCACATTCTTACATTTGCCTCCACACATTGGCGAGATAAACTCAACTTTAAAAGACAGAACATTCTTACATTTGCTTCCACTAGTTGACGATATAAACTCACTTTAGGAGTAGAAACATTCGTGCATTTGCTTCCACGAGTTGACGATATACTCAGCATTTTTTCCTTCAGGAGTTACTAGGTCGATAGCAATAATAGGTTTTTTCAAGTATTCATCTTCGTCTGTTTCCACTGCTAGTCCTTCATTTTCTTCTTTATAATCAGAGATAGTCCATTGATAGGCTATATTAATCGACATGCTAGCACATGTAAACTTAGAAGTAAAAAATTACCACAACCACTTTGAAAAATTTCATTGAAGCAGTTGACGTGCTCTGGCGGAAGCTAGGGTTCCAAAATCGATAGATCGCTTCGAAAAACTTTGTTGAGGAAGAAACATAGTGCTCTAGCAATCTCAAGGATTGAAAATCGAAAGGTGGTATATTTCTCAATCGCCAGAAAAAGAAATTACTTAAGTAGCGGTTAAATATTGATTTTCAACCGCTACTTTAAATAGCAGTAAAGTAGCGGTTAATTAAGACACGTTGGATCTTAACCGCTTCTTAAAGTAGCGGTTAAATTTACATGGCCAGATTTGTTAAATAAAATATTTTTGATGTTAACCGCTACTTAAATCAAACGTATTGAATCAGGACCGTTGGATTTTAACCGCTTCTTAAAGAAGCGATTAAAGTTGAACGGACATGATTTGTTGGATAAATTTTTTTCCAATGTTGTGCTTAGGACTGGACCCTACATATATATGAATCTCAGCTTGAAGATAACTAATCATATTGTACTAATTCGACATTATATTTATCATAACACATGAACACGTATTGGAATCATTATGGACCAACAATTCTTATTATGCTCGATGTGTCCGACACATATCAAACGTATTGACACTACCACAGGGTGCCCAACAATGCATATGACAGAATTGCAAAGTGTCGGCCCAAGTAGGACATGTCCAACACCTCCGGTGGATGAGTTGAGAAATAAAAATGTGAGATATAGATGTAGACAACTTTGATGCCTTTGAGGATAAAGAATATAAATATTCAAATTCTCTCTTGATGAACAAGATCAGGCGAGAGTAAAATTTTGAAATAATGCAAATGATGAAGCTGGTCTATATGGAAGTTGACTCCGATTACAAAGGGTTTTCAATCTACTTTGTTTTAACTCTTATCCATTAGTGTAAATTTTATAAAGAACCATCGAACTTGAAGGTTTTTATTTCAAAAAATTGAAGGGCATTCTCGTCAAAAGATAGCATATTTGTACAATTAGAAGCTACTTAACCCATGCATAAGGTTATTTAAGGTTATTCGGGCCATTCGTGTTTCAAACGAGTTACTGAAATTATCATATTCAGATAGCTATACCAGTTTAAAAGGGGCTCATGGCATTTTTGGAGTTCAATGGTACCATCTAAGAAACTTTGAAAGTTCGATGGTGCTTTATGAAATTTACCATATCGATTATTATTCTCATATGTTTTCTGAGTAGTTGCAAATATTTGTAATTTTGTGTGTGCTTATGAAACTTGCAGTTATGGGCAGAAGTATAAACCTTGATCTTTATAATGCTTTTATAATTATATTATTTCTCGTAAAGAATTATTATTTTGTTTACTGTACATAATTAAATATATAGTTGTGTCGCCGTATCCTACTTGTGTCCCTAACTGTAGCCATGTTTGTGCTTCATGGATTATGGTTCTTTGGTAATACTATAATCAGTACAAATGGGTAAAAACATAAAATTCGCATTGCATGGAAGTTAACTCTTGAAGCAACCCCTCCCCCCTCCCCCCACCCCACCACCACCCACACAAAAAATAAAATAAAATAAAATAATAATAATTAATAAATAAATAAGAGATCGAGGACATTTTAGTTATTACATAAACATTCCAGTAACACGGCATTCATCTCTTTTTCATATTGCAAGGCCGTTGTTATTTTTAACACAATGCGTAAGCTGAACACATTAGACTTGTCAAAGTAACATTAATTATAGAATATTTCTCATGGAGTTATGCATATGAATTATAAAATACAGAGTAGCATCTGATAGTGAAAAACTTCGTTGGCTTCTTGTTACATTATTTGAATTTTAGTGAAACCATTTTTGTAAAAAACCATCCCTGTCCATTTTCGATATGAGAATTTCCATTGAGCATTGCAAGCAAGTTTGTTTGCATAGTATAAGAACCTGCATACCTGAAGTGCGGCATTCCGCTGGAAACGAGACATGTGTCCACCATGCTCAATCGTATTGTGCCTCTGTTTAAATGAAATAAAATATAAGTAACAGATAATAGTAAAATATTTAAAGTTCATTATGAGATAGAAAACCAGTCTGCTAAACTGTCCGTTGAAACAAAGTACGAAGGGACCAGCTAAGTAATCCTTTTAAATCGATAATGAAATCACCTTCGTTTCAGCTTCTGCTTGAAAAACAATGAACAACTTTGCCAAGCATGCTTCATCCTCACAAAGAAAATGCTCTTGGCGGAAATGGGTCTGACATGTCATAAGAATAAGCATAATAAGGTTGCATATTGTTTAAATATGTCATCTTCTCAAGAATAATACAAGAAAAAAATGATTTTAGAATGTAATGTACCTCCAAGTCATCATAATTCCTAAAACAGTCATACTGACCAGGATGCTGCCTGCATATGATTGTCATAAAAGATGTACATTTAAACTGTGTAGGGAATTAATATTCCATTTTAAAGCAGATAATGAAGTTGTACCTTTGGCATATGTGACAAGTACAACGTTCTCTAGACATGTGCATGTAAAGTTCATTATCACGATAAAACAGATTTCTGCAGAACTCACACACAGGATGTCCCATAAAGCCACCTCTTTCACTCTCAGAACCATCCACTTCAGAATCACCAGTTCCAATGTGTTGATTCAATTGTGGTCTGGTGTATAACTTTTGCTCACTAATAAATACCTGATGTAAATATCATATCAGTAATGTATTTAGAACAATTACATAGATGATAAGGTTGAAAGAACTTAGAATAATATAGACAATTATATGGATAAGAATGCTTTGGAAGAATATATCTAATTTCTATAACAACCACGCGAAGAATCCCCCCAGTTATTCATTAAAATGCAATAAATTGTCTTAAAAGCTCCAAACAAAGCTCAAGTATTGTTTAAAAACAGCCAAAAATACTGCATATATGGTATTGCAAAACCGCATGGTTTGAAAATCATCCCATAACAATACGGCAAAATGTATCGGATCAGATTTAACCATTTCCCAAACCAAATTATAAAACATGCCGATCTGTTACATCCCAAAACAAAAGAACAGTATAGCTGAAAACAAGCCAGCTAGTATTAATATTCATAAAACACATAAAGATCTATTATTCTTTAGTTTTGTGAAAGTGAGTGAAGTCTACAGAAGCTCAAAAAGCCAAGGTATAAAATCTCAGTATCAATATCGGTTTTGAATGGTCATTTTTGGGATCATAATCAGCCAACTCGCCCGTATCGGATAGGAAATATCGGATTTTATATCATTTGACAAAACACATATATATAAATTGTGAAATTCTATAAATAAATAAAAAGGCAAATATATACTATTTGGCAAATTCTTTAGCAATTAATTACTTGGTAAAAAGAAGTATAAACTTTTGATAGATTTCTAGTAATTTAATGATGTCAAATACCCTCTTTGGCAACAACAAAAAAAACCAACCCGTTATTAAAGTTAATATTAAAACCATCCTAATCAAATGATAAACCCAATATAACTAAATATCACAGTGTCAAATCGGAACTCGAACAGTCATGTTTTGGATCGGAATAGGCCGTCTCAGATCAGGATCAGCTGAGATTTCAAACCATACTCAAAATCTACCGAGCAACATTTTCAAGTTACAGCTAAATAATCGGTATTCGGTAATCTGATTATCAATTTTGCTTGTCATGGATAATTTAATAGTATGCAACCCTCCACCCTAAACCATCTAAGATCTATTCGATTTAGGAGTCAAAAGAGAATGACTCCAACAAAAAAGTATTCTTCTAATTGGCTCAATTATAGTCCTCAGATCAGGAATATGTGATTTATACTCACAGCTTCAAAGCTTAGGAATCTAACTCGCATCTGAGCAAGTACCTAATATTCCTCATCTTAAGAATCGTATGAAGCTAATTACTTCTAAAAATCCATATTTAAGAGGATATCCGAGAAGCATTCAACTCAATAGGCTACTCAGTTTTTGCTCCCACTGTAAACCACTGCATATCGTACAGGATCATATTAGTTATGACAAAAAAGAATCTGATAATTAGTTTGTAGTAGACTTGGAATAGGTCAGACGATATTCTTGGAGGTACATATAGATACTCATTAGAAAAGAGAGAATTCAGATCAGATATACAAGGTGTGCCCATGTGTAGTAAATGGTCGTGCATATTTAAGAACATTAAGAAGTGAAAAATCATAACAAGCTTCCACTATGTAAGAAAGGAAATTAATGCGGTTACTGCATATTTGATTAGAAAAACATTCAAAAAATGAGTCAGTGCCTCTCAAATCATAGCAGACTAAAGACAATAAAGAAGAAATACATTAAGAAACAATCAAACGGAAATAAGAAATTCTCAGAGATATATCTGAAGTCGTCATGATCTATAAGCTAACAAAACTTTACCTTTCTTCCTTCCAAACATAGGTTGCACATGTGCATCTTATGATGATGGTACAGATGACCTTTCAGATTCTCTATATTTTTAAACTTCTTTGTGCTCTTAATTCCTTTCTCCTCGGCATTCCTGTCACAAATGCTACAGGAAAGCCTGCACATGTCTTTTATCATCCGGTAATGGTCCTGATCATCAAAGTATGCTTGTGATCCATCATGGTACCAATATGAGCCAACCCGACCCTCATTGGCATCAGAAGGGAATGCTGAAAAATCTGTTGCTACCCTGGTATAATCACCCAATGCCTGTTGAAGATAAAAAGGAAATCATCATTATTTAGAGGCACTGACCCATTTTTCCCAAGTCCGGATGAGAAAAGGTGAGGGTTGTGGTAGGCTTGTGACAGCCAACGTAAAACTTCGTCACATTCAATGACATAATCCATAATAAGAATATCGTTGAAGTGTCCCCAACTCAGCGACACGCTACATCGGATCCCGGGTGTAGTGTTAACTATGCAAGGGCTTCTAGGTCGTCGTCCAGAAACGGCGCACTACATCGGATCCCGGGTGTAGTGACAAATAAGCAAGGGTATCATAGGATCCGTCTAGCTTCTTGAAACATAGGTTCCCTTACGGACAGACTAATAGAATTAGTGGAGATGATGATTAGGAGGAGAGTTGGTATTATGTGTTTGCAAGAAACTAAGTGGGTAGATGAAAAGACTAGAGTCATAAAGCCTTGGGGTTATAAGGTTTGGTATACGGGTAGAGATAGAAATCGTAATGGGGTAGGCATAATCATAGATAAACGGTTGCTTGAGAATATAGTTGAGATTAGAAGAAAATGTGATAGAATTTTACTGGTTAAGCTTATTCTAGATGGAGATATCCTTAATATTATTAGTGCTTATGCACCACAAATAGGTCTTGATGAAGCTAGTAAACGTCTATTGTGGGAGGATTTAGACGAGATGGTGAAAAGTATACCTAATGGAGAGAAATTATTTATTGGTGTTGATCTCAATGGAAATGTAGGTGCTAGTCGTAGTGGGTTTGATACTATCCATGGAGGTTTTGGTTTTGGACAAAGGAATTAAGTAAGCGACTCGATTCTAGATTTTGCCTTATCTTATGATTTGATCTTAGCAAACACCTGGTTTAGGGAAAGAGAGTCCCACCTTATCACTTTTAGGAGCGGATCAAGTGCTAGTCAAATAGACTTTTTCTGACGAGAAGAATAGAAAGAGGTTGTGTATCGACTATAAGGTAGTGCCAGATGAGAATGTAACCACTCAACATAGACTTTTAGTTCTAAATTTTCGATTTAGAAGAGGACTCAGAAAGATTAGACGTAAAGTAGAGCCTAGAATTAAATGGTGGCGATTGAAAGAAAGTAACTAAAAGGGTTTTATATATCGTGTAGTCCAAGAAGCGGATTGGCGGTCGGAAGATAATTCAGACAGAACATGGAACAAAATGACAAGTTGTATCAAGAGAGTAACTAGAGATCTACTTGGTGAGTCGAAAGATGGTGCTCCACCATCTAAGAATACATCATAGTGTAATGAAGAAGTAAAGGCTGTTATTAAAATTAAAAAGAATTCTTATAAACATTTGAAGAAAAGTAGAGATGTGGAGAGATTTGAGAAGTATAAAATGGCTAAAAAGGAAGTTAAGAAAGCTGTTCGGGAAGCTAAATCTAATGTCTACAAGGAGGTGTACGAGAAATTAGACACTAAAGAGTCTGAAAATGATATATACTGAATTGCTCGGATGCGGGAAAGGAAGACCAGAGACTTATGTGCGGTGAAGTGTGTCAAAAATGAAAATCAGAAGGTTTTAGTTCGAGATGAGGATATCAAGAAAAGGTGGAGATATTATTTTGACAAATTGTTCAATGAGAGCTTTACTAAGAATTTGGATGGACTTGTCATTCAATCTCAAGATATAAACCGTGATTTCATACGTAAAATAAGACTACCTGAGATTAAAGAAGCTTTGAACCGAATGAGTTTAAGAAAAACGGTTGGTCCTAACGGGATTCCTATCGAGGTTTGGAGATGTTTAGGAGAAATAGGCGTTAAATGACTGACAGATATGTTTAATAAGATTTGACAGACAAAAAAGATGCCAAATGAAAATAGGAAAAGCATCTTTGTACCTATCTACAAGAACAAGGATGACATTCAAAATTGCTCAAACTACCATGGAATAAAACTTATGTGTCACACCATGAAACTTTGGAAGAGAGTGATTGAACACAGGCTAAGAAAGAATATTAAGATAACAGAGAACCAGTTTGGGTTCATGCCTGGACGATCGACGACCGAGGCTATTCATTTGCGTCGTCAACTTGTCGAGCGTTTTCGAGAGAGGAGAAGAGATTTGCATATGATATTTATTGATTTAGAGAAAGCGTACGACAAGGTACCTAGAGAGGTATTATAGGGGACAATGATGAAGAAAGGGGGCCCCGTCAAGTATATTGAAATAATCAAGGATATGTATGATGGAGTAGTGGTAAATGTCAGAACTTGCGGCGGCCTAACAAGTGATTTTCCGATTACAATTGGTTTACATCAAGGATCTGCATTAAGTCCATTCCTGTTTACCATCGTGATGGATGAGTTTACTAGAACTATCCAAGATAAGATACCTTAGTGTATACTATTCGCTGATGATATTGTTCTAGTAAATGAGACGAAAGCAGGGATTAATGCCAAATTGGAATTATGGAGGCAAACATTGGAATCTCGGGAGTTAAGATTGAGCAGGTCCAAGACAACATATATGCATTGCAAATTTAGTAAACAGAGAAGTCAAAACCATATTGGTATAACATTGGAAGGGCAAGAGATATCACCGAGCGATCAGTTTAGATATTTAGGTTCCATCATCCAAAAGGATGGAGAGATCAATATTGATGTTAATCGAAGGATCCAAGCTGGTTGGTTGAAATGGAGTGCAACGGGGATTTTGTGTGATCATAGCTTTCCGTTATAATTGAAAGGGAAGTTTTATCGGAGCGTTATTCGGCATGCCTTATTATATGGTACAGAATACTGGGCTCCTAAGAAGCATCATAAACAGAAGATGCACGTAGCGGAGATGCGCATGATTCGTTGGATGTGCGGTAACACTAGAAAAGATAAGGTGCGAAATGAGAATATTCATGCAAAAGCTGGTATAACGCCTGTGGAGGAGAAGATGCAGGAAAACTGGCTAAGATGGTTCGGTCACCTTTTTGCCCATTTCCCTTTTGGCATTGATTTCTCCGATGCAAGAATAAACCATCTTAATCGATTCTCTCACACTTATCCACTATGGAAGCTACCTCAACGTTATTGCGGATACACTCATTTATTATCCTATCTTTTAGTGTATAACTTTGGTAAAACATATGTATACAAATATTCTAGCCTATGGTTGAATATAACATGATGAACCGAAAATGAATAAATTATATACAAAAAAGGAAATCATACTTTATTCTGAAATGAGGAGGAATAAATGTACAGGGCCCACAGGTAATGAATGATGGCAATAGCTAGTTAGCAAACATGAGTTTGCAAAAGCAGAATAGGTTAAGAACATTTCTTCAACCTACATTTGAATAATAGCAAATAAAAAGACACAGAACAAGCACAAATGTTTTATGATTTTTTTTATTTACCGTTTTTTGGTGGGGGTGGTGGGGCGTGGGTAGGGGTTGTGAAATTCAAGGTCAGCCGCAAGCTCGAGTATGAACTTGCCGAGAAACACGTCCTACATTCTCCTCTAGAAGTTTCTCACGGACAAACAAGCATAAATTATCACACTGAGGTCCTTGTAAGGTACCAATATCTACACTTTGACAGAGCAAAAATCAACGGGTTCTCATGCTTAAAACTTATAATTTTCTACCGCATGCATCAAAAGAACAGAACCCTAACTCGCCCTAGTTATTTGCAAGCTCTAGAATTTGCACCTCTATCAAAAAACGATAAATTACCACATCAGATTCTAAAACCTAAAGAGCCCAAATATCTTATCGCAACTAATTACCATCAAAATTCGATCTTCACCACAAATCCAAAGAACTAAACCCTAGATTCCCCCTATTCAACACCGATCCAACGAAACCCTAACAAATCAAGAAACTCAGATTCAACGAACCGCTAACAAAGATCGATCGATCGATCGAGAACGATACCTTGGTGATGAAAACCGTGAGAGATTCGGTCTTGCAGATACAGCACCTGCGATCCTCAAGAACGAAGCGGAGGCGGACGACGCAGGTCGAGCACACCTCGCGGTGGCCGCTGGATCCGTACGCCACCCACTCCAGGGATTCCGCGCACACCGCACAGCTGTCGCCCATCGCCGATTGTCGACGGTGGGGATAAGCGGCGGCGAGGGCGGCGAGGGGCGGCGAAAAGATGATGAGAAAAAAAGGGTTTGAATAGGGGCTTTTATAGAAAAGGGGGAAAATAATTGGGTTTTTGATTGAATTTGAAGGCGAATCGATTTGTGGGGTTAGATGTAAATGTGTTTGCGGGACCCGTTTTGACCAATTTGGACGGCGGTTGCTTTGCGGCCAAGAAACGATGGTCAAATTTGGACTTCAGAAATTTAGTTAGGTAGTGAGATCTGGGCCTTTTTCAGCCCGTTGTACGAATATGAAGGCCTGAGTAAGTTCATATTCTTGGGCTTTGGCCTGGCAAATGAAGCAACCTTCGACGGCTCGCCTCGCGTCTCCCTTGGCTCCCTTGTGAGGCAAGGCAAGTTGGATTCGTTCTCCCAACAAACGAGGCTAGGCAAGACGAATTGCAAGAGCCCAAAACCCAAACCCATTTGTCTGGACGATTCATGAGTCGAGACGAGGCAAATTAGACGGGTTACTCGCCTGATTTTATTTTCTTTTTTATAAAAAAAGGTCGGCTAAACAAATTAAAAAACAAAAAATAAGTAGACTAAAATTAATGAAATATAAACTAAACTTTTTATTGATATAAATCAAATTACAATTATATAATACAATTTAATTTTTTTCATTGGAGATCAGACCCACACTCAGACTGCCTACGTATCCCTCCCAATATTGAGCTCAATGAGAGAGAATCGAGACGAGACGAGGCGAATTCGACCGTTGGCTCAAGCAATCAAGACGGGTCGATGCAAGGCGAGGCGAGTCACCTCGTTTATTGCAGTTGGAACTCGCCACAGCTACCTAAACGAGTTGACTTGCGAGTCGGCGAGATGAGGCCAGCTGACTCGCGAATCAGGCGAAGCGAGTCGTAACAAGGCAACATTAGATTTTTCCAAACCAACTCATCTCGCCTAACTCACCTGGATGAGACGAGTTGACTCGCCAGCTCATCCACGTCACAACGAGGCAAGCAAAACACGTCTCATGGCAAGGCAAGCCGGTGAGGGGTCGCTTCATTTGTCGGCCTACTTGGGCTTATGTAATCCCAATGTCATCTTTAAATGATTTTATTTTGGAAAATGACAAATTCAGTGTTTTTTTATGTCCAATGTATACAAGCATCGCATGTGCAAAACACTGAAGAGAGAGGATTCTAATGACCAGTAACAACTAAGCAAGGGAGGCCATATGCTGTGATGCAAGAATTCGTTAGGATTTGCATACTGGTAAAACTGTTTTTGGAAGATTTAAAATTTTATATTTAAAGTTAATTATACATGTTAGAAATAATAATTAAACTCTAGCTGCAATTTGATTAATTAGGTTAGAGATTGAGTTAATTAAGCTTTAAATTCAAATAGTTAGTTAAATTAGTTTAAGTTTTAAATTAGAGATAAAGCTAGAGTTTTTTTTGTTTTTTTTAAAATCAAGATAAAACTAGAGTTGGCTTGAGAAGATTTAGACTTATTATGTATTTCCTATATAAAAGGTATATGTTTAAAGTTTGAGAGTATTAATAAAAATAGAGAGATTATAGTAAATTCAATAAAGGTCTGAAGGTTTTCTTCTCCATAATATATTAATCTCTATCTAAATTTTTTTGGTGTTTTAAAGTTAACAACATTGGTATCATAAAGCTAGATAGAGTGTACAGTTGAAGATACAAGTTTTATGGATTGAGTCGTTTCAAGCAAGCAAACAATATGAAGTTGAATCCAGTGTGGACGGATGTCTGAGCTCATCCGGTGTTCAAAAAATAATAGAATTAAAAGGATGTTGCAATTAAATTCTAGTTACGGTTAGTTTATGTTAGAGATCGGGTTAATGAAGTTTTTAATTTATACAGTTGTTTGAATTATTTTGAGTTTTAAATTAGAGATAAAGTTAGAATTAGTTTGACAAAATTTAATCTTATTATGTATTGGGGGGTCCATGTTTAGCTTTTTTCAATTGAGAGAGTCAATAAAAATAAAGAGAGTCTAAACAGGCAATAAAAGTTTAAGGGTTTTTTCTCCTCGATAATATTAATCTCTATGCACACTGCTGCAATAATGGGTTGTCCCTACAGATTTAGCCGTAGGGACAAACCACTGCCCCTACGGATATATCCGTAGGGACATAAAACTCCAGCGTATGTCTAATGGGCGTAGGTGCAAGTTTTCGTCCTGAACATGTCCCTGAGGAGTAATAATTTCCACTACGCCTTACTCCGTAGAGACATTTATCCATACAGATTACTCCGTAGGGACATAATCTTTATTTAATTTATTGGTTTATAAAATAAAATTGTCACAACCCGGAATTGGCATGTGACCGGCACGAGAATTACGTGAAGTCTACAGAACCCCGCCGTAATTCAAGTAAGTCGAAGCCCAGAAATTTAAACCTTTTTGCGAAAAATAGTGGAAGTGCAGTTTTGAAATATCGGCATAAAGAATTTAAGCCTTCTTTTAAAGTATAATTAGCATTATATGAAAATGCAACAGTTTGCAATCTATCTTTGAAAACATTTTCGTCCTTGAAATTTGGGCAGCACCGTCCTTGTATATTTTGATCCAAAACCACATACATGCAATGATATAGGCATCTCCAAACGGGAGCTAGCTCTTCGCCAATTGACGGAATCACAACCTCGCAATAAGCATATATACGACGCCCTACGGCGAAAATCAAACACAAAAAGAGAATAAGTAAAGCAAGACATCATCCGGCTCAAATAGCGAACATATATCCATCTCACTCTAAGTCTTGCAAATATACAAGTCTGTCTAGCTCTACCAATAATATATAAAGTCTGATTTTTGATTGATGGAGCTTTAAATAGATACAACAGAAATAATAGGTACCAGAGTGGTCACGATCCAAATGTGTGTCCCACCTATCAAAGCAAAACACCCTGAAGAAAGTTATATGCCAACGATACCGCTACTGATCCAAGCGATTGAACCTGCAAGAAAACCGTGACACAACGGGATGGGTTGCCAACTAGTGAGTAGAAAATATCAGCAGGTAGAAATCGAATGAACAACGATCCCTAAGTCCTACTGTATCGTGAAGGTAATACTATAGTATCTAGGGTGATCATGTATGCATATGTGTGCAACAACAATGTCTTGCCAGTAACAGTATATAATGATAGTCTTCTGAATATATATGCATGTATGCATGTGTATCAAGCAACGTGTGCCCTGTTGGATATGTATACCCTAGAGGCCATTATTGTATATATATACATGTGGATGCTTGGACATATATATGTACAGGACAATCTTGCTCGATATGATAGTATGCTATCTGGTTTGTCTTTATCTTAACATGTGCATATGTTTTACTTGTTATTACGTATCATTCATACATGTTGATAAAGCCCGTAGGATCATTACTAGACTACCTACGTTGTGATGGTGATCATACTTATGGGAATTGGGTAGTCGGTACGTACATCCTTAAATTGTCCTTAGTCGTGGGAGTATCGAGACTGGGCATCGATATTCCGGAGTAGACTAGTATATACGTTTCTAGATCCCGACGAGGGGCGATGGTTTGGTCCCACAACATTGGTCTTTTGCACCTAAGATCGTATACGGGTGCTCACTGGGTCTGAGTACACCGGACGGACTCGCCGAGAACTTCCAGATGGTGTTATACCTATCGTCAGGTGGAAGTTCTCAGGTGACATGAGTACAGGTTAGTCTTTAGATATGAGATCGTCATTTGTCTCGTGTGAGTTCCCACTGTGCTTTGATCGCTACCCTACTACGGCTCTACTGAGTCGTGCAAACAGATTTTGGTTGGGTACAGTCCCGAGCCACATGGAGGCAGTGAGCGATTGTCGGGGATTCGTCTCTCCCAGTATTGGGAGTCGATATCGCACTGTATTCGATTAGTCAGGACCATAAGATTTTGGCCAAGGCAGTTGGGATTTACTGATAAGCTGATCAGTAGTTTCCCGGATTGGTTCTGAGCCGCATCAGCATGAATTATCGGGTTATTAGGGTCTGACGTTTACCACCCTCTAGACCCAGTATGCGATACTCTCAGACGAAGAGACCGGACTGTGCGGAGATTGTCACAGATAGGCTCAGTAGGGATCCAGATGAGTTTGCTCGTCGGCCTTCCTTTTCGACAGGCACCCGGGTAGCCATTACGTACAGCTAGTGCCGCTGATGTGCTTGTGGTTATGGATTTATCCAGTAACCCACTGCCGGCATACTGTCGAGTCTTTAGAGTCCCACACAGAGGGTTTCTCTGGTACAGGCGAAATGATATAGTAGCCGTATTGGATACGTGTAGGGTTCCGATCGATTGATGTACTTTGTATCCGGACTTTCGATCGGACAGTTGGTAATACCAGCCGGGTCGGGTTTGAGCCGGATTATTAAATCAGGTATTGATTTGATAATTTACATATATGTATTTCGATATGTATATTCCAGTATTACGTTCTTCGTGTTATTCTATCTCTTTGGGTAATCGTGTTTTTATCCGAATGCAGGTATGTATATACAGTAGACTGTAATCCGTATTTTATTACGGATTACCTTCTAGAAGGTGGACATCTCATCATGGATTTTTCCATTTATTGTTAAATGGAAATGAGATGGAATTTGAAGGAGAAGGGGGTATGGTGAGAGCCATGGCTTCAATATTTGACAAATGAATTCTTTATTCATTTGTGGCAACTATTGAAGCATGGCTACTGATTGATCGAAATGTTTTGATCGTGTGATATGAAAAGGAAAAGTTTGGTCACAATCAAAGAATTTATACCGCAATCAATAACTGTGTCGAAATAGTTTCATTAATGAGAACGGATCGTTTACTGAGATGCGGGTACTTGTTCGATCTTGCTTTAGATGAGTCGAAATGAAAATATAAAAGAAAATTCAAGAAAAAGATTCATGATTTAATTGAGTTGTCATTTCAAGAAAATCAAGAAAACATTCAAGAATTAAGAAGATATCCAAATCAATTTAGTTATCAAGAATAAGAAGAATAGCTTGTAGGAATCGATCGAATTAGTAGCAATGATGAATACTAAATATGACAAATCTTATCTATTGATGGATTGTAGCTAGATCGATGACGATGAATGAAGATTAGGGATCTATTGAAGAAACTAGGGTTTCTCCTTCACTATCCCTTGTCTTTTCATTAATCATCATTCAAATCTAGCCTCTAGCAAAGAGAATCATCAATCATTTGATCCCTAATTTGCAACGAAATAATCAAGAACATGATCTCGCTCCAAATTAGGTCATCAACGATTCTTTTTCCTAAAATTCACAATTCTCATAAGACTTAAGATTAGTAAAATAATTTCATCATCATTTGATCTACCGATTTCCTCGATTCCTTTACAAGCGGAGATTTCACTCACGCATCATGAAAATTAAAGAATCAAGAACAAGAAATTTCATAATGCAAGAATTCAAAGAAAGCAAAACTAACAGTAATGATCACCTTTATTAAATCTTCTTCTAATTTACACAATTCCTCAATTCGAGGTGCAAGACTAAGCTCTTGATCGCTTCTTTGAAGAAGTGAATTTGCCGTCGATCTTTGCGTGGCTCGATCGTCATGAGACGTGGATCATCGTGGATCTCTTGCTCTTGATGACGATCGGCGTTGCAATAAAGGATCTTTGGAGTAGTTGCTTGATAATGCTCTCAATGGATCTTGATCTTGAATTGGAATTTGATTTGGATGTTGTTTTGGATCAAGTTGTGTCACTCAACTTGTGTAATGATTTGGCTCAATTTTCAACAACCCTCTACCATTAGATCTAGATCCCCTTTTATAAATCTCAAATGAATCTTCCCTCATAAGCTAGGTTATTAGAGAGAGCCTTCTAGAATGAGCTTGTTACAAGGAGCCTTCTAGAAGAAGGTTGTTATGCAGAGCCTTCCAGAAGAAGCCACGTGGTAATGAAGTGTCTCAAGTAAGCAAGGTTGTTGAGATGGAGCTTCTGGAGAGATGACGTCACTTGATGCCCTAACTCAGCCGTGGAACCGCGGCAACTCGGTCGCGGTTCCGCGCCATATAGTGAGTTCACTGGCTCATTTTCCTGGGGTGTTGGTCTTTCGGTGTTCTTTTGATGTCTGGAATCATTAAATCTCTTCTGAATCTCTGCCAGATTTTAAGTCTTTGACTTGCTGTATTTTATCGGCAATTTTTGCGATTCCAATTCTTTGACCTGAATAATTTTCTGCACAAAATCATGCTGAAAGTGTTGAGAGATATAGAATATTATGCATGACATACTAAACATGCAATTTCCTCCAGATGATTCTGTAATATGTGTCATATTTATAACAAACACCCTTAGATGATTAGAATAATGAGGAAATTGTTATGTTACAGAATGCAATATTTTCGACTGAACAGCTACACTTGTTTATTGATAGAAATTCATACACAAAACCATTGTGATTGAATTTCTCTCACATGCTTGCTCATTTTATTCTTGCTCTCACCATTTTGCATAACTCTCCTCCCCTTCACTTGAGCTCCTCCACCTTCATCATCTTTCCTTTCTCTACACTCTCATGTGTTGAGAAACAAGAAAAGGGGCAAGATAAAGATAGCAGAACACATAGAACTCCACACTATATCCTAGACAACTTGGATTAGCAACCCAAGTTCTTTAATTGCTCATATTAATACTTAGTTAGGAGTTAGAGCTATGGATCACATCCCTCGGGTGGATCATCTACGACAAAGAAGGACCGGAGAACAAGCTCGATCCCGGAGAACTGATGGAGCGAAAAAAAAAGATCAAGCATATTCAAGGTGGCCACTAGGAGCACATGATGAAGAAAGAAGACCGAAGGACACGGATCGTTTGGTGAGGCTTTCTTATCATAATAGATAGCACTTCTAGTTTAGCCAGTTAGGTTTATGGTTAGATCCGGTTTAATGGGTTATTCTAGCACCGTTTTTAAACTTGTAAGAAATTTTTTGTTCCGCAAACCGCCACGGATGATGGCTAGGGCGTTAGGGTAACCTAACATGTCCATCAACGACACATCAACCTTATGAAACATGAGTGTCCAATATCGACACTCGAAATATCATAAAACCCATGTCCAGCATTGACACGTAAATTCTCATATCTCAGGCGCCGCACCTTCGGATCGGCCCTCATATCCATCTGATCTCACGACTCCAGTCGGTATCCTCCAGATAACCGCCGGGTCTAAACTATCACCGGTAGGAAATGCATCCCCTACCAGTCTCATCGTCTACTTCACGATCTTCTTGCCCTGGGGTACCTTACCGGGTTCACCATGTACCCGCAGACGGTTCCTCCTCACTCCTCGAATCGGGTATCACATAGCTCAGAACCGAGAAAACTCATGGTGGACACGAAATATCACATCACGAGAAATGTCACGCCCTGCTTCCCGATATACGGCGAAGGGGACGGGACGAGGCCACCACGTATTTACTGTGAAGTAAATACGTTAAGCGTATATAAGCAATATAAAAGTAAAGCACAAGAGACAAGATATAATTAAAAACAACAACTTTATTTATTCACATTCTTTCTGTACAATGAATGGAAAGTAAATACAACTGATAAAAAAACAATGGCATAACAGAAATGAAAAAGTACTGAATGGAAAGTGTACAATGAACTAGAGCTCGAGGTCTTCACTGAACTGGTCCAAGTCTTCAGCAGAGGGCTCGATCTCAGGAATGTCCAGATCACCTGACGATATTCAAAGAAAAAAGAAAGAGAATGTCGTCAGCGAACAAATCGCTCGGTAAGTCCCAAAGATAAGGGAGAAGTAGAATAGACAGAATAAGAAGGTAACTTTTAATGTTGTATTATATTGTTATAATGTTGTGTTAACGCTGTTGTTTGTAGCTTGGAACAGAAGATGCCAGTGTATACGAGAGGAGTCCCACTTACACCGGAGACTTTGGTAACCCGTAGTACAAGGCTCCGTCGATAATACCACGGAACAACGACATGGATGTAATTACGTCTTAAGTGACCACTCGTGCCACCTTTAACATATTCCGTACCAGTCTACCCCTTAAACCCCGTGTTATCTTGATTGTATTGTTGTATTGTATTGTAAACTGTGTACATTGTATGTTTGGATGACTGACCGAAACCGTGATATCAGTAAACGGATGTAACCGTAGAATCATGTAAATGGATGTAACTGGAGAATCATGTAAATGGAATATATATCCATGGTTCGGTTAAGTCAAGTTGTATAGATTGATAATTGGATTCATGGATTCATGTTGAATTGTAGTACTGTAGATTGTAGATTGTAGATTGTACTTGAATCATATTCAAGTCAAATTATAATGAGACTCAAAATGAGTCAGACAATTAGAAAAGTAAATTGAAGTCCTGATTGTTTTGATGTTATCGGTAACCGCTGCACATGGGCGGCAGGATTTGTGTCTTTTTCAAAAACGATTACCGTATTGATAACACCGTTGTTAAGTTGTCTAGCTTAGATAGGCAAGCACCCATATCTCCGGCTCCTTGAGGCTCAAGAGACTGGTCCCGCTTAAACCTATGTTTACTAGGGTCCTTAGGGTAATATATAGAACTTGAGGGGTTTTTATGTAAAAATACTTTGTAAAGTTTTCAAAATACACCCCAAGTATGTATTATCGTCTTTAGACTTGTAATAAATATAGATTTTATATTTGTGATATTTCTAATGAGAATATCCTATTTTCATGATAAATGGTATTTATTTGTAATATTGGTTTTGTATGGAATTCATGGTATTTTAAGGTAAATTGATTCTTGTGATTTTTAGAAAAATATGGAATATTTATATCATAAAAAAATAGGTGTTTTAATGATAAATATACATATATTTATACAAAAATAATTTTAATATATATTTTATATTCTAAAAATCTCATTTTCTTAAGATGTATTTTAAATCTTTCGAGACCGAATGCTCCTTACGGAGGTCTGCATCTCGCACTGCTAAGCCCGAGAATGTGCGATAGTCCGCACCATCCCGAACGGGTTCCCCAAATGGGTTGTAGCGGCGCTTTGCAAAGATTGGTATAAATACTAATCATTAAGGGAAAACGGTTTTATTAATTATGGTATTTATTTGTAAAGATGTCGATTTCCCGTATTCTATGTTCCCGAGGGTATTGTGCTATGTTGCATATGAGTGTGTGAGGAGATAGGTCATTATCTCGTGATCTACTTAAAGGTATAGCAAGGCTTTTGATGATTAAAATGTAGAAATGAAACTATGTGGTATTTTAATGAAAGAAGTACGGTAAAGGTTACAAATTGAATTGGATTGTCATGAAACTTGTTCAACATATTTAGTAGTGATTAATAGTCAACATGTAATAGTTTAAGTATAATTGTATTAAAGAAAAGTGAGATTTTATAAAGAAACCGAATCGGAAATCGGATTTGTTTCGATTCCGTCGGGTTTTGTAATTCCGTATTTTTAGAAAATAATAGGGAAGATAGAATTGGGACTTACGGGTTGCGAACTAGACAAGAGGAAGATGGAATGAACGTAGCTTCCGGTGCGTCGTCGGGAGTTCCTACGGTTGTCGTCGGAATTTCGTCGGCGCTTCGCCTCTTGCTCACTTCGTTTGCACACTAGGGTTTTCTAGAGAATTCTTGAGAGTTGGCTCAGAGTTTTGGGGTGAGGGGGTAGAGTGTAGGGGTGGTATTTATAGGGTCAGGCTAGGGTTAGTGTCACGCCCCGTTTCCCGGTATACGGCGGAGGGGACGTGACTGGTCCGCTACGTATTTACTGTGAAGTAAATACGCTAAGAGTATCTAAGCAATATAAAAGTAAAGTACAAGAGACACGATATAATAAAAACAACAACTTTATTTATTCACATTCTTTTGTACAATGCATGAAAAGGAAATACAACTGAAATAAAAGCGATGCCTAAACAATGACATAATAGGAAAGTAAAGTACCGAAATGGAAATGTACAATGTACTAGAGCTCGGGGTCTTCACTGAATTGGTCCAAGTGTTCAGCGCTGGGCTCGATCTCTGATGTGTTCAGATCACCTGACGACATTCAAAGAAGAAAGAATAGAATGTCGTCAGCGAACAGGTCGCTCGGTAAGTCCCAAAGATAAGAGAGAAAGAGAATAGACAGAATAAGAAGATAGTTTTTAAAGTTGTAGTATATTGTTATAATATTGTATTAACGCTGTTGTTTGTAGCTTGGTACAGAAGAATACCAGTGTATACGAGAGGGGTCTCTATATGCTAGAGACCAGGGCAAACGGAATATAGAGTACAAGGCTCCGTTAGAAGGCCCGGAACAACGGCAATTGGATTCATGTTAGGTGTCTTAAATCTTGCAGTCTCGTGCCACTTTTAACACCTTCCGTACCAGTCTACCCCTTAAACCCCGTAGTGTTTTGATTGTATTGTTGTATTGTATAGTTGGATGACTGACCAAAACCATGATATCAGTAAACGGATGTAGCTGCATAATCATGTAAATGGAATAACTGGATAATGGATATATATCCATGGTTTGATTCAGTCAAGTTATATAGATTGATAACTGGATTCATGGATTCATGTATTCATGTTGAATTGTAATATTGTAGATTGTAGATGGTACTTGAATCTTATTCAAGTCAGATTATAATCAGACTCAAACCCGAGTCAGACAATTAGAAATGTAAATCGAAGTTCTAATTATTTCTTAAACCTATATATACTAGAGTCCTTAGGGTAATTTATAAAACTTGAGGGGTTTTTATGTAAAAATACTTTTATATAGTTTTCAAGATAAACCCCATGTAATTATTATCGTCTTTAGAGTTGTAATAATTGTAGATTTTATATTAGTGATATTTCTAATGAGAATAATCTAATTCCATAAATAAAGGTATTTATGTGTAAATATTGTTTAAATGGAATTCATGGTATTTTAGTGTAAACCGATTCTTATGCCATTTTTAGAAAAAGGTTGAATATTCATAATAATTCAAAGTAGGTATTTTGGAGTTACATATACATATAGTTATATGAAAATAAATTTTTATATATTTAATATAATCTAGATATCTCATTTTTCTTAAGATGTCGTATTTAAATCTTTCGAGACTGAATGCTCCTTGCGGAGTTCTGCGTCTCGCACTACTAAGCCCGAGGACATGCGATAATCCGCACCATCCCGAACGGGTTCCCCAAATGGATTGTAGTGGCGCTTTGCAAAGATTTGTATAAATACTAATCATTAAGGAAAAACGGTTTTATTGATTATGGTATTTATTTGTAAATATGTCGATTTTCCGTATTCTATGTTCTAGACTGCTCCTAGTTGGTGACAAGTTGTGAGATATCCTTCAAGATCGCCTCTTCACCGTCAATTGTGGCCAGGTAAGTACAAGTGAAGAAAGGAGGGATCCACTCACGAATCACCATGAGACGGGCCTTTTAAAGTCACCTTTCTCACTTGTCTAGCCTAGGCACCACAAAATCATGTTTAGATAAACGACTGAATGCCCACAACCTTGCTCTGTCCTAATGAATGTGACAGTCCTTAATTGGTTGAGTCTAGATATTTTTTATTAGTTCAAAAGTTATTTATTTATACTAAATCTTTTAGAATTGGTTTTTATTAAGTAAAAGGTATTTAAATGAAAATGTTTGTTTTCCCGTATTCTAAGTTTTCGAGGTAGCGTGTTATGTTTGCATATGAGTGTGTGAGGAGGTAGGTCATTACCTCATGATCTACTTAAAGGTATAGCAATTTTAATGGAGTTAAAGGCATAATTGAAACAATGTGGTATTTAAGTAAAAATACGATAATTGGAAATAGCTATCATTTTATGAATTGAAACTTGATCGATTTGGTTTGATTAGTGATTAATAGTCAACATGAGAATGTTTAAGCACGGTAGTATTAGTGAGAAGTGGAGTTTTATAAGAAAACCGAATCGGAAATCGGAGTTGTTCCGATTCCGTCGGGTTTTGTAAATTCGTATTTTTTAGAAAAGAAAAGAGAAGTTAGAAAGGGACTCACTGGTTTGGACAAACACGAGAGTGATAAGGAAGAAGAGGGTTCGCCGGTGCGTCGATTCGTCGCCGAGAGTTCCTATCACGATCACCGGAAGTTCGCCGTAGATTTCGTCGGAGCTTCGCCTTTCGCTCGTTTTCAAAGTACACGTTTATTGGAAATTTTGAGAGAGTTGACTCAGAATTTTGGGATGAGAGGGTAGGGGGTAGGGGCGTATTTATAGGGTTAAGCTAGGGTTATGGTAGGTGTGGGGTTTTTAATTAAAAAATGTAAAAAGATATGTAAAAATCATTAAAATTGTAGTAATTAGGGTATAATGAGCTCTCTGGAAGTGGTCTGCAGATTTAGAGTATTCAGGGGGGTAGGGCATGTGAAGAGCCACAATATTGTAGTTGACGACTCGGCCAACCGGCGGCGCCGTACCGAGTTGGCCGGTCCGCCGTCTGAGTCGGGCCGAGTCGGAGGTCAGGGAGGTGGGGGGTCGTCTGGTGTAGCCTCTAGTATATTTATTTTTTCATGTGTAGTGGGAAATTTTGGAGTTATCACGTGTTGACTGTAGGTATTCTAAAAAATTCAAAACAAAATAATATTAAAAATAATGTGGGGTATGGGATTTGAACTCTGGTGGCTTGGTTCAGCAGTGCAAGGTATTACCAATGAGCTACAAGCTCCTTCTTATAATTATGGAGCTATTTAATTACTTAAAGTAGTCACAGAAAATGTAAATACCCCAAATATACATTAATTTTAAAGCAAATTTTGTACACTAAAAATGGAGTTGTTACATTCTTTTAACTTGTAATTAAAAAGCAAAATAATTACTTATATCTTGCGCTTAGGCTAAATACCCCTTTATGGATTTTGAAAAAAAATATTTTGAAAAAATTTGTATAGGAAAATTAGGGTTGTTACAGTTAGGGTAGATGAAGAGTTTAAATTGAAAAAATATAAAAATATAATAAAATGTATTAAAAATGGAGTAAATGAGGCTTTATGAATTCTCTGGAACCGATCTGGGAAATTAAAGTGTGTAGGGGGTAGAGAATGCCAAGAGCCCCAACTTTGGTGTTGAGGACTCGGCCGTTCGGCCGAGTCCTGCCGGCGGCGCCGGCCCGAGTCGGCCGGTCCGCCGGCCGACTCGGACGAGTCGGGCCGAGTCAGGAGGTGAGTAGGTGGGGAGTCGTCTTGTGTAACCTCTGGAACATTTACTTTTCTATGTGTAGTGGGGTTTTTGGGAGTTAACACGTGTTGACTGTTGGTATTCTAAAAGATTCAAAACAAAATAATATTAAAAATAATGTGGGGTATGGGATTTGAACTCTGGTGGCTTGGTTCAGCAGTGGAAGGTATTACCAATGAGCTACAAGCTCCTTCTTTTAATTAAATTGCTAATTAATTACTTATCTTGTGCTCAGGCAATAAATACCCCTTTATGAATTTTGAAAAAAAATTGTACAAAAAGTTGTATAGGAAATTTAGGGTTGTTACAAGAAACCGCGCTTTTAAAACAATTCATACTTTTCTTTGAAATATAACCGCGGTTATCAAATCCAGAGATCTCATGAAAACAGCATCGCAATGCATGTAACCATAAAGTACACTATGCAAATATAGAACAATACTGTAAACATCTCAAGTATTATCATGTAAGCATGTCATGTGATAATTACTGAACAATGATTGTACTTTATAGTTAAGAGTAATACCGTGATATAGCAGTTCTACTGTGTAAGTGGTATGGCAATTACCGATGATGAATGCGTGAGCTGGCAAATCTGTGTAAGTGTAACATGCGCATCATCGGTAATAGTGTAGGTGTACGAGTAGACAAAACCATATACAGGTAAGTGCTGGGAACATAGTACGTATGTCATGAGAAATAAGACAGCATATCATGAACGGTAATAAGATATGTAACTACCCCTGGATACATCAAATATAACCCATTATCCACTAAGGTGTTTAGCAGCAATGATTCTCCGAATCAATGCAAATCCATAAGTCGGCGATCCAGCCTCATAGTATCAGATGTGATATAGTCCTCGTACATCATTCTCGAGTCGAGAGTGCGGATCAATCATCCAGTATTCTATCACGTACAGTATAATCTATCATACGGTGTCATCAAATCAGAATAAGGATCTAACGCCCTATACATAACATCATCTCATACTCTCATATATACATATATCTCATGTCATATCTATATCAATCTCATATCATATCTATATCAATCTCACAACATATCTTAGCATATGTATATATGTATTCATATCACCTCACATCCTCATATCAAGCATATCCGCTCATGTTATCTTATATCATCATATTCTCATAACGATATATCATCTCGTACCTGTCCTCTTTTCAATTATATATATATATATATATATATATATATATATATATATATATATATCGCTTCACATCCTCATTTCATCATATCAATCTAAGTCGTCTTGTATTTATCATATCACCTCATACTAAATCTTTTGATCATATCCGTAAAATCATAGCATAGGTTTCTCCAAAATATATATATTCTATATATCGCTTCTCCATTATTATGATTGTGGGGGTGCTATACGCCATCCACCCGATTTCCCCCGTAGATATAGATCTACTCACCTGCAATATCCTTGTTTAGTCGAAGTCGATGAACTTCTTGATCTCCTTCGTCATCTCGGAAGTCCACGCGAATGTACCTACATTCAATACACATCGTAACGATATTAAAACCAAGTCCAAAAACCGATAGAGCACACGAAATGTTCATAGGTTAGAACCTATAGCCAACGCATGCAAGAACAACCAATCAACCCTCAGCGTTGACGTACGAACGTCCAACGACCAAGTCCAAACTCAAATACCAAAACCAAGTTTTCACGAATTGGGCATTCAAAATCAGCAACATGGGAAAACACTCCCAGATTCTACCCCATGTCAAATTAGGAGATTTTGCATATATGGTAGGTCTAGATATCAGATACTGGAGCTATAGAACAAACATCACCCAAAATTATCAAGACCAGGCAGCAAATTGCGGCCTGGAGGAATAAATCTGCGGCCTGCAAGGGGAGTTGTGGTCTCGGGTCTCTGGGGTAAATTCTAGGTGGCCTGCACATCTTTTATGACGGAAACTTATTTTATGGAGCTCTCGGGTTATAACAGATTCTACAGAGATAACACAAATCGCCAAAAACCGATATCGGGAAAATTCTAAGTTCGTGTTTTGGGGTTCTAGTCTAAAGTATATCCAGAATATCATCACTAAAGGCTTGGGGTCACTAACTAAACCTCAATTGCATCTCTACCACTCAAATCATCCACTAAAACATCCTAGAATTTTCCAAGGTCACCAATCTTGCTTAAACGAACTCTAAACTTAACTAGGAGATGAAGAAACTAAATAATATGAAGGATGGTGAAGGTTTTACCTTTTGGAAGCAACTCAAGAAAACTTCTAGATGCTCCAAAGTGCTCAAAGTTCTAAGTTGATCCCACCAAAGGGTGTAGGATGAGGCGGTGGTCATTTTTTGTGAAGGAATCCATGGATTTTGATGAGGTTTTGGAGATGATTCCCATGGGTAGTGAGGTGGAGGAAGAAGGAGATGAAGAAAGATGAAGTGAAGAAAAATGGATGAAGTGAAGAAGGGATGGTGCCATGGTTAAGGGTTGACCCCCCTCTCTCTTAACACATGCCTTCATGTCATCTTTTGTCTCCCACTCACACAAATATATTTTCTTTTCCTTTTCCTTTTCTCTTTTCCTTTTAAATAAAACCAAATACCACAAACATAAAGAAGCCATGCATGAATCAAACACAATGTGTCATAGTGCACTAACCATGATTATAAAACAAAGATGGATTTGGTTTAACCATGATTAGTAGTGCACTAATCAAGTTTAATATAAACTTGCTATAAATAATTGCATAATTATTTATAAAATGTCTAAATCCAATAAATGCCTTTATAATAAATAATTCATATTAATATCCAATTATTTTCCAAATATTGGTATATAATTATACTGTTTTACGAAAACCCCAAATTCATACTCGAATAGTTTTCGTGAAATATATTATTTTATTATTTAAATTCCAAAAATATTATTTTATATTTCTGAAATGTTACAAAAATACTTGCCCCTACGGATTTATCCGTAAGGCCTGATAAATGCCCCTACGGATTTATCCGTAGATCCAGATAAATACCCTTACGGATTAATTCGTAGGGGCAAGTTTTACCCCTGTTACTGAGTCCATAGGAACAAAATAGCAGATATTCTGATATTTTGTCCCTACGGCGAAATGTGTAGGGGCAAATCTTGCACCTACGGATTAATCCGTAGGTGCAACTATTGCCCCTACGGATTAATCCGTAGGGACAAAATATCAGGGTTTTTTTTAAAAAGGGGCTTCCTGTTTTTTCACCGCCATGTGCACAATAATATATACATCATACAACCAGATACAGAAATATTCATAATCAACATCTCACGCATAATATATAAAAGAAAAAAACAAACAGAATACAGCATTAATCTAAATCATTGTGAACAGGCAAAAAACCACCAATATCGTTCAAAATATATACAATATGTATCAGATAAGTACATACATCCTCAAAAATATAAAAAAGCCACCTTACCTCGGTCCAGCTCCTCCACCTCTGATAATCGCCGTAATCTGGTGCATCTGCTTCTCGGTGCAACCCTGAGTCGTCAAAAACTGGACTAATGAAGGACAGGACTGTGCGGGAGTCTGAACGGGCTGTGGAGCTGTAGGAGTGGTCTGCGCAACCGCAGCCGAGGTAGTGGCTTGCAGAGCCACAGCCGGGGGAGATGTATGTGGAGCCGCAGCCGAAGCAGCCTGCCGAATCAGTTAAATTTTGTGTGTAACAAACGAGTAAGAACGGTGTACTAGATTTTAGTCGAATTCGTATCATTAACAGGTTATTGCGAAACCACAATCTAAGAATACTTAGGGACATATGCCTAGTTTGGGTATCTAGTTTGGAAACCCATAGTTTATTTTAATTAGATAATTTTATGTAAGTATGATTAATCAAAACTAAGTCTACAACCAAATAAGCCCAGGCTACTAATATTGCATATGTTACTATCTATAATGTGATATAATATTTTACTATTAAGTAATATATGTACAAACATCTCCTTCAACTCCTTTACGGTGGTCTTTAAGGCGACAACATCATGCTCCAGACGTCGCTCACGGGAGGTAAGGGAAGTAACCGCCGGAGTGGAGACCAACCTCATATGGGCCCTGCTAGGACCCAGTCCCCGGCCTCTCTCCCAACCTCCATGGTGCCCTCCGTGTGCGACGTCTAGGACTGGGGTCAGTAGCATCGGATCGGTCTATCTACTAAAATTGATCCCCGATGCCTCCGCCTGCTCTACCACCCGCTCCTACACCCACATTAACCATTAAAATATAAGTATATCATTTAAATTTGAACTTATCAAAAAAAAATTCATTCGAATTAGAATAAATATTAATACTTATGCAATACTCCAGGGTAGCGGTGTCGGGGAATCGAAGCTCGCCCGTGGCGGGATCTGATGAGGTGCCATGGACGGCAAGATACGCGGTCAGCACGCTCGGTATACCATCATGCATCAGGGTCTGAGCTCTCTGCAATTCGCCAAAAATTTACATATATTATAAAATAACTCTTAATATTACATTATATCAAAATAGATCTATTGTAATTTACCGATGCCTCTATGGCACGAGTAATGTTCCTCGAGCCACCTGTATAAGTGAGGCGACCCCTCTTCGTCGACTTCCTATTCTCCTTATTTTGATCGGCATGTTTCTGCACAACACATTCAAATTTAGTTTTCTAATTAAGCAACACAAAAAAATAAATTATATACTAAACAATGAATTACATTTAAATTACAAACTTGTTTGCACTGAGAGTCGTAATCTTGGCACAAGAGAGGCCATGTATCTACGTCGATTTTCGCAAAGGCCGGAGTATGTAAGAAAGCCGCTCTCTCTGCCTCGGGGGTCGCCAGCCATACCAAATAGCAGTCAATTTTCAGCTCGTTCCTATTGTATCGGACCTTAGATTGCATGTTCTTCATCAGGCCCAGGTACAGAGCGTGAAGATCGAGCACTCTCTCAGGGTGATCAGGGTTGGGTACAGGCTGGAAGTCGTAATCCAACTGCAAAAAAAAGAATGTATTTAAATTACAATTGTTAAATAATAATAAATTTATTAGATAAGTCAAATGAAAATATATATTAATACGCGAGCCTGATCCCAGAAGAGGGCAAATGAGCGCCGGTGCTGATCGCCCCACTCAACGTGAAGTAGATACTTCTTTTGGATGCGGATCTCATCCCCTATATACCGGCCGAACCGCTCGGTATAATCGCCAGTATAGCGCTAATCGGGGGTAAAAAAGAAGGGGAATAATGCCTCCCCCTAGCTCTATCGGGCCTCAGCCTGTGGGACTGATTCGGTCCTCGAGTCCCCCTCCCGGGATGAGGCTGTCCCGCATCTACAAGAAATATCAAGACAAACAATATTAAGACAAAACAGCATTAAGAAATCAAGGATTAACGAATATCGAGCTGCGATATATACCTCCGGCGACAGCAGCACGAGCCTAAGTCCGGGCAGCAGCACGAGCAGGACGATAATTCTTCCGGTGAGGAATAGCCGGTGATCCGGACGTGGACGCATCCCCTCCAACTAGAAAATAAACATTGACGATAAAATTATATGAAGTTCATGTTTATTCTTAGAGGATATGTAAAATGACTAAATATTTTATATTTATTCATACTAACCTGTAGATTGAGTGGGGGTGCGGAAGTGGTGGGGATGGCTGTGGATGCACCACCTATAATTAGACAATTAAAATTATATTATATAAGTAACTGCAAAAAGAATGTGTATATCTATAATATAACATTCTAAATCAATATTCATGCAATATAGGATATATAAACATACCCGCAGGTGCGGTGGCGGCCTCTGCCCAAAATGTAGAGGCACCACCTACAGCTAGACAATCAAAAAATGATTATCTAAGTAAGAGCAAAAAGAATGTGTGTATATTTATGATATAACATTTTAAATCAATATGCATGCACTATAGGATATATAAACATACTTGCAGGTGCGGTAGTGGCCTCTGCCTCTGATATGGACGCACCACCAATAGCTAGACAATTAAACATTGACTATATAAGTAATTTTGAAATAAATATGTGTGTATATATATAATATTATATTCAAAATGAATATGCGTGCAATATACCTGGAGGTGTGGCAAAGTCCACACGGAAGGAGTCATCCGAAGGAGATATCGATCTGGGTGCAAAACCAGCCCTCTGGAGCTCCCTACGCAGCTTCCCGGGCGGCAGAACCGCTCTGCCTCTGCCTCTGCCGCGGCTGGTGCTCCTGCTGCCCCTCGCTGCTCCGGGCGTCGTTATCAAACCTAGATAAGAGTACAATCATTACATATGCATGCAATATATGTATAGATCGTAGAAATATGAAGTAATAATATAACATTACTGATAATCTTTTTCGTTTCGTAGACGCATTAAACATATCTACTTGGATTTCATCGTCGATATCATTTCTAACCCATGCAACTTCACGATCAGCCGAAGACAACCCGTCTTTTGAAACAAACGGTCGGAGCACTCTAAGTCTTCTCTCTTCTTCATCCCCATCGCTGTCCTCCATACGATCCTCGAATTCTGGGACATCATAAACATCCCCAGGTTTCCAACGGCATACAACACTCCATCCCGGATGCTTCAAGCACTGTGAGTAATATACTTGGAACGCATGGTTCGGAAAGATAAATGGATCGTTCTGACCGTAAAATCGAAGTGTGCTCACACTAGTCAATCCATATTTATCTTTCCAAGTCCCGAGATTTTTTCTCCACTTATCCGTATCGGTTCGTGTATCGTACCAAATACACTGAAATATATAAAACGGTTTTTATCATCCGGGATATTGGATGCCAAGTATGCAATTTAAGTATCCATAATAAATTACACCATTCGATTCTACCGTCGCAATCCCACTATTCTGAGTGGTTCGAAATGTTTCTATGTCCTTAACTTCAAATTTGTATCCAAGGACACCGAATCCTTTATAATATGCAACCTCCATACTAAGAAACTGAGCTAAACATCTTGAATCTCTCTTTAATGATGCAAACAAGTTCGGATCGTAGAGCTGACAAAACAAATTTTACAGCAAATATATAACGATATAAGTTTAGATTAAGACTGGTAGCAATAACATGTTATTTGAACAACTTACATGATCTGCAAACCAATCGCAAAAATTATCCTGATGATATTTTTCCAATCGTTCATCATTCCAATCAGGATGCCTCTCGCGTACCTCATTAATATGAATTCTGTTCTCAACAATAAATTATGATATTAATATTATATCATTTCATACATACACAAATACAAATATAACAATTAAACCAAAAAAACCCACTCTCTAATTTCTTCAAGACATACGCTATTGAGGAGGATAAACCGATATATCTTGTTGATAAACATAGTGTCTACTCTTTTATAATCAGTTTTACCATATGGCCCGTCCTGAATTCTCCGAGGCCGGTTAAGCTTTGTCTCAATGTTCTCGTCCAGATAGCGGGAACAAAATGTTGTTACTTCATCTAAAATATAACCTTGCATGATAGAACCCTCTGGTCGAGCGTATATACTTTTTTCGAGTGTAGAAGTACCTAAAGAAAAATATGTTAAATAAATAAATACGGGCATATAGGACAACAACAATTTTACAAATTGCGTGAAATAAAAAATTCCGCATACCTTTCGACGGGATACATCCATCGATATTGTACCGGTCCGACAAATTTAGCCTCGGTTGCAAGATGAACCGTCAGGTGTATTATGATGTCGAAAAATGACGGTGGGAAAATACACTCAAGCTTGTAAAGTATCAAGGAAATAGAATTTTCTAGATTCCCCAGCGTCACAACATCCAAGGTTTTAGCGTACAATTCTCTAAAAAACAACAAAGGTCATTAATTACTAGACCAACCGATTTGGGAAGGGAAGTCTTGAGGGCTAATAGAAGAAGGTGCTCCATAATAATATGGTGATCGTGACTTTTCAGCCCATCGATCTTGTCTTTCATAATTTTTATCTTCTTGCTAAATGATCCTAAGAAACCTGTGGGAACTTTCAAATCATGCAACACCTGCAGGAACCTTTTCTTCTCCGGTTATGACATATGATACGCGATATTAGGAAGTACAAACTTGTCTAGTTTATCCGCTATCGGTTTAGGATGCAATTCACTTCTAATTTTCTAGTCCTGAAGATCTATCCGAGCATGGAGGTTGTCTTTCGATTTTCTGTTTTTACAAAGAAGCAAGTTGAGTACGTGCTCGGATACCCCCTTCTCTATATGCATGGCGTCCAGACAATGGCACACTAAATTTGTTGTCCGGTACGGAAGCTCGTAGAAAATGCTTAAGTTATTCTAGTAGGGTGGTTTGAACTGTTTTATCGGATCTATCCCGAAGGTCACATTATTGTAACCATCCCACTGAGCAATCACGTCCTCTCCGGACAATGAGGCTGGAGGCCCAAGAAGCTCCTGATGACCATTAAAGTGAGCAACGTCAAACCTGTAGGGATGGTCTAATGGTAGGAACGCCGATGACCGCAATAACAAACCTTCCTGCTAAAATTCAACCATTTCAATATTGTATATTGATGGCAATAAGGGCATGCTTTGTGACCATGTAGGGACCAACCTGATAGCATTCCATACGTAGGAAAGTCATTAATTGTCCACATTAAAGCCGCACACATTATGAAGGTCGTATCTGTGTTTACATCGTAAGTCTCTACACCATCAATGAATAAAATTTTTAACTCATCGATCAGAGGTCGGAGATAGACATCGATATTGTTTCCCGGTGAGTTTGGTCCGTCAATAAGAAGAGGCATCATAAAGTAGGATTGATCCATAGCCAACCAAGGTGACAGATTATAAACTATCATTACAACGGGCCATGTGTTGTGGCTTCCAGCCATATAGTTGAATGGGCAGAAGCCATCACTAGCGAGTCCGAGTCTGACATTGCGAGGATCACTACTGAATATTTTGTGCCTCCTATTGAAATCCTTCCCTGCTGGTGAATCTCTTGGATGACTCATTTTTCCATTTTCGCTTGGAGCAGCACGGTGATGCCAAATTATTGCCTCAGCCGTTTTCTTGCACCTGAATAGCCTGTGTAGCCTCTGTATTATGGGTGAATATTAGTTAATAAATATATATTAAGAAAATAATTAGTGAGCTAAATATTAGTTAATATATAATTATATCAAATATAATATATATCAAATTATTAAATCAACACTTGATTTAATAATCCGGTTATACCACATATAACCGACTAATATCATTTATCAATATATCACATTATCAAATCAACACATGATTCAATAATCCGGTTATATCACATATAACCTAACCGATAACATATAACCGCCAAATTAGAATACGGTATCACATACACGTATTTAATCAGGCCCCCCGCACATATCAGCATATGAGCCCTATTTCGTTTCGCTTGAACTAGGAAACTTCTGTGTGAGACTCTAAAGACTCGACAATACGCCAGCAGTAGGTAATGATCACATCAGTTACCCACAAACCGTTAGCGGTACTGTTAGTTATATGTATGCCCTAGAGGCCGTTATGGTACATGAGATGTATATTATAATGGATGCTTGGACATATATAGGGAGGACTTTCTTGCTCGACATGATAGTATGCTATCTGGTTGCTCTTTGTCTTAACATGTTGACTTGTATAAGTGATGCTGTCTTGCTCTCACATGTTGATAAAGCCCTTAGGATGTCTACTTGACTACCAGGACTATGATGGAGATCATACTAGTGGGGCCAAGGGTAGTCTACATGTACACCCTATAATAGTTCCTAGTCGAGGGTGTATCGAGATAGGGCATCGATATTCCAGAGTAGACTAGCGTATACGCATCTTGACCCATATGATGGGCGATGGATGATCCCACATCCATTGGTGTTTGACATCAAAGATGGTATACGGGTGCTCAGTGGAGACTGGGTACACTGAACAGACTCGCCGAGAACTCTTAAATGGTATTATACCTATCGTCAGATAGCAGTTCTCTAGTGACACTGGTACAGGTTAGTCTGTCGACCCGAGATCGTCATAGAGTCTTGTGTAATTCCCACCGTGCTTTGATTTCCACCGTACCACGGTCAATAGATCGTGCAAAAAGGTGGTTTTTGGGTACAGTCCCGAGTCACATGGAGGCAATGAGCGATAGGAGGGGATTCGTCTCTCCCGGTATTGGGAGTTGATGTTGCGCTATGCTCGATTGGCCATAATAGGAAATACCTGGCCACGGTTGCTGAGATTTACTGGTAAGTGTTATCAGTAGTTTCTCAAACCGTTATGGACCTTGCATCGGCATGACTTATCAGGCTATTGGGATCTGACGTTATACCACCCCCAGGCTGCGATATGCGACATATCAGACGAAAAGACCGGACTGTACGGTAGTGTTACTGATTGGATTCGTAGGAGTATGAGCAGGCTTGCTTGTTGATCTTATGATCGCTCAATATCCGGGTGGCCGTTACGTTTAGCAGACCGTTTGCGGCTTGTGGGTGTTTGATATGATCATCACCTACTGCCGGCGTATTGACGAGTCTTTAGAGTCCTAAACAGAGGTTTCCTGGTTCATGCGAAATGAAGTAGGAGCACATATGTGATATGTGCGGAACCGAGATTAATGCACATATGTGATACCGCATTCTATTCTAGCTATATGTGATATCAGTCGGTTATATGTGATATAGCCGGATTGTCGGATAAGTGTTGATTCGATAGGATGTTACATTTGATATTAGTTGGTTGTATGTGATATAGCCAGATTATTAAATCAAGTGTTGATTTAATAATTTAATGTATAATTATATATATGATATATTAATTTACACTAAGTAATATTTGCTCACTTAAGTATTTCTTTTTCTCGCTAGTGTACACTTAGTATATATGTGATATATATTAATGTACATCTTTTGTATCATGCTTGATGCCACATGTTACATGGGTGTATGAGACTTACACCATGCTTATAATAATGTGAGGTTTTATTTATTTAAAGTAATTCAATATTAGTTGAAAATTGTCATGCTTGGAAGCTTGGAGAAGCTTGAAGCATTTTTGACTTAGTCCACTAGTTTTGTTTTACTTGTAGATATTTATTATCCTAACCATTATTATTAGCCATGGTTTATTCTTTACATGAGTTAGTGTATGACACTTACTCACCCATGGTTTCTATTCTCACCTCATGAGTTCATTCTCATCTCCATCTTCATCTTGAACTTCATCTTCTTCTTCATTGAGAAAAAACTTGCTAGCTTTTCTCAAGATAAGAAAATATTGTAAGAAAAACAAATCTAAAGTGAGCTCATTTCCTACTTCATCATCCTCTACTATTAGCCATTTAGTTTAGGGTGTTTGCTTCACTAATCTACCATTAGTGAAGAGGTAGCATGGGCTTGAGTCTTCTTGACGTAGACCATCTTCAGCCTCGAAGGCTTCGAGCAAGCTTGTTCATTTCTTCATGTGAACCCTTACTAGAGTTCGGGTGTTCACTACTTGGAGCGAAGGGACTACTACACGGAGCTTTAAAAGTGAAGGACCGGTATACAAAAGGTTGTATTCCTCATTCACTTGTTTGAAAAGTTGTTTGCATGATGTTTTGGTTAAATCTCTAGTTAAGATTCTAGGGTTAGGGTTGTTTAGATTGGCAAGTTTTTTAAAACGGCATGGACGATACTTCCCGAAATCTTGCTGCCGCGCTACGTAACCCTACAGTGGTATCAGAGCCAAGCTTGAAATTTAAACGATGTTTGTTAGATTACGAAACCAAAACAACTTCGAAACACCCGATACAAATTCTTAGTTTCTGTCGAATTTTAAATGGCCTCTAAAAATTTTTTTTAGCAACTGCAGAATGTTGTATGTGATATAACATGAACACAGTATAAAATTCACCCCTCTTCGCCGGATTTTGGCCGCCCACATACCTTAGAAAACCGGCCTGCTCGGCCCAATCATGAGGTAAAGGGTTGAATTTTGTAGTGTGTTCCAGTCTCTGAGTTTTGGTGTTTCAGGTGTTGCTTGTTTTTGTTAAATTTGCATGTGATGTTAACTTTCTGCAAAGGCAATTCGGAGTGTTTCGTAGTCGTAATTCTAACATGTATTCAGGTTATTTAGACGACGTTAAAAAGTTCGAACGGATATCAATAACCCATATTTTCCCTCGCTGGAAATTTTCCAAGATCTGGATTTTTTTCAAGTTTAAAATCTTCAGAAAATCATGCAAGCGATTCTGTGGACCCTCTAGAAGAACGATACCCAAACTCGACTTTTTGGATCACGGAACTACGGTCATACCCTAGGGTTTGCGGCAGTTCTGTAGCGCCATGAGTGAGGCATGGGTCGGATCTTCTACGGATGGTTCATAGGAGCCGTGGCATGTTCTGGGTACTTTTTGAACTCCGCTCAAGTGTTGAGTTTTTTGGGAAAGTTTGGGTGTTTGTTTAATCGATCGAAAAGTTTAACATCATCTAGCTATCTGTGATTGTGATACAATATTTGGAATCCACAAATGTAGTTATGTGATAACTAGTTTGAATTTTATAAATTTAGCAGTTTAGTCTCATTTGATCGGTTGCCACGGAATTTTGATATGGATCAAAAGTCCGTCGCAATTACGTAGTATACGTGGATACTCGCCGGGTAACCTTACTAGATAGCCATGCCCCATAGCCCTGACCAAGTGACTGCAGGAGAACCCCGTCGCCAAAAGCATCCGTTCGGGTGCTCGTGGTCGCGGTGTTCCGCCTTAGTGCACTTCGTCGACGACATCGGGGGTGTGGCCATCTACTAAAGTATCCGATGAGCATTCGATTAGGTTATTGGGAATCTTGTTGAATTACCCGACAGATTATTGGAAAGTGTTTTCAATATCGAGACTAAAATGCAGGGTTTATAATTGTTAGGCATATGATATCTAAGGAATTCATTTGGTTAGGCATGAAATCCAAAGAATGTGATACATTGGGTTTATGATGTCTAAGGTGGTTGCGGATTCCAATTGTTGTAGTTTTTCACTTTCTTTTCTGCGACCGTAAGTGTAATATGTGGTGTATCGCCGGTTTCATTGCTATATGTCAACGACAATTGGGATACACATATTTACTTACGTTGATGACATATGATGTTATGTGTTGCTGTGATATGGTATATTGGATTGTCGTGTTTTGAATAGCCGGTTTTTTTTATGCGAGATGAGAGTTTTTCATTTTCATTCAAGTAAAAGCTTGTATGTAATATTCTTTTATTGGGGCACTTCCGGGTTGAGGATGATATCACCATTGATGTATATTATTTACTTTTCCGCATTAGGATAGACCCAAGAAGGAGAACACAAGTAACCGGGATTTAGGATCCAGTGGGAGACCATCTCGAGGAGTCAAGACCAGGTCTCCTAACTCAAGAATTGGTAGGGTTACTTGCCGCTCTCGTAGGGATCTAGGGATGTGGGTTTGGCTATTCATCGCGACTAAATAAAACATGGAATTCCTAGTATATCCAATATTTCATATGTGTTCTTCTGCTGCTGATATTCTGTGATGTGAGCACTTTATATGTTGAGACAAATGCTTATATTATATATATGATGATATATAGTAAATATTGATCATTTCGTTTCTTCTGTGATGCTTGGGACGCATAATTTGATGGGACTTCATTAATGAGATTAATGAAATTAAAGAAACCTAAAGATGTTGTAGAAACTTGTTTTAAAAACTGGTAGCTCTAGTTCTTACTTTGCATAGTGGTATTCCTTGTAGAATATCCAGCACCTTATTCGATAAGGAAAGAGCCGAGATCTCTTCATCGGGAGTGACCTCTTTAGCGAAATTAGCAGATGCTACAACCCACTCGGTTTGTCTTTTGATTGCTTTTATAGTTTTTGCTTTGCATAGTGGTATTTGTGAAATATCCCGCACCTTATTCGATAAGGAAAGAGCCGAGATCACTTCACCGGGAGTGACCTCTTTAGCAAAACTAGTTAAACCCTAAAAAACACTCCTTTTCAAAATCACTCGATTCTACAACGATATCAAGTTCATTACGCAAAAGGTTTTCTTAAAAACCTGTCGTAGCCCTTCGTCATTTCAGATAAGTAATTTTTAGTATTTGTGCTGCGTTTGTTGACCTTAGCCAAGGCGTAGTGTGCGGTAGCTAATTAGTGCTTATCTGCAAGCATATGATGCGATTGAGTTAGGGTAGTCGTACGGCTTTGTTGACCTTAGCCAAAGGTCGTACATGTGGGTTTAATTCAATCAAGAAATGACGGGTTGAACTTGGCTAGCGCTTATGATTTGTTGACCTTAGCCAAGGTCATAAGTTGCTAGGGGCAAAATATTATCGGGAATTTCAAGTGTTAAAATTTGCAATGAGATTTCATATCTTCTATGATATAGTTGGATCCCGATACCCACTGCGAGTAAGAGTTACTCCTGAGAGAGTTTTACACATTACAATTAGCCGATCAAGTAGGTGTCTAGAAAGGTGTTAACGGGGTTACGCCCCTGGGAAAACGAGGTTTATTTTAATTAGATCCGTGCAAAAGCACGGGGAACCTCCCTCAAAGTACCGACACTGGCCTAGTTGAAAGATTGGCGAACTTGTAGCGTGTAATTAATCCCGGCTAGTCTTACCTTTTAGGGTTTGAAGGAAGATTTGATAAAAACAGTGGGAGCCATCCTGATTAGATAAAATAATAACCAATCTAATCCTGTAAGAGCATACGCAGAGTGTTTTCTTCTCTCTCTCTCTCCAGGTAGCGACCATGTCACGCCTTAATCAAGATAATAATATGGATGCATTGACCGAACCTGCTTATTATACCGAGCTTGGAAACGTTGGTTCCGCTTTATCTTATAATTGTTATAAGTCCAGGCAGGAAATAGGGGAATGTCCGGAATTCTATGCGACCCATTCGAGGAATTTTCATGTTGATGCATCTTCTTCGAGTGTGTTTGTTACCGAGAACTATTTCTCAGTATCCTCTACGTCCTAGGTATGAGATACCGCATTAGGATCCCACATATGTAATCTGTTACATGGGCTACAGAAAGGTAGAGAATTGGGATTGGGTGATATATCTCTAAGTGTTAGAGAATGGTGCAATTGTTGCAGCTAAGTCAGTTGGCAAATATCACCTTGTATTAATATATTGATTCTGAACGAATGTTATTACATACCGAACCTGATATACAACATTACATCAGATTTTTTATTAAGTTAAAGAAGGATATAATTCTGTATTGGAGGATAATGTTGTGAACATTTTCCTGAATTAAGAGTTGATTGGATCATGCACGTTATATAATAGTATATACGTTCTAAATCAAACTACAGTTCGAAGTATATAGAACACACACAAGAAGAGTAGTTCAGAAATGAATGAATCCTTCTTGTAGCATTGTAGACTAGGTCATATCAATACGATATGACCAATTAAGTTACATAAGGATGAATATGAGAATCTGTTCAAATTTTCATCTTATGATACTTGCCAGTCTTGTCTCAAAGGTAAAATGACCAATTCTCCGTTTACTGGAAATAGAGAAAGAGTTACTGAACTTTTGGGACGGATACATGATGATGTATATGGTCCTATGTCTATAAATGCCAAGGTTGGTTCTTTGTACTTCATTATATTCACTGATCATCTCTCAAGATTCGAACATATGTTCCTGTTGAAACACAAGTCTGAAACTTTTGAGAAATTCAAGGAATATAAGCTTGAAGTTGAGAATCGGACGGGTAGAAGTATTAAAGTCCTACGATGTGATCGAGGAGGCGAATTCTTGGGCATGGAGTTCCTGGAGTTTCTAAAAGGAGAATGAGATTCTCTCTCAGCTTACTCCTTCGTATACACCACATCACAACGATGTATCAGGGCGGAGGTATCACACCCTATGAGATATGGCGCGCTCTATGATGAGTACTGCTGAGTTGCATGTTTCCTTTTAGAGTTATGCACTTGTGAAGCTGCATACCTATTGAATATGGTTCCATCCAAATCAGTGCCTACCACTCCATATGAGATATGGTATGGAAAGAGACCATGTCTTAAACGGGTTAAGATAAAGGGTTGTCCGGCCTATGTTGAAAAGAAAAATCCAGACAAGCTCGAGGCAAGATCAGTTCTGTATAAGTTTGTTATGATATCCCAAACATTTGCGAGGGAATATCTTCTGCCACTCTGAGGAGCAAAAGGCGTTTTGTTTCTCAGCATGCCACCTTTTTAGAAAAAGGAATTTCTTGTGAAGAAATTAGTGGTCATGAGGTAGAACTGGAAGGAGTTCCAGCTAGACAAACTAACAACTGATGATTTGGTAAAACCAAAGAATTCAATAGTTTCCAACAAACCTCAGCCTCTCCGCAAATCTGATAGGGTTCCTCATCCACTTAAGAGATACTATGGTCTTCTCGGTAACAGTGGGAGCGAGGATTACATCATGGTAGATGATGGCCTAACTAGATTCAGGCAGGTCATCAAAAGTGGAGACTTTGTAAAATGGCCGGATGCTATGCAATCAAAGATGGAACCCATGTACACCATATAAAGTGTGACTTTGTATGTTGCACTTGAAGGGGTAAAACCCATTGGGAGCAAATGGATCTTGAGAAGATTCTTGGTGTAAATGGAAAAGTTGAGACTTTCAATGCTAAGCTTAAGTCCATCAGGATTAAAGCACGCATCGCGGAGAAGGAACATCTGTTTTGATGCGGCAGTCAAAGTGTTTGACTTCATCAAAAAGGTAGATGAACCTTATATATACAAGAAGGTTGTAGAGAGTAAGGTTGTCTTACACGTATTGTACGCAGATGACATACTCTTGATAGGAAATGGTTTCCTATGCTACACTCGGTCAAGCTCCTCTTATCACGAGGATTCTCTATGGATGATCTGGATGATACCTACTATATCTTGTGGATTATGATCTATGGTGATAGATCTAGGTGGATGTTGGGAGTGTCCCAAATCCATGTATTTTAACACCATACTAAAGGGGTTTGGTATGGAAGATTCTAAGCGTGGTGGTTCGTCCACCTACTCAGGAATCACTCTCTCCAAAAAGATGTCTTCCAAGACTGATTTGGAGAGAGCTCGCGTGCAAGAGATATCCTATACTTCAGCAGTAGGATCTATCATGTATGCGATGTTATGTACTAGACCAGATATAGATGACTCACTAGGTGTAGTGATCACGAATCAATCGGATCTTGGGAGAATCACTGGAAAGCTGTGGAGGACATTCTTAAGTACTTGAGAAACACTAAATGTGATATCTGTCGGTTATACGTGATATATCCGGATTGTCGAATCAAGTGTTGATTCGATAGGATGTTATATTTGATATTAGTCGGTTGTATGTGATAAAGCCGGATTATTAAATAAAGTGTTGATTTAATAATTTAATGTATAATTATATATGTGATATATTAATTTACACTAACTAATATTTGCTCACTTAAGTATTTCTTTTTCTCGCTAGTGTACACTTAGTATATATGTGATATATATTAATGTACATCTTTTGTGTCATGCTTGATGCCACATGCTATATGGGTGTATGAGACTTACACCATACTTATAATAATGTGGGGTTTTATTTATTTAAAGTAATTCAATATTAGTTGGAAATTGTCATGCTTGGAAGCTTGGAGAAGCTTGAAGTATCTTTGACTTAGTCCACTAGTTTTGTTTTACTTGTAGATATTTATTAACCTAACCATTATTGTTAGCCATGGTTTATTCTCTACATGAGTTAGTGTATGACACTAACTCACCCATGGTTGCAATTCTCACCTCATGAGTTCATTCTCATCTCCATCTTCATCATCTTCTTCATTGAGAAAAAGCTTGCTAGCTCTTCTTAAGGTGAGAAAAACAAATCTAAAGTGAGCCTATTTCCTACTTCATCATCCTCTACTATTAGCCATTTAGTTTAGGGTGTTTGCTTCACTAATCTACCATTACTGAAGAGGTAGCATGAGTTTGAGTCTGCTCGACGTAGATCATCTTTGGTCTCGAAGGCTTCGAGCAAGCTTGTTCATTTCTTCATGTGAACCCTTACTAGAGTTCGGGTGTTCACTACTTGGAGCGAAGGGACTACTACACGGAGCTTTAGAAGTGAAGGACCGGTCTACAAAAGGTTGTATTCCTCATTCGCTTGTTTGCAAAGTTGTTTGCATGATGTTTTGTTTAAATCTCTAGTTAAGATTCTAGGGTTAGGGTTGTTTAGAACGGAAAATTTTTGAAAACGGTATGAACGATACTTCCCGAAACCTTGCTGCCGCGCTACGTAACCCTACAGGTACTAGCTGGACGTAACGGCTACCCAGGTATTGAGCGAATAAAAGATCAACAAGTAAGCTTGTCCAAACTGCCATGAAGCCTATAAGTAACACTTACCGTACAGACCGGTCTCTTCGTCTGATATGTCGCATATCGAGTCTATGCCAAGCCCCACTTCCCAGTATACGGGCAGAGGCTGCGACGAGGCCGCTACGTATTTACTCAGAAGTAAACACGCTAAGCGTATCCAAGCAATATAAAATGAACTGTACACAAGAGACAAGATGTAAATAAACATCAACTTTATTTATTAATATTCTTTTTATAATATATCTGAAAAGTAAATACATGGAATGGAAAGCAATGCCTAAACAGTGGCATAACAGAAATGAAAAATGCAGAATGTAAATATGTACAAGAAATCTAAAGCTCTGGGTTGAAAGCTAGCTGGTCCAAGTCCTTGCTGGTGGGCTCGATCTCCAGTGAGTCCGAATCACCTAACGACATTCCAAAGAAGAAGAAAGAGAATGTCGTTAGCGAACAAATCGCTCGGTAAGTCCCAAAGATAAGGAAGAAATAGAATAAACAGAGAGAGAGTGCAACTTTTAGAGTTGTATTATATTGTTAATGCTGTTGTTTGTAGCTTGGTACAGAAGATGCCAGTGTATACGAGAGGAGTCTCACTATACCAGAGACTACGGTATACGGAGTACAAGGAACCGTTCAGCCACAGTACAACGGCAATGGAGATTCAGGTTTGGTGTCTTATGGTTGCAGTCTCGTGCCACTTCTAACACCTTCCGTACCAATCTACCCCTTATAAACCCCGCAATGTCTTGATTGTATTGTTTTATTATTTGTATTGTATATTGAATATAGACGGATGACTTGCCGAAACCATGATATCAGTAATGGAACGGATATAATGGATGATCGTGTAAATGGAATATATCCATAGTTCGGGTCAGTCAATATAGATTGATAGATTTAATAGATGGTTTCATATTGAATCATGTTGTATTATAGTTAATACTTGAATAACATTCAAGTCAGATTGATTAGGTTGAGACTCAGTCTGAGTCATACAATTAGAAAAGAAATTGAATACTGAATTAGGTTTTGGTGTTATCGGTAACTGCTGCACATGGACGACATGATTTGTGTCTTTTTCAAAAATAATTACCGTGTTAATAACACCGTTTGTTAAGTTGTCTACCTTAAATAGGCAAGCACCCATATCTCCGGCTCCCTGAGGCTCAAGAGACTGGTCCCGCTTAAACCTATGTTTACTAGAGTCCTTATTGTAATTTAGTATAACTTGAGGGTTTTTTTAAGTAAAATAGTTTTGTTATACTTTCAAAACATATCTCAAGTATTTAATTATCGTCTTTAGAGTTTTCATAGATGTTTCTTTTATTCAATGTGAAATTTCTAGTGAATATGACCTAGTTTTTTTAAGTATAAGGTATTTATTTGAAATATTGGAATTGTATGGTATTTTCTTGTAAATGGGATATTTTTCTTGAATTTTGGAAATGTGGAATATTATAAATATTAAAATAGATATTTTGATATTAATTACGTATATATTTATTTATTAAAAATATAAGTTTTATTTATAATAGAAATCACATTTTCTAAAGAAAAATTGTATTATAAATCTTTCAAGATCGTATGCTCCTTGCGGAGGTCTGCATCTCACTCTAGTAGGCCCGAGGATGTGCGATAATCCGCACCATATCGAACGGGTTTCCCAAAATGGGTTGTAGAGGCGCAATTGCAAAGATTTGTTAAATACACTTCTTATAGAAAAATGTTTTATAAGTTGAAGGTAGTTATATGTAAAGCCGTATTTTCCCAAATCTATGTTCCCAAATTCCATCGTGCTATGTTAGATATGTGTGTTGTGAGGAGGTAGGTCATTATTTCGTGAATTTTCTAAGGTTTAAAAAGTTTAAGCATGTTGAAATGAAACATGAATGTATTTTAATATTTAAGTGGAATAAAACTTGTTATGGTTATTATTTTGATGTCAAACTTGTTCTATTGTTTTCGTTAATATTTAATGGTCATGATATAAGAGTTTGGTATTATTGTGTTTAAGAAAAATAGAACTTTTTAAGGAAAAACCGAATCGGAAGTCTGATTAACTCTGGTTCCGTCGGGTTTTAGTTTTAAATGATTTTAGAATAGAGAAAAGAAGAAGAAGTAGGGACTTACTGGCTTGGGGTCAAGATGGGAGAGAGGGGGTCCTAAAGTGAGCTTCGGGGCGTCATTTCGTCGCCGGAATTTCCTCGTAAGTTCGTCGGAGTTTTGCCCTTTGTTAACTCCAGTTGCACACAAATAGAACTTGGAATTTTTTATAGAGTTTTTGTAGGAAATTTCAGTATGAAGGGGTGTAAAAATAGAGTGGGTATATATAGAACAAATTAGGGTTTGGGGTGTGATAAAAATGCATTTAAATTTGCATTAAAATGGGATTTAAAGGGATTTTATTATTCTCTGTAAATGTGCAGAGAATAAACAATACTGGAGTTATGGGGGAGTCCAAGAGTCGCTAGGGTTTAAAAAAAATAGGTTTAGTCCAAGTTGGACCGGCGGCGCCGGCCCGAGTCACAACTCGCCGGCCCGATTTATGAGGTAGGATCTCGTATTGGTGCCACGTGTCCCTGACGCTTGGTCTAGCCTCGTGCACATGTTTGTTTAGGCTGTGACTCTTGGTTTTACGTGTTATGCACGTGTAGACTTTTGGGCTTCTAAAAATTAAAAGAATTTTAAATAAAAAGAATGTGTGGCTGATGGGATTTGAACTCTGGTGTTTTGGTTTAGCAGTGTAAGGTCTTACCAGTGAGCTACAAGCTCTTTCTTGTTGTTCTAAATCAAAACATATACTTATAGTACTCACAGAAAATATAAATACCCCAATTGTACATTAACTTTAAATGAATTTTATGTACGCTAAAATTGGAGTTGTTACAGTCTACCCTCCTTACAAAAATTTCGTCCTCGAAATTTACAATTTATTTTAAGGACTAGTTTACAAATAAGTGAAGATATCTTGCACGCATCTCGTCTTCCCTTTCCCATGTCGATTCTCCCGGAGTGTCTCTTCTCCACATAACTCGAACCAAGTTGACTTCCTTGTTCCGAAGTGACTTCACTTTCCTGTTCAGGATCTCAACAGGTTACTGCTCACAAGATAAGTCGGGCTGTACAGTGAGCTCGGAATGGTCGAGAATATGGCTGGGGTCACTCACATACCTTCTGAGTTGGGATATGTGGAACACATTGTGCACTCCTTCCAATGAAGGTGGAAGTGCCAAGCGATAAGCCACTTCCCCGACTCGTTCGAGTATGTCGAACGGCCCAATGTACTTTGGACTTAGCTTACCCTGTCTTCCAAAACGGATCACTCCGCGGTTCGGAGATATCTTCAAAAATACATGATCTCCCGGCTGGAACTGCGCTTTGCATCAGCCCAGTGCTTCTGTCGATCTTGGGCTATGCGCATTCTTTCCCTGATAGTACAGACCACATCTATGGTTGCTACTATCATCTTAGGTCCAAGGAGTTCTCTATCTTCGATGTCGTCCCAACTTAATGGCGATCGACACTTCCTTCCATATAGTGCTGCAAAAGGTGTCATTCCGATGCTTGCTTGGTAGCTGTTGTTGTATGAAAACTCCACAAGATGTAGGTGATCTTCCCACGATCCTCCGAAGTCTAACATACACGCTCTGAGCATATCTTCTATGATCTGAATAGTTCGCTCAGACTGACCATCTGTTTGTGGATGATAAACCATGCTGAAGTTCAGACTTGTTCCTAAGCTCGCTTGCAGACTCTGCCAAAATTACGATCGGAATCTGCTGTCACGATCAGAGACAATGCAGACCGGTACTCCATGAAGTCTCACGATTTCCTGTATGAGTTCATGGGTATCAGAGATAGTACATTTTGAAGAGTTTAAATCTTACTTAGATTCTTACCTCCATGTACTTCTTTGCTAGTGTCTCAGTTGATTGGCCAACTCGAAATGGGATGAAGTGAGGCAACTTCGTGAGCTGATCCATAATAACCCATACCGCATCGTTACCCTTTGTGCTGCGAGGGAGTGCAGTCATAAAATCCATTATGATGTGTCGCCCATTCTGGGATTGGTAACGGTTGAAGTAATCCAGCTGTCCTGTGATGTTCAGCCTTTACTTACTGACACACCAAGCATTTAGCGACGCTTCTGGCTACTTCACGCTTCATTCCATGCCACCAGTAATTTTGACGCAGATCTTTGTACATCTTTGTACCTTTAGGGTGTACTGAGTAGGGAGAGCTGTGATCTTCTTTCATTAACTCTTCCCGAACAGAACCTTTTGGTACACACAGTCTGCTGCCGTATCTTAAAGATCCGTCTTCATGGATGATGAAGTCTGTTCTGAGTCCATTCTCTACTTGTTCTTTGATCTTTTGCAACTTAGCATCACTAGCCTGAGCTGCCTTGATCTGATTGACAATAGTAGATTAAACTTGTAAGTTCATCAAACTTGAAACGTTACCTGGCATGATCACTTCAATCTCCATATGATGCAAGTCTTGTTGAAACTTCCACTGAGCGGTGAGATTCAATGCTAATGGTTGGCGATTAAGGGCACCAGGTACCACATTCACTTTCCCTGAGTGATATTGCAGGTTGATGTCAAAGTCCGCCATGAGTTCTAACCATCGTCTCTGCCGCATATTAAGCTCTTTTTGAGTAAACACATATTTCAGACTCTTGTGATCTGTGTATATGTTCACTCGTTCACCAAGAAGATAATGGCGCCAAATCTTAAGAGCAAAGATTACGGCCGCCAACTCCAAATCAAGCGTTGGGTAATTGCACTCATGAATCTTCAGCTGTCTTGAAGCATAAGCCACAATTTTGCCGTGCTGATGTAGAACACATCATAATCCCTTACCGGATGCATCGCAATATACTTCGAAATCTCCAGATTGGTCCGGTATAACGAGAATAGGCGCTGATGTCAATCTTGACTTGAGTTCTACGAAACCCTGTTCGCATGCTTCTGACCACACGAATTTTTCATCTTTACGTGTGAGCTTGGTCATGGGTGTTGCTATCTTCGAAAATCCTTCAATGAACCTTCTGTAATATCCAGCTAGACCCAAGAAACTTCGAATGTCCTTCACTGACTTTGGTGTCGGCCATTCGCTTACTGCTGAAACTTTCGCTGGATCCACAGAGATTCCTTCACCTGATACAATATGTCCAAGAAAACCAACTTGATCTAGCCAAAACTCGCATTTGCTGTACTTGGCATAGAGTTGATGTTGTCGTAGAGTTTCCAGGACAATTCGTAGGTGCTCGGCATGCTCTTTCCGACTCTTAGAATACACCAGGATGTCGTCGATGAAGATGACAAAAAACCTGTCTAAGTACTCCCGGAAAACTTGATTCATCAGGTTCATGAATATTGCTGGTGCGTTGGTCACTCCAAGTGGCATCACAAGAAATTCGTAATGACCATAGCGAGTTCTGAATGCCTTTTTATGGATAACAGACTCCTTGACCTTCACCCGATGATAACCCGAACGAAGATCTAACTTGGAGAAAACACAAGATCCACTTAGCCGATCGAACAGATCGTCGATACGCGGTAGCAGATACTTGTTTTTTATCGTTACTTCGTTCAAGGCTCTATAATCAATGCACATTCGATATGAACCTTCATTCTTCTTCACAAACAGTACTGGTGATCCCCAACTTGAAATGCTGGGATGAATCCATTCTTTCGCCAATAATTCGTCCAACTGAGTTCGGACCTCCTTTAAACCTTTCAGACTTAGTCGATACGGTGCTTTGATTGCTGGTTGTGCTCCTGGTACTAAATCAATGCTGAATTCAAGAGCTCGATTGGGAGGCAAACCTGATATATCGTCAGGAAACACATCGTCGAACTCTCGAACCACTTCTGGCTTTGATCCTTCCTCCACTTGAATTGCCGCAATCACTGCCTTCTTTGGTTTCTCCTTGTAAGTACTTGGTTCCAAGGTATGGTCTCTACTTTTGAAATAAAAGACCGAATGGTCTGGAATCTCGAATACTACCCTCCTTTGACGACAGTCAATGGTAGCATAAAATGTTCCGAGCCAATCCATACCTAGAACTACATCGAAGTTCGGTATGTCCAGCACCTTGAAGTCAGCATAGAATTCTCTGCTGCAGATGACCACTGGACACAAGCTGTATCTCATTGTTGCCTTTAGAACGCTATTCCATGAACTGACATTCCAGCTGGATACAAGCGGTGTGACTAGAATCGCATGAGTTCGGACGAACCGTTGCGATATAAAGCAATGAGATGCTCCAGTATCAAAGAGTGCGAGTGCATGGAGTGAGGCTACTAAGATTGTACCTAAGGTATGTGGGATTTGTTTTAGGTATACGGGAAAAGATATATAGGTATGTCTATGAATTAAAAGAGAATTTGAAAGGGAAGTGTTACCAGTGATGACTTGGCCGGTGGCTTCAGCCTCTTCCACAGTCATTGTGAAATCCTGTCGCCTCGGCACATTCCTCCTTGCTGGAGAAGCATTCCTCTGTCCGTTCCTTGGTCCTTGAGGTGGGTTCCTTTGAGCTTGATGGAACTGACGACGAGGAGGTGCAGTCGGTCCACGAGGAGGTGGAGCAGGTAGTGTAAGTCTCGGAGCAGGTGCCTGAATGGCTGGGCGCTGCAGTTATGTGATTGCTGGCTTGGGTGCAGCATATGGGTTTTGTCTACGAGGACAAGACCCAATATCGTGAGTAGCTGAGCCGCAGACTAAGCAAAGGCGATTTGCACGCCGGTAGTCTTTCATCAGATGTCCATATCTTCTGCAGCATGTGCAAAATGCTGGGCTGGGCCGGTTGTTCGGTACTCCCGGTCTCTTTGGCACAAATGGTGGTCTTGAAGAGGCTCCTCCTTATGCCGCTACCAGGTAATCTTCAATGCTTTGAGCCCATTCTTCAGCTTCTAAGGGGCTCTCTTTTCCTGCAAACTGTTTAGGTGCAAGGCCCTGAATTGCTTCACCCCAGGCGTTTCTGCCTCGGGATGGTTCATCAAGATAGCAGTCTGCTGCTGCTGTCCTTCTAGGAGGTTGCGGATCGCCTTAAGCAGAACCGTCTGCTCATTGATCAAAGCAGCGCCAGCAGGTGTGAGTGGTAGTGGTAGGGGAGTGTTGTTGACATTCGTGCTGGTGTTGTTTGGGGAATCCATAACCTTGAAAGAAAAATTTGGGTTAGGACAGATTCAAAGTATATGAAATGATAAGATTCAAGGAATATGAATTGTAAAGAATGTTTTCAGATGCTGGTTCTTGTATTATATTGCTTAGGTTTTCTATACAGTGCTGACCTACATGGGCCACCAACAAAACCTGTCAAGCCCCGCTTCCCAGTATACGGGCGGAGGACGCGACGGGGCCGCTATGTATTTACTCAGAAGTAAACACGCTAAGCGTATCCAAGCAATATAAAATGAACTGTACACAAGAGACAAGATGTAAATAAACAACAACTTTATTTATTAACATTCTTTTTACAATACATCTGAAAAGTAAATACATGGAATGGAAAGCAATGCCTAAACAGTGGCATAATAGAAATGAAAAATGCAGAATGTAAATATGTACAAGGAATCTAAAGCTCTGGGTCAAAAGCTAGCTGGTCCAAGTCCTCACTGGTGGGCTCGATCTCCAGTGAGTCCGAATCACCTGACGACATTCCAAAGAAGAAGAAAGAGAATGTCGTCAGTGAACAAATCGCTCGGTAAGTCCCAAAGATGAGGGAGAAATAGAATAAACAGAGAGAGAGAGTGCAACTTTTAGAGTTGTATTATATTGTTAACGCTGTTGTTTGTAACTTGGTACAGAAGAGGCCAGTGTATACGAGAGGAGTCTCACTATAACAGAGACTACGGTATACGGAGTACAAGGAACCGTTCAACCACGGTACAACGACAATGGAGATTCAGGTTAGGTGTCTTATGGTTGCAGTCTCGTGCCACTTCTAACACCTTCCGTACCAATCTACCCCTTATAAACCCCGCGATGTCTTGATTGTATTGTTGTATTATTTGTATTGTATATTGAATATAGACGGATGACTTGCCGAAACCATGATATCAGTAATGGAACGAATATAATGGATGATCGTGTAAATGGAATATATCCATGGTTCGGGTCAGTCAATATAGATTGATAGATTTAATAGATGGTTTTATATTGAATCATGTTGTATTGTAGTTTGTACTTGAATCACATTCAAGTCAGATTGATTAGGTTGAGACTCGGTCTGAGTCATACAATTAGAAAAGAAATTGAATCCTGAATTAGGTTTTGGTGTTATTGGTAACTGCTGCACGTGGACGGCAGGATTTATGTCTTTTTCAAAGACAATTACCGTGTTGATAACACCGTTTGTTAAGTTGTCTACCTTAAATAGGCAAGCACCCATATCTCCGGCTCCACGAGGCTCAAGAGACTAGTCCCGTTTAAACCTATGTTTACTAGGGCCCTTATTGTAATTTAGTATAACTTAAGAGGGTTTTATGTAAAATAGTTTTGTTATACTTTCAAAATATATCTTAAGTATTTAATTATCGTTTTTAGAGTTTTCATAGATATTTCTTTTATTCAATGTGAAATTTCTAGTGAATATGACCTAGTTTTTAAAGTATAAGGTATTTATTTAAAATATTGGAATTGTATGGTATTTTCTTGTAAATGAGATGTTTTTCTTGAATTTTGGAAATGTGGAATATTATAAATATTAAAATAGATATTTTGATATTAATTACCTATATATTTATTTATTAAAAATATAAGTTTTATTTATAATAGAAATCACATTTTCTAAAGAAAAATTGTATTAAAAATCTTTCGAGATCGTATGCTCCTTGCGGAGGTCTGCATCTCACTCTACTAGGCCTGAGAATGTGCGATAATCCGCACCATACCGAATGGGTTCCCCAAAATGGGTTGTAGAGCCGCAATTGCAAAGATTTATTAAATACACTTCTTATAGAAAAATGTTTTATAAGTTGAAGGTTGCTATATGTAAAGTCGTATTTTCCCAAATCTATGTTCCCAAATTCCATCATGCTATATTAGATATGTGTGTTGTGAGGAGGTAGGTCATTACCTTGTGAGTTTTCTAATGTAATACGGTTTAAAAAGTTTAAGCTTGTCGAAATGAAACAAGAAGGTATTTTAATGTAAAAGTGGAATAAAACTTGCTACGGTTATTATTTTGATGTCAAACTTATTCTATTGTTTTCGTTAATGTTTAATGGTCATGACATAAGAGTTTGGTATTATTGTGTTTAAGAAAAATAGAACTTTTTAAGGAAAAACCGAATCGGAAGTCGGATTAACTCCGCTTCCGTCGGTAGTTTTGAATGTTTTTAAATAGAGAAAAGAAGAAGAAGTAGGGACTTACTGGCTTGGGGTCAAGAGGGGAGAGAGGGGGTCCTAAGGAGAGCTTCGGGGTGTCGTTTCGTCACCGGAATCTCCTTGGAAGTTCGTCGAAGTTTCGCCCTTTGTTAACTCTACTTGCACACAAATAGAACTTGGAATTTTTTGTAGAGTTTTTTTAGGAAATTTCAGTGTGAAGAGGTGTAAAAATAGAGTGGGTATTTATAGGACAAATTAGGGTTTGGAGTGTGATAAAAATGCATTTAAATTTGCATTAAAATGGGATTTAAAGGGATTTTATTATTCTCTGTAAATGTGCAGAGAATAAACAATACTGGAGTTATGAGGGAGTCTAAGAGTCGCTAGGGTTTAAAAAAATATGGTTTAGTCCAAGTTGGACCGGCGGCGCCGGCCCGAGTCACAATCTTGCCGACTTGATTTATGATGTGGGATCTCATATTGGTGCCACGTGTCCCTGACGCTTGGTCTAGCCTCGTGCACATGTTTGTTTAGGCTGTGACTCTTGGTTTTACGTGTTGTGCACGTGTAGACTTTTGGGCATCTAAAAGATTAAAAGAATTTTAAATAAAAAGAATATGTGGCTGATTGGATTTGAATTCTGGTGTTTTGGTTCAACAGTGCAAGGTCTTACCAGTGAGCTACAAGCTCTTTCTTGCTGTTCTAAATCAAAACAAATACTTATAGTACTCACAAGAAATGTAAATACCCTAATTGTACATTAACTTTAAATGAATTTTATGTATACTAAAATTGGAGTTGTTACAGTCTAGGGGTGGAATCGTTAGACCTCAGTAACTTGATAAGTCATGCCGATGTATGGCTCATAATGGTTTAAGAAACTACTGATAACTCTTACTAGTAAATCTCATCAGACCTAGCCAGGGACTTACTGTTATAGCCAATCGAGCATAGTGCAATATTAACTCCCAATACCGGGAGAGACGAAACCCCTCCTATCGCTCACTGCCTCCATATGACTCGGGACTGTACCTAAAATTCACCTGTTTGCACGACTCCTTTGAGACGTGGTAGGGAGGAAATCAAAGCACAGTGGGAACCACAAAAGACACTATGACGATCTCGGGTCTACAAACTAACATGTACCAGTGTCACCAGAGAACTGCTATCTGACGATAGGTATGGTATCATCTAGGAGTTCTCGGCGAGTCCTGTTCAGTGTACCCATTCTCTAATGAGCACCTGAGTACAATCTTTGATGTCAAACACCAATGGTTATGGGATCAACCATCGCCCCCTACAGGGTCAAGAAACGTACATACTAGTCTACTCTGGAATATCGATGCCTTGTCTCGATACTCCCTCGACTAGGAACAATTAAAGTATGTGCTTGTGGACTACACAAGTCCCAGTAGTATGATCTTCATCATAGTCCTGGTAGTCAAGCTAACATCCTAAGAGCTTTATCAACATGTATCAGAGAGAAAGTATAATAATACAAGTGTACATGTTAAGATAAAGAGCAACCAGATAGCATACTATCATGTCGAGCAAGAAAGTCCTCTATATATATGTCTAAGCATCCACTATATCAGACAATAATAGCCTCTAGGGCATACATATTCCTATCAATCTCCCACTTGCTCTAAGGCCGTGTGTTGTAGTATCTCATACCCAACATCCCAAAAAGTCTCTCAAATTGCGTCTGGGGGAGGTCCTTCGTGAGTGGATTCGCTATGTTGTCCTTTGTGTCAACTCTCCTGACCTCGATCTACCGTTAATCTACTATTTCCCGGATCAGGTGATACCGCCTAAGAATATGTTTGGATCGCTGATGGGACCGGTGTTCCTTGTCCAAAGCCATAGTTCCATTGTTATCACAATACACAAGTATTGGATGCTCAATGGTTGGAACCACACCAAGTTCAGCTATGAACTTTTTTTATCCAGACAGCCTCTTTGGAAGCATTATTGGCAGCGATGTATTCAGCCTCCATCATCGAGTCTGCTACGGTATCTTGCTTGGAACTATTCCAACATACCGCCCCTCCATTGAGGGTGAAGAAAAAATCCGAGACTGACTTACTGCCGTCCTTATCACTCTGGAAGCTCGAATCGGTAAAGGACTCCACCTGGAGTTCACAGTTACCATACACCAAGAACATTTCTTTAGACCTTCTCAAGTACTTAAGAATGTTCTTCACAGCTGTCCAGTGTTTCTTCCCGGGATCTGATTGATACCTACTCACTACACCTAGTGAGTAAGCTACATCCGGTCTGGTACATAACATTGCATACATGATTGACCCGACTACCGTAGCATAGGGTATCCCTTACATGCGAGCCCTCTCCAAATCAGTCTTGTGAGACATCTCTTTGGAGAGAGTGATTTCTGAACAAGCGGGTAAATTACCATGCTTAGAATCTTCCATACTAAAGCTCTTTAGTATGGTGTCAATGTACCTGGATTGGGACAATTCCAACATCCGCTTAGATCTATCTCTATAGATCTTTATCTTCAAGATGTAGGAGGCATCACCTAGATCTTTCATTGAGAACTTGTGTGATAAGAAGAGCTTGACCGAGTGTAGTATAGGAACATCGTTTCCTATCAAGAGTATGTTATCCACGTACAATACGAGGAAGACAACCTTAGTCTTTATAACTTTCTTGTATATACAAGGTTCATCTACGTTTTTGATGAAGTCAAACTCTTAGCTTCATCAAAACAGATGTTCCAGCTCCGCGATGCCTGCTTTAATCCGTAGATTAATTTAAGCAGCTTGCACACGCTTCCGCTGCTCCTACTATCTACGAAGCCCTCTGGCTGTGTCATGTACATTCTCTCTTCTAAATCACCATTTAGAAAAGCGGTTTTGACGTCCATCTGGCAGATTTTTTAGTCATGGTATGCAGTAGTGGCAAGTAGGATCCTGATGGACTTAAGCATAGCGACAGGAGAAAATGTTTCATCATAGTCGATACCTGGTCGTTGACGAAAACCTTTTGCTACAAGTCTAGCTTCGAAGGTCTCAACCTTTCCATCTACACCAATTTTCTTCTTAAAGATCCACTTGCTCCCGATGGGTTTTACCCCTTCAGGAGCAACTTCCAAAGTCCATACTTTGTTGGTGTACATGGATTCCATCTCAGACCGCATAGCATCCAGCCATTTCACAGAGTCTTCACTTATGATAGCCTGCTCGAAACTAGTTAGGTCATCTTCTTCCATGATGCAATCCTCGCTATCACCGTCTATGAGAAAACCGTAGTATCTTTCAGGTGGGTGAGGAACCCTACTAGATCTGCGGAGTGGCTGAGGTTCGTCGGGGACTATTGAATCCTCCGGTTCTACCAAATTGCCAGTTATAGTTTGTGTACCTGAAACTTCTTCCAGTTCTACCTCATTACCACTAATTTCTGTCACAAATTTTTTTTTCTAAAAAGGTGGCATGTTGAGAAACAAACACTTTTTGTTCCTCAGTATGGTAGAAAATATATCCATATGAATCCTTTGGATATCCCACAAACTTGCAGAAAACAAACCTTTCCTCGAGCTTGTCCGGATTTTGCTTTTTAATATAGGCCGGACAACCCCATATATTAACTCGTTTAAGAGATGGTCTCTTCCCATTCCATATCTCATATGGAGTGGTAGGCACGGATTTGGTCGGAACTCTACTCAATAGGTATGCAGCTGTCTCAAGTGCATAACCCCAAAAGGAAATAGGCAACTTAGCATTACTCATCATAGAGCGCACCATATCTAATAGGGTGCGATTTCTGCGCTCTTAAACTCCATTGTGTTGTGGTGTATACGGAGGAGTAAGCTGAGAAAGAATCCAATTCTCTTTTAAGTAGCCTATGAATTCCGTGCTCAAGTATTCTTCTCCCCGATCAGATCATAGGACTTTAATACTTTTACCCGTCTGGTTCTCAACTTCGTACTTATATTCCTTGAATTTTTCAAAAGATTCAGATTTGTGTTTCATCAGGAATACATTCCCGTATCTTGAGAGATCATCGGTGAATGTAATGAAGTACGAAGAACCATTCCTGGCATATGTAGACATAGGACCGCATATATCATTATGTATTAGTCTCAAGAGTTCAGTAGCTCTTTCTCCGTGTCCAGTAAATAGAGTTTTGGTCATTTTACCTTTGAGACATGACTCGCAAGTTTCATAAGATGTAAATTTGAACTGATTCAAATATCCATCTTTATGCAACTTAGTTAGTCTTGTCGCATTGATATGACCCAGTCTACAATGCCACAAGAAGGATTCGTTCATTTCTGAACTTTTCCTCTTGTGTGTGTTCTGTACGTTTAAAACTGTAGTTTGATTTAGAACGTATATACCATTGGTGTAGCACCTGTGGAGGAGAAGATGCGGGAAAATCGGCTAAGATGGTTTGGTCATGTGCGACGCAGACCTATGGAAGAACCGGTTCGACGAATAGATACTCTCAATATGGGCAATGGCAAAAGGGCAAAAGGGAGACCGAAGAAAACATGGATGGAGGTGATATGAAACGATATGGTTGCCAAAGGCCTCAATGAAAGTATATTGTTCGATAGGAGTGAGTGGAGGCGGAGGATTCATGTGCTGGACCCGGCGTGATTCTCATGTTGGTTCATGTAGCCTACCCCATATGCTTGGGATAAAAGGCTCCGTTGTTGTTGTTTGTATACCGTTACATAACGTACTAAATCCAATCAACACTTGATTTAGGAAAATGTTCATAACATTATCCTCCAATACAAAATTATATCCTTCTTTATGCAACAAAGAAACTGATATAATATTGCACATTATATTTGGTACGTAATAACAGTCGTTCAGAATCATTGTATTACCATTTGGTAATACTAAGTGATATTCGCCAACTGCTTTGGCTGCAACAATTGCTCCATTCCCTACTTTTAGAGACATATCACCCTTTCCCAGTTCTCTACCTATTCTTAGCCCATGTAACAAATTACAGAAGTGGGATCCTGATCCGGTATCCAATACCCAGGACATAGAGCAAACTGAGAAACAGTTCTCGGTAACGAACACACCCGAAGAAGATGCATCAGCATGCTCCTTCTTCATTCGGGTGGCGTGGGTTTCCCTCCAATCTACTGAGTACAACCCAGGCTTTTACAAAGAAATCAAGCAATACCAGTGGAATTGTCGAGAGAACACAAGACCACCACACCAACAGGAGCCAGATTGCTCGGATTGAACCCGGCGATACCCCACCAAAAGCCCGGCGCCGCCGGTTTTATCAAGCCCATTGAGCCCCATTTTTCTGCTGTCTTTCCCTTGCTGTCACATCATCTTATTTTTATTACTTATTTAATTTTATTTTGTGCCTATAAAAGCCAGATCGGTGAGCAAAGGAAGGGGTTCCAACACTTCAAACACTTGATATACTTTGAGCTAAAGTTTTCTTTTTGTTTCTTTTTCATTTTAGTTCTTGTACATAGCTTGTTCACCTTGAGCTCTTTGCCTTCTCTTGATCTTGCAACCTCTTCATTGAGTTTGCAAGTTTAATTTTTGGTTATTGAACTCAAGATTTGTAATATCACTTTGAGTTAATGAAGCTTTCATTTTTGCTTTTGGTTCTTAGTTTTTCTATCTCTTTACTTCCTATTTTATTTCTTGCCATTTACTTACATGTTATGCTTTTCCTTTTATGTCATTCTATTTGCTCTTTCTTTTTATTGTTTGATTGTTTGTGAATAATGGTGTTGTTAGGAAAAAGAATGGTGTTGTAAGTTAAGGTTTTCCTCTCTCATTTTCTTTGCAAGATATTTTTCCATTGAACTCCGCCCAAACCTTACGCAAGCGCTCCGTTAGGCACCTTACCCTACCAAGGTATTGGTGATCCCTAACTGTGACCGGTTACGTTCGGTTTGGCCGGAGGCGAAAGTTAAGAGACAAGAATGGACGGACAAGGGTCAATAAGCCGGATTTCACTAATACCGCGCTTAAACACCCTAATCCACGTTGTTGCCGATTGCTCTAGCTTCAATGGTCAAGTTCGACACAAAGGATTGAGTACGAACTTCACTAACTTACACTAACCTATCTAATCCTAACAACTTATACTTTGCATATACAACACATTGGTTAGAAACGAACTGTGCCGACCCTTGCTTAACTCATCATAAAAAGAACATAAAACGCACCGTCTCCCTGCTGCTAGCTACACGCGACGCCGTCTTGATTGCGGTTACTTTAGAACTTAAATACGACGCACGCAAGCGCGTAACAATCACTTCATGCGCGACGGCGGGTGTCCCTGATGGAACCATAGCTACTCGGGTCCAAGGACATAGACAGAGGGTGCAATGGGATGCTACCTGGGATCAGCTGTCGGATCTTTGCTTTGAGTACTACGATCAATGTTTTCAAGACTTTCTCCCTCCTTTGCCGTAATCTTTAAGCGATAAAATATTGTTTTTCTTTTGTGAGCCCCCGGGAACTTTTGTAAGGCAAAGGGGCCGAGAATGCCTCTTATTAATAAATTTTTCTTTTGCTCATGAATTTTTCTTTGCTCGGAATGTTAGAACATCGAAATTTTTCGTTTCTATTTTTCCAAGTATAGGTTGATCGGTACCCCTCCTTTAATCCTTCACCCCGGATTCGAGGTAAGATGGGCGGAGTGAGAATTAGGTTGGCTACCTATAAGCGCACCCACGTTTTATTTACCTAAGTAAAGGGATAGCCTGGGATACTTCCCTTACCTCCAAGACGGGTTGGAGACACCCGGTGGGCTTGTGAGAGGGCTTCAGACCCTTAGTAAGGTCGGGCAGGAAACTACCCGTTTTGAATGGGAACGATGAGCAGGAAGCTGCCCGCCAGCCTTGCACGGTGTCTCAGTTTGGAATCGAGAGAAACAGTCCGGATTGCAGAGAAGAAATAATCTTTATTATTAAAGGGTGTACAAGTTTGACAATACAATTTAAGCTTTTCGGTATTATACGTCCCCGGAAGGTCGCATCCCAAGGAATCTTGGAGGTGGCATGCTTCTCTGGGCAATACTTCAGTCACGAGGAAGGGGCCGTCCCATTTTGGGGAGAACTTGTGCAGCTTCCCTTGGTCCTTGAATTCGTTGCGTCGGAGGACTAAGTCTCCTGATTTGAAAGGTCGGTGTTTGACCCGAGCAATGTAGTACCGGGCGATCTGCTACTGATATACAACCATCCTTATTTGCGTCCAGTCTCTCCTCTCCATCAGATGACCAGGTTACTTCGAAGGGTTAAGACGTTGGTTTCATCGTCGAAGTGTTCCACTCGATAACTAGGCAGACCGATTTCTGCGGGGAACATTACATCGATGCTATAACAGAGACTGAACGGGGTTTCCCCCATGGGTGTCTTCTTCGATGTTCGCAATGCCTACAGTACCCGCAGCAGTTCTTCAACCTATCCGCACTACCTTCCTTCCAGGCGGGCTCTAAGTCCCCGGATGACATCTCGGTTTGCTACCTCGTCTTACCTGTTTCACTGGGGATGAGCGACCGTGGAGAACTTCATCAGTATGTGGTAGTCGCTGCAGAATTCTTTGACTTTGTCGTTCTTGAAATTGGTTCCGTGGTCGGTGATGATGCACTTCGGAATTCCAAACTGTGCAATTACATTGTTCTGCAGGAACTTCACCGTGGAGGAAGCATCCGGTTTTCTAATCGGCGTGGCTTCAATCCATTTCGTAAAGTAGTCCATGGCGATGAGGATATATTTATGCCCCCTGTGCCTGTGGGGAGCTGGCCAACCATGTCCATTCCCCACTGAGCAATGGCCAGGAGGATCTCAGCAACGTTAGCTCTGTAGCTGGTAACCAAGAAATGCTGCCGAAGAGTTGACACGCCTTGCACCTTCGTACGAGCTTTTCTGCATCGTTATGGATAGTCGGCCAATAATAGCCCTGTAGCATCGTCTTTTGAATTAGATTGCGGGCCCCCTGATGTTCACCTCCGATTCCTTCGTGTATCTCTTGGAGAACGTACTCAGCTTCGTCGGAATTGAAGCATCAGAGTAGAGGTTGGGTGTATGATTTTTTATACATGTTACCTTTACTCCATATGAAGTGACGAGCTTTCATGCAGAGCCTGCACACTTCCGTTCGGTCCTTGGGGAGCGTTCCATCATTGAGGAATTCTACTATGGGCTTTCTTCAATCCATGGATACTCCCCTGAGTGGTGTATACCTTGCGTATCACTTCTGTATTTTTGATGTTGAGTCGCGGCAGGACCTTGAAGAGGATGTTCCTCTTGTGGTTGGCCGAATAGGAGGAGGCGAGCTTGCTCAAGGCGTCAGCTTCGACGTTCATACTCCGGGGAAGCTACTCCACTTGGACTTCGTTGAAACTTTTTTGTAGCATTTTCACCTCGGCGAGATATTTGATCATGAGGGGTTCTCAGGCTTTGAATCATCCGGTCACTTGGCCGACGATCAATGCGGAATTGCTGCGGATTCTGATTTTCTTTAGCCCTACCCCCGAAGCGATTCGTAGGCCGGCCAATAAAGCTTCATACTCCGCGGTATTGTTCTGAAAGGTTCCTAGGCACACTATAGAGGTCTCACAAGGCATCAATCATGCCAATTTCGAATTTTATGGGTGCCGAGAAACCCTAATACAGATCATTGACTAGATATCTAGACGAAATATGAAACTAGTTAACACTTTAACTAAAGATAAGAAGCTACAACTTTTGTAGATCCGGTTATCCACTTCCTTAGCTCCACGTAGTCGTCCTCTCGCTGTCCATCTCGAATCCTAGACTCAATCGTCGGCTTCATCGGAAAGACGAGCGGGCAAGGTCGTCGGCTTCGTGCCGAAGATGATCTACGTCGAGGTTTCACAAGTTCAAGCTCCGACTTCACAAATTTGTGAAACTTGTGAAGAAAACACCCAAAACAACTTGGCAAGAGGTAGAGGGTGAAGAAATAGGAGGTGGGTTCACTTTAGAATTGGATTTCTCACTTTAGAACTCAAGTTGCCATTGATGGCATCAAGCTTTCTTGAAGAAGAAGATGATGAAGAAGAAAGAATATGATAAGTTTCTTATTTTAAAATGAAACTAATATGAATACTTATCATATACTAACTATGGTCAAGTGTAGAGATTAAACTAAGGTTAGTTGGAATGGTCAGGGTTAAGGATGAGATAAGAATGGTGGACTTTGTCAAAGCTTCAAGAAGCTTCAACATAGAAACAAAATAAGCCACCATTCTTAATAATATCCAAAATGAATAAATAAATAAATAACTAAGTAAATAATCAAAACCCTAACCATTCATATAACCATGGTTTAATCTTTACACAAACCCAAGTGAGCAAGTATCATCAAACATGATACAAACAAGTGCACAAAAAATATATCATATATACAATGTGCATCAAGTGAGAAAATCCTTCTAAAATGAACCAATACTAGTTAATGCAAAGCAATATATCAAATATATAATTATACATTAAATCATTAAATCAACACTTGATTTAACGATCCAGTCATATCGCATATAACCGACTAGTATCCTATGTATCGGCTTATCGAATCAATCCTTGATTCGATATCTAGGTTATATCGCATATAACCAATCGATACATTCATTGCGAGAATGAAATACGGTATCACATACACGCATTATTCTCGCTCCCGCACATATCTCATATGCGCTCCTATTTCGTTTCGCTTGAGCCAGGAAACCTCTGTGTAGGACTCTAAAGACTCGTCAATACGCCGGTAGCAGATGATGATCATATCAAGCACCCACAAGCCGCAAGCGGTCTGCTAAACGTAACGGCCACCCGGGTATTGAGCGATCAGAAGATCGACAAGCAAGCCCGCTCACACTCCTGTGAATCCAACCAGTAACACTTACCGTACAGTCCGGTCTGTTCGTCTGATATGTCGCATATCAAGTCTAGGGGTGGTAAACGTCAGACCCCAATGACCGATAAGTCGTGCCGATGTGAGGCTCATAACGGGTCGAGAAACTACTGGTAACACTGACCAGCAAATCTCTGATCAGCCCTGGCCAGGGACTTCCCTGTTACGGCCAATCGAGCACAGCGCAACATCAACCCCCAATACCGGGAGAGACGAAACCCCTCCTATCGCTCATTGCCTCCATGTGACTCGGGACTGTGCCCAAAGACCACCGTTTTGCACGCCCTCATGGACGTGGTAAGGTGGAGATCAAAGCACAGTGGGAATCACACAAGACTCTATGACGATCTCGGGTCTACAGACTAACCTGCACAAGTGTCACCAGAGAACTGCCATCTGACGTGAGGTATAATACCATCTGGGAGTTCTCGGCGAGTCCGTCCAGTGTACCCAGTCTCCACTGAGCACCCGTACACCATCTCTGATGTCAAACACCAATGGATATGGGATCATCCATCGCCCATCTCATGGGTCGAGAAGCGTATACGCTAGTCTACACTGGTATATCGATGCCCCGTCTCGATACACCCACGACTAGGGACCTTGAAGGATGTACCTATGGACTACCATGTCCCCACTAGTATGATCTGCATCATAGTCCAGGTAGTCAAGTACACATCCTAAGGGCTTTACCAACATGTAACTATAAGACAGTATAAAGAGACTAGTATACATGTTAAGATAAAGAGTAACCAGATAGCATACTATCATATCGAGCAAGAAAGTCATCTCTATATATGTCCAAGCATCCAATATAATATACATCATCTGTACAATACTGGCCTCTAGGGCATACATACAACTAACATGTTCGAGGCTTTAAAGTCGAACCGCAGAGAATATTCCATCTTGGCTTCATTGGGGCCGCGGATGATCAGCCCAGCCCCACTTTCTTCCTTTGTGGAGGAACCGTCCACATGGAGTACCCAGTACGGAATCAGACCGAGCTTTTCTTCAACTGAGTGTCGTGGGTTTGGATTTCGTGTCGGTGCTTCTTCTCTGTTGGGAATGGTGCATTCGACTACGAAATCGGCTAGGGCTTGGGCTTTAATAGCTTGCCTTGATCGGTACCGGATGCCAAATTAAGACAACTCCCATCTCCACTCCCTCGGGCGGAATGCTCTTGGGCATCGTCATGTCAATGATGGCTTTGATCTTCTATGGGTTTGCCTCGATTTCTCGGTGGGTGACCATGAATCTGAGGAGCTTTCCGCCCGTGATGCCGAAAACACACTTGGCTGGATTCAACTTCATTTTGTACTTTCGCAGGACCTCAAAGATTTTGCCAAGGTCTGAGTTATGCCTGGCTGACTGGGTGGACTTCACGATCATGTCATCGACGTAGAGTTCTATATTCCGCCCGATATATGGCTTGAACAGCTTGTTGACCAGCCGTTGATAAGTTGCCCCAGTATTTGTTGAGGCCAAAGGGCATTACCTTGTAACAGTAGACCCCTCGATCAATGGTGAAAGCGATGAGCTCTTTGTCGCTCGGGTCCATCCGAATTTGATTATAACTGGAGAAGGCATCCATGAAGCTCAGCAGCTCGTGACCGGCCGAGCTATCCACCACCTGATCTATCCGAGAGAGCGGATAGTTGTCTTTCGGGTTGGCCTTGTTCAGATCGATGAAGTTGTCGCACATGCGCCACTTCCCATTCGTTTTATTGACCATGACTACATTGGCTAGCCAAGCCGAGTAGTCCAGGTTTCTGATGAAATCTGTCGTGAGTAGTCGGTCCACTTCCTCCTCAATCGCCTTCTGTTTAACAGGCGCAAAACTTCTTTTCATTTGTCGAACTGGCCGGGTTTTTGAGTCAACTCCGAGCTCGTGGGAGATCACCTTGGGGTCGATCCCCGGCATGTCTGCGGGAGTCTAAACAAACACCTCGGAGTTGTTTCGGAGGAACTGGATAAGATTGTACCGAGTTTCCCCGATTGTACCGAGTTTCCCCGGTCAAGATAGAGACTTCTGACAAGGCTTCTACTGGAGAACCCCGGATCTCTTTTTTTCATCACGTGTATCCAGCGATTCCCGAGGGTCATACGGTCAGTCAGTCAGATCAACTTCTTTATCCTCAGGCACTGTCGTGGCAAGACACACCCTAGCGATTTGCTGATCTCCGTAGGTCCGGCCTATCCCCCATCGCTCAGAGAAAACTTAAGCGCGATGTGGTAGGTCAAGATCTAAGCTTGAAAGGCATTTAAAGTGGAGCAAACTAAGAGAATGTTATAAAATGAATGAACCCGGGTGACGAGGAAACTCACCGACATTGTTCGGGTTCTTCTAGCCTCCGTAATGTTGAAAGAGAGAGTGATCGTTTCCTTAACTTGGATGGAGTGGTTAGTAAACCCGGAGAGGACGTGCGAGGTTGGTTGGAGATCAGACGGGTTTAATCCCATGCGTTGGAAGCAGTCGTAGAATAGGATGTCCGATGAGCTTACTGAATCAACGAAGATTCACCTGACTTCGTACCGATTTACCCGGGCCGTGATCATTAGTCGATCATTATGCGGGACGAATATGCAATGCAGGTCCTCATCGGTGAAGCCGATGGGAGAAACCTTCTTATACTTCTTGGAGGGGGAGCATTTAAGGTCATGACTGGCTGGATACGGCGGGTATCTTCGTTGCTCAGAGTCGATCCAACGGAGACGACCATGATCTGTCCGACCGTCAACTCTCCGGTGGGATGTTGGTTCGCTTGCTCTCTATCTACTTAACATTTGTCTCGTAGGTATTTCTCTAATTGACCGGAGTGGATCAGCTCCTCGATATAATCGTGCAGCTGTTTGCGGTTCTTGGTCGGGTGCCCCTGTGACCGATGAAAGGAACAATATGGACCACGGAGTCACTTGCCCGGCCTTTGTATCATCGACGACAGTTTGAAGAATCGCTCGCTCTTCGCCTCCTCTAGCATCTCGGCCTGAGATACGTTCAGAGGAGTGTACTCGCGAAACCTTGGAGAATACAGTTTAGAACGATCGGTCTTCTTCTTCTCTTCTCGGTCCCGTTTCTTTCGGTTTGTCCGGTCTCCGCGGGGAAGATTAGCGTTCACTTCAGACTCAAGTTGGATTTCCCGTTCGGTCCATACTTTTACCTCGGCCATGGTCTTAGGTTGCGCCAATGCAAAAGAGCGGAGGCACTCTTTGTGCCTAAGACCGGATTTCAGGGCGGTGATGACCGTCTCATCCCGGTGCTCGGGCACTTTCAGAAGAGCATTGTAGAACCGGGTGATATAGCCCTTGAAAGATTCTCTGTCCTCCCTCTTGATGGTGAATAGGCAGTCAACCGACCTCTTCTATCGACGATTGTCGACAAAGTGGCTGAGGAACTGAGTAGCCAGCTTGTCAAAAGTTGATATTGAGTGCGGAGTCAGGCCGCGGAAGGAGTCTCACCCGGCCCGGATGAGAGTGGTGGGGAAAGCTCGGCACTGAGCTGCGTCTGAGTTATCTTGGAAGCTCATGCCCACTGTGAACGTGTCCAAGTGGTATTTTGGGCCAGACTTCCCTTCTAAGAGAGCCACTTTGGACGGTTTGTTCCGGGATGAGACCCGCTCCCTCAGTAACTGCTCAGTGAAGGGCTTCGTGAGAGAATCTGCGGAGTATTTTACCGATCCGCCGGGCGAACGGGTGGCGAGCTGCATGTTCTCGATCTTCTTCTCAAGGACCTCGATTCACTGCTGGTACCCCGAGAATTCTCCATAATCGGAATGTCTGTTGTTTCTGCTTCGGGTTTGGGCGGTGGCGCGGTTTCGGTTTCGCTCTATCACGTTCCTCAGATTCTTGGGGTGAACCCTTCGTGGCTCCCTCCATCGTGTGCTATGGGCACAGCCTCAATAATTATAGTGACGTCAGTCTTCCTTAGAATCTGGCGACCTGATAGACGTCGCCTCAGAGGACAAGAGAGTGCGGCGAGCGTTGAAAAGACAATTCGGTTAGTCCTGAGACCTCTGTGTTAGACTGTCCGGCGCCCAACAAGTCATGGACTCATTCTTCGTATGAGGGTTGCGACTGCCGGATTCGGCATGCCGATGTTTCGTGGTGTCGAGATTGGCACGGGCGAGGCCGAGGAACTGAATGCATCCATTTGTCTTCTTGTTCTCGCCGCCGTTCTGGGGAGCAGGGTGTTGGTTATAGTGCCCTCAAGTCAATTATTGAATCACAAGCACGCGATTGTTATGATTGAGGGAGGGCCTATACGAAGAGAACAGTCTTACTCGAGATGATAGTATGCTATCTGGTTTGTCTTTATCATTATGTACATCATTAGGTGGCATTACGGATCACTATTTCATGTTGATAGAGCCCATAAGATTCTTGCTTGACTACCAACATTATGATGGCAATCATATACGCGGGAGCTGGGTGGTATATAAGCACATCCTTAAATGTCCCTAGTCGTGGGAGTATCAAGACTGGGCATCGATACTCCGGAGTAGACTAGTGTATACTTATCGAGACCCCGACAAGGGTCGGTGGCCGGTCTCACAAGACATTGGTGTCAGTTAGTCACCTAAGATAGTATACATGTGCTCATTGGGTTATGAATACACTGGAGGGGCTGGCCGGGAACATGCTAGTTGGTATTATACCTATTGTCACATAGCAGTTCCCAGGTGACATGAGTACAGGTTAGTCTTTCGACCTGAGATCGTCATTTGTCTCGTGTGAGTTGTAACAACCCTAAATTATCTATACAAATTTTTTCAAAAATACATAAAGGAACACCTAAGCCAGAGCACAAGTTATAAATTTGATTTACTTTTGAATAGTAAGAATGCACTTGTAGCTCATTGGTAAAGCCTTGCAGTGCTGCGACGTAGCCCCTGTGATTGAATCCCATCAGCCACATATTATTTTTATTGTATTTTCTTTTAATCTTTTAGAAGCCCAAAGTTTTACACGTGCACTACATGTAAAATGAAAAGTCGCAGATTAAACAAACACGTGCACTGAGGTATACCAAGCGACAGAGACACGTGGCCAAGATCTCACCACCCCTCACCGGTTCTCGACCGGCGAGATTCTCCTCTCGGCCGGCACAGCCGGGACCCCCATAGGTAATTCCCCATTTTTTTGTTTGCCCTAACCCCTTGGCCTCCCCCTTAACCCAAGTACTGTTTGTTTTTATTAAAAATAAACAGAGAATTAAAAAGTGACAATAAACCAAATTTTAAATGCATTTTTAATTCTCCAATTCATACCCTAAACCATAATTTTCCTATAAATACCACACCACATTTCACCCCTTATCATTCAGAATTCCATTACAAAAACTCTATAAAATTTCCAAGTCCCAAGTTGTACAAGTGGAGTTAGCAAGAGGCGAAGTTCCGACGACGTTTTGGGAAGATTCCGGAGATGAAACGAATCCCCGAAGGTTCCGAAAGCTTACTCCATCTTCCCTCTTTCTTTATAGCTTTTAAGTTCCCACTCCCCTCCTCCATCTCTATTATAAAATAATCTATTTCGAAAACTCGTCGGAAACGGAGTTATTCCGACTTCCGATTCATTTTTCTTTAAAAACTCCATTTTTATTAAATAATAAAATACTATATTCTCTTATAATATTTAACAAACATAAATAAACACATTAGAACAAGTTTCACCTCAAAATAATTCATGTTGCAATTTTTATTTCACTTTTACAGTAAAATACTATCATATTACATACTACTTATAACTATTCAATTTAACCGTATTACCTTTAGATAACTCACGAGGTAATGACCTACCTCATCACAACACACATTTTTGACATAGCACGATGAATTTTAGAACTCTAGTTTATGGGAAAATACGAGATTACGAATAAATACCTTGAACATTCAAAACCGTTTTCTTTAAAAAGTGTGTTAATTAATTCCGAGCAATTGCGTCTCTACAACCTATTTTGGGGAACCCCGATCGGGATGGCATGAGTTATCGCACGTCCTCGGGCCTAGTAGAGCGAGATGCATACCTCCGCAAGGTGCATTCAATCTCGATGGGATTTTGGTGCAATTTTTAAGAAAATGAGATTTCTACAAAATAAATAAACTTTATTTTATTTAATATTAATATTATCAAAATATCTATTTTAAATATATTATACAAATATTCCATGTTTTCTAAATTAAAGGGATCACCAATTTCATGAAACTACCTTTACAATTCAGTACCATTCCAAGTTTACATTAAAATACCATGTACAATGAAAACTAGGTTCTACTCACTAGAAAATTTCACTTTTATAAAATATACATCTATGAAAACCCTAAAGACGATAATTAAATACTTGAGGTGTATTTTGAAAGTATATCAAAACTATATTTACAAAAAAAACCCTCAAGTCATATTAATTTACAATAAGGACCCCAGTAAACATAGGTTTAAGCTGGACCAGTTCTCTTGAGCTTCAGGAAGCCGGAGAATATGGGTTCTTGCCTATCTAAGGTAGACAACCTAAAAACGGTGTTATCAACATGGTAATTGTTTTAGAAAAAGACACAAATCCTGCCGTCCATGTGCAGCAGTTACCGATAACTCCAAAACAATCAGGACTTCAATTCTGTTTAAAATTCTGACTCGGTTCGAGTCACGGTCAAATATGAAATTAATCTGACTTGAATATGATTCAAGTATAACTACAATACAACATGAATCCATTTATACCAGAATTCAATCTATAGAAACATGAACATGACCGAACCAAACCATGGATATACTCTGATTACATGACTATCCACTTATATCTATTCCGTTTACTGATATCATGGTTTTGGCAAGTCTTCCATTTACTACAAGACAATACAATACAATCAATAAAAAATACATTACGGGGTTTATAAATGGGTAGATTGGTACGGAACATGTTAAAGGTGGCACGAGGTGGTCACTAAAAGACATAATTACATCAATGTCGTTTTTCCGTGGTATTATCGACGGAGCCTTATACTACGGGTTACCAAAGTCCAACGTATAAGTTGGACTCCTCTCGTATACACTGGCATATTTTGTACCAATCTACAACAACTACGTTTAGTATAACAAATATAACATTATTTACTTCACCAGTTCTATTCTCTGTCTATTCTTCTCTTTTCTTTCTTTGGGACTTACCGAGCGATTGTTCGCTAACGACATTCCTATTTCTCTTCTTGTTTGGAATGTTGTCAGGAGGACTCGACTCTGAGGAGTTCGAGACCAGCCAGGAGCACTGGGAGAAGACCCTTGAGCAGTACACTGAAGACCCAGAGCTGTAGGCACTTGTATATACTTTTCATTTCAGTTCATGCCATTGTTTAGGCATTCCATTTCATCCTTGTATTTACATTTCCAATTGTGCTTGTAAAGAATGTTTAATAAATAAACTTTTTGTTCATTATATTCATGTCTCTTGTATACATTTTACTTTATATTGCTTAGATACGCTTAGCGTGTTTACTTCTGAGTAAATACGTAGCGGACCTCGCCGCATCCCCTCCCCGTACACCGGGAAGCGGGGCATGACAGGTTTTTTTAGCGGCCCATGCAGGTCAGTGCTGCATGGAACCCGACCATGCAGGTCAGTTCTGCATGGATATGCAGGTCAGTTCTGCATGAAGTCCTAAGCAATATAACACAAGAATCAACAACTAAAAACATTCTTTACAATTCATATTCCTTGAATCTTACAATTTCATATGCTTTAAATCTATCCTAACCCTATTTTTCTTTCAAGGTTATTGTTCTCCGCCGAAGGACGCGACCGGGACGTTAGGACGTCCGGCCTAAACTTCAAGGGCAGATGCTATTTGGTGCTATCCGTCCTCCTCTCCAAAGATGTCAAGTTGATTTATGACACCATATATCGAAGGGGATGCGGCCGATGTAGCAGACTTCGTCAGATTCTCCTTCGTTGAGGGGTTTTTTGATTGTGGGGACGCTCTTCCCTGCAGGCGCAAGCCCCTGCAGTTAATTACGCTACCGCATCGCGTTAACCACTTTCTCCTTCTCTAGATGGTCACTTCGTGTCGTGTGTGTTTGTTTTGTTTTTTGTTGCCCGTGGATTGTATACGGAGACTAATTTATGTTGTCGTCCGTAGGGCGCGGATTAGTCCAAATCCGTATCTTCTTAGATTTGGGTTTGGGGTTAGGTTTAAGGATACGTTAGTCTCATTTGAAACTAAGATCAACTTAAACGTTTGTTAAGAATACGTTAGTCTAATTTTAGACTAAGATCAACTTAACGGGATCGTTTAGATCCAACAAAAGAGCATTTGGGCTCTATTGTATAGTTTAGGGACATTGCGGTCCATTAGTTTAAGGACATTACGGTCCAAGGTTAAGGACATCATAGTCCATGGGCTTAAGGACCCCACAGTCCGAGGTTAAGGACATCATAGTCCATGGGTTTAAGGACCCCACAGTCCGAGGTTAAGGACATCATAGTCCATGGGTTTAAGGACCCCACAGTCCGAGGTTAAGGATATCATAGTCCATGGGTTTAAGGACCCCAAGTCCGAGGGATGTTTGGTTGTCGGGACCCGTCACCTCTCTGAAGACGTTGAAGGATTACAACGATATATATCAGAGGAGTGCAGAGATGTACCCTTGAACCAATTTTGATTGGGAGATCTGTAGTCCAATTGGGACTAAGATCTGAGATTTATGAGCATATGGGCTCAATTAATCTGAATGAGGGATTTATGGCTAACTTGGGCTCGACCCACTTAGTTAAATGTTAAACATTTGACAATGCTGGGCATTGATTTGGGTTCTGACAGCTTTTCGGTCTTTTATTGAATGCTGAGCCTTCATCATAGCTCTAGGGCTTTATTTAAAGAACACTTTATGTTTTATCAGCGCACACGTGAGGAACATGTGGCGCGCTTGGCGCTAGCGCCAGTTAATGAGCGCAAAGCGCTTCTGTGATATAGCGCACATGTGAGGAGCACATGGCGTGCTTGGCGCCTGTCTATGAGCGCTAAGAGCCAGTTTATGAGCGCAAAGCGCTATTTGTTCAGTGGCGCACACGTGAGAAGCACGTGGTGTGCTTGGCGCTGAGCGCAAAGCGCTATTTGTTAATTGGCGCACACGTGAGGAGCACATGGTGCGCTTAGCGCTGAGCGCCAGTCCAAGAGCGCAAAGAGCTATTTGATCAGTTTTATGATCTGAGAAATAAATTCTCGTTTATAAGAAACTTTGTCTCAAGGTTCTGAGAACAAAGTTCTTATTTTATAAGAGATGTTTCAATCTCTTATTTTGGTGAAAGGCTTTGCCTTTATGGATCCGTGATCCTAAGAGAATTGAATTATTCTCCCCCTTTTTTATAATGAGATGTTCATGGTCTCTTTTTGTAAAAGACCTTAGTCTTATAGATCTATGATCCGTGAGAAGAATTATGTTCTTCTTCAATGAGATTTTTCTTATCTCTGTTTTTTTTATCTTGAAGAAAAGTTCTTCTTCTACAGAGAGCTTGCTCTTCTTTCTGAGATTTCTCAAAGTTTATAGGGGGGTTCCTCTATCTGTTTCTCTGTCCTTTTTCTCTCAAAGTTTTGGGGCCTTTATATAGTGAAGGCTGATTTGTTCAATTAGTTAAGGAGATCTTTTCTCCAATTGATTTGGGGATTTCCCCACCGTTTGATCTTTGATCTAAGGGCTTCTGATTTATAGAAGGCAATTTTCTTGTTTTTAACAAGATTGGGAAATCTTTCCCCATACAGAATTTATTCTGTAATTTTGGTGATTTTTAATCACCATCGGATCATTGATCCAACGGTGCTCTGATTTTCAGAGCACAATCTTTCCTGTTTGGAAAGATTTTGAGGAATGTTTGTTCAACAGTATTTTATTCTGGTTAATTGATGATTTTTAATCATGTTCGTTGGATCTTTGATCCAACGGTGGAGAACATTTAGTTCTAGCGCTAGTGCACTCGTGCTTTGCACGTGGTGTGCTGCTTAGAATGCAGCGCTCTTAGCGCCAGCGCACACGTGCTTTGCACGTGGTGCGCTGCTTAGAGTGCAGCGCTCTTAGCTCCAGCGCACACGTAGCCTACACGTGCAACGTTGGGGTGCAGCGCACTTGGCGCTGCTATGAAGCGTTGCTTCATTTCAAAATTTGAAATTTGAACAGAGCTTTGCTCTGATTGGGGGAAACAAATGCCCCCCACCGTTGCGCTCATGTGTCCTACACGTGAGTGCAGCGGTGGCTGCATCTCTGCCATTGGATCAACTTAGAAGTTGAAACGGCATCTCAGTGCCTATAAATAGGACCTTTGGCCCTTGAGATGATTTCTGTTCATTTTCATTCTTTTTGAAAATTATTTCTCCTTCAGAGCATAGCTCTTCATCTTAAGAATTTTCTTAAGGACAGAACTCTGTCAAAATTTAGGTAAAAATTGAATCTTTTAAAGGATTATTTAATAATCTAGGGTTTCACCCATTAACAGAGCTTTGCTCTTCATAGATCTTCGATCTAAAGAAACCCCCCCTTTTTTTAGGGTTTTATTAACAGAGCTTTGCTCTCTTGAAATCATAGATATAAAGAGATCTTTCTTAGGGTTTCTTAACCCATTAACAGAGCTTTGCTCTTTTCAAATCATATAGATTTGTTAATCTCTTATGAAGAACTCTTAGAGTTTGTTCATAGATCTTGAAGATCTCAGAATTTTAATTCATTAAAAATTTTATTTTAAGTTTTCTGATGGGTTATTCCATCATTTTTACAGAGTAAGGCTCTTGAGGAATTTTTATTCCTATCATCATCAGAGTTGACAAATGTCACTCTGTCACAGAGCGCTGCTCTAAATGGGAGATTTACTTCTTGGCCCGAGGGGTTCTCATTGAATGAGAATCTTTTGAGGATTTCCTCATTTAATGACAGTCTCATCAAATGATGAGACCGTTTTATTAATGATGAACTGCCATCTAGATTATATGGGTCCCCTTTTGTCCCTTTTTACTGTATTGCAGTGCGGTATGGATTTAAAGTACCTAGTGATAGAACTTAAACTGTAGCATTGGCTGAAAATTTGTTCTTTTCCGCGCAGGTACTATGTCTTTCGATACTTCCTTCCCGTTCGTCCGTTCGGAAGGCGGATTCCCCGAAGCGCCCGTGGACAGGGAAGTCTTTGCACTGATCAAGGATCACGACCCAGAGCGGAAGAATCTCCATTTGTGAGGAACATGGTACAACCAAATCATCAAAGGTCATCGAAGTTTTTCTTGCGCGACACCTTCAGATCCTATTTCGGCGATCCTTTATGCAGATGCGCCCCCGATAAACTATGCTGTGGAGGAGGTGAATTGGACTTCAGAGGGTCTCCTTCGGCCTTCTATGGCCGCAATACCTGTGCAGCCGCCGGTGGCTTTGGACACTCTAGGGCGGCGCATATGTCAGGGCGAGTCGCGCTCTTGGGGACAGCCATACAATATAGGACTAACTCCCCGTCACCCAGCCGGATATATGCAGTGGGCCCGATACATCTTATCGACGAAGAAGTCACAGCTGCTAAGGCTCGGATTGTACCATGCGATCTATGCTTCTTTGTTCCAGTATTCCACACCTCCTACATGGTGGGTCAAGACATTTCTGGAGCAATGGAACATTCCGACCCACACCTTCCTCTTATTGGATTGAGAAGTCTCCATTTATTTGGAGGAATTTGCTGAGATCTCTGGTTTACCCATTAGGGAAGAACATTACGAGGAGCTGCTTCCTTCGGATGAATACATTTTTGCCACCAAATCAGTGGTAATGGGTCTTACCCCGGAAAACGCTATTCAACACCAATTCCCGAGTTTGATAAAGGTGCTGAATATCTATGAGAACCTTTTTCTCGAATCCGGAGGTCGTGGGGTTAATTTCACAGATTTCATTGCCCGTTTTCTCCGCTCAGGAGTCCTGTCGAAGGAAGCCACGAAATTCGCCAAACTCGGCGATCCTTTTGGTTTCGGTTTGGACAGCCAGCCGGCAGCGGATGCAGATCAGAGAAATTTCTTTCTCCCCAACACCCCGGTCGTCTCTTTCACAGAACTTGCAACTCCTGGAATTGACGAAGAAACATTCATTTTGGGGTTCCTCAGGCTATGGCTAAGTTGGTTTGCGCTTCCAATGCACCCTCGCCATATGAGACCGTCCGTTTTTTACCCAGCTCATCGAATGGTTGCTGGGATGCAAGTGGCCGTCGGAATCGCTGGGTTAGCCCATTTGTATCACGGCCTCAGCTTGGCAGCAGATACTACTGAACCAGGGGTGCAGCCTGTAAACTTCTCGATGCATTATTTCACCTCGTGGCTCGAGTTGCACGTGCTTGGCGTCTTCGGTATCCACAGAAGGCCTTGCTTTTATGACAGGTGTAAGTTCCCTCGGATCATGCGGCTAGTCGATGCATCCATTGTAAATCCGACACCGCGGGAAGTTAGGAGTTTGCTCCTTCGTCCGCGCACGGTTGGCGATGGCATGTCCTTCACCGATAAAATTCTGACCGTCGGCCAGGAATCCGCGAAAACGGTGCTGCCATTGCAGGACATTTTTAAAGACGAGGCCTCTGTCTTGAAAGCTCGGGAGATTCTTCATCTATACTCCATCAGGCCGGGCTTTCTCGTATTTAGGCGGAATGATTCAGCGTTGTTCATGAGATACAGCCCGTATCATTTCGCCCAGCAGTTAAGCTATAATCAGGGCGTCCCGCTTGAGGCTTTCTTGGCAGAACCAGCTGCTACTGAAGAGGGTATCCGAAGCGCGTTGCATCATTTTATGCGCCTAAACACAGGGTCCAACTTCTTCATCAATGAACCGAGCTGTGTTCCGAAGTCCCTGAACGTGTATGTAGCGTGGTATCAACATTCGATGGGCGCCGTCATTAGGGAAGAAAAGCGATTGCTGCTTGATCGCAAGGGCACCGCCCCGGTTGGTAACCCCGCCGTTCCCTTGAAACGACGGACCATTTTCCGTCCTCCCTTGAGGGAAGCTGCTGCAGCTGTGGTACCTCGTGATATGCCTAATATTCCCCAACCCTGTGCTCCTATAAAAGTGGTAGCTGCAGCGTCTCCTAAGTCAGGGGTGGGTACGGAAATTGGGACTCGTCGCCCGAAGTTGCCCTCTAAACGCAAGCTCGTGTTACCGGCGACCGGGATTCGCTCGCAGAAGAAGAAGAAGTCGATTCTTTCTGCAGACGTTGTACTCGGTCAGGAGCCTCATGCTCCTTATAGCGAGGGCCTAAGCGAATATGGGACCAACGAGGGCTTATTTATGGCGCCTGATGATACTGATCTGGAGGCTGCCATCGCAGCTTCTAAGCGACTAGCTAGCCATAAGGCATGACTGATCACCCTCGCTGAGTTAGGTAGTTTTCAGTTGTATCTTTTTGTTGCTGCATTACATTTTTATTATCGTATTTTGACTGACATTTTTTCTTCAACAGGCGTTTCCACTGAAGAGGCTCTCGCGGCTTCCCTCAAGACTTTTGAGGAGGAAGAGAGGCTTCGCTCTTCGTTGGGCCTTGGTATATTTCGGCTCATTATGCCCTTATTCCCTTTTCCTTCATGGATAGTCTGACCCCTTTTTCATCTTATCGTAGGGACTACTTCGACCCAAGTTATCCCGAGTGCCGTGCCGATTTCGCAGGGTGATGCGGAGATGCTTCCAAGGCTGGCTACCGAAGTGCCAGCTTCCCCAGTGTTTCCATAAGAGGATTCACTTAAGCAACCGATGATGGATGCCATAACGGCTTCAGAGGTAGCTCCTGGCTCGGACGAGGACATCTCCTTGATGGAGGTCTTAAGAAGATCAGCTCTCACGGCCCAGGCAGAAAGGAAGCGCAGAAGGCGTGCAGCAAGAGAACGTAATGCCGCCTTGGCTGTAGGTGCAGGCTCGAGCGTTGCTTCCCCTGTTCCTGCTTCTTTAGAGGGTGCTCCGGCCGCCCTGTCTACCGCTCATAGACAGGCGATACGCGCGGCTCGGGAAGCAGTTGAAAAGCCGTCCCAAGATAACGTAACACTGGGTCCTTTTGTCAGAATTTGATCTTCAGATTCTCATATATCCTACCCTGCAGGGCCAAGTCCTGGTGAGGAGGTGGCAGGTGAGATGACGGCAACCACTGGGCCCAAAGCGGCTACTCTTTCCCAGGAGTTCAGGACTGCTCCAATTGCTGCTCTTTCCGCCTACGGTTCCCTACCATCGCCTGGCATTGCGAGTGTCACGACGGCTCTCGTGGAATCAGGGGACGAAGCTACGGGCGGCGAAACCATCCCCCAAATGAGATCGAAGAAGTCGTGATGCTTGGTGATGCTTCCGTCACCGTTTTGGCTGATGACCTGTCTGGTAGGTCTTAGATCACTGCATTCTTTTCGTTTTGCAATCCCTTCTGATGACATCTTGTTCCTTTCGAATGTAGGTGTGGTGAGCGCTGAGGTTGTGACACCTGAAGAAGCACCACCAGCTACCGCTCTGACGGTTGCTGCCCCTTCGTCTCTTCTTATATCTTCTCGAATGTTGGAAGGTATGGGTTTGTGATTAATTTAAATTAGGGACATCATCTTCTGTGTACTGACCATGTATCATCGTGATCTTGCAGGGGTTCTCTTTGATCACCTGTATCAGGTGCTGAACCCGCACTTCTCTTTCCATTCGGAGATTACTCTGCTTGCTGGTGCCGATGAGTATCTTTTCTAACCGACATCTTTTCTTTTCTTTAACAGGAAGCCATGTCATTGCTAATTCTTCTTTGCACTACTTATAGCCTTACAAATTGAAGGAGGGGACGAGGGTATCGTCGCGCCACTGGTACTCCCAGCTCCGCCCCCTGTTGCAGCCGATATAGTAGACTCTATTGTTCATGTATTTTTCTTTATTTCTTGAGCCGGCATATGATTATGATTTGTTTTGCAGCGGTCACACCGACTCTAGCTCCGTTCGAGTCTCGAATCATAATGCTGGCAGGGCCTTTTTCTAGACGTCCATCTTCAAAAGGCGCTGTGACCAGTCTGCGTATGTTGAGTGAATACATAGAGGAGCTTGACGCGGAGGCCCCTACATTCGCTGTAGATTTTGCTGCCGAGGTTAATCCAATGTTGGCGACACTTGTGAACTTCCATAATGAAGACGTCGTTGAGTCTTGGGTTAACCACTGCACGAAGATTGATGCCTGCCTGCATGAGCTTGAGCTTAGGCGTCCTGCTCCCGAGATGTTGGCTTTGAACTTCCAGCGGGCTGCATGGGTTAAGCAGAGCGTGTTCTTCTTCCGCCATTTTGAACAAGAAGCAATCTTTAGGTGGAAGGAACGCGAGGAGGCTTCGGGTGAATCTGCTCGGCTGCGTGCCCAAGTTGAAGCGAATGCCGCGCAACTGAGAGCCATCTTTGACAATTTACAGCGATGCATTTCGGATGGGCTGGCATTGAGGCGGAAGCTCGATTCCATTGAGCGGGTTACGCAGAGTCAAGAAGCTGCCCAATGGGAAATCGATGAGAAGGTTTCATCGTGCTTGCAGCAAAGGGCTCGAGTCAAAGCGGAGCTGGCCGCATCGGCTGACCATGCAAAGGAATTGAAAGGAGTGCGCAAGCAACTTGCTGACTGTTGGGTTACGGCAGCGCCCCGGCCGTCAATCCGAGGCCAAATGCGGAACAAAAACTTTTCAAAACTTGACGCTACCATAACCTTTACCCGGATCGTTCCATTAACCATTATCTAACATTCTACAAAGTAAGTTCAAAGATTATACCGATCGATCCGTGTCCTTCGGTCTTCAATCTCTTTCGTCGCTCCTCGCCACTGTCCCGAACAAGTCCGCTCTCCGGTCTCGCTCATCGGAATGGCACCATGTCGAGGATTCTTTATACGGGCTCCCGCTTTGAACCGAAGCAATTCGGACATGAAGTTTTCTAGCCGACATGTCCAAGATGAAGTAGAGAATGTGTGAGATTACTTTGTCTCAATCACCCTAGGGTTCTCAACACATGAGAGGGTGGAGGCTAAAGAGTTTCCATGAAATGAAGAAGTTGTGAGCTCCAAAAGAAATTGAGCACGTGATGAATTGTGTGTGATTTGTGATGATTTTTGGGCTCAAAAAACAAAAGAGTTCCTTGCTGAAATTCAGCAGCCCCCATCCTTCAAATATCACAATTCACACACAAAAATATCCAGCCAAAACTATGAGTCACTATGTGTGACCATGTCTCATTAAATGCTCCATGACAAAAACCAAAATGAGTCACAATTTCTTCATAAAACAAAACATTTAAACCAAAATGTTTTAAACCAAATGAAATTGGCAACCCTAAAGCAAACTCGTAACGGATTACGAGAATGCCCCTCGACTGTATATACATACCTGTATCCGTATTTCAACGGAATACGAATACAACGAGACTAAAGTAATCCAACCAATCGAATACTAGGATCCGGCTTAAACCAAAGCCCACTAGTATGATCCGTCCGATCATGATCCGTGCACGAGTGCACGTATATGATCGAACCCTGCCATAAAACCATACGGTCTTTACAACGTTTCACCCGAACTTGGGAAACTGTCTGTGGGGGACTCTAATGACTCATCAATACATTGGCAGTGGATTTAATCACTAGCACGTTAGTGGCACTAGCTATACGTAACGGCTGCCCATGTATGGAAAGAAAGGGAAGCTGATGAGAGAATTCATCTTGAAACCCTACTGAGCCTGACAGTGACAATATCCGTACAGTCCGGTCTATTCGTCTATGAATATCGCATATCGGGTCTAGGGGGCGGATAAAGTCAGACCCCTAACAACGCGGTAATTCGTGTCGGTATGAAACCCATTACCACCAGAGAAACTACCGATTCTAGATCGGTAATTCTCGACTACCTTGGCCAAGGTTTTCTGGTGATGGTCACTCGTGCACTGTGCGACATCAACCCCCAATACCGGGAGAGACAAATCCCCGACGATCCGCTCACTGCCTCCATGTGGCTCGGGACTGTACCTAACTAAAACCTGTTTGCATGACTCCTTTGAGCCGTGGCAGGGTAGTAATCAAAGCACAGTGGGAACTCAAACGAGACAAATGACGATCTCAGGTCGACAGACTAACCTGTACATATGTCACCTGGGAACTGCTATCTGACATTAGGTATAATACCAACTAGCAGGTTCCCGGCGAGTCCGTCCAGTGTACTCATAACCCAATGAGCACCTGTAAACTATCTTAGGTGAACAAACTAACACCAATGGCTTGTAAGACCTGGCCATCGCCCCTCGTCGGGGTCTCGATCAGTATACACTAGTCTACTCTGGAGTATCGATGCCCAGTCTCGAAACTCCCACGACTAGGGACATTTAAGGATGCGCTTACAGACCCCAACTCCCACGTATATGATCGCCATCATACTGTTGGCAGTCAAGCAAGAATCCTATGGGCTCTATCAACATGTAATAATGATGATAAAGACAAACCGGATAGTATACTATCATCTCGAGTAAGACTGTCCAACCGGTATAGGTCCTCCCTCAATCATTGTAATCACGTGCCTGCGATCCAATAATTGACTTTGAGGGCACTATATCCAATACCGACTTATTGAAAACGCCTCCTTCTCAGTAGCTGTTTTGTATAGATTGAACACTTGTAATCTTTAAATAACATGTATCCATCTTTTTTTATTCTTTCATATGATTCAATTTGTACTCCATTGAATTCATGAATAAAAGATACACATTTTTTGTTCTACTGTTGCTTTCTTCTTTCTGCTGTGTCGTTGCCATGTGATTTTAGCAAGTGTGGCCTGTAGATAGTAAGTGACGGTCCATCTTGGACTCTTTGCAGGGTCACGATGGCTTAGGAAACAGGTTCAGGTCTGCTGCCTAAGAATTTTCAATTTTATGAGCCGTGAGGGTCTCATAAAGAATTTTCTCTCTACAGGTCGAGAGGATCCCGTAGGTGTATTTTCTTCTTAGGAATCGTGAGGATTCCTAAGTGTGTTTCCCTTGAGAGCGTAAAGATCTCACAAGAGAGTTTTTCTTACTTACGAGTCGAGAGAACTTGTAAGTGGTTGTTTCCTTTCTTTTCGATGTTTGACTTAGGAGAGTGTGGCCTGTAAAAATCTACCTTGACCTCTCTGCGAGGCAATGATGGCTTGGGAGACAGGGTTAGGATCTGTCACCTAAGACTTTTCAATTTTATGAGCCGTGAGGGTTTCATAAAGAATTTTCTCCCTACAGGTCGAGAGGATCCCGTAGGTGTATTTTCTCCTTAGGAATCACGAGGATTCCTAAGTGCGTTTTCTCTTGAGAGTCGTAAGGATCTCACAAGAGAATTTTCTCCTTACAAGTCGAGAGGACTCATAAGTGTTCGATGAGTTGACCTATTCCCGGGTCAAAGCATTGCTTTGACGGGGAGTTTGAGGGTTTACTCTGGCTGTTTCCCACGGAGTCAGGATTGATTTTAGCCGTGTTCTACGGGGCCAAGAGGGGTTGACTTTGGCTATACGGAGTCATGATTGACTTTAGCCGTACGGGGTCAGGGGTTGCTCTGGCCGTTTCCCACGGGGTCAGGATTGACTTTAGCCGTGTTCTACGGGTCCAGGATTTGCTCTGGCCGTTTCCCACAGGGTCAGGATTGACTTTAGCTGTGTTCTACGGGACCAGGATTTGCTCTGGCCGTTTCCCACGGGTTCAGGATTGACTTTAGCCATGTTCTACGGGACCAGGATTTGCTCTGGCCGTTTCCCACGGGGTCAGGATTGACTTTAGCCGTGGTCTACGGGACCAGGAGGTGCTCTGGCTGTTTCCCACGGGGTCAGAATTGACTTTAGCCGTGTTCTACGGGACCAGGATTTTCTCTGGCCATTTCCCACGGGGTCAGGATTGACTTTAGCAGTGGTCTACGGGACCAGGAGGTGCTCTGTCCGTTTCCTACGGGGTCAGGATTGACTTTAGCCGTGGTCTACGGGACAAAGTGGTGCTCTGGCTGTTTCCCACGGGGTCAGGATTAACTTTAGCCGTGTTCTACGGGACCCGGATTTGCTCTGTCCGTTTCCCATAGGGTCAGGATTGACTTTAGCCATGTTCTACGGGGCTAGGAGGTGCTCTGGCCATTTTCCACGGGGTCGGGATTGACTTTAGCCGTGTTCTACGGGACCAGGATTTGCTCTGGCCATTTCCCACGGGGTTAGGATTGACTTTAGCCGTGTTCTACGGGGCCAGGATTTGCTCTCTCGGTTGTCTATGAACCTTCGAGGTTTGGAACAGGGACTTTTCCATGGCTCCAAGGTTGATTATCGCATCTGAATCCTGCTGGAATAAGGAGGAACGCTGTTGGTGATCTCTAAGCAGTCTGTGAACCATCAAGATTTGGAACAGGGACTTTGCCATGGCTCCAAAGTTGATTGTCGCGTCTGAATCCTGCTGGAATGAGAAGGAACGCTGTTGGTGATCTCTAGGCTGTCTGTGAACCATCGAGATTTGGAACAGGGACTTTGCCATGGCTTCAAGGTTGATTGTCGCGTCTGAATCCTGCTAGAATGAGGAGGAACGCTGTTGTGGGTCTCTAAGCTGTAGATGTGGCCATCGAGACTTGGCTCTCTATCTGATGGAGCCTGGTGGGAAGGTATGGTTCTCTTTTTGTTTGTGCCCCTGGATTGTATACAGTGATCGATGTAATCTCACCTGTAGGGCAAAAAGTTTCATTTTATATATTTTTCTTTCCGCGATACTCTATCATTTCAGATTTTATATCGCGAAAGTCGCGATTGCCTAATCATTTCGGCTATTTTTCGCGGTGCCCAATCATTTCTGCTATTTATTTTATTTACTCGTTGCTTTTTATTGCAAATTGTCTAACCATTTCGGCTATTTTGTATGCATATATTTTTACTTGCTGATTTTGTTGCAAGTTGCCCCATCATTTCGGCTATTTCATATGCATTTTTTTTGGCTCGCTGACTTTTTGCCACGAGTAAGGGACTTGGGATCTGATACCGTTTAGGCATCAGCATCGCTACAACTGGGATATTGCCAGGAGCGAATCATCATCTGCCTTTGTCGGTTCGAACAAAGGTGGCTTAGCATACAGGGTTAAGATCCTGTCGACTAAGTCTTTTGACTTCATGAGCCGTAAGGGTCTCATAAAGGTATTTCTCCCTACGAGTCGTGAGGATCTCGTAGATGCGTTTTCTCCTTAAGAATCATGAGGATTCTTAAGTGTATGGTCTCTTATAAGTCGTAAGGATCTCATAAGAGTGCTTTCTCCTTATAAGTCGAGAGGACTTACAAGTGTCGTTCGCCATATGAGCATATCCCCAGTCTTTGGTGGGACTTTGTTAGGGAAATGTTTATTCGTGCCCGTGGATTGTATAAAAGGGTCAATATTGAACCGCTTGTAGGGCAGCATTGGAGATTGTGATGGCTTAAGAACAGGTTCAGATCCTAGTAGCTTAAGGCTTTTGAATTCTATGAGCCGTGAGGGTCTCAAAGGGGAATTCTCATTACGAGTCGTGAGGATCTCGTAAGTGTAATTTCTCCTTAGAAATCGTGGGGATCCCTAAGTGTGTTGCTCCCTTGCGAGTCATAAGGATCTCACGCAGGTATTTTCTCCTCACAAGATCGAGAGGACCTTGCAAGTGTCTTTTAACGAGATTGCGCCCTTTCGGGTTTTCACAAACTCGCCGGTAGCCCTGCTGTTTTTACTCACGGAGCCCTTTCGGGTTTTCATCCGTGCCCATCTCGCTTATAGCCATACTATTTTTTTTCTTTTTTTTGCGTCAGTCTTGGGATGCTGCGGTCCGTAGTAGTTTATAGACGTCTCGGTCAATAGCTAGTTTTAGGACATAGTGGTCCATCGTTAGTTTAAGGACGTTTCGGTCCGTTTGCCGGCTACTACTTATAGAGTTTGGGCTTAGGAAGATAGCGAGCAGACATGGGCGTCGTCATCTATCGTTGACCTAGCCCGTGACTCGTCAGGCATAGTATTTTTTTAGGAAGCGACTGTTTATTGGCCTGAAAGGTCATTCACTATGCATGTCCATGAGTAGATAGGCTCCACCTTGGTAGACCTTGTCTATGATATACGAGCCTTCATAGTTCGGCTCGAATTTCCCCTGCTTGGCACGTTGGGGATCATGGGTCTTTTGACTACTAGCACGAGTTCGCCTTGGCGGAATGTTCTCGGCCTAGTCAATCTCTCGTATGAGCGTGTCATTTTTGCTTTATAAGCTTCCAAGTTTTGCTGTGCCATGAGCCGGGTTTCGTCAAGAATGTCGAGCTCCTCAAGCCGAAGATGAGCATTGTCTTCATCTGTTAGCTCATAGTGAACCGCCACTCGTAGAGAGGGTGACTCTATCTCGAGAGGGAGTACCGCTTCTGTGCCGAATACCAATGCATACGGCATTGTGTTTATGGCCATTTTGAACGTGGTTCGATACGCTCAGAGAGCTTCATGCAGTCTCTCGTGCCAGTCCTTCTTATTTTTGGACATCGTCTTTTTCATGACCTTTGTCAAGGTCTTATTGAAAGCCTCAGCCAGACCGTTAGCTTGGGGATTATAGACCGAAGAGTATCTCCAGTCTATGTTATGCTATTGTGCAAAGCGGCTGATTTTGTGGCTTCTGTAGGCTGGCCCGTTATCGGAGATAATCCTCCGCGGAGTGCCGAACCGATAAATGATGTGTGTCTTGAAGAAATGGAGGATATTTTCCGTCTTCACCTCTCTTAGTGGTACTGCTTTTTCCCACTTGGAGAAGTAATCGGTTGTTGCCAATATGAACCGATGTCCTCTGGACGATGCCGGTTCAATGGGCCCGATTATGTCAGTTCCCCACATTTCGAACGGCCAGCTACCCACCATTGGATGTAGCGGATTTGGATGCTGGTGGATGAAGTCCCCATGAATCTGGCACGAGTGGCACTGCTTCGCGAATTCGAGACAGTCTTGGATCATCGTGGGCCAATAGTAGCCCATCCTTTTGATCTTCAGTTTCATCTTCGGCCCGGCTTGGTGAGAACCGCAGAGTCCGTCGTGAGTTTCTTGGACGACTCTCCTTGCTTCTTCAGGTCCCAGGCATCTTAGTCATAGAGAATCAAATGATCTCTTGTATAGAGTGTCATTGACGAAGGCGAAGGATAAAAGCTTTCTTCCCAAGAGCCTATTTATCGAAAGTTGAAATAATGATTGGACTATGGTCCGACCCTACTCTTATAGGTCTTTCACAGATGCACCCGGCATAGCCATTCTCCACACCTCAGAGCCCTGTTTTATGACTTAAAACAGGCTTTAAACTATTCTCATGATGGATTCTCCATTTATAGAATTTGTTAAAGTTTTTGTTAATACAAGTTGGCTTATTACGACGTATCGCTCGTAAAACTCGCTTCACTCCTTGCTCTCCGTGCCGCTCGGGTGCCTCGCTGCACTCCTTTATCGTTCACTGCGTTCACTTGCCCCCGGCAAGTCGTAATCGACTTCCGAGAAGCGAAAAAAAAATCGGACCCCTCGTTTTGCGCCCCGGAAAGTCCTGTTAGACTTCCGGGAAGCGCAAAAACCAAAGGGCGCCACAATCTCGAAGTCCCGTTATGGGACTTCCCGGGCCCACTAGCAAGAGACGCTCGCGCTTTCCGACTCGGAAACCGCTCCCTGTTCGGGCTCACCGGCCGGACAGGGAGTTAGGTTTCACAGAAGTCCTACTGACGCCGTGGAGCAACGGACGCTCCACTCGTTCGACAGAAGCGCCGTTCGCGGTTTTCCACTTTATGGAAAACCACTCTCTTGCTCGTTGGATTCCTTCCGGGGGGCGAAAAAAAAATCGGACCCCTCGTTTTGCGCCCTGGAAAGTCCTGTTAGACTTCCGGGAAGCGCAAAAACCAAAGGGCGCCACAAGAGAGCGAAGCGAACGATCAAGTACAGCCAATACTGGGGACAAAACCCAGTGAGAAAAAATCGGACCCCTCGTTTTGCGCCCCGGAAAGTCCTGTTAGACTTCCGGGAAGCGCAAAAACCAAAGGGCGCCCTCCGGGTGCCCTACAGTTGTTGTATCGGTATGGAGCCAGCGTCGGTTGAAGACTGGTTTTGGGAACCAAACTTTTTGAGTTCCCAATCCAGTCTTAGCATGCCGGAGTTGCCAGGCGCCCCTCATTCTTCGAGAATCAGAAAGATCCTTTTCGAGTTTGAATTTGTTCATTTGGAATCTGGGCTCTTCTATTTTCTACTTATTTTTTTTTTTTTGGTTTTATTCTTTATTTTATTTCATTTCGCCTCACTGCACTCCTTTATCGTTCACCGCGTTCACTTGCCTTCATGAATCGGTAGTTGGAATTCCCGTTATGGGAATTCTATCGTTCGCTTCGTCAGTTCCTTCCTTCGCTTCACTTGGCTCTCCGTTCCGCTCCGTCAGTGCCTTCCTGCGCTTCACTGACTTGACGAGGCGAGGTGCGCCCTCAATCGGCGGGGCCTCCCCTGTAATCGACTTCCGGGGCGATAAAAACGGTGCCGAATAGGCTTCACTGGACCTTCCGAGTAGCTAGAAGTCCCGTTATGGGACTTCCCGGGCTCAGAAGGCTCCATGAAGCTTGAAGTCCCGTTATGGGACTTCCCGGGCTCACCGGACAAAAGACAACAGAGAGAGGACGTTCGCGCTTTCTGACTCGGAAACCGCTCACTGTTCGGGCTCACCGGCCGGACAGGGAGAAGCGCAGGAAGGCACTGACGGAGCGGAACGGAGAGCCAAGTGAAGCGAAGGAAGGAACTGACGAAGCGAACGATAGAATTCCCATAACGGGAATTCCAACTACCGATTCATGTCGATCGAGCCGCTTTCCCTCATTCTACTCGTCCAGCCCTCTTCACGAACTTGTACAATCAATGCCACAGAGATAGTCAACTCTATTATCAAAGAAATAAGGAAACGGGCTTTGCCCCTCTGCTTCACCTCCCGATACTGTATGGAGTCCTCGAACCGAAGGCCGAAGGACTCCAAACGGACGAGTTCAGGGTTCCGAAAGGAAAACCCTGAACGGAGCACCAGTTGAGGAGTGGAGCGTCCGTTGCTCCACGGCGGTTCCACCTCAGGCTTCTGTGAAACCTAACTCCCTGTCCGGCCGGTGAGCCAGAACAGTGAGCGGTTTCCGAGTCGGAAAGCGCGAACGTCCTCTCTCTGTTGTCTTCCTCCTGCTCCTGCTGCTGTTGGAATTGTGTTCGTCTCTGCCTGGTCAAAGAGCGACAATCAATGGTCTTAAAGGAGCACGTATCTGCCTGAATTGAAAACAATCCAAGCTCCCTCCGATGAATGATGACGCATCTTCAGGTGTTCTACGGGATTTGAAGTAGTCTATAAAGACTTCTCTCCAATCCTTAATCTTTTCCTGGTCTTTTATTTGTAGGGGCGTTTGCTCGGTAGCTCCCTTTTCTTCGGACGACTCCGGAGATATTTCTGCCGGTGCAAGAACCCGACGGCTTTGTACAACGATTCTCACGTCATCGAGGTTTTCGTTAGCCAGTTCTTTAGCAAGTTTAGCTAACGCGTCCGCTTTGCTATTCTCCACTCGCGGTATGCTTTCCATGGCGTAGGAAGGGATTCGAGTCAGCAGTTGTTGTACTCTCTCGCCGTACTTTACCAACTCCGGTTTGCACATCTGATAGTTGCCATTTACTTGACTAATGACCAGCTGGGAGTCTCCGTATATGAGGAGGTTATCGATTCCCATGTCTACAGCGATCTCAAGACCTGCTATCAAAGCTTCATATTCGGCCTCATTGTTTGTCATCGGCTCTGTTAGGGAAAAGGCAAAGCGCATTATCCCTCCTTGTGGAGCCACGAAGATGAGGCCCACCCCAGATTTGATTATGGGGGAGTTGTGCTTTCGCTTCTTCATAGAAGATGCTCCGTCGAAGTAGAGTTCCCATCGGGTATCACTCCCTCTTTTCTCTCCGTCGATCGTGTCAAATGCGTGCTCGTCTGGCAATTTGCAGTTCAGGGGAGAATCGGTGGGTATCAGATGCTCAGCGAGGAAGTCAGCGATGGCCTGGCCTTTCACTGCCTTGAGAGGACGATAAGTTATCGAGAACTCCATCAAGAGCAGGGCCCATTTAGCGAGTCGCCCTGTTAGCATCGCTTTTGACATCAAGTATTTGAGAGGATCCACTTTTGATATGAGGTGGACCTCATGCGCCAAAGCGTAGTGTCTGAGCTTCGATATCGCGAAGATCAACGCCAGGCAGTGTTTTTCGATGGGGGAGTAATTGTTTTCTGCCCCCAGGAGAACTCGGCTCAAGTAGTAGATAGCTCTCTCCTTCCCTTGGTCGTTTTCTTATGCCCATAATGCGCCTAGAGAACCCTCGAGGGCGGTTGTATACAGAATGAGAGGCTTTCCCTTGACCGGAGTGGTTAGCACCGGAGGATTCTGCAGGTATTGCTTGATTTCATCCAGGGCGCTTTGGCATTTGCGATCCCAGACGAACGGGGTTCCCTTCTTCATCAGGTGACTGTAGGGGCGGCATTTTCTGGAGAGGTTAGCTATGAACCGTCGGATATATGCGAGCTTTCCTTAGAGAGATCACAGTAGTTTGAGAGTTCTTAGCGGAGGCATTTCCATAATCGCGTTGATCTTCGATGGGTCTATTTCGATGCCTCGATGTCGTACGATGAACCCTAGGAATTTGCCCGAGGAAACTCCGAACGCGCATTTGAGAGGGTTCATCTTCAAGTTGTATTTTCGAAGGCGCTGAAACACGATCTTCAGATGCTCCCAATGCTCCTCGTACGATTTGCTTTTTCACCACAAGGTCGTCGATATAGCATTCGATGATTTCATGTATGAGGTCATCAAAAATCTTCGTCATGGCCCTCTGATAGGTGGCGCCGGCGTTCTTCAGACCGAAGGGCATCACTTTGTAGCAGAATATGCCCAGAGGAGTCCGGAAAGCGGTATGCTTCTGGTTTGCGGGATGCATCTTTATTTGATTGTACCCTGATGATCCGTCCATGAAGGAGAAGACTTCGTAAGTGGACATGTTATCTATCATCAGCTCGGTAACCGGTACAGGAAAACCGTCCTTCGGGCAAGCTTTATTGAGGTCCCGAAAATCCACGCAGATGCGCACCGTCCCATTTTTCTTCATCACTGGGACAATGTTGGCAATCCAGTCAGGGTACTGAACCTCTTGGATGAAGCCGGAGTCGATTAGCTTCTTGACCTCGGCGTTGATGCTCATTTCAAGTTCGAGCCGCATCCTTCTCGGTGCTTGTTTGACCGGCTTGACGTCTGGAGAAATCGCCAATTTGTGGACAGCAATCTCTGGATCGAGTCCCGGCATCTCTGAATAGTTCCATGCGAAACAGTCTTTATACTGCATGAGCACGTCTTTTAGCGTAGCCACCCTTTCTTCAGACAACAACTCACTGACGAATGTCGGCCGCGGGTCACTTTCCGTCCCCAAGTCAATTTTCTTGAGGTTATCGGTAGTAGTATGTATCCCATCTTCCAACTCTTTTGGCGCCGGTGGAAACTCTGAGATCACCTCCTTATCATCATTTTCGAAGCACTAGGGGAGGTCGTCTATATTCTCGCGTACTCCTTCTCCTGACAGCGTTATCGTGTGACAGGTACGAGATCGCTTCCAAGACCAATGTTGGTCTGGTTCTACTCTCGCCGCATACGTGGCTTTCGGTTCATGCTTCTGTGGTGGGGTTACCCTCCAACTGCTGGATAGAGCAAACCTACCTTGTTGATACTGGTCTTCGACCCAGTCTTTGAATGTAAAGCAGTCTTTGAGAGGATGCCCTATCGCTTGGTGATAGGAGCAATAGTCCGGATGATGAACCTCACCTGCTTGCTCGGGGTGCTTGGACTCCGGGAGCGTCATCATCTGATGTTTTATGAAAAGATCGAATATCTTCTTTGTCTTGTCTTCTGGAAAAGAATATGCTCGACCCATCTTCTTCATAAGAGACGGATCTCTGCTGCTCAATTCTCGATCGCGTGGCTTCTTGGACCCGCTTTGCCGCAGTCGATCGTCTTTTCCGTTCTTTAGCTTGTTTTTACCTCTGTGTCGAGTCTTCTGTATGACGAGCTGGCGACGAAGAGAATCGTCATTCTCCGTATCCTGCTGAAGGAGGCGCTGCGTCCTGGCTTTCTCATAAATGACCATTTCGCGGCTGTGGTCATCCCGGACTTTTTGACCCGCTTCCCTTATAAGCTTGTCCATTTGTTCTTCGAACGACGGACTTGGCATTTTCACGGCGGGACCTCATTTTGGTTCAGGGTTAGCATCTTCCCATAGAGCATCTCCTTCTTCATCGAAGTCATGTATGACGTAGCAGCCATGGAATCGCTCCCGTTTCTTGGATCGGATATATCCAAGCCCGATCGCTTCCATTCTTCCGTTGGGCAATTTTCGCTGAGTTCCGGGGATGTTCCAGATCCTGTTGTAGAACTGAGCTTGTCGAGCAGTCTGTTTGAAGGGTACGCCTTGGCGCCTCAACAGCCTTTTTAATCCTTCTGTGTAGTATCTGGGCGGACTGATGGGCTGGAGCCTGTCAAGCGTAGAATCGGCACCATGCCAAATTTCTTTCTCCACTTTGGTTTCCGTGGATCGATAAAAGAGGATCGCCTTTTCATCTCTTCGCCTGGGAGGGACGTAGAATGTCTGCAGTTCCTGCACACTATAGGTATCAAGTGCGTCGAGCTCTTTGTAATGCTCTTGCGGAACCATGGCGATTTGCAAACTCCGATCATCGTCAGCGAAGGCTTGTATCGATGGCCGAACAGAAAATACGGCATTAACCTCATCTTCCAAGTCGTTGTCGAAGACCAGAATAGGGGTGGACGGTCCCGGCTTGTTGCATTGGGGCGGCCCTGAATAAACTATTTCTTCTTCCTCCTCGGTATCACTCCCGAAGACCGGAATAGTGGTGATAGCTTTGTTCTTCGGTTTATGGCATCTTTTCGTGTCTTCGAAATCTGGTAAGAAGTATTTTGCATCTTCGTACTTTCAGACTTCATTCACGGAGAATGGGTTCAACTCTCCTGTCACGGTATACTCGAGACTATCCTTGAAATACTTCATACACTGATGTTGTGTAGAAGGGATGATGTTATACTCGTGTAACCAAGGCCTGCCGAGCAAAGCATTGTAGCATGTCTTGGCGTCAATGAGGTGAAATTTAATGTTTGTGATGAGCAGCCCAAAGCGTAACGTCAGTATCACAGACCCGAGCGTCCGTGATGACTGGGAGTCAAACCCGGAGATAGTGATATTATCCCGAGCGAGGTGTTGAACGCTCATGCAGATTTCCTTCAACACTCTTACATTGAGGAAGTTAACGGAGGACCCATTGTCAACCAGGATTTTGCCTATCTTGATATCATGATAGTATCCGGAGACATAAAAGGGGTGGTTGTGCTCGCACGTCCTTAGGAGGAGATCTTCATCGCCAAAGATGATATCGGCCGTGTGGACTTCCTTCAGCTCATCTTTCATCTTTTCTTCGCCAATGAAAGCTTGGAACTACTCGGGCTCTTGTAGTGCCTTGATCAAAGAATCTCTTGCCTCCTTAGATAGCAGAAGGGCATCGAGAATGCTTAGCTGTGAGGGTATCTTCCTCAGGTGTGACAGAACGTTGTAATCCACCTTGTTTTTCTTGGGCGGGTCCTTGGCTGCAAGCTCTTCGACGACTCGGTCATTGAGGGCGATATCTTCAGGGACTTTTTCCTTCCCCTTATCCTTTTTGTTCGTTCCCTTGCTTACGGGTCCGAGATTCTATTCAGGTAACGTGCGATTGCGCAGCTGAATGTTCTCGCAGGTCTTCATTCCTTCTGTTTCTGAGATGGATACCTTGAAGAGAGGGCCGAGGGCTATTTCTTCGTCAGATTCGCTCTCGAAGGTGAGAACTTGCGATTTCCCGAAATCAACCATATGACAGTTGCCAGCAGTTCTTTTACGCTCATCTGTCGTGCTTCTTTATTCCCGATGAGTTTTGCGCTTCATCCGCTTGAAGTGCTGCCGGTGAGCTACATATCCTTGCCACCAATTTTTAAAGGCGTTGCATTCTTCAGTAGGGTGTGCAATCCTCTGATGATACAAGCAAAAGTTAGGATGTATGACCTCTTCGTTAAGGTATATTCTATCTGGAGTGTTTCCTTCAGAGGGTGGCAGCTTCATTCCCATCGATATAGCTTTGGTGAACCTTTTCCTTGTCTTGAACCTGCTTTTATTTGCGGCGGATATGCTTTGATCTGGTGGGAGTGTTTTAATCCTTTCGTCCAGTCGCGGGCGTTTGGCTTTTTCAAATATGGCCATGTCGCGCTTCCGATCAGCTTTGCTTTTCAAGAGAGCTTCGTTCAGGAATGCGTCAATCATTTCATCTGACGGTCCTAGGAGTTCTGGTTCGGGATCTGCCCCCAGTTTCTCTACATCAGGAGCTTCTTCACCATCTATTGACGAGTAAGAGATCGTGTGACAGCTCGCCACACAATCCTCAGGTTCATCTGACGAGTCTTCTCCCTCATCTTTGTCGCTATCTCCGTCTTCAAGGATGTGGTTGAGAAACTCCTGAAGCGTGACCGGGGTTCGCGCTTTCTGGTTATATTCTTCCAACGCGTCAATCTGCTTTTGCAGGTCTGTGCGCTTGTCATCAGGCTTCACGGGCTTTTTGGTCTTTTTCTTCTTCTTCGAAGACTTTGACGGCTGGGTATGGGCGCTTTGACTATCACCACCAATTTTTGGAGTTAGGCGCAGCTTCAACATTCCCTTGATGATTTCGGGTTCCAGCGGACTTTTCCATTTGATCGCCGGGCATGTTTGGAGATCCTTCAGCATTCTTTTCGTTTTGGCTGGAAGAACGACCTCCCATGGAGCTTCTTCTATAAAAGAGCATGATGCCTCCGGTGTGTCCGTCTTTTTGAGAGCGTGTGGCTGGGGAGGGTTTACTTTCCAATTCTCGGACAGTGCAAATTTGCCCTGTTGGTATTGGTTCTCAATCCACCATTTGAAGACGAAGCAATTTTCAATTGGATGGCCTATTGCTTGGTGATAGGGGCAATAATTGGGATTATTGGCCTCACCGGGTTGCAATGGGCGTTTTGGATCCGGCAAGATGATGAGCCTGTTGCGCACCGCCAGGTTGAACAATCTCCTCGTTTTATCCCGGGGAAACGAATAAGGGCGTTTCGGTTTCTCATTGAAGAATCGCCGTCTTTCATTTTGGCGATCAGTTGGCTTTGGACCACTGGGCTGCTGCTGAGCATTGGCGATGAAGGTCGCTTTCCCTTTCCCTTTTTCGTTTCGAGATTCCAGCTTCGAGGAAGACGGTCTATGACCCATCTGCTCCATTTGGGCCAATTTGTCAATCAATGCCTGAAAAGTGGTCGGCTTGAAAAACATCATAAATTGTGAAATGGTCGCCTGAGGGTCGAGGGTCCCTACAAACATGCCTACCGCAGGCGCTTCTTCGATGCGCTGTTCGCACTTCGACCATAGATTCCACCACCGTATTACGTATTGCACCCATGTTTCGCTTGGCTTTACTCTGGCGTTAATTAATGCGGTGATTGGGGTGCGTTCGCTAGCGCTTGCGAAACGTTGGGTGAACAGCAATTCCATCTCCGTAAAAGTTTTGACGGAGTCGTTGGGAAGCTCTGAGTACCATTCGAACGCCGTCTCTGCCAAGTTGCCGACGAATTGGCGAAGTAGCAGCATATCATCTCCTCTAGTATTGCCGCAGAGAGCCCTAAACTGAGCAACGTGCTGGTGTGGATTCCCCGTCCCCTTATATACGTGGAATTTGGGGATCGTGTATCCCGGTGGGTACTTTATTTGGTCATACCAACCTGGATAGGGTCGCCCAGTCTTAACAATTTGCCCAGCCGCTTCATTCGCCCGATGAACTCGTATCTGCTGAGCGATGTAATTATCCAGGGCGGCTTTTGAGATGGTCTCCTCTTTGGCTGCTGAACAAGCCGGAAGAGGGTTTGACGTCTCCCCACGGTCGTCTTTGAGGATAATCGGAGGATCTTCAGCTGGAGGATTCGGCTGTAACATCATCCCAACCATGTCTTGGAATAAAAACGCCATTCGTTTTATGTTGGCAGCTTGTTCCGCTACCTCTTTGTCCTTCTTTTCGAGGATTCTGCGGAGGAACTCAGCATCAGTTTCTTGTTCTTGACGTTGCTCCGATGACGTTTCCGGGCTTTCTTTTAGTCCTGTGAGTACGGCCATTTGCGTCAACATTTCCTGGAGCTTCTATTTTTGCTCCTGGGCCTTTGTTACGGATCTGGTGAGTGGTCGATGGCCCGTAGAGATACGGCTATCATCTTTCCCGGATGCCATATAGACAGTATGTACCACCATGCCCCTAGACTTGGGGCATTTAGATTCAGTGTTCTTGCGATTCATCGCAGACTCGGAGATTTTCTCCGGCTTTCTCCTCTTGTGGGCAGTCGAAGTTGAGGGGGCCGTTGCAGTAGGCACCCAAGTAGCTGTCGCCTTCTGTGGCTTGACAGGGTGGTCCTTTTCTTGCCGAACCTTCATCTTTTTCTGTCGGCGGGGATAGTCTTGATCTATCACGGAGTCCTAGACCTGTCGCCAAACTTTATAAATTTTAGAGGAAAGCCGCTGAGGGGGCTGTTCTAGCTTCGTCTTTGTAGCGCTCTCCATTGGTGGAGGAGACCTTTTCAGTACAGTAGTCGGAGAGTTTTTGCGTACCCTCCTAAGTAGTTCAAAGCTATTTCTAGTTGGAACAGCAGCATCAATTTCCACCGTTGGATCTAGTAGGGTCAATCCAGAAGGGGAATTGCCCCCAGCCTTCCTTACTCGGCGCCAGTAACGACGTCGAGCGTGTCGAGCCGCCGGGATCACCTCCGCTGTTGGATCAGCTTTTCCATGCCCCCTTTTCTGATGAGAGTCTGTTGTTGGCGCCAGCCTGTCAAAGACAGATGCTCGCTGAGAGGGAATGGTCAACCTGTCAAAAGCCGACCTTCGAGTAGGGAGAGCATATTGGACCACCTCCACTGTAGCAGGAGTTGGAGTGTTCTTCTCTGGTATTACGAGCCTCTTTACGGGCCCACTTGAGCTTTGACCCAGCCTGTCGAAGACTGAGGCATTAGAGTTGGACGACCTGCTGAGAGGGGCCGTGGTGGTTGCAAGCCGATCAAAGACCGATTTCTTCGCAGCTTCCTGTGACGGCACCTGAACGCTGAAGCTCGTTGGTGGGATCATGGTCCCGAAGAATAGCCCAATGGTGGCTTGGGTCACTTATTCCACCGGCATTGTGAAAAGGAAGGCCGCTTGGGGTCCGTAGGTTACTCCTCCAGATGAGACGGAACGGGAGTTGTTGCTGCAGCTGGAGCAGTTAAAGACCATTGATGTTCTTTTTTCTGCACGGGAGAAAAACCAAATCTTAGTACCTCGAACCCAAGGGCAACCATATTAAACCGCGATTCGTTCGCGAACACGACGCACGAAGTGTGGAGTGGAAAGAGGAAAAGGTCCCACTGGGCATGCCAGAATCTGTTCTCCGCCGAAGGACGCGACCGGGACGTTGAGACGTCCGGCCTGAATTTCGAGGGCAGATGCTATTTGGTGCTATCCGTCCACCTCTCCAAAGATGTCAAGTTGATTTATGACACCATATATCGAAGGTTTAAACGGATGTGGCCGATGTAGCAGACTTCATCAGATTCCCCCTCGTTGAGGGTTTTTTTGATTGTGAGGACGCTCTTCCCTGCAGGCGCAAGCCCCTGCAGTTAATTACGCTACTGCATCGCGGTAACCACTTTCTCCTTCTCCAGATGGTCACTTCGTGTCGTGTGTGTTTGTTTTGTTTTTGGTTGCCCATGGATTGTATACGGAGACTAATTTATGTTGTCGCCCGTAGGGCGTGGATTAGTCCAAATTCGTATCTTCTTATATTTGGGTTTGGGGTTAGGTTTAAGGATACGTTAGTCTCATTTGAAACTAAGATCAACTTAAACGTTTGTTAAGGATACGTTAGTCTAATTTTCTACTAAGATCAACTTAACGGGATCGTTTAGATCCAACAAAAGAGCATTTGGGCTCTATTGTTTAGTTTAGGGACATTGTGGTCCATTAGTTTAAGGACATTACGGTCCATGGTTAAGGACATCATAGTCCATGGGCTTAAGGACCCCACAGTCCAAGGTTAAGGACATCATAGTCCATGGGCTTAATAACCCCACAGTCCGAGGTTAAGGACATCATAGTCTATGGGTTTAAGGACCCCACAGTCCAAGGTTAAGGACATCATAGTCCATGGGCTTAATGACCCCACAGTCCGAGGTTAAGGACATCATAGTCCATGGGTTTAAGGACCCCACAGTCCAAGGTTAAGGACATCATAGTCCATGGGTTTTCCATGGGTTTAAGGACCCCACAGTCCGAGGTTAAGGACATTATAGTCCATGGGTTTAAGGACCCCACAGTCCGATGGATGTTTGGTTGTCGGGACCCGTCACCTCTCTGAAGACGTTGAAGGATTACAACGACATATATCAGAGGAGTGCAGAGATGTACCCTTGAACCAATTTTGGTTGGGAGATCTGTAGTCCAATTGGGACTAAGATCTGAGATTTATGAGCATATGGGCTCAATTAATCTGAATGAGGGATTTATGGCTAACTTGGGCTCGGCCCACTTAGTTAAATGTTAAACATTTGACAATGTTGGGCATTGATTTGGGTTCTGACAGCCTTTCTGTCTTTTATTGAATGCTGAGCATTCATCATAGCTCTAGGGCTTTATTTAAAGAACGGTTTATGTTCTATCAACGCACACGTGGCGCGCTTGGCGCTAGCACCAGTTAATGAGCGCAAAGCGCTTTTGTGATATAGCACACACGTGAGGTGCACGTGGCGCGCTTGGCGCTGAGCGCCAGTCTATGAGCGCTAAGCACCAGTTTATGAGCGCAAAGCACTATTTTTTCAGTGGTGCACACGTGAGGAGCACGTGGTGCGCTTGGCGCTAAGCGCCAGTCCATGAGCGCAAAGCATTATTTGTTAATTGGCGCACACGTGAGGAGCACGTGGTGCGCTTGGCGCTAAGCGCCAGTCCAAGAGCGCAAAACGCTATTTGATCAGTTTTATGATCTGAGAAATAAATTCTCGTTTATAAGAGACTTTGTTTCAAGGTTCTAAGAACAAAGTTCTTATTTTATAAGAGATGTTTCAATCTCTTAATTTGGTGAAAGGCTTTGCCTTTATGGATCTATGATCCTAAGAGAATTGAATTATTCTCCCCCTTTTTTATAATGAGATGTTCATGATCTCTTTTTGTAAAAGACCTTAGTCTTATAGATCTATGATCCGTGAGAAGAATTATGTTCTTCTTCAACGAGATTTTTCTTATCTCAGTTTTTTTTTATCTTGAAGAAAAGTTCTTCCTCTACCGAGAGCTTGCTCTTCTTCCTGAGATTTCTCAAAGTTTATAGGGGGGTTCCTCTATCTGTTTCTCTGTCCTTTTTCTCTCGAAGTTTTGGGGCCTTTATATAGTGAAGGCTGATTTGTTCAATCAGTTAAGGAGATCTTTTCTCCAATTGATTTGGGGATTTCTCCACCGTTGGATCTTTGATCCAAGGGCTTCTGATTGGGGGAAACAGTTATGGATTCTCCAAACAACACCAGCACCAACTTCAACAACACACCAGCACCTCTACCACTTACGCCTACCGTCGCTACTCTTATCAATGAACAGACGGTACTGCTTGAGGCAATTCGGAGCCTCCTGGAAGGACAGCAGTAGCAGACTGCTATTCTGATGTACCGTCCAGAAGCGGAAGTGCCTGGAGTGAAGCAATTCCGGGCTTTGTACCCAAAGCAATTTCGGGAAAAGAGAGCCCTCTGGAAGCTGAAGAATGGGCTCAGAGTATTGAGGATGATCCGGCAGCAGCAAAAGTGCCATAGATCGCTTGGGTACGAGTTGCGAAGCTGCAACTCATTGACAACGCCCGAGTTTGGTGGAAGGCGGAAGAAAGCTGTCTTGACCAACCGATCGAATGGAAAACCTTTTGTAACATGTTCGACGCGAAGTACTTTCCAGAGACTGCCCGATTTGACATGGAACAACAATTCATCCATCTACAACAGGGTTCAATGTAGACCAAATCTGTGGATGGGTATGCTGCTGAATTTACCATGCTCAGTAGGTAAGATATATCTCAATATTCGATTTCTAATATCACATACTACACAGCTAACACAAGACCATAACTGGTTTGCGGCACACCTCATTCTGACTGCTGAGATCAGGTCTAGACGATTTCAGCAAGGGTTAGATCCGGAAATCCAACCTGCCATAGCTACAGGGATTTCCCAACCCACGACCTGGCTTTGAAAGCTGCTCGTCGATATGAGGCAGTAGTGAAGAGGAAGGGCAGACCCCAATCTGTCGGAGTGAAGCGCCCTGCTACTTAGATGGAAAGAGGAGCCTCTTTAAGGCCAACTGTTGAACCCAGGACACCAGAAGAAACCAATAACCAGCCAAGTTCAGATTTTTGCTTCCACTGCAAAAGGGATGGACACTTGTGGAAGGACTGTAGGCGCGCAAAAGGCATGTTCTTAGTTTGTGGCGCATCCAATCATGGAATTAGAACATGTCCTTATAGACGCAACCCAGTTTCAACTCACAATACTTATCCCCAGCGGCTAGCTATCCAGGCTCCTGCACCTCGTCTTGCTTTTCCAGCTCCACCTCTACATGGATCTCCTGCACAGCCTAATCGCCAATTCCAACAGGCACTGAGGAACATGCCCCAAGGACAGAGGAATGTGCCTCCAGCTAGAAGGAATGTACCCCGGCGTCAGGCTTTCACTTTAGCAGCCGTAGAAGACGAGACTGTAGACCAAGATAACCCTGGTAATTCCTTCACATCTTTTTTCAATCTTACCAAAACTTTGCATTCTTTCATTCTTCTAAATATTTTTCATGCACTATCAATAGTTTTATTACCAAAATTTTCTTGAATCTGTTACACTTTCCTTTAGGGTTGTTACATTTTACCCTCCTTATAAAAATTTCAAGGACGAAATTTTTATGAGGGTAAAAGGGTAAAATGTAACAACCCCAAACTTTCTGTACAAAATTTTTCAAAAATACAGAAAAGAACAGCTAAGCCTAAGCACAATTTATAAATTTAATTTGCTTTTGAACAACAAGAAAGCACTTGTAGCTTATTTGTAAAGCCTTGCACTGCTGGAACGTAGCCCCTGTGATCGAATCCCATCAGCCACATATTATTTTTATTGTATTTTCTTTTAATATTTTAGAGGCTTAAAGGTTTACACGTGCACTACACATAAAATGAAAAGTCACAGATTAAACAAACACGTGCACTGAGGTATACCAAGCAACAGAGACACGTGGCCAAGATCTCACCACCCCTCACCGGTTCTCGACCGGCAAGATTCTCCTCTCGGCCCGCACCGCGGGTCCCCCCGTAGGTAATTCCCCATTTTTTTGTTTTCTCTAACCCCTTGGCCTCCCCCTTAACCCATGTACTGTTTTTTTATTAAAAATAAACAGAGAATTAAAAAGTGACAATAAACCAAATTTTAAATGCATTATTAATTCTCCAATTCATACCCTAAACCCTAATTTTCCATATAAATACCACACCATATTTCACCCCTCCTCATTCAGAATACCATTACAAAAACTCTATAAAATTTCCAAGTCCCAACTTGTACAAGTGGAGTTAGCAAGAGGCGAAGTTCCGATGACGTTTCGGGAAGATTCCGGCAACGAAATGACGTCCCGATGGTTCCGAAAGCTTCCTCCATCTCCCTTATTTCTTTATATCTTGTAAGTCCTCACTCCCCTCCTCCATCTCTATTCTAAAATAATCTATTTTGAAAACTCGTCGGAAGTGGAGTTATTCCGACTTCCGATTCGTTTTTCTTTAAAAACTCCATTTTTCCTAAATAATAAAATACCATATTCTCTCATAATGTTTAACAAATATAAATAAACACATTAGAACAAGTTTCACCTCAAAATAATTCATGTTGCAATTTTTATTTCACTTTTACAGTAAAATACCATCATATTACATACAACTTATAACTATTTAATTTAACTGTACTACCTTTAGATAACTCACGAGGTAATGACCTACCTCATCACAACACACATTTTTGACATAGCACTATGAATTTTAGAACTCTAGTTTATGGAAAAATACGAGATTACGAATAAATACCTTGAACATTCAAAACCGTTTTCTTTAAAAAGTGTGTTAATTAATTCCGAGCAATTGCGCCTCTACAACCCATTTTGAGGAACCCCGATCGGGATGGCATGAGTTATCGCACGTCCTCGGGCCTAGTAGAGCGAGATGCATACCTCCGCAAGGAGCATTCGATCTCGATGGAATTTTGATGCAATTTTTAAGAAAATGAGATTTCTACAAAATAAATAAACTTTATTTTATTAAATATATATATATATATATATATATATATATATATATAAATATTATCAAAAGATCTATTTTAAATATATTATATAAATATTCCATATTTTCTAAATCAAAGGGATCACCAATTTCATGAAACTACCTTTACAATTCAATACCATTCCAAGTTTACATTAAAATAGCATGTTCAATGAAAACTAGCTTCTACTCACTAGAAAATTTTACTTTTATAAAATATACATCTATGAAAACCCTAAAGACGATAATTAAATACTTGAGGTGTATTCTGAAAGTATATCAAAACTATTTTTACATAAAACCCCCTCAAGTTATATTAATTTACAATAAGGACCCTAGCAAACATAGGTTTAAGCGGAACCAGTTCTCTTGAGCTTCAGGGAGCCAGGGAATATGGGTTCTTGCATATCTAAGGCAGACAACCTAAAAACGGAATTATCAACACGGTAATTGTTGGAAAAAGACATAAATCCTGTCGTCCATGTGCAGCAGTTACCGATAAATCCAAAACAATCAGGACTTTAATTCTGTTTAAAAGTCTGACCCAGTTCGAGTCACGGTCAATTATGAAATTAATCTGACTTGAATATGATTCAAGTATAACTACAATACAACATGAATCCATTTATACCAGAATTCAATCTATAACAATAAGAACATAACCGAACCGAACCATGGATATACTCTGATTACACGACTATCCATTTATATCCATTCCATTTACTGATATCATGGTTTCGGAAAGTCTTCCCTTTACTACAAGACAATGCAATATAATCAGTACAATCAATACAATCAATACAAAATACATTACGGGGTTTATAAAGGGGTAGACTGGTACGGAACATGTTAAAAGTGGCACGCGGTGGTCACTAAAAAACATAATTACATCCATGCCGTTGTTCCGTGGTATTATCGACGGAGCCTTGTACTATGGGTTACCAAAGTCCACGGTGTAAGTTGGACTCCTCTCGTATACACTGGCATATTCTGTACCAAGCTACAACAATTACGTTTAGTATAACAAATATAACATTATCTACTTTACCTGTTCTATTCTATGTCTATTCTTCTCTTTTCTTTCTTTGGAACTTACTGAGCGATTGTTCGCTGACGACATTCCTATTTCTCTTCTTCTTTGGAATGTTGTCAGGAGGACCCGACTCTGAGGAGTTCGATACCAGCCAGGAGCACTTGGAGCAGACCCCTGAGGAGTACACCGAAGACCCAGAGCTGTAGGCACTTGTATATACTTTTCATTTCAGTTCATGCCATTGTTTAGGCATTGCATTTCATCCTTGTATTTACATTTCCAGTTGTACTTGTAAAGAATGTTTAATAAATAAAGTTGATGTTCATTATATTCATGTCTCTTATGTATATTTTATTTTATATTGCTTAGATACGCTTAGCGTGTTTACATCTGAGTAAATACGTAGCGGATCTCGTCGCGTCCCCCCCGTACACCGGAAAGCGGGGTGTGACATGAGTTCCCACTGTGCTTTGATTACTACCCTACCACGGCTCAAAGGAGTCGTGCAAACAGGTTTTAGTTGGGTACAGTCCCGAGCTACAAGGAGGCAGTGAGCAGATCGTCGGGGATTCGTCTCTCCCGGTATTAGGGGTTGATGTCGCGTTGTGCCCGGGTGACCATCACCAGAAATCCGTGGCCACGGTGGACGAGAATTACTGATTTGGATCGGTAGTTTATCAGTAGGTGATGGGCTTCATACCGACACGAAATATTGCGTTATTAGGGGTCTGACTTTATCCGCCCCCTAGACCCGATATGCGATACTCTTAGACGAACAGACCGGACTGTATGGAGATTGTCACGGACAGGCTCAGTAAGGGTTTGGATGAGCTTGCTCGTTGGCCTTCCTTTCGCTCAATACCTGAGTAGTCATTACGTACAGCTAGTGCCGCTGACGTGCTTGTGGTTAAACACACTGCCAGCGTATTGAAGAGTCTTTAGAGTCCCGCACAGAGGGTTTTCTTGGTTCTGGCGAAATGATGTAGTAGCCGTATTGGATAAGTGCAGGGTTCCGATCGATCGATTGTACTTTGTACCCGGACTTTCGATCGGACAGTTGATAATACTAGCCGGCTCGGCTTTGAGCCGGATTATTGAATCAGGTATTGATTTAATAATTTACGTATATATATTTCGATATGTATATTTTAGTATTATGTTCTTTGTGTTATTCTATCTTTTTCGGTATTCGTATTTCGGTACGAATACAGGTATGTATATACAGTAGAATGTAATCCGTATTTTTCCGAAAAACATTCTAGAAGGTGGACACCTCATTTTAGGGTTTGACCATTTATTATAAATGGATAAATGAGGTGGCATGGATATGATGGGTGTATGGTGAGGACCATGCTTGCATAGTGTGCACAAATGAATTATTAATTCATTTGTGCATACTATTCAAGTATGAGTTGTATATTTTAATTGGAAAAATGTTTTACAAAACCTAGCCATGAGATTTTCTCTTTCATGGATGCTTCATTATTTTTGAGATGGTTCTTTTTCTTGAGCTCTCTTCTCCTCAACATTAGCATCACTCTCATCTTGGTTCTTTTGAGTTTCCTCCACCTTCATCTTCTACCTCCTCTCAACCCTCTCATGTGTTGAGAATCATGAGAGGAGGTAAGATGAGATAGATAAATACTTAGATCACTACATCCTAGGCTTTTTAGATTAGCAACCTAGAAACCCTAGTTTCTTCACTTGCTTTTGATGTGGAGCAAGAGCCATGAGCTACATCACTCGGATGGATCATCTTCGACGGAGGAAGACCGGTGGCCAAGCTTTTTCAAGCACGCCTCAAGGAGCTAAGGAAGTTGATGGAAGATCGAAGGACTTGGTTCATTCGGTATAACATTTCTAAACCTAGTAGTTTAGCTCTTTGTGTATGTTAGTATAGGTTTATGGTTCGATCTTGAGAGGGTATTGTTTGCGCCAAATTTTTTAAACGCCGGTTTTTGTTCCGCATCGGTCACGGTAGATGGACAAGGTGCGGGAGAAAACCCAACATAGTATCAGCGCCACCCATAAACCAATACTAGCTAGTTTGCACGAAGTTAGAATATCGATCGACCAATTTTTCCGAATCAAAATTCTGTTTTCACATGCTTGCTGTCGATTTTGAAAAATGTTAAAAAAATCTTTCTGAGGGTCTTAAAAATCCGTGCAAGCAATTTTAGAGCAACTGAAGAAATTTGGAAACCTGAACCCACTAAACGGCCGTGGAACCGCCGCATTATACCCTCATTGGCAGCGGTTCCGGGCAGATTTGTGACCACGTTGCGCCAAATTTCTTCAGGCACTCTCTGACATGGAATTTTGATTTTTGGGATATTTAGTTTTGGCCCAGATTTGTTTAAAGTGCTGGTTTGCATTTGGGGCCAATTTGGAAAAGTTTAGTGGATCAAAATTTTAACTGTGTATTTATTAGTACATGTGATGATATCTGCGACCGTGTATATTATTGAGCGATACAACCCGACTAGTTGCTATATGTTCAACTAGACGAGTTTGCGAATATAATATTCACGTTGATGTTCTGTATTGTGCTGATATTGTGGTTGGATTGTCGTGGTGGATAGCCTGGAGTGCAATGGTAGTAGTACAGTTCAGATTCATTTGTATATTCAGTATTGCGGGGCGAGCGTACCGCCGTCTCTGCCAGATTGTATATTCTTTTATTGGGGCACGAACGGGTTGAGGTCGATGTTGCCATTGTATATATATTTCTTTTCTGTACTAGGATTATCCCGCGGTGGAGTGCACGAATAGCCGGGTTCTAGAAGGCAACGGGCCCGCATCTCATAGCATTGAGACGGAGGGGGCCTTACTTTAAAATTGGCAGGCTATTCATCGCACTCGTAAGGGGTATAGGATGACCCACGGAAGGGTGCACAAGTTACCGGATTCCGTGAAGTGCTGGGTGGCCCATTCACTTTGTTGATTGGGGCTGCCTCACTTCTGGGACTGGCGGGTAACTTGCCGCACTCGTAGGGGTCCAGGGTTTCATTGCACAGGCTATCCACATGACCGGGGAACGTCGGGTTTCATTTGCGGCTCAAAGGAAACCCGGGGCTCTAAGATTATCCACCACTCCGTGTTGCTGGCTGAGATTCTGTGATGTTGCTTATATCATGCCTAGGACGAATGTTATATATATATTGTAATACCCCAATGCCCCAGTACAGATAGTATTGTCCGCTCTGGCCGAAACCGCACGGTTTTTCCCTTTAGAGAGAACCGGACCCGACCAGGGACCACTTCCCAGGGGGCCTTACTCTATAATTGGCGGGCTATTCGCCGCACTTGTAGGGGGTATAGGATGACCCACGGAGGGGTGCACAAGTTACCGGATTCCGTGCAGTGCTGGGTGGCCCATTCACTTTGTTGATTGGGGCTGCCTCACTTCTGGGATTGGCGGGTAACTTGCCGCACTCGTAGGGGTCCACGGTTTCATTGCACAGGCTATCCACATGACCGGGGAACGTCGGGTTTCATTTACGGCTCAAAGGAAACCCGGGGCTCTAAGATTATCCACCACTCTGTGTTGCTGGCTGAGATTCTGTGATGTTGCTTATATCATGCCTAGGACGAATGTTATATATATATTGTAATACCCCAATGCCCCAGTACAGATAGTATTGTCCGCTCTGGCCGAAACCGCACGGTTTTTCCCTTTAGAGCGAACCGGACCCGACCAGGGACCACTTCCCAGGGGGCCTTACTCTATAATTGGCGGGCTATTCGCCGCACTTGTAGGGGGTATAGGATGACCCACGGAGGGGTGCATAAGTTACCGGATTCCGTGAAGTGCTGGGTGGCCCATTCACTTTGTTGATTGGGGCTGCCTCACTTCTGGGATTGGCGGGTAACTTGCCGCACTCGTAGGGGTCCACGGTTTCATTGCACAGGCTATCCACATGACCGGGGAACGTCGGGTTTCATTTACGGCTCAAAGGAAACCCGGGGCTCGAAGATTATCCACCACTCTGTGTTGCTGGCTGAGATTCTGTGATGTTGCTTATATCATGTCTAGGACGAATGCTATATATATATTGTAATGTCCCATGCCCCAGTACAGATGGTATTGTCCGCTCTGGCCGAAACCGCATGGTTTTTCCCTTTAGAGCCAACCGGACCCGACCAGGGGCCACTTCCCAGGAGGTCACCCATCCCAATAGTTCCCTAGCCCGAGCACGCTTAACTACGGAGTTCTCAAGCTCCTGTAGTTCCTGTTCACTTAAAAGGCGTCTCTGTAATTGAGAGTGGTAACATTATATTTATAATGCAGTTCGGTCCTCTTTCGGAATGTGTTCCGAAGATTCCCTATTGCACAGGCTATCCACATGACCGGGGAACGTCGGGTTTCATTTACGGCTCAAAGGAAACCCGGGGCTCGAAGATTATCCACCACTCTGTGTTGCTGGCTGAGATTCTGTGATGTTGCTTATATCATGTCTAGGACGAATGCTATATATATATTGTAATGCCCCATGCCCCAGTACAGATGGTATTGTCCGCTCTGGCCGAAACCGCATGGTTTTTCCCTTTAGAGCCAACCGGACCCGACCAGGGGCCACTTCCCAGGAGGTCACCCATCCCAATACTTCCCTAGCCCGAGCACGCTTAACTACGGAGTTCTCAAGCTCCTGTAGTTCCTGTTCACTTAAAAGGCGTCTCTGTAATTGAGAGTGGTAACATTATATTTATAATGCAGTTCGGTCCTCTTTCGGAATGTGTTCCGAAGATTCCCTATTGTTCTAGGGTGGGTCCCACGGACTCTAGAGGTGGCCCTCACAGATTCAAGAGGTGGCCCCCGCCCTCTTGGTATGACAATTAGCGTGGCACGTTGTTCTGTGTGGCACTTTACTCCGTGAACAAGAACCGGGTCCCGACATTCTCCCCACCTTTGAACAATGGTTCGTCCTCGAACCACAGACCTACTACCGAGGGACCTTGCATAGGCCATCATAAATGTAATGCCCCACGCCCCAGGACAGATGGTATTGTCCGCTCTGGCTGAAACCGCATGGTTTTTCCCTTTAGAGCGAACCGGACCCGACCAGGGGCCACTTCCCAGGAGGTCACCCATCCCAAGACTTCCCAGGCCCGAGCACGCTTAACTACAGAGTTCTCAAGCTCCTGTAGTTCCTGTCCACTTAAAAGGCGCCTCTGTAATTGAGAGTGGTAACATTATATTTATAATGCAGTTCGGTCCTCTTTCGGAATGTGTTCCGAAGATTCCCCATTGTTCTACGGTGGGTCTCACGGACTTTAGAGGTAGCCTCCACAGGTTCAAGAGGCGGCCCCCGCCCTCTTGGTATGACAATTAGCGTGGCACTTTGTTCTGTGTGGCACTTTGCTCCGTGAACAAGAACCGGGTCCCGACATATATTTATATATACTAGTAGATGTTGTATATGTTTTGCATCCGCGCTAGTCCAGCCCCGCTCTGTCGTTAGTTAAGTAACCTAACGGGTGATGACGGGGCCCAGTGGCGAATGCGGATGGTATATACGTACAATTTATTTTCGTTCCTTTTCTGTGGTATGATATGGATTAATTGATGGGACAGGGTTGATTCTGATCAATGCAAGGAAAGATAAACCCAAATGATATTGTTGGAACCAAATTTTCAAAAATTGTTATTACAAGATGTTTCCTTTTACTTTGCACAGCGGTATTCGGTTCAAAATATCTCGCACCTCATTCAACGAAGTAAGAGCCGAGATCTCTTCATCGAAAGTGACCTCTTGAGCAAAAGTTTGCATCATCGTAATTAACTTGATTATAGTCGATTCTTTTGCTTTGCATCGTGGTATTCAGTTTGGAATATTCTGCACCTCATTCAACGAGAAAAGAGCCGAGATCCCGTCACTGGGAGTGACCTCTTTAGCAAAAGTTTGCCCACTATATATTTGTTAAACCACTCGAGTTCCTTCAACGATATCAAGATCATTACATTAAAGGGTTTTCGCCAAAAACCAGCCATATCCCTCCGTCATTTCGGATGGGTAGTACCTAGTATTCGTGCTGTGTTTGTTGGCCTTTGTCAAGGCGTAGTGTACGGTAGCTAGATATTGCTTGTCTGTTGCATAGTGTTGCGATTATCTAGGACCGTCGTATAGCCTTGTTGGCCTTTGTCAAGGGTTTTTATGGGTTGGTCAAGATTAATCCTGGATAATGACAGGTTGAACTTGACTAGTGGTTTATGATTTGTTGGCCTTTGTCAAGGTTATAAACCGCTTGGGGCAAAAACACACATTGGGAGTTTCAAACATACAGGAAACTTGCTAGGCATGCGTATACCTTCTGGAGTGTGGTGACTTGAGTAGCTTCCATCAAGTTATCATGTGATGATAGTTGGATCCCGATTCCCACTGATGAGTAGGTGTTACTCATTGGGAGATTTTAGATGATCTTGACTAATTCTCCTTTTAGGGTTTGAAGGAGAATTCGAGGAAACGGTGGGAGACATCCTGATTAGATAAATTGATTAACCAATCTAATATAGGTTAGAGTGCGTGCTGAGTGTTTCTTTTCTCTCTCTCTCTGGCAATGACCATGACCCGACCTAAGCTAAAACTCATAAACCAAGATAACCGAACCTTCTTAAAACACTTTGGCTTTTGGATGTCAGAGTCGCATAACTCATTGCCGCTCCTACTTTTCCTTTGCATTTCTCCTGAACATTCCGTATTACTACGAAGATCCACATTTATTGGATACGCCATCGTATAGTTACATACGAACTCGGAGGAACTTGTTCTAGTTCGAGGATGGTTTCCGGTTCAGGAGAAATCGAATAGGATTATTCGGGTTGTCTTTTATCTTTACCTTATCTCAGGTTCCGAGAGCTCCTAGGATTAGGAGGGTACACCTATTACGCTTATTGGATAATCTTCTTCCAAACTTTAGGCTGGTGCCGAAAGGTAAGGAATGAATAAAACCATTTAGCCTAAGGGTGGTGTACAGAAAGTAATAAGTAAAGAAAAATAAAGTGATTAGAATGAGAGAAAAAAAAATTGCAACTGCTATCATTCACAACGACGCCACATATATCTCTACCACTCCAACCTCGCATTTGCATTTCTCTGGAACACTCCGTATTACTACGAAGATCCATATTTATTGGATATGCCATCGTATAGTTACATATGAACTCGAGTGAACTTGTTTCACTTCGAGGATGGTTTCCGGTACTGGAGAAATTGAATATGATTATTCGGTTGTCTTTTCTCTTTACCTTCTCTCAGGTTGCGAGAGCTCCTAGTATTAGGAGAGTATACTTATTACGCTTATTGGATAGTCATCTTCCAAACTATAGGCAGATGCCGAAAGGTAGGGAAGGAAGAAAACCATTTAGCCTAAGTAAGGTGTACAGAAGGTAATAAGTAAAGACATATAAAGGAATTAGAGTGAGGGATAGAAACTATACGGTTACTGTTATGAATCTGGATAGTGGAAGAGGCATTACTTGGGATACCCGGCTACCCTTTCGAAACATATTTCATGTTTCAGTTTTACTGCGCGGTGTTAATTGAAAACTGTTTTCCTAATTAGATTTCGACTCTAGAGTGTGTATTTACCAGATTTGATTCTCACATCTGTATGGCGTTTGTAAGTAATATGTATGCCCTACAGGCCATTATTGATGATATAGTGAATGCTTGGACACATATATAGAGGACTTTCTTGCTCGACATGATAGTATGCTATCAGGTTACCTTTATTTTAACATGTAGACTGGTATTTATACTGTCTGTCTCTTACATGTTGATAAAGCCCTTAGGATATATACTTGACTACCAGGATTATGATGAGATCATACTAGTGGGGCCAGGGTGGTCCAAAAGTACATCCTTTAATCAGTTCCTAGTCGAGGGAATATCGAGACTAGGGCATCGATGTTTCAGAGTAGAATAGTGTGTACGTTTCTTGTCCCTTAGAGGGCGATGGTTGATCCCACAACCATTGGTATGTGATATCAAAGATTGTATACAGGTGCTCATTGGAGAATGGGTACACCGAACAGGACTCGCCGAGGACTCCTATGTGGTAGTATACCTATCGTCAGATAGCAGTCCTCTAGTGACACTGGTACAGGTTAGTCTGTAGACCCGAGATCGTCACAGAGTCTTGTGTGGCTCCCAATGTGCTTTGATTTCCTTCCTACCACGGCTCAAAGGAGTCGTGCAAACAGGTGGATTTTGGGTACAGTCCCGAGTCACATGGAGGCAATGAGCGATAGGAGGGGTTTCGTCTCTCCCGGTATTGGGGGTTGATGTTGTGCTATGCTCGATTGGCTATAACTGGAAGTCCCTGGCCAGGGCTGCTGCCGAGATTTACAGATAAGTGTTATCACTAGTTTCTCGAACCGTTATAGGCCAGACATCGGCATGACTTATCACGTTACTGGGGACTGACGTTTACCACCCCTACACATGATATGCGACATATCAGACGAAGAGACCGGACTGTACGGTAGTGTTACTGATAGGCTTCATGGAGAGTATGGATGAGCTTTCTTGTTGATCTTCATATCGCTCAATAACCGGGTAGCCGTTACGTCCAGCTAGTACCGCTGACGGCTTGTAGGTGATTGATGTGATCATCACCTACTGCTGGCGTATTGACGAGTCTTTAGAGTCCCACACAGAAGTTTCTTGGTGTAACGTTTCTGAAATCTTTAAATGAATTTTTTCGTTTTAGGGTAAAATAGTCGGTATTTTCCATTTTAACCCGATTGTGATCAAACTTCCGTATAAACTTGCCGGTACCTACTTTAGCTAGAATAAAGCTAGTGCGCGGACTTTGGGGGTCGACGGGAAGTTTTGGTTCACATAGAATTTTTCCCTAATTAAATATTATTTTAATGTGTTATTTACGCACTTAATAAGTGGTATTTACATATTTGGTTTGGGTTAATTACTTCTAATATGAATCTATGCTAATCTAATCACTAGATTAATCTTAATCCATCCATGCCAAAATATCTTGCTAATTGTGATTAAAAATGAAATTTTTAAAGAAAAGAAAAGGTGGCAAAAAGGACTTTAATGCATTTATTAGCATTTATTGTCGTTTTTCTCTAGATTTCTCCATTCATTTCACAAAACACCCTCCATCTTTTCCCTTGGTCGACCCTAGCCCCTTGCTGCCCTCTTCTCTTTCCTTGCTCATTTCTTCATATCCAAGCTCCAAAAATTCATCTAAAATCATGAAATAATCCCACAAACTCTAAATTAAATTCATACCCATTTATCCTTAAGCCTAAACTAGCATGGATCTTCAAGAAAAGCATCATTTTGGAGGGTTAAATTTGGAGGGTTTTGCTAATTTATGATCTTGTTTTTGAGGTATAAATCCTAACCCTAATCTTTTAATTTGTTGCTTAATTCTTTAAGCTAGCTATTTAAGTGGTTATTATAGCTTTAAAGTTCATGTTTTACTGATTCATGTTAATAATTATGAAATCAAGTTAGGGTTTTGAATGGTTAAGGTGGTTAATCTTGAAATATAGACTTGGAAAAGTTAAGAAAAATTGTGAAATGATAATTGTTGTTAATTCCTAAATTTGTCTAATGAAGTTTAGCTTACTAGGTTTTACAAAAACTTAATTGAGCAAGTTTAAAAATATGGAGGTGGTTTCGATTGCTTAATTAAGTTGTTTTAAGATGTTTGGAATCGCTAGATTTTGTGTAAACTTTTAGCTTTGTGCTAAAATGATATAAACTGCTTACTAGCTTTTCGGTAAAATTAGACGTGGGTTTTAAATGAAAATGGACGTGCGTACATATTAATACTTACGATATTTATTGAGTTGTAAATGCATATTGGTACTATTGGGTTTTTAATGTTGCAGTTTTCATGTATAGCGACCCTATTTAGGGTTTCGGTTATGTTTTCCGGTATTTGGATTCTTGGTTTTTAGTTTTTGATGTTGTATTTGGTCATTGGATGTTTGTACGTCAACGACAAGGGTAGTTGATTGTTTTGCATGTGTAGGCTATAGGTTCTAACCTATGAGCGCACCGCGTGCCGTTTTGGTTTTAGGAACTTGATGTTAATTGCTTTGCGAATTCATATTGATTGTAGGTACCTTCGTGTGGATTTCGAGACGACGAAGCGTATCGACTACGGCTAAGTGAGGAGTCTAGCAGGTGAGTAGATTTATATCTACGGGGGAATTCGGGTGGATGGCGTATAGCACCCCCGCAAACATTGATATGGAAGATCGTTTGAATATTATATCCTGATAAATGATATGCGACTGACATGATTATAGGATTTGCAAAAGATATTATGATAGAAGTGGACACTAGTGAACACATTGACTTAGGAGAAAATGAAATGATAAGTGAATCATGATAAGTACGATTTAAAAGAGAACAAGTGTGACGTTTATTTAATGTGATGCGAGATATTAATGTGATGAACGAGTATACGATGTGATATGATGCTTAGTGTGATATGTCGTTATATGGACACGAGTCGATATGAGATTGTTGATACCTTTGTAGGTCCCCTGATATGAGATTGACGTGGATGTGACCTGAGAGATAGGTATATATATTATTATGGATAATGATTGCATAATGAGTGATATGCCGTATGAGACTTAGATCCGTACCCCCGATGTTTTATAGGTTGATAGAATCCCTTTTTGGTTAATGCCGTTGTACGTTAGATTACCGTACGCGATGAGTTTTACCTGTTGATTTATCCATACCCTTGATTAGAGGATGCTGTACGATGGATTGTACCGTACGTGATGTTGTGAGGCTGAATGCCGATTGATAGATTCACTGACTCGGTCTTGTTGATATGTATACCTTATAGCATTTGATTCACTATATGCATTGTGTTGCATTCATGCTATTCTCATTGCATTGCTTATACCCGTGCTAGTACACCTACCCCATTATCGATGATGCGTATGTTACACTTACACAGATTGCTGGCTCACACACTTCATCATCGATAATTGCTATGTCACTTACACAGTAGAATTGCTACATCATGCTATGATATGTTGCCCAGTTCACATCACTATGCTAGGTTGCATGATATACTGACATGTACACCCACATATTTTGCTACAGCTACATGTACATCATGCATACATACTGACATGTACACTCACATATCTTGATATAGTTGCATATACCCCTAAGTGGTATTGTATTCACATGTGATATTGAGACGTTGATTATTGTACTATTTCGCTTATGGAATGCATCATACATACTTGCTTACATGTAGATACTTATACCTTGCTACGGTTATATGTACACCTCATATGATGCTGCACTTGATTTCGGAGGATTTGGGAACCGCATGATATATTTTAAAAAGATGGATTTATTTAAAGGAGAGATTTCCCTTGATATACTCATATTGATATTTTATGTTGCATATATCAGTTTTCATGGATTTACGTGTTGAGATATGGATTTCATGTGATTTATGAATTTGAGAACCGTGGGGGTATTTTCAAGAAAACTATATATTGTTTGAAAACCCGGTCTCTCTTGATATGTATTTAAGTGCGTGCGCCATGAGATTTCTCAGTTCTGAGATTTGTGATATATACCCGATGCGAGGAGTATAGTGGGCCGTGCACAGGTACATGGTGGAGCCCGGTACAGTTCTCCTCGGCAAGATGATCGCAGATGATAGGCGATGAGCCTGGAAGGCGGGCAAGTACCTACCGGTGATTGTATTTGGACTTGGCGGTTATCGTGGGGATACCGATCGGAGTGATGTACGGATATGCCATCAGGGCTAGTCGTGGTGACGGCGCCTGAGACATGAGGATTTACGTGTCGATGTTAGAAACGGGTTTCATGATGTTTTTGAGTGTCGATGTGGACACTCCGGTTCCATGATTTTGTTGTGTCGCGAGGGACACACGTTGATTTATATCCTCATTCTACATGCATATGCTTTTATGATATTTACATGCAGGAGTTGTTGTGTCAGTGGGTAACACGTGGACGAGATCCACTGCATACATGCATTGATTATATTGTTGGACGAGATCCACCTGCATACATGCATTGATTATATTGTTGGATGATATCCACTTGCTAATAGGCAGTTATTTATGTGTTGGCACATATGCAGATACGGTCACCCTAGATATCATAGTATTACCTTTATGATATAGTTGACCTAAGAATCGTTGTTTATTTCGATTTCTACCTGATGATGTTTTTCTATTCATGAGTCGGCAACTCACTCCCGTTGTGCCACAGTTCTTGCAGGTTGACCGCATGGATCAGTTGCGGTATCGCTGGCACACAGCTGTTTTCGGGTGACTTGCTTTTGGTAGGTGGTACATGTTGGATCGTGCCCCTCTTGTATTCATTATTCATATTGTATCTAGTCACTCCATCAATTCAGAAACTAATAAGTGTATATGTTGCAGACTTAGAAGACTTATAGTTGCGAGACTTGAGCGATGGGTTTATGTTCACTTTTGGGGTTGATGTCTTGCTTTACTTTATTTCCTTGCGTGGATCTTCGTCGTTGGGCGTCGTATACTTGTTATTTATACTTGTGGTGGTTGTTTCCGCCGTTGGGCGTGATTTGCTCCCGTTTGGGGATGCTTTATATTTTTCTGTGTTGTACCCGTTTTCGGGGTTAGTTTTTACAAAGGAGGTGCTGCCCAATTTTTTTTCAAAGGACAAAACATGCTTTACTATATCTTTATTTCTCAAAAAGGTTTAGATTTTTGGGTTTCAGCTTACTTGAATTACATTACGCCTGTAGACGTCGCGTGATTTAAGTGCTGGTCGTGAGCTAATATTTTGGGTCGTGACACCTGATTCGAGCGAAACAAAGTAGGACACATATGCGATATGTGTGTGGGCCTGATTAAATACGAGTATGTGATACCGTATTGTAATCTGGCAGTTATCTGTTATGTGATATAACCAGATTGTCGAATCAAGTGTTGATTTGATAATGTGATATACAGATAAATGATATTAGTCGGTCATATGTGATATAACCGGAATATTAAATCAAGTGTTGATTTAATAATGTGATATATATTATATGTGATATAATTATATCTTAACAAATATCATTAGCTCACTAATTATTATTCATTATATATATATATATATAATGAAGCATGGCTTGATTTTCTATTTATGAGAAAAATAGAAATGAAGTGTAAATTGAGAGCATGGTTGCAAGCAAGGGAGTTATATTTGTTTATTCATCTTGACTCACTATTCAAGCATGGTTGCAATTTTATATTGCAAAATTCCATGCTTGAATGAGTGGGGGTCAAGAGTTTCCATTCATTCTAGTGCTCATTTCAACACTTAGCCATTTTCATGAGTTGCTCGTATGATTGCTCTCTAGCTTCCTCTTCTTCCTCAATTGCCATGGTTCAAGCTTCAACCCTCACATGTGATGTGAACCATGAAGCTTAAATACAAACTAGTGAGCCAATTAAACCCCTACTTCACCATCACACATTAGATTAGCAATTTGATGTGGAGTGTTGCCTTCACTAATGAGATTAGTGAAGGGTTAGCTTGAGCTTTTGGACTTCGGGTGGATCGTCTTTGGCACGAAGATCATGAAGGACGTTCGTTCAACTCGAAGAGGAGCCTAGTAGAGTCGCGTGGACTTCAACCCGGAGCTATTGAAGAGAAGGACTCGAACTACAAAGGTTGTATGCTCTTTTCTTCTCTTTAGTTCATCACAATCATAAAGGCAAATCCTAATAATCTAGTAAAGATCTTGTTAGTCTAGCTTAGCACCTAATAAAATTTTAAAATTTGGTATGCTTGATTCCTCTTGAACCTCATGGTGGTGCTAAGGTCGACTTTCAGTGTTATGGATGTTGAGTGGGTGTAAGATATTGGGAATTGGGTGATTATATCCTCATTATATAAGAATTCTTTATAATTGGTGATATTTGAGGAAATCACCTGGGTTTTGCCTAACGGAAAATATTTGGTTTTGAATATCCGTTGTTATGCACCAATTTCAAACCGATATATCTGTACGTTTATTTTATAAAATGAGATATAAATTTTTGAAATTATGTCTATGACATTTACCTATATCAGTTGATGGTAAGGTAAGAAGCATTCAACAGTGGTGTAATTCTTCTTAATCATAGTGCAGTTTTCAACCTACGACGCACAAGGTTTGAGTTATTAAACTCAGAGGACTTATACAAAGTTTTGTATGTTGTCCGATGTCCATTAGGACAAAGGGGTTGGTACTCATACTATATTCTGTTTACTCATGACTTCTCTAGTTTTAGACAAGTATTCGTTGAAATACAATGTCCTAATTTTGAGAAATTATAGGTATAAGAATAAAGTAGAGAACCATATGTTGCAAAGTATCAGGATTTTTCAAGGTGATTGAAGATGTAGATACTTGTGCTGAGTATTCCGTCGTAAGTAAAAGTTTTCAGTACTTGCTTCTCTTTCAGCTTACTCATACGTGGGTGCATCCCTTGATGAGTAATACTGCCTGGCCTCCTTCCATTTTGTTGATTTGCACTGGAAACGGCTGCATGTATTTTGAATCTGGTTCCAATTAAATTAGTGCGTTTGTTTCTATAGTGGATATAGAATGGATTCGTATCTTAACGATGTTAAGGTATATATAGTTTTCCGGCTTATGCTTAAAACCAGAATTTGGATAAACTCAAGGCACATTTCAATAATGGCAGTTTGTGGGTTATCCCGGGCATTGATGAGAGTTAACATTCTACCATCTGGAAGATCAATAGTTATATTGTTCTTGACTCGCCACCAGTTTTAGTAAAATGGATTCTTTTCAGAAAACATTAGTGGGAGTATGGTAGAACTGAAATTTATTCCAGAACCACAAACGATTACTGAAGATTTAATAGAACCTAAAGATTCATATTGGATTCGACAATCCATTAGCCACTCCGCAGATTTGGTGGGTAACCTCAGCCACCCGAGAGGTACTTCGGTCTTCTCAAAGACGGTGACATGGAGGTTTTTGTTTACCCAAACTTGCCACTACTGCTGTTCTAGACTATGAGATCTGGCAGGAGGATGAGTATAACGTCGTTCTAAATTAGCTTTAGAAGTGCACGTGTATATGACTTTGCCAGATGGTTGTTGTAGTCAGTGGGAGCAGCGAAAGCATAGTGGGCAAGTTGCTTATGTCTATTTATAGACTAAAGCAGAATTAGTGGAAATAGATCGTCTATTTTTTATGTGACAGTCACAGAGTTTGACTTTGTCAGGATAACAGATGGATCTGGTAAGAAGGTAGTAGGGCGTGATGTCCTGGTATTTGGATGACATGCTCTTGATAGGAAGTGATATTCATATACTACGATCGGTTATACTATGGTTGTCATACGGTGTTTCTGTTAGTTATATGTATGCCCTAGAGGCCATTACTGTACATACGATGTATATTGTAATGGATGCTTGGACATATATAGGGAGGACTTTCTTGCTCGACATAATAGTATGCTATCTGGTTGTACTTTATCTTAACATGTACTCAGATTGTTTTAGAAGAGAACGTCTATAAGTACACAGCCAGAGGGCTTCGTAGACAGTGGGAGCAGCGGAAACATGTGCAAGATGTTTTATTTGATAAAACAGGCATCGCGGAGTTGGAACATCTGTTTTGATGTGGTAGTCAAAGAGTTTGACTTCATCAAAATGGTAGATGAACCTTGTATATACGAAAAGGTAGTAGAGAGTATGGTGGTGATCCTCGTAGAGTACGTGGATGACATACTCTTGATAGGGAAGGAGTTTCCTATGCTACGCTCGGTCAATCTCCGCTCATCACAAGGATTCTCCATATAGGATCAAAGTGATACCTCCTAAATCCTGGGTTTTGGATCTATGAGATAGATCTAATTGGATGTTAGGATACTCACTAGTTGTAGTGAGATGGTATCAATCGATCTTGGGGAGAATCACTGGAAAGGTTCCAGGGTGATAAGAACGACTGAATGTCAGTCGCAGGCATTGTCTTTACCCTCAGTGGAGGGACGGTATGTTGGAAGAGTTCCAAGCTAGATACCGTGACATACTAGACGATTAAAGGCAAGATACATCGTTACCATAGATACTACCAAAGAGGCAGTCTGGATATATATAAGTTCATAAGATGAACTTCGTTCCTACCATTGTGTGACAATGGACTTGTGGCTTTAGCCAAGGAACTTCCGTCCCATCAGAAATCCAGATATAATTCTTAGGCAGTATCACCTGATCATGGAGATGGTTGATCTCCAGGAAGATCGAGGTTAGGAGAGTAGACGTAGAGGACGACAGCGCGGATCCACTCACAAAGGCCTTTTTCCCAGTAGAGACTTTTATGGGATGGTTGAGTATGAGATACTTCAACCGCAGCTAATTGTTGGGTATGCGATACCATAACAGATGACCCTAGTGCAAGTGGGAGATTGTTAGTTATATGTATGCCCTAGAGGCCATTACTGTACATACGATGTATATTGTAATGGATGCTTCGACATATATAGGGAGGACTTTCTTGCTCGACATGATAGTATGCTATCTGGTTGTACTTTACCTTAACATGTACTCAGATTGTCTCTATGTTACATGTTGATAAAGCCCTTAGGATATGTACTCGACTACTGGGACTATGATGAGATCATACTAGTGGGGCCACGGTAGTCGATGAGTACATCCTATAACTGTTCCTAGTCGAGGGTGTATCGAGACAGGGCATCGATACACCAGAGTAGACTAGCGTATACGCATCTTGACCCATATGATGGGCGATGGATGATCCCATATCCATCGGTGTTTGACATCAAGGATGGTGTACGGGTGCTCAGTGGAGACTGGGTACACTGGACGGACTCGCCAAGAACTCCCAGATGGTATTATACCTCACGTCAGATGGCAGTTCTCCGGTGACACTGGTACAGAGTAGTCTGTTGACCCGAGATCGTCATAGAGTCTTTTGTGATTCCTACTGTGCTTTGATTTCCGTCATACCACGTCCAAGAGGGCGTGCAAAAAGGTGGCTTTTGGGTACAGTCCCGAATCACATGGAGGCAATGAGCGATAGGAGGGGATTCGTCTCTCCCGGTATAGGGAGTTGATGTTGTGCTGTGTTCGATTGGCTATAACCGGAAATCCCTGTCCAGGGTTGCTGAGATTTACTGGTAATTGTTATCAGTAGTTTCTCGAACTGTTATAGACCTCATATCGATACGACTTATCGAGCTACTGGGGTCTGACGTTTACCACCCCTAGGCGAGATATGCAACATATCAGACGATGAGACCGGACTGTACGGGAGTGTTACTATTTGGATTCACAGGAGAATGTACGGGCTTGCTTGTTGATCTTATGAGCGCTCAATACCTGGGTAGCTGTTACGTTTAGCTGACCGCTTGCAGCTTGTGGGTGTTTGATATGATCATCACCCATTGCCGGCGTATTGACGATTCTTTAGAGTCCTACACAGAGGTTTCTTGACTCAGGCAAAACGGAGTAGGGGCACGTATGTGATATGTGTGGAACCGAGGATAATACGATATGAGATATCGTATTCTATTCTCGCGATATTTGATATCAGCTGGGTCATCGGATCAAGTGTTGATTCGATGAATCGGTACGGATAAATATTAGTCGGTTATATGCGATATAGCCGGATTGTCGGATCAAGGGTTGATTTGATAATTTAATGTATAATAATATATATGATATATTAAATTACATTAACTAATATTAGCTCACTAAAAGATTCTTTTTCTCACTCGGGTAATACATTGATATATATGCGATATATGTTAAATGTATTATTTTATTTTGTTACAATAAATATTGTATATGTGATATATAATATGGTAACATATTATAATTATTAATGCAACATGTTTAGAGGAGTTTAAACATGATTAGGGTTTGGATTAGGGTTAAACCTTCTAGTTGTTTTTAGAAGCTTTTCCTTTGTCTTTGTTAAGATATTATGATAGATATTTCTTTGTGACTCACCCTTTAACCCAACCCAAACCCTAACCCTAGTAAACTCTCTACAATGGTTAATACAACCATGGTTGCATAAATGATTATGATAACATTTTTATTAATCATCACAACTATTATTGTTCATCTTCTTCCTTCTTCTTCCTTGCTCAAAAAGCTTTCTTGCTTTGATATTTTGTGATGAAAATATGTGAGAAAAAGATAAATCAAGAGAGCAAAAATCCTACTTCATCATCCTCATCTTCCCTTGCCATTTAGATGAGGGTGTTCACATCATTTCATGAGTGTTAGCTTGTGTTAACGGAACTTCAAGGTAGATCATCTTAGTATCGAAGATCGGAAGCAAAGGTTGCATCTTTCTCTTCGTGGAACCTCTCGAGAGTCCGGAACCCGGTGATCGCAGCGAAGGGACCACAACACGGAGCATATGAAGTGAAGGACCGGATCTACAAAGGTTGTAATCCCTCTCACTTAGTGTTAAAATGTTTAGCATACTAGTTTTCGCCTAATCTTTAGTCTAAAGATCCGTATTCGGGTTGTTCGGCACGGCTAAATTTTTAATCGGGCATGGTTGATGCCTCGTAGACCCTTGTGCGCGTGCCTTGCAACCCTACAGTGGTATCAGAGCCAAGCTAGAGCTTTAGGCGAAGTCTAGACGAAGTTTGAAACCCGATCGACCCGAAACCCTAACATCGAAGTGCTCTCTGGACTTTTTCTAAAAACTGGGTTTTTTCCAGATTAAAAATGCTTAAAAAATTTAGCAGGGGATTCTAAGAATTACGGTGCAAAATTTTTCCCATGATCTATTAAAAGGGCGGCGGAACCGCGACAGAAGCATGGCTTCTGCGGCGGTTCCGCGGCCAAAAGATGACATCATCATCCCCTGTTTGCACAGTAACTCCTATTTTATTATGCTGGATTTTCTGGGTATTTTTAAATATTATTCAAGAGTTGAATTTTTTGGGGTTGTTTTGGGGATTCGATGTTTCGATCGGGATATCTAAATTTGTCTATGAGTTTTCCGGATAACTTTTAAAAACTGTTAAAAAGTTCGGGCGAATATCAATAACTCACTTTTTCCCCTTTCCGAAAATTTTTCAAAGTTGGATTTTTTCTCGTGTTTAAGAACGTTCTAAGTCGTGCAAGTAACGCGGTGGACCCTCTAGAAGAACAACAAACCTTAACTCGATTATGTGACCGTCTTGAACTGCCTTTTGAATCTTAGGGTTTGGGGCAGTACGGCGTGCCACATGTGAGGCGTTGGCTTGACCCTTCTACGGCTGGACCATTGGTACTGTGGCATGTGATGGATGTTTTTAAACTGATTTCAAGTGTTGAGATATATTGGGAAAATCTTGGGTGTTTGATGATTCGATCGGAAAGTTTAACTTTGTCTATTTATCTGGAATGTGATACAATATTTGGAATCCACAGGTATTTATGAGATAACTGATTTGAATATTATAAACATAGCAGTTTAGTCTCAAATGATCGGTTGCCACGGAATTTTGATGTGATCAAAAGTCCGTCGCAATCACGTAGCGTACGCGGATACTCGCCGGGTAAACTTAATAGACAGCCATGCCCCATAGCCCCGACCAAGTGACTGTAGGAGAACCCTGTCGCCGAAAGCATCCGTTCGGGTGCTCGCGGTAGCAGTGTTCCGCCTTGGTGCACTTTGTCGACGGCTTCGGGGGTGCGGCCGTCTACTAAAGTTTGCGACAATCATTCGATCAGGATGTCGGGAATCTTGTTGAATTGTCCGACTTGATATTGAAAAGAGTTTTCGATAATGAGACTAAAATACGGGGTTTATAATTGTTAGGCATGTGATGTCTAAGGAATTCATTTGGTTAGGCATGCGATGTCTAAGGAGGTTGCGGATTCCAACTGTTGTAGTTTTACACTTTATTTTCTGTGACCGTAAGCGTAGTATGTGGTGTATCGCCGGCTTCGTTGCTATACATCAACGACAATCGGGATACGCATACTTGCTTACGTTGATGATATGAGATATTATGTGTTGCTGTGATATGTTATATTGGATCGTCGTATTTGAATAGCCGGGGGTTTTATGTGAGATGAGAGTTTTTTCTTTTTCATTCATATAAAATTCAATTTGTATGTAATATTCTTTTATTGGGGAACTTCCAGGTAGCGGAAGATGTCACCGTTGTATATTATTTACTTTTCCGCATTAGGTATACCCAAGGCGGGGAGCACAAGTAACCGGGTTCTAGGGTCCAGTGGGAGACCATCTCGAGGAGTCGAGACCGGGTCTCCTAACCCTAGAATTGGCAGTGTTACTTGCCGCTCTCGTAGGGGTCTCGGGATGTGGGTTTGGCTATTCATCGCGACCGTGGAATCCGTGTTTTATACAGGCTCGTATTGAAAACACGGACGTCCTAGTATATCCAATATTTCATTTATGTTCTTCTGCTGCAATGTTCTGTGATGAGATCATATTACTGCATGAGACGAATGTTTATATTATATATATGAGATATATGTTATATTGCAGATTTCGTTTTCAAAAGAGATGCTTGTGAAGCATAATAAAATGGGACTTCATTAATGAGATTAATGAAACTAAATGAAACCTAAGATGTTGTAGAAACTTGTTTAAAAACTGGTAGCTCTAGTTCTTGATTTGCATAGCGGTATTCCTTGTAGAACATCCAGCACCTTATTCGATAAGGAAAGGACCGAGATCCCTTCACCGGGAGTGACTCCTTTAGCAATCACTGGCAGATGCTATAAACTCGGTTTGTCTTTTGATTGCTTCTATAGTTCTTGCTTTGCATAGTGATATTTGTGAAATATCCTGCACCTTATTCGATGAGGAAAGGGCCGACGATCCCTTCACCGGGAGTGACCCCTTTAGCAAAACTAGAAAAGCCTCAAAAACACTCCATTTAAAATCACTCGATTCTACAACGATATCAAGTTCATTACACAATAGGTTTTCAGAAAAACCTGTCGTAACCCTCCGTCATTTCAGATAAGTTGTATATAGTATTCGTGCTACATTTGTTGGCTTTCGTCAAGGTGTAGTGTGCGGTAGCTATCTGCTGCTTATCTGCTGCATATGATGCGATTGGATTAGGGTAGTCGTGCGGCTTTGTTGGCTTTCGTCAAGGGTCGTGCGGGTGGGTTTATTTCAATCAAGAAATGACGGGTTGGACTTGACTAGTAGCCTATGGTTTGTTGGCTTTCGTCAAGGTCATAGGATGCTAGGGGTAAAATATTATCGGGAATTTCAAGTGTTGAAATTTGCAATGAGATTGTATACCTTCTATGAGATAGTTGGATCCTGATACCCGCTGCGAGTAAGAGTTACTCCTGGGAGAGTTTTATACATTACAATTAGCTGATCAAGTAGGTGTCTAGAAAGGTGTCAACGGGGTTACGCCTCTGGAAAAACGAGGTTTACTTTAATTAGGTTCGTGCGAAAGCACGGGGGACCTCCCTCAAAGTACCGACACTGGCCTGGCTGAAAGATTGGCGAACTTGTAGCGTGTAATTAATCCCGGCTAGTATTTCCTTTTAGGGTTTGAAGGAAGATTTGATTAAAACAGTGGGAGACATCCTGATTAGATATATTAGATAACCAATCTAATCTTGCAAGAGCATACGCTGAGTGTTTTTTTCTCTCTCTCTCCAGATAGCAACCATATCACGCCTTAATCAAGATAATAAAACGGATATATTGACCGAACCCGCTTGTTATACTGAGCTGGGGAACGTTGGTTCCGCTCCAACTTATAATTGTTATAAGACAGAGCAGGAAATTGGGGAATACCGGATTTCCCGTGCCGCCCAAACGAAGAAAGTGCATGCTGATGCATCATCTTCGGGTGTGTTCATTACACAGAACTGTTTCTCAGTATCCTTTACGTCCTGGGTATGTGATACCGGATCAGGATCCCGTATATGTAATCTGTTACATAGGCTACAGATAGGTAGAGAACTGAGAACGGGTGATAAGTTTCATGAGACAGAAAACGGTACAAGTGTTGCAGCCAAGTCTGTTGGTCACTATCACCCTGTATTACATGAATATATTGATTCTGAACGAATGTTATTAGATACCGAACCTGATATACAAAATCATATCAGTCTCTTTATTAGTAAAGAAAGGATATAATTTTGTATTGTTGGATAATGTTTTGAACATTTTCTATATCAAGAGTTGATCGGTTCAGTCACGTTATCTAAAAGCATTGACGTTCTAAATCAAACTACAGTTCTTAGTATACGGAACATACACAAGAGAAAGAGTTCAGATATGAACGAATTCTTCTTGAGGTATTGTAGACTAGGTCATATCAATGCGACCCGACTAGCTAAGTTACATATAGATGCATATTTAAATTTATATCTTATGAAACTTGCTGGTCATGTCACAAAGATAAGATGACCATAGTTCTGTTTATTGGAAACAGAGAAAGAGTTAGTGAACTCTTGAGATTGATACATGCTGATGTATGAAGGTCCCCTGTCTACACATGCCAAGACCGGTTCTTTTTACTTCATTACGTTCTCTGATAATCTCTCAAGATTCAGACATGTGTTCCTGTTGAAACATAAGTCCGAACCTTTTGAGATATTCACAGAATATAAGTTAGAAGTAGAGAACCAATATACGGGTATAAGTATTATGTCCTTTGATGAGATCAAGGAGGAGAATACTTAAGCACGGAACTACCTGGACTATTCTAAAGGAGAATGAGATTCTCTCTCAGCATTACTCCTCCGAATACACCACAGCACGTCGGTGTATCGGGGCGGAGCAATAGCACCCTATGTGATATGGTGTGCTCTATGATGAGTACTACTGAGTTTCCTATTTCCTTTTAGGAGTTATGCACTTGAGAAGCTGCATACCTATTGAATAGGGTTCAAATCAAATCAGTTGCCTACCATTTCATATGTGATATGGAAAGGGAAGAGCCCATATCTTAAGTTTGTTAAGATTTGGGGTTGTCCGGCCTATGTCTAAAAGCAAAATCCGGACAAGCTCGAGGCAAGGTCTGTTATGTACAACTGGAAAGGTTCCAGCTATACAAAATGCAGCTGATGATTTGGTAGAACCAAAGGATTCAATAGTTTCCAACGAACCTCAGCCTCTCCGCCGATCTAGTAGGGTTCCTCACCCACCTGAGAGATACTTCGGTTTCTCTATGACAGTGGGAGCGAGGATTGCATCATGAGATGATGACCCAACTAGTTTCGAGCTGGCCATCAGGAGTGGGAATCTGTAAGAATGGCTGGGTGCTTATCGATCTGAGATGGAATCCTTATACACCAACAAAGTATGGACTTTGGTTGCTTTATCTGAAGGGTTAAATCCCCATCAGGAGCGAGTATATCTTGAGAAGATTACTTGGTGTACATGGAAAAGTTGAGACTTTCAAAGCTATGCTTAAGTCCATCCAGATCCTACTTGCCACGGCTACATACCATGACTACGATATCTGGTGGTTGGGTGTCATGACTGCTTTTCTAAGTGATGTTTTAGAAGAGAACGTCTATAAGTACACAGCCAGAGGGCTTCGTAGACAGTGGGAGCAGCGGAAACGTGTGCAAGATGTTTTATTTGATAAAACAGGCATCGCGGAGTTGGAACATCTGTTTTGATGTGGTAGTCAAAGAGTTTGACTTCATCAAAATGGTAGATGAACCTTGTATATACGAAAAGGTAGTAGAGAGTATGGTGGTGATCCTCGTAGAGTACGTGGATGACATACTCTTGATAGGGAAGGAGTTTCCTATGCTACGCTCGGTCAATCTCCGCTCATCACAAGGATTCTCCATATAGGATCAAAGTGATACCTCCTAAATCCTGGGTTTTGGATCTATGAGATAGATCTAATTGGATGTTAGGATACTCACTAGTTGTAGTGAGATGGTATCAATCGATCTTGGGGAGAATCACTGGAAAGGTTCCAGGGTGATAAGAACGACTGAATGTCAGTCGCAGGCATTGTCTTTACCCTCAGTGGAGGGACGGTATGTTGGAAGAGTTCCAAGCTAGATACCGTGACATACTAGACGATTAAAGGCAAGATACATCGTTACCATAGATACTACCAAAGAGGCAGTCTGGATATATATAAGTTCATAAGATGAACTTCGTTCCTACCATTGTGTGACAATGGACTTGTGGCTTTAGCCAAGGAACTTCCGTCCCATCAGAAATTCAGATATAATTCTTAGGCAGTATCACCTGATCATGGAGATGGTTGATCTCCAGGAAGATCGAGGTTAGGAGAGTAGACGCAGAGGACGACAGCGCGGATCCACTCACAAAGGCCTTTTTCCCAGTAGAGACTTTTATGGGATGGTTGAGTATGAGATACTTCAACCGCAGCTAATTGTTGGGTATGCGATACCATAACAGATGACCCTAGTGCAAGTGGGAGATTGTTAGTTATATGTATGCCCTAGAGGCCATTACTGTACATACGATGTATATTGTAATGGATGCTTCGACATATATAGGGAGGACTTTCTTGCTCGACATGATAGTATGCTATCTGGTTGTACTTTACCTTAACATGTACTCAGATTGTCTCTATGTTACATGTTGATAAAGCCCTTAGGATATGTACTCGACTACTGGGACTATGATGAGATCATACTAGTGGGGCAACGGTAGTCGATGAGTGCATCCTATAACTGTTCCTAGTCGAGGGTGTATCGAGACAGGGCATCGATACACCAGAGTAGACTAGCGTATACGCATCTTGACCCATATGATGGGCGATGGATGATCCCATATCCATCGGTGTTTGACATCAAGGATGGTGTACGGGTGCTCAGTGGAGACTGGGTACACTGGACGGACTCGCCAAGAACTCCCAGATGGTATTATACCTCACGTCAGATGGCAGTTCTCCGGTGACACTGGTACAGAGTAGTCTGTTGACTCGAGATCGTCATAGAGTCTTGTGTGATTCCCACTGTGCTTTGATTTCCATCATACCACGTCCAAGAGGGCGTGCAAAAAGGTGGCTTTTGGGTACAGTCCCGAATCACATGGAGGCAATGAGCGATAGGAGGGGATTGGCCTCTCCCGGTATAGGGAGTTGATGTTGTGCTGTGTTCGATTGGCTATAACCGGAAATCCCTGGCCAGGGTTGCTGAGATTTACTGGTAAGTGTTATCAGTAGTTTCTCGAACTGTTATAGACCTCATATCGACACGACTTATCGAGCTACTGGGGTCTGACGTTTACCACCCCTAGGCGAGATATGCAACATATCAGACGACGAGACCGGACTGTACGGGAGTGTTACTGTTTGGATTCACAGGAGAATGTACAGGCTTGCTTGTTGATCTTCTGAGCGCTCAATACCTGGGTAGCTGTTACGTTTAGCTGACCGCTTGCAGCTTGTGGGTGTTTGATATGATCATCACCCACTGCCGGCGTATTGACGATTCTTTTGAGTCCTACACAGAGGTTTCTTGACTCAGGCAAAACGGAGTAGGGGCACGTATGTGATATGTACGGAACCGAGGATAATACGATATGAGATATCGTATTCTATTCTCGCGATATTTGATATCAGCCGGGTCATCGGATCAAGTGTTGATTCGATGAATCGGTACGGATAAATATTAGTCGGTTATATGCGATATAGCCGGATTGTCGGATCAAGGGTTGATTTGATAATTTAATGTATAATAATATATATGATATATTAAATTACATTAACTAATATTAACTCACTAAAAGATTCTTTTTCTCACTCGGGTAATACATTGATATATATGCGATATATGTTAAATGTATTATTTTATTTTGTTACAATAAATATTGTATATGTGATATATAATATGGTAACATATTATAATTATTAATGCAACGTGTTTAGAGGAGTTTAAACATGATTAGGGTTTGGATTAGGGTTAAACCTTCTAGTTGTTTCTAGAAGCTTTTCCTTTGTCTTTGTTAAGATATTATGATAGATATTTCTTTGTGACTCACCCTTTAACCCAACCCAAACCCTAACCCTAGTAAACTCTCTACAATGGTTAATACAACCATGGTTGCATAAATGATTATGATAACATTTTTATTAATCATCACAACTATTATTGTTCATCTTCTTCCTTCTTCTTCCTTGCTCAAAAAGCTTTCTTGTTTTGATATTTTGTGATGAAAATATGTGAGAAAAAGATAAATAAAGAGAGCAAAAATCCTACTTCATCATCCTCATCTTCCCTTGCCATTTAGATGAGGGTGTTCACATCATTTCATGAGTGTTAGCTTGTGTTAACGGAACTTCAAGGTAGATCATCTTAGTATCGAAGATCGGAAGCAAAGGTTGCATCTTTCTCTTCGTGGAACCTCTCGAGAGTCCGGAACCCGGTGATCGCAGCGAAGGGACCACAACACGGAGCATATGAAGTGAAGGACCGGATCTACAAAGGTTGTAATCCCTCTCACTTAGTGTTAAAATGTTTAGCATGTTAGTTTTCGCCTAATCTTTAGTCTAAAGATCCGTATTCGGGTTGTTCGGCACGGCTAAATTTTTAATCGGGCATGGTTGATGCCTCGTAGACCCTTGTGCGCGTGCCTTGCAACCCTACAGTTTCTCTACATAGGATCTGGATAAAATATCAGGGATTCTGGTTGCTAGATCTATGGTTTTAGATCTAGATTTGGGAAGTATCCCAATATATATACTTTGACACTATTCTAAAGTGTTTTAGAATGGACGACTCCTGGCGTGGTGGTGTACCCGCAGGTGACGGAGTCACCCTTTCTAAAGAGATGTTTTCTAGACTGATGAGGGAGGGATTTGCATGATTAACATATCTCTTGCTTGGGCAATTGAGTTAATCATGAAATGTCAAGTATCACACCAGATATTTCTTTTGCACTGGCTGCAATAAGCATATATTAATCAAATTCTGGAGAAACGTTGGGAAGTAGTTATGAACATAAGTGGATGTTCTTGGTATGTGGTAACGGCAGCCTCCTTCAGGAGGCGGTTATCATTTGAAGCTTCCAAGGTGACCTGGATGACAAATTGGCTGTCAGAGTTATAGTTTTCCCTCTTTTTGAGGGGTAGTATGTTGGACAGGTGGTCCAAGCGGATACTGAGGAAGGTATGGTGCAGGATACTGATTAAATTAAGTGGATGATACAGTCTAAGAAGTTTGTTGAATTTGGAGTTCATTTGTGAACTGGGTCCCATCAGATATCCAGACAAATTCTAAGATAGGTATCGCTCATTTCGGGAGATAGTATTTCTCCGCGAAGTTGAGATATAGAGAGATAAAGAAATAAACACTGGAGCGGATTCACTCACTGAGGCTAGTTCTTGAATACAATAGTTTCACAAACGGGCTTTGCGAAACTGATTAGTAGAGAAGTTGGGTGTTCGGTATCACACGGGCTGTGAATATGCGACACCGCAATAATTAGCCTTAAGTGTAAGTGGGAGATTGTTGGCTATAGTGCCCTCAAGTCAATTATTGAATCGCAGGCACGCGATTGTGATGATTGAGGGAGGACCTATACGGGGAGAACAGTATTACTCGAGATGATAATATACTATCTGGTTTGTCTTTATCATCATATACAGTATTAGGTGGTATTAAAAATCACTATTTCATGTTGATAGAGCCCATAGGATTCTTGCTTGACTACCAGAATTATGATGGAGATCATATACGTGGGTGCTGGGTGGTCTATAAGCACATTCTTAAATGTTCCTAGTCGTGGGAGTATCGAGACTGTGCATCAATACTCCAGAGTAGACTAGTGTATACTTATCGAGACCCCGACGAGGGGCGGTGGCCGATCTCACAAGCCATTGGTGTCGGTTAGTCACCTAAGATAGTATACAGGTGCTCATTGGGTTATGAGTACACTGGACGGACTCGCCGGGAACATGCTAGTTGGTATTATACCTATTGTCAGATAGCAGTTCCCAGGTGACATGAGTACAGGTTAGTCTGTCGACCTGAGATCGTCATTTGTCTCGCGTGAGTTCTCACCGTGCTTTGATTACTACCCTACCACGGCTCAAAAAAGTCGTGCAAATAGGTTTTAGTTGGGTACAGTCCCGAGCCACATGGAGACAGTGAGCGGATCGTCGGGGATTCGTCTCTCCCGGTATTGGGGGTTGATGTCACGTTGTGCAAGGATGGCCATCACCAGAAATCCGTGGCCACGGTGGACGGGAATTACTGATTTGGATCAGTAGTTTCTCAGTAGGTGATGGGCTTCATACCGACACGAATATTGTGTTATTAGGGGTCTGACTTTATCCACCCCCTAGACCCGATATGCGATACTCTTAGACGAACAGGCCGGACTGTATGGAGATTGTCACGGACAGGCTCAGTAAGGGTTTGGATGAGCTTGCTCGTTGGCCTTCCTTTCGCTCAATACCTGGGTAGCCATTACGTACTGCTAGTGCCGCTGACGTGCTTGTGGTTAAACCCACTGCCAGCGTATTGACGAGTCTTTAGAGTCCCACACAGAGGGTTTTTCTGGTCCTGGCGAAATGATGCAGTAGCCGTATTGGATACATGCAGGGTTCCGATCGATCGATTGTACTTTGTACCCGGACTTTCGATCGGACAGTTGATGATACTAGCCGGCTCGGCTTTGAGCCGGATTATTGAATCAGGTATTGATTTAATAATTTATGTTTATATATTTCGATATGTATATTTTAGTATTATGTTCTTTGTGTTATTCTATCTCTTTGGGTATTCATATTTCGGTACGAATACAGGTATGTATATACAGTAGAATGAAATCCGTATTTTTTCCGGAAAATATTCTAGAAGGTGGACACCTCATTTTAGAGTTTGACCATTTATTATAAATGGATAAATGAGGCGGCATGGATATGATGGGAGTATGGTGAGGACCATGCTTGCATAGTGTGCACAAATGAATTATTAATTCATTTGTGCATACTATTCAAGTATGGGTTGTATATTTTAATCAGAAAAATGTTTTACAAAACCTAGCCATAAGATTTTCTCTCTCATGGATGCTTCATTATTTTTGAGATGGTTCTTTTTCTTGAGCTCTCTTCTCCTCACCATTAGCATCATTCTCATCTTGGTTCTCATGAGTTTCCTCCACCTTCATCTTCCACCTCCTCTCAACCCTCTCATGTGTTGAGAATCATGAGAGGAGGTGAGATGAAATAGATAAATACTTAGATCACTACATCCTAGGCTTTCTAGATTAGCAACCTAGAAACCCTAGTTTCTTCACTTGCTTTTGATGTGGAGAGGGTATAGGTTTATGGTTGATCTTGAGAGGGTATTGTTTGCACTAAATTTTTAGACACCGGTTTTTTTCTGCATCGGTCACGGTAGATGGCCAGGGCGCAGGCGAAAACCCTACATATGGATGGCAGTTTTCCGGGCGTGGCTGGCAGTTTGAACATGAGCGAGCGCGTCCACCATCGCTGTTAGTCGATCGATCCGAGCAGTTAAGGCTTCGGCCATATTGGGAGGACAAGTAGAACCGCCCCCGCCTTCGTTGCGGTGGACGTGGTGGCTCGTGCTAGGATTTTCATTGCGACGATCGCTGGCCATCGAATCGAAGGTGGAAGATCAAATTTTTGGGTGGAAAAACGTTCCCATGGACTGTTGGATATATATGCCCTAGAGTCCTGTATTGTATAGGATGCTAGAGATATGTATGTACAGGATGATCTTGCTCAGTTGTATATAGTATATTATCTGAGTTATCTTTGTCTTAATATGTGTATTTCTTTCTCTTACTACTTTATATTGTTTACACATATTGATAAAGACTCGATACAATAGTATACTATTTTGGTTTGTCTTTATCTTAATATGTGCATATGTTATACTCGATATCACATATGGCGGATACATGTTGATAAAGCCCGTAGGATTTTGCTTGACTACCAGCGTTATGATGGAGATCATACTAGTGGGAGCTGGGTAGTCCATAAGAACATCCTTAAAAGTCCCAAGTCACAGGAATATCGAGACCGGGCATCGATATTCCAGATTAAACTTGTGTATACGTTTCTAGACCTCGACGAGGGGCGGTAGTTGGTTCCACAACCATTGGTGTGATCACCTAAGATTGTATACAAGTGCTTACTGGGGATGAGTACACTAGACGGACTCGTCGAGAATCTCTAGATGGTATTATACGTATCGTCAGACAGCGGTTCTCAGATGACATGAGTACAGGTTAGTCTTAGGACCTGCGATCATCATTTGTCTTGTATGAGTTCCCATTGTACTTTGATCACTATCTTACCATGGCTCTACTGAGTCGTGCAAACAGGTTTTGGTTGGGTACAGCCCCAAGCCACATGGAGGCAGTAAGTGATTGTCGGGGATTCGTCTCACATGGTATTAGGAGTCGATATCGCACTGTGTCCGGTTGGCCAGAACTATAAGACCTTGGCCAAGGCAGTTGAGATTTATTGATGGTTAGATCAGTAGTTTCTCGGATTGGTTCTAAGCCAAATCGACATGACTTATCAGGTCAGTAGGGGTCTGACATTTACCACCCCCTAGACCCGGTATGCGATACTCTTAGACGAAAAGACCGGTCTGTACGGAAATTGTTACGGATAGGCTCGGTAGGGGTTCGGATGAGCTTGGTCGTTGGCCTTCTTTTCAACAGGTATCTGGGTAGCCGTTACGTACAGCAAGTGCCGCTGACGTGCTTGTGGTTAAATCCACTGTCATCGTACTGTCGAGTCTTTAGAGTCCTACAAAGAAGATTTCTCTGGTTCGGGTGAAACGATGTAGTGGCCGTATGTTTATACGTGCAGAGTTCCGATCGAATGATAATACTAGCCGGCTTAGGATTGAGCTGGATTATTAAATCAGTTATTGATTTAATAATTTACATATACAATTTCGATATGTATATTCTAGTGTCATCCAGGTTTTCAATCGGGCAGGGTTCCGATCGAATGATAACACTAGCCGGCTTAGGATTAAACCGGATTATTAAATCATGTATTGATTTAATAATTTACATATACATATTTCGATAGTGTTATCCAGGTTTTCGATCGGACGGTTGATAATACTGGCAGGCTTAGAATTAAGCCGGTTCATTAAATCGGATATTGATTTAATACTAGTATTATTTTAGTGGTATTATTCTATCTCTTGGGTATTCGTATTTTGGTACAAATATGGTTATATTTATACGGTAGAAAGTATTTTGTATTTATACAAAATACCTTCTAGAAGATGACACCTCATCATGCATTTTTCTATTTTGTTGAAAATAGAAAAGGAGGTGGAAAGGGTGAGATGGTATGAAGCATGGGTGAAGCATGGCTTTGGTATTTATTGCATACACTCTTGGAGTATGGTTGTGGTTTTAAAAAAGGAAAAATATTTCATAAGAAAAACCTTAGCCATTCTTTATTCAAGACTTGATCATTTTCTTCACTTGCCTTTCTTTTTTTATCTTCTTGAGATCACTCTCTTGCTCATCCCTTATCACTCTCATGTGTTGAGAAACAAAGGGATTTAAGATAGAAAATTACTACTAAACCAAACCACATCATCTAAGCAAACTAGATTAGCAAACTAGTTTGCATAGTTTACTTCTTTTTAGAGGTAGGAGGTTGAATCAAAGATCTTCAGGTGGATCATGTAGGACCGAGGAGGCCGGCCATCAAGGTTGATCAAGAACACTTTAGGCGCTTAAGAAGAGGATTGAAGACCCGAAAGACACATGTCTATCGGTATAACCTTCTCTCATAATAGATAGATCTCTTGTTGCTTGCTAGTTTAGGATTATGGTTTGATCACTTGGGTTAAGTTGGTTGTGCTTGTTTAAAAATTTAATTTTTGTGCATTCCGCCTCTCTACTTCGATGTAGAGTGAGCACAACTCACCAACATAGTATCAGAACCACTGCATAAACCTTAACTAGATTAGTTTGCACTAATTTAGAGTTGCGATCGACGGAATTTTCTAAATCGCATTTCCATATCTTTGCTTGCTGTTCGAATTTTAAAATTGTTCAAAAAATATTTCTGGTTGTATTAAAATTACGTGCAAGCAAAATTAGAGCCAAGAAAAAAATTTGGGCATCTAAACCCAAAATTCGACCGCGGAACAGAAGCCAAATGCACCGTTTGGCCGCTGAACCACGGTCCAATTTAGGCTACAGTGCCCCAAATTTTTTTTGGGGCTCTAATATATAGAAATATGATTTTTGGAATATTTGGTTTTGGTCCAGATGTGTTTGTATACTGGATTGTACTTGGGGCAAATGCAGATAGTTTTAATCGATCGAAAATTTTAATTTGTGTCTTTCTGAGCATTTGTTTCTACGGCCGTGAATATCATAGCGCGGTATAATCCGACCGGTTGCTATATGTACAATCAAACGTGTTTACGAACATGATATTCGCGTTGATATTCTGTGCTGTACTGATGTTTTGGATGGATTGTCGTGGTGGATAGCCTATAGTGAAATGGTAGATGTACAGTGTTGATTCGTTTTTATATTCATTATTGCGGGGAGAACGTCCGACATGTGGACTGCCATTTCTGCCAGTTTGTATATTCTTTTATTAGGGCACAGCTGGGTTGAGGTCGATGTCACCGTTTGTATATATATTTTTCTTTTCTGTACTAGAATTACCCCACGGAGCAGTGCTCGAATAGCTGGGTTCTAGAGGGCAACGGGCCCGCATCTCATGGCGTTGAGACGGAGGGGGCTTTACTCTAGAATTGGCGGGCTATTCGCCGCACTCGTAGGTGGTATAGGATGACCCACGGAGGGGTGCTCAAGTTACCGGATTCCGTGAAGTACTGGGTGGCCCATTCACTTTGTTGATTGGGGTTGCCTCACTTCCGAGATTGGCGGATAACTTCCCGCACTCGTAAGGGTCTAGGTTTTTCATTGCACAAGCTATCCACATGACCAGAGAACGTCGAGTTTCATTTGCGGCTCAAATGAAACCCGGGGCTCCTAGATTATCCGTTATTCCATGTTTCTTATTGATGTTCTGTGATGTTGCTTATATCATGCCTAGGATGAATGGTTATATATATATTTATATATATACTAGTAGATGTTGTATATGTTTTGCATCCGCGCTAGTCCTGCCCCCGCTCTGCCGTTAGTTAAGTAATCTAACGGTACAAGACGGTGCCCCATGGCGAATGCAGATAGCATATACGTACATTTTATTTTTGCTCTTTTCTTGTCACGACCCGAATAAGGCACGTGACTGGCACTCGCATCAGGTGAAGTCTATAGGACTACACCTAATACAAGTAAGCCAAAAGCCCAGAAATCTAAACCTTTTAGGGGAAAAATTGGAGGTGAAGTTTTGAAATAAGGTATAATGAAAACAAGTTCTTCTTTAAAACATAGATAATAGTATAAGAAAACCCAATGTTTGTATCCACTTGAAAAAAATTTCGTCATTAAAAATTTGGGCAGCACCTCCTTTATAATTTTTAACTCGATAACGGTACAAGCAAATATAAATATAGGCATCCCCAAGCGGGAGCTAGTTTTTCGCCAATTGGCGGAACAACCACACAAGATAAAGTGAATATACAACGCCGAAAGGCGAGGATCAAAACTTAGAAAGAAAGCAAGAAAACTAAGCCTCAGGAAAACTAGAAAACAATAATACTACAAGAGTGTGACTCTAAGGCTGAAAGAATATACAACTGGTTTCTAAATCTATCAATTATATAAGTCTGGTTGATGGAGCTTACTAGATACAACTGAAATAAATAAAAGTACAACGGTGGTCACGATGCAAGTGAACCCACCCATCAAAGCAATCACCCGGAAGGAAGTGGTGTTCCAGCGAAGCTGCCATGGAACCTGTATGGCTAAACCTGCAAGAAACTGTGGCACAACGGGGGTGAGTTGCCAACTCGTGAGTAGAAGATATCGCCGAGTAGAAATTGCATGGATGACGTTCTCCTAGGTCATACAATAAAGTACTCAAATATAACACTGGACATCTAGTAGCGGCAGGATAATAATCTATGTATAGTGTAATACTCAGTACTCGTATCGGTGTCACTAAGCAGCAACAAGTCATATATCTGATGTATGAATGCATCATGAATGAAACAATCAACCACGAAATCTGGATATATCTGGTATAAGAAAATCGGTGTTTTTATCTTAGTAAAACTTGTATAATAAAACTGGAACATCATCAGTGAAATCGACAGAAAATCCATGTCAAGTATCGACACAATATATGTATATCTCAATATCTCAATGTCTCAATCTCTCAATATCTCGGGCTCCATCAGTCCGGATCGGCCCATATCATCAAATCTCACGACTACGGTCGGTATCCTCCAGATATCCGCCGCACCAACTATCACCAGTTGGTAGTGCTCTCCTGCCGGGCTCAACGCCTTTCTATATGACCTTCTTGCCCCGAGGTACCGCATCGGGTCCACCATGTACCCGCAGACGGTGCACCCCCCTCCTCGAATCGGGTATATGATACAACTTAAGAACCGAGAAAACTCATGGTGGACGCCATACACATCATATCACGAGAAAAGCGCAACTTGCATTTTTAAAATGATAATGAGTTTATAAAATACTCGCGGTTTTCCCCCAAATCCAGAAATCTCATGAAAAATCCTAAAATTAAGAGTCAATAAGCAGTGAACATCGGTATAAAGCCCACAATATTGCATACAGAATGAATATATAAATGCATGGGGTATCTAGGTAAGGAATGTAATATCTAAACTAGTATAAGAGAGCAAGCATACTAATAATATATTAAAACTACCAGCTAGCAGGTTATACCAATGAAGTAACATTTTCTAAAGTGTACGTGACATGACAATTACCGATGATGATGTGTGTGAGCCGGCAAGCAAGTGTACGTGAAACATACGCATCATCGGTAATGGTGCTGGTGTCCTAACAGACGGGGGTTCATAATAACCAAAGAAAGCACATGTATAAACATGCAATGCGATGAGAACAACATGAATATAACGGATAATGAGTAGTAAACGCAGCATTGTAGAATATACATATCTATATAAGAGTCATACAGTTTTGGTGTTTGAAATAGCACGAATCATGCTTTTTAGAAAAATAGGGGCTACGGTGTTTTTAAGAAAAGATACGTCCTTTGAAAACTCCGTAGTATCTCTCGGTCTGTCTTTAAAAATACTCACGATTTGTCAGTTTTGAAAATAAGTATGACTCGGGCCTAGTCTAGCATCTACCTAAACAATTAAGAGACTAACTAAGAAACTAGTCGGAAGGAGAAGAAAATCTAAATATATAATCCGAGTCGATATACCTAACAGTCGGCGGTCCGGCCTCATAGCGTCACGTACTGTATAATACATAGTATGACATTCTCGAGTCAAGAGTGTGGATCAATCATCATATCTATACCTCGTACGGTAAAATCCATCGTACGGCATCCCCAAAATCTAGGGTACGGGTCAATTATCATATATACATCATCATTCATATGGTATCATCATCGAACAATATCATGGTCAAGGGTACTGTTCTAAAGTCTCGTACATTCCAATATCATCAACACATATTGTCGTATGTATGAATACACATCGCCCAACGGTCCACTATAATATCACGTCATATATCATATCATGACTCAATCACATATCCAATCTCACGGCATCATGCCCGATCAAATCGACTCATCTCCAAGTATCATATACTATCCTCATCACCCGTGTATACGTATACGTATATGTGTGTGTATACACACACACACACACACACACACACCAACGCATACACACACACACACATATACATATACATATAAACATATACACCCATAATTATATCTCGTGTGTGCGTGTATGTGTGTGACAACCTTTACTCTAGAGTTTTGCGACTAAGAAACTAAACTAAAAGCACTCTCTTCCAATTACGCTAAATCTAACATATGGTCTCCTAAAGCCTTTCTTGCCAAGTATTCACGTCTCACAATAATACATATGTATATATATCATATTCTCATTCTACCCTACGAAATTGCGAGGGTGCTATACGTCATCCAACCGATTTCCCCCGTAGATATATATCTACCCACCTTGAACCTCGCTTGCCGAAGTCAAAGACGCCACGCTCTTCCTTGTTGTTCGAAGTCCACGTGAAGGTGCCTACATATATAAACACATAGTATCGTAAACAGGAATCACGCACGAAAACCAAATCGGCACACAAAACACACATAGGTTAGAACCTATGGTCTACACATGCAAGAATAGCCAAAAAAATCCTCGATGTTGATGTACAAACGTCAAACCACCAAGTTAAAACCCAAATACCAAAACCAAAGTTAAAACGAAGTCGCAAAACGAAGCAGCAACATAAGAAAACACCTCCAGATTTTCCTTAGGTGAGAATTGGGACAAGTTGCATATAGGATAGGTCTAATTAGAAGATATAGGAACCACAGATTAAGCACGAACCCAATCTGAAGTACCTAAGCCGCAAATTGTGGCCAATGGGATTAAATCTATGGCCTACGTGTGGAATTGGGGTCTCGGATCTCAGTTGTAGCTTCTAGGTTGCCTGCTTGTATCACTGTAATCGCTAAATACTTTTCAGAGCTCACTGGTTGCAGCAGATCTCAGAACATCATCACAATTTCCTTAAAAATCCAATATCGGCAAATCCAAGTTCAGGTCTTGGGGTTTTAGTTTCTGGTTTGCCCACAATTCTAACACTAGATGCGTTGTGGTCACCATCTAAATCTCAATTTCATCTTCACACATCAAGAAATCACCTAACCTTTAACTAGGAATTTCTAAGGATCACCAAACCTTCACATGTTAACTCAAAATTACACTAGCACATTAGAAATTCTAAAAACTTAACTAGAAGTGTGGGATTTTACCTCATTTGGCAACTCAAGAATTTTCTTGAGTTGCTCAAAGTCTTCAAGGTCCAAACTTGATACCTCCATAGGGTTTGGAGTGAGCTAGATATCATTTTTTGTGAAGAGGGCATAAGGTTTTGTTGTGGATTTAGAATGGTTGTGAGGGTAGTAGAGGAGGAAGATGAAGGTGATGAAAGAGAAGGAGATGAAGAAGTCAAGAGGTGATGAATTGTGAAGAAGGTTGTGGAATAAATCTCTCCCTCTCACCCCCTTCTCTCTCTCCCTCACATGATACATGTCACCTCACACACACACTCTCTCTCTCTCTTTATTTTCTTTTTGTTTTGTTTTCTTTTTTGTTTTAAACTCAAAACAAATTATTTTTAAAAAAAGCCATGGTGCATATAATAAAAAAATGTAGCAAGTATTTGTAACATGTTTAATGCACAATTTAATACATATTAATCAAATTTAGTATTTTCATAGAATAAAATAATTATTTAAAAGTCTACAAATGCTCAATTCACATAATTTCTTTACAAAATCAATAATTCAAATTAATTTTCCAAATATTTTCCAACTATCGGTATATAATTATACCACTTCATTAAAGCCAATTTTCTTACTTTAAGATATTCATAATATTTATTATTTAAATTCTCAAAAATAATATTTTATTTTCTGAAATGTTACAATCTTCTCCCCTTAAATAAATTCGGTCCCTGAATTTAAATTTAAAACTCCCCCAAATACTAAAACATTTCAATCGATAAATCAAATCAACGGGGCTCCGAGTATCATGAATATATAAAACATATCTTAGCGCAATGCATGCGCATGAAAATGAGGGTAAAACTCAAATCAAACTCCGTCAAGTGTCACGCCATCCTGGGAGTTAATGTGAAAACACCAGTGTCTAAAAATCATTATGAAAATCAATATGATGTACTCAAACGATAATACATATATATTACGCATCGATGTAAAATCGTGAAAACATCCAAGTAGGAATACATGCAAAACCTTTTTCAAATAGTCGTGTAATGCGCGTATCACGGCACAAGTAGCGGACGTCTATTATAAGGAAAATAGCTATACATATATATGTTTTGTTTAACATACACGTCCCGCCCTTTGAAAATAATTTAGAAGGGTTTCCTTTGTAAGGTTTCGTGTCACCCTGGACACGTAGGAAAATATTGAGACTATAGGCAGTTAGAGATGCAAAAATACTCAGATACTGTCCTCGGACTAGTTCTGCTCAGTTACTAAACCAAGTAGTAAATATCATAAAAACATGATGCTCAACAGGAAATCATCCCAAAAATGTAAACAAGAATACCACGTGCGTCTGGTGCGTACGGAAATCGAAATCAAAACCAAGTTCCATACATGAGCACAGAACAAAATCTAAGTGCAACAGATGTGCACGAAAGCATATGTCGAGTGCAACAGGCGTGCACGACAACAATATCAGATGCATCTAATCTGCACAAAAATCTTGATTTAGTGCATCTGGTGTGCACAAAATCGCATCAAGTGCGCCAAGTGTGCGCAAAAACCCCAGTCAAGTGCACATGGTGCATGAAAATAAATATCGAACTCTCAATCAAAATCGACGGTATACAACATACATCAATCCAAAATCAAGTATACCACAGTGCATAAACTTATAAACATGTGCATCAGCGTGCACAAAACCAAATCAAGATGCTAAAAGTTCATGGAAACTATGCCAAAAGCACAAGTCAAATCATATGTACGCCACACGTATGAAACCCAAATCAAATATCTTAGACGGCATAAAATCGAATCAATTGCAATGAATGTGCACAAAACAAAATCAGCACAACTGATACATAGAAATACGAATCATGTGCAACTGTGGTGCACATAGGAAATAACAATCATAAAAAAATGAAATCCTCACAATACCATAATCCAAAACAACGGAAACGTCAAATCCAAAACACCAAATCACAAATTATAAATGACCGTCGTCGATGTGTCCTTCCTTCAAAGTCGAAAAGGTGTCGGTGCATCCAAAGCTAGCAGAGCAAGATATCTATTTTCCTCCTATTTATGGTCTGGCGCCTTCTGCCCTTAGGTTCTCATCTCTCTCCGTGGATTACCAGTTATATACCTCTTCGGATCTACAGCCCGATTCTTGGCGCTTTTCAGATGATCTCCTGACCAATTAGCATGGTCACTCATATCATGCCTCGTCAATGATGGCAACTGATTGATCTGTTTTAAAGAAGTGTAGTAGTTTAACCGCAATCAATAACGGTGCCGCGCGTAGCTAGACCGAGATGAGTACGGGTCGTCCTCTGGGAAACGTGGAACCTTTTATTCTTACTTTAGACGTGTTGAAAAAGGAAGGAGGAATAAAGAATGGTGGAAATAGTTTCTAGATCTACGTTAAATAAGGATGCAAAATATAGATCTAGATTACTACGAAGGTAAGTTTAATATTAAAAAGGGGCTTATAGGGTTCATTGGGATTTAGTAGTTATGGATGATTAATTAAAGATTACTCTTTTTATCCTTTAATAGATTTAAAACTAGAACGACAGTGATGCATGTAGATTAGGGTTTCTGGAGGGAAAAAGGTTCCCACTCTTAACCCCTATCTCGACATGCAACTCCGTTCATATCTACCCTTTACCAAAACAATTGTTAATCTAATCTCTAATAGTGGTTGTGATTATCAATCAATTGATAGCACGCCTAATTAGGATGTTAACTATTCTTTTGATAGAGTTTATAAACTTTATAGGACTTAAAAAGAGTTTAAGGATCTTCATCATCCATTAGCCTACCCTAATCCCATGAACCCTAACAAGCGAAGAATTACTCGCGTATGTTGGGAGAAGAAGAGATGGAGAGAGAAATCATATTGAAACTACAAAGAAATAGAATAAGAAAAAGAACTACCATTATTAATCAACAAAATTCATTTACACTTTATTCTCTTAGAAAATGATTACAAATGCTAGTTTGCTTCTCGATCTCTTCTAAGGAGGTAGATGAACCGTTGATGATCAACCAGGATTCTTGAGCCGTCGTGGACTTCGTGATCTAGTCGGTGTGATAATTTTTTTCCAAGAGGCTCTCGGTCCTTATTTATAGCCCCAAAGCCAGAACCCTAGCTTCCGAATTTGGAAACCAATGGTTAAGATACTAACAGCAAAATCCCAACTCCTATTTCCTCAAATCCGCGGTGGATCCGCGGCCAATAAGTGGGTTTGGCCGCGGATCCGCGGCCTTATAGTAAGATCGTTGGGTTGTTTCTCTGGGGCTTGTCTATCTGACACGTGGTGATCTTTTAACATCTCTGGAAATTGAAAATCTTCTCTTAGTCACTGCCAGCCTTGATCTCTTTGATTTACTTTCTTAATTAGGCAGGTTTGTTTTGCCAACTTTGATTTCCTTGATTTCAGCCCTGAGAATTCTGCACAATAACTCAACAAATAATATTAGTAGAGTTTGTTTTATTGAGATATTAACTTAACCATTAAGAATTGGTCAAAGGTACTTAATAAGGTAAGCATATTTAAATGGGCCAAATGTTACATGGATATTATATGCTTATATTTTCCTACCAAATATTAATTATAATATATAAATACATGAAAATAGTATTTTTACAGATAAACCCTCATAAAGACCTTTTATTATATAGAAATTGTAGGAAAATGTCATATTAAATGTGCAATTTTATCAACTGAACAAATACCTCCAAACTTATCTTTGATCGTCCCGAGCAAACTAGTTTATTCAAGAGAAGGAGAAAAAGAAAGGAGAAAGCTAAGCACACTTTCGTAGGCAACACGATTGCGCTGAGCGCGTGCAACAAGCCGTTAAACCTCTAGGTGTCTCTAGTAAGAGGAGTGTTGTCTCCTGAGGGTTTTCAGCGGATTACACCCACAAAATCCGATAATAAAAGAAAGACCGTGAATTTTACATATAAAGATAAGAATTATAAAAGAAAGACTTTGAAAATTAGAGTTTCCAACTACACCAGTTTTTTTAGTTGCTATGAGCCCTATTTTAATGGTCGTGAAAAAATGTTAGAAATCACATTATCCCTCACTAAAACATCGCCTTTATTCTCCATTCCTACCTTTCTTCCAAACATCGATCATATAACCCTACGTGTGTGTAAAGAACATCCCTACACTAGGAGAATTCAATTCAAGCTATCATACTTTTGTCTATCTGCCTCAGTACTTTTTAATCGATGGATATTTAGTTGAATTTGCTCACACAATTTTCATGCGACCGTTAATACTTCTTGAGGTACTAACCGACCGATTACTCATGTGCTTGCTGATTAAGTGATAGTATTTTCCTCGTCTTGCACCACCTAAGGCTTAGTAGTGACTCCCAAACCAGTTGGCCTAAGGCACTAGGTGATGAAGTACCCTCACTATATTTTTTTATTGCTGCCTTGGTGATAACAAAACCAGTGTTCATTTTTCTTCATCATTTTTATATTTTCTTCATTTATTATTTCCTTATACTTTGGCCTTTAGACAAGAGCATTTCAAGGTATCCTCTACTATCCCGAGTTTCAAGACGTGTGTAAGTGCGTATAGTAGGGTATCAATGTTCAAATGTTTAGCTTCCAGAATAGGAACTATTTTTCAGACTTATTTTTATCCTCAGATTAGTGACTTCCTTCATCTTACCAACCCTTGGGACAACGGCTCATAACTACTTATTACTAGTTCGTTTAAGAAAACTTCTAATTTTCTTGGTTTTCTTAAAATTTTCCAATCTTTTGGATGTAAATTTTCACTATCTAATCTTTTATTATCTTATTTATGTACAATTTTTTTATATTATATTTTGTTTTGTGCTTATGCAAAGTATGATGCAAAGTGATGCGTAAATAAGCACAAACCTCCCCCAAACTTGTTTACAGCAGTATCCTCACTGATGTCATCCGTTAAGCTCAAAAACCTATAGACTTGGGAGGAAAAAGGGGGACAAGAAATAATGAAAGTGAAATCCTCCCCCAAACTTATTTTTGGCTCACAATCTTATAAAAATTTTCTTTCAAGAGCCAAAATATCCCCCCCAAACTTAAGTAAAATCGTATTAAGTATTTAAAATTATTTAGGGGGGTTTAAAATTATTGGTCAAAGTAAAGACTTGCAAAGACCAAAAGTCAACACCAACCATTCAAAAATTTTATTGATGAAGCACCAAGGTTGGTGGAAGAACATGTCGCCTATTGATGTGAAGAAGTGGGGAGGAGATAAGAGGTGTAATGGAAAAGGCTTGCGTCTCGGTTTGTAGAGACGAAGCAAAGATGATCGATTACTCGCATTCTCAGTCTTGATAAGAAGAAAATGTGGCGGTTCAATTTCTTTGGGTTGGGGTTGATTCATCACAACGCCCATGTCTTCTAAGAATGCGAGTTCATCAGCGAAGATTTCCTCAAAGTTTTCATCGATACCCTGAAGAATAATCTCATCAGAAAAAATGGTGTGATCGTCAGACTCCATGAAAGGTTCACATTTAGAGTTAGCTATTGGCCCGGACAACAACGTAATAGCGGAGTAGAGATCAGTATCGTGAAGCTCTTCAATTTCGCAACTGTCGGAATCTATTGTTTCGACAGAACACACATGAGCATAGGGTTCGGAGGGTTCACTTCCCAACTTGTAAATGTTAAGCTCAATTGACTTCTTCCCAAAGGATAGGGTCATAGAGTCGTTACGACAATTGATTACAGCGTTGGAAGTCGCAAGAAAATGTCGACCTAAAATCACCGGAATTTGGTTTCGTGGGTTCGCTACAGGTTGTGTATCTATAACGATAAAGTCCACAGGAAATATAAATTCCTCGACTTTGATTAACACATCCTCTAGCTCACCCTAGGTTGGGTGATAGATCGATCGGCCATCTGAAGAGTGCAATGCGCCGGTTTTAACTCTCTGATCCCTAATTGCTCATAAACAGAATACGTAAATAGGTTAACACTAGCACCTAAATCGAGTAGAGCACGATTGATTTTTTTACCCCCAATAGAAATAGAAATTGTAGGACTTCCGGGGTCCTTTCGTTTCTTGGGTAGTTGTTGTTTCCCCCAATCAGAGCAAAGCTCTGTTTGAATTTCAAAATTCAAAAATTGAAGCAACGCTTCAGATTCCTTGCGTTGTGCGCTGCGCGCCACGTGTCAAAAGCAGACACGCCAGCGCCAGGAGCGCTGCGCCCATGGCAGCGCACCCCCAATCAGAGCAAAGCTCTGTTTCAAAATTCAAATTTTAAAATGAAGCAATGCTTCAGATCCCTTGCGCTCTGCGCTGTGCGCCACGTGTCAAAAGCAGACACGCCAGCGCTAGGAGCGCTGCGCCCAAGGCAGCGCACCCCCAATCAGAGCAAAGCTCTGCTTCAAAATTCAAATTTTAAAATGAAGCAATGCTTCAGATCCCTTGCGCTCTGTGCTGCGCGCCACGTGTCAAACAGTGGTGTGCTAGCGCAGTTGCGCTGCGCTCTGCGTTGCGTGCCATGTGTCAAACGCAAGCGCGCTAGCGCCAATTGCGCCAGCACTGGAATTTAAATAATAAATTATTAATTAATCAGAATTAAAATTCTGTTTTAGAAAGATCTTTCCAATCTTATTAAAATAAGAAGATTATCTTCTGTAAAACAGAGACCTTAGGATTAAAAATCCAACGGTGGGGAAATATCCCCAGATCAATCAGAGAAAGATCTCTGTAACTAATTTAACAAATCAATTGGCCCTATATAAAGGCCCCAAGACTTCAAGTCTCATATAGAGAGAACCCTCTGCAAAATTTGAGAAAAAAACTCAAAGAGAAAGAAAGGCAAGCCTTTGAAGAAAGAAGATCATTCTCTTCATCTTTAAAGGTAAAGAATTTAATTCTTGAAGAACAGAGATGAAAACATCTCACAAAAAGAAGAGCCATCTTCTAAAAAGATCAAAGATCTAAGAACAAGATCAAGATCTACAATAAAAAAGAAAAAAGATCAAAAAGATCTAATTATAAAAGATTAAAAAGAAGTAATTTACTTCATTCACAGACCATTTGATCTATAAAGGCACAGCCTTTTGATGAGAACAAGAACTTTGGTTCTTGGATCTTGAGGCAATGCCTCTTTTGAAGAACAGAACAAACAACTTGTTTTTTGATCTTAATTTGGTCAAAATACGCTCTGCGCTATTGGACAGTGCCTTGCACTAATGAAATGCGCCTTTGCGCTCCTTGGACCGGCGCACGTGTCAACCACAGAACAGTTTGCGCTTTGCGCTTTTAAAAGTAGCGCACTGCGCTCTTGGACTGGCGCATTGCACCAGAGCGCGCCACGTGTCACTCACTGGTGCAGCGCACTCAGAAAGCGCAGTGTGCTAACAAACTTGCGCTTAGCGCTGAGCGTGACACGTGTCACCTTCGCATGCGCTAGCGCAATGCGCTCTTTGATTGGCGCAAAGCGCCTGACAAGCCACGTGGCGCACTATCAGACCACTATTTTGCTCCTGATAAATGCTATGCATTTAATTACAGAGCCCAATGCTATGCATTATCAAAATGGCAGAGCCCAAGTAAAGGCCTAATAGGCAAAACATAAATAAAAATGCTAAACATTTTTTTAACTGGATTTAGCCCAATTTTGGCTATAAGTCCTCAATTTAAATTGAACTGAGCTCATCCGCTCTTCCAATCAATTTACACCCGGTTCAAGGGTATATCTCTTTACTCCTCTGATATCTGTCGTTGTAATTCCTCAACGTCGTCAGAGAGGTAACGGGTCCCAACAACTGCACACTGCTATGGACTGTGGGGTCCTTAAACTCATGGACTATAACGTCCTTAACCTCGACCGTGATGTCTTAAAACTAATACCGGACTATGATGTCCTTAACCTTGACCGTGATGTCTTAAAACTAACATCGTACTGTGAGGTCCGTAAGCTCATGGACTATGATGTCCTTAACCTCGACCGTGATGTCTTAAAACTAACACTGGACTGTGAGGTCCTTAAACTCACGGACTATGATGTCCTTAACCTTGACCGTGATGTCTTAAAACTAACAATGGACCGTAATGTCCTTAAACTAATTATCGACCGCAATGTCACTAAACTAAACAATAGAGCCCAATTGCTCTCTTGTCGGATCTAAATGATCCCATTAAGTTGATCTTAGTCTAGAATTAGACTAACGTGTCCTTAACAAAAGTTTAAGTTGATCTTAGCCTCAAATAAGGCTAACGTATCCTTAAACACACCCCCAAACCCAAATCTAAGAAAGATACGGATTTGGACTAGTCCACGCCTTACAGGCGACAACATAACTTAGTCTCCGTATACAATCCATGGGCAACCAAACACAAAACAAACACCCACGACACGAAGTGACCATATGGAGAAGGAGAAAGTTGTTACCACGATGCGGTAGCGTAATTAACTGCAGGGGCTTGCGCCTGTAGGGAAGAGCGTCCCCACAATAAAAAAACCCCTCAAACGAAAGGGAATCTGACGAAGTCTGCTATATCGGCCGCATCCGTTTAAACCTTCGATACATGGTGCTATAAATCAACTTGGTATCTTCGGAGAGGTAGACGGATAGCACCAATTAGCATCTACCCCCAGATTCAGGCAAGACGTCCAGTCTTCCCAGCTTCCAGCGGGGAACAGATTCTGGCACGCCCGGTGGGACCTTTCCTCTTTCCACTCCACACTTCATGTGTCTTGTTCGCGAACGAATCACGGTTTGCTAATGGTTGCCCTTGGGTTTCGAGATACTAAGATTTGGCGTTTTTCTTGGTACAGAAAGCAAAGGATCAATGGCGTTCACCTGCTCAAAGTGTTCCACATGCAACTACGACCCACGTCCTACCTCAACTGGGGGCATAGCCTACGGGCCCCAAGCGGCTTCCCTGTTCACGATGCCCGTGGAACAGGTTACTCAAGCCACCACAGGGTTGTTTTTCGGGACCATGCTCCCGCCAACAAGCTTCACCGCTCCCGTGCCCGTATCGGAAGCTCCCAAGAAGTCGGTCTCCGAACGGCTAACAGCTAATGCGGCCCCTCTCAGCGGGTCGTCCAGCTCCAACACTTCAGTCTTCGCTAGATTGGGCCGGAGTTCGTATGGGCCCATGATGAAGCCTACAACTCAAGAAAAGGCTGCTCCGAAGAGAGTAACCAGCCCTGCTCCTGAAGTCATCAAGGCGTCTTCTCCTGCCAAGGGGTCGGTCTTTACAAGACTGACTGCCCCAACTTCCACTCCTGCTCCTGCTACTCAAAGGACATCAGTTTTCAACAGGCTGACACCATTAACAGCCTCTCACCTGAACAAGGGGCAAGACAAAGCCATCCTCGTCACCGAACTAACTCCATCAGCTCGGCATGCTCGACGTCGCCACTGGCGCCGAGTGAGGAAGGCTGGGGGCAACTCCCCTTCTTGGCTAACTCCACCAGCCCCAACGGTGGAAATCAATGCTGCTGTTCCAACCGGGAACAGCTTCGAGCTGCTAAATAAGGTGTGCAGGAATTCTCCCACCGCCGTACTGAAAAGATCTCCTCCTCCGGTGGAGAATGTTGCGGAAGCCAAGCCAGAACAGTCCCCTCAGCGGCTGTCCTCCAAGATCTACAAAGTCTGGTGGCAGGCTCGGAACTCAGTAGTTGATCAAGATTACCCTCGCCGACAGAAAAGGGCGAAGGTTCAACAAGAAGAAAGCCATCCTGCCAAGCCACGAAAAGCCATCTGGGTGCCCACTGCGACGCCCCCCTCAACTTTGACCGCTCATAAGAGGAGAAGGCCGGAGAAAATCCCCATGCCTGCGACAAATGTCAAAGGCACTGAGCCCAAACGTCCTAAGTCTGGGGGCATGGCGGTCTATACCATTTACATGGCATCCGGAAAGGAAGATAGCCGTGCTTCTACGGGCCACCGACCACTCACCCGATCCATTACAAGAGCCCAGGAACAGCAGTAGCAGAAGCTCCAGGAGATGCTGACTGCCATGGCCACACTCACCGGGCCAAAAGAAAGCCCGGAGGCGTCATCGGAACAACGTCGCGAACACGAGACTGCTGCTAAATTCCTTCGTAGAATGCTCGAAAAGAAAGGTAAGGAGGCTGCAGAACAAGTGGCCAATATAAAGCAAATGGCTCTTCTCTTTCAAGACATGGTGGGCATGATGATCCAGCCAGATCCCCCAGCCAAAGATCCCCCAGTAATAATTGAAGATGATAGAGGAGAAACATCGAATCCACTTCCGGCTCTGTCAACAGCCAAAGAGGAAACAATCTCTAAGGCCGTCCTGGATGATTATATTGCTCAGCAAATAAGAGTTCACCAGGCAAATGAGGCAGCCGGCCAAGTTGTCAAAACAGGGCGACCATATCCGGGCTGGTATGATCAGATAAAATACCCGCCGAGCTACACGATCCCGAAATTCCATGTCTATAAGGGGACAGGTAATCCCCATTAACATGTCGCCCAGTTCAGGGCTCTTTGTGGCAATACCGGCGGCGATGATAAGCTCTTGCTTCGCCAATTCGTCGGCAGCTTATCGGAGACGGCGTTTGAGTGGTACTCCGAGCTTCCAAATGACTCCGTCAAAACTTTCGCAGAGATGGAGTTGCTATTCACCCAGCGATTCGCGAGCACCAGCGACCGCACCCCAATAACGGCATTGATCAATGCAAGGGTGAAGCCGGGCGAAACTTGGGTTCATTATGCAATCCGATGGCGAAATCTGTAGTCAAAGTGCGAACAGCGCATCGAAGAAGCACCGGCGGTGGGTATGTTCGTGGGCACTCTCGACCCTCACGCGACTATTTCCGAGTTCATGATGTTCTTCAAGCCGAACACTTTCCAGGCCTTGATCGACAAACTGGCCCAAATGGACCAGATGGGTCATAGAACGTCTCCTCCAAAGCCAGACTCTCGAAATGAGAAAGGAAAAGGGAAAGCGATCGTTGTCGCCAACGCTCAACAAGAACCGAGTAGCCCGAGAGCGATTCTTCGCCAAAGCAACAAGCGGCAATCCCTCGATGAGAAATTGAGACGTTCTTACTCGTTTTCCCGAGATAAAACAAGGAGACTGTTCGAACTGGCAGTACGCAATGGGCTCATCACTCTACCGGAGTCGAGACACCCACCACAACCGAATGATGTCAACGATCCCAATTACTGCCCTTACCATCGAGTATTGGGCCATCAGCTCGAAGATTGCTATGTCTTCAAAAATTGGGTTGAAGACCAATACAAGCAAGGCATGTTCGCGTTGTCTGAAAATTGGAAGGTGAACTCGCCACAACCACATGCTCCGAGAAAGATAGACATGCTGGGGGCATCGCGCTCATTCATAGAAGAAGCTCCATGGGAAGTTATTCTTTCGGCAAAAACTAAAAGAGTGCCGAAAGATCTTCAAACATATCCAGCAACCAGGTGGAAAAGCCTGCTAGAGCCGGAGATCATCAAGGAGATGCTGAAACCACGCCCAACATTGGGAATTAATAGTGATTGTGGACAAAACATTCAGGCCCAGCCGTCACAGTCTTCGAAGAAAAAGAAGAAAACCAAAAAGCCCGCGCTGTCCAACGACAAGCGCACGAATCTGCAAATGTATATTGACGCGCTGAAAGAATACAACCAGAGGGCGCGAACCCCAGTCACGCTTTAAGAGTACCTCAGTCTCATCCTTGAGAATGAAGATAATGACAATGATGAGGGAGACGACTTATCAGAAGAATCCGAAAATTATATGGCAAGTTGCCACATGATCGCTCATTTGTCGTTAAGTAACAAAGCAGCTCACTCGGTGTTAGGAGATAACGTAGAGGAGCTGGGGGCAGGAGCAGTGCCAAAACCCTTGGATTATATAACAAGCTCTATCAAGCAGAAACCTACTTGTTTATAAAGCATCCGGCAAAACTTCGCCTCAAAGCCACAGCAGACCGAAACGTCCTTAAATTAGCGACGGACCAAAACGTCCTTAAACTAACGACGGACCGAAACGTCCTTAAACTAATAGCGGACCGAAACGTCCTTAAACTAACAGCGGACCGGAATGTCCTTAAAACTAACAACGGACCACTATGTCCTAAAACTAGCTGTTGACCGAGATGTCAAGAAACTACGGCGGATTGCAGCATCCCAAAGCTGATACAAAAAAAAGAAGAATAAAAAAAAAGAAAACGGTACGTCCATAAGCAAAATGGGCACGGATGAAAACCCGAAAGGGCTCCGTGAGTAAAAACAGCAGGGCTACCGGCGAGTCTTGTGAAAACCCGAAAGGGCGCAACCTCGTTAGAAAAAAAAGAGAGAAAAAAGAATAAAAAAAAGAAAAGAAAAAAGAAAAAACGGCATGTCCATAAGAAAAACGGGCACGGATGAAAACCCGAAAGGGCTCCGTGAGTAAAAACAGCAGGGCTACCGGCGAGTGCTTGTGAAAACCCGAAAGGGCGCAGCCTCGTTAAAAGACACTTGCAGGGTCCTCTCGACTTTGTAAGGAGAAACCACCCACGTGAGATCCTTACGACTCACAAGGGAGCAACACACTTAGGGATCCCCACGATTCCTAAGGAGAAGTTACTCTTGCGAGATCCTCACGACTCGTAAGGAGAATCCTCTTATGAGACCCTCACGGCTCATAAGATTTGAAAGTCTTAAGCTACAGAGACCTGAACCTGTTCTTAAGCAACCCCCACAACCTCCGATATTGCCATACAAGCGGCTCAATACTGACCCTTGTATACAATCCGCGGGCGTGAATAAACATTTTCCTAACAAACTCCCATCCGTGACTAGGGATATGTCTACACGGTGAACAACCCTTGCGAGTCCTATCGACTTATAAAGGGAAAACTCTCTTGTAAGATCCCTACGACTTACAAGGAAACATGCACTTAGGAATCCTTACGATTCCTAAGGAGAAAACACACCTACGAGATCCCCACGACTTGTAGGGAGAAATACCTTTGTGAGATCCTTACGGCTCATGAAGTCAAAAGTCTTAGTCGACAGAATCCTAACCCTGTTACTAAGCTACCTTTGTTCGACATCGACAGAGGCAAATGATGATTCGCTCCTGGTAATATCCCAGTTGTAGCGGTGCTGATGCCGAAATCGGTGTCTAATTCCAAGCTTACAGCGAAAAGCCAGCAAGCCATACATACATACGAAATAGCCGAAATGATGGGGCAACTTGCAACAAAATCAGCAAGTAAAAATATATGCATACAAAATAGCCGAAATGACTGGGCAACTCGCAATAAAAAGCAGTGAGTAAAAATAAAATAAATAGCCGAAATGATTAGGCACCGCGAAAAATAGCCGAAATGATTGGGCAATCGCGACCTTCGCGATATAAAAGTGAAATGATAGAGCATCGCGGAAAGGAAAAAAATGAATAAAAGAATGAAACTTTCTGCCCTGCAGGTGAGATCACGTTGACCCCTTTATACAATCCATGGGCATAAACAAAGAAGGAATCATACCTTCCCACCAGGCCCCGTCAGGAAGCGAAGCCAAATATTGACAGTTCATAAGACAACCTAAAGACAATGTTCCCCTCCGAATGGCGGCGACGACGACGTGAGGACGTCTTGCCTGAGACTCGGGGCAGATGCTTTGGTTTTATCCGTCTACCTCTCCGAAGATGCCAAGTTGATTTATAGCACCGTGTATCCGAGGTTTAGACGGATGCCGCCGATATAGCAGACTTCGTCAGATTCCCCCTCGCTAGAGGGGTTTTTGATTGTGGGGACGCTCTTCCCTGCAGGCGCAAGCCCCTGCAGTTAATTACGCTACCGCATCGCGGTAACAACTTTCTCCTTCTCCAGAATTTCACTTCGTGTCGTGTGTGTTTGTTTTGTTTGTGGTTGCCTGTGGATTGTATACGGAGACTGAGTAATGCCGTCGCCCGTACGACGTGGATTAGTCCAAATCCGTATTTACTTAGATTTGGGTTTGGTGTTTTTAGTTTAAGGATACGTTAGCCATATTGAGGGTAAGATCAACTTAAACGTCCATTAAGGATACGTTAGTCCTGTTTTAGACTAATATCGACTTAACGTGGTGATCCATTCAATATATGGCCATCGGGACTCGTCACCTCTCTGACGACGTTGAAGGATTACAACGACAGGTGTCAGAGGAGTTCGGAGATGTACCCTTGAACCAAAGTTGATTATGGAATATGTAGTCTGTTGAAATGTTTAAGGATACGTTAGCCGTGTTTGGGGCTAAGATCTACTTAAACAGGATCGTTTAGATCCGACAGAAGAGCGTTTAGGGAGGCTCTACTGTTCCAGTTTAGGGACGTAGTGGTCCATGTTCCAGTTTTAGGGACGTGGTGGTCCATGTTCCAGTTTAGGGACGTGGTGGTCCATCATTAATTTAAAGACGTTACGGTCCAATATTAGTTTAAGGACGTTTCGGTCCATTGCCAATTTAGGGACGTGGTGGTCTATGTTCCAGTTTAGGGACATGGTGGTCCGCGTTCCAGTTTAGGGACGTGGTGGTCTATGTTCCAGTTTAGGGACGTGGTGGTCCGCTATTAGTTTAAGGACGTTCGGTCCGCTATTAGTTTAAGGACGTTTCGGTCCAACATTAGTTTAAGGACGTTACGGTCCAACATTAGTTTAAGAACGTTACGGTCTAACATTAGTTTAAGGACGTTACGGTCCACGAGTTTAAGGACCCCGCAGTCCATTTTGATGTGTGGTCGTCGGGACCCATCACCTCTCTGACGTCGTTGAAGGATTACAACGATGGGTGTCAGAGGAGTTCGGAGATGTACCCTCGAACCGGTCGTAAATTGATTTAGGGAGCAGCCGTGCTCAGTCAATTTAATTTGAGGACTTACGGCCATGATTGGGTTAAGTCCAGTTGAAAAATGTTCAACGTTTTTATTTATCTTTGGCCTATTAGGCATGTGCTAGGGTTTTGCCCCTGCTGGGCCTTTTTTGTTTGGGCTCTATCCCTTTGTAAATGATGCAGAGCATCTGTTTTGGTTTGGGCTCTGCCCTTTTTAAAATAATGCATTGCATTTATTTAGTCCATTAGGCCTTCGATTAGGCTCTGCCCTTTAATAATGCATTGCATTAGATACCCTGACAATGCCCCACATGGCTTGTCAGGTGCTTTGTGCAATTAATGAGCGTGAGCGCTTATGGAGGTGACACGTGTCACATTCTGGTGAGCGCAAGCGCAACAGCGCAATGCGCTGTGTTAGTGCGCTGCGTTGCTGCACTGCTGACACGTGGCGCTTCCTGGCGGTTTGCGCAATAGCGCAGTTTTGGAAAGTGCTGGGCACTGTTCTTAATCTTTTGGATCAATTTCAGATCAAAGAAAACAAGTTTTTTCTTGTCTTTTAAAGAACCAGTGGTTCATATAAGGTGCAAGGCATTGTTATCTTGAAAATCTTTTAGATTCAGAACCAATGGTTCATAAAAAGAAGTGCAAGGCACTGTTTTTATTTATTATTTTTCTTTTCATTAGAGATCCTTGATCTTGTTCTCAGATCAATGATCTGTTCATAAGAGAATTTTCTCTTTTTCTAAAGGTTTTTACCTTTTTCTTTGTTCTTGAGGATTTCTCTCCAATTCTTCAGAGTTTTCTCTGTTTAATTTTTCACAAAATGTTCCTCTCCTTTGAATTGAGGTCTGGGGTCCTTTTTATAGTGCCCATAAATTAGTTAAATTTGTTAAAGAGATCTTTCTCTTAGTGATTTGGGGAATTTTCCCCACTGTTGGATCTTTGATCCAAAGGCCTCTGTTTTACAGAAGAAAATCTTCTTATTTTAACAAGAACTGAAAAGATTTCTTTAAAATCTCAATTCTATTTAGCGCAAACGCCTCAGCGCGTGACACGTGTCGTGCAGCGCTGCGCTTGCGCAGCTGTGCATGCGCAGCTGTGCTTGCGCAACTGCGCAGACACGTGTCGCGCAGCGCAGCGCTTGCGCAGTTGTGCTTGCGCAACTACGCAGACACGTGTCACGCAGCACAGTGCTTGCGCAATTGAAACGTTGCTTCCTTTTCATTTTTGTTTTAAAAGAGCCTTGCTCTGATTGGACGTACTGCTTCGGGCGCTGTGCTGACGCATCAACTTCTGATACATGGCGCATTGCGCGCAGCGCACGGGATTTGAAGCGTTGCTTCACAATTTGAATTTTTGAAATTCAAACAGAGCCTTGCTCTGATTGGGGGAAACAAATGCCCCCCACCGTTGCGCTCACGTGGCGCGCACGTGAGTGCAGCGGTGGCAAGATCCCAGCCTTTGGATCAACTGATAAGTTGAAGGGGCGCAAGCGCCTATAAATAGGACCCTTGGTCCTTAGAAAATTCTTTACAACTTTCAAGAATTTTGATTCTCAGAGCCTTGCTCTTGCTTAAGAACTTCCAGAGCCTTGCTCTTTCCCCAAGAACTTCAAAGTTCAGAACTTAGAATCACTCTAGCTAATTTAAATTAAATTAAATTTAATTAACAGAGCCTTGCTCTTATAGATCTTTGATCTAAAGAAAACCCCTTTAGGGTTTCATCATCAGAGCCTTGCTCTCAAAAACTTACAGATCTACAGAGATCTTGTCCATGGGTTTTAACCCATGAACAGAGCTTTGCTCTTGGATTAAATGTAGATCTTTTTAGATCTGAAAAATGTAGAATTTTTTTTATAAGTTTTCATGTATTTTTCAAGATTCCAAAATTATAATTCTTTTAAGTGTTAAAAAAATTTGATGGATCTTTCCATTATTACCACAGAGCTATGCTCTTTTGAGGAATCTTGTTCCCCTGAGATCAGAGTTTGACAAATGTCACTCTGTGACAGAGCTTTGCTCTAAAAGAGGAGATTTTCTCCTTGTCTCTAGGGACTTCCCATCAATGAGGATATTCTCTTGGGGATCTTTTTCATTAATTGACAGTCTCATCTAATGATGGGATTGTCCTATTAAATGATGCACCGTCATCCAGATTTTGTGGGTCCCCTACCCACTGCATTGCAGTGTGGTGTAAGATTTTAAAATGCCAAGCGTTGGAACACTAACGGTTATTTTTGTCTTTCTATAGGAAATATGTCTGCCAACCTGTCTTTCCCATTTGTTCGCTCGGAGGGAGGGTTTCCTCATGCACCAGTGGACCGGGTGGTGCTCGCTCTTATTAAGGATCATGACCCCGAGCACAAAAATCTTCACTTGTGGGGAAAGTGGTATAACGGAATCATTCAGGGTCGTCGCAGTTTCAGTTCCGCCACGCCGTCTGAGCCCATAACTTCAATCCCCTATGCGGACGAACCCCCGATGAAGTATGCCGTGGAGGTTAAAAATTGGAACTCGTATAACCTCCTCCAACCCGCAATTGGTGCTATTCCCGTGCAGCCGCCGCCAGCAATAGATATTTTAGGGAGGCGAATCTGTCAGGACGAAGTACGCCCTTGGGGACAGGCCTACAATATTGGATTGGTGCCACGACCACCCGCCGGATACTTGCAGTGGGCCCGATACATCTTATCGGCTAAAAGGACTCATTTGACGAAGATCGGTTTGTATTTGGCCATCTACGTTTCGCTCTTCGAATATCCTTCCCCTCCAACGTGGTGGATTAAGGCTTTTGTTGAACAATAGAATATCCCCACCCACACTTTCTTGATGACGGATAGGGAAGTCTTTATTTCTTTGGAGGAGTCTGCCGAACTCTCGGGTCTGCCGATGAGGGGGGAGCATTACGAGGAGTTTCTCCCTCCTGATGAATACGTCTTTGCTACCAAGCCGCTGGTGTTTGACCTGACTCCGGAGAACGCCGTTCAGCATCAGTATCCAGGCTTGGTGAAGGTGTTGGAGATCTATGAAGGACTCCATCTGGAATTGGGCGACCGGGGCGTCAGTTTCGCAGATTTTATTGCCCGCTTCATTCGCCCGGAGTTCCTATCGGAGCAGGGTGAGAAGTTCGCCCAGCTCGACGACCCTTTTGGATTCGGTTTGGATCGCCGACCCACATCGGAGGATGACCACCAAGACTATTACCTCCCCAGTGCCTCTGTCGTCCCTTTTTCAGAAATTGTCGTCCCGGGCATGGATGAGGAGACTTTTTTTATAAGGTTCCTGGGCTAGTGGCTGTGCAGCTTTGCGCTCCACATGCACCCGCGCCACATGCGGCCCTCCTTCTTTTACCCAGCGCATCGGATGGTGGCTGGTTTTCAGTTATCGGTAGGAATCGCCGGGCTGGCTTACCTTTATAATGGACTTAGCATAGCGGCGGACGCTAGTGAGCCTGGGGTGCAGCCCGCTAACTTCCCGATGCACTATTTCACCTCGTGGATGGAGATGCACGTGCAAGGGGTGTTCGGCGCTCATAAGATTCCTCCGTTCTTTGAGAAATGCAGACTCCCGAGAGTCATGCGGTTGGTCGGCGCTTCAATTGCGGTTGCACCCCCACGGGAGTCTAGGGGGCTGCTCCTTCGTCCACATCTAGTCGGAGCGAAGGTTTCCTTTATAGATAAGGTCATAACAATAGGCTCAGAGACCATCAAGTCAGTAGTGTCGCTACGCGATGATTTTAAAGATGGGGGTTCCATATTGAAAGCTCGGGAAATCCTCCATCTCTATTCCATTCGGCCGGGATACTTGGTGTTCAGGTAGAGTGAGACTGCACTCTTTATGAGGTACAACCCGCACCGATTTGCTCAGCAATCGAGCTACAACCAAGGGGTCCCGATGGAAGCTTTCTTGGAAAAGCCCGTGGTCAGCCGAGAGGGGATAAAGAATGCAATACACCACTTCACACGGCTTAACACGGGTTCCTATTTCTTTATCAGCGAACCCAGCTGTGTCCCTAAGATGCTCAACATGTACGTGGCTTGGTATGCGCATGCGATGGACCCAGTTATCTTAACGGAGAAGCGCATGCTGGTTGACCGTAGGGGTGCGCCTCCTGGCAGTGATCGCAAGGCCCCTTTGAAGCAAAGGATTCCGGTCATTCCTCCGCTAAAAGATGCCAGAGTTGATCGACCACGCGTGTTGAGCCTCCCGCGTGGATTGCCGCTGCCTGTTATGGTGAATGCACCACCGGCGCCCCGTGCTCCCACGAAGACGGTTAATGTAATATCGCCAGAGTCCGGTGCAGGAGCGGATATCGGGACCTGCCGACCCAAGGTGACTGCCAAGCGCAAATCAATTCCAGGTGCATCTAGAGCTGGCGGGAAAAAGAAGAAGAAGTCGATCCTTTCCCTCGACGCAATCCTCAGTTTAGAGCCTGAGGCCCCTTTCACTAAAGGAATAAGGGAATATGGCAGCAATAAGGGCTTCTTGGTAGACCCCGCAGATACCAATTTGGCGGCCGCTATTACAGCTTCTGAGCGGTCAGCAAGGCTCGAAGCGATGTTAAGCAAACTCGCTGAGTCAGGTAACCATTAGCTGCTTTCTTCGTCACTTTATCACACTTTTTATCATTATTTTTAACTAATAATTTCCCCCATTTTCGACAGGTGTCTCTACCGAAGAAGCTATTGCTGCCTCTTTGAAAACCTTCCAAGAGGAGGAGGAGAAACGTGCTCTAGCGGGCGTTGGTACGTCCCACCCCCTTTTCTTTTATAAGAAAAATTTGTTATCTCTTCTGATGGTTAACCTAACCTTCTTCCTTTGTTTCTTTGCAGGGGCTATACCAGTTGATACGGGGATCCTCCCCAAGCCTGTTACCGAAGTCCCGGTCTCGTCGGGGCTGCTGCAAGAGCCTCGACTTGACAAAACGACGAGGGATGCCATGAAAAATTTGGAGGCATCCCTATTCACGGAAGAAGACGCCTCAATTAAAGAGGCTCTGGTGGCATCCGTCTCAACGGCTCGGGAGGAGAGGAAGCGATTGAGACGCGAAGCAAAGACGCGCAGGGCTGCTTTGGCCACGGGAGTGGGCCCTAGCACCATCCCTCATGCTGATACTCCCTTCGAAGAGGCCCCTGTGGCCCTATCTACTGCTCGCAGGCAAGTGGCACGCGCGGTTCGGAGTGCAAATGATAAATCCTCTTCAGGTAACATTTCTTTCAGTATCTTGTTGTAAGAATTATAAAGCCATCGGTTCTTATGTATCCTATCTTGCAGGGCTAAGTCCGACCGAGGGGAAGGCGGAGACCATTGAACCCAGGGAAACAGAGGAGGCGGTGCCTGCCGAACCCGAGCTGACGGTGGGCAACGTCGTTGGGGCTACGGAGCCTGAAACAGAGGTTGAGGGATCTGCAGCCGAGAAGGTCATTGATGCCGAGCCTGAAGTGGCGGCAGATGAAATGATCATTATAACCGAGCCAAGGGTAGTGGTGGGTGAGGCGCTTGAGGCTAGCGACCTCGTGGTGACGGTGGACGAGACAACCGTGACTGCTGAACCCGAGAGAGTAGCGGGTGAGGTGGCCACGATTCCTGAGGACGAGCCAACCGCTCCTTCTCAGGAATCTGGCAATGCTCCAGTCATAGCCCTCCCCGTCTGTGGTCCCCCGCCGTCTCCAGGTCTTCCGAGCACAACAACGGTTCCCATTGAGTCGGGTGATGAGGCCACGGGCGGTGGCCTCATGTCGATGGAGGAAGGAATTGCCTCAGTTTCGGCTGGCAGCTCGTCAGGTAAATTTCGAGTTACTGTCATTCCCTTTTTATATCTTGTGATCTTTTCTAACAAGTTTGTCTTTGTTTTAAACGCAGGTGCGGCCAGCGCCGATGCTCCATTGCTCGAAGGAGCACCGTTAACTACTGCCTTGGCGGTGGTCACCTCCCAGCCTTCCCTTATGCTATCGCGGATGTTGGAAGGTATGGATTTGCGACTCATTAGTTTATCTTTTAGCCGCGTAACTTATGTACTAACATCGTACCACTGTGTCTTTTCAGGAGTGCTCTTTGATCATCTATATCAAGTGTTGCTCCCACACTTCTCCTTCCCATCCGAACCCGCTTCTCCCTCTGGCGGTGCTGGTGAGTATAGTCCCCGACTGATACCTTTCTTTTATGGTGATGGAATTATTTCTAACTCTCTCTTGTCCTGATTGCAGTGTTACAAATCGAAGGGGGAGAAGAAAGATTGGTCGCGCCACCGGCCCTTCCGGCCTTGCCACCTGCTTCAACCGGTATAGTAAACTATCTTATCAATGACTTTTTCCATATCTATTGAATCATCATTTAATCGCACTTTGTCTTTTCAGCTGTCGTTCCGGCTCCGGTCCCTCTTGAGTCTCGCGTCCTTTCACCGGCAGGCCCCTTTTTGAAACGTCCATTTTCAAAGGGTGCCGTGATGAGTTTGGGCATGTTGAACGGGTATATCGAAGATCTTAACATAGACGCTCTCCCTTCTGCCGTAGATTTCGTTGTGGAGGTTAACCCAATGTTGGCGGCGTTCGTAAACTTTCACAACGAAGGCGTCGTTGAATCTTGGGTTAACCACTACAGAGAGATCGAGGTCTGCCTACATCGGTTGGAGTCGACTCGTCCTTCCCTTGAAGCTTTGGACATAAGCACCCAACGGACAGCCTGGCTCGAGCAAAGCACTTCTTATTTCTGCCATTTGGAGTAACAAGCAGCTTTACGGTTGAAGGAACGTCAGGAGTCCTCAAATGCAACTGCTCGTCTGCGCGCTGAAGTTAGGACGAATGCTGCCGAGGTGAAAGTTGTCTTTGAAGGCCTCCTGGAGCGTATCTCCAACAGGCTAGCACTGAAGCAGAAGCTTGATGCCACCGAGCGTAATGCCCGAGGCCGGGAAGCAGCTCAGCAGGCGTTGGGGAACAGCTTGCATCCTTCATGCAGCAGCGGGCTCAAGTAGAGGGCGAACTGGCGGTGGTAGCCGATCGGAAAAAGGCATGGAAGGAAGTGTGCGAACAACTGATAAAGCTACTTAAGACGCTTCCTTCCCAGTAGCTGCCTTTGTATCAATGTACTTGTAAAATTTCCCTTTTAAATGATATGTATCCATTCTTTATTCTTTTGTACGATTCATCTTGTATTTGATTGAAGTCAATGAATAAAGATACATGTTTTCTTTTGCAATGTCTTGTATGTTCTTTTGCTTTCTGCCTTATCTTATTATCAGCATGTTGTCATAATTAGCATATAATAGAGTAAGCATCTTGATTTCTTCACAGGATAGCGATGGCTTAGGCTGCAGGTTCAGATCTGCCTCCTAAGACTTTTCAACTCTATGAGCCGTGAGGGTCTCATAGAGATTTTTCTCACTACGGATCGAGAGGATCACGTAGGTGGGTTTTTCTCCTTAGGAGTCGTGAGGATTCCTAAGTGTGTTTCCTCTTATAGGTCGTAAGGATCCTGTAAGAGAATCTTTCCCTCTTACGAGTCGAGAGGACTCGTAAGCGGTTGTTTCCCTCCTTGTCGAAACTCGACTTCGGAGAGTGAGACCCGTGGATAGTATGCAAGAGACCGTTTTAAATCGACTTGCAGGGTCCCATTGTTCAGGAAGCAAGTTTTTTAGTCCCTGCTGCCCGAGGCTTCATCTTGCAAGTTGAGACGAATCGGGAATTTCCCGCGGAGGCACTGGTTGCCCTGCGAGCCGACGCGAATCAGGAGGCTCTCATCAAGGATTGTTTGTTTCCCTGAGTCGAGGTATTTGCTAAGGATTATTTGTTTCCCTAGCGCCAAGGATTATTTGTTTCCCTGGTGTTGAAACGAGTCGAGAATTTCCCACGGAGGCACTGGTTGCTCTGCGAGTCGACGCGGATCAGGGGGCTCTCGTCAAGGATTGTTTGTTTCCCCGAGTTGAGGAATTTGCTAAGGATTATTTGTTTCCCTAGAGCCAAGGATTATTTGTTTCCTTGGTGTTGAAACGAGTCGAGAATTTCCCACGGAGGTACTGGTTGCTCTGCGAGTCGACGCGGATCAGGAGGCTCTCGTCAAGGATCGTTTGTTTCCCTGAGTTGAGGAATTTGCTAAGGATTATTTGTTTCCCTAGCGCCAATGAGTATTTGTTTCCTTTGTGTTGAAACGAGTCGAGAATTTCCCACGGAGACACTCGTTGCTCTGCGAGTCGACGCGGATCGGGAGGCTCTTATCAAGGATCGTTTGTTTCCCTGAGTTGAGGAATTTGCTAAGGATTATTTGTTTCCCTAGCGCCAAGGATTATTTGTTTCCTTGGTGTTGAAACGAGTCGAGAATTTCCCACGGAGGTACTGGTTGCTCTGCGAGTCGACGCGGATCAGGAGGCTCTCGTCAAGGATCGTTTGTTTCCCTGAGTTGAGGAATTTGCTAAGAATTATTTGTTTCCCTAGCGCCAAGGATTATTTGTTTCCTTGGTGTTGAAACAAGTCAAGAATTTCCCACGGAGGCACTGGTTGCTCTGCGAGTCGACGCGGATCAAGAGGCTCTTGTCAAGGATCGTTTGTTTCCCTGAGTTGAGGAATTTACTAAGGATTATTTGTTTCCCTAGCGCCAAGGATTATTTGTTTCCTTGGTGTTGAAACGAGTCAAGAATTTTCCACGGAGGCACTGGTTGCTCTGCGAGTTGACGCGGATCAGGAGGCTCTCGTCAAGGATCGTTTGTTTCCCTGAGTTGAGGAATTTGCTAAGGATTATTTGTTTCCCTAGCGCCAAGGATTATTTATTTCCTTGGTGTTGAAACGAGTCGAGAATTTCCCACGGAAGCACTGGTTGCTCTGCGAGTCGACGCGGATCAGGAGGCTCTCATCAAGGATTGTTTGTTTCCCTGAGTTGAGGAATTTGCTAAGGATTATTTGTTTCCCTAGCGCCAAGGATTATTTGTTTCCTTGGTGTTGAAACGAGTCGAGAATTTCCCACGGAGGCACTGGTTGCTCTGCGAGTCGACGCGGATCAGGAGGCTCTCATCAAGGATTGTTTGTTTCCCTGAGTTGAGGAATTTGCTAAGGATTATTTGTTTCCCTAGCACCAAGGATTATTTGTTTCCTTGGTGTTGAAACGAGTCGAGAATTTCCCACGGAGGCACCGGTTGCTCTGCGAGTCGATGCGGATCAGGAGGCTCTCATCAAGGATTGTTTGTTTCCCTGAGTTGAGGAATTTGCTAAAGATTATTTGTTTCCCTAGCGCCAAGGATTATTTGTTTCCTTAGTGTTGAAACGAGTCGAGAATTTCCCACGGAGGCACCGGTTGCTCTACGAGTCGACGCGGATCAGGAGGCTCTCATCAAGGATTGTTTGTTTTCCTGAGTTGAGGAATTTGCCGAAGACACTGGTTTCTTCGGAGTTGGGATGAACCGTCGAGATTTGGCTTCGTTTTCTGGCGGAGCCTGTTGGGAAAGTATGGTTCCCTCTTCGTTTGCGCCCTTGGATTGTATACAGGGATCGATGTGATCTTAACTGTAGGGCCAAAGTTTTATCATCTTTTTTTTTTTTTATTTCCGCGATGCTCTATTATTTCAGCTTTTATATCACGAAGGTCGCGATTGCCCAATCATTTCGGCTATTTTTCACGGTGCCTAATCATTTCGGCTATTTATTTTATTTTCACTCGCTGCTTTTTACTGCGAGTTGCCCAATCATTTCGGCTATTTTGCATGCATACATTTTTACTTGCTGCTTTTTATTGCAAGTTGCCCCATCATTTCGGCTATTTTGCATGCATACATTTTTACTTGCTACTTTTTATTGCAAGTTGCCCCATCATTTCGGCTATTTCATATGCATGTGCGGCCTACTGGTTCTTCATCGTAAATCTGAAATTAGACACCGATTTCGGCATCAGCACCGCTACAACTTGGATATTGCCAGGAGCGAATCATCATTTGCCTCCGTCGATGTCGAACAAAGGTGGCTTAGCGAACAGGGTTAAGGCGCTGTCGACTAAGGCTTTTAACTTCAGGAGCCGTTAGGGTCTCACAAAGGTATTTCTCCCTACAAGTTGTGAGGATCTTGTAGGTGTATTTTCTCCTTAGGAATCGTGAGGATTCCTAAGTGCATGTTCCTCTGTAAGTCGTAGGGATCCTACAAGAGGGTTTTCTCCTTCTAAATCGAGAGGACTTACAAGGGTTGTTCACCATGCGAACATATCCCTAGTCTCGGATAGGACTTGGTTAGGGAAATATTTATTCGTGCCCGTGGATTGTATACAAGGGCCAGTATTGAGTCACTTGTTGGGCAATATCGAAAGTTGTGGGGGTTGCTTAAGCACAGGTTTAGGTCTCTGTAACTTAAGACTTTCAAATCTTATGAGCCGTGAGGGTCCCATAAGAAAGTTCTCCTCATGAGTCGTGAGGATCTCGCAAGTGTATTTTCTCCTTAGGAATCATGGGGATCCCTAAGTGTGCTGCTCCTTTGTGAGTCGTAAGGATCTCACGCAGGTGGTTTCTTCTTACAAGGTCGAGAGGACCCTGTAAGTGTCCTTTAACGAGGTTGCGCCCTTTCAGGTTTTCACAAACACTCGCCGGTAGTCCTGCTGTTTTTACTCACGGAGCCCTTTCGGGTTTTCATCCGTGCCCATTTTGCTTATGGACATACCGTTTTTATTTTATATATATATATTTTATTTTCTTCTTCTTTTTTTTTACGAGGTCGCGCCCTTTCGAGTTTTCACGAACACTCGCCGGTAGCCCTGCTGTTTTTACTCACGGAGCCCTTTCGGGTTTTCATCCGTGCCTTTTTTGCTTATGGACATACCGTTTTTTTATATATATTTTTTTATTCTTTTTTTTCTCGTCAGCCTAAGGATGCTGCGACAGTAGTTTAAAGATGTTTCGGTCCGCTGTTAGTTTAAGGATGTTTCGGTCCGTCATGGAGAAGGCCGGCTACTGCTTATAAAGCTTGAACTTAGGCAGATAGCGAGCGGACATAGTCGTCGTCATTTACCATTGACCTAGGCGGTGGCTCATTAAGCATGGTATTTCTTTAGGAAGCGACCGTTTATTGGCCTGAAAGGCCTTTCACCGTGCATGTCCATGTGTAGATAGGCCCCACCCTGGTAGACCTTATCTATGATGTACGGGCCTTCATAGTTTGGCTCGAATTTTCCTCGCTTGGCGCGATTGGGGATCATAGGCCTTTTGACCACTAGCACAAGTTCGTCTTGGCGGAATGTCCTCGGTCGGGTTAATCTTTCATATGAGCGCGTCATCTTTGCTTTATAAGCTTCCAGATTCTGTTGCGCTGTGAGCCGGGTTTCATCAAGGGCATCAAGCTCCTCAAGCCGAAGGTGAGCATTTTCTTCATCCGTTAGCTCGTAGTGGACCGCCACTCGTAGAGAGGGTAGCTCTATCTCGAGGGGGAGTACTGCTTCTGTACCGAACACCAACGCGTACGACATTGTGTTCGTGGCCGTCTTGAACGTAGTTCGATATGCCCAGAGAGCTTCTTGCAGTCTCTCGTGCCAGTCTTTCTTATTTCGGGACACTGTCTTCTTCATAATCTTTGTTAAGGTCTTATTGAAGGCCTCAGCTAGACCGTTAGCTCGCGGATTATAAACCGAGGAATATCTCCAGTCTTTATTGTGCTGTTGCGCGAAGCGACTGATCTTGTGGCTTCTGTAAGCTGGCCCGTTATCGGAGATGATCCGTCGTGGAGTTCCAAACCGATATATGACGTGCGTCTTGAAGAAATGGAGGATATTCTCCGTCTTCACTTCCCTCAGCGGTACTGCCTCCGCCCATTTGGAGAAGTAATCAGTCGTCGCCAGGATGAAACGATGTCCTCTGGACGATGCTGGTTCGATGGGGCCGATTATATCAGTTCCCCACATTTCGAACGGCCAGCTAGCCACCGTTAGATGTAATGGATTTGGATGCTGGTGGATGAAGTCCCCATGGATTTGGCATGAGTGGCATTGCTTCGCATATTCGAGGCAGTCCTGAATCATCGTGGGCCAGTAGTAACCCATCCGTTTGATCTTCAACTTCATCTTCGGGCCCGCTTGGTGAGAACCACAGAGTCCGTCATGAACTTCTTGAACGACCCTTTCCGCTTCGTCAGGCCCTAGGCATCTCAGCCACAAAGAATCAAACGACCTCTTGTATAGAGTATCATTGACGAAGGCGAAAGACAGATCTCGTTTCATGAGCTGATGTCTTGTGGACGCATCTTCGGGCATTCGATGGGACTTAAAGTAGTCTATGAAGACTTTCTTCCAGTCCTCAGCCTTTTCTCGTTCTTTTGTTTATAAGGTCGTCTGTTCGGTCGCTCCTTTTTCTTCGGATGATTCCGGAGATATTTCTGCTGGGGCAAGCACCCGACGGCTTTGTACCATGATTCTAACGTCATCGAGGTTCTCATCAGCCAGTTCGTTAGCAAGTTTGGCCAACGCATCTGCTTTGCTGTTTTCCGCACGCGGTATGTTTTCCAACGTATAAGAAGGAATTTGGGTCAACAGTTGTTGCACCTTTTCACCGTATTTCACCAACTCCGGTTTGCATGTTTGGTAGTCGCCATTTACTTGACTAACGACCAGTTGAGAATCTCCGTATATGAGGAGGTTTTCAATTCCCATGTCGATGGCGATCTCAAGGCCTGCTATCAGAGCTTCGTATTCGGCTTCATTGTTTGTCCTCGGCTCTGTTAGGGAGAAGGCAAAACGCATTATCCCACCTTGTGGAGTTACAAAGATGAGTCCTACCCCCGATTTGATTATAGAGGTACTTTGTTTGCGCTTCTTCACGGAAGATGCTCCATCGAAATAAAGCTCCCATCGGGTATCACCACTGTCGATCGCATCAAACGCATGTTCGTCTAGAAGTTCGCAATTCAGAGGAGAATCGGCGGGTATCGGATGTTCAGCGAGGAAGTCGGCGATGGCCTGGCCTTTCACTGCCTTGAGAGGTTGATACGTTATCGAGAACTCCATCAAGAGCAAGGCCCATTTAGCGAGTCGCCCCGTCAATATGGCCTTTGACATTAAATATTTAAGGGGGTCCACCTTTGAAATGAGACGGACTTCATGCGCCAGCGCATAGTGACTGAGCTTTGTTATCGCAAAGATCAACGCCAGGCAGTGTTTTTCAATGGGGGAGTAGTTGCTTTCTGCCCCCAGCAGAACTCGACTTAAGTAGTAGAGTGCTCTTTCCTTCCCTTGATCGTTCTCTTGTGCCCATAGTGCGCCTAAGGAGCCTTTGAGAGCGGTTGTATAAAGAATGAGAGGCTTTCCCTTAACCGGAGCAGCCAACACTGGCGGGTTCTGCAGGTACTGCTTGATCTCGTCCAGTGCGCCTTGGCATTTGTGATCCCAAACGAATGGAGTTCCCTCTTCATCAGGTGACTGTAAGGGCGGCACTTGCCAGAAAGGTTGGCTATAAATCGCCGAATATATGCGAGCTTTCCTTGGAGAGACCGTAACTGTTTGAGAGTTCTTGGCGGAGGCATTTCCATGATCGCCTTGATCTTGGACGGATCTATCTCGATACCTCGGTGTCGGACGATGAATCCCAGGAATTTGCCTGAAGAAACTCCGAATGCACACTTGAGAGGGTTCATCTTCAAGTTGTATTGCCGAAGGCGTTGAAATACGGTCTTCAAATGCTTGAGATGTTCCTCGTATGATTTTCTTTTAACCACGAGATCGTCGATATAGCATTCGATGATTTCGTGTATAAGGTCATCGAAGATCTTCGTCATGGCCCTTTGGTAGGTGGCACCGGCATTCTTTAAACCGAAGGGCATCACCCTGTAGCAGAATATACCCAGAGGAGTCCTGAAGGCGGTGTGCTTCTGGTCTTCTGGATGCATTTTTATCTGATTATATTCTGACGAGCCGTCCATGAAGGAGAAAACCTCGTGAGTGGACGTATTGTCTATCATCAGTTCGGTGACTGGCACCGGGAAATCGTCCTTCGGGCAAGCTTTATTAAGATCCTGGAAGTCTACGCATATGCGCACTGTCCCATTTTTCTTCATCACCGGGACGATGTTGGCGATCCATTCAGGGTATTGAACTTCCTGGATGAAGCCAGAGTCGATCAGCTTCTTGACCTCGGCGTTGATACTCATCTAAAGCTCGAGCCGCATTCTTCTCAGCGCCTGTTTGACTGGTTTGACGTCCGGAGATATCGCCAATCTATGCACAGCAATTTCTGGATCTAGTCCTGGAATTTCAGAATTGTTCCACGCGAAGCAATCTCTATGCTGTAGAAGCACGTCCTTTAACACAGCCACCCTTTCTTCAGATAGCAGCTCGCTAATGAATGTCGGTCGCGGGTCATTCTCCGTTCCCAACTCAATTTTCTTAAGGTTATCTGCAGTGGTATGGATTCCATCTTCCAGTTCTTTTGGCGCTGGTGGGAATTCTGAGATTACCTCGTCGTTGCTGTTTTCGAAGCACCACGGAAGGTCATCCATGTTCTCGGGCTCTTCTTTTGATGTCGTTATCATGTGACAAGTACGAATTCGCTTCCAATCCCAATGTGGAACTGGTTCTTCTTCCGTGGCCTTGGGTTCGTGCTTCTGTGGCGGCGCTACCCTCCAGTTGTCGGACAGAGCGAACCAGCCAAGCTGGTACTGATCTTCAACCCAATTTTGGAAGGTGAAGCAGTCTTCGAGAGGATGCCCTACCACTCGATGATAAGAGCAATAGTCTGGGTGTGAGACCTCGCTTGCTTATTCGGGGTATTTAGACTCCGGCAGTGTAAGCATTTGATGTTTTAAAGCGAGGTCAAGTATTTTCTTCGTCTTGTCCCGAGGAAAAGAGTACGCCCGACCCATTTTTCTTATGAGGGATAGATCGGAACCGCTCGATTTTCGCTCGTGTGGCCTCTTAGCCCCACTTTGTTGCTTTTGAGCGCCTTTTCGCATTTCGACTTGTTTCTGCCTTTGCGTCGAGCCTTCTTTATAACAGGTTGGCAAGGAGTGGCATCTTCATCTTTCACGGCTTGTTAGAGAAGGCGCTGCGTTTTGGCTTTCTCGTAGATGACCATTTCGCGGTTGTGATCGTCCCGGACTTTTTGACCCGCTTCCCTTATAAGCTTGTCCATTTGTTCTTCGAACGACGGACTGGGCTCTTTTGCATCTGGAACTTTCACTGGCTCAGGATTAGCGTCCTCCCATTGAGCATCCGCTTCTTCATCGAAGTCATACATGACATAGCAGCTGTTTAGTGGCTCTCGTTTCTTTGACCGGATGTATCCAAGTCCTTTTGTCTCCATTCTTCCATTAGGCAGTTTGCGTTGAGTCCCGGGAAAGTTCCAGACTTTGTCATAGAACTTGGATTTTCGAACGGTCTGCTTGAAGGATGTCCCCTGGCGTTTCAGCAGCTTTTTCAAACCTTCCGTATAATATTTGGGAAGACGTATAGGCTGAAGCCTGTCGAGCGTAGGATCCGCGCCATGCCAGATTTCTTTCTCCACTTTGTTTTCTTCAGAGCGGTAGAATAGAATTTCCTTCTCACCTTCTCGCCTGGGAGAGATATAGAACGTTTGCAGCTCCTCTACACTGTCGGTATCGAGTGCATCCAGTTCTTTATAATGTTTGAGCGGTACCATGGCGACTTGTAGACTTTGTTCTTCATGAGCGAACGTTCGTATTGAAGGTCGAGCAAAGAATACAGCATGGATCTCATCTTCCGAGTCGCTACCAAAGATTAATGTAGAAGCGGACGGTCCTGGCTTGTTGTGTTGGGGCGGACCCGAATAAACTATCTCCTCTTCCTCCTCGGTATCACTGCCGAAGACAGGGATGGTGGCGTTAGCTTTGTTCTCCGGCTTGTGACACTTTTCCGTGTCTTCGAAACTCGGTAAGAAGTATTTGGCATCTTTATATTTGCGAACTTCGTTCACGGAAAACGGATTCAGTTCTCCCGTTACGGTATACTCGAGACCATCCCTAAAATATTTCATACACTGATGCTGTGTAGAAGGGATGATGTTGTACTCGTGTAACCATGGTCGGCCGAGCAGAGCATTGTAGCATGTCTTGGCATCTATGACATGGAATTTAATGTCCGTGACGAGCAGCCCAAAGCGTAGCGTTAGTATCACAGATCCAAGAGTTTTTGATGATTGGAAATCGAACCCGGAGATGGTGATCTTGTCTCGAGCGAGGTGTTGGACGCTCATGCAAATTTCCTTTAACACCCGCACATTGAGGAGATTAACAGACGATCCGTTATCGATCAGGATTTTGCCTATCTTTATATCATGGCAGTATCCTGAGACGTAGAGGGGGCGATTGTGTTCGCACGTCCCGAGGAGAAGGTCTTCATCGCCAAAAGTGACACCGGCCGTGCGCACTTCCTCCAATTCATCCTTCATCTTTTCTTCAGCCAGGAAAGCTTGGAACTGCTCCGGGTCTTGTAGTGCCTTAATTAATGAATCTCTCGCCTCCTTTGATAGCAAAAGGGCGTCAAGAATGCTGAGCTGTGATAGTAGCTTCCTCAGATGCGCTAAGACGTTGTAATCCACCTTATTCCTTTTTGGCAGATCCTTGGCACTTAGCTCCTCCACCACTTGGTCATCTAAGACGATATCTTCAGAGACCTTTTCTTTCCCTTTATCTTTTCTGTTTGAGGGTCCGAGATTCTTTTCAGGCAGCGTCTGATTCCGCAGCCGGATATTTTCGCAGACCTTCGGCTCTTCTTCTTTTCCCGAAGTGGACTCTTTAAAGAGAGGGGCAAGTTCCAGCTCTTCATCAGAATCGCTCTCGAACGTACGCACTTGTGACCCGCCGGTGTTAATCATGCGACAATCGCCAGTAGTTCTTTTAAGCCCTTCGGTCGTATTTCTTCGCTCCCGACGAGTTTTGCGTTTCTCCCGCTTAAAGTGTTGTCGATGAGCAACGTATCCTTGCCACCATCTATCGAAAGCTTTGCACTCTTTAGTGGGGTGAGAAACGTTCTGATGATATAAGCAATAGGACGGGTGCATTTCTATTTCACCGGTGAGGCTTCCTTCAGAGGATGGTAGCTTCATGCCCATTGATATGGCCTTAGCGAACCTTTTCCTCATCTTGAATTGGCTTTTGTCGGTAGTGGAGGTATTTTGCTCCAGCGGGATCGTCTCAGCTCTTTCATCAAGTCGCTGGCGCTTGGCCCTTTCAAATATGGCCGCTTCGTGTTCTCGATCAGCTTTACTTTTCAACCGAGCTTCATTGAGGAATGCGTCAATTACTTCATCCGATGGCCCCAGAATTTTTGATTTGGTATCTGCCCCCAGCGTTTCAGTACAAGGAGTTTCCTCATCATCCATGAACGAATGGGAAATCACATGACAGCTCGCCACATATTCTTCAGATTCACTAAATGAACTTTCTCCCTCATCTTTCTCTTGAAAGACATGATTGAGGAACTCTTGGAGTGTAATGGGAGTCCATGCCTTCTGGTTGTATTCTTCCAGCACGTCAATTTGTATTTGCAAGTCCGTGCGCTTGTCGCCAGGCTTCACGGGCTTCTTTGAATTCTTTTTCTTCTTCTTCGAAGATTTTGACGGCTGGTTGCGAGTGCTTGAGTCACCACCATCGATTTTTGGGGTTGGACATGGCTTCAACATCCCTTTAATGACCTGCGGTTCCAACGGGTTCTTCCACCTAATCGCTGGACATGTCTGAAGATCGTTTAGCATCCTTTTTGTCTTGGCTAATAATACAACCTCCCAAGGAGCTTCTTCAACGACGGAGCATGTTGCCCCCGGCGTATTCGTCCCCTTAGAGGTGTGGGGCTGCGGGGGATTCACCTTCCATTTGTCATATAACGCGAATTTGCCCTGTCGGTACTGGTTTTCAAGCCAATTTTTGAAAACGTACCAATCTTCGATCGGATGGCCCAGTACTCGATGATAAGGACAATAGTTGGGCTCATTGACATCACTTGGTTGCAGCGGACGTTTCAGATCTGGCAGATTTATGAGTCGGTTGCGCAATGCCAGCTCGAATAACCTTTTCGTTTTATCGCGGGGAAAAGAGTAAGAACGTCCTAGCCTCTCCTCAAGGGCTACGTACGGACGCATATTATTTTGACGAACAACCGGTTTCGAGTCGCTCGGTTGTTGTTGAGCATTAGCGACCACAATTGCTTTTCCTTTCCCTTTGTCATTTCGGGAGTCCGGCTTTGGAAGAGGGGGTTTATGGCCCATCTGATCCATTTGCGCTAGCTTGTCAATCAAGGCTTGGAAGGTAGTCGGCTTGAAAAACATCATAAATTGCGAGATGGTTGCTTGCGGATCAAGGGTTCCCACAAACATACACACCGCGGGAGCTTCTTCAATGCGCTGCTCGCACTTCGACCATAAGTTCCGCCATCGTATAGCGTACTGAACCCACGTCTCGCCTGGCTTTACCCTGGCGTTAATCAGTGCCGTCATCGGGGTGCGTTCATTGGCGCTTGCAAAACGCCGAGTAAACAGCAGCTCCATCTATGCGAAGGTCTTGATAGAGTCGTTCGGGAGTTCAGAGTACCATTCGAACGCCGTATCTGATAAACTTCCAACAAACTGGCGAAGCAAAAGCTTGTCATCACCGCCAGTGTTGCCGCAGAGTGCCCTGAACTGGGCAACATGCTGGTGAGGATTGCCCGTCCTCTTGTAGACATGGAACTTGGGAGTTGTGTAACCCGGCGGGTACTTGATTTGATCGTACCAACTTGGATATGGCCGTCCTGTTTTTACGACCTGGCCGGCTACTTCGGTTGCATGATGAACCCGTATTTGTTGGGCTATGTACCCGTCCAAATCAGCTTTGGAGATTGTATCCTCTTTAGCCGTTGACAGAGCTGGCGGAGGATTTGATGTCTCTCCCCTATCGTCTCCAAGGACGATCGGGGGCTCTTCAGCCGGAGGATCTTGTTATATCATCATCCCTATCATGTCTTGGAAGAGGAGGCCCATACGCTGTATGTTGGCTGCTTGTTCAGCAGCCTCTATGTCCTTCTTCTCCAATATTCGACGAAGGAATTCGGCATCGGTTTCTTCCTCCTGGCGTTCATCCGAGGATGTTTCAGGATTTTCTTTTGGCCCTGTAAGTGCGGCCATAGTGTTCATCATCTCTTGGAGCTTCTGCTGCTGCTCCTGTGCCTTGGTCACTGATCGCGTAAGTGGTCGATGACCCGTAGATATGCGACTGTCCTCTTTACCAGACGCCACATATACGGTATGAACTACAATGCCCCCTGACTTAGGGCGTTTGGGTTCACTACCTCTGATATTTGTCACCGGCACGAGGGTTTTCTCCGGCCTTCTTCTTTTGTGGGTCGTTGAAGTTGAAGGGGCTGTTGGAGTGGGCACCCTAGCGACTGTCATCCTTTCCTGACTGATCGGACGGTCCCTTTCTTTTTCCACTTTCGCCTTTTTCTGTTGACGAGAGCGATCTGGGTCAATTATGGAGTCTTGAACTTTTTGCCAAACTTTATAAATCTTTGAGGATAGCCGTTGAGGGGGCTGTTCCTGTTTTGTTTCCGGAACTCTCTCCGCAGGTGGAGGAGATCTTTTCAGTGTAGCGGTTGGAGAGTTCTTACGTACCCTCCTCAGCAGTTCAAAGCTGTTCCCAGTTGGAACAACAGCGTTGACTTCCACCACTGGAGCCGGTGGAGTTAGCCCTGAGGGGGAGTTGCCCCCTGCCTTCCTCACTCGTCGCCAATGGCGACGTCGAGCACGACGAGCCGTTGGGACTGGCTCGGAGATAGAGATAGCTTCTTTTTGCCCCCTGTCTGAATGAGGCGCCGCCGGTGTTAACCTCTTAAAGACTGAGGTTGTCTTTTGAGGGGTGATATCCAATCTGTCAAAGACAGATCTTCGTGCAGGGGCAGGAGCAGGAATCGTCAGTATTGAAAAGACTGACTCTTTGACAGGAGAAGCCGCCTTAACGACTTCCGGAGCAGCGGCCGTTGTCCTCCTTGGGACAGCCATTTCAGAGTTCCTGGGCTTCTTAGCGGGCCCTTCAGAATTTTGATCCAGCCTCGCAAAGACAGAGGCTGTTGGCTTGATAGTGGGCGACCCGTTGACAGGGGCCGTTGTGGCAGTGAGCCGGTCGAAGACCGTCTTCTTGTTCGGTTCGGGCATTGGCATAGTGAAGCGTGCAGGCGGGATCATGGTCCCGAAAAACAGGCCAGTGGTGGCCTGGGCCACCTGTTCTATCGGCATGGCGAGGATGGAGGCCGCTTGAGGCCTATATGCTACACCTTCAGGTGAGGTGGAGCGTCCGTTGCAGTGGCACTTCGAGCAGTTCGAGCAGTGAGAGGCCATTGATGCTTGATTTCTGCATCAGGCAAAAGACCAAATCTTAGTAACTTGAAACCCAAAGGCAACTATTAACAAACCGCGATTCGTTCGCGAAGACGACACACAAAGTGTGGAGTGGAAAGAGGAAAAGGTCCCACCGGGCATGCCAGAATCTGTTCCCCTCCAAATGGCGACGACGACGACGTGAGGACGTCTTGCCTGAGATTCGGGGCAGATGCTAATTGGTTTTATCCGTCTACCTCTCCGAAGATGCCAAGTTGATTTATGGCACCGTGTATCGGAGGTTTAGACGGATGCGGCCGATGTAGCAGACTTCGTCAGATTCCCCTTCGCTAGAGGGGTTTTGATTGTGGGGATGCTCTTCCCTGCAGGCGCAAGCCCCTGCAGTTAATTACGCTACCGCATCGCGGTAACAACTTTCTCCTTCTCCAGAATTTCACTTCGTGTCGTGTGTGTTTGTTTTGTTTGTGGTTGCCCGTGGATTGTATACGGAGATTGAGTAATGCCGTCGCCCGTAGGACGTGGATTAGTCCAAATCCGTATTTACTTAGATTTGGGTTTGGTGTTTTTAGTTTAAGGATACGTTATCCGTATTGAGGCTAAGATCAACTTAAACGTCCGTTAAGGATACGTTAGTCCTGTTTTAGACTAAGATCGACTTAACGTGGTGATCCATTTAATATATAGCCGTCGGGACTCGTCACCTCTCTGACGACGTTGTGGATTACAACGACAGGTGTCAGAGGAGTTCGGAGATGTACCCTTGAACCAAAGTTGATTATGGAATATGTAGTCTGTTGAAATGCTTAAGGATATGTTAGCCGTATTTGGGGCTAAGATCTACTTAAACAGGATCGTTTAGATCCAACAGAAGAGCGTTTAGGGGGCTCTACTGTTCCAGTTTAGGGACATAGTGTTCCATGTTCCAGTTTTAGGGACGTGGTGGTCCATGTTCCAGTTTAGGGACGTGGTGGTCCATCATTAGTTTAAGGACGTTTCGGTCCAATATTAGTTTAAGGACGTTACGGTCCAACATTAGTTTAAGGACGTTTCGGTCCATTGCCAGTTTAGGGACGTGGTGGTCTATGTTCCAGTTTAGGGACGTGGTGGTCCGCGTTCCAGTTTAGGGGCGTGGTGGTCTTTGTTCCAGTTTAGGGACGTGGTGGTCCGCTATTAGTTTAAGAACGTTTCGGTCTAATATTAGTTTAAAGACGTTACGGTCCAACATTAGTTTAAGGACGTTTCTGTCCAATATTAGTTTAAGGACGTTACGGTCCAACATTAGTTTAAGGACATTACGGTCCACGAGTTTAAGGACCCCGCAGTCCATTTTGATGTGTGGTCGTCGGGACCTGTCACCTCTCTGACGTCGTTGAAGGATTACAACGATGGGTGTCAGAGGAGTTCGGAGATGTACCCTCGAACCGGTCGTAAATTGATTTAGGGAGCAGCCGTGCTCAGTCAATTTAATTTGAGGACTTACGGCCATGATTGGGCTAAGTCCAGTTGAAAAATGTTCAACGTTTTTATTTATCTTTGACCTATTAGGCCTATGCTAGGGCTTTGCCCCTGCTAGGCCTTTTTTGTTTGGGCTCTGTCCCTTTGTAAATGATGCAGAGCATCTGTTTTGGTTTGGGCTCTGCCCTTTTTAAAATAATGCATTGCATTTATTTGGTCCATTAGGCCTTTGATTGGGCTCTGCCCTTTAATAATGCATTGCATTAGATACCCTGACAATGCCCCACATGGCTTATCAGGTGCTTTGCGCAATTAATGAGCGTGAGCGCTCTTGGAGGTGACACGTGTCACGTTTTGGTGAGCGCAAGCGCAACAGCGCAGTGCGCTGCGTTAGTTCGCTGCGCTGCTGCACTGCTGACACGTGGCGCTTCCTGGCGGTTTGCGCAATGCGCAGTTTTGGCAAGTGTTAGGCACTGTTCTTATTCTTTTGGATCAATTTCAAATCAAAGAAAACAAGTTTTTTCTTGTTTTTTAAAGAACCAGTGGTTCATATAAGGTGCAAGGCATTGTTATCTTGAGAATCTTTTAGATTCAGAACCAATAGTTCATAAAAAGAAGTGCAAGGCACTGTTTTTTATTTATTATTTTTCTTTTCATTAGAGATCCTTGATCTTGCTCTCAGATCAATGATCTGTTCATAAGAGAATTTTCTCTTTTTCTAAAGGTTTTTACCTTTTTCTTTGTTCTTGAGGATTTCTCTCCAATTCTTCAGAGTTTTCTCTGTTTAATTTTTCACAAAATGTTCATCTCCTTTGAATTGAGGTCTGGGGTCCTTTTTATAGTGCCCATAAATTAGTTAAATTTGTTAAAGAGATCTTTCTCTGAGTGATTTGGGGAATTTTCCCCACCGTTGGATCTTTGATCCAAAGGCCTCTGTTTTACAGAAGAAAATCTTCTTGTTTTAACAAGAACTGAAAAGATTTCTTTAAAATCTCAATTCTATTTAGCGCAAACGCCTCAGTGCGCAGACACGTGTCGTGTCGCGCAGCGCAGTGTTTGCGCAGCTGTGCTTGCGCAGCTGCGCAGACACGTGTCGCGCAGCGCAGCGTTTGCGCAGCTGTGCTTGCGCAGCTGCGCAGACACGTGTCGCGCAGCGCAGCGCAGCGCTTGCGCTGTTGTGCTTGCGCAACTGCGTAGACACGTGTCGCGCAGCGCCTGCGCAATTGAAACGTTGCTTCCTTTACTTTTTTGTTTTAAAAGAGCCTTGATATGATTGGACGCACTGCCTCGGGCGCTGTGCTGATGCATCAACTTCTGACACGTTGCGCATTGCGCGCAGCGCACGGGATTTGAAGCGTTGCTTCACAATTTGAATTTTTGAAATTCAAACAGAGCCTTCCTCTGATTGGGGGAAACAGACAATCTCAACATTCGTCGCAATATTGTAGACACAGTGTCAACAAACGAAGTGAAGGAAGATCCCTAGATTTAGGGTCTCGACGTCAACATCGACAACTTAGATATCAATACCGGCGTTCTTCGTCTCTCCAACCAGATGCAGACATGACGTCAACAACCGACCTCAGAGTCGCAATGAAACGGAGCCACGGCATAGTCCCTAGTTCCAAATCTTAACGGCAATATCTACAGCCTAAGAACCAACAACGGTGTGCCTCCTCATTCCAGCAGGACACAGGTGCTACACCATCAATCGGACCCACGGTAAAGTCCCTAGTTCCAAGACTATACGGTCCACAGACAACCTAGAGTCAACCAATGACTTCCCCACCAGAGCAACGCTCCGTCTCGGAAACAAGTCAACCAATGACCTCCCCGCCGGATCAACGCTCCGTCTCGGAAACAAGTCAACCAACCCCCAAGGAAATTAGCGTCCTTGGCAACTTCCTCGATTCAGGGAAATCAGCGTCCTTGATGAGGGCACCTTGATTCGCGTTGGCCCGCAGAGAAATCAACGTCTTTGCAGGAATACATTGATTCGTCGCACCCCCAAGGAAATCAGTGTCCTTGGCAACTTCCTCGATTCAGGGAAATCAGCCTCCTTGACGAGGGCACCTTGATTCGTGTCGGCCCGCAGAGAAATCAGCGTCTTTGCAGGAATACATCGATTCGTCTCAACCCCAAGAAAATCAGTGTCCTTGGCAACTTCCTCAATTCAGGGAAATCAACGCCCTTGACGAGAGCACCTTAATTCGCGTCGACCCGCAGAGAAATCAGCGTCTTTGCAAGAATACGTCGAATCGTCTCAACCCCAGGGAAATCAGTGTCCTTGACGAGAGCATCTCAATTCGCGTCGACCTGCAGAGAAATCAGTGTCTTTGCAGGAATACCCCGATTCGTCTCAACCCCAGGGAAATCAGTGTCCTTGGCAAAAACCTCGATTCAGGGAAATCCGCATACTTGACGAGAGCACCTCGATTCACATCGACCTGCAAGGAAATTAGTGTCTTTGCAGGAATACCTCGATTCGTTTCAACTCCGAGGAAATCAGTGTCCTTGGCAAATACCTCGATTCAGGGAAATCAGCGTCCTTGATGAGAACATCTTGATTCGCGCCGACCCGCAGAGAAATCAGTGTCTTTGCAGGAATATACAATGTCAGCAAAGCGGAGCCGCGGCAAAGTTCCCAGTTCCATGACTCGGCGGTGCACAAACAAACCGAAGTCAACCCTCGACCTCCCTGTTGAAGCAATGCTTTGACTCGGGAGTAGGTCAACTCATCAATCACTTACGAGTCCTCACAACTCGTAAGGGAGTAAATTCTCTTGTGAGATCTTTACGACTCTCAAGAGAAAACACACTTAGGAATCCTCATGATTCCTAAGGAGAAAATTACGCCTACGGGATCCTCTCGACCGGTAGGGAGAAAATTCTTTATGAGACCCTCACGGCTCATAAAGTTGAAAAGTCTTAGGTGACAGATCCTAACCCTATTTTCTAAGCCATCATTACTTTACAAAAAGCATAAGATTGACAGTTATATACTATCTACGGACCACACTTGTTAAAATCACATGGCAAACGACACAGCGAGAAAGAAGAAAGCAGAGAAATGACATAAGACATTATGAAGAACGTGTATCTTTTATTCATGAATTTGATTGAGTACAAAATACATCGTGTTAAAGAATAAAAGAAACAAATACATTTTATTCACAATTAAAAATGATACAAAATTTTCATTGAGAAGGAAGCGTTTTCAACAAATCCGCAAGCTGCTCTCGCACTTCTTTCAGTGCCTTCTCATGATCAGCCGCCGCGGCTAGCTCCGCTTCGATTCGAGTCCTTTGCTGCACACATGATGAAATCTTCTCATCAATTTCCCATTGCGTAGCTTCGCGACTCTGCGTAACCCGCTCAATAGAGTCGAGCTTCCATCTCAATACAAGCCTGTCCGAGATACATCGCTGCAAGGTATCAAAGGCGGCTCTCAGTTGTGCGACGTTCGCTTCGACCTGGGCGCGCAACTGGATAGAATTAGCGGAAGCCTCCTCGCATTCCTTCCGCCTCAAGGTCGCTTCTTGTTCGAAATGGCGCAGGAAGGATGCACTCTGCTCGACCCATGCGGCCCGCTGGGAGTTCAAAGCTTGAGTCTCAGGGGCAAGATGTATAAGTTCAAGCTGATGCAGGCAGGCCTCGATCTTCCTGCAGTGACTAACCCAAGACTCGACGACGCCTTCATTATGGAAATTTACAAGCGTCGCCAGCATCAGATTGACCTCGGCAGCGAAATCTGCGGCAGATGTAGGAGCTTCCGCGTCAAGCTCCTCGATGTATTCGCTCAACATGCGCAGACTCATCACAGCACCCTTTGAGGATGGACGTCTGGAGAAGGGGCCTGCCGGCATCATAAGGTGAGATTCGAAAGAGGCCGGAGTTGAAGCAACCGCTGCAAAACAAGTCATAATCAGATGACGGATCTAGAAATATAAGAGATTCACGAAAAATGGAATTTACTAATACCAGCTGCAGCAGGTGGCAAAGCCGGGAGGACCGGTGGCGCAACTGATCTCACATTTCCTCCTTCAATCTGTAGCACTGCAATCAGGGAAAAGAAGAATCAGAAATAATTTCATTATCGGTAAAAGAAAGAGCATTAATTGAAATCTATATTCACCACCGCCGCTGGATGAAGCAATCTCCGACGGGAAGGAGAAGTGGGGATGCAGCACCTGGTACAGGTGGTCAAAAAGGACTCCTGCAAAACCGCGAAAACGCAACGTCAGTACATAAATTATGCAGCCTAAAGATAAGACTGGTGGGTCACAAATCCATACCTTCCAGCATCTGCGACGGGGCGAGAGAAGGAAGAGAAGTGGTCACCGTCAGAGCGGTAACTGACGGCGCTCCATCGGGTAACGCGGCATCAGCACTAGCTGCACCTGCGTTAGAAAAAAGATAAGCCCTGTCAGGCAGGATTGCAGAATAAAAAGAAGGACGGTAACCCAAAATTTACCTGATGAGTCGCCAGCCGGAGCCGTGACGAGGGCGTCACTTGATGCAACGGTGGCGTCCCCCTCCTCCATTAGGGTGGCCTCACCTCCCATTGCCTCATCCTCTGACTCCACAGGAACCGTCGTCACGCTCGCGAGGCCGGGAGACGACAAGGAACCATAAGCAGGGAGAGCGATGATCGGAGCGGTGCCCGACTCTTGAGAAAGAGCGGCCATCTCGTGCTCAGCGATCATGCCCGTTTTGCCTGTTACCACCTCGGGCTCAGTGGTCGTAGCCGCTTCATCCACGGCTGCCTCAGGCTCGGCCGTAGCAGCCGTCTCATCCGCTACCACCTCGGGCTCAGCGGTTGCGGCCGTCTCGTCCACCGCTTCCATAGGCTCGTCCGTAGCAGCCATTTCATCCACTGCTGCCTCAGGCTTGGCCGTAGCAGCCGTCTCACCCGCCGCCCCCTCAGGCTCGGCATTGGCAGCCATCTCGGGCAAAGCAGTTGTGACTGTCTCGTCAGCCACTATCTCGGGCCTGGCAACCCCGGCTACATCGCCTACCGTCTCCTCGGGTTCAGCCGCTACCTCCTCCACCGTCCCCTCAGGCTCGACAGTCGCCGCCACTCCTTCAGTAAGACTAGGCCCTGCAGGACAAGATATATAAGAATCGATAGTTTTCAAACTTTGACAACAAAGCCTCAAAAAACACATTACCTGAGGCGGATTTACCGTTGGCTTCCCGAGCAGTCGCCTTGTCTCTGAGTCATTCCTCCTCCTCGAAGGTTTTGAGGGAAGCAGCGATGGCTTCTTCGGTAGAAATGCTTGATAAAGAAGGAAAAGCGTTTGTTAAAAACAATGATAGAGATACGATGCAATGGCGAAAAATACAACTAGTGATTACCTGATTGCACGAGTTTAGCCAACCACACGTCGCGCCTTGCCAATCGCTCAGAAGTTGCGATGGCGGCCGCCAGATCAGTGTCGTCTGGCGGCATAAATAAGCCCTCGTTGGTCCCGTACTCACTCAAGCCCTCGCTGTAAGGAGCATGAGGTTCCTGACCAAATGCAACGTCAGCAGAGAGGATCGACTTCTTCTTCCTCTTCTGCACGCGAACTCCGGTCACACCCAAAATCAGCTTACGCTTTATGGGCACCTTGGGACGGTGGGTCCCGATGTCCGAGCCCACACCGGATTCGGGCGAAACCACATTTACCGTCTCCACGGGAGCACGGGGCGCTGAGGGCACGTCTACAGGATCACGGGGCAATCCATGCGGGGGGCTTAGCACACGTGGAGGCTCATCTCCAGCATCTCCTCTTAGTGGAGGAGGGACATGGGTCCTTCACTTTAGGGGGACGTTGCGATCGCTGGCGGGGGGCGCACCCTTGCGATCAAGCAGCAGCCGCTTCTCTTCCCTGATGACGGCGCCCATCGCGTGCTGATACCAGGCCCCGTATACGTTGAGGGCCCTTGGAATGCAAGTCGGCTCACTAATAAAGAAGTGGGAGCCCGTATTTAGCCGCATAAAATGATGTAGCGCACTCCGTATCTCCTCTCTGGTGGCCATAGGCTCTTCCAAAAACGCCTCCAGTGGGACCTCCTGGTTATAACTTAGTTGTTGGGCGAAATGATGGGGGTTGTACCTTATAAAAAGCGCCGCCTCGTTCTGCCTGAACACGAGGAAGCCCGGCCGGATGGAGTATAGATGTAGAATCTCCCGGGCTTTCAATACAGAGGCCCCGTCCTTAAAATTATCGCGCAACGCCAACACCGCCTTGGAGGTCTCCGGGACAATTGTCAGGACCTTGTCTGTGAAAGAAATACCCGCTCCGACCGTACGCGGACAAAGAAGCAGCCCTCTAGCCCCCCGTAGAGGCGGATTCACGATAGAAGCGCCGATCAGTCGCATAACTCTCGGGAGTCTGCACTTCTAGTAAAACGAGGGTCTTTTATGAATACCAAATACCCCAAGCACGTGCATTTCCATCCACGAAGTAAAGTAGTGCATCGGGAAATTGGCGGGTTGCACCCCCGGTTCAGTTGCGTCCGCCGCCATGCTAAGACCATGGTACAGATGGGCCAGCCCGGCAATCCCGATGGCCAATTGTATGCCAGCCACCGTTTGATGTGCTGGATAGAAGACAGATGGCCTCATATAACGAGGGTGCATAGGTAGTGCGAACCAGCACAACCATAACCCCAGAAACCCGAGAAAGAAAGTCTCATCGTCGATGCCCGGAGCGGCGATTTCCGATAAGGGGATGATTGCAGCATCGGGGAGGTAAAAACCCTTTTGATCGGCTTCCAGTGCTGGTCGACGATCTAAGCCAAGGCCGAAGGGGTCGTCAAGCTTGGCAAATTTTTCGCCCCGTTGCGATAGAATCTCTGGTCGAAGAAAGCGGGCAATGAAGTCTGCGAAACTAACTCCCCGACCTCCCGATTCCAAGTAAAGACTTTCATACATATTCAGCACCTTTACCAGACTCGGAAACTGGTGCTGAATAGCGTTCTCCGGCGTTAAGTCCATCACCAACGGCTTGGTGGCAAAAACGTATTCGTCCAGAGGAAGTAGCTCCTCATAGTGCTCCCCCCTCATCGGCAGACCGGAAATCTCAGCAAATTCTTCTAGGGGGATGGAAACTTCCCTGTCCATTAGAAGAAAGGTATGGGTGGGGATGTTCCATTGCTCCACGAACGCCTTAATCCACCATGTCGGAGGAGCAGAGTACTCGAACAGCGAGGCGTAAACTGCGGGGTATAAACCGATCTTCAGCAGGTGCGTCTTCTTCGCTGACAAAATATACCTGGCCCACTGCAAATACCCTGCCGAGTGTCGAGGGGTCAACCCGATATTGTAGGGTTGTCCCCAAGGGCGCGACTCGACCTGGCATATGCGCCGTCCCAAAATATCCACGGTTGCCGACAGCTGCATGGGTATAGCAGCAATCAAAGGTTGAAGAAGACCCTCCGAATTCCAATTTACGACCTCCACGGCATAATTCACCGGGGGTATATCTTCATATGAGATCGATGAGATCGGCTCTGACGGTGTCGCACAAGAGAAGCTTCGGCGACCTTTGATAATTTCGTTGTACCACCTACCCCACAGGTGAAGGTTCAAGTACTCCGGGTTGTAGTCCTTAATGAGAGCAAGAACCTCCCGGTCTACCGGTGCCTCAGGGAATCCTCCCTCTGAACGGAAAAACGGGAACGAGAGATCAGAAGACATGTTTCCTGCAAGAAAAAGCGAAATTCAATTATCAGTATCATAATTTAATTTTAAAATCCCGACGCTTGGTACTTTAAAATTTGTACCACACTGCAATGCAGTGGAGAGGGGACCAAAGGGGGACCCACAAAATCCAGATAACAATACATCAATTAATAAGACAACCTCATCATTAGATGAGACTGTCAATTAATGAAGAAATACTCAAAGAATATTCTCATTAAATAAGAAATCCCTCGATACAAGGAGAAAATCTCCCTTTCAGAGCAAAGCTCTGTAACAGAGTGACACTTGTCAAACTCTGGTCACGAGGGAATAAAATTCCTTAAAGAGCCTAGCTTTGTAATGAAGATGGAAAAATCCATCAAAGAAAATTAATTCCTAAGAATTAAAATTCTGGGATCTTAAAGATCCATAAATGGAAAAACTCTTAAGAGTTCCTCATCAAAAGATCAAAAGATCTATATTGTTAAAAAGAGCAGAGCTCTGACCCATGGGCTAAGAAGCCCTAAGAAAAGATCTATTCAGATCTATGGGTTCTTGAGAGCAAAGCTCTGTTTATGAAACCCCAAAGGGGTTTTCTTTAGATCAAAAGATCTATGAGAGCAAGGCTCTGTTAATTAAAATTAATTTAATTTTTACCTAAAATTTTCTAGAGTTTTAACTCTTGAAGTTCTTAGAAATGAGAGCAAGGCTCTGAGATAAAAATTCTTGAAGATGATAATCATCTGAGGACCAAGGGTCCTATTTATAGGCCCTGAAGCGCCTCCTCAACTTCTGAGTTGATCCAAGGGCTCAGATGTTGCCACCGCTGCACTCACGTGTGCGCCACGTGAGCGCAACGGTGGGGGGGCATTTGTTTCTCCCAATCAGAGCAAAACTCTGTTTGAATTTCAAAATTCAAAAATTGAAGCAACGCTTCAGATTCCTTGCGTTTCGCGCTGCGCGCCACGTGTCAAAAGCAGACACGCCAGAGCCAGGAGCGATGCACCCAAGGCAGCGCACCCCCAATCAGAGCAAAGCTCTGTTTCAAAATTCAAATTTTAAAATGAAGCAACGCTTCAGATCCCTTGCGCTCTGCGCTGCGCGCCACGTGTCAAAAGCAGACATGCCAGCGCCAGGAGCGCTGCGCCCAAGGCAGCGCACCCCCAATCAGAGCAAAGCTCTGTTTCAAAATTCAAATTTTAAAATGAAGCAACGCTTCAGATCCCTTGCGCTCTGCACTGCGCGCCACGTGTCAAACACAGGCGCGCTAGCGCAGTTACGCTGCGCGCCACGTGTCAAACGCAGGCGTGCTAGCGCCAATTGCGCCAGCACTGGAATTTAAATAATAAATTATTAATTAATCAGAATTAAAATTCTGTTCTAGAAAGATCTTTCCAATCTTATTAAAATAAGAAGATTATCTTCTGTAAAACAGAGGCCTTAGGATCAAAGATCCAACGGTGGGGAAATATCCCCAGATCAATCAGAGAAAGATCTCTGTAACTAACTTAACAAATCAATTGGCCCTATATAAAAGCCCCAAGACTTCAAGTCTCATATAGAGAGAACCCTCTGCAAAATTTGAGAAAAAAAACTCAAAGAGAAAGAAAGGCAAGCCTTTGAAGAAAGAAGATCATTCTCTTCATCTTTAAAGGTAAAGAATTTAATTCTTGAAGAATAATGATGAAAACATCTCACAAAAAGAAGAACCGTCTTCTAAAAAGATCAAAAATCTAAGAACAAGATCAAGATCTTCAATAAAAAAGAAAAAAGATCAAAAAGATCTAATTATAAAAGATTAAAAAGAAGTAATTTACTTCATTCACAGATCATTTGATCTATAAAGGCACAGCCTTTTGATGACAACAAGAACTTTGGTTCTTGGATCTTGAGGCAATGCCTCTTTTGAAGAACAGAACAAACAACTTGTTCTTTGATCTTAATTTGATCAAAATACGCTCTGCGCTATTGGACAGTGCATTGCACTAATGAAATGCGCCTTTGCGCTCCTTGGACTGGCGCACATCACCAGAACGCGTCACGTGTCAACCACAGAACAGTTTGCGCTTTGCGCTTTTAAAAGTAGCGCACTGCGCTCTTGGACTGGCGCATTGCACCAGAGCGCGCCACGTGTCACTCACTGGTGCAGCGCACTCAGAAAGTGCAGTGCGCTAACAAACTTGCGCTTAGCGCTGAGCGTGACACGTGTCACCTTCGCATGTGCTAGCGCAATGCGCTCTTTGATTGGCGCAAAGCGCCTGACAAGCCACGTAGCGCACTATCAGACCACTATTTTGCTCCTGATAAATGCTATGCATTTAATTACAGAGCCCAATGCTATGCATTATCAAAAGGGCAGAGCCCAAGTAAAGGCCTAATAGGCAGAACATAAATAAAAATATTAAACATTTTTTTAACTGGACTTAGCCCAATTTTGGCCATAAATTCTCAATTTAAATTGAACTGAGCTCATCTGCTCTTCCAATCAATTTACACCCGGTTCAAGGGTACATCTCTTTACTCCTCTGATATCTGTCGTTGTAATTCCTCAACGTCGTCAGAGAGGTAACGGGTCCCAACAACCGCACACTGCTACGGACTGTGGGGTCCTTAAACTCATGGACTATAACGTCCTTAACCTCGACCGTGATGTCTTAAAACTAATACCGGACTATGATGTCCTTAACCTTGACCGTGATGTCTTAAAACTAATATCGGACTGTGAGGTCCTTAAGCTCATGGACTATGATGCCCTTAACCTCGACCGTGATGTCTTAAAACTAACACTAGACTGTGAGGTCCTTAAACTCACGGACTATGATGTCCTTAACCTTGACCGTGATGTCTTAAAACTAACAATGGACCGTAATGTCCTTAAACTAATTATCGACTGCAATATCACTAAACTAAACAATAGAGCCCAATTACTCTCTTGTCGGATCTAAACGATCTCGTTAAGTTGATCTTAGTCTAAAATTAGACTAACGTGTCCTTAACAAAAGTTTAAGTTGATCTTAACCTCAAATAAGGCTAACGTATCCTTAAACACACACCCCAAACCCAAATCTAAGAAAGATACGGATTTGGACTGGTCCACGCCCTACAGGCGACAGCATAACTTAGTCTCCGTATACAATCCACGGGCAACCAAACACAAAACAAACACCCACGACACGAAGTGACCATATGGAGAAGGAGAAAGTTGTTACCGCGATGCAGTAGCGTAATTAACTGCAGGGGCTTGCACCTGCAGGGAAGAGCGTCCCCACAATCAAAAACCCCTCAAACGAGGGGGAATCTGACGAAGTCTGCTACAACGGCCACATCCGTTTAAACCTTCGATACATGGTGCCATAAATCAACATGGCATCTTCAGAGAGGTGGACGGATAGCACCAATTAGCATCTGCCCCCAGATTCAGGCAAGACATCCAGTCTTCCCGGCTTCCGGCGGGGAACAGTTGTTGTGTAAAAGCAGTGCTCACATTACTCGTAAGGAAAACTTTTTTAGGTACTTAAACTTTTCTCTTCCTAGTGCACAAGTCCTTTAGGATTTTCGGATAAGATAGAACTTGTTGAATAGCATCCAGGAGAGGAATGTTTATGTTAACTTGCTTAAAACTTTCCACAATCTTCTCCATTTGTGGACTTGGTCTGTAGCCCCTTAATCTGTTTGAATAGCATCTACGAGAGGAATGTTTATGTTAACTTGAAAACATTTTCGTCATCGAAAATTTGGGCAGCACATCCTTTGTAATTTTTAACCCGAAAACGGTACAAGAAAATTTAAATATAGGCATCCCCAAGCGGGAGCTAGCTCTTCGCCAATTGGCGGAACAACCACGCAAGATAAAATGAATATACAACGCCGAAGGGTGAGGATCAAAACTCAGAAAGAAAGAAAGAAAACTAAGCCTCAGGAAAACCAGAAAACAATAATACTACAAGAGTGCGACTCTAAGGCCGAATGAATATACAACTGGTTTCTAAATCTATCAATTATACAAGTCTGGTTGATGGAGCTTACTAGATACAATTGAAATAAATAAAAGTACAACAGTGGTCATGATGCAAGTGAACCCACCCACCAAAGCAATCACCCGGAAGGAAGTGGTGTGCCAGCGAAGCCACCATGGAACCTGTACGGCTAAACCTGCAAGAAATTGTGGCACAACGGGGGTGAGTTGCCAACTCGTGAGTAGAAGATATCGCCGAGTAGAAATCGCATGCATGACGTTCTCCTAGGTCATACAATAAAGTACTCAAATATAACACTGGACATCTAGTAGCGGCAGGGTAATAATCTATGCATAGTGTAATACTCAGTACTCGTGTCGGTGTCACTAAGCAGCAACAAGTCATATATCTGATGTATGAATGCATCATGAATGAAATAATCAACCACGAAATCTGGATATATCTAGTATACGAAATTCTTTGTTTTTATGTTAGTAAAACTTATATAATAAAACTGGAACATCATCAGTGAAATCGACAGAAAATCCGTGTCAAGTATCGATACAATATATGTATATCTCAATATCTCACTGTCTCAATAACTCAATATCTCGGGCTCCGTCAGTCCGAATCGGCCCATATCATCAAATTCACGACTACGGTCTGTATCCTTCGGATATCCGCCGTGCCAACTATCATCGGTCGGTAGTTTTCCCCTGCCGGGCTCAACGCCTTTCTATACGACCTTCTTGCCCCGGAATACCACACCGGGTCCACCATGTACCCGCAGACGGTGTATCCCCCTCCTCGAATCGGGTATATGATACAGCTCAAGAACCGAGAAAACTCATGGTGGACGCCATACACATCATATCGCGAGAAAACCGCAACTTGCATTTTTAAAATGATAATGAGTTAATAAAATTCTCGCGGTTTTCCCCCAAATCCTGAAATCTCATGGAAAATCCAAAATCCCAAAATCAAGAGTCAATAAGCAGTGAACATCGGCATAAAGCCCACAGTATTACATACAGAATGAATATATAAATGCATGGGGTATCTAAGTAAGGAATGTAATATCTAAACTAGCATAAGAGAGCAAGCATACTAATAATATATTGAAACTACCAGCTAGCAGGTTATACCAACGAAGTAACGTTTTCTAAAGTGTACATGACATGGCAATTACCGATGATGATGTGTGTGAGCCGGCAAGCAAGTGTACGTGAAACATACGCATCATCGGTAATGGTGCTGGTGTCCTAACAAACGTGGTTCATAATAACTAAAGAAAGCACATGTATAAACATGCAATGCGATGAGAACAACATGAATATAATGGAGAATGAGTAGTAAACGTAACATTGTTGAATATACATATCTATATACGCGTCATACAGTTTTGGTGTTTGAAATAGCACGAATCATGCTTTTTAGAAAAATAGGGGCTACAGTGTTTTTAAGAAAAGATGCGTCCTTTGAAAAATCTGTAGTATCCCTCTGGCTGTCTTTAAAAATACACACGATTCGTCTGTTTTGAAAATAAGTATGACTCAGGTCTAGTCTAACATCTACTTAAACAATTAAGAGACTAACTAAGAAACTAGTCGGAAGGAGGAGAAAATCTAAATATACAATCCGAGTCGATATACCTAACAGTCGGCGATCCAGCCTCATAGCGTCACGTACTGTATAATATATAGTACGGCATTCTCGAGTCAAGAGTGCGGATCAATCATCATATCTATATCTCGTACGGTAAAATCCATCGTACGGCATCCCCAAAATCGAGGGTACGGGTCAACTATCATATATACATCATCATTCATATGGTATCATCATCGAAAAATATCATGATCAGGGTACTGTTCTAAAGTCTCGTACATTCCAATATCATCAACACATATTGTCATATGTATCGCCCAACGGTCCACTATAATATCACGTCATATATCATATCATAACTCAATCACATATCCAATCTCACGGCATCATGCCCGATCATATCGACTCATCTCCAAGTATCATATATTATCCTCATCACCCGTGTATACGTATATGTGTATATATATACACCAACGCATACACACACACCACACACACACACACACACACACACACACACATACATACATATAAACATATACACCCATAATCATATCTCGTGTGTGCGTGTGTGTGTGTGACAACCTTTACTCTAGGGTTTCGTGACTAAGAAACTAAACTAAAAGCACTCTCTTCCAATTACGCTAAATCTAACCTATGGCCTCCTAAAGCCTTTCTTGCCAAGTATTCACGTCTCACAATAACACATATGTATATATATCATATTCTCATCCTACCCTACGAAATTGTGGGGGTGCTATACGCCATCCAACTGACTTTCCCCGTAAATATATATCTACTCACCTTGATCCTCGCTTGCCGAAGTCAAAGACGCCACACTCTTCCTTGTTGTTCGAAGTCCACGTGAAGGTGCCTATATATATAAACACATAGTATCGTAAACATGAATCACGTACGAAAACCAAAACGGCACACAAAACACACATAGGTTAGAACCTATGGTCTACAGATGTAAGAATAGCCAAACAAATCATCGATATTGATGTACAAACGTCAAACCACCGAGTTAAAACCCAAATACCAAAACCAAAGTTAAAACGAAGTCGCAAAACAAAGCAGCAACATAAGAAAACACCTCCAGATTTTCCTTAGGTGAGAATTGGGACAAGTTGCATATAGGATAGGTTTAATTAGAAGATATAGGAACCACAGACCAAGCACGAACCCAATCTGAAGTACCCAGGCTGCAAATTGCGGTCAATGAGATTAAATCTGCGGCCTACGTGTGGAATTGGGGTCTCGGGTCTCAGTTGTAACTTCTAGGTTGCCTGCTTATATCACTGTAATCGCTAAATAATTTTCAAAGCTCACTGGTTGCAGCAGATCTCAAAACATCATCACAATTTCCTCAAAAATCCAATATCAGCAAATCCAAGTTCAGGTCTTGGGGTTTTAGTTTCTAGTTTGCCCACAATTCTAACACTAGATGGGTTGTGGTCACTATCTAATCCTCAATTTCATCTTCACACTTCAAGAAATCACCTAACCTTTAACTAGGAATTTCCAAGGATCACCAAACCTTCACATGTTAACTCAAAATTACACTAGCACATTAGAAATTCTAAAAACTTAACTAGAAGTGTGGGATTTTACCTCATTTGGCAACTCAAGAATTTTCTTGAGTTGCTCAAAGTCTTCAAGGTCCAAACTTGATACCTCCATAGGGTTTGGAGTGGGCTAGATATCATTTTTTGTGAAGAGGGAATAAGCTTTTGTTGTGGATTTAGGATGGTTGTGAGGGTGGTAGAGGAGGAAGATGAAGGTGATGAAAGAGAAGGAGATGAAGAAGTGAAAAGGTGATGAATTGTGTAGAAGGTTGTGGAATAAATCTCTCCCTCTCACCCTCTCTCTCTCTCACCCTCACATGATACATGTCACCTCACACACACTCTCTCTCTCTTTTATTTCTTTTCTTTTCTTTTTGTTTTAAACTCAAAACAAATTATTTTTAAAAAGAGCCATGGTGCATATAATAAAAAAAATGTAGCAAGTATTTGTAACATGCTTAATGCACAATTTAATACATATTAATCAAATTTAGTATTTTCATAGAATACAATAATTATTTAAAAATCTACAATTGCTCAATTCACATAATTTCTTTACAAAATCAATAATTCAAATTAATTTTCCAAATATTTTCCAACTATCGGTATATAATTATACTACTTTATTAAAGCCAATTTTCTTACTTTAAGATATTCATAATATTTATTATTTTAATTATTTAAATTCCTAAAAATAATATTTTATTTTATGAAATGTTACATTTCTAGTGTGATAGGATTTAATTGATGAGACCGCATTAATTTTAAATAATGCAAGAAAGAAACCTAAAAAATGTTGGAAAAAATTTCGAAAACCTATAGTCGTATTCTTTCGCTTTGCATAGTGGTATTCTGTTAGGAATATCCATCACCTCATTCGAGGAGGCAAGAGTCTAGATCTCTTTACGGGGAATGACCTCTTGAGCGAAAATTTACGTTGCTATAAATTACTCGGTTTTCTTCACAACCACTAGTTTTTAAAAGCGGAGCCTAAACCACTTATTTTCAAAACCACTCGGTTCCTTCAACGATATCAAGTTCATCGCGTTAAAAGTTTTTTGCCAAAAACCAGCCATAGCCCTCCATCATTTCAGAATAGTAGAATTTAGTATCCGTGATGCGTTTGTTGACCTAGTCATGGTGCAGTGTATGGTAGCTAAGTGGTGTTTTTCTGTGCATTGTAATGCGATTGGTTAGGACAGTCGTGCGACCTTGTTGACCTAGTCAAGGGCACGTATGGGTGGGTTTAATGCAATCAAGAAAATGATGGGTCGAACTTGACTAGCAGTTTATGGTTTGTTGACCTAGTCAAGATCATAAGCCGTTAGGGGCGAAAACCACATCGGGAGTTTCAAATATACATGAAACTTGCTAGTGTTGCATACCTTCTGGAGTGTGCTAACTAGAGTGGCTTCCATCTAGGTTATCGCGCAATGATAGTGGGATCCCGGTCCCACTAATAAGTAGGATTACTCTTGGGAGATATTTTTCATTTCACAATTAGCTAACCTATTAGGTGTCTAGAAAAGTGTTAACGGGGCTACGCCTTTGCGAAAACGAGATTTATTTTAATTAGGTCCGTGCGAGAGCACGGGGAACCTCCCTCAGAGTACCAACACTCACATGGCTGAATGGTTAGCGAACTTGTGAGGTGCGAATGATCACGGCTAGTTTTCCTTTTAAGGTTTGAAAGAAAATTCGAGGAAACAGTGGGAGCCATCCTGATTAGATAAAACTAATAACCAATCTAATTTTGCAAGAGCGCACGCTGAGTGTTTCTTTTCTCTCTCTCCAGGTAGCAACCATGTCACACCCTAACCAAGATAATAAAATGTTTGACTTGACCGAACCGGCTTATTACACTGGGCTGGGGAACATCAGTTCGGCTCTAACCTGTGACAACTGTCACGAGTATGGGTAAGGGAAAGGGGACTATAAGGAATTCCAGATGACCCTAATGAAGGGGAAGCATTCTAATGCATTTTTTTCGGGTGTATTTGTTATTGAAAGCTGTTTTCAGTCAACCCTACCTCTTGGGTACTAAATACCGGATCGGGATCTCATATCTATAATTTATTATAAGGACTGAGAAAAAGTAGAATGGTTGGACCGGGTAATATGTCCCTCAGACTAGAGAACGGAGCACAAGTTGATGCTACCATCGTTGGTGAATATCACCTCGTATTACCAAGCGACAATACTATGATTTTGAACAATTGATACTATATACCTTCCATGCTTTGCAGTATCATATCAATTTCTTTACTTGATAAAGATGGATATAATTTTGTTCTAGATAGAAATATCATGAACATTTACCTTAATCAGGTATTGGTTGCAGAAGGTACACCGTGTAATGGTATCTATGTTCTAAATTAAAACACAGTTTTCAATATACAAAATACACGCTGGAGGAAAAGTTCATATACGAACGAAACGTACTTGTGGCATTGTAGACTTGTTCATATCGGTGAGAAAAGACTAAGTAAGTTGCATAAATATGGATATTTGAATACGTTCAAATTTTCATCTTATGAAACTTGTTAGTCTTGTTTCAAAGGAAAAACGACCAAATCTCCGTTCACCGGATACGGAGAAAGAGTTACAGAGCTTTTTGGATTCATATACAGTGATGTATGTGGTCCGATGTCTATACATGCGAGGGGTGGATTCTCGTACTTCATTACATTCACTGACGATCTCTCAAGATTCAGATATGTGTATCTTTTGAAACAAAAATCTGAACCTTTCGAGAAATTCAAAGAATATAAGAACGAGGAAGAGAACCAGACTGGCAAAAGTATCAAGATCCTCAGATCTGATAGAGGAGGCGAATACTCAAGCACGGAATTCCTAGAATACAAGAAAGAAAATGGCATTCCCTCTCTGCTTACTCATCCATACACACCACAGCACAATGGTGTATCGGAGCGGAGGAACCATACCCTTTTGGACATGGTTCGCTCCATGATGAGTGGTGCTGATCTGCCTCTTTAATTCTGGGGATATACTCTTCAAACAGCGGCATATCTATTGAATGATGTTCCATCTAAATCCGTACCTAAGACACCATTTGAAATATGGAATGGTAAAAGGTCGTATCTAAAAAGATTTAAGATATGGGGTTGTCCGGCTTACGTTAAAAAGCATAATCCGGAACTAGACACACGGTCAGTTTTATGTAAGTTTGTGGGATATCCAAAGAATGGTTATGGATATCTGTTCTACTACACCGAGAAACAGAAGGTGTTTGTTTCTCAGCACGCCGTTTTTTAGAAATGGAATTTCCTGCAAAAGAAATTAGTGGAAGCACAGTAGAACTGAAAGAAATTTTGGAACCACAAACTAAAACTTAAGATTTGATGGAACCAGAGGATATCCCGGACGACCTCAGCAACTTCACAGATCTAGTAGGATTTCTCGTCCGCCCAAGAGATACTACGGTTTTCTCATAGATAGGGATCGAGAGGATTGCATCTTAGAAGAAAACGATCTTACTAGTTTCGAGTAGGCCATTAACAGTAGGGACTCTGTAAAATGGCTTGACGCTATGCAATCCGAAATGGAGTCCATGTACACCAACAAAGTTTGGACTTTGGATGTTGCCCCTCCTGAGGTAAAACCCATTGGATGCAAGTGGATCTTCAAAAAGAAGATTGGTGCAGATGGACAGGTGGAAATGTATAGGGCTAGACTTATTGCGAAGGGTTTTTGTCAAAGACCAGGAGTGGAATATGACGAAACCTTTTCTCCAGTGGCTATACTGAAATCCATTCGGATCCTACTTACCATTGCTGCCTACCATGACTATGATATCTGGCAGATGGATGTTAAAATGGTTTTTCTAAATGGAAATTTAGAAGAGTGCGTTTATATGGATCAGCCGGAGGAATTCGTAGATAGTAATAGTAGTGGGAAGGTGTGAAAGTTACTTAAATTCATTTATGGATTAAAGCAGGCGTCGCAGAACTGGAACATCTGTTTTGATGAGACGGTCAAGGAATTTGACTTCATCAAAAACGAAGATGAGCCATGTATCTACAAGAAAATTATAGGGAGAACTGTCATATTCCTAGTCTTGTACGTCGATAACATTCTCTTGATAGGAAATGACATTTCTATACTGCAGTCGGTCAAGTTGTTCTTGTCACAAAAGTTCTCCATAAAGGACCTGGGTGATGCCTCGTACATTCTGGGAATTAAGATCTACAGAGATAAATCCAAGAGATTGTTGGAATTTTCACAGTCCAGGTACATAGAGACCATACTGAAGAGATTCAGTATGGAAGATTCCAAGCGTGGTAATATACCCGCATTGCATGGAATCACCCTCTCCAAAGAGATGTCTCTCAAGACTGATGAGGAGAGCGTTCACATGAGCACTATACCCTATGCTTCGGCGGTAGGATTTATAATGTATGTGATACTATGTACCAGACCAGATGTAGCTTACGCGCTTAGCGTGGTGAGCCAATATCAATCGAACCCAGGTGAGAATCATTGGACAGCTATGAAGAACATTCTCAAGTACTTGAGAAGGACTAAGAAAATGTTCTTGGTTTACGGTAATGGAGACTTTCAAGTCAATTCCTTTACCAACTCAAGCTTCCAGAGTGACAAGGATGACAACAAGTCTGTCTCGGGTTTTGTGTTTACCCTCAACGGAGGGGCGGTCTGTTGGAAGAGCTCCAAACAGGACATCGTCACAGACTCGACGATGGAGGCTGAATACATTACTACCAACGATGCTGCAAAAGAAGCGGTCTGGTTGAAGAAGTTCATTGCTGAACTTGAGCTGGTTCCGTCCATTGTAAATCCAATACCTTTGTATTGCGATAACAATGGGGCTATAGCTTTTGCGAAGGAACCACGGTCTAATCGGAAATCCAGACATATCTCGAGGCGGTATCACCTGATCAGGAAGATTGTAGATCGCCGGGAGATCGAGGTCCGAAGAGTAGATACGAAAGACAATACGGCGGATCCATTTACCAAGGTCCTCCCTCAAGCGCAGTTCGAGTGACTTTTTGAGATGTTGGGTATGCGGTACGCCAACAACTGGCCCTAGAGCAGACGTTGGGTATTCGGTACACCAATTACATGCCTTAGTGAAAATGGGAGATTGTTGGATATGTATGCCCTAGAAGCATGTATTGTATAGGATGCTAGGGATATGTATGTATAGAACAATCTTGCCTAGTTGTGTATAGTATATTATCTGAGTTATCTTTGTCTTAATATGTGTATTTATTTCTCTTGCTACTTTATATTGTTTACACATATTGATAAAGACTCGATATAGTAGTATACTATTTTGGTTTGTCTTTATCTTAACATGTGCATATGTTATAATCGATATCACATATGGCAGATACATGTTGATAAAGCCTGTAGGATTTTGCTTGACTACTAGCGTTATGATGGTGATCATACTAGTGGGAGCTGGATAGTCCATAAGCACATCCTTAAAGGTCCCAAGTCGCGGGAATATCGAGACCGGGCATCGATATCCCAGAGTAGACTTGTGTATACGTTTCTAGGCCCCAACCAGAGGCGGTGGTTGGTTCCACAGCCATTGGTGTGATCACCTAAGATTGTATACAGATGCTCACTAAGGGTAAGTACACTGGACGGGCTCACCAAGGGTGAGTACACTGGACGGACTCACCGAGAATCTCTAGATGATATTATACCTATCGTAAGATAGCTGTTCTCAGGTGACATGAGTACATATTAGTCTTAGAATCTGAGATCATCATTTGTCTCGTGTGAGTTCCCGCTGTACTTTGATCACTGTCTTACCACGACTCTACTAAGTCGTGCAAACAGGTTTGGTTGGGTACAATCCCGGGCCACATGGAGGCAGTGGGTGATTATCAGGGATTCGTCTCTCCTGGTATTTGGAGTCGATATCGCACTGTGTCCGATTGGCGAGAACCATAAGACCTTGGCCAAGATGGTTGAGATTTACTGACGGTTAGATCAATAGTTTCTCGGATTGGTCCTGAGGCAAATCGACACGACTTATCAGGTCGGTAGGGGTCTGATGTTTACCACCCCCTAAACCCGGTATGCGATACTCTTAGACGAAGAGACCGGACTGTACGGAGATTGTCACGGATAGGCTCAGTAGTGGTTCGGATGAGCTTGCTCGTCGGCCTTCTTTTACACAGGTACCTGGGTAGCCGTTACGTACAGCTAGTGCCGCTGACGTGCTTGTGGTTAAACCCACTGCCAGTGTACTGTCGAGTCTTTAGAGTCCCACAAAGAAGATTTCTCTGGTTCAGGCGAAACGATGTGATGACCGTATGTTTATACGTGCAGGGTTCCGATTGAATGATAACACTAGCCGGTTTAGGATTGAGCCGGATTATTAAATCGGTTATTGATTTAATAATTTACATATACATATTTTGATATGTATATTCTAGTGTCATCCAGATTTTCGATCGGGCAGGGTTTCGATCGAATGATAACACTAACCGGCTTAGGATTAAGCCGGATTATTAAATCAGGTATTGATTTAATAATTTACATATACATATTTCGATAGTGTTATCCAGGTTTTCGATCGGACGGTTGATAATACTAGTAGGCTCAGGATTAAGTCGGTTCATTAAATCGGATATTGATTTAATACTAGTATTATTTTAGTGGTATTATTCTATCTCTTGGGTATTCGTATTTTGGTATGAATACGGGTATGTATATACGGTAGAAAGTATTTTATATTTATATAAAATACCTTTTAGAAAATGACACCTCATCATGCATTTTTCTATTTTGTTGAAAATAGAAAATGAGGAGGAAAGGGTGAGATGGTATGAAGCATGGCTTTGGTATTTATTGCATACACTATTGGAGTATGGTTGTGGTTTTAAAAAAGGAAAAATACTTCATAAGAAAAACCTTAGCCATTCTTCATTCAAGACTTGATCATTTTCTTCACTTGCCTTTCTCTTTTTATCTTCTTAAGATCACTCTTTTGCTCATCCCTTATCACTCTCATGTGTTGAGAAATAAAGGGATTTAAGACAGAAAATTACTACTAAGCCAAACCACATCATCTAAGCAAACTAGATTAGCAAACTAGTTTACTTCTTTTTATAGGTAGGAGCTTGAATCAAAGATCTTCAAGTGGATCATGTAGGACCAAGGATGCCGGTTATCAAGGTTGATTAAGGACACCTTAGAAGCTTAAGAAGATGAGTGAAGACCCGAAGGACACGTGTCTATCGGTATAACCTTCTCTCATAGTAGATAGATCTCTTGTAGTTTGCTAGTTTAGGGTTATGGTTTGATCACTTGGGTTAAGTTGGTTATGTTTGCTTAAAAATTTAATTTTTGTGCATTCCGCCTCTCTACTTCGATATAGAGTGAGCACAACTCACCAACACAGATGGCGCCAACTGATGGAGGTCGGAATCTCCCTCAGTTATTGTCCTTCGTCGGTCTTGTGGCCAGCAGGGTTGAATGGTTGAAATTTGTGGTGGAGGTTGAGTGTGGTTCTCAATGGGTTGTTGATTGTTATTGACGCCGAGCTACCTGCAAAGGAAGTCCCGGGATGGGAGACCACCGTAGGACCCTCCAACGATCAAGTAAGTACAGGGGAATATTCAAGCAGAGTAGTGGTGTATTGGATTGAATTCGAGTTATCTGAATCGTCTGGAGGAGGGGTTTATATAGAGGTCATAACGGAGCGAGCCGTTACGAGATTCTCGCCATCAGTTCTGTCCAGGCGTAACGCCCGCATTAATAAAGATATGCGCTCATTAATGGCGAGATACACTGACGTGGGATGCGGGACATGGAGCGGCGGAGATCTTGCCATGGCGTGATACATGGAACCGTTACGAGGACGCTCGTGTTCCATACTCCCGACCAAACAGGGACGTTGAGGAATCTCAGTTATAGGATAGCTCGGAGACGAGTAAGAAAGTTAAGAAAGTTCAACTCTGTGATTGTTCGGAGACGGGCTATTGACTGGTGGTTAGGTGAAGAAGGAACGTACTCAGGGGAGTCCTCCAAAAGGTCGGGTGCTATCTCGGAGGCGAGACTCCAAGGAATGTCCCCTTTGCATCATGCTTATTCCAGCTCCACAGCCTCTCAGAAATCTAGTAGGTTTACGTGGACGGCACGTTATCAGCTACATATCGGGATCTGGGAATCCCCACTTATGAGTATCATCATAAGGGGATGCTTGAAATTTTCTTGTTAAAAGGATCTTTGTAAGAGTAGATGAAGATTAACAATAAAATTATCGAATTCCCCATTTTTAGATTATATTAAGTAAATACAATGACACACCAAGCATATACCTATTATCAAATGTTCGGAAGATGTAATCAACATAAACAATTTGTATCTTGACTTGAATCGGTTTGAGTCCAATTTATTTTGAAATATAACGTTATTTTCACAATCGATTCAAAGATAATCATCAAGCATATTGTAAATAGTTGTTGTTGTTTTCTTTCCTTTCTTTCTTTCCTTTTTGTGCAAGTACATTTCAAGCATAAATATTTTTAAGCTTGAATCACAGCTTATGAGTCTAAGCAAGAAGCATGACTCCCTAAACCTATAACTTAGAGATTAAATTATAATTTATTTTATAAGTGATCTAGTTGTGCTCTCCATCACTATTTCACAAGTGTTCCATGCATTTTTAATATTTTGATTCCACATGATTAGAAATTTGGACGGCCCATTTTCAACTTTCTTAGACTATAATAAAAGGCATCCATAAATTCAAATTTACAAATCTCAATTTGAAAATGATCAATCCCTAATTTCAAATTTCATTTTTTTTTGTTGATAATCGGTGTTTCCACCATTTCTTTATTTATAAATGGATAATGAATCAATATAGGGTTTACCTATCCGATGATCGGATTCGAAGGCTTATGGGTTTTACCTAGGCTGCATTTAAAATAAAAATCAACCAACTTATCATCCTATTTTGCTAGTAAGTTTCAAAAAAAATTTCATGTTAAAAGTAAATCATGAATAGTAAGTGGTTCTTAGAATCTATATTCAAATGCAATTATCATTTTTAGTTGTGATAGTTAATCTATTTAAACCCAACAAGTCTAAAATCATTTTTTTTTTCACATTAGATTGCAAAGTGCAAACCGTCTTCATAATAACCATAAAAAACAACGTAAGTTACCTATTAACCGATTAACCAGCTCATAGACGATCCATTTATCCATACACGTGTTACCCTAACACATGAGCACCATGGGTCGAGTGATTGGAAAATTAGCACTTTCGTTTAAATCCGGATGTTTTTATCTCCGGATATTTTTATCTGTAGGCATTTAACTCGGTCCTTCCGGATGTCCAGCCGCTCCCGTTTCACCTCTCTAACTCTGGCCAAAGTGTGACAAGCACGTGGTTAAATTTAATCTCATTCTCACCAACCCATCAACTTGCCTAATATTTTGTCAATTTTTATGGCTTAAAGCGACTTCTGCCCATGAGAGTAGACTCGTTCATCCTATGACCAACTCTCAAGTTTACTAAAACATGTATGGGACCCATTAATGATTTTGGACTTTTTCGTTGATCTAAACTAGAGGTGTCCTTTTGCCAAATCCGTTCCTTCCGCAATCTAACCTGCAATCGAAAAGAAATGTTTTATGGCAAGAGCAATACTTTTTCTTTATCTAAATTATAGCCGTGTTAAATGATAAAAGAAATTTTAAAGGCCAGAAATAATTTTTTTGGGAATCCGAACACATAATAAATCAGATAAGATCTACATCATCTTGTTTGGAAGGTTGCATTTCTTTTTTATCTGATGTAGGATGATGCACAACTCGATAGATAAATTATTTTTTATTGATTATAAGCAAACACTCGAAAGATCATCAATGAATAGGCTTATACATGGTGGCATGACATGCCGTTACTGATGGAGGTCGGAATTTCCTCAGATGTTGTCCTCTGATGGAGGTCGGAACCTCTCTTGGATGTTGTCCTCCGTCGATCTTGCGGTCAGCGGGACTGAACGGTTGATATTGGGTGTGGATCTCAATGGGGGTTGTCGTCGTCGTCGCCGAGCTACCCGCAAAGAAAGTCCCGGGATGGGAAACCACCGTAGGACCTTCCAACGATCAAGTAAGTACCGAGAAGTAATTGGGTAGAGTAGCGGCGTATTGGAATCAAATTGAGTTCGAGATACCTGAATCGTTTGGAAGAGAGGCTTATATAGGGGTCGCATTGGACGAGCCGATGCGAGATTCTCGCCGTCCGTTTCGCACATGCATCACCTCCGTATTGATGGCGAGATACGCGAGCGTGAGATGCGGGATGTGGAGCGGTAGAGATCTCGTCGTGGCGAGATACACGGAACCGTTAAGAGAATGCTCGTGTTCCATACTCCTGGCCAAACAGGGGCGCTGAGGAATTTCTGCTATAGGATAGCTCGGAGACAAGAAAAAAAGCCGAGAAAGCTCAACTCTATAATTGCTCGAAGATGAGCTATTGACTGGTGATTAGACGAAAAGAGAATGTACTCGGGGGATGCCCCCAAATGGTCGGGTGCTACCTCGGAGACGGGGCACTAAGAAATGTCCATATTGCATCATACTTATTCCAGCTCCATATCCCCCGGGAATCTAGTGGGCTTACGTGGACGACACGTCATCTGACACGTGCCGTGATATGTGGAATCTCCACTTACGAGTATCATCATTAGCCCCTACTCTCGTTCTGGCCTATTTATGGGTCGAATCGAGAGTGGTCTTCTCAGTCTTCTCTGTTCAGTTTGGTCCGAGAAATCTTCGTGGTAGGTCGTCCGGGAACGACATGGCATTTGGCGATTGTGTCTTTTTGATCCCCAAGTCCACATGACGTATCATCGGGCAGGAAGCTGTCCGCCGGCCTCGTAGTGAGGGCCAAGGTTTCACGGGTTAGGCCGGGTAGGGATCTGTTAGGTATATGTATGCCCTATAGGCCATTATTGTACATGTGATTTATATTATGGTGGATGCTTGGACATATATATATGTTAGCTATAGTACCCTCAGGTCAATTATTGGATCACAGGCACGTGATTGCAATGATTGAGGGATGACCTATACCGGTAGAACAGTCTTACTCGAGATGATAGTATGATATCTGGTTTGTCTTTATCATCGTGTATATGTTTCATATGACATTACAGATCACTATTACATGTTGATAGAGCCCATAGGATTCTTGCTTGACTACCAGCAGTATAATGGTGATCATATACGTGAAAGTTGGGTGGTCTATAAGCACATCCTTAAAGTGTCCCTAGTCGTGGGAGTTTCAAGACTGGGCATCGATACTCCCAAAGTGGACTAGTGTATACGGATCGAGACCCCGACGAGGGACGGTGGCCGGTCTCACAAGCCATTGGTATTAGTTGGTTCACCTAAGATGTATACAGGTGCTCATTGGGTTATGAGTACACCGGACGGACTAGCCGGGAACATGCTAGTTGGTATTATAGCTATTGTCAGATAGCAGTTCCCTGGTGATATGTGTAAAGGTTAGTCTATCGACCTGAGATCGTCATTTGTCTCTTGTGAGTTCCCACTGTGCTTTGATTAATACCCTACCACGGCTCAAAGGAGTCTAGAAAGGTGTCAACGGGGTGGATCCTGATACCCACTGCGAGTAATTGTTACTCCTGAGAGAGTTTTGCACTTTACAATTAGCCGATCAAGTAGGTGTCTAGAAAGGTGTCAACGAGGTTACGCCCCTGGGAAAACGAGGTTTATTTTAATTAGCTCCGTGCGAAAGTACGGAGAACCTCCCTTAAAGTACTGGCACTGGCCTGGCTGAAAGATTGGCGAACTTGTAGGGCGTAATTAATCCCGACTAGTCTTTCCTTTTAGGGTTTGAAGGAAAATTTGATAAAAACAGTGGGAGCCATCCTGATTAGATAAAATATATAATCAATCTAATCTTGTAAAAGCGCACGCAGAGTGTTTTCTTCTCTCTCTTTCTCTCTCTTCAGGTAGCGACCATGTCACGCCTTAATCAAGATAATAATATGGATGTATTGACCGAACCCGCTTGTTATACTGTGCTGGGGAACGTTGGTCCCGCTCCAACTTATAATTGTTATAAGACCGAGCAGGAAATAGGGGAATACCAGGATTCCTATGCCGCCCATACGAAGAAAGTGCATGTTGATGCATCTTCTTCGGGTGTGTTCGTTACCGAGAACTGTTTCTCAATATCCTCTACGTCCTGAGTATATGATACCGGATCAGGATCCCGCATATGTAATCTGTTATATGGGCTACAGAAAGGTAGAGAACTGAGAATAGGGTGATATGTCTCTAAGTATAGAGATTGGTGCAATTGTTGCAGCCAAATCAGTTGGCAAATATCACCTTGTATTACCAAATACATTGATTCTGAACGAATGTTATTAGATACCGAACTTGATATACAACATCATATCGGTCTCTTTATTTACTAAAGAAGGATATAATTTTGTATTGTTGGATAAATGTTTTGAACATTTCCTATATCAAAGTGTTGATCGGTTCAGGCACGTTATCTAATGACATATACGTTCTAAATCAAATCACGGTTCTTAACGTACAGAACACACACAAGAGGAAGAGTTCAGAAATGAACGAATCCTTCTTGAGCCATTGTAGACTAGGTCATATCAATGCGACCAGACTAGCTAAGTTACATTTAGTTGCATATTTAAATCAGTTTGAATTTACATCTTGTGAAACTTGCCAGTCATGTCACAAAGATAAAATGACCATAGCTCCGTTTATTGGAAACAGAGAAGGAGTTAGTAAACTCTTGGGACTGATGCATAATGATGTATGTTGTCCCCTGTCTATACATGCCAGGACTGGTTCTTTGTACTTCATTATGTTCACTAATGATCTCTCAGGATTCGAACGTGTGTTCCTGTTTAAACACAAGCCTGAAGCCTTTGAGAAATTCAATGAATATAAATCCGAAGTAGAGAACCAAAACGGGTATAAGTATTATGTCCTTTGATGTGATCAGGGAGGAGAATACTTGTGCATGGAATTCTTGGACTACTCTAAAGGAGAATAAGATTCTCTCTCAGTATTACTCCTCCGTATACACCACAACACAGCAGTGTATCGGGACGGAGCAATCGCACCCTATGAGATATGGTACGCTCTATGATGAGTACTACTGAGTTACCTATTTCCTTTTGGGGGTTATGCGCTTGAAGAAGCTGCATACCTATTGAATTCGGTTCAAATCAAATCAGTGCCTACCACTCCATATGAGATATGGTACAGGAAGAGCTCATGTCTTAAGCAAGTTAAGATTTGGGGTTGTCTGGCCTATGTCAAAAGCAAAATCCGGACAAGCTCGAGGCAAGGTCAGTTCTGTAGAACTGGAAGGAGTTCCAGCTATACAAACTGCAGCTGATGATTTGGTAGAACCGGAGGATTTAATAGTTCCCGATGAACCTCAGTCTCTCCGCCGATCTGGTAGGGCTCCTCATCCACCTGAGAGATACTTCGGTTTCTTGATGACAGTGGGAGCGAGGATTGCATCATGAGATGATGACCCAACTAGTTTCGTGCAGGCCGTCTAGAGTGGCGACTCTATAAGAATAGCTGGATGCTAAGCGATCTGAGATGGAATCTATATACATCAACAAAGTATGGACTTTGGTTGCTATATCTGAAGGGTTAAATCCCCATCGGGAGCAAGTATATCTTGAGAAGATTACTTGGTGTAGATGGAAAAATTGAGACTTTCAAAACTAGACTTGTTAAAGGTTCTCATCATCGACCAGGCGTGGATAATGATGAAACCTTTTCCAGTGGTTGTGCTTAAGTCCATCCGGATCCTACTTGCCATTGCTGCATACCATGACTACGATATCTGGTGGTTGGGTGTCATGACTGCTTTATCTAAATAATGATTTAGAAGAGACCGTCTATAAGTACACAGCCAGAGGGCTTCGTAGATAGTGGGAGCAGCGGAAACATGTGCAAGTTGCTTTACGGGTTAAAGCAGGCATCGCGGAGTTGGAACATCTGTTTTGATGTGAAATTCAAAGTGTTTGACTTCATCAAAATGGTAGATGAACTTTGTATATACAAAAAGGTAGTAGAGAGTAAGGTGGTTTTCCTCGTATTGTACGTAGATGACATACTCTTGATAGGGAAGGTGTTTCCTATGCTACACTCGGTCAATCTCCTCTTATCACATTGATTCTCCATATAGGATCTAGGTGATACCTCCTAAATCCAGGTTTTTAGATCTATGAGATAGATCTAAGTGGATGCTAGGATTCTCACTAGGTGTAGTAAGATGGTATCAATCGATCCTGGGGAGAATCACTGGAAAGCTTCCAGGGTGGTAAGAAAGACTGAACGTCAGTCACAGGCATTGTCTTTACCCTCAGTGGAGGGACGGTATGTTGGAAGAGTTCCAAGCTAGATACCGTGATAAACTAGACGATAAAGGATGGATACATCGCTACCAAAGATGCTACCAAAGAGGAAGTCTGGGTGTATATTTGTTCATGAGATGAACAAGGTTCCTACCATTGTGTGACAATGGAGATGTGGCTTTTAGCCTAGGAACCCCGGTCCCATCAGTGACCTAGACATATTCTAAGGAAGTATCACCTGATCATGGAGATGGTTGATCTCCAAGAGATCGAGGTTAGGAGAGTAGACTCAGAGGTTAACACGGCGGATCCACTCACTGAGGCCTTTCCTGCGAGAGACTTTTATAGGGTGTTGGGTATGCTATACTACAACAACTAGCCTTAGTGCAAGTGGGAGATTGTTAGTTGTATGTATGCCCTAGAGGCCATTATTGTACATGAGATGTATATTATAGTGGATGCTGGGACATATATAGGGAGGACTTTCTTGCTCCACATGATAGTACGCTATCTGGTTGCTCTTTATCTTAACATGTATGCTTACTGTTTCTCTGTTACATGTTGATAAAGCCCTTAGGATGTATACTTGACCTCCAGGATTATGATGCGGATCATACTAGTGGGGCCTGGGTAGTCCATAAGTTCATCCTTCAATGTTCCTAGTCGAGGAAATATCGAGACGGGGCACCGATATTCCAGAGTAGACTGGCGTATATCTTCTCGACCCATGTGATGGGCGATGGATGATCCCATATCTGTTGGTGTTTGACATCAGAGAGGGTATACGGGTGCTCAGTGGAGACTGGGTACACTGAACGGACTCGCCAAGAACTCCTAGATGGTATTATACCTCACTTCAGATAGCAGTTCTCTGGTGACACTGGTGCAGGTTAGTCTGTCGACCCGAGATCGTCATAGAGTCTTATGTGTCTCCCACTGTGCTTTGATTTCTACCCTACCACGGCTCTACTGAGTCGTGCAAACAGGTGGTTTTTGGGTACAGTCCCGAGTCACATGGAGGCAATGAGCGATATCAGGGGATTCGTCTCTCCCGGTATTGGGGGTTGATGTTGCGCTATACTCGATTGGCCATAACTGAAATCCCTGGCCATAGTAGATGTGATTTACTGGTAAGTGTTATCAGTAGTTTCACGCCCGTTATGGACCTTACATCGGCATGACTTCTCAAGTTACTGGGGTCTGACGTTAACCACCCCTAGACTAGTTATGCGACATATCAGACGAACAGACCGGATTGTGCGGTAGTGTTACTGATTGGATTCGCAGGAGTATGAGCAGTCTTGCTTGTTGATCTTTTGATCGCTCAATACCCGGGTGGCCGCTACGTTTAGCAGACCTCTTGCGGCTTGTGGGTATTTGATATGATCATCACCTACTACCGGCATATTGACGAGTCTTTAGAGTCCTACACAGAGGTTTCCTAGCTCAAGCGAAACGAAATAGGAGCATATATGTGATATGTGCAGGACCGAGATTGATATGAGTATGTGATACCGTATTGTATTCTCGCGATATGTGATATTGGCCGGGTATATGTGATATAACCGGGTTATCAAATCAAGTGTTGATTCGGTAAGTTGATATTATTGATATTAGTCGGTTATATGTGATATAGCCGGATCATTAAATCAAATGTTGATTTAATGATTTAATGTATATTTATATATTTGATATATGAATTTACATTAACTAATATTGCTCACTTAATTGTTTCTTTTTCTCATTTTTGTGTGCATGTGATATATACATTGCGTCATGCAAGGTTATATTTGCAACTTGTGTGTGTAGGACTTACACCATAACCATGATATAATTTGGGTTTTATTTATCTTAAGTAATTAACAAAATTGGTTGGAAATTGTCATGGCTAGAAGCTTGGAGAAGCTTGCTAACCATTGACTAAGTCCACCAAGTTTGTTTTATTTTAAGATATTTAGTTAGCCCAACCAATTATCATGACCCATGGTTAAGTCTCCACAAGAGTTAGTGATGACACAAAACTCACCATGGTTGCAAATCTAACCTCATTCTATTTCCTTTGTTGTTCTTATCTTCATCTTCTTCTTCACAACTCCAAAGCTTTCTAGGTTTTGGATTAATGAAGAAATATAGTGAGAAAATAAAATCTAAAGTGAGCCCACTTCCTATTTCATCATCCTCTACTAATTGCCATTTAGTTTAGGGCGTTCTCTTCACAAAGTTCATGACCTAGTGAAGGGTTAGCTTGAGTTTGAGTCTGCTCGATGTAGATCATCTTCGGCCTCGAAGACTACGGGCAATCTTGTTCATTTCTCCAAGGGAATCCATACTAGAGTTCGGGAAATAGATGATCGCAACGAAGGAACGTCAACACGGAGATTTAGAAGTGAAGAACTAGGTCTACAAAGGTTGTATTCTTGATCACTTCTTATGTAATGTTTGATTACATTATTGTGTTACCCTAGTTTTCTAGTATGTATCCTTGGATGTTTGCTTAACACCCCCTTAAATTTTTGTTGTGGCATGGTTGATACTTGCAAACCTTAGGCTAGGTGCTCAGGAAATCCCAACAAACTTGCCGCGCTCGTAGGGGTCTAAGTTTTCATTGCACAGGCTATCCACACGACCAGGGGAACATCGGATTTCACTTGCGACTCAAAGGAAACCCGGGGCTCCCAGATTATCTGTATTATTTTATGATGCTTATTACTTATATGTGATGTTGCATTTATCACGCCTGGAGCGATTATTATATATTGCTATATATACTAGTAGATGTTGTATATATTTTACACCCGCACTAGTCCGGTCCTCGCTCTGTCGTTAGTTATGTAACCTAACGGGCGATGACGAGACCCAGTGGCAAATGCGGATGGCATATACGTCAATCATATTTTCGTTCTTTTGTGGTGTGATTAATTGATGGGACTGCGTTGATTCAGATCAATGCAAGGAAAACAAACATATTCGATGTTGTTGGAATAATTTTAAAAAGTTGTTATTACAAGGATGTTTTCTTTTGTTTTGCACATAGGTATTCGGTTATGAATATCCAGCACCTCATTCGACGAGACAAGGGCCGAGATCCCTTCATCGGGAGTGACCCCTTGGGCAAAAGTTTGCGTCAGTATAATAACTTCACTATATTCGATTACTTTTTTGCTTTGTATCGCGGTATTCAGTGAGAATATCCCGCACCTCATTCTACGAGGAAAGAGCCGAGATCTCTTCACCGGGAGTGACCTCTTTAGCAAAGGTTTTCGCCACTATATATTTATAAAAATCTATCCGGTTCCTTCAACGATATCAAGTTCATTACGTTAAAGGTTTTTCGCCAAAAACCATTCGTAGCCCTCCGTCATTTTAGACGGGTAGCACTTAGTATTCATGCTATGTATGTTGGCTTTCGTCAAGGCATAGTGTATGGTAGATATTTGTTACTTTTCTGTTGCATAGATAGATGCGTTGGTTTGGGACAGTCGTACTACTATTTTGGCCTTCGTCAAGGGTATGTACGGGTGGGTTCAAATTAACCTGGATAATGACGGATAGAACTTGACATGTGACTTATAATATGTTGGCCTTCCTCAAGGTCATAAGAGCATGGGGTGAAAATCACATCGGGAGTTTCGAACATACAGGAAACTTGCCAGGCATGCGCATACCTTCTGGAGTGTGATAACGTGAGTGGATTCCATCAGGTTATCATACTATGATAGTTGGATCCCGATTCCCACTGATGAGTTGGTTTACTCCTCGGGTGATCCCGACTAATTCTTTTTCCAGGTTTAGAGGAGAATTTGAGGACACAGTGGGAGACATCCTGATTAAATAAAGTAATTGACCATTCTGATCTAGGTTAGAGTGCACGCTGAGTGTTTCTTTTCTCTTTCTCTCTTCGGTATCGACCATGTCCCGATCCTAGACTATAACTCAGTAACCAAGTTAACCGGACCTTCTTAAAACATTAACTTTTGGATTGTTAAAGTTGCATATATCATTGCCACTCCTACTTTTACCCTTTGCTTTTCTCCGGAACATTCTGTATTACTACGAAGATCCACTATTATTGGATATGACCATCATATAGTTACATACGAACTCGAAGAAACTTGTTTCAGATTCGAGGATGGTTTCCGGTTCAGGAGAAATTGAATAGGACTATTCATTTGTCTTTTACTTCTACCTTCTTTCAGGTTGTGAGGGCTCCTAGGACTAGGAGAGGGTACACCTAATGCGCTTATTAGATAGTCTTCTTCTAAACCATAGGCAGGTGTCGAAAGGTAGGGAATGAAGAAAACTAATTAGCCTAAGTATGGTGTACAGAAGGTAATAAGTAAAGACAAATAAAGGGATTAGAGAGAGGGCAAAGTAAAATATGACTGCTATCATTCATGACCAAACCGCGTAGTTCATCGCCACTTGTAACACCTTAGGATGTGTTTAGTGACTATTTATATTTAAATAAAGGGTTTTTAATAAAAAGTTTACCAAATGGTGTTTCAAATATTTTTCCTAATTTAATAAATATTTTTCTAGAATTTTCCTAGGCTTACACACACATGTGCATATAAACTAGGGTTTTTAAATGAGGTAATACCATGATTAGTAACCATGGTGGGTTAATCATGGGGATTAAGTCTTTTGGGTTTTAATTAAGTTTAATTAGTTATTTAATGGTTGCTTTATTTTGAATTTCCTTTTGGGTGTTGACTTAATGAGAGAGAGAGAGAATGCATCATGGCTTAGGCCATGCTTGCATTTAATGAAGAGAGAGAGTAGAGGGGTTGACATTGGGGTTATGATTCCTCTCATTCTTTTGTTCTTTCTCTCAACCTCACTCACACACACACACCCACTTACCTCCACAGCAGCAACAGCACCATCTCAGCAGCAGAAGCAAGCAGCGCAGCAGCAGCAAGCCACAGCAGCAGCAAGCAGCAGCAGCAGCAACAGTGAGAGGAGCAGCAGCAGTGAGCAACGGCAGCCACAGCTCCAGCTGCAGCTCCTTCCCTTCACTTCTTCTTCTTTCTCCAGCTCCCTAGGGTCGAGTGTGGGGTATATTTCCTGAACTTACTCCCTAGTTTACTTGTTTAGTGTAGTTTTGCTTCGGTTAATGTTTATTGGTGCGTTTTAGTGCGATATGAGGTGATTAGTGGGAACCTTGAGCAAGTGATGTATGATTTGGTTTTAGTAGGTTGATAGAGTGTTGTTAGGGCCATTTTAACCCAGCTTAGCCCCCAATTGCACTAAAATACCACCAGATCTCTTTTTGAAGCAGATTCGTCGTTTTAAGGCAATTTTGTGTTTCTGTAAACTGCTATCGACCCGATGAGTTCAGATTAAATTTGAGATGACTGTAGCATAGTGGTTAGGAGCTGATTCCCCTGGTAGAACCCGACCCCCATAGGACTCCTTCAGGCCGTCGAAAAATTCGATCTGGCCGCAAATTGCGGCCAGATGGGGAGGGTTTGGGTTGGGGTTGGTCCTATAGGTGTCTGCTGCAATCCTTAGACTCCTGGCATGTGCAATTTTGTTTGATTCTTACTGTAGAAAATTCTGGAACTATATACCTGTTTTTCCGTATTTCTAAACCTTCGCGACACGCGTGATACGCATGTGGTTTGGGATTTCTGCGTATCGCGACGCGTTAGGGTAGTTTCAGGCGCGTGATCACACGTTTTAGCGTATCGCACACACGCGCGATTGGTTTGCGACACGGGTTTCTAGTTTGACCGTAATATCACGTTTTTGTGAAATTGAGCTTATGTGTAATATATGTTATGTGATTCTAGGTTCGCAGGCGAGTGAGACGGACGCTGCGAAGAAGGGGAAGCAAGTCGTCGGCTATACTTAGCGCGAGACTTCGGTGAGTAGATTTAACATCTACGGGGATATCGCCCGCATGTCGTTATGCATCAGGGCTGATAGGACCTCATTATTATATGTTGCATTTACCTCATGGACTGTCATTGCATATTACATTCCCTGCTGTATGTAAATTTAGAATTGATAGAACACAGCACAATTACTAACGGTTCATGTTGCACGAGCACTAATATGCATGTTACACACACACCGTTAGTAATTGCCATGACACACTCACTGTAGAACTGCCATGATTATATTGCTGTAGTTCATTTCATATATGATTCGTTATGATTTTCATAGAAATTGGGAACCGCGAGATGTCTTTGAAAACTGAAACTATTTTAAAAGGCGGTTCTCCCCTGTACCTACATTATGACTTGATGTACCTAGCATATCGCATTGATTTACTCATTGGTGTTGGATTTTTCCATGTGATTTCTGGTTTTGAGGACCTTGGAATTATTTAAATAAAAGATGCCCTATTTGAAAACCCGGTTCCTCGTGATATAATATTTTGGTGCGTCCACCACGCGTTTTCTCGGTGCTTAGACGTGTGCTTGAAACCCGATTCGAGGAGTTGGATGATCCGTTTGCGGGTTCGTGGTGGACCCGGTATGGTTCCCCGGGGCGAGAAATGTTTTTCGTGGAGTAGACAATGAGCCTAGAAGGGTGGCGAGTACCTACCGGTGATTGGTTGGACCTGGCGGTTATCCGGAGGATACTGACCAGAGTCGAGAGATGGATGCGGAATGATCCGAACTGCCGGGGCCGAGGGCCGATACCGCAGACGGAGCCCGTGGGCTGATCCAGACTGACGGAGCCCGATATATAAGGATTTACGTGTCGATGCTGGACACGAGTATTTTATGATATTTTGAGTTCCGTTGTTGGGCACTCGTGATTCTCAGAGATTTACAGGATTTGAGGGCCGAGGAGAGTGTCGGCGCCTGAGTTTATTTGGGATTTGGGTGCAGTTTTGGGCACCGATTATTTTCCACGTTGATATTCCGTGTAGATGTTGTTTATCCTATGCTCAGCATTGATTATCATATATCTCATCTTGTAGTTATTTTACCTGACAGAGCATTTGCATGATTATTGCACCAACTGCTTGTCGCATATAGATCTTACTTGCTGGGCATTTAATAGAGTAGCGCAGTACGTGCATGCTCGCGATTACCTTTATATGTTATCTCTATTCACGAGTTGGCAACTCACCTCCGTTGTGCCACAGTATTTGCAGGTTGCCCTCAGCATAGTCGCGGCAGGCTGCTTTTTTTGCATCTTTTGGCTACAGATACCACTACAGTTGCGGCGAGAGCTGTTTTGCATTTAGGTGGGTTGTGGTATCTGATTACCTTTATTGTATCCCTTTTTGTATCTAGTACTCTCCATCTACCATATATGTATTGAACTTAGATACTGTGTGAGGAGGAGGATGTATATTTTGTATTCTGGTGTCGAGCTCGTGGGAGCCGACTGTTTTTATATGCAGTTTATATTTCTGTGATGTTTATTTATTGCCCATTCTTCGCTACGGCGTCGTATATTACTCTTGTGATGATGGTTTCTGCCGTTGGACGTGTTTGCTCCCGTTTGGGGATGTTCATTTCATTATATTTCATTTTCACTTATATCCTGTTTTATACCCGATTTCGGGGTTACTTTTACAAAGGAAATGCTGCCAAAATTATTTAAATGATAACTTAACTTTAAAAGAACTTATTGAACTATTCAAGGTTTTCTAAATGTCTTAATTAAATGTTTTCAACACTCGCTACTTTTAAATGGTTTTGATTTCTGGGTTCGGCTTACTTAGTCGCGTTACGCCTGTAGACGTTGCGTGGTTAAGTGCCGGTCACGAGTCGAAATATTCGGGTCGTGACAAAGTTGGTATCAGAGCGTAGGTTTTACCTTCGGAGTGTAGGATGACCTTGGTATGATGGAGTAGGCAGCTGAAGCAGAGTGGCGTAGCGTGTGTATATTCCGCGGCATACTCATGACACAGTACTCCGCCGAGGCGACCTTAGGACTTATTGATTTAAATTCCTTCTTGAGTATATATATATTCTTGTGATTCGATTTCCGTATTCTTATCAGATCCTAATTTCCTTTCAGCCATTATGCCGCCAAAGACTACGAGGGCGCAGAGAGCGGCCGCGAGGGCCGAGATTCGAGTTGACTCGTCCGAGACGAGGACTGATCCGGGCCGTGCACCCGTTGTACCCGAGCAGACTGTTCCTCCCGTAACAGATCAGATCGCCACGCTAGGGGCTGGTATGCAGGAGATGTGCCAGACGGTGGGATCCAGCATGCAGGAGATGCGCCAGATGATAGGATCGCTAGTTGAGACGCTTCGAGTGCAGCGACCAGAGGTTGCTCCACCCGTTCCAGAGACCGCGATGGTACCTACCGCACAGCCAGTTGCCCCTGCAGCCACGGAGGTGATTACAGTATCGCTATCAGAGTTCATGAGGCTGAAGCCTCCGGTCTTCACAGGCACTGATACAGCCGAGGACCCACAGTCTTTCATCGATAGGATGGCCCGGATATGCCGTTCCCTCGGATGCGCAGATACGAGATGGGTCGAGTTCGCGAGCTTTCGTCTGGAAGGTCTTGCGCAGAAGTGGTGTGATTCAGTTGAGAAGGGCAGAGCAGCAGGTCTTCCTCCTATGACCTGGACGGAGTTTGTGACAGTATTTCTAGCCCGTTTCCTTCCCCAGAGTGTTAGGGATGCCCGAGCACGTAGATTTGAGTCCCTGCGCCAGACGCCAGAGATGACAGTAGCAGAGTATGACGTGCTGTTTACAGAGCTAGCAGCTTATGCCCCGTATTTAGTGGCTACCGAAGAGTTGCGAGTCAAGAGATTTGTTCGAGGCTTGCTTACACCACTATTCCTTGCGATCAGCGCGCAGTACTACGAGACCTATGCAGCAGCTGTAGACGCAGCCCTATTAGTCGAGGAGCGCCTGGCTGAGACTTCGGTAGTTCCAGAGCCGAAGAGAGTTCGTACTGGTATATCCGCACGGAGACAGACTTTCAGACGCCGCGACAGGTATCATTCAGGCACGGGGAGTGGCAGAGATTCGGGACGGGGACAAATGTTCAGTTCGTATCCACGAGAGAGTCAGCAGTCGTCACGGGGTTGCTTTAGATGCGGCAGTCTACTTCACCTCGTTAGAGATTGTCCCGAGACACACCGGAGGGAGGCAGCAGCACCGCATGTCACTTTACCACCTTCACCACCCCAGAGGGCGTTGCCTGTTGTACCTATCGTTGCTCCACGCCAGACTCATACACAGAGAGGTCGTGGGCGTGGAGGAGTTGCTCAGAGAGGGCGAGATGACCGAGGCAGGGGGCAGCCAGTCACCGGAGGAGGACAGGCGCGGGTTTTTGCTTTGACGCATCAGGACGCTCAGGCGTCCAATGCGGTGGTTTCAGGTATCCTTCCAGTATGTTCAGTTGATGCACACGTATTGTTCGATCCTGGATCCACGCACTCGTACGTATCCACACGCTTTGTGCCGAGTTTGGGTAGAGAGTCCGGGTTGCTTGATCAGCCGCTTGTGGTGACCACTCCTGTAGGAGAGTCGTTTGTTGCTAGGCACGTATTCCGATCCTGTACCGTCTGTATTGGCGAGAGAGAGTTGCCTGTCGACTTGATCCTTCTCGAGATGTTGGACTTCGACGTTCTTTTGGGCATGGATTGGTTAGCCACGTGCTATGCTTCTGTGGACTGTCGTGAGAAGACAGTTAGATTCTGCTTTCCCGGCGAGTTGGTTTTTGTTGTGTTGGGGGACCATGGTGCCGCTCCTCACAGTGTGATTTCTTCTTTTCGCGCTGAGCAGCTTTTGAGGAAGGGATGTCAGGGATTTCTCGCCTATGTTTGTGATGCCAGCGCTACAGAGGTTCCATTGGATCAGGTTCCGGTTGTTAGCGAGTTTCCAGATGTGTTCCCTGACGAGCTTCCTGGGCTACCACCCGAGCGCGACATTTCTTTCTGTATTGATTTGGTTCCTGGCTCGGGGCCTATTTCCATACCGCCTTATCGGATGGCCCCGGCGGAACTTCGAGAATTGAAGAGTCAATTGCAAGATTTGCTGGATAAAGGACTTATTCGACCCAGTGTTTCTCCTTGGGGTGCTCCAGTCCTGTTCGTCAAGAAGAAGGACGGCAGTTTGCGTTTGTGTATCGACTACCGCCAGCTGAACAGGGTGACAGTGCGGAACAGTTATCCTTTGCCGCGCATCGACGATTTGTTCGACCAGCTTCAGGGGGCAGGGTACTTTTCGATGATCGATTTACGATCAGGCTATCATCAGCTGCGGGTTCGACAGGAGGACATTCCCAGGACAGCTTTCCGTACGCGCTACAGCCATTATGAGTTTTTGGTGATGTCGTTCGGACTCACCAATGCGCCAGCAGTATTCATGGACTTGATGAACCGTATTTTCCGGCCATATTTGGATATGTTCATCATAGTCTTCATTGACGATATCTTGGTGTATTCTCGGAGTGGTGAGGAGCACGAGCAGCACCTGCGGATTACACTGCAGACTTTGAGGGAGCACCAGCTATATGCGAAATTCTCCAAGTGTGCTTTCTGGCTGGACAGCGTAGACTTCTTGGGGCATGTGATTTCACGAGACGGTATATGTGTAGACCCGAGGAAGATCGAGGCCGTTCAGCGTTGGCCCAGACCCACATCGGTTATGGAGATTTGCAGCTTTTTGGGGTTGGCCGGTTACTACAGGCATTTTGTGCAGGACTTCTCCAGTATTGCTATCCCTTTGACCGGGTTGACCCGAAAGGGAGTTCCTTTCGATTGGACGGAAGAGTGCGAGCGCAGTTTTCAGCAGCTACGGACTCGGCTGACTACGGCACCGGTGTTATCTTTACCTTCCGGATCAGGCGGATTTGTGGTCTATTATGATGCTTCTCGAGTGGGGCTAGGGTGCGTGTTGATGCAGAATGACAGGATGATCGCGTATGCCTTGCGGCAATTGAAGAAGCATGAACAGAACTACCCCACTCATGATTTGGAGATGGCTGCAGTGGTCTTTGCACTTAAGATCTGGCGACATTACCTATACGGCGAGTCGTGTCAGATATTCACAGATCACAAGAGTCTAAAGTATATATTCCAGCAGCGAGACCTGAACCTTCGACAGCGCCGATGGATGGAGTTAGTAAAGGATTACGACTGCGAGATCTTGTATCACCCGGGCAAGACGAATGTAGTGGCAGATGCTTTGAGCAGGAGGCCCGGGAGTAGTCTATCTTGTTTGAGTGCAGTACAGGGGCAGTCGTCGGCAGATTGGCAGATATTATGTGACAGCCGGGTACAGTTCGAGTTCACGCCGAGTGGAGGACAGATCGCGCATGTCCGTGCACGCCCACAGTTGATCGACCATATACATGAGGCACAACACAGTGATGACCGATATTCAGAGATCATGGCACAGATTGGACAGGGCAGATTTTCCAAGTTCGTGATCGATGATCAGGGGATACTAGGATTTAGGACTAGACTGTGCGTACCAGATGCTGAGGGACTGAGGCATGGGATTCTCGAGGAGGCACATCGATCGACATATAGTGTTCATCCCGGTTCCACCAAGATGTACCATGACATGAGAGGTGTTTACTGGTGGGACGGAATGAAAAGAGACATCGCAGATTTTGTGTCGAGATGCCTGACTTGTCAGCAAGTCAAGGCTGAGCACCAGAGGCCCGCGGGAGAGCTACAGCCGTTACCCATTCCAGAGTGGCAATGGGAGCAGATCTCTATGGACTTCATTGTAGGTCTACCCAGGACTAGTCGAGGATATGACTCCATCTGGGTGATCGTGGATCGTTTGACGAAAGCGGCTCACTTCCTACCAGTGAAGAAGACTTTCGGATTTACCCAGTATGCCCAGATTTATATCGACGAGATTGTGCGACTGCACGGAGTCCCGACGTGTATTGTGTCCGACAGAGGCACCCAGTTTATCAGCCGATTATGGCAGAGGCTTCAGGAGGCTTTGGGCACTCGCTTGAGTTTCAGCACAGCATTTCATCCGCAGACCAACGGACAGTCAGAGTGGACTATTCAGACTCTCGAGGACATGCTCAGAGCATGTGTATTAGATTTCGGAGGTAGCTGGGATCATCACTTGCCCTTAGTAGAGTTCTCCTACAATAACAGCTACCAGGAGACCATTCAGATGGCACCATTTGAGGCTCTTTATGGGAAGAGATGCAGATCACCCACCAGTTGGACAGAGCTCCGTGAGAGCAGTATCTTAGGGCCACAGATTGTTGAGGAGACGACCGCGAAGATCCAGTTGATTCGCGATAGGATGAGAGCAGCGCAGAGTAGGCAGAGATCTTATGCGGACCGTCGGCGGCGCAGACTTGAGTTTTCTGTTGGTGATCATGTCTTCTTGAGGGTCTCCCCAATGAAAGGTGTGATGAGGTTTGGGAAGAAGGGGAAGCTCAGTCCCAGATATGTAGGCCCCTTCGAGATCCTCGAGCGTGTTGGTGCAGTTGTATACCGGTTAGCCCTTCCGCCCAGTTTTCCATATGTGCACCCCGTATTTCACGTTTTGATGCTCCGTAGATATCTTCATGATCCTTCGCATACGATTCAGCACCCGACGATCCAGCTTGAGCGCGACCTTTCCTATGCAGAGCAGCCGGTGATGATCTTGGATCGACAAGTGAAGAAATTGAGATCGAAGGACATCCTATCAGTTAAGGTACTTTGGCGTGGTCAGAACAGTGAGGAGGTCACTTGGGAGACCGAAAGCGAGATGATGAAGAAGTATCCCCGTCTTTTCGAAGGTACGTGTAGTTAGATTTTGAAATTCGGGGATGAATTTCTTTAAGGGGGAGAGATTGTAACACCTTAGGATGTGTTTAGTGACTATTTATATTTAAATAAAGGGTTTTTAATAAAAAGTTTACCAAATGGTGTTTCAAATATTTTTCCTAATTTAATAAATAATTTTCTAGAATTTTCCTAGGCTTGCACACACATGTGCATGTAAACTATGGTTTTTAAATGAGGTAATACCATGATTAGTAACCATGGTGGGTTAATCATGGGGATTAAGTCTTTTGGGTTTTAATTAAGTTTAATTAGTTATTTAATGGTTGCTTTATTTTGAATTTCTTTTTGGGTGTTGACTTAGTGAGAGAGAGAGAGAGAATGCATCATGACTTAGGCCATGCTTGCATTTAATGAAGAGAGAGAGTAGAGGGGTTGACATTGGGGTTATGATTCCTCTCATTCTTTTGTTCTTTCTCTCAACCTCACTCACACACACATACCCACTTACCTCCACAGCAGCAGCAACACCATCTCAGCAGCAGAAGCAAGCAGCACAGCAGCAGCAGCAAGCCACAGCAGCAGCAAGCAGCAGCAGCAGCAGCAACAGTGAGAGCAGCAGCAGCAGTGAGCAACAGCAGCCACAACTCCAGCTGCAGCTCCTTCCCTTCACTTCTTCTTCTTTCTCCAGCTCCCTAGGGTCGAGTGTGGGGTATATTTCCTGAACTTACTCCCTAGTTTACTTGTTTAGTGTAGTTTTGCTTCGGTTAGTGTTTATTGGTGCGTTTTAGTGCGATATGAGGTGATTAGTGAGAACCTTGAGCAAGTGATGTATGATTTGGTTTTAGTAGGTTGATAGAGTGTTGTTAGGGCCATTTTAACCCATCTTAGCCCCCAATTGCACTAAAATACCACCAGATCTCTTTTTGAAGCAGATTCGTCGTTTTAAGGCAATTTTGTGTTTCTGTAAACTGCTATCGACCCGATGAGTTCAGATTAAATTTGAGATGACTGTAGCATAGTGGTTAGGAGCTGATTCCCCTGGTAGAACCCGACCCCCATAGGACTCCTTCAGGCCGCCGAAAAATTCGATCGGGTCGCAAATTGCGGCCAGATGGGGAGGGTTTGGGTTGGGGTTGGTCCTATAGGTGTCTGCTGCAATCCTTAGACTCCTGGCATGTGCAATTTTGTTTGATTCTTACTGTAGAAAAATCTGGAACTATATACCTGTTTTTCCGTATTTCTAAACCTTCGAGACACGCGTGATACGCATGTGGTTTGGGATTTCTGCGTATCGCGACGCGTTAGGGTAGTTTCAGGCGCGTGATCACACGTTTTAGCGTATCGCGCACACACGCGATTGGTTTGCGACACGGGTTTCTAGTTTGACCGTAATATCACGTTTTTTGTGAAATTGAGCTTATGTGTAATATATGTTATGTGATTCTAGGTTCACAGGCGAGTGAGACGGACGCTGCGAAGAAGGGGAAGCAAGTCGTCGGCTACACTTAGCGCGAGACTTTGGTGAGTAGATTTAACATCTACGGGGATATCGCCCGCAAGGCGTTATGCGTCAGGGCTGATAGGACCTTAATATTATATGTTGAATTTACCTCATGGACTGTCATTGCATATTGCATTCCCTGCTGTATGTAAATTTAGAATTGATAGAACACTGCACAATTACTAACGGTTCATGTTGCGCGAGCACTAATATGCATGTTACACACACACCGTTAGTAATTGCCATGACACACTCACTGTAGAACTGCCATGATTATATTGCTGTAGTTCATTTCATATATGATTCGTTACGATTTTCATAGAAATTGGGAACCGCGAAATGTCTTTGAAAACTGAAACTATTTTAAAAGGCGGTTCTCCCCTGTGCCTACATTATGACTTGATGTACCTAGCATATCGCATTGATTTACTTATTGGTGTTGGATTTTTCCATGTGATTTCTGGTTTTGAGGACCGTGGAATTATTTAAATAAAAGATGCCCTATTTGAAAACCCGGTTCCTCGTGATATGATATTTTGGTGCGTCCACCACGCGTTTTCTCGGTGCTGAGACGTGCGCTTGAAATCCGATTCGAGGAGTTGGATGATCCGTTTGCGGGTTCGTGGTGGACCCGGTATGGTTCCTCGGGGCGAGAAATGTTTTTCGTGGAGTAGACGATGAGCCTAGCAGGGTGGCGAGTACCTACCGGTGATTGGTTGGACCTGGCGGTTATCCGGAGGATACTGACCAGAGTCGAGAGATGGATACGGAATGATCCGTACTGTCGGGGCCGAGGGCCGATACCGCAGACGGAGCCCGTGGGCTGATCCGGACTGACGGAGCCCGATATATGAGGATTTACATGTCGATACTGGACACGAGTATTTTATGATATTTTGAGTGCCGATGTTGGGCACTCGTGATTCTCAGAGATTTACAGGATTTGAGGGCCGAGGAGAGTGCCGGCGCCTGAGTTTATTTGGGATTTGGGTGCAGTTTTGGGCACCGATTATTTTCCACGTTGATATTCCATGTAGATGTTGTTTATCCCATGCTCAGCATTGATTATCATATATCTCATCCTGTAGTTATTTTACCTGACAGAGCATTTGCATGATTATTGCACCTACTGCTTGTCGCATATAGATCTTACATGTTGGGCATTTGATAGAGTAGCGCAGTACGTGCATGCTCGCGATTACCTTTATATGTTATCTCTATTCACGAGTTGGCAACTCACCCCCGTTGTGCCACAGTATTTGCAGGTTGCCCTCAGCATAGTCGCGGCAGGCTGCTTTTTTTGCATCTTTTGGCTACAGATACCACTACAGTTGCGGCGAGAGCTGTTTTGCATTTAGGTGGGTTGTGGTATCTGATTACCTTTATTGTATCCCTTTTTGTATCTAGTACTCTCCATCTACCATATATGTATTGGACTTAGATACTGTATGAGGAGATGATGTATATTTTGTATTCTGGTGTCGAGCTCGTGGGAGCCGACTGTTTTTATATGCAGTTTATATTTCTGTGATGTTTATTTATTGCCCATTCTTCGCTACGGCGTCGTATATTACTTTTGTGATGATGGTTTCCGCCGTTGGGCGTGTTTGCTCCCGTTTGGGGATGTTCATTTCATTATACTTCATTTTCACTTATATCCTGTTTTATACTCGATTTCGGGGTTACTTTTACAAAGGAAATGCTGCCAAAATTATTTAAATGATAACTTAACTTTAAAAGAACTTATTGAACTATTCAAGGTTTTCTAAATGTCTTAATTAAATGTTTTCAACACTCGCTACTTTTAAATGGTTTTGATTTCTGGGTTCGGCTTACTTAGTCGCGTTACGCCTGTAGACGTTGCGTGGTTAAGTGCCGGTCACGAGTCGAAATATTCGGGTCGTGACACCACTCCTACTTCACCTTTGCATTTCTCCGGTTCAGGAGAAATTGAATAGGATTATTCAGGTTGTCTTTTATCTTTACCTTCTTTCAAGTTGCGTGTACTCCTAGGATTAGGAGAGTACACCTATTACGCTTATTGGATGGTCTTCGTCCAAACTATAGGCTGGCGCCGAAAGGCAGGGAAGGAAGGAAACCATCTAGCCTAAGGATGGTGTACAGAAGATAATGAGTAAAGACAAATAAAGGGATTTGGAGAGATGGCAAGGAAATATACGGTTACAGTCATGAATCTGGATAATGGAAGAGGCATTACTAGGAATACCCGGCTACCCCTTCGAAACATTTTCATGTTTCGGTTTCACTATGCGTTGTTAATTAAAAACTGTTTTCCCAATTAGATCCTTGCTCCAGGGTATGTATTTACCAGGTTTGATTCTCACATCTGTATGGTTTTACAGATGATGAGTGAGAGTAAGTTATTGGGATTAGGTGATTATATCATCTTTATATCGGAATTCGTTGTAATTGGTGATATGTGAGGAAATCCCCTGGGGTTTTGCCTGACGGCAAATATTTGGTTTTGAATATCTGCTGTTATGCACTAATTTCAAACTGATGTATCTGTAAGTTTATTTTATAAAGTGAGATATAACTTTTTGAAATTATGTTCATGACATTTACCTATATCAGTTGATGGTTAGATAAGGAGCATTAAACAGCGGTGTAATTCTTCTTAACCATAATACAGTTTTCAACTTACGACGCACAGGGTTTGAGTTATTGAACTCAGGGGACTTATACAAAGTATTGTATGTTGTCCAGTGTCCATTAGGACAAAGGGGTTGGTGCTCATACTATATTCTGTTTACTTATGACTTCTCCAGTTTTAGACAAGTATTTCGTAGAAATACAAGGTCCAAGTTTTGAGAAGTTATAGGTACAAGAATAAAGTAGAGAACCATGTGTTGTAATTATCAGGATTCTTCAAAGTGATCAAAGATATAGATACTTGTGTCAGGTATTCAGTTGATAGTAATGGTTTTGAGAACTTGCTTCTCTTTCAGGTTACTCATATCTGGATGCACTCCTATTTGAGTAATGCGGATCGGCCTCTCTCCATTTAGTTGACATGCACTAAAGACAGCTGCATGATTAGTCTGGTTCCAACTAAATTAGTATCTCTATTTCTATATTGTATATAGAATGGTTCATATCTTAACGATATTAAGGTATATGGAGTTGTCCGGCTTATGCTTAAAACCAGACTATGGATAACTTAAGGCATGTTTCTGTAATGCCAGTTTGTGGGTTATCCCGGGCTATGACGAGAGGTAACTTTCTACCATCTGGAAGATCAATAGTGATATTGTTCTTGACCCGCCACAGTTTTAGTAAAATGGACTTTTTCAGAAAACAGTAGTGGGAGTATGGTAGAACTGGAAGTGATTCCAGAACCACAGACGATTACTGAAAATTTAATAGAACCTAAAAATTCAATCGGGTTTGACATTCTATTAGCCACTCCACAGATATGGTGGGTAACCTCAGGCACCTGAGAGGTACTTCAGTATCCTCAAAGACGGTGGCAGGGAGGTTCTTGTTTACCCAGACTTGACACTACTGTTATTCCAGACTATGAGACCCGGCAGGAGGATGATTATAGTGTCGTTCTAAACTAGCTTTAGAAGTGCACATGTATATGACTCTGCCAGAGGGTTGTTGTAGTCAGTGGGAGCAACGGAAGCATAGTGGACAAGTTGCTTATGTCTATTTATAAACTAAAACAGGTATAGCGAAGATAGATCATCTATTTTTGATGTGACAGTCATAGGCTTTGACTTCAGATGGATCTGTTAAAAAGATAGTAAGGTGGTATGTCCTGGTATTTGGATGACATACATTTTGTAGGAAATGAAATTCCTATACTACAATCGGTTATACTGTGATTGTTACACAGTGGTTTCTCCACATAGAATATGGATATTATATCTGGCATTCTGGTTACTAGATCTATGGTTTTAGATCTAGATTTGGGTAGTATCCCAATCTGGTTACTTAGACAGTATTCTAAAGGTGTTTTAGAATGGACAACTCCTGGTAAGGTGGTGTACCTGCAGGTGATGGAGTCACTCTCTCTGAAGGTGTCTTACAGACTAACAGGAGAGGGATGTGCATGATTGGCATATCACTTGCTTAGGCAATTAAGTTAATCATAAGATGTCAAGTACCACACCAGATGTTGTTTTTGCACAAGATGCAATAAGTTGATATATTAATCCAATCCTGGAGAAGCGTTCGGAAGCAATTTTTGAATATAAGTGGATGTTCTAGGAATATGGTAACGGCAGCCTCCTTCGGGAGACGGTTATCATTCCAGGCTTCCAAGGTGATCTGGATGACAGAGTGACTTTCAGAGTTATAGTTTTCCCTCTTAACGAGGGGCAGTTGTGTGGACAGTTGGTCCAAGCGGATACTGAGGGAGGCATGGCGCAGGATACTGAATAAATTCATTTGACGATATAGTCTAAGAAGTTTATTGGATTTGGAGTTCATTTGTGAACTGGGTCCCATCAGATATCCAGGGATATTCTAAGACAGGTATTGCTCATTTCGGGAGATAGCTTTCTCCGCGAACTTGAGATAAAGAGAGATATGGAAAGAAACATTGGAGCGGATCCACTCGCTGAGGCTATTTCTCGAACGCAATAGTTTTTCAAATGAGATTTGTGAAACTGATTAGTAGAGAAGTTGGGTGTTCGGTATCACATGGGCTGTGAGTATGCGACATCGCAATAATTAGCCTTAAGTGCAAGTGGGAGATTGTTGGCTATAGTGCCCTCAATTCAATTATTGGATCACAGGCACGTGATTGCAATGATTGATGGAGGACCTATACCGGTAGAACAGTCTTACTCGAGATGATAGTATGCAATCTGGTTTGCCTTTATCATCGTGTATATGTTTCATGTGACATTACAGATCACTATTACATGTTGATAGAGCCCATAGGATTCTTACTTGACTACCAGCAGTATGATGGCGGTCATATACGTGAGAGTTGGGTGGTCTATAAGCACATCCTTAAAGTGTCCCTAGTCATGGGAGTTTCGAGACTGGGCATCGATACTCCAAAAGTAGACTAGTGTATACGGATTGAGACCCCGACAAGGGGCGGTGACCGGTCTCACAAGCCATTGGTGTTAGTTGGTTCACCTAAGATGTATACAGGTGCTCATTGGGTTATGAGTACACCGGACGGACTCGCCGGGAACATACTAGTTGGTATTATACTTATTGTCATATAGCAGTTCCCTGGTGACATGTGTACAGGTTAGTCTATCGACCTGAGATCGTCATTTGTCTCATGTGAGTTCCTACTATGCTTTGATTACTACCCTACCATGGCTCAAAGGAGTCGTGCAAACAGGTTTTAGTTGGGTACAGTCCCGCGCCACATGGAGGCAGTGAGCGGATCGTCAAGGGATTCGTCTCTCCCGGTATTTGGGGTTGATATCGCGGAGTGCACGGGTGGCTATCACCGGAAATCCTCGGCCAGGGTAGACGAGAATTACTGATTCAGATCAGTAGTTTCTCACTTGGTGATAGGCTTCATGCCGACACTAAATGTAAAGTTATTAGGGGTCTGACTTTATCCATCTCCCTAGACTCGATATGTGATACTCATAAACGAACGGACCGACTGTACGGATATTGTCACGGTCAGGCTCAGTAGGGTTTCAGGATGAGTTTGCTCGTCGGCCTCCCTTTCGCTCAATACCTGGGCAACCGTTACGTACAGCTAGTGCCATTGACGTGCTTGTGGTTAAACCCACTGCCAGCGTATTAACGAGTCTTTAGAGTCCCACACAGAGGGTTTCCCTGGTTCGGGCGAAACGTTGTAGAGGCTGTATGGTTTTATAGCAGGGTTCGATCATATACGTGCACTTGTGCACGGATCATGATCGGACGGATAATACTGGTGAGCTTTGATTTAAGCCAGATCCTAGTATTATATTGTTGGATTATTTTCGTCTCGTTGTATTCGTATTCAGTCGGAATACGGATGCAGGTATGTATATACGGATGAGGGGTATTCTTGTAATCGGTTACAAGATTACTTTTGAAGATTCCATTTCTTTTTCTAGTATTAAACATTTAGGGTTTTGTTTTATAAATGTTTAATATTATGTTAAGGTGTAAAGTGTGAGGTTAAGTCTTGGCATGGTGCATTTATTGTGGCATGTGCCATGCTTGATATTTTATTGGTTTTGTGAGATATTTGTGATTGCAAGAGGATAGATATTTTGGTGAGATGATTTTTCTTTAGTTGCTACACACAAATACCTCACAATTCATCCCATAAGAAAAGAGGGCAGCCACCATTTTTCTTGGGTTGCTTTTTCTTTTGCTAAGTCTTGAGCTCACACTTCACACTCCAATGGCTTCTTCTTCACCTCCATCCATATCCTCTCATGAGTTGAGAATCCATGAATGTCTTGAGAAAAAATGATCACACACTCTCTCTACATCATCTTGTACATCTAGGCAAGCAAACTGGATGCACGAGTTGCTTCGGTTTTGGAACGGGAGCCCGTATTAAGAATCCTCGACGTGGATCGTCTTCGACGAGGGAGACCGGAGACCAAACTTGTTCGAGGTAGCCGTGAGGAGCTTGGATGGAGATTGAAGACCGTAGGACATGGATCGATCGGTATAATCTCTCAAACCCACTTTACAGTTAACTAGTATAGGGTTAATGGTTCGATCCGGGAATCGAGTTCCGTTAGCGCCGGGTTTTAAAAGTTTTTGTTCCACGTTTAGCCAAGGATTGATGGCCGGGGCGCTAGCGTAGCCTTACAATATAGAGGACTTTCTTGCTCGACATGATAGTTTGCTATCTAGTTACTCTTTATCTTAACATGTTGACTGGTATTCTTTACTGTCTTGCTCTCACATGTTGATAAAGCCCTTAGGATATGTACTTGACTACCAGAATTATGATAAGATCATACTAGTAGGGCCATGGTGGTCCACAAATACATCCTTTAATCAGTTCCTAGTCGCGGGAATATCGAGACCAGGGCATCGATATTCCAGTGTAGACTAGTGTGTACATTTCTTGTCCCTTATAGAGCGATGGTTGATCCCACAACCATTGGTGTGTGACATCAAAGATTGTACACAGGTGCTCATTGGAGAATGGGTACACCGATCAGGACTCGCCGAGGACTCATGTGTAGTAGTATACCTATCGTCAGATAGTTGTCCTTTGGTGACACTGGTACAGGTTAGTCTGTAGACTCGAGATCGTCATAGAGTCTTGTGTGGCTCCCACTGTGCTTGATTTCCTCCTTACCACGGCTCAAAGGAGTCGTGCAAACAGGTGGATTTTGGGTACAGTCCCGAGTCACATAGAGGCAATGAGCGATAGGAAGGGTTTCGTCTCTCCCGGTATTGGGGTTGATGTTGCATGGCATGATTTCTATTTTTGAGAAAAATAGAAAAAGAGGTGGAGAATGAAAGCATGGTTGCAAGCATGGGCTTTATTCATAGTTTATTCATCTTGACTCACTATTCAAGCATGGTTGCAATTTTATATTGCAAAATTGCATGCTTGAATGAGTGGGGGTCGAGGGTTGCCATTCATTATTTGCTCATTCTCAACACTTAGCCTTTTTTCTTGAGTTGCTCCTATGGTTGCTCTCTAGCTTCATCTTCCTCCTCAAATGTCATGGTTCAAGCTTCAACCATCATATGAGATGTGGAACATGAAACTTGAACCCAAACAAGTGAGCAAAATAAACCCCTACTTCACCATCTCACATTAGATTAGCAATTTGATGTGGAGTGTTGCCTTCACTAATGAGATTAGTGAAAGGTTACCTTGAGCTGGTGGACTTCGGGTAGATCGTTTTTGGCGCGAAGATCACGAAGGAGGTTCGTTCAACTCGAAGAGGAGCCTAGTTGAGTCGTGTGGACTTCAACCCAGAGTTATTGAAGAGAAGGACTCGAACTACAAAAGTTGTATGCTCTTTTCTTCTCTTAAGTTCATCACATCACAAAAGGAAGACCTTAATAATCTAGTAAAGATATTGTTAGTCTAACTTAGTACCTAATAAAAATTAAAATTTGGCATGCTTGATGCCTCTTGAACATCATGGTGGTGCTAAGGTCGACTTTCATAGTATCAGAGCAAAGCTAGAACATTAGGGTAATTTGTAGCGACGTTAGAAATCCATCGTTTTTGTCGCGCAAAAACTGCCGATAAAAACAGTATCGAAATTGATGTTTTGAGTTGTTTGCACACCTCGCGGGCTCACGGTTTGAACTGAGAAGCCGCGGGGTGGAGCGTGCGCACCTCGGGGACACCCCGGGGGGGACCGAACTGCTGTGCCCACTCCCCAAGACCACCATAAGGTGGTATTGACGGTGGGGACCCAAAACTGCCCCACCTTAAGCAGTTTCGGGTCTGCTTCACGCCCTGGCCACCTCGTGGTGGCCTCGGGGGTAGGGTACCCCCTCTAGGCCCCCTATTCGATAGTTAATTTTGGGATCTTCGCCCCCGCAAAGATTCGAGCGGGTTTTGAGTTCATTTCGACTCCCGGATTGGGTTAAAACGATCGGTTTTGGAACTTTAGCTCACTGGATTTTTCAAGTGTTGGAAAAATTGGTTTAGTTTTCTAATTGTGTGCGGAATTCTAATGTCGCGGTTACTTTACAAGCTTTGTGATGTGTGTGATACAATTATTAGAATCCGGATTAATTAATTTTATGAAAACTAGTTAATATATTGTAAAGCTAGTCGTTTAGTCTCAATTGATCGATTGCCATGAAGTTTTGATTCGGATCAAAACTCTGTCGCAATTGCGTATTGTACGCGATCACTAAGCCGGGAATCTTGTCGAATTATCCGACAACCAATTGAAAAGAGTTTTCAATTTGAGACTAAAATGCAAGTTTTATAAGTTAGGCATGAAATCCGGAATATGAGATATTCCGGGTTTATGATGTCTAAGGCAATTGCGGATTCTAATTATTGTGGTTTTCTGTTTCTTTTCTGCGACCGTAAGTGTAATATGTGGGGTATCCCAATCTTGTTGCTATATGCCAACAAGTTTTAGAGATACGCATATTTACTTACGTTAATGATATGTGATATCATGTGTTGTTGTTGATATGATTTATTAGATCGTCGTGAAAGAATAGCCGGGGGTTTTATATGAGATGGGGGTTTTTATTTTCATTCATGTAAAATCTGTATGTAATGTTCTTTTATTGGGGCACTTCCGGTTTGAGGATGATGTCACCACTGTTGTATATTATTTACTTTTCCGCATTAGGATAGGCCCAAGACGGGAAGCACAGGTAACCGGGTTCCAGAGTCCAGTGGGAGACCATCTCAAGGAGTTGAGACCGAGTCTCCTAACTCTAGAATTGGCAGGGTTACTTACCGCTCTCGTAGGGGTCTAGATATATGGGTTTAGCTATTCATCACGACTGTGGAATCCGTGTTTTACATTATTAGCTAAATTTAAAACATGGACATCCTAGTATATCCAATATTTCATATGTTGCTTCTGCTACTTGATTCTGTGATGTTGATCATATAATCGCGTGAGACAAATGTAATATAATATATATGATATATAATAAACGTTGCTTATGTTTTGCACCTGCGCTAGTCCAACCCCCGCTCTGCCGGTAGTTAAGTAACCTAACGGTGCATGACGGGGCCCCGTGGCGAATGCGGATGGTATAAGCGTACGTTCTATTTTCGTTTCATTTTTCTGTAATGTTTAGGAAAAATTAATTGATGGGACTTCATTAATGAGATTAATGAAAAGAAAGAAACCAAAAGATGTTGTAGAATCAAATTTTCAAAAAGGATAGCTCTAGTTTTTGTTTTGCATAGTGGTATTCCTTGATGAATATCCAGCACCTCATTCGATGAGGAAAGAGCCGAGATCCCTTCACCGGGAGTGACCTCTTTAGCGATACTAGCAAATGCTACAACCCACTCGGTTTTGTCTTTGACTGCTTCTCTAGTTTTTGTTTTGCATAGTGGTATTCTTGAATATCCAGCACCTCATTCGATGAGGAAAGAGCCGGGATCCCTTACTGGGAGTGACCTCTTTAACGAAACTAGGAAAAGCCTAAAAAACACTCCTTTTCAAAATCACTAGATTCTACAACGATATCAAGTTCATTACGCTCATGGTTTTCTTAAAAACCTGTATAGCCCTCCGTCATTTCAGATAAGTACTATTCATTATTCGTGCTGTGTTTGTTGACCATAGCTAAGGCGTAGTGTGCGATAGCTAATTAGTGCTTGTCTGCAGCATGTGATGTGATTGGATTAGGGTAGTCGTACGGCTTTGTTGAACTTAGCCAAAGGTCGCACGGGTGGGTTTAATTCAATCAAGAAATGATGGGTTGAACTTGGCTAGCACTTACGATTTGTTGATCATAGCCAAGGTCATAAGTTGCTAGGGGTAAAAACCATTATCGGGAATTTCAAGTGTTGAAATTTGCAATGAGATTACATATCTTCTATATGATAGTTGGATCCTGATATCCACTGTGAGTAAGAGTTACTCCTGGGAGAATTTTGCACTTTACAATTAGCTGATCAAATAGGTATCTAGAAAGGTGTCAATGGGGTTATGACTCTGGGAAAACGAGATTTAATTTAATTAGGTCCGTGCGAAAGCACGGGGAACCTCCCTCGGAGTACCGATATCTGCCTGGCCGAACGATTGGCGAACCTGTAGGGTGTAATTAATCCCGGCTAATCTTACCTTTTAGGGTTTGAAAGAAGATTTGATAAAAAACAGCGGGAGCCATCCTGATTAGATAAGATAATAACCAATCTAATCTTGCAAAGAGCGCACGCTAACGCGTTTCCTTCTCTCTCTCTCTAGGCAGCAACTAATGTTACGCCTTAATCAAGATAATAAAATGGATGTATTGACTGAACCCTCCTTTTATACAGGGCTAGGGAATGTTGGTCCTGCTCTATCTTATGAATGTCATAAGTCTGAGCAAGGGATAGGGGAATGTCAGGATTCTCACGCCACCCGTACAAAGAAACAACATGTTGATGTATCTTCTTCGGGTGTGTTCGTTACCGAGAACTGTTTCTCAGTTTGTTCTACGTCCTGGGTATTGGATACCGGATCAGGATCCCATGTATGTAATTTGTTACATGGGTTAAAAAAAGGTAGAGAACTGGGAAAGGGTGATAAATCCCTAACAGTAGGGAATTGTGCAATTGTTGCAGCCAAGGCGGTTGGCGATTATCACCTTGTATTACCAACTGGTAATACATTGATTCTGAACTACTGTTACTACGTACCAAAGATGATGTGCAACATTATATCGGTTTCTTTGCTAACTAAAGAAGGATATAATCTCACATTAGAGGATAATGTTATGAACATTTTCCAGAATCAAATGTTGATTGGATCTGGTACGTTATGTAATGGTATATACGTTCTTAATCAAAGTACAGTTCTTAACATACAAAACACAAACAAGAGGAAAAGTTCAGAAATGAACGAAGCCTTCTTGTGGCACTGTAGACTTGGTCATATCAATGCGACAAGAATGGCTAAGTTACATAAAGATGGATATTTGAATCCGTTCGAATTTTCATCTTATGAAACTTTCCAGTCATGTCTCAAAGGCAAGATGTCCAAAACTCCATTTACTAGACACAGAGAAAGAGCTTCTGAACTCTTGGGACTGATACATAGTGATGTATGCGGTCCTATGTCTACACATTCCAGGAATGGTTATTCATACTTTATTACATTCACCGATGATCTCTCAAGGTTCGGACATGTGTTCTTGTTGAAACACAAGTCTGAAACTTTTGAGAAATTCAAGAAATATAAGTGCGAAGTAGAAAACCAGACGGGCAAAAGTATTAAAATCCTACGATCTGATCGGGGAATTCCGAGACTATCTAAAAGAGAATGGGATTCTCTCTCAGCTTACTCCTCCATATACACCACAGCACAACGGTGTATCGGAGCGAAGAAATCGCACCCTATTAGATATGGTGCGCTCTATGATGAGTACTGCTGAGTTACCTATTTCTTTTTGGGGACATGTGCTTGAGACAGCTGCATACTTATTGAATAGAGTTCCGACCAAATCAGTGCCTACCACTCCATATGAGATATGGAATGGGAAGGGACCATCTCTTAAACAAGTTAAGATATGGGGTTGTCCGGCCTATGTTAAAAAGCAAAATCCGGACAAACTCGAGGCAAGGTCTGTTTTGAGCAAGTTTGTGGGATATCCAAAGGATTCCTATAGATATATCTTCTACCATACTGAGGAACAAAAAGTGTTTGTTGCTCAACATGCTACATTTTTGGAAAAGGAAATTCTTGTGAAAGAAATTAGTGGCAATGAGGTAGAACTGGAAGAAGTTCCAGCGGCACAAACTACAACTGATGATTTGGAGGAACCGGAGGATCCAATAGTACCCAACGAACTCCAGCCACTCCGTAGATCTAGTAGGGTTTCTCATCCACCTGAGAGATACTACGGTTTTCTCGTAGATGGTGGGAGTGAGGATTGCATCATGGAAGATGATAACCCGACTAGTTTCGAGTAGGCCATCACGAGTGGGGACTCTGTGAAATGGCTGGATGCTATGCGATCCGAGATAGAATCCATGTACACCAACCAAGTATGGACTTTGGAAGTTGCTCCTGAAGGGGTAAAACCTATTGAGAGCAAGCGAATCTTCAAAAAGAAGATAGGTGTAGATGGAAAAGTTGAGACTTTCAAAGCTAGACTTGTAGCAAAAGGTTTTCTTCAACGACCTGACGTCGACTATGATGAAACCTTTTCTCCTGTCGCTATGCTTAAGTCCATCAGGATCCTACTTGTCATTGGTGCATACCATGACTACGAAATCTGGTAGATGGACGTCAAGATCGCTTTTCTAATGGTGATTTAGAAGAAAGCGTGTACATGACACAACCAGAGGGCTTCGTAGACAGTGGGAGCAGCGGAAAAGTATGCAAGCTGCTTAAATCCATCTACGGATTAAAGCAGGCATCGCGGAGTTAGAACATCTGTTTTGATGAAGCTATCAAAGAGTTTGACTTCATCAAAAATATAGATGAGCCTTGTATATATAAGAATGCAGTAGAGAGTAAGGTGGTCTTCCTCGCATTGTACACGGATGACATACTCTTGATAGAAAACGATGTTCCTATGCTACACTTGGTCAAGCTCTTCTTATCACTCAAGTTCTCCATGAAAGATCTTGGTGATGCCTCCTACATTCTGGGGATAAAGATCTAAACAGATGTTGGGATTGTCCCAATCCAGGTACATAGACACCATACTAAAGAGGTTTAGTATGGAAGATTCCAAGCGAGATAATGTACCCGCTTGTTCAGGAATCATTCTTTCCAAAGAGATGTCTCCCAAGACTGATTTGGAGAGGGCTCGCATGTAAGAGATACCCTATGCTTCGGCAGTAGGCTCTATCATATATGCGATGTTATGTACCAGACTGGATGTAGTTTACTCACTAGGTGGTGAGCAGGTATCAATCAGATCCTGGGGAAAACCACTGGACAGCTTTGAAGAACATTCTTAAGTACTTGAGAATGACTAAAGAAATGTTCTTGGTGTATGGTAACGGTGAACTCCAGGTGGAATCCTTTACCGATTCGAGCTTCCAAAGTGATAAGGACGACAATAAGTCGGTCTTGGGTTTTGTCTTTACCCTCAACGGAGGGGCGGTGTGTTAGAAGAGTTCCAAGTAAGACACCGTAGCAGACTCGATGATGGAGGCTGAATACATCGCTGCCAACGATGCTGCCAAAGAAGCTGTCTGGATGAAGAAGTTCATTGCTGAGCTTGGTGTAGTTCCATCCATTGAGCATCCAATACCTGTGTATTGTGATAACAATGGAGCGGTGGCTTTGGCCAAGGAACCCAGGTCCCATCAGAGATCTAGACATATTCTGAGGCGGTATCACCTGATCAGGAAGATAGTAGATCGCCGGAAGATCGAGGTCAGGAGAGTTGACATGAAGGACAACGTAGCGGATCCACTCACGAAGGCCCTCCCCCAGATTCAGTTTGAGAGACTTTTTGGGATGTTGGGTATGAGATACTACAACACATGGCCTTAGTGCAAGTGGGAGATTGTTAGGTATATGTATGCCCTAGAGGCCATTATTGTATATGTGATGTATATTATAATGGATGCTTTGACATATATATAAAGGACTTTCTTGCTCGACATGATAGTATGCTATCTAGTTACTCTTTATCTTAACATGTTGACTGGTATTCTTTACTGTCTTGCTCTCACATGTTGATAAAGCCCTTAGGATATGTACTTAACTACCAGGATTATGATGAGATCATACTAGTGGGGCCAAGGTGGTCCACATGTACATCCTTTAATCAGTTCCTGGTCGTAGGAATTTCGAGACCAGGGCATCGATATTCCAGTGCAGACTAGTGTGTACGTTTCTTGTCCCTTAGAGGGTGATGGTTGATCCCATAACCATTGGTGTGTGACATCAAAGATTGTACACAGGTGCTCATTGGAGAATGGTTACACCAAACAGGACTCGCTGAGAACTCCTATGTGGTAGTATACTTATCGTCAGATAGCAGTCCTCTGGTGACACTGGTACAGGTTAGTCTGTAGACCCGAGATCGTCATAGAGTCTTGTATGGCTCCCACTGTACTTTGATTTCCTCCCTACAACGGCTCAAAGGAGTCGTGTAAACAGGTGGATTTTGGGTACAGTCCCGAGTCGCATAGAGGCAATGAGCGATAGGAGGGGTTTCGTCTTTCCCGGTATTGGGGGTTGATGTTGTGCTATGCTCGATTGGCTATAACTGGAAGTACCTGGCCAGGGCTGCAGCTGAGATTTACGGATAAGAGTTATCAGTAGTTTCTCAAACCGTTATAGGCCAGACATCGGCATGACTTATCACGTTACTGGGTCCTGATGTTTACCACCCCTAGACATGATATGCGACATATCAGACGAAGAGACCGGACTGTACGGTAGTGTTACTGACAGGCTTCATGGAGAGTATGGACGAGCTTGCTTGTTGATCTCTCAATACCCGGATAGCCGTTACGTCTAGCTAGTACCGCTGACGGCTTGTGGGTGACTGATATGATCATCACCTACTGTTGGCGTATTAACGAGTCTTTAGAGTCTCACACAGAAGTTTCCTGGTTCAAGCGAAATGAAGTAGGACACATATGTGATATGTGTATGGGCCTGATTAAATACGTGTGTGTGATACCGTATTGTAATCTTGCAGTTATCTATTATCGGTTCGGTTATATGTGATATAACCAGGTTATCGAATTAAGTGTTGATTTGATAATGTGATATACAGATAAATGATATTTGTCGGTCAAATGTGATATAACCGGATTATTACATCAAGTGTTGATTTAATAATGCGATATATATTATATTTGATATAATTGTATCTTAACTAATATCATTAGCTCACTAAATATTTTCTTATATGTATGTATGTATATATATATATATATATATATATATATATATATATATATAGCATGGAATGATTTCTATTTTTGAGAAAAATAGAAAAAGTGGTGGAAAATGAGAGCATGGTTGCAAGCATGGGCTTTATTCATAGTTTATTCATCTTGACTCACTATTCAAGCATGGTTGCAATTTTATATTGCAAAATTGCATTCTTGAATGAGTGGGGGTCAAGGGTTGCCATTCATTCTTTCCTCATTCTCAACACTTAGCCATTTTTCTTGAGTTGCTCCCATGGTTGCTCTCAGCTTCATCCTCCTCCTCAAATGTCATGGTTCAAGCTTCAACCCTCACATGAGATGTGAATCATGAAGCTTGAATACAAACAAGTGAGCAAAATAAACCCCTACTTCACCATCTCACATTAGATTAGCAATTTTATGTGGAGTGTTGCCTTCACTAATGAGATTAGTGAAGGGTTAGTTTGAGCTAGTGGACTTCGGGTAGATCGTCTTTGGCGCGAAGATCACGATGGAGGTTCGTTCAACTTGAAGAGGAGCCTAGTAGAGTCACGTGGACTTCAATCCGGAGTTATTAAAGAGAAGGACTCGAACTAAAAAGGTTGTATGCTCTTTTCTTCTCTTAAGTTCATCACATCACAAAAGAAAAACCCTAATAATCTAGTAAAGATCTTGTTAGTCTAACTTAGCACCTAATAAAAATTAAAATTTGGTATAATTGATGTCTCTTGAACCTCATAGTGGTGCTAAGGTCGACTTTTAGAATCTACTCACCGTGAATGGATGCGACAAGCAGAAAGCAGTCCGTCGGTCTCGGAACCGAGTAGGAGTCTACTCATGCGAGGGCTTAGGATTCACGGGTTAGACCGGGCAGGAATCTATCTACCGTGAATGTGCGCAACGAGAAAGAAGCTGTCTTCCGGTCTTGGAACTGAGCAGGAATCTACTCGTGGCGAGGGCTTAGGATTCACAATTTATGTTGGGCAGGAATGTACATGCTTTGAATGAGTGCGACGAGCAGGAAGCTGTCCGCCGGCCTTTGAACCGAGCAGGAGCCTACTCATGTGAGGGCTTAGAATTCACGGGTTTGATTGGGCAAGAACCTACCCACCGTGAATGTGTGCGGCGGGTAGGAAGCTGTCCCCTGGCCTCGGAACCGAGCAGGAATTTACTCGGGTGAAGGCTTAGGATTCACAACTTATGTTGGACAGGAATCTACCCACTGTGAATGAGTGTGACGGGCAGGAAGTTGTCCGTCGGCCTCCGAACCAAGCAAGAGTATACTCGTGCGGGGGCTTAGGATTCATGGGTTAGGCTGGACAGGAATCTACCCGCCGTGAATAGGGGCGACGAGCAGGAAGTTGTCCCCCGGCCTCGTGGCGAGGGCTTAGGATTTACGGGTTAGGCCGGGCAGGAATCTACCCGCCATGAATGGGAGCGACGGGCAGGAAGCTGTCCGCCGGCCTCGAAACCAAGCAGGAATCTACTTGCAGTCAGTTTGCTCCCTATTTGATTGGCGTTTGTCTCGCATGTACTTTACCAAGTGACCGGAGCGGATCAGCTCCTCGATGTAATTGCGCAGCTGGTTGCAATTCTCGGTCAGGTGTCCCTGTGACCGATGAAAGGCACAATATAGGACGCAAAGTTGCTTGCCCGTCCTTTGTATCATCGGCGGGAGCTTGAAGAATCTCTAGCTCTTCGCCTCCTCTAGCAGCTCCGCTTGAGAGACGTTCAAAGGAGTGCACTCGTAAAACCTTGGAGAATAGGGTTTCAAACGATCAGCATTCTTCTTCTCTTCTCGGCCCTGTTTCTTTCGGTCTGTCTGGATCCACAAGGTAGATTAGCGTTCGCCTCAGACTCGAGTTGGATTTGCTGTTCGGTCCAGACTTTTATCTCGGCCATGGTCTTACGTTGCGCCAATGCAAAAGTGCGGAGCCACTTTTTGTGCCCAAGACCGGATCTCATGACGATGACGACCGTCTCGTCCCGGTGCTCGGGTACTTTTAGGAGAGCATTGTAGAACCAGATGATATAGCCTTTGAAAGATTCTCTGTCCTCACTATTGATAGTGAATAGGTAGTCAACCGACCTCTTCTATCGTCGGCTGCCAACGAAGTGGCTGAGAAACTGAGTAACCAACTCATCGAAAGTTGAGATTGAGCGCAGAGTCAGGCCGTGGAACCAGTCTTGCCCAGCCCGGATGAGAATGGTGGGGAAGGCTCGGCACTGAGCCGTGTCCGAGTAATCTTGAAAGCCCATGTCCATGGTGAACACATTGAAGTGGTTTTTTGGGTCAGACTTCCCGTCAAAGAGAGCTACTTTAGGCGGTTTATTCCGGGATGAGACCCGCTCCCCCAGTAACTGATCAATGAAGGGCTTCTTTAGAGAGTCCGCAAAGTATTTTGCCGATCCGCCGGACAAACGGATGGAGAGCCGCATGTCCTCTATTTTCTTCTCGAGGACCTCAATTCGCTGATGGTACCCGGAGAATTCTTCGTAATCGGAGTGCCTGTTGTCTCTGCTTTGGGCTTGGGCGATGGAGCAGCTTCGGTTTCGATTTATCACATTCCTCGGATCCTCGGATTGAACCCTTCATGGCTTGTTTATCACAGAAAACTGCATTTTAATACCACTCTTTCATTATCTGTTTTGTTATATATCGGTACCATTAACCAGTGTCTGCTCAGTAAATACAGATTACAGGTATCCGTGACACAACACTGAAAACACACTCAAGATCACGGATATAACATTGTGAGCCGACGCTGCAACCGGAACTACAAACCGATCGATATCCAAATAGTTCTTTTGCAACAAATAAATGTGTACACAATTTTGGTCCAACGCAATACAAGTGTGCACACAACTCTTTGATGCTTGGACCTAGGTGGGGGCTACCCAAAGCACAAGTGAGTATGATGTGTAATAAATGCTATAAGATATGATGTGATTTGAAGCATCAAGTTCCCTCCAAAACTACTGAGTATAATCCTAGTAGAAATGAAGAAATCAAGTAATACCAGTGAAATTGTGGAGAGTACACAACATCATACAGCAAGCACGAGCCCCAAAATCCTTAGTAAAACCGGCGACACCCCACCAAAGCCCAATCTCGCCGGCCCCATCTTGTCCAATTGCCCCCATTTTTCTCCTGGTTGTTTATTTGGGTCACATTATCTTGTTTCTATTGTTTGTTTATTCTGGTATGAGGCCAATAAATACCAGATCAATGGGCAAGGGAAGGGATACTTTTTCTTTAGTTTTGCTTTAGAACACTTGTAATTTGCTTTTCCTTTGAACTCTTGAACTCTTGCCCTTTTATCTTGATCTTGACACTTCTTCATTGAACTTGCAAGCTTAAAATTTAGGTTCTCGAATTCAAGATTAGTTGTATCTTGTTTGAAATTTAATAAAAGTTCTCATTTCATTTCATATGTCTTACTTTCTACATACTTGAACTTATGAAATCCTTGCTTTACTTTGATCTTGCAACCTCTTAAGTGAGCTTGCATCCTTAAAGTTTGGTATTTGGATTTCACGTTGGAACGGGATTAAAAAACAGTTGAAGGAATTTACACGTTGATTTATCGGTTCTCTCTTTGTCTTTCTTTTCTTGCATTTTTTATTATGTTGCCTTACCCTTTTCTTTTTCATTTTGGTATTGTAAATATGTGTGAGTAATTGATTTACTTGTTAAGAGTCGAATATGGTTAGTTTGTGTTAGGAGATGTGTTTGCTAAAATCTTAAAAAACCTTAACTTGGCAGTTGAAACTTCGCGCAAACCACTCGCAATTCCGCTCCGTTAGGCACCCTATCCTATCACGATAGCGGTGAATCCTAATCGTGACCGGATTGCTGTCACGACCCGAAGGTACGGAACGTGACTGGCACTTAGATTACGAGACGTCTAAAGGCGTACCGTAACCTGAGTCAGCCAAAGCCCAGAAAATCTAAACCAAATCAAAAGAGAGTGAAGAAAAACCTTACATGAAAACGATTTGTAAATCAATTAAGTTGCATTGAAACCCTTTTTAAAAACATCAAAAATTCCCGAAAATTTCGACAGAGTCTCCCTTGTATTTTCTATCCCCCAAAATGGGTACAACAAGATATATATAACATGTAATCATAAATGGCATCCTCAAGCGGGAGCTAGCTCTTCGCCCAAGGCGGATCATAACCACATGCAATATATAAGTAATATCAAGAAAAGAGCATAAAAGAAACGCAAAATATCAGAAAACACAACGCCGGCTCAAGTGAGCTCGACCCAAAAGAAACCACAAATATACAAATCTCTCAGTCTCATCACTATGTCGCATATACAATATATAGTGGTAGATGGAGAATACTAGATACAATGATAGAGCAAAAGAAATAAAATATGCTCGCAACCCACCTACGGGCGATGTCGCGAGTCTGAGCAAAAGAAGCTGATGATAAGATAGCCCGCCGCTACAAGGGTGACGGGTCCGACCTGCAAGACACTGTGGCACAACGGGGGTGAGTTGCCAGCTCGTAGGTAGAATATAACATCTAGTAAGGCAATCGTAAGAATGCACGCAATGCGTCACAACATGTATGTCCATATGTGATATAATACTTCTAGTATGCATGCACATGTATGCAATGTCATTACTAAATCTTTAAGTGTTTTAAATGCTAAGGGTATTGAATTCTTAACTTTAGAAAATGAATATCTGTATAATAGCTAAATACCATCAAGAAATCATCTGAAAACCCGTGTCAAGCATCGACACCAAATATGAAATCATATCTGTCTCAATATCTCACTGTATCAATGTCTCAAATATTGGGCTCCGTCAGTCCGGATCGGCCCACATCATCCAATCTCACGACAACGGTCGGTATCCTCCGGATATCCACCGCGCCAGACATCACCTGTAGGTAGTCTTCCCCTGCCAGGCTCATCGTCTACAACTCGATCTTCTTGCCCCGGGGTACCATACCGGGCCCACCATGTACCCGAGACGGTTCATCCACTCCTTGAATCGGGTCTCGAAATCCAACAGAAAACATGAAAACTCATGGTGGACGACACATACATCACGAGAAACCCGCAACTTTGTTTTAAAATGATAAATATAAGCTTTTGTTAAATTCTTGCGGTTTTCCCCAAAAATCCAGAAATCGCAGCAATACGGAAATCCTCAAGAAAATCATAATGTTCACATGTTATATATGATATCAATGTCTATGATATCAATGTATACGATGTGAATTTTGGCTAGAAATCTATGTAAATATGATGATAATGGTATATGCAAGCTATGCAATTTCATATATATTGTATGAATGCAAGTGGCGATACTAAGTTAAACAGGTTCTATAGTGCAGGTGGCATGGCAATTACCAAAGGCGTGTGTGTCACATGAATAGTGCGCGTGCAGCAGATGCCAATGGTAATGGTGTTCATGTCCTACGAAGTGTTATCGTATATGTGTATATGAATGTTATATGAATGTCCATGCAATCTAGTATACGGTTAGCTGTGAGGGTATGCAATGCAATAAAGGGGTAAGCTATCTAGCCATACAAGTCTTGCAAGAAATAGGGTAATCCTAACAAGGGAGCGCCTCGCGCCATCCAGACGATTCTCCCATAGATGAATAAATCTACTCACCTGAAATCCCCGCTAATCCGATCCGACCACCGCCTTGCCTTTACGCGCCGTGTCCGATGTTTCCCCGATCGATCCTATATTTGCACAACACCAAGCATAAGATTACATATCCTAAAACGATGCAAGTCACAATATACAAATACCGACGCTCTCGAATTAAACATAACGTGCACTCGGTGCGCGGCAAAACACACGAAAATCGCTAAATCTTAACTAGAATCGTCATTTCGGGGAAATCGACAAAACTAAAACCCGACTAGACAAAACCCCGCATTCGCGCACTCTAATAGTCGTATATGAATCTAATTATATCGCTAATATAACACAATTAGATCGCATCCTAATTTTTATAAAAATCTAGTAACCAATTTCATACCGATTCGACGCAAATATCGCAATTTTATCGATATAGCGAGCGCAACATCGCACAATTTACCACTCTAACCAATTAGATAACCAAACCCTAACATAACTCCATCAACCATGTTACAAACCCTAATTTTAAATCAAATCCCTCGCTTGATTTTCATGAACAAGTAATTACAACTAAATTAATACTTCAAATTTCAATTTTAGCACATTTAAACTACAAGTTAACAAACTAGTTTAGAAATTTCACCTTACAAGTTGAACCCTAGTTTGCTCAAGCCACCAAAGAAGCCTCCTTTCTTCAAGTTTTGAACTAAATTTGGTTGAGGAGAGAGTGGATTAGGGTTTTGTTTTGAATTGGAGAAGAAAATGGTGAATTTTTATGGATTTTTCATGATTTTTGAAGCAAGAATTGAGGTGAAAAGAGGGGGAGCTTCTGCTATTTTCGGACAGAGGTGAAGAGGAGGAGGGTGTGGGGTTGTGTAGAGGTTTCTAGGTCAAAACCCCCCTTAAGTTTCCATTTAATGCCTTTCACATCAAGCTTTTTACAAAAAAAACCCATTTTAGTTCATTTTTTCATTAAATTTCCAACCATAAAACTAAAATCTTATAAAGTTATGATATAATTTATTAACACTCTATTTTAGTTTATAAAGATTCCTAATTATGAAATTTACCTAATTAAATTTGTATTTATCACTTATTTAATGTATTTTTAAAAGCTAAAAATAATTTAAAAAATAATTAATTACGAAAAAAAATTTATTTAACTAGAAAATTATAAGTGACATTTTAGTGACAAAATTATAGTAATATCTTATCTAAATTTTGTATAATTAGGTCTACAATGAAAAATACCTATTTTGACTTTTTACGGAAAAAGCCGAAAAATTAGCCGATTACCGAAAAACTGTCTAAACGATTTTCGAAGGGTTACAATCTTCCCCCCTTAAAGAAATTCGGTCTTCGAATTTAGAATTTAACTACGCGTACCTTCAAAAAGATGGGGATATCTCTTCCTCATCTCGACCTCGGTCTCCCAGATAACCTCCTCGCTGTTCGGGCCAAGCCAAAGGACCTTGACGGACGGTATAACCTTCGACCTCAATTTCTTCACCTGCCGATCCAGAATGACCACCGGCTGCTCGGTGAAAGAAAGATCACGCTCTAGCTGGATCGTCTGGTGCTGAATCGCCTGGGAAGGATCATGAAGGTACTTGCGGAGCATCGAGACATGGAACACGGGGTGAACATCGAGGAAGCTGGACGGAAGAGCTAACCGATAAGCGACTGGACCAACACGCTCTAGGATCTCGAAAGGACCAACATATCTAGGACTCAGTTTCCCTTTCCGCCCAAATCTCATCACACCTTTCATCGGAGAGACCTTCAGGAAAACATGATCGCCAACAGCGAACTCGAGTCGGCGACGGCGCCTGTCAGCATATGATTTCTTCCTGCTCTGTGCCGCTCTCATCCTGTCCCGAATCAGCTGTATCTTCTCGGTCGTCTCCTGTACGATCTGCGGTCCTAAAATACTGCTCTCCCTGAGCTCTGTCCAACATACAGGCGATCGACATCTCCTCCCATATAAAGCCTCGAAAGGTGTCATCTGAATCGTCTCCTGGAAGCTATTATTGTAGGAAAACTCGATCAAAGGCAAATGACGATCCCAGCTACCACCGAAATCTAAAACACAAGCTCTGAGCATGTCCTCAAGAGTCTGAATAGTACGCTCTGACTGACCGTCAGTCTGAGGATGAAAGGCTATGCTAAAACTCAATCGGGTGCCCAATGCTTCCTGAAGTTTCTGCCACAATCGGCTGGTAAACTGGGTGCCGCGGTCGGACACGATGCAAGTCGGAACACCATGCAGTCGCACGATCTCATCAATATAGACCTGGGCGTACTGAGAAAATCCAAAAGTGGTCTTCACTGGCAGGAAGTGAGCCGCTTTCGTCAGTCGATCCACAATCACCCAAATAGAGTCATACCCTCGACTGGTCCTGGGTAGACCCACAATGAAGTCCATGGAGACCTGCTCCCACTTCCACTCAGGGATGGGCAAAGGCTGTAACTCGCCGGCTGGCCTCTGGTGCTCGACCTTGACTTGCTGACAAGTCAGGCATCTCGACACAAAGTCTGTAACATCCTTCTTCATCCCGTCCCACCAGTAAACCTCTCTCAAATCACGGTACATCTTGGTGGAACCTGGGTGAACACTGTATACTGATCTATGTGCCTCTTTAAGAATATCACGCCTCAGTCCCTCTGAATCTGGCACGCACAGTCGAGTCCCAAATCGAAGTATCCCCTGATCATCAATCACGAACTCAGAAACTCTGCCCTGCCGAATCTGCTCAATAATCTCTAAAATACGGGCATCGCCGGACTGTGCCTCGCGGATACGGTCAAGTAACTGTGGGCGTGCTCTGAAATGGGCCAGCTGACCCCATGTAGGAGTAAACTCGAACTGCACTCTGCTGTCACATAAAACCTGCCAATCCGCCGTCGACTGCATCTGTACTGCGCTCAAACAAGATAAGCTACCTCCGGGCCTCCTACTCAAAGCATCTGCCACCACATTCGCCTTGCCCGGATGGTATAGAATCTCGCAGTCATAATCCTTCACCAACTCCATCCAACGGCGCTGTCTCAGGTTCAGGTCTCGCTGCTGGAAGATATACTTCAAACTCTTGTGGTCAGTGAATATCTGGCACGACTCACCGTATAGGTAATGTCTCCAGATCTTAAGTGCAAATACCACTGCAGCCATCTCTAAATCATGGGTGGGGTAGTTCTGTTCGTGTTTCCTCAACTGCCGAGAAGCATAAGCGATAACTCTGTCGTGCTGCATCAATACACAGCCCAGCCCCACTCGAGAAGCATCACAATAAACCACGAACCCGCTTGATCCTGAAGGCAATGCTAACACTGGTGCAGTAGTCAGACGAGTCTTCAACTGCTGGAAGCTATCCTCACATGCCTGGGTCCAATCAAAAGGAACCCCCTTCCGGGTCAACCCGGTCAAAGGTGAAGCAATGCGGGAGAAATCCTGGACAAAACGTCGATAATAGCCGGCCAGACCTAGAAAGCTGCGAACCTCTGTAACTGATACCGGTCTAGGCCAACGCTGAACTACCTCGATCTTCTTCGGGTCCACACAAATACCGTCTCTCATCACCACATGACCCAAGAAGTCGACACAGTCTAACCAGAATGCGCACTTGGAGAATTTGGCGAACAGCTGATGCTCCCTCAAAGTCTGTAATGTGATACGTAAGTGCTGCTCATGCTCCTCCCGGCTCCGAGAATAAACCAAGATGTCGTCAATGAACACAATAATGAACTGATCGAGATACGGCCTGAATACACGGTTCATCAAGTCCATAAATGCTGCCGGGGCATTGGTGAGCCCGAACGACATCACCAAGAACTCATAATGACCATAACGAGTACGGAAAGCGGTCTTCGGAATATCCCCCTTCCGAACTCGCAACTGGTGATAACCTGACCGTAAATCAACCTTCGAGAAAAACCCTGCACCCTGGAGTTGATCGAATAAGTCATCAATGCGGGGTAGGGGATATCTGTTCCGCACAGTAACCCGGTTCAGCTGACGATAATCAATGCATAAACGCATACTTCCGTCCTTCTTCTTAATAAACAAGACGGGAGCACCCCAAGGTGACACACTCGGTCTGATAAGCCCTTTGTCCAGCAAGTCCTGTAACTGATCCTTTAGCTCTCTCAGCTCTGCCGGGGCCATCCGATAAGGCGGTATAGAGATAGGCCCCGTGCCGGGGATCAGATCGATGCAGAATTCAATCTCGCGCTCTGGTGGCAGACCAGGCAGCTCGTCAGGGAATACATCAGGAAACTCTCTCACAACAAGGACCTAGTCCAACGGAACCTCTGTGGAGCTAGTATCACAAACATAAGCTAAGAATCCCTGACACCCTTTTCTTAAGAGCTGACCAGTGCGAAGAGAAGAAATCAAGCTGGGAAGGGTAGCACTACGATCTCCCTGAATAACAAGAACCGGCTCACCAGGAAAACTGAATTTGACTGCTTTCTCACGGCAGTCCACGGATGCATAACAGGTGGCTAGCCAGTCCATACCAAGAAGAACGTCAAAGTCTAGCATATCGAGGAGAATCAAATCAACTGAAGAATCTCTCTCCCCGATACGAACGAAACACGATCGGTACACAAAACGGGCAACAAAAGACTCGCCTACCTGTGTAATAACGACAAGCGAATGATCTAACGGAGAAGACTCTCGGCCCAACCTCGGTGCAAAGTACGTGGATACATAGGAATGTGTGGAGCCTGGATCAAATAATACCTGTGCATCAAAAGAACATACTGGTAGAGTACCTGTCACGACGGCATTGGAAGCCTGTGCATCTTGAGGAGTCAGCGCGAACACTCGGGCCTGTCCACCACTAATAGCTGGCTGTCCTCTGCCTCTACCTCGGCCTCGGCCTCGGCCTCTGCCTCTGTCGCCTCGTCCTCTCTGAACCGGACCGCCACGCCCACGGCCTCTAGAAACATCTGACTGGCGTGGAGCATCATCAGGAGTAGGAAGTAGAGCTCTCTGAGAAGGTGGTGAGGGGGGTAAGGTCACATGCGGGACTGTCGCCGTGCCCTGGCGTCCCATGGTACAGTCTCTGACACGGTGGTACTGACTCCCACACCGAAAACATCCTGGAGACGACTGCTGGGTCTGTGGATATGAACCAAATAACTGACCTCATCTCAATCCTCTGCCTCCACCATCTCCCGGAAATAATCTATCGCGGTGTCTACTCATCTGCCGCTGAGCTGGCGTATCAGTACGGATCCTCTTCTGCCCAGAAACGATCGGAGTCTCAGAAATACGCTCCTCCAAAAGTAAGGCTGCATCCATCGCGGCTGCGTATGTATCAAAGTGCTGGGTACCGATGGCAAGGAATAGCTGTGTATCAAGCCCTCGCACAAACCTCTTTATTCTCTTCTCTTCTGTGTCTACTAGGTACGGAGCATATCGAGACAACTGGGTAAACTGTATATCATACTCCGACACCGTCATCCCAGGAGTCTTGCACAAGGACTCAAAACTACGGGCTCGAGCATCTCGGACACTTTCCGGAAGGAAACGGGCAAGAAATGCAGCTGTAAACTCGTCCCAGGTCATAGAAGGCAGACCTGCAGCTCGGCCCCTCTCTACTGAATCGTACCATGTCTGGGCAAGACCCTCCAAACGAAAACTCGCAAACTCCACCAATCTATCATCAGAACACCTCAACGAACGGCAAATCCGAGCCATCCTATCAAGAAATGCCTGTGGGTCTTCTGTCGCATCCGTACCGGTAAAAGCTGGAGGTCTCAATCTCATGAACTCCTGTAGTGAAACAGGGATAGTCTCCGTAATAGCAGCAGGAGTGACCATCTGTGCAGCAGGCACAATCATGGTCTGTGCGGTGGAAGGAACGTCCTCGGATCTCTGTGCCCGGCTGGACTCAACTAAAGATCCCATCATCTGCCACAACTCTTGCATGCCGGTCTCTAATCTGGCAATACGGTCTGGATAAGGCGGATCAGTATGACCCTGAGGGGTAGGCGTATCCTCCCGCTCGATCCTCGCCTCAGACGAGCCCGCCCGAATCTCATCCCTAGCGGCTGCCCGCTGAGCTCTCGTAGTCTTTGGCGGCATTGAAGCTGGAATAAGAAACAGGACTGATAAGAACATTGCAATTGAATCAAGGAATGCAAGGAATCGAGAAAGGAAATAGAAGCAATTATGTCCTATCGTAAGTATGCCGCGGATCATACCCACGCTACGCCACTCTGCTTAAGTCACCTACTCCATCTACCAAGATCGTCCTACACTCAGAAAGGTAAAACTTACGCTCTGATACCAACTTTGTCACGACCCGAAGGTACGGAACGTGACTGGCACTTAGATTACGAGACGTCTAAAGGCGTACCGTAACCTGAGTCAGCCAAAGCCCAGAAAATCTAAACCAAATCAAAAGAGAGTGAAGGAAAACCTTACATGAAAACGATTTGTAAATCAATTAAGTTGCATTGAAACCCTTTTTAAAAACATCAAAAATTCCCGAAAATTTCGACAGAGTCTCCCTTGTATTTTCTATCCCCCAAAATGGGTACAACAAGATATATATAACCTGTAATCATAAATGGCATCCCCAAGCGGGAGCTAGCTCTTCGCCCAAGGCGGATCACAACCACATGCAATATATAAGTAATATCAAGAAAAGAGCATAAAAGAAACGCAAAATATCAGAAAACACAACGCCGGCTCAAGTGAGCTCGACCCAAAAGAAACCACAAATATACAAATCTCTCAGTCTCATCACTATGTCGCATAAACAATATATAGTGGTAGATGGAGAATACTAGATACAATGATAGAGCAAAAGAAATAAAATATACTCGCAACCCACCTACGGGCGATGTCGCGAGTCTGAGCAAAAGAAGCTGATGATAAGATAGCCCGCCGCTACAAGGGTGATGGGTCCGACCTGCAAGACACTGTGGCACAACGGGGGTGAGTTGCCAGCTCGTGGGTAGAATATAACATCTAGTAAAGCAATCGTAAGAATGCACGCAATGCGTCACAACATGTATGTCCATATGTGATATAATACTTCTAGTATGCATGCACATGTATGCAATGTCATTACTAAATCTTTAAGTGTTTTAAATGCTAAGGGTATTGAATTCTTAACTTTAGAAAATGAATATCTGTATAATAGCTAAGTACCATCAAGAAATCATCTGAAAACCCGTGTCAAGCATCGACACCAAATATGAAATCATATCTGTCTCAATATCTCACTGTATCAATGTCTCAAATATCGGGCTTCGTCAGTCCGGATCAGCCCACATCATCCAATCTCACGACAACGGTCGGTATCCTCCGGATATCCGCCGCGCCAGACATCACCGGTAGGTAGTCTTCCCCTGCCAGGCTCATCGTCTACAACTCGATCTTCTTGCCCCGGGGTACCATACCGGGCCCACCATGTACCCGAGACGGTTCATCCACTCCTCGAATCGGGTCTCGAAATCCAACAGAAAACATGAAAACTCATGGTGGACGACACATACATCACGAGAAACCCGCAACTTTGTTTTAAAATGATAAATATAAGCTTTTGTTAAATTCTTGCGGTTTTCCCCAAAAATCTAGAAATCGCAGCAATACTGAAATCCTCAAGAAAATCATAATGTTCACATGTTATATATGATATCAATGTCTATGATATCAATGTATACGATGTGAATTTTGGCTAGAAATCTATGTAAATATGATGATAATGGTATATGCAAGCTATGCAATTTCATATATATTGTATGAATGCAAGTGGCGATACTAAGTTAAACAGGTTCTATAGTGCACGTGGCATGGCAATTACCAAAGACGTGCGTGTCACATGAATAGTGCGCGTGCAGCAGATGCCAATGGTAATGGTGTTCATGTCCTACGAAGTGTTATCGCATATGTGTATATGAATGTTATATGAATGTCCATGCAATCTAGTATACGGTTAGCTGTGAGGGTATGCAATGCAATAAAGGGGTAAGCTATCTAGCCATACAAGTCTTGCAAGAAATAGGGTAATCCTAACAAGGGAGCGCCTCGCGCCATCCAGACGATTCCCCTATAGATGAATACATCTACTCACCTGAAATCCCCGCTAATCCGATCCGACCACCGCCTTGCCTTTACGCGCCATGTCCGATGTTTCCCCGATCGATCCTATATTTGCACAACACCAAGCATAAGATTACATATCCTAAAACGATACAAGTCACAATATACAAATACCGATGCTCTCGAATTAAACATAACGTGCACTCGGTGCGCGGCAAAACACACGAAAATCGCTAAATCTTAACTAGAATCGTCATTTCGGGGAAATCGACAAAACTAAAACCCGACTAGACAAAACCCCGTATTTGCGCACTCTAATAGTCGTATACGAAGCTAATTATATCGCTAATATAACACAATTAGATCGCATCCTAATTTTTATAAAAATCTAGTAAGCAATTTCATAACGATTCGACGCAAATATCGCAATTTTATCGATATAGCGAGCGCAACATCGCACAATTTACCACTCTAACCAATTAGATAACCAAACCCTAACATAACTCCATCAACCATGCTACAAACCCTAATTTTAAATCAAATCCCTCTCTTGATTTTCATGAACAAGTAATTACAACTAAATTAATACTTCAAATTTCAATTTTAGCACATTTAAACTACAAGTTAACAAACTAGTTTAGAAATTTCACCTTACAAGTTGAACCCTAGTTTGCTCAAGCCACCAAAGAAGCCTCCTTTCTTCAAGTTTTGAACTAAATTTAGTTGAGGAGAGAGTGGATTAGGGTTTTGTTTTGAATTGGAGAAGAAAATGGTGAATTTTTATGGATTTTTCATGATTTTTGAAGCAAGAATTGAGGTGAAAAGAGGGGGAGCTGCTGCTATTTTCGGCCAGAGGTGAAGAGGAGGAGGGTGTGGGGTTGTGTAGAGGTTTCTAGGTCAAAAACCCCCTTAAGTTTCCATTTAATGCCTTTCACATCAAGCTTTTTACAAAAAAACCCCATTTTAGTTCATTTTTTCATTAAATTTCCAACCATAAAACTAAAATCTTATAAAGTTATGATACAATTTATTAACACTCTATTTTAGTTTATAAAGATTCCTAATTATGAAATTTACCTAATTAAATTTATATTTATCACTTATTTAATGTATTTTTAAAAGCTTAAAATAAAAAAAAAATTAATTAATTACGAAAAAAAATTTATTTAACTAGAAAATTATAAGTGACATTTTAGTGACAAAATTATAGTAATATCTTATCTAAATTTTGTATAATTAGGTCTACAATGAAAAATACCTATTTTGACTTTTTACGGAAAAAGCCGAAAAATTAGCCGATTACCGAAAAACTGTCTAAACGATTTTCGAAGGGTTACAATTGCGAATAGTTTGCCGAAGGCTAAGGTTAAGAGACAACAACGAAAGGACAAGGGACAAGGAATACAGATTTAGCTCAAAATCGCAAATACCGTATTTCAAGTTCCCTAGTCCATGTTGTTGCCTATTGTCTTAGTGTCAATATCAGAATTAAGGTCTATAGGAAAGCGGCAAAAATCATCTTAACACAAGTTAACCTAAAACTACCCCTAACAAGTCTTTTTATTAAACATATCATTGTTACAACACTAAGTATAACAAACAACCCAAGTTACAGTATTAACTCGTTAAAACAAGCTAAAAAGCCTACCATCTCCTTACGGACGACCCGTACTCATCGCGGCTCGCTACACGCGACACCGTTTTTGATTGCGGTAATTTCAAATTCTTTCTAAATATGACACGGTAAAAGCGTATCAATCAAATGGCGCCATTGCCAGGGAGACGGTAACGCTTTTTACACTTGTAGTCTCAGGTTAATTTGTGAATATTTTGTACAAAACTGACTTTCTAACACATTCAACGGATAAAACACATTCTTTTCAAACCAATACAAAACTTAAAACAAGAATGTTCTATGGATTTCTGTTCTGCTAACACACTATGATTTAAAATAAAAATCAAATTATAAGAATGGAATACTATTGTTACACAGAGGAAACACACAAAATTTGAGCACCAAATTTGCAAAATAAACCGGCAAGATATTGATATTTCCCGATCTTGCCGACTCTGTTGTGGGTTTTTGAAAAATTGTTTTTTGTGTTGCCTCTAGTGTTCTGTTAGTATCCCATTTTTATTATTTGATTTTCTTAATTATTTGTGTTCAGCACTTTGGATGTCTATATCGCTTTCTAGCTCAAATATCCGTATTTTTCCGACGTTTGCAGATTTGACGGATTGACGAGCAGCAATCGTGCGGAGCAAGGGGCATTTTCAAGTATAAAGAGATTGAACACTTAGTGCCAAAAACCCAGATAGTTTGACCAGCGCAAGCGTACCATTCAAACACTCGGAGGCAATATCGACATGAGGTTCTTAAACTCAACTCTTTTGGTACGTATTTTTCTAAACTTCCTCTTCTCAAATCCGACGCTCCACTATTCCTATCTTTGCAGAATTCTTTGCAACATCGCCGCAATAGCCAAAGAAAAACTAACTGTATTTGTTGCAGCGCCACATTTAAAGTAAAAGAAAAATTGATTGATTGTTTGATAACAAAACTTTGTTGATTTACGCATTGCATCATTAATACGGACTTAAGGGGCTATAACACAAATTCAGATTGGGTGGGGATTTCATCACCCTTCCTAAGACCCTGGAAATCATTAATTGCATAAGTGTTACCTTAAGCTTAATAAAAATATATCTAGACTCAGCCAACTAAGGACTTGTCGTGCTCGATAGGACAAAGGAAGATTGTGGGCATTCGGTCGTTTATCTAAACATGACTTTTGTGGTGCCTAGGCTAGACAAGTGAGGAGGTAACTTTAAAAGGCCCGTCTCACGGTGATTCGTGAGTGGAATCCTCCTTACCTCATTTGTGCTTACCTGGCCACAACTGGCTGTGAAGAGGCGATTTGAGGGTTATCTCGCAATTTGTCACTTTGGAACAGTTAGGAGAAGGTCTAGTGGACTTAGAGAAACCTAGTCTAGGTATTGATTGTGCATTTGTGACTGTGCATTTGTGATTGTGTTTGTTGAACTGTCGTTTCATTTTCATACTCTTACGAAACAAACACAAATTCGCCACTTTTACCACCTTCACCCAATTTTTCTCCATTTACGCTTTCTTACCCTCACATTCTACGCTTTGACTGCACTAAACTCGTTTAGTGTATGTCCGCTTGGACTAAAGACCCTAGTGCCCGTTTAGTCTGCGTTTCGTTAGTCACTACGGACTACGTGATCGACACCGCAGTCAAAACTCCTTCCACGCCTCTTTCACCTTTACCCTTGCCGGTCAACTCTGACGTTGACCATGATTCTGTCCATACTTCTTCACCTTCACTTTCACCAGACTCTTCTTCCGAGATGTCGGGATTTCCTCCTAACATCACTTTACATCCCCCGGGAATTATTCCACCTCTATTAGGTGCGAATAACCCGTGACCATCTCTTGTTGAAGCACCACAGCGAATTGCGCTCCAAGATCGATTCTATGCTACCCGTGCCGTACTTCCTACCTGTCTTTCACTTCCACCGGCCAATGGAGATAATTTTGAAATTAAGCCCCATTTCATCAACATGTTGCCCAAATTTCATGGGCTTGAATCCGAAGATGCCTACATCTTCACAATAAATTCCAAAACGTTTGTGCGATGATGAAGACGACCCAACTATCTGACGATGCTATACGGCTACGAGTTATTCCTTTCACTTTATGCGACCTTGCTGAAAAGTGTTGTATAGCACCGCATCTCACTCGATAACCAGTTGGGATGAGTTTGTAAAAGCGTTTTTAAAGAAATTCTACCCAAATCATAAGACCGCACGGATTCGAAACGAAATTAACCAATTCACCCAGCTTCCTACCGAACCTTTCTGGAAGTGCTTTGACCGATATAAGGACCTCTTTGTTCAGTGTCCTCATCACGGTATAGAGAAATGGCAACTTTACCAAACTTTATATGAGGGTCTGAATACAGCAACTAAGCAGTTGCTGGAAACCATTTGTCAAGGCCACTTTCTATCCAAATCTGACGAAGAGGCTTGGCAATTCTTCGACGATCTTGCGGAGCAAACGCTGCAGTGGGAGAGCACCCGACTGAACACCTCAACTTCTTCTTCTTCTTCAGGTCTCTCTAGGGCAGGAGTTCATCAACTCGACATCTTAATTGCAATGAAGGCCGAGATGGCTGCAATCACGCGGAAACTGGAAGCAATTGAAAACAAATTCTCATCTTCTTCTCCTGCTCCTGCTCTTCCCCCTCGTATCATTTGCGCTTATTGTTCAGATCCATCCCATTTGACCGAAGAGTGTCCTTACAATCCACCTTCTCAAGGACAGAATCAGGTTAATGCTGCATTTCAGCAAAGACCAATAAACGATTCATACTCTTCAAAACCAGCATCAATTCCAAGGCCACAACAGCTTCCAGAGGCCTCCTCCTCCTCCTCAACAAGCCCAACAACAAACTCAACAACAATTTCAGCAGGCTTTCCAAACCCAACCTTTTCAGAATCTGACGAACAACTTTGCACACTGCAAAAATTCTTTTCCTCAAAACAACTTTTTTCCGTCAAACAACGATAAGATTTACTCGCTAGAACGGAGTCTAGAGGCTTTCATAAAGCAATCGACTCAATCCGCCGCCAACATCTAGTCTTCTATTCAGTCTCTGGTACAACACACCGCTGCACACGAGCAAAGCATCAAGACCATCGAAGCCCAGATTGCACAGCTGAACGCGGCTTTAAGCGAGCGAGAGAAAGGGAATCTCCTATCTCAACCACTCCAAAATCTTGGTCACCCAAATAATGTACATGTTGCTCTTGAACAACAAAACCATAATGTGAGTGCCGTGACTACATTGAGATCTGGAAGGATGCTGCACAATAATATTGGCACACGGATAGATGATGCCATCCCGGCCGTTTCTTATACTCCTTCTTCTGAGCCTATTCTCCATTCTTCAAAAGGCTCTTCTTCTTCTTCTTTTGCTGCTCCGAACGGATCCACTTCTCACTCCACTCAAACTCCAGTTTTGGGATCCGTTCCAACTCTACAATCTCCTCCATAAGCATTGGACTCAACCAATATCAAAAGCGTTCCATTTCCAAACCGGTTGAGGTCCAATAAACAAAATCCACAAATGGAGAAGATCCTGGAGTTGTTCAAACAGGTTAACATCAACATTCCCCTCTTAGATGCAATCCAACAAGTCCCCTCCTATGCACAAATCTTGAAAGACTTGTGCACTAAGAAGAGGAAATCTCAGGTACCAAAAAAGGTTTTCCTAGCCAGTAACGTGAGTGATGCTCTTACCCAAAATTTACCACAAAAACGGAAGGACCCTGGCTGTCTTACAATTTCAATAACCATTGGGGATAAGAACATAAACCGCGCTCTTTTGGATCTTGGTGCCAGTGTTAACCTGCTTTCTTATTCTGTATATGAGCAACTAGGTGTAGGAGAACTGAGACCTATACATTGTACTCCTCAAATGGCCGACCGATCTTTCACCCATCCTAGGGGTGAGCTAGAGGATGTATTAATAAAGGTTGGGGACTTCATATTCCCTGTTGACTTCATTGTTTTAGATACACAACCTGCAGCTAACCCCTGGAATCAAATTCCGGTAATACCCGGTCGCCCATTCCTTGCAGCCTCAAATGCTGTGATCAATTGTCGAAATGGTTCGATGAACCTATCTTTTGGCAACATGACAATTGAACTCAACATTTTTAGATTAAGGAATTAGCCATCCGAACCAAGTGCTCATATACTAGATGTTTGTTCCATCCAGGAGATCACCCCCGAGGACTGTGATTTTGTGGAATTCTTGTTTGATCACAGTGATCTTGACGCCACTAGTGCATCCCTTTTTGAACCTGCTGCTTCCGTTCCCGACAATGATTACGAGTTCTTCACGTTTTCGAACGATCTTGGCTTGTCGCCGCCCGAGTTTGAATCTTTCGAATTTTCAGATGCGTTAGTTGAACCATCCGACTCGGTCGCATACACTCACTTTGAGCCCCTGTTGGAATCTTTTGAGTTCGATACATTTTCTCCAATCCTGCCATCAATCGTTTCACCTCCGACGCTCGAACTCAAGCCTCTACCGTCTCACCTCAAGTATGCTTACTTAGGTGAGAACGAGACCCTCCATGTCATCATCTCGTCTTCTCTAGCTCTAGAGCAAGAAAAATCCCTTCTCACGGTCTTGCAATCCAATCGGCAAGCTTTCAGCTGGATGATGGCGGACATCAAGGAGATTAGTCCCCTGATCGTTGAACATCACATTCACCTGATGGATGATGCCAAACCAACTAGGGATCCACAGAGGCGATTAAATCCAGTCATGAAGAAGGCTATGAAAAAGGAAATCATCAAATGTCTGGATAGTGGTATCATTTACCCTATTTCAGACAGCCAATGGGTCAGTCCTATACACGTTGTCCCTAAGAAGTCGAGCATTACGGTCATCACAAACGAGGAGAATGAGTTGATCCCTACTCGCATCCAGACCGGGTGGCGAGTATGCATGGATTATCGAAAACTCAACGCCGCAACGCGAAAAGATCACTTTCCGCTGCCATTCATTGACCAAATGCTTGAAAGATTAGCTGGACATGAGTATTACTTCTTTCTGGACGGTTACTCAGGTTACAACCAGATTTCCATCGCTGAGAAAGACCAGGACAAGACCACTTTCATTTGTCTTTTCGGCACGTTCACATATCGCCGCATGCCCTTTGGACTATGCAATGCTCCCTCTACCTTCCAGCGGTGTATGATGGGAATTTTCTTTGACATGGTTGAGAAATTTTTGGAGATATTTATGGATGATTTCTCCATCTTTGGCGATTCTTTCGACGAGTGTCTGCAATATCTTGACGCTGTCCTTACCCGATGTAAGGATAAAAATCTCACTCTGAACTGGGAAAAATGCCACTTCATGGTACGTGAAGGTATTGTCTTAGGACATATCATTTCGCGAAATGGCATCGAGCTTGACAAAGCAAAGATTGATGTCATTTCTGACCTCCCTGCTCCCAAATGCGTCAGAGATATCCGATCTTTTCTTGGCCATGCCGGTTTCTACAAACGGTTTATCAAGGACTTTAGCAAAATTGCTAGACCCTTGACTCTTCTTTTGGCTAAGGATACCACGTTCAACTTCGACTCGAGCTGTTTGACTGCTTTCGAATCACTGCGAAGCTCACTCACCACTGCTCCCGTTCTTTCTTCACCTGACTGGACGCATCCTTTTGAGATTATGTGCGATACATCCGACTTTGCTATCGGTGCGGTCCTAGGACAGCACATCAACAAGATGCCGCACGTAATCTACTATGCGAGCAGGACCCTAAATGACGCCCAACTGAATTACACAATAACCAAGAAAGAGTTCTTGGCTGTTGTGTTTGCTTTAGTGAAATTCAGGCCCTATCTCATTGGCTCCCCAGTTGTTGTCTACACCGATCATTCAGCTCCGCGACATCTTTTTGCGAAAAATGATGAAAAATCTTGGTTAATACGTTGGATCGAAAAATCTCGGTTAATACGTTGGATCCTCTTACTTCAAGAATTTGACCTTGTCATTAAAAACAAAAGTGAATGTGAAAATGTAGTAGCCGATCATCTTTCACGACTTCCTTCTTCACCGATGCTTCCTCTCCCAATCGACGACACTTTCCCTGATGAACAACTCTTGACGATATCTTGCAAACCCTGGTTCGCAGATATTGTGAACTACCTGACGACTGGACTCATACCTGACAATTGGTTAAGTCATGACAGACTTAGATTTTTATTCCAAGTAAAACACTTTTACTGGGACGAGCCATACCTGTTCACGTATTGTCCAGACCAAATCATCCGCCGATGTGTTCCGGAAAACGAATTCAAGAGTGTGTTGCCTTTTTGCCACAATCAAGCATGTGGCGGGCACTTTGGCCCAAAAAAGATGTCACGCCCCGCTTCCCAGAGTACGCAAGATTGGGCATGTGAAATAGCCAACCATGCTACCTGTGGGTAGGAAATATCCATCCACAGTCACATTACGGTTGTAGAGATATCAAGAACAAAATAATACGCTAATCTAATACATGTCCAAATCCATAATAACAAGAATCAATAAACAATAAGTGCGGAAGCAAATGATCCAATACAATAAATAAACAGTACGTCCCATAATGCGGGCTCACATCTGGAAATGAAATGAAATAAATAAACTAAACCCTAAGGAACTCACAGTTCAGCCTGCTGGCTGAAGTACTCCTGCTCGGTCGTCGATAGTGGTAAGGAATCTGGGCCATGCAAAACCCAGACGTCAGCACGTCATGTCAACCAATAATATAATAAAAACATGGTAATAAGCAATGCAGGTATGAACATGAATAAAGCAATACTAAGAAATAACAGTGCAGGGTAACGTACAGTGGTAACTAAACTGTCATATCAGGTTTCTACTCTACAGTCTTTGAAATCAATTGATGAATCGCCGATGTAACTCAATAGTATCCCGTGCGTGCCCGGGACCACGGTCAAGGTTCTCGAGGCTGAATCCGAGACGTGCCGCTAGGCAGTAAAGATAGGTAGTAGGATGGACGAGTGATGTCAGCATCATCACTCCCGAACTGGCCAAGCCCGTAAGACTGATCAGAACAAGTATCGAACTGTTGAGTTACAAGTCGGTTTCACCTTTGATTTCCCCATACCCCCAAGTTATGTATGTCAGGTCAGGTATTCAGTAGTCCAGGATTAATGTCAACCCAGAATCAGGTAAAAACAGGTATGTCTGGATAGACAGCAGGAATGGTCCATGAGGACCCCAAGTCAGGTTGTAGTCCAATAGGTTGAGTCAGTATGTATAGGGTGTCATGTCCGATGTATCAGTACATGTGTCAGGTGTATCAAGATCGGTCAATATGTAATGCAATCAAATGTATGCTGATAACAGGTATAGTAACAAATAAGGAACCACAGCAGGAACCGTAAATAACAATATTATTCCATGTAAACACAGTGATACTTTGTATTCTCTTATTAACAGGTTCAAGCACCCTTGGGGTGCAATAATTCCAGTGTAGCGCAATATTAATAACAGCAGACAATAAAGATATAAGTGTGCGACTATTATCCTCTAAGTAGTAAAATGATTAGCAGGTAGTTGTTATTAAGGTTACGGTAGCAAAATACGATTTAGGTGGCAGTATTATAATGTACATCATATTTCGTCCAATGAGACAAGTAGCAATACTTAGTTAATATAGCAAGTTTGTGAGTCAAACATTTAATTAGTTTAACGTAGCATGTAGCAAGAAATCTTGCCTCGACGGTTTCGCAAACCGGAAAGCACGGATGCAATGTCGGCAGAAAACACGAGACGGGTGCACAGGCTACGGATCGAGTCCCAACAGCGAACAGCGGGACCACACGGACCAGGGTACTTCGCTGGAGCGTCGGGTCCAAACGACGGCACGGTCGGATTCCGGCAAAAGTCATCGGCAACGAAGTTAACAACATGATATACGTAACAAAGATCAGCGGGGGGAAACTTAGCACAAAGGAAGGATAAGGGACGCTTACAGGGAGACACCAGGGGGCAACCACGGCGGGCTCGACGGCGCTGGGACGCCGGCGAGGCAGCAACGGCGGCTGCGACGGCTGGAAAGTTTCTGGGTTCGCTGGAAAGGGTGGTGCCGTGCGATGAGGGGAGGTAAAGGTCTGGTCTGGGTTGCAGGAGGGAGAGGAGGTGGTCGGCGGTGCGCTGGCGACGACGACGATGATCGACGGCGCGTTTCCCGGCGAACAGAGGAGGTGGTCGTGCTGCGGCTTGGGTGCTGTTGCAGTGCCGGCGAGGGAAGGAGGAGGAAGGTGGAGAGGTCAGGACGAGGGTGAAGGGAGGAGGTCGACGTCGTCGGCGATGGGAGGCGGCGGCGGCGGCGGCAGCACTGCGTGCAGGTGGCGGTGGAGTTGGGTGCAGGCGTATGAAGGAGGGAGAAGAGGAGGTAGGGAGGGTGCGGCTAGGCTGAGGAGGCGAGGACGGCGACGGCGAGGTCGCGGGGAGGTCGGCGGCGCAAGCACGAGGAGGCTAGGGTTAGGGCTCGGAGGGTCTCGCGGTGGGTTTCTCTCGTGATGGGGATGAGGAATATAAAAGAGAGAAAGAGATTGAGAAGATTATAGAGAGAGACAGAGAGATATCTTTAGGAGAGAGAGAGAGTGTGAGATTAGAGAGAGAGAGAGAGAGAGAAGATTATAGAGAGAGACAGAGAGATATCTTTAGGAGAGAGAGAGAGAGTGAGATTAGAGAGAGAGAGAGAGAAAGAGAAAAGGGGGGCCCATGAGGGAATTAACTCCCTCGTGATTGGCCGGGGTGATTTGAAAAGAAATTTTTTAAAGATTTAATATAGGATTTATACGTTAGATCTGTAACAGGAAAATCTTATATAGTTAAAATAATAATAAATTAAGATGGGTATTTCGGCGCTAAATGAAACATTTCCAAATCGCGCCCGGTTTACGCCCAAAGGTTTCAAATTCAAATTATAGGATTTTAAGCGAGTTCCAAATTTTGAAAATAGGTGTTTAATGATTAAAATGCATGCCCCCAAGTCGGACACTTGTACGCGCGCGTAGTCGTCCAAACTTACCCGTTTAGCCGAACGGAACGGAATCTCGACGTGCGGACGCTACCACGCGACTAGTGGCGACGAGTAGGCCAACATGGACATTTTTAATTTCATTTTCGGTGTTAAAATTTGTTATGTGCCAAAATGATTTAACCGGTTAAAATTTAGCAATAAACACCAAACAATCAGGATAATTGAAATAAGTAATGTATAACACTCAACTAGTAACAGAAATAGTACTATTGGGCTCGGGTGTTACAAAAGACAGCTGAGAAAGTCTTGCAATGTGGCTTTTACTGGCCAAGACTTTTCAAAGATGCACATGAATACTTCAAGACTTGCTCCCGGTGCCAACATTTAGACCGAATTTCCAGGTGAAATGAGATGCCGCTCCAACCAATCTTGGTTGTTAAGATGTTCGATGTTTGGGGAATTGACTTCATGGGCCCGTTTTCCAACTCTTTTGGGAACCTATACATTCTCTTGGCTGTTGATTATATCTCCAAATGTGTCGAGACAGTCATTAAATTCCTTAAAGAAAACTTCTTTTCCCGGTTCGGGCACCCTCGCGCTATCATTAACAACAATGGGACGCATTTCTGCAATAGGTCTTTCGAGACCTTAATGCAGAAATACTCAATCAATCATAAGCTATCCACACCCTACCATCCCCAAATATGTGGGCAAGCCGATATTTCAAATCGGCAGATTAAGCAGATTCTGGAGAAGACAGTTTCCAAGAACCGTAAAGATTGGCCTTTTAAATTAACCGGTGCCCTTTGGGCATTTCGAACTGCTTATAAGACTGATCTAGGTATGTCTCCTTATCGACTTGTGTACGGAAAGGCTTGCCACATCACTGTGGAAATCGAACATCGTACTATTTGGGCGATCAAAGAGCCGAATCTCAATCTTGAAGATGCGGGCAGCTATCGGAAGCTGCAACTAAACGAACTAAACGAGCTTCGGGATGAGGCTTACGACAACGCGATTGTTATAAAGAACCGAACGAAGGTGTTTTATGATAAACACCTTACGCGCAAAACCTTCACGCCTAGACAACAGGTACTTCTTTATGACACCCGACACCATTTCCATCCCAGTAAACTTCGAACTTACTGGAAGGGACATTTTCTTGTGCGGTGTGTGTACCCGCACGGCGTAGTGGATTTGGAGAATCCGAAGGACGGTTCATTTTTCAAAGTAAATAGATACAGACTGAAACCGTTCCTTAGCGCAGAACCATCAGAGGAGCTCCTGATCTTACGGGAGCCGGTTTACCTTGCATAATCTTTCTTTGTTTACCATCAAACTTCGGTTATCCAGCCAAAAACAGGGGATACACTGTTTCAAATAAGTTTGGGGGTATGTATATACTATTTTTGGTATATATATGTAGATATTCTTGTCATGTACATATCCATTTTTCTTTTTGACGAGCAATCTTGTCTGGTGATGCTCAGTCTTTGTTCATACAAAAAAAAATCATGACGAACCGCCGCTTTTTTACCCTTCAACAATTTTGCCCTCTTGATGTACATTGACAGTGAGGGCACTGTCCAGTTTAAGTTTGGGGGTATGCTCAGTAAGCTTTCTCTCTTCACATTCATTTGTATATTCTGTATTTGCATACATATTTAAAACCCCATAAAAAATCAAAATTTTTTACAAAAATATAAAAACTTTGCCGTCAAGTTAGCTAGTGGGAGAACTTAGATTCGATATTTTGATGGTTTTGTTTGACAAGAAAGGAACAACTAGATCCTATTGTTAGATTTTGAAAACCTGAAAGATAACCCTCTTTTGAATTTAACTATAGCTATTATACGTCTTTACATCACACTACACGTGTCGTGAGATTTGAAAATTAGATGACAAGTCTAATATGTCTGAAAACTTTTAAATTGGTAAACTATTTTTTGAGAATCAAATAGGTTTGTTCTAAAATAAGTAATATCAAGAATAGTTTTGAAAGTGAAGTGAATATGAAGGGATATTATAGATACCTTAATAATAACTAATTCTGAAGAGTAACCCATCTGGAACTTGATTGAAGTGATTACACACCTGATCCACAAAACACGTCTTTTATCCTAAAAATAATTGAACAATTGGTTATGTCTCTGTTCGCATTAAATCGTTATGATTTTCACGCTAAAATTGGTCTTTTGTTTTAGGGCCTAGGTAACTTGAGCAATTAAGTCCACCGGGGTGTCTCTTCACCTAATGCCCTAAAACCAACTGATTTGGGAGCATTGGCCCAAAGCTCGCTAAGAAACCTAAAAAGTCCAAATTAAAAAAAAGTCAAGCAAGTGTTCTCTCCGAGTTAAAATTTCTAACGGTTCTTTGTGTGAGAATAATCTTGACAAAAGACAAGTTTTTATAAAAATATTTTAACGGAGATATGAAGGTTTTATCCTATGATGAAGACTATTGCACGTTCACGAAGGTGTGTATGAAACAAAAACAAGTAAAAGGAGGAGTGAAAAATAAGACCTAGTTTCCTATTAAGGAAGATAGAAATTCTGAATTTGAAATCTAACTGGAAAACGAAACTTGAGAAGTACTTAACTCTTTATAAAACTTGTGTGATCCTTTTTAAGTTTTTATATCTGGGTTTTATTTTGTCACATGACGACTTTAATCGATCTTTTTGAAACTTAACGACACTATTTGCACCGCACGTAAAGACATATAGGATCTTAAGTTAAATAAGAAGCGATGTGTGAAAAACAAAACTTCGATATTTCTAACTTAGGATAATAGAATTGCTAGCTTAGAAACAAAACTTTAGGGTTAGAATCATAGCTATTTCGCAAAACTAGCTTGACGGGATTTTGTGGATGAAATCCGCTGAAAACCCTCAGGAGACAATACTCCTCCTACTAGGGACACCTAGAGATTTAACGGCTTGTTGCACGAGCTCAATGCAACCGCGTTCCCTACGAAAATGAGTTCAGGTTTTTTTTGTTTCTCTCGGGACGAGCAAAAGATAAGTTTGGGGGTATTTGTTTATCACAGAAAACTGCATTTCAATACCACTCTTTTATTATCTGTTTTGTTATATATCGTTACTATTAACCAGTGTCTTCTCAGTAAATACAGATTACAGGTATTCGTGACACAACACTGGAAACACACTCAAAATCATGGATATAACATTGTGAGCCGATACTGCAACCGGAACTTCAAACCGATCGATATCCAAAGAGTTCTTTTGCAACAAATAAATGTGTACACAATTTTGGTCCAACACAATACAAGTGTGCACACAACTCTTTGATGCTTGGACTTAGGTGGGGGCTGTCCAAAGCACAAGTGAGTGTGATGTGTAATAAATGCTACAGGATATGATGTGATTTGAAGTATCAAGTTCCCTCCAAAACTACTGAGTATAATCCAAGCTGAAATGAAGAAATCAAGTAATACCAGTGGAATTGTGGAGAGTACACAACATCACACAGCAAGCACGAGTCCCAAAATCCTTAGTAAAACCGGCGACACCCCACCAAAGCCCGATCTCGCCAGCCCCATCTTGTCCAATTGCCCCTGTTTTTCACCTGGTTGTTTATTTGGGTCATATCATCTTGTTTTTATTGTTTGTTTATTCTGGTATGAGGCCTATAAATACCAGATCAATAGGCAAGGAGAGGGATACTTTTTCTTTTGTTTTGCTTTAGAACACTTGTAATTTGCTTTTCCTTTGAAATCTTGCCCCTTTGTCTTGACCTTGCAACTTCTTCATTGAACCTGCAAGTTTAAGATTTAGGTTCTTGAATTCAAAATTAGTTGTATCTTGTTTGAAATTCAATAAAAGTTTTCATTTCATTTCATATGTCTTGCATTCTACATACTTGAACTTGTGAAATCCTTACTTTACTTTGATCTTGCAAGCTCTTAAGTGAGCTTGCAACCTTAAAGTTTGGTATTTGGATTTCACGTTGGTACAGGATTAAAGAACAGTTGAAGGAATTTGCACGTTGATTTATCGGTTCTCTCTTTGTCTTTCTTTTCTTGCATTTTTTAGTATGTTGCCTTACCCTTTTCTTTTTCATTTTGGTATTGTAAATATGTGTGAGTAATTGATTTACTTGTTAAGGGTAGAATGTGGTTAATTTGTGTTAGGAGATGTGTATGCTAAAATCTTAAAAAACCTTAACTTTGCAATTGAAACTTCGCGCAAACCACTCACAATTCCGCTCCGTTAGGCACCCTATCCTACCACGATATCGGTGAATCCTAATCGTGACTGGATTGCGAATGGTTTGCCGAAGGCTAAGGTCAAGAGACAACAGCGGAAGAACAAGAGACAAGGAATACGGATTTAGCTTAAAATCGCAAATACCGTATTTCAAGTTCCCTAATCCATGTTGTTGCCTATTACCTTAGTATCAATATCAGAATTAAGGTCTATAAGAAAGCGACAAATATCATCCAAACACAAGCTAACCTAAAACTACCCCTAACAAGTCTTTTTATTAAACATATCATTGTTACAACACTAAGTATAACAAATAACCCAAGTTACGGTATTAACTCGTTAAAACAAGCTAAAATGCCTACCATCTCCCTGCAGACGACCCGTACTCATCGCGGCTCGCTACACGCGACACCTTCTTTGATTGCGGTAATTTTAAATTTTTTCTAAATACGACACGGTAAAAGCGTATCAATCATGGCTCCCCCGATGTGCGCCATGGGCATGGCCTTGATAATTATGGTGACGTCAGTCTTCTCTGAAATCAGGTGACCTGATCGATGTCGCCTCGGAAGGCGAGGGAACACGGCGGGCGTTGAAGCGACAATTCGGTTGGTCCTGAGACCTCGGCGTTGGACTGTCCGGCACCCAACGAGTCATGAAATCATTCCTCGTATGAGGGTTGCAACTGCCGAAATCAGCACGCCGGTGTACCATGGTGTCAAGATTGGCACGAGCGAGGTCGAGGGTCTGAAAGTGTCCTTCTGCTGCCTCGCGCACACCGCCGTTCTGGGGAGCAAGGGAGGCGGTTTGCCGGGTGTGGCTGGCAGTTTGGACACGAAAGAGCGCGTCCACCATCGCTGTCAGTCGGTCGATCTGTGCAGATAAGGCTTCGACGATGTTGGGAGGAGGAATAAAATCGCCCCCGCCTTCATTTCGGAGATCGGGGTGGCTCATGCAAAGATCTTCGTTGCGATGATCGCTGGCCATCGAATCGAAGGCGGAAGATCAATTTTTTTAGGTGGAAAATGAATTTCCCAGAGATGACGCCAACTGTTGGAGGTCGGAATCTCTCTCAGATGTCCTTTGATGGATGTCGGAATCTTCCTCAAATGATGTCCTTCGTCGATCTTGCGGCCAGCGGGGCTGAATGGTTGAGATTTGTGGTGGAGCTTGGGTGTGGATCTCAATGACTTGTTGTTGTCGTCATCGAGCTACCTGCAAAGAAAATCTCAGAGTAGGAAACCACCGTAGGACCTTCCGACGATCAAGTAAGTACCGAGAAGTAATTGGGCAGAGTAGCGGCGTATTGGAATCAAATTGAGTTCGAGATACCTGAATCGTCTGGAAGAGGGGTTTATATATGGGTCGTATTGGAGTGAGCCAATGCGAGATTCTCGCCGCCCGTTTCGCCCATGCGTCACGTCCATATTGATGGCGAGATACGCTAACGTGGGATGCGGGACGTGGAGCGGTGGAGATCTTGTCGTTGCGAGGTACATGGAGCTGTTATAAAAACGTTCGTGCTCCATGCTTCCGGTCAAATAGGGACGCTGAGGAATCTCAGCTATAGGATAGCTCGGAGACAAGTAAGGAAGCTGAGGAAGCTCAACTCTATAATTACTCGGAGACGAACTATTGGCTGGTGGTTAGACGAAGAGGGAACGTACTTGGGGTGGCCCCCAAAAGGTCGGGTGCTATCTAGGAAGCGAGGCATCGAGGAATGTCCCCGTTACATCATACTTATTCCAACTCCATAGCCCCCAGAAATCTAATGGGCTTACGTGGACGACATGTCATCTATTACGTAGCGTGATCAGGAGAATCTCCACTTACGAATATCATCAGTTACCAACCTTTTTTATAGCAAACAAAAATCACGAGCGTGAAAGGAAAAATAACAAAAAAAGGTCGTGTTGCTGCAGCAGCATATCATCTATTTTGAACATCTCTTTGGAAAGAAACCGACCACAGAAACCAAACCATCCAAAAAACCTCACAACTACCTTTTCAATCTCAAACCAAAAAACTTTAAAAAAAAGGGGATGCGTATCAATTCTACCAGATGTTATATCTTATTAGAAGAAAACTTGAATTTCTTTATTTGTTCTACTATTTATAGACGGAATCAGAAGAAAAAGAAGAAATGAACTTCAAGATCAATAAGTAATAAGTATTTTATTGTGAAATGCACTATTTTATTCTTTTCTCTATAAAATAAAAATTGGTTATGAATTTAACAATTTACCTATCGTAGGTATAAAAATGTTTTTAAATGCGAATCCTTATGAAATCAGACTCACGATTTATTATTTTGGAAAGAAAAGTATTTGGCAAAAGCTATGGTTGTTTGTTGAAGTATAAAAATGTTTGAGCGCAGGGCAAGCTTTCATTGGTAGGAAAATGACAAAATGTCATGCTCAGATGTAGGTAGAACCCAAATAGTCAGCTTTTGCTACCTCAAGGACTTTTGAAAGTCGTTCACATGTTACCTTTTCATTCACTACAGCTCCATGCTTTGGTTGAAAATATATTTTCATGCAAATTAAACTAAAATACTCATAACTACCATGGATAGTCACTAAAATACAACCGGATAAGGTTTCTGTAAAATCCCCATTAGATTTCAGGCAGAAGGCGGAATATCCCCTCCACAATGTAATAAAGGGACATCTGAGATCGAAACACAATCAAACTTTGTTCTCAAGGAGGCTCTTTCCATTTCTAACAAATCTTAACCGTCCATGTATATCCGTGCGAACCTAACATGTCCATGCTCTCTTCACTAAAGCCCATTTATAGTTCAGTGGTGCTATCTCAAAAACTCTGAATGCTCGACAGCGCTTTATGATATGAGAAAAGTGTTCGAGCGCGACGTAATCCCTGTGCAACAGGGTCATGACCCACCAACCTCTTATGATATTTTCCTTTTCACAAATCCGGTTAAGCCAAGCCAAGGAAACACAACCGCGTAAGGATCCGGTAAAATCCACATCCTATTTAACATTTTTAGACAGAAGCAGAATACCCACCATCCACCAAGTATGTTTTTTCTTTTCTTTTTACCAAATCTTAGCCGTCTGTATTCATTAACAGCAGTGGGTAAACTGCCTGTGCTCTCTTCACTAAAGTCTGGTGGGCCCGTGGCGGTAGGTGGATCACTTGAAACCGGCAACACCCGGTAACATCTACCAGTAGCCATCAAAAGCGGGTCGCACTCCGCCACCAACTCCCCCTCACCAACCCTCAATAGGATCCGACCCGACTCGACCGACAGGATCCGAAACCTGTGAGCCGTCCGATCTGGATCCAACTAAGAGTCCATGAGTCCAAACGCGTCTTCGGGGAGATGAGCCCATCTCAGATCTGAGCCTATAAATACCCAGCCCTCAGCAGAGGGAAGAGAGCGTGAAATCAAGGGGAGAACTCAACTTGAATTCAACCCATTTTCCCTTCAACTTCACTTCAAGGTGAGCAGATCTTGAGCTTTTTAATTTTTGCATTTTGGTCTCATTTTATTTTAGTTAAATCTGAATCTGGATCTTGTTCAATAAGATTTCGATCTCTGCTTTAGATTTGGATCTGAATCTAGGGTTTTATAATCTCTTCATGAAAGTAGATCTATGTGATTTTTTTATGGGCCGGGGGGGGGGATCTCTTTTTTTTGATGTTTTAAATGGCTGGATCTGATTTGGTTTTTTTAGATGCATATCTTGGACTAATGTTTGATGTTTATGAGTTTGGATCTGATGTGTTTTCTTTTTAGATTTTAATGAGTTGGGGGGATGCACGTGTAGTTTTTGATAGAACGCTACTGTTGTGTCCATTGTAGTCCTGTAGAAACATCTTTTTGGTTTCGGAAAATGAATTCTTAGAAACATCTTTTTGGTTTGCTGAACAAAAGGAGAGAGATTGGTTTTGAAACCAAAGTTTTGTTTAAAAATAGGCCTTTTTTAGTGGCGAAACTTAAATATAAAAAGAAAAGAACTCTATTTTGGTTTGCTGAACAAACAGGCTTGGGTAACAATTTTTTGGAGTTTATCCATGAAACCTGATTTCAGAAATCGTAACCCTGTGGCCTTAAGAAATAAAGATTCATGAAACCTGATGAATTTGTGGTCTCTTTCATGTTAATTAAATTTTTTGAAATTAATTGGATTGAACTTAATTCCTCAGATCCGACCAATGAAATTGTAGATCTTTTATTTGTTATTGGACACTTACTACATATTGTCTCTACTGCAAATTGTTTGCTTTATTCTCTTTTTTGGGTTTTATGTGATTCCTGCATTTCCCTTTATATTGATATATCTGCTTCTAATTAACAGTCTCGAGATGGCCTCTGAGGACACCTTCCTTTTCACCTCCGAGTCGGTGAACGAGGGCCACCCCGACAAGCTCTGTGACCAGATCTCCGACGCTGTCCTCGATGCCTGCCTCGAGCAGGACCCCGACAGCAAGGTCGCCTGCGAGACCTGCTCCAAGACCAACATGGTCATGGTGTTTGGCGAGATCACCACCAAGGCCAACGTCGACTATGAGAAGATTGTCCGCGACACCTGCCGCAACATCGGGTTCGTGTCAGATGATGTTGGCCTTGATGCTGACAACTGCAAGGTTCTCGTCAATATCGAGCAACAGTCCCCTGACATCGCCCAGGGTGTGCATGGGCACTTCACCAAGCGCCCTGAGGAGATTGGCGCCGGCGACCAAGGCCACATGTTTGGGTAAATTTCAATAACCATATAAACTACTTAACATAACACTTAATGCTCCATTCGCGTGGGTCTTTTGTCCATGTGGAAGGTTGATTTATATTGTTATCAATCAACCTAATGTAAGTCTTTTAACAGGTATGCCACTGATGAAACCCCGGAGCTCATGCCTTTGAGCCACGTCCTTGCCACCAAGCTCGGTGCTAAACTAACCGAAGTCCGTAAAAATGGTACATGCACATGGCTGAGGCCAGACGGTAAGACCCAAGTCACCGTGGAGTACCGCAACGAATCGGGCGCCATGGTGCCAATCCGTGTCCACACCGTTCTCATCTCGACCCAGCACGACGAAACCGTCACCAACGACGAGATTGCCGCTGATCTCAAAGAGCACGTGATCAAGCCCGTGATCCCCGCCCAATACCTTGATGAAAAGACCATCTTCCACTTGAACCCATCAGGCCGCTTTGTGATCGGCGGACCCCACGGTGACGCAGGCCTAACAGGCCGTAAGATCATCATCGACACCTATGGTGGTTGGGGTGCCCACGGTGGTGGTGCTTTCTCAGGAAAGGACCCCACCAAGGTCGACCGCAGCGGGGCCTACATTGTGAGGCAAGCGGCCAAGAGCATCGTGGCCAATGGGCTCGCTCGCCGCTGCATTGTGCAGGTTTCTTATGCCATCGGTGTGCCTGAGCCCTTATCAGTGTTTGTCGACACTTACGGAACCGGGAAGATCCCGGACAAGGAGATACTGAAGATTGTGAAGGAGACCTTTGATTTCAGGCCTGGGATGATCACCATCAACCTTGACCTTAAGAGGGGAGGCAATGGGAGGTTCTTGAAGACGGCGGCCTACGGGCATTTCGGAAGAGATGACCCCGATTTCACCTGGGAGACTGTTAAGACCCTCAAATGGGAGAAGCCAACAGCCTAAGGCTCTTGAACCACAAAAATTATATATATAGATAATCAACATCTATATATTTAGCAATTATGTGATTCCTATCTATGTTTTATGTCTAATCGTCATTGTCATGTTTTTACTTTGATTTTTTTTCATGATTATATTGTTTTGGGAGGGAAATTGAAAGGAAATTGAGTCTATCGAGTTTGTTATGTTGGTGTTTAGGTGGCATTTATGTAAAGAATTGATTCATCAAGAAGTAGAAAGGAATGGATATTTTCAATAAATCTTAGGATATATTTGTGATTCTTATGTTGTTCTGATGCCTCCTTCAATTATTATTCATCATCAACAGTGGTTTGGTGTTTGTTGAAAGGTTTGAGACATGAATTGTTTTTGCTTTAGGTTATGGAGTTCAATGTCTCACCTTAGTTGTTGCAACTTTTGCTGCTTTGAATTCTGCAAGTTTTTTGAGAATTACATGGGTGTGCATAAAGAAAGATATCGAGTCATACATGGTGCTGCGGTCGACTCGCTGCAGTTGTCGCTTTGTCAAAGGGAAATAACACGGGGAGTGGGTCTCTAAGGTAAGTCGGGGCAAGATCCATCCAGGGAATGGGGCTTGCGACTACAACCATGGTGTGCGGTCGACCGCAAATCCGCTGCCTCATTTAATTCTTAGATATTTGCTGCCCATCAATATACCTTGTTTGGGGACAACGAGGGGAATCATGCCCAGAAGGTTAGATTTATTTTACAGGGAAATCATGGATAAAAATACATGTGCACATCCAACTGTAATCTTGAATGCCATTTTGGATTCCCTTGTATTCATGCTAGCAAAATACAAAAGGATCTACAGAAATTCTAAACAAGTAGTCAAATATAACTCAAGCAGCAGACTTTTCTTTTCAAAGTGAAAGTGAAAGCTCTGGTTCAATTTCCAAAGAGATGTATATTCTCCATAAAAGTTACCAAATTTTGTAAATCATTTTAACTGCTCAACCTTTATATCCAAAAAGATTTTTTTTGTGTGGATGAAATGTGATATATAGAATATTTTTGATCAACTAATGTTTTTAGAGATATCTGACAGATACTGAAGCTCTGAACAGACGGAGATGATACTTCGGTTGAGAACTGTTTTTTTCCCTTAAATTTTTCTTATAAGAAATAATTGTGGACATTTTAGTCTAGCTTGCAAATGTGCTAAGAATATAGAGAGGGACCCCCAAAGGGTTTCATATTCAATAAGTCAGACAAAAGCTCACATGAATTTGGGGGACTACTCGCTTAACTTTCATGCTTTTTTGCGATTCGGTACCATAAACTTTCATATTATTTGCGATTTCTGATTAAGAAAATTTATTGTATCAATCGCAAAAAATATGAAAGTTCATAGACACCTTTGTACAATTTAGCCTTAAATTATTGAACTCAAATGAAACATTGCCGACACTTTGCAATCTAGTGTTGAGCTTTGTTGTTCATGAGATCTAGACATACTGTCGGTGATCTTAAAATTAAGCTTCCCGCCGAGGTCATCTTTCTCGGCCTCATCAACCGACCAACGGCACCGCTCACAGGCGCAACCGCCATCCCCCGAATCTCGCCATGCGCGAGATATCCGCCGGCCACATCCCACGTTCCACGCCATCACGATCTCCCATTAACGAGCCTGTCTCGCCATTAATGGGAGATCCCGCTCATCACGCGGGCATGACGTCGGGAGCATAACAGCCGGCGCGATTCTCGCGCCTGCCCTGCCTGCTGCCACCGTTATAAAAGCTCTTCTTCAGACGGTCCAAGTAAGCCATTTTTACTCTACTAAGCCGTTGCTCTGCACGGATTTCCTCTCTAACTTGACCGTCGGAGGGTCCTTGATGGTACAACCATCCAGGACTTCCTTGCAGGTAGCTCGGCAACATCAACCTCAAACCCATTGAGATCCACACGCTTCAGGAGCCCGCCTTCAGATCCAATCTCAGTCGTCAGCAGATCAACGGAAGGTAACATCTTGACGCGCGTACCTCATTTTTGCGTCCTTGAAAACGTGGCTCATATAATATACCGGTTTCTAGACTCCCTCGACCTCGCGGACGAGCATCGAACCTGCAGCTGTTGGGGTCGAAAATTGCACCCCAGTTGACCAAGTCTAAGTCAAGGTCAACCCCAAACCAGGTGGGCCCAAGCCCAGATTAAGTGGGCTCATGCCCAAATCGAGTCCGAACATGAAGCGGCCGGCATTTCTCCATGCCAAAATAAAAAGTCATGTAATAAATAATTTTGATGTAATTTTTTATGCATGAATGTAAGTAAAATGGGCATAAAGCCAAATTTTTGTAAAACCCATATCTTATGTGCAAAAGAAATGCACTTGAGGCATGGGATGGGTAAAATGTCATTTTGTAAAGCTCAAGGGGCTACATGTAAATGTGTAAGCCTATAAAAAACAACATGATGATGAATAAAATATACACTCTCCATTCTCTTAAACTCTAGGGTTTGTGCCTCCGCTCTCTCCTTCCAAGTTCTTCCTCTTTCTTTTCATTTTTCAATTAAATCAAGAGCTTAACTCTTTCTTTTTTTTAAAACTAAATAAAGTTCTATCATAAACCCACCTCCCAAGACTCCATCAAGAGAAGAAAAAAGGGTCTATTTTTTTATCATCCAAGATCTAAATCTTGGAGTTTCAAGAGAACTCATTTTGGGCTTCTTCTCAAAAGAGAAAGGGGAAAATCTTTTGGAGTTTAACTCCACAAATAAAATTATTTTGGAGTTTAACTCCACTACAGAAATTCTTTTGGAGTTTAATAAAAATCTTTTTTTTGGAGTTTAACTCCACATTAAATCTTTTCAGGAGTTCAACTCCATATAAAATTCTTTCGGAGTTTAACTCCACATTTAAATTCTTTCGGAGTTTAACTCCACAAATAAAATTCTTTTGGAGTTTAACTCCGCAATAAAAATCTTTTCGGAGTTAAACTCCATTCAAAACTTTTTTTGGAGTTAAACTCCATTTAAAATCTTTTGGAGTTGAACTCCTTGTAAAAAGAAAAGTTAAATTTTCGGAATCCTTTTTGCCTCCATCACATGCTAGCACATGAGGGGGAGAGCTCCTATTTAATGGGAGCCTTTTTGGCCCCCCTCACATGCTAGCATGTAAGGGGTCACATGCAAGAATGTGACATGCTAGCATGGTCATGTGCTGGCATGTGACATGCTGGCATGTGACCCTCACATGCTAGTCATGTGCGGGCATGTGACATGCTGGCATGTGACCCTCACATGCTAGTCACATGCTATTTTGGAGTTTAACTTCACTATAAAAATTCTTTCGGAGTTTAACTCCACTATAAAATTTCTTTCGGAGTTTAACTCCACATTTAAAATTCTTTCGGAGTTCAACTCCACAATAAAAATTCTTTCGGAGTTCAACTCCATTTAAATTCTTTCGGAATTTAACTCCACAAATAAAATTCTTTTGGAGTTTAACTCCACAATAAAAATCTTTTCGGAGTTAAACTCCATTTAAAACCCTTTTTGGAGTTAAATTCCATTTAAAATCTTTTGGAGTTAAATTCCATATAAAATCTTTTGTAGTTGAACTCCATGTAAAAAAAAATCTGGAGCTATTTTACCCTCAGCATGTGAGGGGTCACATCATGTTAGGGGTCACATGTTAGCATGTGACCCTCCATATCACATGCTAGCATATGACCTCCCTCACATGGGGGTCACATGTTAGCATGTGAGGGGAGGCTCCCATTCCCCCCTCCTCTTATTTTAAAAATTCTTTTTTTTCTTTTTTTTCCTTCTTTCTTCCTTCTTTTCTTTTTTAATCATTTTTATTTAAAAAAAAAATATAAATATAAAATAAAATAAATAAATATTAAATAAATAAAAATAAATTATAAATAATATTTTCAAATTAAAAAAATAATAATAAATTAAATTAAAAAAATTCTCTAAGTGTTTATTTACTTATTTTTTTGTTTTTTTATATAGAAAAATATATATATCCTTTTTTTAACAAATAGAACAAAAAACACACACACATACACCAACGCATCACATTGAGTTGGCATGACCAGTTTAACTCGTCAATCGGATGTTCCTTCACTCTAAAGACGAGGGGTAATTAAAGGCAGCTTAGTCCGCGGCTGCCGGAGATTCGGATCTCCATAATCAATAAACCTCAGCCTACCCTAGGCAGGGGGAATCTGTAGTACGCCTGACAAGCGCGGGCGTATTCCCATCTCAATAGGGTGACGAAAAACACCCTACAGATTCTGCCACGCCTGGTGGGACCAAGCTTCCCTCCCATATTTCGGGTTAAGCATTCATGCGAACTCAATCAATATACATATCGATATTTATACTAAAATAATGCTCTTTCATGCAGGACTTCAAGCGATCAAGCCCCAACCATATCTCCAAGGGCCAGCTCAGCTCTCAACGCGGCTCCCATCTCATACACGATGAAGATGGACTCCAGGACGGTCCTTCCGGCCAGTCTCAGGCGACAGTGGGAGGAGCCACTGCTACCATTTGGCTCTATTCTGTTCGTGCCAGTTAACGCCGTCCCTGCTCTTCAAGCTCCGGTAACCGACAAACCGGCCTCGAGAGGCAAAAGGCCAAATGTGGTGATCTTGAGGGCACCCCGACCTAAACGCGAGTCGGTGTTCAAACGGCTCTCCATGGCCCCAGCTAGGGGCAAAGGCGTCAGAGCAAAAGAAGTTCCCAGACGTCGTGGGCAAGCCCAGGCGATACCTTCAACGGACACACGGGCGTATGTCTTCTCAAGCCTCCCTATCAGTTAGCCTATGGCGGCTTCCCGAAGAGCCGAAGCCTGCCAAGCGCTCAAGGCAGAGAAGCTGAGGCAGAAGCGGCTCAGATACAGAGCCAACAAAAGGGTTAGGGCTCTGCCCATGTTAAAATTTATGAATTTCCAAAGCCCGGACTGCTCCGCGAAACCAGCTGCCAGTGATGAAAGGATGGCTGGATATGTGGTCTACACCGTCTATATGGTAGGCACGCGCAGCAAGAGCAATGACGGGGCTACCACATCTCAAATCCAACCTGGTGTGAATATAGTTGTCACTTCTCAAGACTAGCATCCTCCGGAGGGTGATGAAAATCCTCCCAGTGAGGCTGATAGGCAGAGAGAGCCCTCAGTTCACGAGGAGTCGGACTCGGAAAGCGAAGATGAGCCAACTTTCCATCCTAAGACCGCAGAGCATCAACTTCTCCAGGAGCTCCGAAAGCAGCTTAGAAACAAAGACAAGGAGATGGCCAAGCTCTACTAAAAAATTGATGACTTGACAAACGTCGTCTTACAGCTCACGGCCCATCTTGCCTCTCAACCGCCTAATCAAGCGCAGGGCTCTGTTCATGAACCGGGAAACGGTGTCCCGAGAGCCGACGCCTATTCCCCCAAATCCAAAGGTGGGCGGACCGCACGAAAGCCAGTCGCATCCTATCTCAGGAAATGTCTTGGCTACCGATGACAGTAGCCTGCTAACTCAAGATCAAATAAATGGATTTGGTTGCCAACAAAGTCAAAACATTGGTAGCCGAAGCCGAAGCGCAAAAAGGTATCATCAACAGCGGGAGACCATATCCTGCTCAGTATGATCTGGTAGAATTTCCTAGCGGCTATGTCATCCCTAAATTCGGAAGATTTGATGGGACGGGAAATGCGAATCAACACATCGCTCACTTCAAAGCCTCATGCGGGAATACTGGGGGCAACGATGCGCTTCTCCTCCGCCAGTTCGTTAATAGCTTGACCGATGTTGCTTTCGACTGGTACGCGAGCATACCGGTTGGCTCTGTCACGATTTTCGTCCAAATGGAGTCTCTGTTTCGGTAGAGGTTCATGAGCGTCAGCGATAAGATTACTATTGCCGATCTCGTAAGGACCAAGCCAAAGAACAACGAAAGCAGCACGAATTTTCTAACCCGATGGCGCAATCTCTCCATCAAATGAGAACCGCCGATAGAGCAGGACCAATCTGTCAGTCTCCTTGTCAGAAATCTCAACAATTGGATAGCCCCGTTCCTATGCACCGCGGGTCTCAAAACATTCCAAGAGCTGACCAGGAAAGTTCAGATGCTGGAGCGCTCAAAGCAGGAGTCCTCATCGGATTCCCAAAATAACAATAGGTCCTGGAGAAACCGAAAAGACGATAATCGCAAAGGCGGAAATTTTGACGATTCTGAATCTTTCAACATTTCGGCTAACCGAAATAAGCGAGAGATGAGCGGTCCTAGTGCCAACCAGCCTCGGAAACCAGTGTTCGGAGAGGGAGGAGAATCTCCACTGAAAGAAAAGCTGGATAAGGTCTATTCCTTCAGAAGGGACAAAATCCGTAAAATATTCAAAGACGCCCTGAGGAACGGTCTACAACTGCCAGAGTCAAAAAGACCGCAGGAAGCGAATATGACCGACGACCCCAAATACTGCCCCTATCACAGAGTGATAGGTTATGCCATTGAGGACTACTTCGTCTTCAAAGATTGGGTCGAAAAGCAATACGAGGCAGGAGAGATAGAACTGTCTAAAGGCGTGTTAGTAAACAGTCAAGCTGCGACCGTCAATTTCATACAAACGGAGACCGAAGTTCTTCGTGAAACTGGTTCTCTCAGACATCTGTCTTTCTCTGAAAACAGATGACCACCATGTCATTAAACTGGGAATAATCGACCTCTAAGTCGTTAAACTGGGGATGTAAAAATGTGTAAATAAAACAAAAATAATAATAAAAATAAAAATAAAGCCGAAATGATGGGGCAACCGCAAATAAAAAGCCGAAATGATAGGGCAATCGCGACCTTCGCGATAAGAAAAGCTGAAATGATAGAGCAATCGCGGTAAAAAAAAATCCTCCAACGGCGAATGATGAGTCGCTCCTGGTACCATATTCCAGTGCAGCGATACAGACGCCAACCAAACTCTGAATGTCCCAATGGCGAATGATGAGTTGCTCCTGGTACCATATTCCAGTGCAGCGATACAGACGCCAACCAAATTCCAAATCCCAATGGCGAATGATGAGTTGGTCCTGGTACCATATTCCAATACAGCGAAACAGACGCCAACCAAATTCCACACCCCATACCCCAACTGGCGAATGATGAGTCGCTCCTGCTACCATATTCCAGTGCAGCGATGCAGACGCCAACCAAATTCCAAACCCCAAGTGGCGAATGATGAGTCGCTCCTGGTACCATATTCCAGTGCAGCGATGCAAACGCCAACCAAATTTCAAATACCATACCCCAACGGCGAATGATGAGTCGCTCCTGGTACCATATTCCAGTGCAGCGATACAGACGCCAAAAAAGCCCCGAAATTTTTTCGGCCCTACGGTCTGGATCATACATCCTGCAAAACCGTATACAATCTACGGGCGTAAAACGATCCCAATCTCTCCCAAGCCCTGCCGGCGAGACCACATTTAAAGTCCCACCGGCTGTGAAGATTAAAAAAAAAAGGGTATGTCCACAAGCAAAATGGGCACGGATGAAAACCCGAAAGGGCTCCGTGAGTAAAAACAGCAGGACTGCCGGCGAGTTTGTGAAAACCTGAAAGGACACAAACTCATGAAAAAGAGATGAAATGCACTCGCAAAGTCCTTTCGACTTTGTGAGGAGAAAATTCTCACGTGAGATCCTTACGACTCACAAAGGAGCAACACACTTGGAAGTCCCCACGACTCCTAAGGACAAAATACACCTACGGGATTCTTACGATCCGTAGGGAGAAAATGCTTTGTGAGACCTTTACGGCTCACAAAATTGAAAAGTCTTAGGTGATGGGGACCTAAAACCTGTCTCCTAAGCCATCGCTTCCTAACAAGCAAGCGCAAATGATGATTCGCTCCTGGTACCATATTCCAGTGTAGCGATGCTGATGCCAAAAAAAAACCTAAATCCCCAAATCCACTCATGGCAAATGATGATTCGCTTCTGGTACCATATTCCAGTGCAGCGATGCTGATGTCAACCCAAATCAAATCAAGTCAACCAACAAGCTCTGCACTGGAATTATGCTTCGTCTCAGAGTGTACCCCGTGTCGAAATCATGTTTCGCCTCGGTGTATCTGCCTTCCCTGTCGAAATTATGCTTCGTCTCGGAATCAAGTCAACCAACAAGCTCTGCGCCGGAATCATGCTTCGTCTCAGAGTGTACCCCATGACGAAATCATGTTTCGCCTAAGCGTATCCGCTTTCCCACTCCGGAATTATGCTCCACCTCGGAATCAAATCAGCCAACAAGCTCTGTGCCGGAATCATGCTTCGTCTCAGAATATACCCCATATCGAAATCAAGCTTCGCCTCGGCGTATCTGCCTTCCCTGTCGAAATTATGCTTCATCTCGGAATCAAGTCAACTTACGAGCTCTGCGTCGAAATCATGCTTCATCTCCGAATGTACCACGTGTCGAAATCATGCTTCGCCTCAGAGTATCTGCCTTCCCTGTCGGAATTATGCTTCGCCTGGGAATCAACCTTTACATCGAAATTATGCTTCGGTCAGAATGTCTGCCGCTCATCGGAATCATGCTTCGATCTGCTCTTCGGAATGATGCTCCGATCCCTGGAGTCATGCTCCGCTCTTCGGAATGATGCTCCGATCCCTGGAATCATGCTCCGCTCTTCGGAATGATGCTCCGATTCCTGGAGTCATGCTCCGCTCTTCGGAATGATGCTCCAATCCATGGAATCATTCTCTGCTCTTCGGAATGATGCTCCGATCCCTAGAATCATGCTTCGCTCTTCAGGAATGATGCTCCGATCCTGGAATTATGCTCCAACCCTCGGAATTATGCTCCTACTCTTCGGAATGATGCTCCTACTCTTCGGAATGATACTCCGACTCTGGAATTATACTCTGCAAATCGGAATGATGCTCCGATCCCCGAGAATCATGCTCCCCGAGGGATGCTCCGCCCCCGGAATAATGTTCCACCTCGAAATTCAGCTTCAAGATCCATCAATTTCATGCACACAACTCAAATGTGTGGTGTGCATTTATTGATGGGGGGTACTTTGTTGGGGTCGAAAATTGCATCCCGGTTGACCAAGTCAAAGTCAAGGTCAACCCCAAGCCAGGTGGGCCCAAACCCAGATCAAGTGGGCCCATGCCCAGGTCGAGTCCGAACATGAAGCGGCCGGCCTTCCTCCATGCCAAAATAAAAAGTCATGTAATAAATAATTTTGATGTAATTTTTTATGCATGAATATAAGTAAAATGAGCATAAAACCAAATTTTTGTAAAGCCCATGGCTTATGTGCAAAAGAAATGCACATGAGGCATGGGATGGGCAAAATACCATTTTGTAAAGCCCAAGGGGCTACATGTAAATGTGTAAGCCTATAAAAGGCAACATGATGATGAATAAAATATACACTCTTCATTCTCTCAAACTCTAGGGTTTGTGCCTCCACTCTCTCCTTCCAAGTTCTTCCTCTTTCTTTTCATTTTTCAATTAAATCAAGAGCTTAGCTCTTCCTTTTTTTTAAAACTAAATAAAGTTCTATCATAAACCCACCTCCCAAGACTCCATCAAGAGAAGAAAAAAAGGTCTCTTTTTTTATCATCCAAGATTTAGATCTTGGAGTTTCAAGAGAACCCATTTTGGGCTTCTTCTCAAAAGAGAAAGGGGAAAATCTTTTGGAGTTTAACTCCACAAATAAAATTATTTTGGAGTTTAACTCCACTACAGAAAATCTTTTGGAGTTTAACTCCATAGTAAAAATCTTTTTTTTGGGAGTTTAACTCCACATTAAATCTTTTCAGGAGTTTAACTCCATATAAAATTCTTTCGGAGTTTAACTCCACATTTAAATTCTTTCGGAGTTTAACTCCACAAATAAAATTCTTTTGGAGTTTAACTCCGCAATAAAAATCTTTTCGGAGTTAAACTCCATTTAAAACTCTTTTTAGAGTTAAACTCCATTTAAAATCTTTTGGAGTTGAACTCCATGTAAAAAAAAGTTAAATTTTCGGAATCCTTTTTGCCCCCCTCACATGCTAGCACGTGAGGGGGAGGGCTCCCATTAATGGGAGCCCTTTTGGCCCCCTCACATGCTAGCATGTGAGGGGTCACATGCAAGCATGCGACCTTCACATGCTAGTCATGTGCTGGCATGCATGTTCTGGCATGTGACATGCTAGCATGTGGCATGCGACCCTCACATGCTAGTCACATGCCGGTATGTGACCCTCACATGCTAGCATGTGTCACATGCTATTTTGGAGTTTAACTCCACTACAAAAATTCTTTTGGAGTTTAACTCCACTATAAAAATTCTTTCGGAGTTTAACTCCACATTTAAAATTCTTTCGGAGTTCAACTCCATAATAAAAATTCTTTCGGATTTCAATTCCATTTAAATTCTTTCGGAATTTAACTCCACAAATAAAATTCTTTTGGAATTTAACTCCGCAATAAAATCTTTTCGGAGTTAAACTCCATTTAAAACCCTTTTTGGAGTTAAACTCCATTTAAAATCTTTTGAAGTCGAACTCCGTGTAAAAAAAAATCTGGAACTGTTTTGCCCCCAACATGTGAGGGGTCACATGCTAGCATGTGACTCCCCCCTCACACTCCATGTCACATGCTAGCATGTGACCCTCCATGTCACATGCTGGCATGTGACCTCCCTCACATGGGGGTCACATGCTAGCATGTTAGGGGAGGCTCCCATTAAATGGGAGCCCAGGTTCTCCCCCTCCTTTTTTCTAAAAATTCTTTTTTTTCTTTCTTTCTTCTTTTCTTTATTTAATCCTTTTTTATTAAAAAAAATATAAATATAAAATAAAATAAATAAATATTAAATAAATAAAAATAAATTACAAATAATATTTTAAAATTAAAAAAAATAATACTAAATTAAATAAAAAAATTCTCTAAATATTTATTTACTTATTTATTTTTGTTTTTTTATATAGAAAAAATATTTATATCATTTTTTTTAACAAATAGAACAAAACAAAAAAACACACACCAACGCATCGCATTGAGTTCGCATGACCAGTTTAACTCGTCAATCGGAGCTTCCTTCGCTCCAAAGACGAGGTGTAATTAATGGCAGCTTAGTCCGCGGCTGCCGGAGATTCGGATCTCCACAATCAATAAACCCCGGCCTACCCTAGGCAGGAGGAATCTGTAGTACGCCTGACAAGCGCACGCGTATTCCCATCTCAATAGGATGACGAAAAACACCATAAAACAGTTTGGTCGGACACCGCTGGATATAGCAATAGCTCGTCCCCTTCAACTGGCCGGTTGAGAAGTGGGGAGTCGCAAGGTACCTCTTTAATTGCTCAAAGGCGGTCTGGCACTCCTCTGACCATTCGAACCTTGGTATCTTCCTTAGATCTTTGAAGAACGAGAGGAACTTTTCCCTGGACCTCAACATGAAATGACTCAGAGTGGCTACCCGCCTTGTTAGCCGCATGATTTCGACGTTAGTATTGGGCACGGCCATGTTGAGGATGTCACTGATTTTCTCCGGGTTAGCCTCGATTCCACGGTGGGTGACCATGAAGCCGAGGAACTTTCCACTGGTGACCCCAAATGCGCACTTGGCGGGGTTCAGTTTCATCTTGTATCTGCGAAGCACGTCGAAGGCCTGGCCCAGATCCTTGGCGTGTTCATCCGATGGGGTTGATTTGATGAGCATGTCGTTGACGTAAACCTCTATGTTCCTGCCGATCTGTGGCTTGAACATCCGATTAACCAAGCGTTGGTACATAGCCCCAGCATTTTTGAGGCCGAAGGGCATCACCTTATAGCAGTATACCCCCTGGTCCGTTATGAATGCGGTGAGATACTCGTCCATCGGATTCATACGGATCTGGTTGTAGCCGGAGAAAGCATCCATGAAGCTAAGTAGCTCGTGGCCTGCCGAACTGTCAACGAGCTGATCTATTCGAGGGAGGGGATAGTTGTCTTTCAGGCAGGCCTTGTTGAGGTCAGTGAAGTCGACGCATATGCGCCACTCCTCGCTAGAATTTTTAATCATGACTACATTCGCCAACCATTCTGAGTAAGGCACGTTCCGAATGAAGTTGGCGGCGAGGAGCATGTCTACCTCGTCCTCGATCGCTTTTTGTTTGATCAGGGCGAAGCTTCGCTTTTTCTGCCTGACAGGCCGGACCGTAGGGTCCACCCCGAGCTTATGTGATATGATTTTGTGGTCAATCCCAAGCATGTCGGCAGGCGCCCAAGCGAATATGTCCGAGTTATTTCGGAGGAAGTGGATCAGGTCATCTCGGCGATTCCCCATCAAGAGTGACCCAATCTGGACGGTTCGCTCATTGTCCCCCTCCGCAAGGGGGACCTCAGTCAGTGGTTCCACTGGGGTTCCTCGGACCTCTTTTTGCTCGTCTCGAGTATCCAAGGAACCCTTGATATCATCCTCGCCCTCAAGGTCATTGTTTGGCCGCTCAGACGTAGATGTTGCCGTGAAGCAAACCTTTGCGGTTTGTTGGTTCCCGTAGGCCCGACCTATCCCGCCTTGGTCGAATGGGAACTTTATCACTAGGTGGTAGGTCGATATCTGGGCCTGGAGGGAGTTCAGTGTCGGGCGACCTAGGAGACGTTGTAGGCCGATGGAATTCTCGCAACGACAAACTCAACAGGCACGGTGCATGTACGGCCCGCCTCCCCGATGTTAAGTTGGAGGGTGATTACCCATTCCGCCGGGATGGAGTGGTTAGTGAACCCCGAAAAGATGTGGGCGGTCGGCCTTAGGTCCGACGGGGTGAGTCCTATATGTAGAAAGCAGTCATAAAAGAGAATGTACGCTAAGCATCCCGAGTCGACCAATATCCTCTGCACTTCGTAGTGGTGGACCCGGACTGTGATCACTAGAGGGTCTTTGTGAGGCAGGGATATCCCGTGGAGGTCCTTGTCGGTAAAGATGATCGGCTCGGCCGCTTTAGCCTTCTTCCTTGGGTGGCTGCCAGTCTCCTCGACCGGTAAGGGGTGTCGTGTTTTGTCGGTCCCCGTCGTACCCCCCGCAGACACGACCATGATTTGACCGATTGTCAACTCGCCGGCAGGGGGATGGTGCTCTTGCTCACGGTCGGCTTGCCGCTTGTCTCGCAAGTATCTTGCTAGGTGCCCTGAGCGGATCAACTCCTCGATGTAGTCTCGGAGCTACTTGCAGTTCTTGGTGGGGTGGCCTTGCAACCTGTGGAATGCGTAGTAGGGGCCCCGGGTACGCTTGGCCGTCCTATTCAAGACTGGGGGAGTTTGAAGAACCTCTCGCCCTTTACCTCCTCCAACAGTTCCGTCTGGGAGACGTTGAGCGGGGTGTACTCCTGAAACTTTGGGGAATAGGTCTTTGGCCGCTCAATCTTCTTTTTCTCCTCCCTGGCTCTTTTCTTCTGAACGACTTGCTCTGTCCGGGGCAGGTTGGCGTTCACCTAGGACTAAAGTTGGATCTCATGTTCGGTCTAGGCATTTACCTCGGCCATGGTCTTAGGTTGCGCTAATGCAAAGGAGCGTAGCCACTCCTTGTGCCTAAGACCCGACCTAAGGGCCGTAATGACCGTCTTGTCCCGGTGCTCTGGGACCTCAAGGAGAGCATTGTAGAAGCGGGTGACGTATCCATTGAAGGATTCTTTGTCCCCGCTCTTTATGGTGAAGAGATGATCAACGGTCCGCTTCTGCCGTCTGTTCCCGACGAAATAACCGAGAAATTGGGTGGTCAGCACATCAAAGGTAGAGATTGAGCATGGCACGAGTTCTCGGAACCGGTCTCGTCCAGAGCGAATGAGAGTGGCGGGGAAAGCTTGGCATTGTGCGGTGTCGAAATCGTCCTGGAAACTCATCCCGGCTGTGAACGTGTCCAAATGTTCTTTCGGGTCGGACTTCCCGTCGAAGAGGGAGACCTTCAGGAGCTTGTTCCGGGAGGAGATGTGGATGGCGAGTAGCTCTTTGGTGAAGGGCTTCGTGAGCAAGTCGGCGGCATATTTAGCCCTGTCGCTTGAAGGATGATTTTCCCGATGTATGCCTTCGATCTTCTTTTCAAGGGAGTCGAGTCAGTCATGGTATCCCGACGATTCGATATACTCTGATTTATGGCCTTTGCTGCTGGTGACCTGCGCCTGACCGCGGCTTCGGTTCCATTCGATGAGGTTCCTTAGGTCCCCTGGCGAGGTCGTTTTCGAGCTACCGTTGTGAGTCCAGTCCACGCGACCCTGTCAAGGGAGGGGGTGCCAGTCATGCCTGGAAGTAGGCGAGCTGACCGACACCTCCTTCGGAAGGACAGGAGCGTGCTGGGCCTCAGGGCGGGGTGCTCTGGCTAGAGATCTCAGTGTGGAGCTTTGAGGCGCCCACCGGGTCATCGAGTTGGTCGCCACGGGGGATCTGTGGCCGCCCGAGACAGCGAGGTGGCGCCCAGAAGTGCTGGCGTGGGTAGTGTCTTCTCTCCCCATATGTCGCTCCCGTGGTGGAGGAATAGCGACTTAGGGAGCTTGCCCCGCTGTTTGGACGCGGACAAGCTCATCCACGACGGACGTGAGCCGTTCTATCCGATCCGATAGGGCATGAATGACGTTTGGGGGGGAGGGGATCCACCCGCGTCACTGTTGTGGGGAGGACGGTGGCTGGAGCTCAGGTTGTCATGGTGATCACTCGCCATATGTTCGAGATCGGAAGGTGAACTTTCGTTGAGTGGAACTAGATGAATTTCCCATAGACGGCGCCAACTGATGGAGCTCTGGATCTCCTTCAGATGTTACCTTCTGTTGATCCGCAGCGCGTGGTGACGAGCGGCTGAGATTGGATCTGAGGGTTTACCCTTGGTGGGTGCGGATCTCAATGGGCTTGAAGTGGATGAAGCCGAGCTACCTTCAAGGAAGTCCCGGGGTGGTTTTGCCACCGAGGAACCTCCGGCGATCAAGTTAGACGGGCTAAATGGACAGAGTAGCGGCCTATTGGGGTAAAAATTGCGTTACCTGAGTCGTCTGAGAGAGGGGTTTATATAGAGCCAGCCGTGGGCTGGCGAGCGCGAGATTCACGCCAGCCGTTACGCCTGCGTGAAAGGTGGGATTTCCCATTAATGACGAGATATGCTCATTAATGGGGGAACGAGATGGCGTGGAACCCGGGATCGTGGGTGGCGGATATCTCGCGTCAGGCGAGATTCACGGAGCCGTGGCGGAGACGCCTGTGATCGGTGCTATGGGTCAGTCGATGAGACCGAGGAAAATAAGCTCGGCGGGAGGCTCAGAGGCGAGCGGGAGGACGAGTAGGTTTGGTTCATGTGATAGCTCGGAGGCAAGCTAGGAGGGTTGAGAGAACTCAGTGTGCGGGAAGGCTTGGAGGCGAGCCAACGGTTGTTTGTAAGGCGGGCACAGGAGTCGTCGGTAAGGCCACTGAAGGTCGGGAACATCCTCGGGTCGATGGCCCGGGGCATTCTTCCAATGTACCATTCCTGCTCCTTTCCCGCAAGCTCTGAGACACGTCATCTGCCACGTGTCATGATCTGGGGAGTGCTCAGTACCGAGCATCATCAGTCACCTTCTTCATTCCTCACGACGCCTGCCAGAGACGCCGCCTCCACCCTCTCTTTGCAAACACCTGGTTGGAACCTCCTCTCCTCAAGACGATCTATTCTTCACCATTCTCTCAACTTTCACTCTGCAATATTTAGGCTTCTTTTATAAAAAAAAAGACTTTTCCTTAAGATGCTCTCTTTATGTACATACACACACATATATTTCAGATAATCTTATTATTGGTTTAGAATTGTTTATAGTATTTTCCTTCATATATGTAACACCCTAGTTCATTTATACCAATTCCAGTTTTCGTATTTCCTTATTTGTGGTATTTTTTTTGATTTATTGTGTTTTGGGTGCGAATAGTATATTTGACATTTGTATTTGCATCCGACCCGACCCGTATGCTTGAAACCTGTTTTGGTTCATGTTTATGATTTATCCTGACTTGTTACGTAGACTGGTGCACATTCATGAATACTGCATACTGGCATTTTATCTGGCATTGCATCTTTTACCATATAACATTCTAAGTCACATAAAATATTTTAAAAAATACATTGCATGGCCTGCATGATACCCCTAACGCCGTGGCAGCATCCGCGAATCTTGTTCCTGTCCCGTTCAGTGAAATGGACTTGTTTGGATGGCTACGCGCACGTACGTGCATCCGTTCTTGGGGGTATGCTTTTTCGTTACCCGGACATTCATTTTAAATTTTGGTCATTGCATATATTTTTCGTATTTTAAAATTGAAATTTTAGACCCGACCCGGGTGTATTTTGGAATATTTTTGTATCCCGCCAAAATTCAAATTTATCTAATATAATATTTATTTTAAAAAATCTACAGTTTAAATTTTATTCAACAGCTCTAAGATTTATAAAACAAACCAAAATTTATTAAATTAAAATCCCAACTTATCTAACAACCCTTTCTCTCTCTTTCCCTCCTCTCTCTTGCCTTTCTCTCTCTTCCCCACAGCGCAGTATCTCTCTTTCTCTCTCCCCCGCAACCCGACGAATTTCTTTCTCCTCCCTCTCTCTCCCCTCTCGCTTACTTTCTATCTCTCTTCTCTCGCGCGTGTTTCTCTCTTCTCTCGCGGTGATTTGGAGTCGCGTCACCGCCCCGCGCTTAGAGTCACCTCCCTTAACAAACTCCCCATATTTTCTCGTCGTCTCCTCCTATAAAACCCAGCGAGCTCCTTCTTCCTTAACCCATCACCAAAACTCATCGCAACTCAAACCCTAACCCTAAAACTCCCACTGCCTCATCACCTCATCACCCCAACAGAGCCTCATCTCCTCTTCCTCCTTCGCCACCTTCTTCATTCTCCCCTGCACACCCACTGCACCGAGAACCCAGCACCACCACCTCATTCCATCGCCGTCCCCTCACCTCTCTCCTGACCCCTGTGCACCACAAATCCAGTGAGCCTCTTCCTTCTTCTTCTCCTTCCTCTTTCTTTCTTTTTTTTAGTTCTTGAAATCTTGATCTGCAGCCGTCGCCGGAGCCGTTCTTGACGCCGACGATCCAGACAACCCAGAGGAAGTACCTTACCTGCGTGATCACCCTCTTGCGTTGCTTGGACCCGTCCCGTGTGTTGTGAGTGCGTTGCGACGTTTTGCCAACGTCGGACGTGTCGTACATATCCGTTTCGTGATTCGTTGAGACGGGTTAATCTTGCTACATGCTATAATACTATAATCTATATCTATTTGAATTATAATACTTCAAAATGATTAATTTTGCAATCCACATTATTGTTTTTCAGTTTTATCGATTTATTCAACATCCGTATATATCCGTATATATCATTTCAGATCTAGTGCATGGAAACCTATCTTGTTACATACTATACTACAATATACTGCATCTAATTGAATATAACAGTTCATATTGTTTAAATTGTACATTCTGTATTTACCAGTTTACTATTTTACGGTTATATGATATCCGTTTGCATCCATATCATATAATACACATATCGCTGAATTTACAGATCACATTAATAAATAATACTGTTATATTAACACCCCATGTTTAATAAAGCGCATCCTAATTAATATTGGAACTATAAATGTAACCCTAATTGATAATTGTGCATCCATGTCATCGATTTTGCATCTAATTGCATACAATTCATGTTATTTCATTTTATTAGTAATCTATACCTGATTTTGTGCAACCCATACTTATCACAGTTTGATTATGAGCACCCACTTGCTACCTGTGCACTACCTGACATGACCTGATACCCTACTTGACATGACTTAATACATGTGCACTACCTGACATGACCTAATGTACCACAGCTTGACTTGATACCTGATCTTGTTACTAATGCCGACAAATCTTGACCTGTTGTCCCTACGGACATATCCTGTTGTCTATACAGACAAACCTGTACCTGCTTGATCCTGTGTTGGCATTAGCTCCAGATTTATCAATACCTGACTTACAAACATAACCTTGGGGGTATGGGGAAATCAAGAATGTTGCTGAACGTAACTCAAAGGGCTATTACATCATGTTACCGTGGTCCCGTGGGGTATGAACGGGACATAGACTCACTGTCTATCATATCTTGTTATCGTAGTCCCGTGGGGAATGAACGGGGCATAGACCGATGGGTTACGATGAAGATTACATTAATTGATTTTAATAACTTTAGAGTAGATAACCCTATAGCACAGTTTAGACTAATCACCGCACTTCACCTGTAGATATCCTGTTCACTGATCTATATTCATGTTACTGCTTATTTCCTAATAACTTGTTACTGTTTATACTTTATGCCTGCATATTTCATTATATCCTGCTTGATTAGAATTATTGATATTGTGACGCACTGACGTCTGGGTTTTGCATGGCCCAGATCCATTATCCTTGTCGCAGGCGGTCCAAGAGTATTTTGATCAACAGGCTGAGCAGTGAAGACCTGTTATTAGTTTAGTTTAGTTTTCTTTTCAGTATTTTTCATTCCTGTTGTGAGCCCGTATTTTGGGACGTACATTCCAGATTATTATTGTATTGGATCTTTTACTTCCCATTACTTTATTTCATGACTCGTTTATTCTGGCATATAGACATGTACTAGATAGTTTATTTTACTTTATTGTTCTTGGTATCTCTAGACAGCCGTAATGTGACTGTTGGGGGATATTTCCTAGCCACAGGTTGCATGGTTGGCTCTGTCACGTGCCGATCTTAGCGCACTCTGAGAAGCGGGGCGTGACAGGGTTTGTTTGGTATCAGAGCCATAGAATTTAGGTTAATCGGGTTTGATTCTTTTGTAGTTGGGTATTGGACCCAATACACGAATCAGAATACTCGTGATTAGGAACTTGTCCTGCCACTTTACCATCTTGCCATTTTTGAATCTTAACTACCTTCTGATCCTTACCTTGACGATATGCAAACCCCTTTGCATCTCTACTTGAAACTTTTGTTTCCCTATTGTTTATCCCTAGGATTTGGACGACTTGAGTGGAGTTATGTGATTTTAACTATGTAGCGCGGCATGGTTACAATGCGGTACTCTATTTAAGTAACTTGGAGTTCTAGTCTTGATTCATATCCTTGATCTACGGTTTGAATCTTGTTATCATACTAATCCTTTTCGGTGTTTTAGTTTCAGGAACATGGTAGACAGAAATCTGAGGGCGTACCAGAGGCGTGTTGATGATGCCGCTTTGCTTGGAGTAATTCAGGGGATGCTGGAGAACCAGAAACGGCAGACCGAGCTGAACCAGCGGCAAGCCGAAGCTTTTCAGGAAGGTCTGCGGACCGTCCAGCAGTCCGTAAACAATGTTGTGGCCAAACCAGTGGAGCGTGTGGGTACTGTCACGCCCCGCTTCCCGATATACGACGAAGGGGACGCGACGAGGTCCGCTACATATTTACTCAGAAGCAAATACGCTAAGCGTAGCTAAGCAATATAAAAAAAAATATACACAAGAGACAAGGTATAATAAAAACAACTTTATTTATTAACATTCTTTTGTACAATGCATGAAAAGGAAATACAATTGAAGTAAAAACGATGCCTAAACAATGGCATAACAGGAAATTAAAGGTACTGAATGGAAATGTACAATGTCTAGAGCTCGGGGTCTTCGAGGAACTGATCCAAATCTTCACTGGTGGGCTCGATCTCTGCTGTGTCCAGATCACCTAACGACATTCAAAAAAGAAAGAAATAGAATGTCGTCAGCGAACAAGTCGCTCAGTAAGTCCTAAAGTTAAGGGAGAAATAGAAAAGACAGAATAAGAATGTATCTTTTAAAGTTGTATAATATTGTAGAATATTGTGTTAACGCTGTTGTTTGTAGCTTGGTACAGAAGGATGCCAGTGTATACAAGAGGGGTCTCTATATGCTAGAGACCAGGGCAAACTGAAAGTACAAGGAACCGTTATGCCACGGTACAACAGCAACAGGATTCATGTTAGGTGTCTTAATCTTACTGTCTCGTGCCACTTTTAACACCTTCCGTACCAATCCACCCCTTAAACCCCGTAGTGTTTTATTTGTATTGTTTTGTACTGTAAATTGTATTGAATGTATAATTAAAAGACTGACCGAAACCATGATATCAGTAATGGATGTAATGGATGTAAACTGGAATCATGTAAATGGAAAGTATATCCATGGTTTGGTTCAGTCAAGTTGAATATATTGATAACTGGATTCATGGATTCGTGTGTTCATATTGAATTGTAATATTTTAGATTTATATAGTACTTGAATCATATTCAAGTCGGATTATAATCAGACTCAAACCCGAGTCGGACAGCAGAAATGTAAATCGAAGTTCTATATTTACTAGGGTACTTAGGGTAATTTATAAAACTTGAGGGGGTTTTATGTAAAAATACTTTTGTATAGTTTTTAAGATACACTCCAAGTATTTATTATTCGTCTTTATAGTTGTAATGATGGTGGATTTTATATCGTGACATTTCTAGTGAAAATATCCTAGTTTTTATAGATAAAGGCATTTATCTATAATATTGATTTATTCGAAATTCATGGTATTTTAATGTAAAATTTATTCTTGTGATTTTTAGAAAAAGGTGGAACATTTATATTATAATAAAATAGATATTTAAATGATAAATATACATATATTTATACAAAATTAATTTTAATAAATATTTTATATTCCAAAAATCTCATTTTTCTTAAGATGTGGTATTTTAAACTTTTCGAGACCGAATGCTCCTTGCGGAGGTCTGAATCTCGCACTACTAAGCCCGAGGGTGCACGATAAACCGTACTATCCCGAACGGGTTCCCCAAAATGGGTTGTAGTGGCGCTTTGCAAAGATTTTATAAATACTAATCTTTTAGAATACGGTTTTTATTAAGTAAAAGGTATTTATTTGTAAAAAGTCAATTTTCCGTATTTTAGGTTCTAGGGTTTCCTGAGTCAACTGGACTATTTCTAAATGGTCTAAACGAAAAGTCGTGAGATGCCTCAAATCTCCTCTTCACCGCCAATTGTGGCCAGGTAAGTACAAGTGAAGAAAGGAGGGATCTGCTCACAAATTATCGTGAGACGGGCCTTTTAAAATTACCTTTCTCACTTGCCTAGCCTAGACACCACAAAGTCAGGTTTAGATAAACGACCGATGTCCACAACTTATCGTATTTTCCTAATAATAGGTATTTATTTGAAGTGTATCAAAACTAAAACTTTAAGAAATGGTTTTATTAAGATTATGGTATTTAAATGAAAGTTTTGTTTTATCGTATTCTAAGTTTTATGATGATATCATTTTAGAGTTGTATTTGCGTGTGTGTGGAGGTAGGTCATTACCTCGTGCTCTACTTTAATGTATAGCAAATTTAAGGGGGTTAAATGTGAAATCGAAACATGGTGGTATTTAAGTGAAAAAATACGATAAATTGGAAAGGCTATCATTTCATGTGATGAAACTTATTCAAATTATTTGTTAAGTGTTTAATAGTCAACATAAAGATATTTAAGCATGATTGAATTGGTGAGAAGTGAAATTTTAGAGAAAACAGAATCGAAAATCGGATTTGTTCCGATTCTGTCGGGTTTTGTAATTTCGTATTTTTCTGAAAGAAAAGAAAGATAGAATGGGGACTTACGGGTTTGGACAATACTAGAGAGTGAAAGGGAAGTAGAGGATTCGTCGGTGCGTCGATTCGTCGTCGATGCGTCGATTCGTCGTCGAGAGTTCCTAGCACGATCATCGGAAGTTCGCCGTCGATTTCGTCAAGACTTCGCCTTTCGCTCTTTTTCAAAGTACAAAGTTTTCTTGAGATTTTGAGAGAGTGGGCTCAGAATTTTGGGATGAGAGGGTAGGGGGTAGGGGTGTATTTATAGGATTAGGCTAGGGTTAGGGTAGGTGTAGGGTTTTTAATTAAAAAATGTAAAAATAATAGGAAAATGTATTAAAAAATATAGTAAATAGGTGTTAATGGGCTCTCTGGAGGTGGTCTGAAGAATTAAAGTATGCAGTGGAGGTGGGAAAACCGAAAGACAACTTTTCCCTGTTGACGACTCGGCGGTCCGGCCGAGTCCGGCCGGCGGCGCCGGCCCGAGTTGGCCGGTCCGCCGGCCGAGTCGAGGTGGTGGGAGATGGGGGGTCGCCTGATTAAGCCTCTAGAACTTCTAACTTTTCATGGGTAGTGGGGTTTTTGTGAGAAAACGCGTGTTGACTGTTGGTATTCTAGAAATTTTAAAACAAAACAATATTAAAAATAATGTGGGGCATGTGATTTGAACGCTGGTGGCTTGGTTCAGCAGTGCAAGATATTACCAATGAGTTACAAGCTCCTTCTTGTAATTATGGTGTGAATTAAATACTTAAAGAGATATCAGCAACATTAAATACTCCAAGTATACTTTAAATTTAAATCAATTCTTTGTACATTAAAAATGGAGTTATTATAGTCTACCCTCCTTACAAAAATTTCGTCCTCGAAATTTATAACTTTTATTTGGGGACTAGTTTACAAAGAGGTGTGGATATCTAGTACGCATTTCATCCTCTCTTTCCCAAGTGGACTCTCCTGGAGTGTCTTTCCTCCACATCACTCGAACCAAGTTAACTTCCTTGTTCCGAAGTGTCTTCACTTTCCTGTCCAGGATCTCCACAAGCTGTTGCTCACAAGATAAATCGGGCTGTATAGTGAGCTCGGAATGATCGAGAACATGGCCGGGGTCACTCACATACCTTCTGAGTTGGGATATGTGGAACATATTATGCACTCCTTCCATTGAAGGTGGAAGCGCTAAGCGGTATGCCACTTCACCGACTCGTTCGAATATGTCGAACGGTCCAATATATCTCGGACTTAGCTTACCCCGTCTTCCAAATCGGATCACTCCGCGGTTCGGAGATATCTTCAAAAATACATGATCTCCTGACTGTTACTCCAGATGACGTCTCTTTGCATCAGCCCAGTGCTTTTGTCGATCTTGGGCTATGCGCATCCTTTCCCTGATAGTACGAACCACATCAACAGTCGCTACTATCATCTCTGGTCCAAGAAATTCCCTATCTCCGATGTCGTCCCAACTTAATGGCGATCGACACTTCCTTCCATACAATGCTGCAAAAGGTGCCATTCCTATGCATGCTTGGTAGCTGTTGTTGTACGAAAACTCCACAAGATGTAGGTGATCTTCCCACGATCCTTTGAAGTCTAGCATACTTGCTCTAAGCATATCCTCTAAGATCTGAATAGCTCGTTCCGACTGACCATCTGTTTGTGGATGATAAGCCGTGCTGAAGTTCAGACTTGTTCCCAAGCTTGCTTGCAGACTCTGCCAAAATTACGATCGAAACCTGGTGTCACGATCGGAGACAATGCAGACCGGTACTCCATGAAGTCTCACAATTTCCTCCATGTACTTCTTTGCTAGTGTCTCAGTAGATTGGCCAACTCGAAATGGGATGAAGTGAGCCGACTTTGTGAGTCAATCCATAATGACCCATACGACATCGTTACCCTTTGTGCTGCGAGGAAGAGTAGTCACGAAATCCATCGTGATGTGTTGCCACTTCCATTCTGGGATTGGTAACGGTTGAAGTAATCCAGCAGTCCTGTGATGTTCAGCATTTACTTGCTGACACACCAAGCATTTTGTGACGCTTCTGGCTACTTCATGCTTCATTCCATGCCACCAATAATTCTGACGTAGATCTTTGTACATTTTGGTACCTCCAGGGTGTACTGAGTAGGGAGAGCTGTGAGCTTCTTTCATTAACTCTTCCCGAACAGGGCCTTTTGGTACACACAATCTGCTGCCGTATCTCAAAGATCCGTCTTCGTGGATGATGAAGTCTGTTCTGAGTCCATTCTCCACTTGTTCTCTAATCTTTTGCAACTTAGCATCACTTGCTTGGGTTGCTTTGATCTGATTGACAATGATTGATTGAACTTGTAAATTTATCAAACTTGAAGCATTACGTGGCATGACTACTTCAATCTCCATCTGATGCAAGTCTTGTTGAAGCTTCTACTGAGCGGTGAGATTCATCGATAATGGTTGACGACTAAGAGCATCAGGTACCACATTTACCTTCCCTGGGTGATATTGTAAATTGATATCAAAGTCCGCTATAAGTTCTAACCATCTTCTTTGCCGCATATTCAACTCCTACTGAGTAAACATGTACTTCAGGCTCTTATGATGTGTGTAGATGATCACTCGTTCACCAAGTAGATAATGGCGCCAAATCTTGAGAGCAAAAATGACGGCTGCCAATTCCAAATCATGCGTCGGATAATTGTGCTCATGAATCTTCAGCTGTCTTGAAGCATAAGCCACAACTTTACCGTGCTGATGTAGAACACATCCTAATCCCTTACCGGATGCATCACAATGCATTTCGAATCCTCCAGATTGATCCGGTATAACGAGAATAGGTGCTGATGTCAACCTTGACTTGAGTTCTACGAAACCTTGTTCGCATACTTCTGACCACACAAATTCTTCATCCTTACGTGTGAGCTTGGTCAGGGGTGTTGCTATCTTCGAAAATCCTTCAATGAATCTTCTGTAATATCCAGCTAAACCTAAGAAACTCCGAATGTCCTTCACTGACTTTAGTGTAAGTCATTCGCTAACTGCTGAGACTTTTGCTGGATCCACCGAGATTCCTTCTCCTGATACGATATGTCCAAGAAAACCAACTTGCTTTAGCCAAAACTCGCACTTGCTGTACTTGGCATAGAGCTGATGTTGTCGAAGAGTTTCTAGGAAAATTCGTAGATGTTCTGCATGCTCCTTCCGATTCTTAGAATACACCAGGATGTCGTCGATAAAGATGACAACAAACCTGTCTAAGTACTCCCGGAAAACTTGATTCATTAGGTTCATGAATATTGCGGGTGTGTTAGTCACTCCAAATGGCATCACGAGAAATTCGTAATGTCCATAGCGAGTTCTCAAAGCTATTTTGTGAATATCAGTTTTCTTGACCTTCACCTGATGATAACCTGAACGAAGATCCAATTTAGAGAAAACACAAGATCCACTTAGCCGATCGAATAAATCGTCGATGCGCGGAAGTGGATACTTGTTCTTTATAGTGACTTCATTCAAGGCTCTATAATCGATGCACATCTCCAGAAGGATCAAGTCGACAGGAAACTCTCTCTCGCCAAGACAGACGGTACAGGATCGGAACACGTGCCTAGCAACAAACGACTCTCCCACAGGAGTAGTCACCACAAGCGGCTGATCAAGCAAGCCGGACTCCCTACCCAAACTCGGCACAAAGTGCGTGGATACGTACGAGTGTGTGGATCCGGGATCGAACAGTACATGTGCATCAACTGAACATACAGGAAGGATACCTGAAACCACTGCATTGGACGCCTGCGCGTCCTGATGCGTCAAAGCAAAGACCCTCGCCTGTCCACCACCTGCGACTGGCTGCCCTCTGCCTCGGTCACCTCGCCCCCTCTGAGCAACTCCTCCACGCCCACGACCTCGCTGTGTATGAGTCTGACGCGGAGCAACGGTAGGTACGATAGGCAACGCCCTCTGGGGTGGTGAAGGCGGTAATGTGACATGCGGTGCTGTCGCCTCCCTCCGGGGTAAATCAGGACAATCCCGTATACGATGGTAAGAACTCCTACAGCGAAAACATCCCGACGACGACCGCTGACCGTCCTGGGAATAGGAGCTGAATAACCGACCCCGCCCTGAATCTCTGCTGCCTGCAATACGTCTATCACGGCGCCGAAAAGGCTGTCTCTGTGCTGATGTATCCGCACGAACTCTCTTCGGCTCTGGAACTACCGAAGTCTCAGCAAGGTGCTCCTCGACCACTAAGGCTGCGTCTACAGCTGCTGCATAGGTCTCGTAGTGCTGTGCGCTGATCGCGAGGAACAATGGTGTAAGCAAGCCTCGAACAAATCTCCTGACTCGCAACTCCTCGGTAGCCACTAAATATGGGGCATAGACTGCTAGCTCTGTAAACAGCACATCATACTCTGCCACCGTCATCCCTGGCGTCTGGCGCAAGGACTCAAATCTGCGTGCTCGGGCATCCCTAACACTCTGGGGAAGGAAACGGGCTAGAAATATGGTCACGAACTCCGTTCAGGTCATAGGAGGAAGACCTGCTGCTCTGCCCTTCTCCACTGAATCACACCATTTCTGCGCAAGACCTTCCAGGCGAAAGCTCGCGAACTCGACCCATCTCGCATCTGCGCATCTGAGGGAACGGCATATCCTGGCCATCCTGTCTATGAAAGACTGTGGGTCCTCGGCTGTATCGGTGCCAGTGAAAACCGGAGGCTTCAGCCTCATGAACTCTGATAGCGATACTGTAATCACCTCCGTGGCTGCAGGGGCCACTGGCTGTGCGGTAGGTACCATCGCGGTCTCTGGAACAGGTGGAGCTACCTCTGGTCGCTGCGCTCGAAGCGTCTCAACTAGCGATCCTATCATCTGGCGCATCTCCTGCATGCTAGATCCCACCGTCTCGCGCATCTCCTGCATACCAGCCCCTAACGTGGCGATCTGCTCTGTCACGGCAGGAACAGCCTGCTCGGGTACAACCGGCGTACTGCCCGGATCAGTCCGTGTCTCGAACGAGTCAACTCGAATCTCGGCCCTCGCGGCCGCTCTCTGTGCCCTCGTAGTCTTAGGCGGCATAATGGCTGAAAGAAAATTTGGATTCGATAAGAACACGGAAATCGAATCGCAAGAATATAAGGAGGGATCAAATCAATAAGTCCTAAGGTCGCGTAGGCGGAGTACCGTATCGTGAGTATGCCGCGGAACATAAGCACGCTACGCCACCCTGCTGCAGCTACCTACTCCATCATACCAGGGTCATCCTACACTCCGAAGGTAAAACCTACGCTCTGATACCAACTTTGTCACGACCCGAGAATTCGACTCGTGACCGGCACTTAACCACGCAACGTCTACAGGTGTAACGCGGCTAAGTAAGCCGAACCCAGAAATCAAAACCAATAAATATAGAGTGATTTTAAAACATTTTGTAAAAACAATCGTACATGTCTGAAAAACTTCCATTTATTTAGTAGAAATCCTTTTTAAGTTCAAAAGTTATAAGTTTTATAATTTTGGTAACATTTCTTTTTTTAAAACATTTGCCCTGCCAGTCGGGTAGAAACAAGGTGTAACAGAAATGATGAGTAAAATAAATGAAGCATCACAATGAGATATACGACGCCGTAGCGACGAATACACAGTAAAGCAAGGACAATATCATAAAAGATGAGACTGCAAAAGTAAGTCGGCTCACATGCGAGCTCGACACCAGAATATAAAATCATACATATCGTCCTCTCAACTGTCTCTAAGTCAATACAGAAAGGTAGATGGAGAATACTAGATACATCAATATACAACTGAAAGATAACAGATACCGTACAAAACCCACCTATCAGCAAAAGGCTATCTCTGCTCAAAAGGGGTATCTGTGCCAAAAGATGCGGTAACAGCCAGCCGTGACTACTCCCAAGGGCAACCTGCAAATACTGTGGCACAACGGGGGTGAGTTGCCAACTCGTGAATAGAGATAACATATAAAGGTAATCGCGAGCATGCACGTACAGCGCTACTCCAACCAATGCCAGCAGATGATATCAATGCGGGTAAGCAGTATGCGTAATAATAATGCAAGTCCTCTATCAGGTGATATAACTACAGGATGAGGTGTGATAATAAATGCTGAGCATGGGAATATAGTATCTACATGAAGTATCAAGGTGGACAACATATGTATGTATGCACCACAAATCCCAACATCCCAAACGCCGGTACTCCATCGGCCCTCATATCCTGTATATCCCTGAAAATCCCGAGTGCCCAACATCGGCACCCAAATATCATAAATACTCGTGTCTAGCATCGACACGTAAAACATCCTGTATCGGGCATCCGTCATTCCGGGTCAGCCCTCTCACAAGGTATATATCGGGAATCCGTCAGTCCGGGTCATCCCTCTCTCAATACATCGGGCATCCGTCAGTCCGGGTCAGCCCTATATCAATCCATCGGGCATCCGTCATTCCGGGTCAGCCCTCTCTCAAAGTATATATCGGGAATCCGTCAGTCCGGGTCATCCCTATGTCAATCCATCGGGCATCCGTCATTCCGGGTCAGCCCTCTCTCAGTACATGCCTCTAGCACCGAGAAAACACGGGGCGGCGCCCCAAAATATCATATCAAGGGAACCGGGTTTTTAAATGATTACTTATTTGAAAAGGGCCACGGTTCCCAAATCCAGAAATCACAAGAAATCTCAACCAGTAATACAAGTAATTGTGATGTGATATGTGCATCAAGTATGTATATCTAGTCATGTCACAGAAAAATGAGCTACAATGCAACGATCCAATGTGATATAGGTATCAAGTATGAAATTCAAGTCATGTCATATATAGATGAGCTACAACAATACATAACAGTATGATCATGGCAGTTCTATCAGTTCTAAGCAATGTATATATATATAGCAGGGAATGCAATATGTGATGACAATCCAGGGTATGGTATATGCAGTATATACAATAAGGTCCTATCAGCCCTGACGCATAACGCCATACGGGCGATATCCCCGTAGATGTGAAATCTACTCACCGTGTCTCGCGCTAAGTGTATCCAACCACCTGCTTGCCCTTCTTCGCAGCGTCCGTCTCACTGGCCTGCGAACCTAGAATCACATAACATGTATCACACATAAGCTCATTTCACAAAAACGCGACATTACGGTCCAACTAGACTCTCGTGTCGCAAACCAATCACGCGTGTGCGCGATACGCTAAAACGTGTGATCACGCGCCATGAAACTACTCCGACGCGCCGCGATACGCAGAAACCCAAACCAACCCACGTATCACGCGTGTCGCGAAGGTTTAGAAAAACGGCAAAATAGGTATTTGGTCCCAGATTTCTACACAGGGCTAGATTTACAAAACTATATATATAAAAACATCCTACACCAAAGCAGACACCTACAGGAACAACATCACCCAAAACCCCACCCATCTGGCCGCAAATTGCGGCCAGAATGAAGATTTCGGCGGCCCACTGTAGCAGTATGGGGGTCGGGTTAAAACTGGGGTATCAGCACATCACTACCATACTACAGTCAACCCAATTCCATTCAGATCTCATCGGGTCAAAAGCAGATCCAGAAAAGCTCAATTTAGCTTAAAACGACAAATTGCATCAATTAGGGAAACATGTGGTATTTTAGTGTAACAGGGGTTAAACTAAGTTACTATGGCCTCAACAACTCACTAATGACCTACTGAAACCAATCCTCACCTCATTAGTACAAAGTTCTCACTAAACACCCCATATCGCACTAAAACGCACTAAAATCCATTAACCGATGCAAATCCACACTAACTAAGCAATCTAGGGAATAAGTTTAGGAAATATACCTCATACTTAACCCTAGGGAGCTGCAAGAAGGTGAAGAAGTGAAGAGAAGAGGCTGCAGTTGCTGTTGTGAAGCTTGGTGCTGTTGCTGCTACTTCTCTCTGCTGCTGCTGTTGCTTCTAGCTCCTGCTGCTGTTGCTGGAAGCTTGCTGCTGCTGCTTGCTGTTTCTGGAGCTGGGGTTCTGGGCTGAAGGTAAGTGTGTGGGTGTGTTGAGTGGGTGTGAGAGTTTGAGAGAATAACAAAAGAGTTGAGAGAAAGAAACCATCACAAATCATCACACAAAAGTCACCCCCTCTCTCTCTCTCTCTCATTTAATGCAAGCATGGCCTAAAGCCATGATGCACTCTCTCTCTCTCACACAAGTCAACACTCACAATTCAAATTAAAGTACCCCTTTAATTAGCTAATAAAACCCACTTAAGAATCCATAAAACTTTAACCTTCAAGATTAACCCACCATGGTTAATAATTATGGTATTAACTTAATTTAAAAACCCTAGTTTACATGCACATGTGTGTGCAAGCCTAGGAAAATTTTGGAAAAATATTTATTAAATTAGGAAAAATATTTAAAACACAGTTTGGTAAACTTTTTGTTAAAAACCATTATTTAAATATAATTATTCACTAACCCTTATCCTAAGGTGTTACAATCTCTCCCCCTTAAAGAAATTCGTCCCCGAATTTCAAAAATCTAACTACGGTTACCTTCAAAAAGATGGGGATACGTCTTCATCATCTCGCTTTCGGTCTCCCAAGTGACCTCCTCACGGTTCTGACCACGCCAAAGTACCTTAACTGATGGAATGTCCTTCGACCTCAATTTCTTCACTTGTCGATCCAAGATCATCACCGGCTGCTCTGCATAGGAAAGGTCACGCTCAAGCTGGATCGTCGGATGCTGAATCGCATGCGAAGGATCATGTAGATATTTGCGGAGCATCGAGACATGGAATACAGGGTGCACATCTGGAAAGCTGGGCGGAAGGGCTAAACGGTAGGCTACTGCACCAACACGCTCGAGGATCTCGAAGGGGCCCACATACCTGGGACTGAGCTTCCCCTTCTTCCCAAACCTCATCACACCTTTCATTGGGGAGACCCTCAAGAAAACATGATCACCAACAGAAAACTCAAGTCTGCGTCGTCCATGGTCTGCATAAGCTCTCTGCCTACTCTGCGCTGCTCTCATCCTATCGCGAATCAACTGGATCTTCGCGGTCGTCTCCTCAACGATCTGTGGCCCTAAGATACTGCTCTCACTGAGCTCTGTCCAACAAGTAGGTGACCTGCATCTCCTCCCATAAAGAGCCTCAAATGGTGCCATCTGAATAGTCTCCTGGTAGCTGTTATTGTAGGAGAACTCTACTAAGGGCAAATGATGATCCCAGCTACCTCCAAAATCTAATACACAAGCTCTGAGCATGTCCTCGAGAGTCTGAATGGTCCGCTCTGACTGTCCGTCGGTCTGCGGATGAAATGCCGTGCTGAAACTCAAACGAGTGCCCAAAGCCTCCTGAAGCCTCTGCCATAGTCTACTAGTAAACTGGGTGCCTCTGTCGGACACAATGCACGTCGGGACTCCGTGTAGTCGCACTATCTCATCAATGTAGATCTGGGCATACTGAGTAAATCCGAAAGTCGTCTTCACCGGTAGGAAGTGAGCCGCTTTCGTCAAACGATCCACGATCACCCAGATGGAGTCATACCCCCGACTAGTCCTGGGTAGACCCACCACGAAATCCATCGAAATCTGCTCCCACTTCCACTTCGGAATAGGTAGCGGCTGTAGCTCTCCCGCGGGCCTCTGGTGCTCAGCCTTGACTTGCTGACAAGTCAGGCATCTCGACACAAAATCTGCAATGTCCCTCTTCATTCCGTCCCACCAATAAACATCTCTCATATCATGATACATCTTGGTGGAACCGGGATGGACGCTATATACCGATCGATATGCCTCCTCAAGAATCGCGCGCCTCAGTCCCTCAGCATCTGGTACGCACAGTCTGACTCCAAACCGTAGTATCCCCTGATCATCGATCACGAACTCGGAAAATCTTCCCTGTCCAATCTGTGCCATAATCTCTGAACATCGGTCATCACTGAGCTGTGCCTCACGTATACGATCGATCAACTGTGGTCGTGCACGGACATGCGCTATCTGCCCTCCAATCGGCGTGAACTCGAACTGTACCCGGCTGTCGCATAATATCTGCCAATCTGCGGATGACTGCTCTTGTACTGCGCTCAAACAAGATAGGCTACTCCCGGGCCTCCTGCTCAAAGCATCCGCCACCACATTTGCCTTGCCCGGGTGATATAAGATCTCGCAGTCGTAATCCTTCACTAATTCCATCCATCGACGTTGCCGAAGGTTCAGGTCCCGCTGCTGGAATATGTATTTCAGACTCTTGTGATCCGTGAATATCTGGCACGACTCGCCGTATAGATAATGTCGCCAGATCTTAAGTGCGAAGACCACTGCTGCCATTTCCAAATCATGAGTGGGGTAGTTTTGTTCATGTCTCTTCAATTGTCGCGAAGCATACACGATCACCCTGTCGTGCTGCATCAAAACGCATCCCAGCCCCACTCGAGAAGCATCACAAAAGACCACAAATCCGCCCGGTCCGGAAGGTAAAGATAACACCGGTGCCGTCGTCAGCTGAGTCCGTAACTGCTGGAAACTGTGCTCGCATTCCTCCGTCCAATCGAAAGGAACTCCCTTCCGGGTCAACCCGGTCAATGGTGTAGCAATACGGGAAAAGTCCTGCACAAAACGCCTGTAGTAACCGGCCAATCCCAAAAAGCTGCGAATCTCCGTCACCGATGTAGGTCTGGGCCAACGCTGAACGGCCTCGATCTTCCTCGGGTCTACACATATACCGTCTCGTGAAATCACGTGCCCCAAGAAATCTACGCTGTCCAGCCAAAAAGCACACTTGGAGAATTTCGCATAAAGCTGGTGCTCCCTCAATGTCTGCAATGTAATCCGCAGGTGCTGCTCGTGCTCCTCACTACTCCGGGAATACACCAAGATATCGTCAATGAAGACTATGATGAACAGATCCAAATAAGGCCGGAAAATACGGTTCATCAAATCCATGAAGGCTGCTGGCGCATTGGTGAGTCCGAACGACATCACCAAAAACTCGTAATGGCCGTAGCGCGTACGGAAGGCTGTCCGGGGAATGTCCTCCTGTCGAACCCGCAGCTGATGATAGCCCGATCGTAAATCGATCCTCGAAAAGTACCCTGCCCCCTGAAGCTGATCGAACAAATCGTCGATATGCGGCAAAGGATATCTGTTCCGCACTGTCACCCTGTTCAGCTGGCGGTAGTCGATACACAGACGCAAACTGCCGTCCTTCTTCTTGACGAACAGGACTGGAGCACCCCAAGGAGAAACACTGGGTCGAATAAGTCCCTTGTCCAGCAAATCTTGCAACTGGCCCTTCAACTCTCGAAGTTCCGCCGGGGCCATCCGATAAGGCGGTATGGAAATAGGCCCCGAGCCGGGAACCAAATCAATACAGAAAGAAATGTCGCGTTCGGGCGGCAACCCAGGAAGCTCGTCAGGGAACACATCAGGAAACTCGCTAACAACCGAAACCTGGTCCAATGGAACCTGTATAGCGCGAGCATCGCAAACATAGGCGAGAATTCCCTGACATCCCTTCCTCAAAAGCTGTCCAGCACGAAAAGAAGAAATCACACTGTGAGGGGCGGCACTAAGGTCCCCCAACACAACAAAAACCGACTCACCGGGAAAGCAGAATCTAACTGTCTTCTCACGGCAGTCCACAGAATCATAGCACGTGGCCAACCAATCCATACCCAAAAGAACGTCGAAGTCCAACATCTCCAGAAGGATCAAGTCGACAGGCAACTCTCTCTCGCCAAGACAGACGGTACAGGATCGGAACACGTGCCTAGCAACAAACGACTCTCCCACAGGAGTAGTCACCACAAGCGGCTGATCAAGTAAGCCGGACTCCCTACCCAAACTCGGCACAAAGTGCGTGGATACGTACGAGTGTGTGGATCCGGGATCGAACAGTACATGTGCATCAACTGAACATACAGGAAGGATACCTGAAACCACTGCATTGGACGCCTGTGCGTCCTGATGCGTCAAAGCAAAGACCCTCGCCTGTCCACCACCTGCGACTGGCTGCCCTCTGCCTCGGTCACCTCGCCCCCTCTGAGCAACTCCTCCACGCCCACGACCTCGCTGTGTATGAGTCTGGCGCGGAGCAACGGTAGGTACGATAGGCAACGCCCTCTGGGGTGGTGAAGGCGGTAATGTGACATGCGGTGCTGTCACCTCCCTCAGGGGTAACTCAGGACAATCCCGTATACGATGGTAAGAACTCCTACAGCGAAAACATCCCGACGACGACCGCTGACCGTCCTGGGAATAGGAGCTGAATAACCGGCCCCGCCCTGAATCTCTGCTGCCTGCAATACGTCTATCACGGCGCCGAAAAGGCTGTCTCTGTGCTGATGTATCCGCACGAACTCTCTTCGGCTCTGGAACTACCGAAGTCTCAGCAAGGTGCTCCTCGACCACTAGGGCTGCGTCTACAGCTGCTGAATAGGTCTCGTAGTGCTGTGCGCTGATCGCGAGGAACAATGGTGTAAGCAAGCCTCGAACAAATCTCCTGACTCGCAACTCCTCGGTAGCCACTAAATATGGGGCATAGACTGCTAGCTCTGTAAACACCACATCATACTCTGCCACCGTCATCCCTGGCGTCTGGCGCAAGGACTCAAATCTGCGTGCTCGGGCATCCCTAACACTCTGGGGAAGGAAACGGGCTAGAAATATGGTCACGAACTCCGTCCAGGTCATAGGAGGAAGACCTGCTGCTCTGCCCTTCTCCATTGAATCACACCATTTCTGCGCAAGACCTTCCAGGCGAAAGCTCGCGAACTCGACCCATCTCGCATCTGCGCATCTGAGGGAACGGCATATCCTGGCCATCCTGTCTATGAAAGACTGTGGGTCCTCGGCTGTATCGGTGCCAGTAAAAACCAGAGGCTTCAGCCTCATGAACTCTGATAGCGATACTGTAATCACCTCCGTGGCTGCAGGGGCCACTGGCTGTGCGGTAGGTACCATCGCGGTCTCTGGAACAGGTGGAGCTACCTCTGGTCGCTGCGCTCGAAGCGTCTCAACTAGCGATCCTATCATCTGGCGCATCTCCTGCATGCTAGATCCCACCGTCTGGCGCATCTCCTGCATACCAGCCCCTAACGTGGCGATCTGCTCTGTCACGGCAGGAACAGCCTGCTCGGGTACAACCGGCGTACTGCCCGGATCAGTCCGTGTCTCGGACGAGTCAACTCGAATCTCGGCCCTCGCGGCCGCTCTCTGTGCCCTCGTAGTCTTAGGCGGCATAATGGCTGAAAGAAAATTTGGATTCGATAAGAACACGGAAATCGAATCGCAAGAATATAAGGAGGGATCAAATCAATAAGTCCTAAGGTCGCGTTGGCAGAGTACCGTGTCGTGAGTATGCCGCGGAACATACGCACGCTACGCTACCCTGCTGCAGCTACCTACTCCATCATACCAGGGTCATCCTACACTCCGAAGGTAAAACCTACGCTCTGATACCAACTTTGTCACGACCCGAGAATTCGACTCGTGACCGGCACTTAACCACGCAACGTCTACAGGCGTAACGCGGCTAAGTAAGCCGAACCCAGAAATCAAAACCAATAAATATAGAGTGATTTTAAAACATTTTGTAAAAACAATCGTACATGTCTGAAAAACTTCCATTTATTTAATAGAAATCCTTTTTAAGTTCAAAAGTTATAAGTTTTATAATTTTGGTAACATTTCTTTTTTTAAAACATTTACCCTGCCAGTCGGGTAGAAACAAGGTGTAACAGAAATGACGAGTAAAATAAATGAAGCATCACAATGAGATATACGACGCCGTAGCGACGAATACACAGTAAAGCAAGGACAATATCATAAAAGATGAGACTGCAAAAGTAAGTCGGCTCACATGCGAGCTCGACACCAGAATATAAAATCATACATATCATCCTCTCAACTGTCTCTAAGTCAATACAGAAAGGAAGATGGAGAATACTAGATACATCAATATACAACTGAAAGATAACAGATACCGTACAAAACCCACCTATCAGCAAAAGGCTATCTCTGCTCAAAAGGGGTATCTGTGCCAAAAGATGCGGTAACAGCCAGCCGTGACTACTCCCAAAGGCAACCTGCAAATACTGTGGCATAACGGGGGTGAGTTGCCAACTCGTGAATAGAGATAACATATAAAGATAATCGCGAGCATGCACGTACAGCGCTACTCTAACCAATGCCAGCAGATGATATCAATGCGGGTAAGCAGTATGCGTAATAATAATGCAAGTCCTCTATCAGGTGATATAACTACAGGATGAGGTGTGATAATAAATGCTGAGCATGGGAATATAGTATCAACATGAAGTATCAAGGTGGACAACATATGTATGTATGCACCACAAATCCCAACATCCCAAACGCCGGTACTCCATCGGCCCTCATATCCTGTATATCCCTGAAAATCCCGAGTGCCCAACATCGGCACCCAAATATCATAAATACTCGTGTCTAGCATCGACACGTAAAACATCCTGTATCGGGCATCCGTCATTCCGGGTCAGCCCTCTCACAAGGTATATATCGGGAATCCGTCAGTCCGGGTCATCCCTCTCTCAATACATCGGGCATCCGTCAGTCCGGGTCAGCCCTATATCAATCCATCGGGCATCCGTCATTCCGGGTCAGCCCTCTCTCAAAGTATATATCGGGAATCCGTCAGTCCGGGTCATCCCTATATCAATCCATCGGGCATCCGTCATTCCGGGTCAGCCCTCTCTCAGTACATGCCTCTAGCACCGAGAAAACACGGGGCGGCGCCCCAAAATATCATATCAAGGGAACCGGGTTTTTAAATGATTACTTATTTGAAAAGGGCCACGGTTCCCAAATCCAGAAATCACAAGAAATCTCAACCAGTAATACAAGTAATTGTGATGTGATATGTGCATCAAGTATGTATATCTAGTCATGTCACAGAAAAATGAGCTACAATGCAACGATCCAATGTGATATAGGTATCAAGTATGAAATTCAAGTCATGTCATATATAGATGAGCTACAACAATACATAACAGTATGATCATGGCAGTTCTATCAGTTCTAAGCAATGTATATATATATAGCAGGGAATGCAATATGTGATGACAATCCAGGGTATGGTATATGCAGTATATACAATAAGGTCCTATCAGCCCTGACGCATAACGCCATGCGGGCGATATCCCCGTAGATGTGAAATCTACTCACCGTGTCTCGCGCTAAGTGTATCCAACCACCTGCTTGCCCTTCTTCGCAGCGTCCGTCTCACTGGCCTGCGAACCTAGAATCACATAACATATATCACACATAAGCTCATTTCACAAAAACGCGACATTACGGTCCAACTAGACTCTCGTGTCGCAAACCAATCACGCGTGTGCGCGATACGCTAAAACGTGTGATCACGCGCCATGAAACTACCCCGACGCGCCGCGATACGCAGAAACCCAAACCAACCCACGTATCACGCGTGTCGCGAAGGTTTAGAAAAACGGCAAAATAGGTATTTGGTCCCAGATTTCTACACAGGGCTAGATTTACAAAACTATATATATAAAAACATCCTACACCAAAGCAGACACCTACAGGAACAACATCACCCAAAACCCCACCCATCTGGCCGCAAATTGCGGCCAGAATGAAGATTTCGGCGGCCCACTGTAGCAGTATGGGGGTCGGGTTAAAACTGGGGTATCAGCACATCACTACCATACTACAGTCAACCCAATTCCATTCAGATCTCATCGGGTCAAAAGCAGATCCAGAAGAGCTCAATTTAGCTTAAAACGACAAATTGCATCAATTAGGGAAACATGTGGTATTTTAGTGTAACAGGGGTTAAACTAAGTTACTATGGCCTCAACAACTAACTAATGACCTACTGAAACCAATCCTCACCTCATTAGTACAAAGTTCTCACTAAACATCCCATATCGCACTAAAACGCACTAAAATCCATTAACCGATGCAAATCCACACTAACTAAGCAATCTAGGGAATAAGTTTAGGAAATATACCTCATACTTAACCCTAGGGAGCTGCAAGAAGGTGAAGAAGTGAAGAGAAGAGGCTGCAGTTGCTGTTGTGAAGCTTGGTGTTGTTGCTGCTACTTCTCTCTGCTGCTGCTGTTGCTTCTAGCTCCTGCTGCTGTTGCTGGAAGCTTGCTGCTGCTGCTTGCTGTTTCTGGAGCTGGGGTTCTGGGCTGAAGGTAAGTGTGTGGGTGTGTTGAGTGAGTGTGAGAGTTTGAGAGAATAACAAAAGAGTTGAGAGAAAGAAACCATCACAAATCATCACACAAAAGTGACCCCCTCTCTCTCTCTCTCTCATTTAATGCAAGCATGGCCTAAAGCCATGATGCACTCTCTCTCTCTCACACAAGTCAACACTCACAATTCAAATTAAAGTACCCCTTTAATTAGCTAATAAAACCCACTTAAGAATCCATAAAACTTTAACCTTCAAGATTAACCCACCATGGTTAATAATTATGGTATTAACTTAATTTAAAAACCCTAGTTTACATGCACATGTGTGTGCAAGCCTAGGAAAATTTTGGAAAAATATTTATTAAATTAGGAAAAATATTTAAAACACAGTTTGGTAAACTTTTTGTTAAAAACCATTATTTAAATATAATTATTCACTAACCCTTATCCTAAGGTGTTACAATCTCTCCCCCTTAAAGAAATTCGTCCCCGAATTTCAAAAATCTAACTACGGTTACCTTCAAAAAGATGGGGATACGTCTTCATCATCTCGCTTTCGGTCTCCCAAGTGACCTCCTCACGGTTCTGACCACGCCAAAGTACCTTAACTGATGGAATGTCCTTCGACCTCAATTTCTTCACTTGTCGATCCAAGATCATCACCGGCTGCTCTGCATAGGAAAGGTCACGCTCAAGCTGGATCGTCGGATGCTGAATCGCATGCGAAGGATCATGTAGATATCTGCGGAGCAACGAGACATGGAATACGGGGTGCACATCTGGAAAGCTGGGCGGAAGGGCTAAACGGTAGGCTACTGCACCAACACGCTCGAGGATCTCGAAGGGGCCCACATACCTGGGACTGAGCTTCCCCTTCTTCCCAAACCTCATCACACCTTTCATTGGGGAGACCCTCAAGAAAACATGATCACCAACAGAAAACTCAAGTCTGCGTCGTCGATGGTCTGCATAAGCTCTCTGCCTACTCTGCGCTGCTCTCATCCTATCGCGAATCAACTGGATCTTCACGGTCGTCTCCTCAACGATCTGTGGCCCTAAGATACTGCTCTCACTGAGCTCTGTCCAACAAGTAGGTGACCTGCATCTCCTCCCATAAAGAGCCTCAAATGGTGCCATCTGAATAGTCTCCTGGTAGCTGTTATTGTAGGAGAACTCTACTAAGGGCAAATGATGATCCCAGCTACCTCCGAAATCTAATACACAAGCTCTGAGCATGTCCTCGAGAGTCTGAATGGTCCGCTCTGACTGTCCGTCGGTCTGCGGATGAAATGCCGTGCTGAAACTCAAACGAGTGCCCAAAGCCTCCTGAAGCCTCTGCCATAGTCTACTAGTAAACTGGGTGCCTCTGTCGGACACAATGCACGTCGGGACTCCGTGTAGTCGCACTATCTCATCAATGTAGATCTGGGCATACTGAGTAAATCCGAAAGTCGTCTTCACCGGTAGGAAGTGATCCGCTTTCGTCAAACGATCCACGATCACCCAGATGGAGTCATACCCCCGACTAGTCCTAGGTAGACCCACCACGAAATCCATCGAAATCTGCTCCCACTTCCACTCCGGAATGGGTAGCGGCTGTAGCTCTCCCGCGGGCCTCTGGTGCTCAGCCTTGACTTGCTGACAAGTCAGGCATCTCGACACAAAATCTGTAATGTCCCTCTTCATTCCGTCCCACCAATAAACATCTCTCATATCATGATACATCTTGGTGGAACCGGGATGGACGCTATATACCGATCGATGTGCCTCCTCAAGAATCGCGCGCCTCAGTCCCTCAGCATCTGGTACGCACAGTCTGACTCCAAACCGTAGTATCCCCTGATCATCGATCACGAACTCGGAAAATCTGCCCTGTCCAATCTGTGCCATAATCTCTGAACATCGGTCATCACTGAGCTGTGCCTCACGTATACGATCGATCAACTGTGGTCGTGCATGGACATGCGCTATCTGCCCTCCAATCGGCGTGAACTCGAACTGTACCCGGCTGTCGCATAATATCTGCCAATCTGCGGATGACTGCTCTTGTACTGCGCTCAAACAAGATAGGCTACTCCCGGGCCTCCTGCTCAAAGCATCCGCCGCCACATTTGCCTTGCCCGGGTGATATAAGATCTCGCAGTCGTAATCCTTCACTAATTCCATCCATCGACGTTGCCGAAGGTTCAGGTCCCGCTGCTGGAATATGTATTTCAGACTCTTGTGATCCGTGAATATCTGGCACGACTCGCCGTATAGATAATGTCGCCAGATCTTAAGTGCGAAGACCACTGCTGCCATTTCCAAATCATGAGTGGGGTAGTTTTGTTCATGTCTCTTCAATTGTCGCGAAGCATACGCGATCACCCTGTCGTGCTGCATCAAAACGCATCCCAGCCCCACTCGAGAAGCATCACAAAAGACCACAAATCCGCCCGGTCCGGAAGGTAAAGATAACACCGGTGCCGTCGTCAGCTGAGTCCGTAACTGCTGGAAACTGTGCTCGCATTCCTCCGTCCAATCGAAAGGAACTCCCTTCCGGGTCAACCCGGTCAATGGTGTAGCAATACGGGAAAAGTCCTGCACAAAACGCCTGTAGTAACCGGCCAATCCCAAAAAGCTGCGAATCTCCGTCACCGATGTAGGTCTGGGCCAACGCTGAACGGCCTCGATCTTCCTCGGGTCTACACATATACCGTCTCGTGAAATCACGTGCCCCAAGAAATCTACGCTGTCCAGCCAAAAAGCACACTTGGAGAATTTCGCATAAAGCTGGTGCTCCCTCAATGTCTGCAATGTAATCCGCAGGTGCTGCTCGTGCTCCTCACTACTCCGGGAATACACCAAGATATCGTCAATGAAGACTATGATGAACAGATCCAAATAAGGCCGGAAAATACGGTTCATCAAATCCATGAAGGCTGCTGGCGCATTGGTGAGTCCGAACGACATCACCAAAAACTCGTAATGGCCGTAGCGCGTACGGAAGGCTGTCCGGGGAATGTCCTCCTGTCGAACCCGCAGCTGATGATAGCCCGATCGGAAATCGATCCTCGAAAAGTACCCTGCCCCCTGAAGCTGATCGAACAAATCGTCGATACGCGGCAAAGGATACCTGTTCCGCACTGTCACCCTGTTCAGCTGGCGGTAGTCGATACACAGACGCAAACTGCCGTCCTTCTTCTTGACGAACAGGACTGGAGCACCCCAAGGAGAAACACTGGGTCGAATAAGTCCCTTGTCCAGCAAATCTTGCAACTGGCCCTTCAACTCTCGAAGTTCCGCCGGGGCCATCCGATAAGGCGGTATGGAAATAGGCCCCGAGCCGGGAACCAAATCAATACAGAAAGAAATGTCGCGTTCGGGCGGCAACCCAGGAAGCTCGTCAGGGAACACATCAGGAAACTCGCTAACAACCGGAACCTGGTCCAATGGAACCTGTATAGCGCGAGCATCGCAAACATAGGCGAGAATTCCCTGACATCCCTTCCTCAAAAGCTGTCCAGCGCGAAAAGAAGAAATCACACTGTGAGGGGCGGCACTAAGGTCCCCCAACACAACAAAAACCGACTCACCGGGAAAGCAGAATCTAACTGTCTTCTCACGGCAGTCCACAGAAGCATAGCACGTGGCCAACCAATCCATACCCAAAAGAACGTCGAAGTCCAACATCTCCAGAAGGATCAAGTCGACAGGCAACTCTCTCTCGCCAAGACAGACGGTACAGGATCGGAACACATGCCTAGCAACAAACGACTCTCCCACAGGAGTAGTCACCACAAGCGGCTGATCAAGCAAGCCGGACTCCCTACCCAAACTCGGCACAAAGTGCGTGGATACGTACGAGTGTGTGGATCCGGGATCGAACAGTACATGTGCATCAACTGAACATACAGGAAGGATACCTGAAACCACTGCATTGGATGCCTGCGCATCCTGATGCGTCAAAGCAAAGACCCTCGCCTGTCCACCACCTGCGACTGGCTGCCCTCTGCCTCGGTCACCTCGCCCCCTCTGAGCAACTCCTCCACGCCCACGACCTCGCTGTGTATGAGTCTGGCGCGGAGCAACGGTAGGTACGATAGGCAACGCCCTCTGGGGTGGTGAAGGCAGTAATGTGACATGCGGTGCTGTCGCCTCCCTCCGGGGTAACTCAGGACAATCCCGTATACGATGGTAAGAACTCCTACAGCGAAAACATCCCGACGACGACCGCTGACCGTCCTGGGAATAGGAGCTGAATAACCGGCCCCGCCCTGAATCTCTGCTGCCAGCAATACGTCTATCACGGCGCCGAAAAGGCTGTCTCTGTGCTGATGTATCCGCACGAACTCTCTTCGGCTCTGGAACTACCGAAGTCTCAGCAAGGTGCTCCTCGACCACTAGGGCTGCGTCTACAGCTGCTGCATAGGTCTCGTAGTGCTGTGCGCTGATCGCGAGGAACAATGGTGTAAGCAAGCCTCGAACAAATCTCCTGACTCGCAACTCCTCGGTAGCCACTAAATATGGGGCATAGACTGCTAGCTCTGTAAACAGCACATCATACTCTGCCACCGTCATCCCTGGCGTCTGGCGCAAGGACTCAAATCTGCGTGCGCGGGCATCCCTAACACTCTGGGGAAGGAAACGGGCTAGAAATATGGTCACGAACTCCGTCCAGGTCATAGGAGGAAGACCTGCTGCTCTGCCTTTCTCCACTGAATCACACCATTTCTGCGCAAGACCTTCCAGGCGAAAGCTCGCGAACTCGACCCATCTCGCATCTGCGCATCTGAGGGAACGGCATATCCTGGCCATCCTGTCTATGAAAGACTGTGGGTCCTCGGCTGTATCGGTGCCAGTGAAAACCGGAGGTTTCAGCCTCATGAACTCTGATAGCGATACTGTAATCACCTCCGTGGCTGCAGGGGCCACTGGCTGTGCGGTAGGTACCATCACGGTCTCTGGAACAGGTGGAGCTACCTCTGGTCGCTGCGCTCGAAGCGTCTCAACTAGCGATCCTATCATCTGGCGCATCTCCTGCATGCTAGATCCCACCGTCTCGCGCATCTCCTGCATACCAGCCCCTAACGTGGCGATCTGCTCTGTCACGGCAGGAACAGCCTGCTCGGGTACAACCGGTGTACTTCCCGGATCAGTCCGTGTCTCGGACGAGTCAACTCGAATCTCGGCCCTCGCGGCCGCTCTCTGTGCCCTCGTAGTCTTAGGCGGCATAATGGCTGAAAGAAAATTTGGATTCGATAAGAACACGGAAATCGAATCGCAAGAATATAAGGAGGGATCAAATCAATAAGTCCTAAGGTCGCGTAGGCGGAGTACCGTGTCGTGAGTATGCCGCGGAACATAAGCACGCTACGCCACCCTGCTGCAGCTACCTACTCCATCATACCAGGGTCATCCTACACTCCGAAGGTAAAACCTACGCTCTGATACCAACTTTGTCACGACCCGAGAATTCGACTCGTGACCGGCACTTAACCACGCAACGTCTACAGGTGTAACGCGGCTAAGTAAGCCGAACCCAGAAATCAAAACCAATAAATATAGAGTGATTTTAAAACATTTTGTAAAAACAATCGTACATGTCTGAAAAACTTCCATTTATTTAGTAGAAATCCTTTTTAAGTTCAAAAGTTATAAGTTTTATAATTTTGGTAACATTTCTTTTTTTAAAACATTTGCCCTGCCAGTCGGGTAGAAACAAGGTGTAACAGAAATGATGAGTAAAATAAATGAAGCATCACAATGAGATATACGACGCCGTAGCGACGAATACACAGTAAAGCAAGGACAATATCATAAAAGATGAGACTGCAAAAGTAAGTCGGCTCACATGCGAGCTCGACACCAGAATATAAAATCATACATATCGTCCTCTCAACTGTCTCTAAGTCAATACAGAAAGGTAGATGGAGAATACTAGATACATCAATATACAACTGAAAGATAACAGATACCGTACAAAACCCACCTATCAGCAAAAGGCTATCTCTGCTCAAAAGGGGTATCTGTGCCAAAAGATGCGGTAACAGCCAGCCGTGACTACTCCCAAGGGCAACCTGCAAATACTGTGGCACAACGGGGGTGAGTTGCCAACTCGTGAATAGAGATAACATATAAAGGTAATCGCGAGCATGCACGTACAGCGCTACTCCAACCAATGCCAGCAGATGATATCAATGCGGGTAAGCAGTATGCGTAATAATAATGCAAGTCCTCTATCAGGTGATATAACTACAGGATGAGGTGTGATAATAAATGCTGAGCATGGGAATATAGTATCTACATGAAGTATCAAGGTGGACAACATATGTATGTATGCACCACAAATCCCAACATCCCAAACGCCGGTACTCCATCGGCCCTCATATCCTGTATATCCCTGAAAATCCCGAGTGCCCAACATCGGCACCCAAATATCATAAATACTCGTGTCTAGCATCGACACGTAAAACATCCTGTATCGGGCATCCGTCATTCCGGGTCAGCCCTCTCACAAGGTATATATCGGGAATCCGTCAGTCCGGGTCATCCCTCTCTCAATACATCGGGCATCCGTCAGTCCGGGTCAGCCCTATATCAATCCATCGGGCATCCGTCATTCCGGGTCAGCCCTCTCTCAAAGTATATATCGGGAATCCGTCAGTCCGGGTCATCCCTATGTCAATCCATCGGGCATCCGTCATTCCGGGTCAGCCCTCTCTCAGTACATGCCTCTAGCACCGAGAAAACACGGGGCGGCGCCCCAAAATATCATATCAAGGGAACCGGGTTTTTAAATGATTACTTATTTGAAAAGGGCCACGGTTCCCAAATCCAGAAATCACAAGAAATCTCAACCAGTAATACAAGTAATTGTGATGTGATATGTGCATCAAGTATGTATATCTAGTCATGTCACAGAAAAATGAGCTACAATGCAACGATCCAATGTGATATAGGTATCAAGTATGAAATTCAAGTCATGTCATATATAGATAAGCTACAACAATACATAACAGTATGATCATGGCAGTTCTATCAGTTCTAAGCAATGTATATATATATAGCAGGGAATGCAATATGTGATGACAATCCAGGGTATGGTATATGCAGTATATACAATAAGGTCCTATCAGCCCTGACGCATAACGCCATACGGGCGATATCCCCGTAGATGTGAAATCTACTCACCGTGTCTCACGCTAAGTGTATCCAACCACCTGCTTGCCCTTCTTCGCAGCGTCCGTCTCACTGGCCTGCGAACCTAGAATCACATAACATATATCACACATAAGCTCATTTCACAAAAAACGCGACATTACGGTCCAACTAGACTCTCGTGTCGCAAACTAATCACGCGTGTACGCGAGACGCTAAAACGTGTGATCACGCGCCATGAAACTACCCCGACGCGCCGCGATACGCAGAAACCCAAACCAACCCACGTATCACGCATGTCGCGAAGGTTTAGAAAAACGGCAAAATAGGTATTTGGTCCCAGATTTCTACACAGGGCTAGATTTACAAAACTATATATATAAAAACATCCTACACCAAAGCAGACACCTACAGGAACAACATCACCCAAAACCCCACCCATCTGGCCGCAAATTGCGGCCAGAATGAAGATTTCGGCGGCCCACTGTAGCAGTATGGGGGTCGGGTTAAAACTGGGGTATCAGCACATCACTACCATACTACAGTCAACCCAATTCCATTCAGATCTCATCGGGTCAAAAGCAGATCCAGAAAAGCTCAATTTAGCTTAAAACGACAAATTGCATCAATTAGGGAAACATGTGGTATTTTAGTGTAACAGGGGTTAAACTAAGTTACTATGGCCTCAACAACTCACTAATGACCTACTGAAACCAATCCTCACCTCATTAGTACAAAGTTCTCACTAAACACCCCATATCGCACTAAAACGCACTAAAATCCATTAACCGATGCAAATCCACACTAACTAACCAATCTAGGGAATAAGTTTAGGAAATATACCTCATACTTAACCCTAGGGAGCTGCAAGAAGGTGAAGAAGTGAAGAGAAGAGGCTGCAGTTGCTGTTGTGAAGCTTGGTGCTGTTGCTGCTACTTCTCTCTGCTGCTGCTGTTGCTTCTAGCTCCTGCTGCTGTTGCTGGAAGCTTGCTGCTGCTGCTTGCTGTTTCTGGAGCTGGGGTTCTGGGCTGAAGGTAAGTGTGTGGGTGTGTTGAGTGAGTGTGAGAGTTTGAGAGAATAACAAAAGAGTTGAGAGAAAGAAACCATCACAAATCATCACACAAAAGTGACCCCCTCTCTCTCTCTCTCTCATTTAATGCAAGCATGGCCTAAAGCCATGATGCACTCTCTCTCTCTCACACAAGTCAACACTCACAATTCAAATTAAAGTACCCCTTTAATTAGCTAATAAAACCCACTTAAGAATCCATAAAACTTTAACCTTCAAGATTAACCCACCATGGTTAATAATTATGGTATTAACTTAATTTAAAAACCCTAGTTTACATGCACATGTGTGTGCAAGCCTAGGAAAATTTTGGAAAAATATTTATTAAATTAGGAAAAATATTTAAAACACAGTTTGGTAAACTTTTTGTTAAAAACCATTATTTAAATATAATTATTCACTAACCCTTATCCTAAGGTGTTACAGCTGCAGACGACTGGACATAAGCTGTATCTCATAGTTGCCTTTAGAACTCTATTGCCTGAACTGACATTCCAGCTGGATACAAGCGGTAAGACTGGAATCACATGGGTTCGGACAAACCGTTGCGACATAAAGCAGTGCGATGCTCCAGTATCAAACAGTGCTAGTGCAGGTAGTGAGGCTACTAAGATTGTACCTAAGGTATGTGGGGTATGTTTTAGGGAAAGCATGTAGATAAACAATACTGAAAGAAAAGTTTGAGAAGAAAAGTTTACCAGTGATGACTTGGCCAGTGGCCTCTGCTTCTTCCACTAACATAGTGAAAGCCTGGCCCCTTAGTACATTCCTCCTGGCCGGAGGAGCATTCCTCGGAACGTTCCTTTGAGCTTGATGGAACTGACGAGGAGGTGGTGCAGCTTGTGGTCCTCTGGATGGTGCAGATAGTGCAAGTCTTGGAGCAGGTGCTTGAAGAGCTGGTCGCTACGGATAGGTAACTGCTGGCCTGGGTGCAGCAACTGGGTTTTGCTTTTGGGGACAAGACTCAATATCATGAGCAGCTGAGCCGCAGATCAAGCAAAGATGGTTGGCTCACCGGCAATCTTTCATCATATGTTCAGTTCTCTTGCAGTAGGTACAAAAGGCTGGGCTGGGACGGTTGTTCTGTACTCCGGGTCGCCTTGGCATAAAAGATGGCCTGGACGAGGCTCCTCCTGCTATCTGGTTGGCAAGACACTTAAATCCAGCAGATTGAGGTCTTCCCCTCGCCATTACCACTGCCTCATAACGGCGGGTAGCTTTCAGAGCCGATTCATGAGTCGGAAAATCTCCTGTGGCCAGTGCAGCCTGGATTTCCGAATCCAAAGCTTGTTGAAAGCGACAGGCTCTGATCTCATTCGTCGGTATAAGGTGTGCCTCAAATCTGTTAAAAATATGGTGTCAGCTGTGTAATATGTGAAAAAAATTCAAATTATTGAGACATATCTTACCGACTGAGCATGGTGAACTCAACGTCATACTCATCTACTGTCTTGGTCCACATCGAACCTTGTTGCAGATGGATGAACTGCTATTCCATATCGAACCTGGCAGTCTCAGGGAAGTACTTAGCGTTGAACATGTCGCGGAAAGTCTTCCATTCGATAGGCTATTCAAGACGGCTTTCTTCTGCCTTCCACCAGTTGCGAGCATTGTCCGTGAGCTGCAGTTTCGCCACACAAACCCAAGCTATGTCTGGCACTTGTGCTGCCGCTAGATCATCCTCTATGCTCTGTGCCCATTCCTCATCTTCAAGTGGGCTTCCCTTTCCGGAGAACTGTTTGGGGTGTAAAGCCCTAAATTGCTTTACCCCAGGTGCGTCTGCCTCGGGACGGTTCATCAAAAGAGCAGTCTGCTGCTGCTGTCCCTCGAGGAGGCTTCGGATTGCCTCAAGCAGAACCGTCTGCTCGTTGATCGGAAAAGGGACGACAGGTGTGAGTGGTAGGGCTGGAGGTGTGTTGTTGACATTGGTGCTGGTGTTGTTCGGGGAATCCATAACCTTGAAGAAAAATTTGGGTTAGGACAGATTCAAAATATTTGAAATGATAAGATTCAATGAATATGAAATTGTAAGATTCAAGGAACATGAATTGTAAAGAAGGTTTTAGTTGCTGTTCTTGTGTTATATTGCTTAGTTTGTTCACGCAGAACAGAACTGCATAGTATGATTCTATACAGCTCTGACCTGCATTGGACCACCAACAAAACCTGTCACGCCCCGCTTCCCGGTATACGGCAAAGGGGACGCGACGAGGTCCGCTACGTATTTACTCAGAAGCAAATACGCTAAGCGTAGCTAAGCAATATAAAAGAAAATATACACAAGAGACAAGGTATAATAAAAACAGCAATTTTATATATTAACATTCTTTTGTACAATGCATGAAAAGGAAATACATCTGAAGTAAAAACGATGCCTAAACAACGGCATAACAGGAAATTAAAGGTACTGAATTGAAATGTACAATGTCTAGAGCTCGGGGTCTTCGAGGAACTGATCCAAGTCTTCACTGGTGGGCTCGATCTCTGCTGTATCCAGATCACCTGACGACATTCAAAGAAGAAAGAAATAGAATCTCGTCAGCGAACAGGTCGCTCGGTAAGTCCCAAAGTTAAGCGAGAAATAGAAAATACAGAATAAGAATGTATCTTTTAAAGTTGTATAATATTGTAGAATATTGTGTTAACGCTGTTGTTTGTAGCTTGGTACAGAAGGATGCCAGTATATACGAGATGGGTCTCTATATGCTAGAGACCAGGGAAAACTGAAAGTACAAGGAACCGTTATGCCACGGTACAACAGCTACAGGATTCATGTTAGGTGTCTTAATCTTACTGTCTCGTGCCACTTTTAACACCTTCCGTACCAATCCACCCCTTAAACCTCGTAGTGTTTTATTTGTATTGTTTTGTACTGTAACTTGTATTGAATGCATAATTGAAAGACTGACCGAAACCATGATATCAGTAACGGATGTAATGGATGTAAACTGGAATCATGTAAATGGAAAATATATCCATGGTTTGGTTCAGTCAAGTTGAATAGATTGATAACTGGATTCATGGATTCGTGTGTTCATATTGAATTGTAATATTGTAGATTTATATAGTACTTGAATCATATTCAAGTCGGATTATAATCAGACTCAAATCCGAATCGGACAGTAGAAATGTAAATCGAAGTCTTATATTTACTAGGGTCCTTAGGATAATTTATAAAACTTGAGGGGGTTTTATGTAAAAATACTTTTGTATAGTTTTCAAGATACACCCCAAGTATTTATTATTCGTCTTTATAGTTGTAATGAGGGTGGATTTTATATCGTGACATTTCTTGTGAAAATATCCTAATTTTTATAGATAAAGGTATTTATCTATAATATTGATTTATTCGAAATTCATGGTATTTTAATGTAAAATTTATTCTTGTGATTTTTAGAAAAAGATGGAACATTTATATTATAATAAAATAGATATTTAAATGATAAATATACATATATTTATACAAAATTAATTTTAATAAATATTTTATATTCCAAAAATCTCATTTTTCTTAAGATGTCGTATTTTAAACCTTTCGAGACCGAATACTCCTTGCGGAGGTCTGAATCTCGCACTACTAAGCCCGAGGGTGCACGATAAACCGTACTATCCCGAACAGGTTCTCCAAAATGGGTTGTAGTGGCGCTTTGCAAAGATTTTATAAATACTAATCTTTTAGAATACGGTTTTTATTAAGTAAAAGGTATTTATTTGTAAAAAGTCAATTTTCCGTATTTTAGGTTCTAGGGTTTCCTGAGTCAACTGGACTATTTCTAAATGGTCTAAACGAAAAGTCGTGAGATGCCTCAAATCGCCTCTTCACCGCCAATTGTGGCCAGGTAAATACAAGTGAAGAAAGGAGGGATCCGCTCACGAATCATCATGAGACGGGCCTTTTAAAATTATCTTTCTCACTTGCCTAGCCTAGACACCACAAAGTCAGGTTTAGATAAACGACCGATATCCACAACTTATCGTATTTTCCTAATATTAGGTATTTATTTGAAGTGTATCAAAACTAAAACTTTAAGAAATGGTTTTATTAAGATTATGGTATTTAAATGAAAGTTTTGTTTTATCGTAGTATAAGTTTTATGATGATATCGTTTTAGAGTTGTATTTGCGTGTGTGTGGAGGTAGGTCATTACCTCGTGCTCTACTTTAATGTATAGCAAAGTTAAGGGGGTTAAATGTGAAATCGAAATATGGTGATATTTAAGTGAAAAAATACGATAAATTGGAAAGGCTATCATTTCATTTGATGAAACTTGTTCAAATTATTTGTTAAGTGTTTAATAGTCAACATAAAGATGTTTAAGCATGATTGAATTGGTGAGAGGTGAAATTTTAGAGAAAACCGAATCGGAAATCGGATTTGTTCCGATTCCGTCGGGTTTTGTAATTTCGTATTTTTCTGAAAGAAAAGAAAGATAGAATGGGGACTTACGGGTTTGGACAACACTAGAGAGTGAGAGGGAAGTAGAGGATTCACCGGTGCATCGATTCGTCGTCGAGAGTTCCTAGCACGATCACCGGAATTTTGCCGTCGATTTCGTCAGGGCTTCGCCTTTCGCTCTTTTTCAAAGTACAAAGTTTTCTTGAGATTTTGAGAGAGTGGGCTCAGAATTTTGGGATGAGAGGGTAGGGGGTAGGGGTGTATTTATAGGGTTAGGCTAGGGTTAGGATAGGTGTAGGGTTTTTAATTAAAAAATGTAAAAATAATAGGAAAATGTATTTAAAATGTAGTAAATAGGTGTTAAAGGGCTCTCTGGAGGTGGTCTGAAGAATTAAAGTATGCAGTGGAGGTGGTAAGACCAAAAGACAACTTTTCCCTGTTGACGACTCGGCGGTCCGGCCGAGTCGAGGTGGTAGGAGATGGGGGGTCGCCTGATTAAGTCTCTAGAACTTCTAACTTTTCATGGGTAGTGGGGTTTTTGTGAGAAAACACGTGTTGACTATTGGTATTCTAGAAATTTTAAAACAAAACAATATTAAAAATAATGTGGGGCATGGGATTTGAACTCTGGTGGCTTGGTTCAGCAGTGCAAGGTATTACCAATGAGCTACAAGCTCCTTCTTGTAATTATGGTGTGAATTAAATACTTAAAGAGATATCAGCAACATTAAATACTCTAAGTATACTTTGAATTTAAATCAATTTTTTGTACATTACAAATGGAGTTGTTACAGGTACCATGGCGGATTTTAGGAGACTTGGTCCGTCTGTTTTCACTGGTCTGGAAGAGCCGTTGCCAGCGGAGCAGTGGCTGGTTGATACGGAGAATTTGTTCGTTGCGGCACAGATTCCAGAGGACAAGAGAGTGGATGTAGTACGCATCCAATTGGTAGACTATGCTCGTGAATGGTGGCTTGTCGAAGAGACCCGCTTGCCCAAGCCGATCAGTTGGGCAGATTTTTCGAAGAGTTTCTTGGAGAAGTTCTTCCCGCAGACTGCACGGGAGGAAATGGAAGAAAAGTTTATCAGTTTGAAGCAGAACAGCATACCTGTGGATGTACATGCGGCTGAGTGGACACGGCTCAGTAGATTCGCTGGACCTTTGCTTGCCAACGATGCTGATAGGGTAAAGAGGTTCATGCGCAGTTTGGATGTGGAAATCCAGAGGCACATTATATCTCTGGGATTGTCCACTTTTTCGCAAGTGCTTAAAGTGGTTCGAGAGCAGCAGAGCTTATCGGTGAAGACTAGGGGTACGCAGCAGTAGACAGTTGCAGTGCAGAAGCCGGCGTTTGCGCCGAACCGAGCGCCTATGCGCAGAGGTATTCTGGTGAATCGACGTGGCGTAGTACCGATGAAGAAGCCCGTCGCAGCCGAGTAGAAAGTAAGAACATTTTGCGACTACTGCCAACGATCGGGTCATTTCTGGAAAGATTGTCGAAGGAGGCTTGGACTTTGTTTGGTTTGCGGATCAGCTGATCATACTATCAGTGTTTGCCCGTCGAAGCTTCGTTTAAAGGATGATGTTCAGAGACCACCGCAGAAGCAGTTGACTCAGGGACCCAATCAAGCTAGAGCTTTTACCCTGACGACTGAAGAGGCCAGGGCTTCCGAGGAAGTTGTTTCAGGTATCCTACTTGTTCATGATTTTCCCGCATTAGCATTATTCGATTCTGGTGCATCCCATTGTTTTATGTCGTCCAAGTTTATTGCTACACGCTCGATTACTTGCACTGCCCTGTCTAGTTGTTGGGATATACACACTGGGAATGGGAAAATCATAGCTAGTAGAGAATGTAAGGATTGTTCAGTTGTTATTTGTGGACGAGAGTTGTTTGCAGATTTCTTGGTGATTGATACCGGCAGTTATGAAGTTGTCTTGGGAATGGATTTTCTCGGCACTTTCCACGCTCACATTGATTGTAGGGAAAAGAAAGTGATTTTCTAGATTCCTAGACATCCGGAGTTTGTTTTCACTGGAGGTAGCAGTTCTGTCGGGCCAGTTGAGTTTAGGGCTAGGCCGACAAACAATGTTCTTTCGTCAATGGAAGTTGATAAGGAGGAAGCGCCAGCTGTAGTTCGAGATTTCATGGACGTGTTCGAGGACATCTCGGGTTTACCACCAAAACGAGATGTGGAGTTCGTGATCGATCTTATTCCTGGTGCAGCGCCAATCTCTAAGGCGTACTATCCAATGGCACCAGTGGAGTTGGAAGAAATCAAGAAGCAGGTTACTGAATTGCTAGAGAAGGGTTGGATTCGCAGCAGCAATTCACCTTGGGGGGCTCCAGTTCTTCTAGTAAAGAAGAAAGTTGGCACAAAGAGGATGTGCATCGATTATCGAGAATTAAACCGGGTGACTATTAAGAACAAGAACCTGATCCCTCGCATTGGCGAATTGTTCGAGCAACTTAGTGGCGTGAGGGTATTCTCGAAGCTCGATTTGCGATCCGGATATCATCAAGTCCGAGTTAAATCAGAAGATATTTACACGACTGCGTTCCAAACTCGGTATGGACATTACGAGTATTTAGTGATGCCATTCGGAGTCACGAATGCACCGGCGATATTTATAGACTTGATGAACCGAATCTTTTCACCGTTCTTGGATCAGTTTATAGTGGTGTTCATCGATGATATTCTGGTCTACTCGAGGAGCCTAGAAGAGCATGCGGAACACTTGAAGATCACACTGCAGACATTGAGGCAAGAAAGATTATATGCAAAGATGAGCAAGTACGAGTTTTTCCTTAAAGAAGTGAAGTTTTTGGGGCATGTCGTGTCCGGAGATGGAATCGCCGTTGATCCCGAAAAGATTGTAGCAGTTCGAGATTGGCCGATTCCAAAGAACGTAGCAGAGATCAGAAGTTTTCTTGGACTTGCCGGGTATTACTGAAGGTTCGTGGAGAATTTTTCCCGTTTGGCTGAGCCTTTGACCAAGCTTACGCGTAAGGAAGTACCGTTCGTATGGACGGAAAAGTGTGTGTCAGCTTTTGAGGCGTTGAAGCAAAGGTTAATAACCGCTCCTATTTTGACCGTACCAGACGGTCCCGGAGGATTGGTGATTCACAGCGACGCATCTGGGAAAGGTTTGGGATGTGTTTTGATGCAGCATGGGAAGGTTATAGTCTACGCATCGAGAAAGTTGAAGATCCATGAGAAGAATTACCCAACTCATGATTTGGAGCTTGCAGCAGTGATTTTCGCTTTGAAGATTTGGAGACACTACTTATTGGGCGAAAGGGTCGAAGTATTCACCGATTAAAAAAGCCTAAAGTATGTGTTCACGCAGAAAGAGCTTAACATGAGGCAGCGTAGATGGTTGGAGCTGATGGCTGACTACGATCTTGATCTCAAGTACCATCCGGGGAAAGTTAATGTTGTGCCGGATGCTCTTAGTCGGTTGCCAGCAATTCAAATGTTGACTGCACAGAGAGAGCTTATCGAAGACTTTCGGAGATTCGAGCTGGAGATCGTGCTACCGCATTCTTCGGGATAGTTGATACAGCTGCAAGTACAATCGTCGTTGATCGAGAATATTAAAGCAGCGCAGTCACAGGACCCAAGATTGCAGAAGTTTCGAGAACAGGTTGAAGCAGGACTTCGAACGGACTTGTTGATTCATGAAGATGGTTCGTTGCGATATTATAGCCGTTTGTGTGTGCTAAAAGGAGATATTCGCGAAGAAGTTATGAAGGAGTCACACAGTTCAGCGTATTCCGTACATCCAGGAGGCACGAAGATGTACCGTGATCTACGATAGCATTTCTGGTGGGAAGGCATGAAACGGGAGATTACTCGCTTTGTGGCGAAGTGCTTGGTGTGTCAGCAAGTTAAGGTTGAACATCAAAGGGTTGCTGGTTTATTGCGACCACTTTCGATTCCTCAATGGAAGTGAGAACATATAATCATGGATTTCGTGACGGCTTTACCGTGGAGTCCAAAGGGCAACAATGCAGTTTGGGTTATTTTTGATCGATTGACCAAGGCAGCTCATTTCATACCATTTCGAGTTGGTCAATCAACGGAAGCATTGGCGGAACGGTACATGCAGGAGATTGTGAGATTGCATGGAGTACCTGTGAGCATCATGTCCGATCATGACACCCGATTCTTATAGCACTTCTGGAGGAGTTTACAGGAAAGTTTAGGGATGCGATTGAAGTTTAGCATCACTTATCATCCTAAGACAGATGGCCAGTTGGAGAGAACGATCCAAACTGTCACGCCCCGCTTCCCAGAGTACGCAAGATTGGGCACGTGACATAGCCAACCATGCTACCTGTGGGTAGGAAGTATCCATCCACAGTCACATTACGGTTGTAAGGATATCAAGAACAAGAAAATAAACTAAACTAATACATGTCCAAATCCATAATAACAAGAATCAATAAACAATAAGTGCGGAAGCTAATGATCCAATACAATGAATAAACAGTATGTCCCATAATGCGGGCTCACATCTGGAAATGAAATGAAACAAATAAACTAAACCCTAAGGAACTCACAGTTCAGCCTGCTGGCTGAAGTACTCCTGCTCGGTCGTCGACAAAGGTACGGAATCTGGGCCATGCAAAACCCAGACGTCAGCGCGTCATGATATCAAGTATACAGTATAAACATGGAATAAACAATGCAAGCATGAACATGAATAAAGCAGTAATAAGAAGTAACAAGCAGGGTAATGTGCAATGGTGACTAAACTGTTCTATCAGGTTTTCTACTCTATAGTCTTTGAAACCAATTGATAAATCGTCGATGTAACTCAATAGTATCCCGTGCGTGCCCGGGACCACGGTCATGACCCTCGGGGCTGAATCCGAGACGTGCCGCTAAGCAGTAAAAGGTAGCAAGATGGACGAGTAGTGTCAGCATCACCACTCCGGAGCTGGCTAAGCCCGTAAGACTGATCAGAACAAGTATCGAACTGTTGAGTTACAAGTCGGTTTCACCTTTGATTTCCCCATACCCCCAAACTATGTATGTCAGGTCAGGTATTCAGTAGTCAAGGACTAATGCCAACACAAAATCAAGTAGAAGTAGGTCTGTCTGGATCGACAGCAGGAACGGTCAGGTTTGTCGGCATTAGGCATGAAATCATGAGACAAGTAATGTCATGGTACAACAGGATGAGTCGGTATATATGTATATGTCAGGTGTAGCAGGGTCAGGTCAATATGTCGTGCAATCGGGTAAGTGCTCACAACAGGTATACAATCAATAATGAACAACAGCAGGAAACAGTAATTAACCACAATATTCCATATAACCACAGTGATGTTTGTATTCTCTTATTAACAGGTTCAATCATCTTAGGGTGCAATCGCCACAAGGTGAAGCGATATCCACAATTATAAATTAAGGAAACTACATGAAATTATACTAAATATAATAATTGTCTCATGAATGATTTAACAGTTTAAGCAGATATGATTCAGTCGTTTTATTTAGTTGAAATATGGGTTGATGTGGGTTGATTAATTACAAGGAACTGTTGTAATGATTCCATTATAAAGATACTGCAATAATATGATATCAATTGCCATCATTAAGTTGTGGTATTAAATAGTATGAATTCAATGCGTGGCAAGACTAGATCTCGCACGCTAGCATGTTCAAGCAAGTATTCAGATACTTGCCTCGACGGTCTGCAAACTGGAACACGGATGCGATGTCGGCAGAAAGCACGATATGCTAGCACGGGCCACGGATCAGGTCCCAACAGCGAACAACGGGATCACACAGACCAGGGGGCTTCGCTGGAGCGTCGGGTTTGCCAAGACGGCACGGTCGGATTCCGGCAAAATGCGACAACAAGTTAGAAACAGACAAAAGATTCAATGCGATCAGCGGGGGGGTTGATACTGCACAAAGGAAGGAAGAGGGAACTTACAGAGAGATATACCAGGTGACCCCGGCTAGCTCAACGGCGCTGGAACGCCGGCGAGGCAACGGCGGCGGCTGCAGCAAGGGCTGAAGGCTTCGGGGTGCGCGGGAGAGGGTGCTGCGGCGAGCTGGAGGAGAGGGTGGTCGGCTCTGGTGGTCGAGGGAGAGAAGTAGGTGGCCCTGGTGACGACGGCGAGGTCGCCGGCGCGTTCTCCGGTGAACAGCGGGGTAGGCGATGGGTGAAGGCTCGGGTTGGTGGTCCGGCGAGGAGAGGAAGGGAGGTGATGACGAGGTCGTGACGAGGAGGATGAGAGGGAGTCGTGGGGGTCGCCGGCGATGAGAGGTGGCGTCGACGGCGAGGTCTGCGAGGTTGGAGGCGTCGTCGGTTTGAGTGCAGGTGCGGGGATCGGCGGGAGAACGAGGGGAGGAAGGTGCGGTGAATCTCGTGGTGGCGAGGGCGGCGACGGCGAGGTCGCGGGGAAGTCGGCGGTGAGATCGCGAGGCTAGGGTTAGGGTTTGCTTGGGTGTCTCGTGGTCGCGAAGGATGATGGGGATAGGCGGCTGCATGCATGGGTTTATAAAGAGAGAGAGAGGTTGGAGAGAGAGAGAGAGTTTGAGAGAAAGATTGAGGGAAGAGAGAGAGAGATGGGGAAAAGGAGGCGGGGCCCACGAGCTCAAATAGGAGCTCGTGATTGGCTGGGAGGTCGTACGGGGAAAATAATTAAAAGATTTTGGAAAGGATTTTAGGGATTGAACTGTTAAGGATTTTAGATTCGTATATATATATATTTTAGATATTAAATTGAAATGGGCCCTTTTTGGCGCGAAATGAAACATTTCCAAATCGAGCCCGGGTTGCGCCCAAATGTTCCAAATTCAAATTATAGGATTTTAAGTGGGTTCCAAATTTTGAAAAGAGGTGTTTAAAGATTAAAATGCATGCCCCCAAGTCGGACACTTGCACGCGCGCGTAGTCGTCCAAACTTGCCCGTTTAGCCGAACGGGACGGAATCTCGACACGCGGATGCTACCACGCGACTAGTGGCGACGAGTAGGCCAACATGGATACTTTTAATTTCATTTTCGGAGTTAAAATTTGTTACGTGCCAAAATGACTTAACCGGTTAAAATTTAGCAATAAACACCATAAAATCAGGAAAATTGGAATGAGCAATATACAACCCTCAACTAGTAATATAAATATTATTATTGGGCTCGGGTGTTACATCATACCCAACTACAAAAAGAATTTCGTCCTCGAAATTCCAAGAATACAAGATAGATAACTACAAGAAAATGTGAGGAAACTTCTGCCGGATTTCATCTTCTCGTTCCCAAGTGGATTCTCCATGCGATCGATTACCCCAAGAAACTAGCACAAGAGGGGTAACCTTGTTCTTAAGAACCTTTTCTCTTCGATCCTTGATTTCAACTGGTCGCTCTTCAAAAGTTAGGTCCTCCCGTACGGTCAACTCCGAATGATCCAATACGTGGGTTTCATCTCGAACATACCTCCGTAGTTGAGATACACGAACCACATCGTGCACACCTGCCAAGGACTGTGGTAACGCCAAACGGTACGCTACCTCTCCAACACGCTCCAATATCTCGAAGGGTCCAACGAATCGAGAACCAAGCTTTCCCCGACTGCCAAAGCGAATCACCCCTCTAGTCGGTGATATCTTCAGGAATACCAAATCACCCACGGCGAACTCTAGAGGTCTTCTTGACGTGTCGGCCCAACTTTCTGTCTGTCTTGAGCTGCCTTCATGTGCTTCCTGATTGTATTCACCTTCTCGACTGTCTGTACCACCAAATCTGGTCCTAGTAACCTTCGTTCACCAACATCATCCCAACAAACAGGTGAACGGCACTTACGCCCATACAGTGCTTCAAACGGAGCCATCTGAATAGTTGCTTGGAAGCTATTGTTGTACGAAAACTCCACCAGGTGTAGATGATCTTCCCAAGAACCTTTGAAGTCCAACATGCAGGCCCTCAACATATCTTCAAGGGTCTGGATCGTTCTCTCCGATTGTCCATCAGTCTGAGGATGATAAGCTGTGCTAAACTTCAATCGAGTCCCCAAACTTTCTTGTAAACTCCTCCAAAAGTGCGACAAGAATCGAGTGTCCCGATCGGACACGATGCTTACCGGTACTCCATGCAATCTGACAATCTCCTGCATGTATCGCTCTGCCAAAGTCTCCGTCGATTGACCAACCCGAAACGGAATAAAGTGAGCTGCCTTGGTCAACCGATCGACAATCACCCATACTGCATTGTTGCCCTTTGAACTCCGCGGTAAATCTGTCACGAAATCCATGGTTATATGTTCCCACTTCCACTGAGGAATCGGAAGTGGTTGCAACAAACCAGCAACCCTTTGGTGTTCGGCCTTGACTTGCTGACACACCAAGCACTTAGCCACGAAGCAAGCAATTTCCCGTTTCATACCTTCCCACCAGAAGTGCTGTCGAATATCTCGGTACATCTTTGTCCCTCCTGGATGTACAGAGTAAGCTGAACTGTGTGCCTCCTTCATAAGCTCTTCACGCACATTTCCTTTTGGCACACACACACGGCTACCATATCTCAACGAACCATCTTCATAGATTAGTAAATCGGTTCGTAGTCCGGCTTCCACCTGCCCTCGAAACTTTTGTAGTCTAGGATCCTGCGATTGTGTCGCTTTAATCTTCTCAACTAAGGACGATTGTACTTGCAACTGCATCAACTGTCCTGTAGCATGTGGTAGCACAACCTCCAAGTCAAATCTCCGAAAATCCTCAATGATCTCTCTCTGTGCAGTCAATATCTGAATTGCTGGTAACCGGCTCAGCGCATCCGGCACGACGTTAACCTTTCCCGGATGGTACTTAAGATCAAGGTCGTAGTCGGCCATCAGCTCCAACCATCTGCGTTGCCTCATGTTTAACTCCTTCTGAGTGAACACATATTTCAAACTCTTGTGATCCGTAAATACTTCAACTCTCTCGCCCAGAAGGTAGTGTCTCCAAATCTTCAGGGCGAAGATCACGGCTGCAAGCTCTAAGTCATGAGTCGGATAGTTCTTCTCATGAGTCTTCAGCTGTCTCGATGCGTAAGCGAAGACTTTCCCATTCTGCATTAAAACACATCCCAATCCTTTTCCAGATGTGTCGCTGTGAATCACCAGTCCTCCTGAATTATCCGGTACGGTCAGGATCGGGGCGGTTATCAACTTCTGCTTCAACGTCTCGAAGGCCAATGCACATCCGTCCGTCCAAACAAACGGTACCTCCTTACGCGTAAGCTTGGTTAACGGCTCAGCTAAACGAGCGAAGTTCTCCACAAATCTTCTGTAGTAACCGGCGAGTCCAAGAAAACTTCTTATCTCCGCAACATTCTTTGGAACAGGCCAATCTCGAACTGCTGCAATCTTCTCGGGATCAACGGCGATTCCATTGCCCGACACAACATGCCCCAGAAACTTCACTTCCAGAATTCACACTTACTCATCTTCGCAAATAACTTCTCTTGTCTCAGCGTTTGCAGTGCGATCCTTAAGTGCTCAGCATGCTCCTCCGGACTCCTCGAGTACACCAAAATATCGTCAATGAATACCACAATAAACTGGTCCAAGAACGGTGAAAAGATCCTGTTCATCAAATCCATGAATATTGCCGGCGCATTAGTCACTCCGAAGGGCATCACTAAATACTCGAAATGCCCATACCGAGTCCGAAACGCCGTCTTGCAAATGTCTTCTGCCTTCACTCGGACCTGATGATATCCTGATCGCAAGTCCAGTTTCGAGAATACCCTCGCGCCACTAAGCTGCTCAAAGAGTTCTCCAATGCGAGGGATCGGGTACTTGTTCTTAATAGTCACCCGGTTCAATTCTCGATAATCAATGCACATGCTTGTCGTGCCATCCTTCTTCTTTACTAAAAGAACTGGAGCTCCAAAGGGAGTTGCTGCTTCGAATCCAACCCTTCTCAAGTAATTCACCAACTTGCTTCTTAACTCCTTCCAATTCCACTGGTGCCATTGGATAATAAGATTTTGATACTGGCGCTGCACCAGGAATAAGGTCAATCGTGAACTCCACGTCTCGCTTCGGCGGTAAGCCCGATATATCTTCAAACACGTCCATAGAATCACGAACAACAGCCGGCTCTTTACTTTCATCACTTCCATTGATGCAAGAACATTGTTTGTCGGCCTAGCCCTAAACTCGACCGGCCCGACAGAACTGCTTCCTTACCGCAACTGCTGTCTGCTGTGAACTCCCAATTTTCCTGATATGCTCTGCTGTTCTCGAGCTGCCGTAAGAACCTGTGAGAAAGTGGTCAAACCCAGGGAGACGGTTTGCCTTTGGATGTCCACATCCAAGCTGCGCATGGACCTTCGTGCCCTGTCTGCATCGTTGGCGACTAAAGGTCCAGCGAAACTGCTGAGTCTCGTCCACTTTGCTGCATGCACGTCCACGGGTGCTCCATTCTGCCTCAGCCCAATAAATTTCTCTTCCATTTCCTCCCGCGCAGTCCGCGGAAAGAACTTCTCCAGGAAACTCTTAGAGAAATCCGCCTAACTGCTTGGCTTGGGCAAACGGTTCTCCTCCACAAGCCACCACTCTCGGCGTAATCCACTAGTTGAATGCGCACCACATCAACTCCTTTGTCCTCGGGAATCTGTGCCGCAATCAGCGAATTCTCCGTGCTGACTAGCCACTGCTCGGCTGGCATGGCTCCTCCAAACCAGTGAAAGTAGTAGGACCCACACGTCTGAACTCTGCCACGGTCCCTACTCGGTCAACTGGTCTAGTTCCAATCTTGTTCACAGACTGCTGAACGATCTGCAAACCTTCCTGAAACGAGTCCGCTTGCTGCTGGATCAGCTCGGGCTGTTTCTTTGATTTCCAGCATTCCTCTTATCACTCCAAGCATGGCGGCTCCGTTCACACGCCTCTGGTACGTCTTCAACTTCTTACCTGTCATAATCCTGAACTCAAAACACCCAATATTAGCATGATGATAGATTCTGAATATGGATCAAGGCTAGAACTCCAAGATACTTAAATAGAGTACCGCATTGTAGCTATGCCGCGGTATCATAGCCGCAATTACTTAACTCCACCCAAGTCGCCTAAGTCCTAGGGATAACAAGAAATTAGGTTTTCGAGTTGACAATGCAAAGTAAGTTTGCATGTCGACATGATCCGGAAGAATGATTCAAGGATGGTAAAACGGTCAAGATGGCAGGACATGTTTCCTAATCACGGGTATTATGATTCGTGTATCGGGTGCAATACCCAACTACAAAGAATCAACCCAACTAACCTATGGCTCTGATACCAAAAGAACCATGTCACGCCCCGCTTCCCAGAGTACGCAAGATTGGGCACGTGACATAGCCAACCATGCTACCTGTGGGTAGGAAGTATCCATCCACAGTCATATTACGGTTGTAAGGATATCAAGAACAAGAAAATAAACTAAACTAATACATGTCCAAATCCATAATAACAAGAATCAATAAACAATAAGTGCGGAAGCTAATGATCCAATACAATGAATAAACAGTATGTCCCATAATGCGGGCTCACATCTGGAAATGAAATGAAACAAATAAACTAAACCCTAAGGAACTCACAGTTCAGCCTGCTGGCTGAAGTACTCCTGCTCGGTCGTCGACAAAGGTACGGAATCTGGGCCATGCAAAACCCAGACGTCAGCGCGTCATGATATCAAGTATACAGTATAAACATGGTAATAAACAATGCAAGCATGAACATGAATAAAGCAGTAATAAGAAGTAACAAGCAGGGTAATGTGCAATGGTGACTAAACTGTTCTATCAGGTTTTCTACTCTATAGTCTTTGAAACCAATTGATGAATCGTCGATGTAACTCAATAGTATCCCGTGCGTGCCCGGGACCACGGTCATGACCCTCGGGGCTGAATCCGAGACGTGCCGCTAAGCAGTAAAAGGTAGCAAGATGGACGAGTAGTGTCAGCATCACCACTCCGGAGCTGGCCAAGCCCGTAAGACTGATCAGAACAAGTATCGAACTGTTGAGTTACAAGTCGGTTTCACCTTTGATTTCCCCATACCCCCAAACTATGTATGTCAGGTCAGGTATTCAGTAGTCAAGGACTAATGCCAACACAAAATCAAGTAGAAGTAGGTCTGTCTGGATCGACAGCAGGAACGGTCAAGTTTGTCGGCATTAGGCATGAAATCATGAGACAAGTAATGTCATGGTACAACAGGATGAGTCGGTATATATGTATATGTCAGGTGTAGCAGGGTCAGGTCAATATATCGTGCAATCGGGTAAGTGCTCACAACAGGTATACAATCAATAATGAACAACAGCAGGAAACAGTAATTAACCACAATATTCCATATAACCACAGTGATGTTTGTATTCTCTTATTAACAGGTTCAATCATCTTAGGGTGCAATCGCCACAAGGTGAAGCGATATCCACAATTATAAATTAAGGAAACTACATGAAATTATACTAAATATAATAATTGTCTCATGAATGATTTAACAGTTTAAGTAGATATGATTCAGTCATTTTATTTAGTTGAAATATGGGTTGATGTGGGTTGATTAATTACGAGGAACTGTTGTAACGATTCCATTATAAAGATACTGCAATAATATGATATCAATTGCCATCATTAAGTTGTGGTATTAAATAGTATGAATTCAATGCGTGGCAAGACTAGATCTCGCACGCTAGCATGTTCAAGCAAGTATTCAGATACTTGCCTCGACGGTCTGCAAACTGGAACACGGATGCGATGTCGGCAGAAAGCACGATATGCTAGCACGGGCCACGGATCAGGTCCCAACAGCGAACAACGGGATCACACGGACCAGGGGGCTTCGCTGGAGCGTCGGGTTTGCCAAGACGGCACGGTCGGATTCCGGCAAAATGCGACAACAAGTTAGAAACAGACAAAAGATTCAATGCGATCAGCGGGGGGGTTGATACTGCACAAAGGAAGGAAGAGGGAACTTACAGAGAGATATACCAGGTGACCCCGGCTAGCTCGACGGCGCTGGAACGCCGGCGAGGCAACGGCGGCGGCTGCAGCAAGGGCTGAAGGCTTCGGGGTGCGCGGGAGAGGGTGCTGCGGCGAGCTGGAGGAGAGGGTGGTCGGCTCTGGTTGTCGAGGGGGAGAAGTAGGTGGCCCTGGTGACGATGGCGAGGTCGCCGGCGCGTTCTCCGGTGAACAGCGGGGTAGGCGATGGGTGAAGGCTCGGGTTGGTGGTCCGGCGAGGAGAGGAAGGGAGGTGATGACGAGGTCGTGACGAGGAGGATGAGAGGGAGTCGTGGGGGTCGCCGGCGACGAGAGGTGGCGTCGACGGCGAGGTCTGCGAGGTTGGAGGCGTCGTCGGTTTGAGTGCAGATGCGGGGATCGACGGGAGAACGAGGGGAGGAAGGTGCGGTGAGTCTCGTGGTGGCGAGGGCGGCGACGGCGAGGTCGCGGGGAAATCGGCGGTGAGATCGTGAGGCTAGGGTTAGGGTTTGCTTGGGTGTCTCGTGGTCGCGAAGGATGATGGGGATAGGCGGCTGCATGCATGGGTTTATAAAGAGAGAGAGAGGTTGGAGAGAGAGAGAGATTGAGAGAAAGATAGAGGGAAGAGAGAGAGAGAGATGGGGAAAAGGAGGCGGGGCCCACGAGCTCAAATAGGAGCTCGTGATTGGCTGGGAGGTCGTACGGGGAAAATAATTAAAAGATTTTGGAAAGGATTTTAGGGATTGAACTGTTAAGGATTTTAGATTCGTATATATATATATATTTTAGATATTAAATTGAAATGGGCCCTTTTTGGGGCGAAATGAAACATTTCCAAATCGAGCCCGGGTTGCGCCCAAATGTTCCAAATTCAAATTATAGGATTTTAAGCGGGTTCCAAATTTTGAAAAGAGGTGTTTAAAGATTAAAATGCATGCCCCCAAGTCGGACACTTGCACGCGCGCGTAGTCATCCAAACTTGCCCGTTTAGCCGAACGGGACGGAATCTCGACACGCGGACGCTACCACGCGACTAGTGGCGACGAGTAGGCCAACATGGACACTTTTAATTTCATTTTCGGAGTTAAAATTTGTTACGTGCCAAAATGACTTAACCGGTTAAAATTTAGCAATAAACACCATAAAATCAGGAAAATTGGAATGAGCAATATACAACCCTCAACTAGTAATATAAATAGTATTATTGGGCTCGGGTGTTACACAAACTTTTGAAGACATGTTGAGAGTTTGTATGTTAGACTTCAAGAGATCATGGGAGGATCATCTACACTTGGTGGAGTTTTTGTACAACAACAGTTTTCAGGCGACTATTCAGATGGCTCCATTCGAAGCATTGTATGGTCGCAAGTGTCGTTCACCTGTTTGTTAGGACGATATTGGAGAACGAAGATTGTTGGGACGATGTTGGAGAACGAAGATTGTTGGGACCAGATTTGATCATGCAAACAGTTGAGAAGGTTAATACTATTCGGAATCACATGAAGGCAGCACAAGATTGGAAGAAGAGTTGGGCCGACACATCGAGAAGACCTCTAGAGTTCACTGTTAGTGATTTGGTATTCTTGAAGATATCACCGACTAGAGGAGTGATTCGTTTTGGGAGTCGAGGCAAGCTTAGTCCTCGAATCGTAGGGCCTTTTAAGATTTTGGAGCGTGTTGGAGAAGTGGCTTATCGATTGGGTTTACCGCAATCTTTGGCGAATGTTCATGACATGTTTTATGTATCTCAACTCTGTAAGTATGTTCGAGATGAAACGCACATGCTGGATCATTCGGAGCCGACTGTAAGAGAGGATTTGACCTTTGAGGAACGACCGATGCCGATTGTTGATCGAAGAAAAAAGGTCCTTAAGAACAAGGTTATCCCTCTTGTACTTGTTTCTTAGGGAAATCGCTCGCACGGAGAATCGACTTGGGAACGAGAAGACGAGATTCGACAGAAGTTTCCACACTAATTCTTGTAGTTTCATGATTGTTTATTTTCCCTTGTTCTTGGAATTTCGAGGACGAAATTCTCTTTGTAGTTGAGTATAATGTAACACCCTACTTCATTTATACCAATTCCAGTTCTCGTATTTTCTTATTTGTGGTATTTTTTCTTGATTTATTGTGTTTTGGGTGCGAATAGTATATTTGATATTTGTATTTGCATCCGACCTGACCTGCATGCTTGAAACCTGTTTTGGTTCATGTTTATGATTTATCCTGACTTGTTACGTAGACTGGTGCACATTCATGAATACTGTATACTGGCATTTTATCTGGCATTGCATCTTTTACCATATAACATTCTAAGTCATATAAAATATTTTAAAAAATACATTGCATGGCCTGCATGATACCCCTAATCCCGTGGTAGCATCCACGCATCTTGTTCCTGTCCCGTTCAATGAAACGAACTTGTTTGGATAGCTACGTGCACGTACGTGCATCCGTTCTTGGGGGTATGCTTTTTCGTTACCCGGACATTCATTTTAAATTTTGGTCATCGCATATATTTTTCGTATTTTAAAACTAAAATTTTAGACCCGATCCGGGGGTATTTTGGAATATTTTTGTATCCCTCCAAAATTCAAATTTATCTAATATAATATTTATTTAAAAAAATCTACCGTTTAAATTTTATTCAAAGGCTTTAAGATTTATAAAACAAACAAAAATTTATTAAATTAAAATCCCAACTTATCTAACAACCCTCCTCTCTCTTTCCCTCCTCTCTCTTCCCTTTCTCTCTCTCCTTCTCTCTCTTCCCCACGGCGCTGTATCACTCTTTCTCTCTCCCCCACAACCCGAAGAATTTCTTTCTCCTCCTCTCTCCCCCCTCTCGCTTACTCTCTATCTCTCTCCTCTCGCGCGCGTTTCTCTCTCCTCTCGCGGTGATTTGGAGTCGCGTCACCGCCCCGCGCTTAGAGTCACCTCCCTTAACAAACTCCCCATATTTTCTCGTCGTCTCCTCCTATAAAACCCAGCGAGCTCCTTCTTCCTTAACCCATCACTAAAACTCATCGCAACTCAAACCCTATCCCTAAAACTCTCACTGCCTCATCACCTCATCACCCCAACAGAGCCTCATCTCTTCTTCCTCCTTCGCCACCTTCTTCATTCTCCCCTGCACACCCACTGCACCGAGAACCCAGCACCACTACCTCATTCCATCGCCGTCCCCTTACCTCTTTCCTGACCCCTGTGCACCACAAATCCAATGAGCCTATTCCTTCTTCTTCTCCTTCCTCTTTCTTTCTTTTCCTTTTCTTTTCTTTAGTTCTTGAAATCTTGATTTGCAGCCGTCGCCAGAGCCGTTCTTGACGTCGACGATCCAGACGACCTAGAGGAAGTACCTTACCTGCATGATCACCCTCTTGGGTTGCTTGGACCCGTCCCGTGTGTCGTGAGTGCGTTGCGACGTTTTGCTAACGTCGGACGTGTCGTACACATCTGTTTCGTGATTCGTTGAGGCAAGTTAATCTTGCTACATGCTATAACACTATAATCTATATCTATTTGAATTATAATACTTCAAAATGATTAATTTTGTAATCCACATTATTGTTTTTCAGTTTTATCGATTTATTCGACATCCGTATATATCCGTATATATCATTTCAGATCTAGTGCATGGAAACCTATCTTGTTACATACTATACTAAAATATACTGCATCCAATTGAATTTAACAGTTCATATTGTTTAAATTGTACATTCCGTATTTACCAGTTTACCATTTTATGGTTATATGATATCCGTTTGCATCCATATCATATAATACACATATCGCTGAATTTACAAATCACATTAATACATAATACTGTTATATTAACATCCCATGTTTAATAAAGTGCATCCTAATTAGTATTGGAACTATAAATGTAACCCTAATTGATAATTGTGCATCCATGTCATCGATTTTGTATCTAATTGCATACCATTCATGTTATTTCATTTTATTAGTAATCTATACCTGATTTTGTGCAACCAATACTTATCACAGTTTGATTATGAGCACCCACTTGCTACCTGTGCACTACCTGACATGACCTGATACCCTACTTGACATGACTTAATACATGTGCACTACCTGACATGATCTGATGTACCACAGCTTGACTTGATACCTGATCTTGTTACTAATGCCGACAAATCTTGACCTGTTGTCCCTACGGACATATCCTGTTGTCTATACAGACAAACCTGTACCTGCTTGATCCTGTGTTGGCATTAGCTCCAGATTTATCAATACCTGACTTACACACATAACCTTGGAGGTATGGGGAAATCAAGAATATAGCTGAACGTAACTCAAAGGGCTATTGCATCATGTTACCGTGGTCCTGTGGGGTATGAACGTGACATAGACTCACAGTCTATCATATCTTGTTACCGTGGTCCCGTGGGGAATGAACGGGGCATAGACCGATGGGTTACGATGAAGATTACATTAATTGATTTCAATAACTTTAGAGTAGATAACCCTATAGCACAGTTTAGACTAATCACCGCACTTCACTTGTAGATATCCTGTTCACTGATCTATATTCATGTTACTGCTTATTTCCTAATAAATTGTTACTGTTTATACTTCATGCCTGCATATTTCATTATATCCTGCTTGATTAGAATTATTGATATTGTGACGCACTGACGTCTGGGTTTTGCATGGCCCAGATCCATTATCCTTGTCGCAGGCGGTCCAAGAGTATTTTGATCAACAGGCCGAGCAGTGAAGACCTGTTATTAGTTTAGTTTAGTTTTCTTTTCAGTATTTTTCATTCCTGTTGTGAGCCCGTATTTTGGGACGTACAATCCAGATTATTATTATATTGGATCTTTTGCTTCCGCATTATTTTATTTCATGACTCGTTTATTCTGGCATATGGACATGTACTAGATAGTTTATTTTATTTTACTGTTCTTGATATCTCTAGACAGCCGTAATGTGACTGTGGGGGGATGTTTCCTAGCCACAGATAGCATGGTTGGCTCTGTCACGTGCCGATCTTAGCGCACTCTGGAAAGCGGGGCATGACAATATATATATATATATATATATATATATATATATATATATATATATATATATAAAAGATCAAATTTTGTATCCTAGATTTTTGGAAATTTTAGAATCCGCAAATCCGAATCATATTTATCCAGTGGCCCCATGTGAATTTATGCTACATAATCTCGACTCTTTTACCCGTTAACCCGAAGTAAAGTTTTAAATGCATTTCTATTTACGCACATACCCACTTTTCTTCTTCAATCTGGTACCACTACTACCTAAATATGTTCCAAATCGCTAATTATTCTCTCTTACTATGTCCTAACTTTTCACCCTATTATAACTCTGAACTCTTCCTCACGGTCTCTTTTTTGATATTCTTCCCAAGCACTCATATATTCAAATCGAAAAGTGGTAAGAACATTAACCAAATTTTAAATAATGCTTCGAACTAACTAAACAATAAGACTAAAATTATACGAGTACGTGCTCAATGAATTCTAAACCAAACCGCATTACTTCTAAATTACAATATAGAAACTGTTGGTCTTCAAAAAGTTTGCAACATGCCACTAATCTAGAGTTTTGTAGCACGTACTTCAATGACTTTTGGGTTCTAGTGTGTTTATGGAATCCTAAGGAAAATCCAAAATAGAAATGATAAATCCTAGAGCAACAAAGACGACAGCGGTACCAACAACAAGCCTGATTGGTAGAGATTTTACGATCAAAAATATAATTACCGCAATCAGGACGGCGTCGCTTCGCAGCTAGCCGGTGAGTACGGGTCGATCCACAGAGACGGGTAAATTCCTTTAGTGTGTTTTAACGAGTTGATTCTATTTGTCGTTTTGGGTTTTATAAAAATCTAGATCTAAAACTTAATTAATCTAATTTAAATTCTTGCTAGGGTTAGGCTTAGAGGAAGTTTTGGAGATTGATGTTTCCTCACCGCTTTCAATGCCGTATTTTAGATCCATTAGGTGTTATAGTAATTATCGATAAAGTGGATACGACTCTTTTGGGAAGATGTTTTCTTCCTCTAGATTCGTATCCTTCCTTTATCGTTAATTACCCTAACCCCCATGGAAAACGCGTGCAACCGACCCTTTATACTGCGGTTCACCATTACCTCGAAGGGTAGGGTGCCGCAGGGAGCGGTTGTGCGCGCATGCATGGAGTTCTTAATGGGTTAGGCATTGAAAGGGGTGAGAGATCTCATCTCTCAACCCTTTCCCTAAGGCTAACCCTAACAAGCGAGGAGACTACTCGCTCATTAGGGGATGAAATAACATTAAAAGAATAAAAGAAAAATACTTACTAATGGTGATGGCTCCCTCCAAGCGATAAAGAACAGATCTGAATGTCACGTCCAGAATTTCTGAATTTTATTTATTGAAAAGAGGCATACAATTTTTAGATCTAAAATTACAATTTATAGGAAAAAAGGAAACCTAGGGCTACAGACTCTCGCACATGCAAAATTACAGATTTGCCCACATAAAATCCTCACATCTGCACCGACGCGCCGCCTCAGAAAAACTCCACCGACACGTGTATTAGATGGCCGCGGATCCGCGGCATTGGTAGGCTTGGGCCGCGGATCCGCGGCCCTTTGGTGGTCTTGGGCTGCCAAAAGTTTGGGCTTGGTTCAGTGGCTCTGTGGGCTTCTGTTTCTTCACTTATTTTCTCTTTTGGGCTTCTGGTTTTCCTCCAGATGTTTTAGTGAACACTTGTAAGTATCTTTTGACCGTTTGCATTAACATTTTGGACCTTGCATTGTTCTTCATCTAGGCTAGACTAGGATCCGTCTAATAGTTGGTCAAAAGTCCCTTTTTCTGTTGTTTTGTGTCTTTTTCACTGTACTTGCTCCAGAAACCTGTATCCTGTAATATGCAACAAACGTGCGTCAAGAGTACCTGTTTATTTATAAAAAGGATAAGAATAGGGGAATGATAAATGCAATATTATAGTCTGAACAAATACCCCCAAACTTACCTTTTGCTCGTCCTCGAGCAAACTTATTATTTATTCACTAAAATCCTAACCGCACTTTCGCAGGGAAACGCGATTGCACTGAGCACGTGCAACAAGCCGTTAAACCTCTAGGTGTCCCTAGTAGGAGGAGTGTTGTCTCCTGAGGGTTTTCAGCGGATTACACCCACAAAATCCTATCAACTCGGCCCATTGACTTTTGTTCTCCAATTAGGTCTTCTAATAAGGAATTCTATTATCTTATACTTGTAAATTATCCACCCATATTCTTCACACTTCCTTATTATTTAACTTAAGATTATATATGTTATGTAGACCTATTTAGCTTTCGGCATCTCTTAAGTCTTCCTTCTAGGATTTCATCTCTACTTAGGAATTTTCTATCAACTCCATTAAAGATACAAATTCTATCTTTCATTCCTCTCTTTTATCTAAATTCCAATCACATACCCCTACGTGTGTGTAAAGATCACCCCTACACTTGGAAATTCAATTCAAGCAATCATGCCCTAGTCCATTGTCCAAAGTACTTATTAATTGGTGAATGAAATTTGCTTACACATCCTTCATGCGACCGTTAATACTTCTTGAGGTACCAACGACCGATTACAAAATGCGTTTGCACTTTAAAGCGTACTTCCTAGTCCTTGCAACACCCAAGGCTTTAGCAGTGACTCCCAAACCAGTTGGTCTAAGGCACTAGGTGATGAAGCACCCTCGCTAAATATTTTTCTATTTTTACAGCCTTAAGTAATCACAAAAACCAGTGTCCATTTTTTTATTCTTTATTCACTTTTTTATTTTATTTTCATTGTACTAAGGACTTTAGACAAGAGCATTTCAAGGTCTCTTCTACTATTCCAAGTTTCAAGGTGCGTGATTATGCAAATAGTAGGGTATACGTTTTCAGAATCTAGACTTAAGCGAGGAACTATTTTTCAAACTTATACTTTAATTAGAACATCAATACTCTTCCCTTGTTTCAACTTAGCCCAAGAAGTGAACCCAAAATTTGCCTATTTCTAAATAAACTACAAGGCATATACTTTCTACCGTTAAACTTTAAGGAAGGTTATTTTTAGGGTTTTTAATTCACTAAGTCAAAGATCTAGTTGTTCCTAGCCAGTTAACCTATTTGTCAAACTCAAGTCAATTAGCCAAAATTGAATACAATTATTTTTATAATTTTTTGAAAATTTTCAATTTTTATGGGTTTTCAAATAAGTATGCAAATGCAAAAAATATGTACAAATGAATGCGAAGGAAGAAGACGTACCGAGCATACCCCCAAACTTGAACTTGACAGTGTCCTCACTGTCATGCTAAACCAAGAGGGTCAAAATACCGATACTCCCCTGTTTATTTATTTATAAATTTTTTTTTTATGTTTTGAATTTTTTTTTATATTTTTATAGAAAAAGAAAACAAAAGGATATATACATATATACAACAAGATTCCCCCCAAACTTAAGCTTGGCCTTACACAAGCCAAAGGTTAGCACCAACCATTCAAAGATCTTATCATGGTAATGGTAGAGTTGGTGCAAGAATGGGATGGAAAGAAAAGATATGAAAAGCACGCGAGACCGTGTGGAAAGAAGAATGGTAGAATATGGTCTCGGTGGGGGAGAAGAAAGATGGAAAGAAGAAAGAAGTGGAGTGCGATCTTGAGGGTGTAAATTGAGTGAATAAATTAGCGCAATTTGTGATGACCGATGTGTTAAAAGCGATTGCGCTAACCTACCAACTCGTCGTGCGATGGGGTCAAATCCCTCAAGATTCGCAAGAAAACATGGGTACGCCGAACTTGGTATCGGAGATGAAAGCGTAACGGTCATTTGTTCGGTCGGAACAATAGGAAGGAGGGAGGGTGATATAACAGTCAAAGGTTCAGGAGGCTGAATTGGAAAATCCGACACATCAATTAAAAATGGTTCAACCTCGATATTATCCTCAAGACTCTCCTCAATACTATCCTCAATATTCAACCCATCCATGCCATTGTCATCAAAATCTAGACGCATATGAGATTCGGGAGAAACATTTAATAACTCATGATGATGATTTGAACATAAAATTTTAAGCAAATCGACAGGTTCATCATCCGAAATATTCCCGGTGTCTATATCCTCAATCAAGTGAAAATCAATTTCTTTAGACACTTCATCCACAGCATGGATATTTATCAATGTAGGTTCTAGAGTGGAGGTGTAAAGATCGAAAGGATTAGGTGCGGTTTCACTTGAAAGGGGTTCCTCACAATTTGGCAAATCAAACACTACAAAATCGCATAACTCATTTTTATTTTCAACTGGTGAATCATTTGGAACAATCGATGGAAAACCGGAGTTGTGGGTTTCAATTGGGTAAGGGTAGGTTTGATTTGAAAATCCTCTCTCATTCTCACTCTGTCCAACTGCCGCCTTATACATTGAAAAATTCGGAGCTAGCGGGACACTAGCTACCGGTTCACTAGGCTGCATAAGGGCGGCCATGGATGCTTCCACATTTCTCATTATTTTATTTGTTACAGCAATATATGCTTCCAACGACTCTTCCAAACTAGACTTAGGTGGTGAGGGGGTTTCAGTAAAAGATTCAAAATTAGTTGGGTATGTGAAACTCCCTAATGGCTGTGTCGAAACAGCGTCTAGTGAAGGTGGGAAGGTCGGGTATGACTGGTAGGAAGTGGGTGGTAAGACAGGAGTAGGGTCAACATATGGATAAGAAGATGAATAATTGTGCGGATCCCTAAAACTAGATGAGTGGAGAGGGGTGAAAGATCGACTGCGAGATTGAGCAATATGCTCAGCAATGGACATCGGCCTAGGAGTGACAGAAGGACTTGAAGAAGTGGTATCAACATATGTAGGTTGTAAAGGTTGACTCGGTTGACACAAAGTGGGTTGAAAAGTCAAACTATTTCTCCTAGACGCCTCTATTTGATCTTTCAACGAAATTTTTGGCAAGGAGGGATCGTTTTTAAATTGACCGAAACAATTGACGAATGACGCAAAGTTAGGTTCGGGATACCAAGATTCGGCAAGAGATTTATGATATGGGGTACCCATGATAGAAGAATGCAAGGATTTCTTAGCGACAAAATTTTTGCAAGTTTTTTTTTTTCTTTAAAAAAGATTTTTCTTTAATTTTTTTTATTGGAGAGTTTTGCAAGAAGATTTTAGAAAATGGGACTCTTGACACCAATGTGTCAACCACACATGCACCATCAGACCTAGATCTAGGGTTGCCTAGGTCTACTAGACAACTCCTAACTAGGGCTAGAAATAGACCTCGAACCGCCTCTTCACGGACAAGTACGGCCAGGTAAGTGGGAAGGAACCACCACTACAGTGGGCCTAATTAAAAACCACTAGCCTAGACACCGCAATGTCGGTTAGGATAAACGGCCGATGCCTACCCTAGTCCTTTTCCTATTGAGCTCGCTGTCCTTAGGTCTGAGTCTAATCTTTTTTTTTAATTAAAGGTGGTCGATGCAAAAATGCTTTAGGTGTTTTCTGGGGTCCTGGGAAGGGTGATGAAATCCCCACCCAATCTGAGTTTGGTCAAATAGCCCCTTAGAGTCCGGTTAAATTATGCAAAACAGATAAAATTTCACTTGCAATCAAAATTTTAGCGCGGCGCAAAGAAACCTGCAGAGATCTGTTATTTAGAAGGGGGAGAAAGACTCTTTACGCAAAGAATCCTGCAGAAAACTTTTTACAGAGAGATATATTACAGGTTACAGAGGGGAGAATGAGGATCAAACCCACAAAATTTAATGCGCTGACGTGGCACTAGGAGCGCTGAAACGCGGCAGATGGCCCCCCTATGCGGCGGAAGCGCGGCGTTCTGGTGGGATCGCGCTCTGGAAATTTTTTTCACTGTTCTGTAATTACAATTGCTCTCTGTTCCTATGCTCCAAATGTTTATTTGCCCTCTGTAAAATTCCTGATCCGTGATTCTTCGTTGTTCCTGCAAGATCCAAAAATATACACCCTTCAAACAGATCAAATTTGATAATTTTTATATTTTTTAATATTTTCAGATTTTTATAATTTTTCAATTTTATATCAACCCGAAAATTCACAAAAAGGAAAGATTACGCCGTCCCCGGTAACGGCGCCATTTGATTGGTAGAGATTTTACGATCAAAAATATAATTACCGCAATCAGGACGGCGTCGCTTCGCAGCTAGCCGGTGAGTACGGGTCGATCCACAGAGACGGGTAAATTCCTTTAGTGTGTTTTAACGAGTTGATTCTATTTGTCGTTTTGGGTTTTATAAAAATCTAGATCTAAAACTTAATTAATCTAATTTAAATTCTTGCTAGGGTTAGGCTTAGAGGAAGTTTTGGAGATTGATGTTTCCTCACCGCTTTCAATGCCGTATTTTAGATCCATTAGGTGTTATAGTAATTATCGATAAAGTGGATACGACTCTTTTGGGAAGATGTTTTCTTCCTCTAGATTCGTATCCTTCCTTTATCGTTAATTACCCTAACCCCCATGGAAAACGCGCGCAACCGGCCCTTTATACTGCGGTTCACCGTTACCTCGAAAGGTAGGGTGCCGCAGGGAGCGGTTGTGCGCGCATGCATGGAGTTCTTAATGGGTTAGGCATTGAAAGGGGTGAGAGATCTCATCTCTCAACCCTTTCCCTAAGGCTAACCCTAACAAGCGAGGAGACTACTCGCTCATTAGGGGATGAAATAACATTAAAAGAATAAAAGAAAAATACTTACTAATGGTGATGGCTCCCTCCAAGCGATAAAGAACAGATCTGAATGTCACGTCCAGAATTTCTAAATTTTATTTATTGAAAAGAGGCATACAATTTTTAGATCTAAAATTACAATTTATAGGAAAAAAGGAAACCTAGGGCTACAGACTCTCGCACATGCAAAATTACAGATTTGCCCACATAAAATCCTCACATCTGCACCGACGCGCCGCCTCAGAAAAACTCCACCGACACGTGTATTAGATGGCCGCGGATCCGCGGCATTGGTAGGCTTGGGCCGCGGATCCGCGGCCCTTTGGTGGTCTTGGGCTGCCAAAAGTTTGGGCTTGGTTCAGTGGCTCTGTGGGCTTCTGTTTCTTCACTTATTTTCTCTTTTGGGCTTCTGGTTTTCCTCCAGATGTTTTAGTGAACACTTGTAAGTATCTTTTGACCGTTTGCATTAACATTTTAGACCTTGCATTGTTCTTCATCTAGGCTAGACTAGGATCCGTCTAATAGTTGGTCAAAAATCCCTTTTTCTGTTGTTTTGTGTCTTTTTCACTGTACTTGCTCCAGAAACCTGTATCCTGTAATATGCAACAAACGTGCGTCAAGAGTACCTGTTTATTTATAAAAAGGATAAGAATAGGAGAATGATAAATGCAATATTATAGTCTGAACAAAGCCTTCAACCCAAATCATTGAAGTGAGCTATATGAATCCTTCTTTTTCATTCTGCTCTGTCAAGGGCCATCTCTTTTGTTAAATAATTGACATATCGTTCTTGATAGTCTCTATCCATATTTGTTTAGATCTACACATACCCCTAGTTACACCATGATCTATAATTTTGTCACGTCTTCTAACCGGATTATCGATTGGTTCCTGGAGCAGCAAAGGCAAAAGGGCAATTTACCTTCTACCGTTAGCATCATAAGTGTAGAAGGGAAAAGGGTGCAATTTTTGTACTTTATGGTATTTATACGCATGAAAAAATATAAAGTTATTAAAGCGCAACAACAAGCAAACATTTGAGGTGTCATACAAACAATTTACCTACAAGAAATAATGTGGCAAAATATACCTTATTTTGTGGAAGGTGAGGTAGCGTCAACCAAACAGGCGGTGGCCAAGTTAACCGATTTAACAAGGAATCTTTAGAATACAAAGTGATGAGGCTCATGAATGGGAACATCCCAAATTGCGACACGTGGGAAATGGCGTGTCATCAGCGCATACCCTCTAGACCCCTGAGAGCTACGACCGGGAATCAGGGTGACACATTACGAGTCTTCTTCGGGACCCTGTGACAAGGTGGTACCCGACCTTTCGGAAAAGCCTCCCTGGAGTACCCCCCATATGCGCTGAGGCAGCCGAGACTCCTCACTCGACCCCAAGCTATCTACCGTGCTGAGACTCCTCTGCCTCCCTGTCAAACCCGGGACACAGAGCCCAAGCGCCCCCGTGTCAAGCCCCGCTTCCCAGTGTACGGAGACAATAACGTGGCATGCCGCAACGTATTTACTAAGAAATAAATACGTTAAGCGTAAATAAGCAATATATGTAAAAATGTACAAGAATGGCAAGTGATATAAAATGAACAGAAACTTTTATTAACATTCATCTTTACAATACAACTGTTTTGAAAAGAAAAGTATATTGATATAAAGCAATGCCTAAACAGTGGCATACCGAATGAAAAGTAAGTACAAGGAAAGCTAGAAGTCCTGCTGCTCGGTGAACTGGTCCACGTCCTCCTGGCTAGGCTCGATCTCGAGAGAGTCCGGTCCTCCTGACTAACATTTCAAAGAAAGAAATAGACAGGAATGTCATCAGCGAACTAGCACTCTGTAAGTCCCAAAATAAAGAAAGGAACAAGAAATAAAGAAAGGAACAAGTAATGTGAAAAAGAAACTGGTAAGTTATACATGTATATACTTGTTATCTTAACGTAGTTGTTTGTAGCTTGGTACAGAAGGTATCAGTGTATACGAGAGAAGTCCAACTTACCCCATGGACTATGGTAACATGTAGTACAAGGCCCCGTTAAAACCCATTGAACAATGACACGAGAGTTCATGTAGGTGTCTTTTAGTGATCATCTCGTGCCACTTTTAATACATTCCGTACCAATCTACCCCGTTAACCCCGTGTAATGTTTTATATAGATTATAATTATCAGACTTGCGGAGACCATGGATACAAGTTGTTCAAGTAGTCAGGTTCAGGTTATAAGCTTGTAGACATGTCAAGTTATAACCATGGTTCGGTCAAGTCAAGTCTTGTATTCAGGTTTGATATTCAGGTTCAGGTTCAAGTATACATGTTAGAGTTTGGATTCATGTTTGAATTGTATTCTGGTTTGCGTTTGAATTCAAGTTTGATTTAGACTCGGACTTGAGTTAGACACTTATAAACTGATTTAGATCCTGAATTAGGTTCGGGAGTTATCGGTAACTGCTGCACATGGACGTCAGAATTTATATCTTTTTATAAGACAATTACTATTGATAACACCGTTAAGTTTTCTACCTTAAATATGCTAGCACTCACTTTCTCCGGCTCCCTGGGGCTCAAGAGAATTGATCCCGCTTAAACCTATATTTACTAAAGTCCTTAAATATATTTTTATGTAACTCGAGATGGTTTTATGAAAATTATTTTTAATATAGTTTCAAAATAATCTCGAGAAATTATTTATATTATTTAGGGTTTTCATGAATGTGAATTTTAAGAATTTGAGATATTTTAGTGATAATAGCTTAGCTTGGATAGTTCATGGTATTTTACTGTAAAATTTGACTTTTGTTGGTATCTTGATGGTATTTTGATGAAACTTATAATTCTTTCATTTGAAAAGTATAAGGTTATTATATTATGAAAATATATAGATTTTATAATATTTATATAATTATTAAAAGTTAAATTTTTATTTAAGTAGAAAAATTACGCTTTTCTTAAAAACCGTATTAAAACCCTTTCGAGACCGAATACTCCATGAGTAGGTCTGCATCTCGCTCTACTAGCCCAAGAATGTGCGATAATCTGCACCATCCAATAGCGGGTCCCCTAAAAAGGGTTGTAGAGACTTATTTGCAAAGGAATTTTAAAATACAATTCCAAAGAAAACCGTTTCTATAGTAAATGGTATTTTAATGAAATATATTGTATTTGCCACAAGAATACGTTCAAAGAGTAACGTGCCATGGAACCATGTGTGTTTGTGAGGGGTAGGTCATTACCCCGTGAAGTTTTCTAAAGGTATGTTTAAACAAAGGAATATAAGATGACATATCTAAAGCTCGTGGTATTTTAGTGTAAAAGTTAAATAAAAGTTATGTTTCATGATATTTTTGAGTGAAAGTTGGTTCTAAATATTAGTTTTATGTTAACAAGTAAGGCGTATAAATATGAATGAGCAATGTTTAAGAAAAAAGTGTAATTTCTAGGGTTTAGAATAAAATATCGGTATTAACTCCACTTACCGACATGTTTTGAAAAAAAGAACTTTTCAAGGAAGGAGAAGAGGAATTGAAAGGGACTTACTAGCTAGTTATCCTATGAAAAAGTAGAAGAGGGAGTGTTGAACTTCGTGGCGCCACGGGGTCGCCGGAACTTGCTTCTATCCTCGCCGGAAGTTGATTTCTTGCTAACTCCACTTGTACTCTTCTTGTACTTAGAAAACTTTAAGAATTTTAGCTATAATTTTCATAATGAGGAAGGGCTAGGGCATGGGATAGTATTTATAGTTTGGAATTAGGGTTTTAAAATTAAAAATATGAATTAAAATGCATTAAAAAGATGATAAATGGGGAATTGAGGGGTCTCTGTTTGATTGCAGAGTAATCAAACAGTGCAGGGGAGTTGGGGTTAGGGGAAGGGTCATGTGTGCAAAGCTCGGGGTTCATTGGGCTCGGGGAGCCCGTCGGTGCCGGCCAAATTGATGTTTCCGCCAGCCGATTGATGAGTGGGAGCCGTCGGATTGAAGCCACGTGTACATCTCTGTATTAATACCATTTTGCACATGTTTATTTTTTCAGACTTTTCATTTTTAAGTGCATTGCACGTGTAAACTTTTGGGCTTCCAAAAAGTTTAAAAGAAAAATCAGAAAAATATAATGTGTCTGATGAGATTCAAACACAGGGGCTACGTCACAACAGTGCAAGGCTTTACTAGTGAGCTACAATTTGTTTCTTACTGTTCTTAAACAAAATTAACTTATAAATTGTACTCAGGCTTGTAAACTCCTTTCTGTATATTAAAATGAAAAATTTTGTACAGTAAATTCAGAGTCGTTACACCCCGTAATGACTCCGCGTATCCCGCTAGAACGATATTCCCGCCGCTCCACATCCCGCATCCTACGCTGGCACGTTTTTCCGTTAACGAGCATATCTCACAATTAATGGGCATATCCCACAATTAACGCAAACGTGTCATAAGGGCGTAATAGATGGCGGGAACCTCGCGCCGGATCGCTCCCACACGACCGCTATATAAACCCCCTCTTCCAGACGATCCAGGTAAGTAAAATCGATTCCAATACGCCGCTACCCTGCCTTTATACCTCGGTACTTCCTTGATCGTTGGAGGTCTTACGGCGGTCACCCACCCCGAGACTTTCTTTGCAGGTAGCTCTCTATCAACAGCAACCAATTGAGATCCACACGTCCAATTTTCACTCCCAATGTCAACCGTTCGAGAATGCTTGCAGCAATATCAACGGAGGACAACTACCGAGGGAGATTTTGACCTCCATCAGTTGGCACCGCCTATGGGAAGCGAAAGACTTTTCCACCACAAAATGTTGATCCCCCCTTCGTTCCAATGGCAAGTGACGACCGCGATGATTCCAGCACGAGCCGCCCCGCCCCCATAAAGGAGGCGGGAGCGGTCCTACTCCCCTTTCTAACGTCATCAACACCTTATCCACCGTTACGCCCCGCTTCCCGGTGTACGGTAAGGAGACACGATGGGTAACGCAACATATTTACTCAGAAGTAAACACGCTAAGCGTATTTAAGCAATATAAAGTAAAATGTACACAAGAGACATGAATATAAATGAACATCAAATTTTATTTATTTAACAATTCTTTACAAGTACAACTGGAAATGTAAATACGGGAATAGAAAGCAATACCTAAACAATAGCATAACTGAAATGAAAAGTATATACAAGTGCCTACAGCTCTGGGTCGATGGCAAACTGCTCCAAGTCCTCAGTACTGGGCTCGATGTCTAGTGAGTCAGATCAACCCAAAAACATTCTAAAGAAAGAAGAAAAGAATGTCGTCAGCGAACAATCGCTCGGTAAGTCCTAAAGAAAGAGAGAAGTAGAATAGACAGAAAAGAGAATATAACTGTATAATGTTATCTTTTATTCTGTTAACGCAGTTGTTTGTAGCTTGGTACAGAATATGCCAGTGTATACGAGAGGAGTCCCACTATTCTGGAGACTAAGGTATACAGAGCACAAGGAACCGTTAAGCCATGGTACAACAGCAATGGATATTCAGGTTAGGTGTATTAAAGTGACCATCTCGTGCCACTTCTAACACATTCCGTACCAGTCTACTCCTTTAAAACCCCGTAATGTCTTTTGTATTGATTGTATTGTTTTGTTATATAGATGGATGACTTGCCGAAACCATGATATCATGTAAACGGAATGGATATAAATGGATAGTCATGTAATCAGAGTATATCCATGGTTCGGTTCGGTCGATATAGATTGAATTCTGGTATAAATGGATTCATGTTGTATGGTAGTTATACTTGAATTGAATTCAAGTCAGATTGATTTCATATTAGATTGAGACTCTGTCTGAGTTAGACTGATATAAAAGAAATTGAAGTCCTGAATTAGTTTTGATATTATCGGTAACTGCTGCATATGGACGGTAGGATTTGTGTCTTTTTCCAATACAATTACCATGTTGATAACACCGTTGTTAGGTTGTCTACCTTAGATAGGCAAGCACCCATATTCTCCAGCTCTCTGAGACTCAAGAGAACTGGTCCCGCTTTAACCTATGTTTACTAGGGTCCTTATTGTAAATTAATATAACTTGAGGGTGTTTTAGGAAAATATAGTTTTGATATATTTTCAAAATACACCTCAAGTATTTAATTATAATCTTTAAGGTTTTCATAATTGTAATTTTTGTAAAGTAAAATATTCTAGTGAATATAACATAGTTTTCATTGTATATGGTATTTTAGTGTAATCTTTGAATGGTATTGAATTGTAAAGGTAGTTTCATGAAATTTGTGATTCTTTTGATTTAGAAAACATGGAATAAATATATAATATATTTAAATTAGATATTTTGATAATATTTATATATCTAATATTTATAAAAAATAGAATTTATTTATTAAATAGAAATCACATTTTTCTTAAAAATTGCATTAAAAATTCCATCGAGATCGAATGCTCTTTGCGAAGGTCTGCATCTCGCTCTACTAGGCCCGAGGACGTGCGATAACCCACACCATCCCGATCAGGGTTCCCCAAAATGGGTTGTAGAGGCGTATTTGCAAGGAATTAAGTAATACATTTTTAAAGAAAACGGTTTTTGAATGTTTATGGTATTTAAATATAAACTTGTATTTTCCCATAAACTAATGTCCCAAGTGTTATTGTGCTATATCAAAAATATGTGTTGTGATGAGGTAGGTCATTACATCGTGAGTTTTCTAAAGGTAATACAAGAGAATATGTTGAATTGTGTTGAAAGTAAAGTATATGGTATTTAACCGCAAAAGTGCGATAAAAGTTGCATAATAGATTTTTTTGAGATAAAACTTGTTCTAATGTGTTTTTTAATGATTACTAAACAATCTATTAAAAATTTGGAGGTTTGTTATTAAGAAAAAATTAGATTTTTAAAGAAAAGAGAATCGAAAGCCGGAATAACTCCACTTCCGAAGAGTTTTGAAAAGGAGAAGTTTTAGAATAGCAAAAGAGGGGGAAAGAGGGGAATTACTGATTGTAATTAGAGACATGAGGTAGGGGGAGAGCTTGGGGTCGTTGGGGAGTCGTTTTGTCACCGGATTCTTCCTGAAACTTCGCCTCTTGCTAACTCCACCTGTATAATTTTGGACTTGAAAATTTTAGAGAGTTTTTGTAATTGAATTTTGAATGAGGAGGGGTGAAATTTAGTATGATATTTATAGGGAAAATTAGGGTTTAGGATAATGAAGAATAGAATTAAAATGTGCATTAAAATGTGGATAAACGACCATTTTTAAATTTCTGGAAATGTGCAGAGAAATCAAACAGTATGGGGGTAGTGGGGTAGGCCAAGGGGTTCTGGAGTTAAAAATTGGAGGCATCCCCTACGGACATGACCGGCGGTGCCGGCCTTGGGATGAATCTCACCGGCCCAATTCTGGTGGTGGATGGTGGGATCTTGGCCACGTGTCCCTGTCGCTTGGTATAACTCAGTGCACGTGTTTGATTACTTTGTGAATTTTCATTTTGCGTGTAGTGCACGTGTAAACCTTTGGGTTTCTAAAAGATTAATAGAAAAATCAATTAAAAATATAAGTGGCTGGAGGATTTGAACACAGGAGCTATGTCACAGCAGTGCAAGGCTTTACCAATGAGCTACAAGTGTTTTCTTGCTGTTCAAAAACAAATCAAATACTTATAGTGTACACAGGATTGCAAATACTCCATTTGTACATTAGCATTTAATCATATTTTCTGTACACTGAAACAGAGTTGCTACATTCTACCCTCCTTACAAAAATTTCGTCTTAGAAATTTACAATTATTTTAAGGACTAGTTTACAAACAAATGAGGGTATCTTGCACGCATATCGTCCTTATGTTCCCATGTTGATTCTCCTGGTGAGTCTTTTCTCCACATCACTCGAACCAAGTTTACTTCCTTGTTTCGAAGTGACTTTACCTTTCTGTCCAGGATTTCAACAAGTTGTTACTCACAGGATAATTCTGGTTGTATAGTAAGCTCGGAATGATCAAGAATATGGCTGGGGTCACTCACATACTTTCTGAGTTATGATATGTGGAACATATTGTGCACTCCTTCCAATGAAGGTGGAAGTGCCAAAGATAAGCCACTTCTCCGACTCGTTCGAGTATGTCGAACGGTCCAATATATCTTGGACTGAGCTTACTCCGTCTTCCAAAACGAATTGATCCACGGTTTGGAGATATCTTCAAAAAGACATGATCTCCCGGTTGGAACTCCAAGTGACGGCGCTTTGCATCAGCCCAGTACTTCTGTCGATCTTGGGCTATGCGTATTCTTTCCCTGATAGTGCAAACTACATCGACTGTTGCTACTATCATCTCAGGTCCAAGGAGTTCTCTATCTCCTATATCGTCCTAACTTAATGGCGATCGACACTTCCTTCCATATAGAGCTGCAAATGGTGCCATTCCTATACTTGCTTGGTAGCTTTTGTTGTATGAAAACTCCACAAGATGTAGGTGATCTTCCCACGATCTTTCGAAGTCTAGCATACACGCTCTTAGTATATCCTCAAGTATCTGAATAGTTCGCTCAGATTGTCCATCTATTTGTGGATGGTAAGTTGTCGCGCCCCGCTTCCCAGAGTGCGCTAAGATCGCCGTGCTGAAGTTCAAACTTGTTCCCAAGCTAGCTTGCAGACTCTGCCAAAATTGTGATCGGAATCTGATGTCACGATCGGAAACAATGCAAACCGGTACTCCATGTAATCTCACGATTTCCTGCATGAGTTCATAGGTATCAGAGGTAGTACATATTGAAAAATTTAAATCTTACTTAGATTCTTACCTCCATGTACTTCTTTACTAGTGTCTCAGTAGATTGACCAACTCGAAATGGGATGAAGTGAACCGAATTGTAAGTCGATCCATAATAATCCATACCGCATCGTTACTTTTCGTGCTGCGGGGGAGTGCAGTCATGAAATCCATAGTGATGTGTTGCCACTTCCATTCTGGGATAGGTAACGGTTGAAATAAACCAGCTGTCCTGTGATGTTTAGCCTTTACTTGCTGACACACCAAGCATTAAGCGACGCTTTTGGCTACTTCACGCTTTATTCCATGCCACCCGTAATTTTGACGCATATCTTTGTACATCTTTGTGTCTCCAGGATGTACTGAATAAGGAGAGCTGTGGGCTTCTTTCATCAACTCTTCTCGTACAGAACCTTTTGGTACACACAACTACTGCCGTATCTCAAAGATCCGTCTTCATGGATGATGAAGTCTATTCGAAGTCCGCTTTCTACTTGTTCTCTGATCTTTTGCAACTTAGCACACTTAATTGAGTTGCTTTGATCTGATTAACAATGGTATATTGAACTTATAAGTTCAGCAAACTTGAAGTGTTACTTGGCATGACCATTTCAATCTCCATCTGATGTAAATCTTGTTGAAGCTTCCACTGTGCGGTGAGATTCAATACTAATGGTTGGCGACTAAATGCATCAGGCACTACATTCACCTTCCCTGAATGATATTGTAGGTTGATGTCGAAGTCTGTTATAAGTTCTAACCATCTTCTCTGCCGCATATTCAACTCACACATATTCTAGATTCTTGTGATCTGTATATATGTCTACTCATTCACCAAGAAGATAATGACGCCAAATCTTGAGTGCAAAGATTACGGCCACCAACTCCAAATCATACGTCAGATAGTTGCGCTTATGAATCTTCAGCTGTCTTGATGCATAAGCTACGACTTTACCGTGCTGATATAGAACACATCATAATCCCTTACCGGATGCATTGCAATGCACTTCAAAACCTACAGATTAGTCCGGTATAACGAGAATAGGTGCTGATGTCAATATTGACTTGAGTTCTACGAAAGCTCATTTGCATGCTTCTGACCACACGAATTCTTCATCTTTACGTGTGAGCTTGGTTAGGGATGTTGCAATCTTCGAAAATCCTTCAATAAACCTTCTGTAATATCCTGCTAAACCCAAAAAATTTCGAATGTCCTTCACCGACTTCGGTGTCGGCCATTCGCTTACTGCTGATACTTTAGCGGATCTACAGAGATTCCATCGCCTGATACAATATGTCCGAGAAAACCGACTTGATCTAGCCTAAACTCGCACTTGTTGTACTTGGCATAGAGTTTATGCCGTCGTAAAGTCTCCAGGACAATTCGTAGGTGGTCGGCATGTTCTTTCCGACTCTTAGAATACACCAGGATGTCGTCGATAAAGATGACAACAAACTTGTCTAGGTATTCTCGGAAAACTTGATTCATTAGGTTCATAAATATAGCTGGTGCATTGGTCACTCCAAATGGCATCACAAGAAATTCGTAATGTACATAGCGAGTTCTGAAATCCTTTTTATGGATATCAGATTCTTTGACCTTCACCTGATGATAACCCGAACGAAGATCTAAGTTGGAGAAAACGCAAGACCCACTTAGCTGACCGAACAGGTCGTCGATGTGCGGAAGTGGATACTTGTTCTTTATAGTTACTTCGTTCAGAGCTCTATAATCAATGCACATTTGATATAAACCTTCCTTTTTCTTCACAAGTAGAACTGGTGATCCTCAACTTGAAGTGCTGGGACGAATCCATCCTTTCTTCAATAATTCGTCCAACTGAGTACGAACCTCCTTCAAACCTTCAGAGCTTAACCGATACGGTGCTTTGATCATCGGTTGTGCTCCAGGTACTAAATGAATGCAGAATTCAAGATCTCGATCGGGAGGCAAACCTGATATGTCTTCAGGAAATACATTGTCGAACACTCGAACTATCTCTAGCTTCGATCCTTCCTCCGTTCGAAGTGCTGCAATCACTGCCTTCTTCGGTTTTGCCTTGTATGTTCTTATCTCCAGGGTACGGTCTCCACTTTTGAAATAAAAGACCAGATGGTCTGGAATCTCGAATACTACCCTCCTTTGATGACAGTCTATGGTAGCGTAAAAAGTTCCGAGCCAATCCATACCCAAAACGACATCAAAATTTGGTATGTCCAGCACCTTGAAGTCAGCATAGAATTCTCTGCTGCAGACGAACACTAGACACTGGTAGTATCCCATTATTATCTTTAGAATGTTGTTCCCTGAACTGACATTCCAGCTGGATACGAGAGATTTGACTGGAATCGCATGAGTTCGGACAAACTATTACGACATAAAGCAATATGATACTCCAGTATCGAAGAGTGCTAGTGCAGGAAGTGGGGCTACTAAGATTGTACCTAAGTTATGTGGGATAGGTTTTAGGTATAGAAAAAAATATGGATATAACAAGTATTGAACAGATTTGAAAGATTGAAAGGTTACCGATAATGACTTGGCCAGTGGCTTCAGCTTCTTCCACAGTCATTGTAAAAGCATGTCGCCTCGGTACATTCCTCCTTGCTGGAGAAGCATTCCTCTGTCCGTTCCGTTGTCCTTAAGGCAACCTCCTTTGAGCTTGATGGAACTGACGAGGAAGAGGTGCAGACGGTCCATAAGGAGGTGGAGCTGGGAGAGCTAGTTGTGGAGCAGGTGCCTGGATGGCTGGTCGCTGCGGGTAGGTGATTGCTGGTCTAGGTGCAGCATTTGGATTGAGTCTTCAAGGATAAGACCCAATATCATGTGTGGATGAACCACAGACAAAAAAAAGTGATTTGCACGCCGGTAGTCCTTTACTAGGTGTCCATCCCTCCTGCAGTAGGTGCAAAAGGCTGTGCTGGACCGGTTGATTGGTACTCCCGGTCTCCTGGGCACAAAAGATGGCCTTGAAGAGGCACATCTTACCATCAGAGTGGCAGGGCGCTTCATCCCGGCAGATTGGGGTCTACCCTACATCTTCACCACTGCCTCATATCGACGAGCAGCTTTCAGGGCATGTTCGTGGGTTAGGAAATCCCCTGTAGCTAAGGCAGCTTGGATCTCTGGATCTAACCCTTGCTGAAATCGTTTGGACCTGATCTCAGCAGTCGGTATCAAGTGTGCCGTGAACCTGTTAAGGTCTTGTGTTAGCTGCGTAGTATGCGATATTAGAAAATCAAATATGGAGACATATCTTACCTACTGAGCATGGTAAACCCAGCATCATACTCATCCACTGATTTGGTCTACATCGAACCATGTTGTAGGTAGATGAATTGCTGCTCCATGTCAAAACGGACAGTCTCTAAAAAATACTTTGCGTCAAACATGTCGCAAAAGGTTTTCCATTCGATCGGCTGGTCAAGACGGCTTTCTTCTGCCTTCTACCAAACTCGGGCATTGTCGGTGAGTTACAGCTTCGCAAGTCGTACCCAAGCGATCTATAGCACTTGTGCTGCTGCTAGATCGTCCTCAGTGCTCTGAGCCCATTCTTCAGTTTCCAGAGGGCTCTCTTTCCCCAAAAATTGCTTTGGGTTCAATGCCCGGAATTGCTTTACTCCGGGCGCTTCCGCTTCTGGACTGTTCAGTAATATAGCAGTCTGCTGCTGCTCTCCTTCCAGGATGCTTCGGATTGCCTCAAGTAGTATCGTCTGCTCATTGATCGAAGCAGCAACAGTAGGCGTAAGTGGTAGAGGTGGTGGTGTATTGTTGAACTTGGTGCTGGTATTGTTTGGAGAATCCATAACCTTGAAATAAAATAGGGTTAGGATAGATTCAAAGTATATGAAATTGGAAGATTTAAGGAATATGAAGTGTAAAGAATGTTTTTAGTTGCTGATTCTTGTGTTATATTCCTTAGGACTTCATGCAGAATTGACCTGCATATCCATGCAGAACATACCTGCATGTCCATGAAGAACAGACCAGCATGGGCCGTCAACAAAACCTGTCACGCCCCACTTCCCGGTGTACGGTAAGGAGACGTAATGGGTCACGCGACGTATTTACTCAGAAGTAAACACGCTAAGCATATCTAAGCAATATAAAGTAAAATGTACATAAGAGACATGAATATAAATGAACATCAACTTTTATTTATTTAATAATTCTTTACAAGTACAACTGGGAATGTAAATACAAGAATAGAAAGCAATGCCTAAACAATGGCATAACTGAAATGAAAATTATATACAAGTGTCTACAGCTCTGGGTCGATGGCAAACTGCTCCAAGTCCTCAGTACTGGGCTCGATGTCTAGCGAGTCGGATCCACCTGAAAACATTCCAAAGAAAGAAGAAAAGGAATGTCGTCAGCGAATAATCGCTCAGAAAGTCCCAAAGAAAGAGAGAAGTAGAATAGACAGAAAAGAGAATATAACTGTATAATGTTATCTTTTGTTCTGTTAATGCAGTTGTTTGTAGCTTGGTACAGAATATGCCAGAGTATACGAGAATAGTCCCTCTATTCCGGAGACTAAGGTATACGGAGCACAAGGAACCGTTAAGTCACGGTACGACAGTAATGGATATTCAGGTTAGGTGTATTAAAGTGACCGTCTCGTGCCACTTCTAACACATTCCGTACCAGTATACCCCTTTAAAACCCCTTAATGTCTTTTGTATTGATTGTATTGTTTTGTTATATAGATGGATGACTTGCCGAAACCATGATATCATGTAAAAAGAATGGATATAAATGAATAGTCATGTAATCAGAGTATATCCATGATTCGGTTCGGTCGATATAGATTGAATTCTGGTATAAATGGATTCATGTTGTATGGTAGTTATACTTGAATTGAATTCAAGTCAGATTGATTTCATATTAGATTGAGACTCTGTCTGAGTCAGACTGATATAAAAGAAATTGAAGTCCTGAATTAGTTTTGATGTTATCTGTAACTACTGCACATGGACGGCATGATTTGTGTATTTTTCCATGACAATTACCGTGTTGATAACACCGTTATTTGGTTGTCTACCTTAGATAGGCAAGCACCCATATTCTTCGGCTCCCTGAGGCTCAAGAGAACTGGTCCCGCTTTAACCTATATTTACTAGGGCCCTTATTGTAAATTAATATAACTTGTAGGGGTTTTATGAAAAAATAGTTTTGATATATTTTCAAAATACACCTCAAGTATTTAATTATCATCTTTAGGGTTTTCATAATTGAAATTTTTGTAAACTGAAATATTCTAGTGAATATAATCTAGTTTTCATTGTATATGGTATTTTAGTGTAATTTTGGAATGGTATTGAATTGTAAATGTACTTTCATGAAATTTGTGATTCTTTTGATTTAGAAAACATGGAATATATATAATATATTTAAAGTAGATGTTTTGATAATATTTATATATCTAATATTTATAAAAAAAGAATTTATTTATTAAATTGAAATCACATTTTTCTTAAAAATTGCATTAAAAATTCCATCGAGATCGAATGCTCCTTGTGGAGATCTGCATCTCACTCTACTAGGTCCGAGGACATGCAATAACCCACACCATCCCGATCGGGGTTCCCCAAAATGGGTTGTAAGGAATTAAGTAATACATTTTTAAAGAAAATGGTTTTTGAATATTTATGGTATTTAAATGTAAACTCGTATTTTCCCATAAATTAATGTCCCAAGAGTTATCGTGCTATGTCAAAAATGTGTGTTGTGATGAGATAGGCCATTATCTCGTGAGTTTTCTAAAGGTAATACTAGAGAACATGTTGAATTGTTGAAAGTAATGTATATGGTATTTAACAGTAAAAGTGCGATAAAAGTTGCATAATAGATTTTTTTGAGATGAAACTTGTTCTAATGTGTTTGTTAATAATTACTAAACAATCTATTAAAAATTTGTAGGTTTGTTATTCAGAAAAAATTAGATTTTTAAAGAAAAGAGAATCGGAAGCCGGAATAACTTCGCTTCCGACGAGTTTTGAGAAGGAAAAGTTTTAGAATAGCAAAAGAGGAGGGGAGAGGGGACATACTGATTGTAATTAGAGAGAAGAGGTAGGGGAGAGTTTGGGGTCGTCAGGGATTCGTTTCGTCGCCGAATTCTTCCCGATACTTCGCCTCTTCCTTACTCCACTTGTATAACTTTGTACTTGAAAATTTTAGAGAGTTTTTGTAATGTAATTCTGAATGAGGAAGGGTGAAATGTAGTGTGGTATTTATAGGAAAAATTATGGTTTAGGATAATGAAGAATATAATTAAAACGTGCATTAAAATGTGGATAAATGCCCATTTATAATTCTCTGAAAATGTGCAGAGAAATCAAATAATATGAGGGTAGTGGGGTAGGCCAAGGTGTTCTTGGGTTAAAAATTAGAGGCATCCCCTACGGACATGACCGGCGGTGCCGGCCTTGGGATGAATCTTGCCGGCCCAAGTCCGGTGCTGGATGGTAGGATCTTGGCCATATGTCCTTATCGCTTGGTATAACTCAGTGCACGTATTTGATTACTTTGTGACTTTTCATTTTACGTGTAGTACACATGTAAACCTTTGGGCTTCTAAAAGATTAAAAGAAAAATCAATTAAAAATATATGTGGCAGGGGGATTGAACACAAGGGCTATGTCACAGCGGTGCAAGGCTTTACCAATGAACTACATGTTCTTTCTTGTTGTTTAAAACCAAATCAAATACTTATAGTGTACACATGATTGCAAATACTCCATTTTTATATTAACTTTTTATCAAATTTTCTGTACACTGCAACAGAGTTGTTACATCCACTAGGATTGGTAGGCTCACGGCGATGGTGGACGCGCTCGCCCGCGTTCAAGCGGCTGGCCACGCCCACCAAACCGTAGTTCCCTTTCCCCGGGATGGGGACGTACGCATGCTGGCGGGAACACGCACTCAGGTCCTTGACCTTAATAGCACTCACCCTGATGTTAATGAACGCCAGTGAGCCGATTCCGGCAAGTACAACCTACTTGCGGGGAATGACTCAATGACCCGATGGACGCCGGACAGTTTAACGCCTCAATCTCAGGGGAGACCAGGCCGTCGTTCCGCCGCCCGCCGCGTGCTCTCACCCCCCGAGGAGGTGTCGATCAGTTCGCCTGCTTCCAGGCACGACCGATGCCCCCACTCCCATCTAGGCCGCGCAAATGGCGAACATCGGGACTACTCACGAAGGGCCTCGCCCGAGGATTTAAGAAATGTGATAGAGCGAAACCGAAGCCGCGTTGCTGCGCAAATCCGGACAGAGATAGTTGGCGCTCCGACTATGGAGAATCCTCGGTATACCACCAACGGATTGAGGCCCTCAAAAAGAAGATTGAGGACATATGACAGGACGACCACACGGCTGGTGAAGGAGCAAACTACTCCTCTGATTCACTCATAAGACCGTTTACTGAGCGACTCCTAGCCGAACATGTCTCGTCCAGGAACAAACAGCCCAAAGTGCCTCTTTTTGACGGAAAGTCCGACCCGAAAGACCACTTGAACGTGTTCACGGCCGCTATGATCTTCCAAGACAACTCGGATGCGGCTCAATGCAGGGCCTTCCCCACCACCCTCATCCGAGCTGGTCAGGATTGGTTTTGAGGGCTTGCGCCGTGCTCCATCTTGACCTTTGACGGGCTGGTTACCCAATTTCTCGGTCATTTCGTCGGTAACCGATGACAGAAAAGGACGATTGACTACCTGTTCACCGTCAAGAGCGGAGACAAGGAATCATTCAAGGGGTATGTCACCCGCTTCTACAACGCCTTCCTGGAGGTTCCCGAGCACCGCAACGAAACGGTTATCACTACGCTGAGGTTGAGTCTTAGGCACAAAGAGTGGCTCCGCTCTTTTGCATTGGCGCAACTTAAGACCATGGCTGAAGTTAAAGCATGAACTGAGTGAGAAATCCAACTCGATTCGGAGGTGAACTCCAACCTCCCAGAGTCGACCAAACAAACCAGAAAAAACGGGACAAGGAAGAGAAAAAGAAAGTTAATTGCGCGAAACCTTATTCCCCAAGGTTCCAGGAGTACACTTCTCTGAACATTTCCCAAACCGAGCTGTTAGAGGAGGCTAAAGGCGAGAGGTTCTTTAAGCTCCCACCAGCTACCCAGAGGATGGGCAAGTGGCTCTGCGGACCGTACTACGCCTATCACCGGTCCCAGGGTCACCTGACCGAGAGCTGCAAGCAACTCCGTGACTACATCGAGATATTGATCCGCTCCGGCCACCTGGCGAAATACCTACGAAACAAGAAACAAACGGAGCGGGAGCAAAAAGACCAAACCCCACTTGGGGAGTTAACAATCGGGCAAATTACGGTCATTTTAACAAATCCAACTCTGGAAAGTAGAAGGGACCACCACCTCCTGCCAGTCGGGGGCATAAGTGATCCACTCCATAAGAAATGCAAGAAGGATGACCCGATCGTCTTCACCGACGAAGACCTTCATGGCATATCACTTCCTCCGAATGACCCTCTTATGATAATAGCCCGAGTTCACCGTTACGAGGTCCAGAGAATATTGATCAATTTAGGGAGCTTAGCGGATATCCTGTTCTACGACTGTTTCCAGCGTATGGGATTGGATTCATCCGACCTTCAGCCGACCTCCCACATTCTCTCAGGGTTCACCAACCATTCCATTATAGCCGAGGGAACAGTCACCCTCCTCCTCAACATTAGGGAAGCTGGCAAGACGCGCACCGTACCGGTGAACTTTCTCGTTGCTAAGGTTCCATCATCCTATAACATTCTCCTAGGATTCCCTATCTTAAACGCCCTCCGGGCTCAGATCTCAACTTATCACTTTGCGCTCAAATTCCTTTTAGATAATGGGGGAATAGACCGAGCTTATGGGGACCAACAAACCGCCAAGATCTGCCTCACCTCAACGTCCTCCGTCGGAGAGCAAGGCGATGATACTGAAGACGCACATGATCCTCAAGGGTCCTTAGATACCCGCTACGACCGAAAGGAAGTTCGAGGTGCCCTGGTGGAAGTGTTAGCGGAAGTTCCCCTCATAGAGGGAGTCGACGGGCAGACGGTCTGGATCGGCTCTCTCTTGACAGGGGACATCCGCGAAGGCCTGATCTGGTTCCTCCGAGACAACTCGGATGTATTTGCTTGGACGCCAGCGGACATGTCCAGGATCAACCCCGAGATTATTTCCCACAAGCTCGGGGTCGACCCGAAAGCCAGGCTGATCCAACAAAAGAAGAGAAGTTTTGTGCCGATTAAACAGAAGGTGATAGAGGACAAGGTGGATCGGTTGCTCGCTGCCAACTTCATCATAAACCTGGACTACTCGGATTGGCTAGCGAACGTGGTCATGGTCAAGAAGGCAAATGGAAAATGGCGCATGTGCGTCGATTTCACTGACTGGAACAAGGCTTGTCCCAAAGACAACTACCCACTTCCCCGGATAGACCAACTAGTGGACAGCTTGGCCGGCCACGAACTGCTAAGCTTCATGGACGCCATCTTCGAATATAATCAGATTCGAATGAATCCAACCGATGAAGAGCTGACAGCCTTCACAACGGATCGGGGGGTATACTGCTACAGGGTAATGCCCTTCAGACTCAAGAATGCTCGAGCCATGTACCAACGACTGGTCAACAAACTGTTCAAGACACAGATCGGGAAAAACATGGAAGTCTACGTCGACGACATGCTTGTAAAATTGGCCTCGTCAGCCGAACATGTTGCGGACCTCAGCGAAGTGTTCGATGTCCTGCGAAAATACAAGATGAAGCTGAATCCAGCTAAATGCGTGTTCAGCGTCACAAGCGGGAAATTCCTCGGCTTCATGGTTACCCATCAAGGAATCGAGGCAAACCCAGAGAAAATCAACGCCGTCCTTAACATGACAACGCCCAAAAGCAATACTGATATCATGCGACTCACCGGGAAGGTGGCTGCATTGAGTCGCTTTATGTCCAGAGCCGGGGGAAATGTCTCCCTTTCTTTAGAGCCCTCAGAAAAATTCCTAGGTTTGAATGGACCAAGAAATGCTAAAATGCTTCGGAACAACTCAACCCCCACCTGGAGACCCCGCCACTTCTCACCAGGCCGGTCGAAGGCGATGAACTATTGCTGTACTTAGCTATCTCCGACCAAACATAGGCTCTGTGCTCGTCAGGGAATTCGAAGGGACGCAGAAGCCGGTCTATTACGTGAGCTATATTTTCAAGGACGCGGAAACCAGATTCCCGGCTATAGAAAAAATAGTCCTGGCACTCGTCGTCGCTTCCAGGAAGTTACGAAACTATTTCCAGACACACACAATCCTTGTCCTCACTAAAAGACCTCTAAGGAATATCCTCGCCTCCCCCGAATCGTCAGACCGCCTAAAGAAATGGAGATGGGAACTGTCCCAATTCGACATCAAATACCGAACCAGACAGGCCATCAAAGCCCAAGCCCCGGCTGATTTCATTGTCGAATGCACCATCCCCATAAGGGAAGTAACGACTGCTCAAAGCCCTGACTCACGGCCCTCGGTCGAGGAAGTACCCAGCCCAATCACGGACTGGGTGCTCTATGTAGACGGATCCTCTACAGAAGAAGGAAGTGGGGCAGACCCGATCATCCGAGGCCCAAATGACGCAGAAATAGAGTACTCCTTAAAGCTTGGTTTTAAGGCATCAAACAATGCTGCGGAATATGAAGCCTTATCGGTAGGACTATGAATCGCCTCCGGAGTGGGGCTGAAGACCATCCGAATATGAAACGACTCAACGCTAGTTGCCGGCCAAGTAATCGGTCATTTCGAAGCCCGAGAACCACTCATGATAAAATACCTGATGGAGGTAAAAAGGCTTCGGAGGAATTTCGAAAGTGGAGAAAATTCCCAGAAATTTGAACACCGAGGCTGATGCTCTGAGCAAACTCGCCTCCTCCTATTCGTCCAATCACAAGAGAAATATCCTCTTTGAAGTCCTACCTCGGCCCAGCATCGAAGATGGGGAGGCAATGCTCCAAATCTACACGACTCAAGAAGATATTCCGGATTGGAGAAAGCCCATCGTAGAATATCTGAAAGAAGGGATTCTTCCAAAGGACCGAGCCGAGGCCCGTTGGCTTCGGGCCAAAGCTCTTCATTTCGTATGGAGCAAAGGAAGCCTATACAAAAGGTCATACACTCAACCTCTACTGTGGTGTGTCTATCCCCATGAAGCAGACTACGTCCTCAGGGAGATACACGAAGGGGTCGGAAGGGCGCATCAAGAGGCCCGCAACCTGGTCCAAAAGACCCTGTTCCAGGGGTACTATTGGCCGGGAATACATCAAGATGCCAAGAAACTAGTTAGATGATGCAAAAACTGTCAACTCTTCGGCAGCATTCCTCGCCTCCCCGCCACCAAACTAACGCCGCTAAATTCCTCTTGGCCATTTGCACAGTGGGGAATGGACATGGTAGGTCAGCTCTCCACCGGTACGGGTGGACACAAGTACATTCTTGTTACGATAGACTACTGCACAAAGTGGATAGAGGCCATGCCCATCAGGAAACAAAATGCCACCTCTACGATAAAGTTCCTACAGAACAATATAATCTCCCGATTCAGAATCCCGAGGTGCATCATCACTGACCACGGGACCAACTTCGAGAATGACAAAGTCAAGGAGTTTTGCAGCGACTACCACATATTGATGAAGTTCGCCGCAGTAGCTCACCCCCAATGCAACGGGCATGCTAAAGCAGCAAACCGAAGCGTCATTCACGGGCTCCGGGCTCGCCTGGAAGGGAGGCAAGGAAGCTGGGTCGAGGAACTGCCTCATGTGCTCTGGGCACTGCGGACATCAAGGAAAACGCCAACAGGAGAAACCCCGTTCAGTCTCTGTTACAGTACCGAAGTAATGGTCCCCGCAGAAATTGGATTGCCCAGTTATAAGGTCGAACACTTTGACGATGAAGCTAATACCTTGGCACTATGAAGCAACTTGGACATCTTGTTAGAAAAATGAGATCGAGCATAAATTAGAGCAGACGCCTATCAGCAGCAAACCGTCCGCTACTACAATGCCCGAGTTAAGCATCGAACTTTCAAGACAGGAGACCTGGTCTTGTAGAGAAATGAGTTCGTAGACCATGAGAGGCTACATAAGTTCTCTCCAAAGTGGGACGGACCGTTTCTCGTAACGGAAGTATTGCCCGGTGGAGCCTACTGCCTCCAGGATTCCGGAGGGCGTAATTTTCCCCGGCCATATAACGCCGAAAAGTTTAAGTTGTATGGATAAACATGTACTCTCTATTGAATAATGCAATTCCTTTCCGCATTAGCTAAGTTTTCCAAACTAAGTCCTCATAAAATAGACTTCGGCACCACCCCGGGGATCGAGCCCTTCATTATTTTCCTTGGCCCCGAACTTAGGGTCGGAGGAGGCACAAGTCAAAAAAAAGAGTATGGAAAGGAAGGAAGAAACAATACACCACGACCTCAACCAAAGACAAATTTATTTATTCAGAGGTGTTATGGACTCCCCAGCCTTACAACTATTACAGCAAAGGATGAAGAGGATTAAGATAACATTGATGATGATACTCGGAAGAAAGCTCTTCCAGCCGAGCACAGGCAGCCTCCGCCCGCTCCTTCTGACGGTACCCGTGGACCCTAGAAGCCACGGATCTGTCTGGGTTCTCATCCGCCGAGCAAGATGCAACGACCAAAGTTTGCTGGAAATACTCAAGAAGAAGGTCCACCGAGCAGTCCCGCCTGCTCTTCGAGATCAGACCAAACTCATGGAACGTATACATTTTATCAAACGCCTCGTCCATTAACTGTGTAGATAGGGTATTGTACAGACATAGGGAAGACCTCCATATCGCGTAGATTAGCACTTGAAGGAGAGGAGACCGTCAGGGAAGTAGGTGCCTACAGTGGCCCTCCAAGCGGCCTATCACCGCATCGTAAGTCTCTTCGGAACGATTGAGATTATAAAAATACACATCATCACGAGATACGATCTCCCTGATGGTGTATACGCGGCCGGTCATCTTCGAGAAACACACAACTAGGAAGAAGCCAATATAAGAATTCAAAGGTGAGACCATACCATCGATATTTATAGTCTCAACAAAAATCTTCCAACGGCCGAGATCTACTCGCGGAACAACGCAATCACGGAATATCGCACCTTCCCGATAAGGAACGACCACGTGTCATCCGTGACGGTCACCATTCCCCCTATACAAGTCAAGGAAGGTTGAACGACGTTCAAAAGAATAACTGTCGAATCCAAAGCCCCTAACAAGAGGTATCCGAGTAGCTTCATGCTCGGTTCATCCGCTGAGGGCAGCTTCTTGCCCAGCAAATCCGCAAATCCAAAACCCTCGACAAAAGACATCCGAGTAGCTTCCTGCCCGGTTTGTCACGCCCCGCTTTCTGGTGTACGGGGAAGGAGACGTGGCGGGCCGCGACGTATTTACTCAGAAGTAAACACGTTAAGCGTAAATAAGCAATATAAGTGAATAACACAAGAATAACAAGAGATGTAATAAAACAACTTTTTTTTGATAATCACTCTTTACATACAACTGAAAAGTAAAGAACAATGATGGAAAGCGATGCATAAACAGTGGCATATGAACTTAAAAGAAATAAGTACAAGTAAAAGCCTAGAAGTCGTGCTGCTTGATTTTGCGAAAGTTTTACGATCAAAGAATTAATTACCGCAATCAAGAACGGCGTCGCTTGGTAGCTAGCCGGTGAGTACGGGTCGGTCCATAGGGATTTTGTGTATTCTCAATTTGTTCTAACGAGTTAATTCCAAACGGCGTTGGATTGATTATCACTAAAAACTAGGTTGATTTAGACTAGGATTAAAATCTTGCTAGGGTTAGGTTTAGGTTAAGTTTGGAAAGTTAAGATTTCTCACCGCTTTCAATGCCCTAATTTAGATCTATTTAGGTGTTATGGTAATAATTAATAAAAGGGATTAGGACGATCGGGAAGAAACGATATTTCTTCCTCCAGGTCCTTGTCCGTCCTTTCTTAATTCTTACCCTAACCTCCATGGAAAACATGCACAACCGGTATTTTAAACTACGGTATCACCGTTACCTCGTGGGGTAGGGTGCCATAGGGAGCGGTGTGTGTATGTATGCATGGAGTCCAATGAATTAATATGTGATGGGTAAGAAAGGGGTGAGAGATTTTCATCTTTCAAACCTTTCCTATTCCTAACCCTAACAAGTAAGGAACTACTCACTCATTAGGGGATTGATAAAAGACATTTTTTATGACTTTTCAATTTAAAAAGACTAACTATCTAAACTACGACAGATTAATAAAAGTGCTAAACTAATTAACTAGGGCAGATAATAAAATCTATACTAAGGCAGAAAGGAATTTAAGAACTAGGGCAATGAAAAAAATCTACTTACATTATTTGATGCTTTCAAAACATTACAATGGATTTCTGAATTTTGATCAATGAAAAGAGGTTTAGAGCTTTTATTTATAGATCATAGAAACCCTAGGGTTACATTCGATATATATCTGCATTTACAAAAGTACCCCTAAGAAACCTAGTCAACGTACCGCCACACCGTCACAAAATTGCACCGACACGTGCTCCATATGGCCGCGGATCCGCGGCCAGAAGACAGGTTTGGCCGCGGTTCCGCGGCCATGTTGTGGGCTTGTTGGCTGCATTTTTCTGGGTTGCTTCCGGTTGCATTTGGCTTCTTGTTTCTTCTCTTGGTTTCTCAGATTGTCTTCTAGTTTTCTTCCAGATTTCCACAGTGCATATTGTCGTGGACTTTTACCCTTTGCTTCGTGACGAAGTCTTGAACCTTGCGCTGCCTTTGTACTTTGTGAAATTGTCCATTGATCTTCGTTTATTCTTCAAACTGTAGGCATGATCAAGATTCTTCCATTTGTTGGTCGTAGTCTCACTTTTGTATCGTCTTTTCATCAATTTCACTGTTTTGTTCTGAGAACCTGTAACCTGCAACTATATAGCAGACATGGATCAAAAGCACCTGTTTATTTGTAAAATGAATAGGAATGGGGAATATAATAATGCAAAATTATGATATGAACACTGCTCAGTGATCTGCTCCAAATCATCCTGGCTGGACCCGGTCTCCTGAGAGTCGGGTCCTCCTGACGAAGATTCTAAAGAAAGAAGAGACTTGAATGTCGTGATCAAACTAGTGCTCAGTAAGTCCTAAAAGATAGAATGGAATAGACAAGTAAAGAGAATAGAACTTGTAAATTATCTGTTTGTTATGCTAACGTAGTTGTTTGTAGCTTGGTACAGAATGTATCAGTGTATACGAAAGGAGTCTAACTATCCCGTGGACTATAAGAAACGGAAAGTTTAAGGCCCCGTCAAAACCCATGGGACAACGACACGAATGTTCATGTAGGTATCTTTTAGTGTCCATCATCGTGCTACTTTAAACACATTCCGTACCAGTCTACCCTATTAAACACCCGTAATATATATTGTATTGATTTGTAGTTATCAGACTTGCCGAGACCATGGTATAAGTTGTTCATGTAAACGGATCAGGATGTAAACGGATAGTCATATAGTCAAGTTCAAGATATAGCCATAGTTCGGTCAAGTCAAGTCATGTTGCATATTCGTATTGTTCGGTATTCATGTTCAGGTTCAAGTATATATTGGATTCATATTGTATTGGAGTTATGATTGGATTCATGTTTGGATTGTATTTAGATTAGACTGAGACTCAGATTGAGTCAGACACTTAAATAGATTTGGATCCTGAATTAGGTTTTGGTGTTATCGGTAACTGCTGCACATGGACGGTAGGATTTGTGTCTTTTTCCAAGACAATTATCATTGATAACTCCGTTTTAGTTTTCTATCTTAAATAGGCAAGCACCCACTTTCTCCTTCTCCCTGAGGCTCAATAGAATCGGTCCTTCTTAAACCTATATTTACTAGGGTCCTTATTGTAATTTAATATAACTTGAGGGGTTCTTATGAAAAATATTTTTAGTATACTTTCAAAACAAATTTCAATTATTTATTTATCGTAATTAAGGTTTTCATGGATGTAACTTTTAAAAGGTGAGTTATTCTAGTGAATACATACCTAGCTTAAATAGTTCAAGGTATTTTAGTGTAAAGTTAGACTTGTATTGATTCTTGATGGTATTTTCATGAAACCTGTAATTCTTTTATATTCTAGAAAACATGGAATTTTATTATATATTAAAAATAGATGGTTTGATAATATTTATATAATTATTAAAAATTAATATTTTTATTAATAAATAGAAATTCTCGTTTTTCTTAAAAATTGTATTAAAACTCCATCGAGATCGTATGCTCCGTAAGGAGGTCTGCATCTCGCTCTACTAGTCCCGAGAATGTGCGATAATCTGCACCATCCCGACCGGGTTCCCCAAAATGGGTTGTAGAGGCATAATCGTAAGGAATTTAAATAATATTATTTACAAGAAAACGAGTTTTTATATAGTTCAAGGTATTTTATTGAAAAGTCGTATTTTGCCACAAGATATCGGTTTCAAGAGAATCGTTCTATGTCAAGATGTGTGTGTGTGAGAGGTAAGACATGAACTCATGAGGTTTTCTAAAGGTATGCTGAGCAAAAGTATTAAAGGATGTCGTATGTAAACTTCATGGTATTTAACTGTAAAAAGCTTAAATAAAGTTATTTTACATTGAGTTTTAAGGTGAAACTTGTTTCAAAATATAAGTTAATGATTAAAAATCTACGTATAATGATATTGATGAGTGATTCTTAAGAAAAAATTGTAGTTTTCAAAGCTTTAGAAACAAAAGCCGGTATTACTCCATTTACCGACATGTTTTGAAAAGAGATTATTTTAATATAGGAAGAGAAGAAGAGAGATGGGACTTACTTTCTAGAAAATTTAAAGGAGAGGTATAAGAAGAAATTGGTAGTTTCGTGGAGTCGCCGGAAGTGCATCGAATCCTCGCCGGAAATGGAACTAGGGCTAACTCCGCTTGTACTCTTCTTGGACTTAGAAAATTTTGAGAATTTTTGACAAGTGATTTTAGAATGAAGAGGGCTACGGTATGGGGTTGTATTTATAGGGTAAAATTAGGGTTTTGGAATTGAAGAGAGAACTAAAAATGCATTAAAAATAGGATTAAAGTGTGAATTTAAACTCTCTAGATAAATGCAGGGAAAACAAATAGTACTGGGGTAGTGGAGTAGTCTAAGGGGTGTTGTGGGCAAAGCATGGAGACAATCCCCTACGGGGGGCCTGGCGGTGTCGGCTAAGGGCAAGATCTTGCCAGCCATCAAGAAAGGGTTGGGCTCTGGATTGGTGCCACATGTCTTAAGCCGTTCATACAACATTGTGCACATGTTTGATTTTCTGTCTTTTCATTTCTTACATGTATTGCATGTGTAAACTTTTGGACTTCCAAAAAGTTTAAAATAAAAATTCAGAAAAATAATATGTGGCTGATGGGATTCGAACATATGAGCTACGTCACAGCAGTGCAAGGTTTTACCAATGAGCTACAAGTGCTTTCTTGCTGTTCTTAAACAAATTTAATAAATAACTTGTACTCACGTTAACAAACTCCATTCTATACATTAACTTTTAAAATAAAATTGTACAGTAAAATTAGAGTCGTTACATTCTACCCTCCTTACAAAAATTTCGTCCTCGAAATTTACATTTACATAAGGTCTAATTTACAAATAAAAAAGGGTATCTTGCATGCATGTCATCTTCCCTTTCCCGCGTTGATTCTCTTGGCGAATCTTTTCTCCACATCACTCGGACCAAGTTTACTTGCTTGTTCCGAAGTGACTTTACCTTTCTGTCCAGGATTTCAACGGGTTGCTGCTCACACGATAGTTCTGTCTGTACCGTGAGTTTGGAGTGATCAAGAATGTGGTTGGGTTCGCTCACAAATCTTCAAAGATGGGATATGTGGAACACGTTGTGCACTCCTTCCAATGAGGGTGGTAGTGTTAAACGATATACCACTTCTCCGACTCGTTCGAGAATGTCGAACGGTCCAATATATCTGGACTGAGCTTACCCCTCTTGCCAAAGCGAATTACTCCACGGTTTGGAAAGATCTTCAAGAACACATGATCTCCCGGTTGGAACTCCAGATGACGGCGCTTTGCATCATCCTGGTGCTTCTGTCTGTCTTGGGCTATGCGCAATCTTTCTCTGATCGTGTGAACTACGTCCACAGTTGCCACGATCATCTCTGGTCCAAGGAGTTCCCTATCTCCGATGTCGTCCCAACTTAGTAGTGAACGACACTTTCTTCTATAGAGCGCTGCAAAAGGTGTCATTCCAATACTCTCCTGGTAGCTGTTGTTGTATAAAAACTCCATAAGATGTAGGTGATCTTTCCACGATCCTCCGAAATCTAGCATACAAGCTCTTAGCATGTCTTCAAGGATCTGAATCATTCGCTCAGACCGTCTATCTGTTTATGGATGGTAAGCTATGTTGAAATTCAGACTCGTTCCTATGCTAGCTTGCAGACTCTGCCAAAACTGTAATCGAAGTCTGGTATCACGATCAGAGACAATGCAAACCGGTACTCCATGTAATCTCACGATCTCCTGCATGAGTTCATGGGTATCAAAAATAGTACACTATGAAAAGTTAAATCTTACTTAGGTTCAGACTTAGCTCCATGTACTTCTTTACTAGTGTCTCGGTAGATTGGCCAACTCCAAATGGGATGAAGTGAGCCGACTTGATGAGTCGATACACAATAACCCATACCGCATCGTTACCTTTCGTGCTGCGAGGAAGTGCGATCACAAATTCCATGGTGATATGCTGCCATTTCCACTCTAGAATAAGTAGCGGTTGAAATAAACCAGCAGTCCTGTGATGTTCAGCATTTACTTGCTGACACGCCAAATATTTTGCAACGCTTCTGGCTACTTCACGCTTCATTCCATGCCACCGGTAATGTTGTCGTAGATCTTTGTACATCTTTGTCCCACCAGGGTGTACTGAGTAAGGAGAGCTATGAGCTTCTTTCATCAACTTTACCCGAACAGAACCTTGAGGTACACACAACCTGCTTCCATATCTCAAAGATCCGTCTTCATGGATGATAAAGTCTGTTCGCAGTCCACTTTCTACTTGTTCTCGGATCTTTTGCAACGTGGCATCACATGCCTGAGCTGTTTTGATTTGATTGACAATAGTAGACTGAACTTATAAGTTCATCAAATACGAAGTGTTACCTGGCATAACCACTTCTATATCCATCCCGTGCAATTCTTGTTGAAGCTTCCACTGTGCGGTGAGATTCATTGATAGTGGCTGGCGACTAAGTACATCAGGAATTACATTCACCTTCCCTGGATGATATTGTAGGTTGATGTCGAAGTCTGCCATAAGTTCTAGCCATCTTCTCTGCCGCATATTCAACTTCTTCTGAGTAAACACATACTTCAGACTCTTGTGGTCAGTGTATATGTCCACTCGCTCTCCAAGCAGATAATGGCGCCAAATCTTAAGTGCAAAGATAGCGGCTGCCAACTCCAAGTCATGTGTTGGATAGTTGTGCTCATACATCTTCAGCTGTCTTGATGCAAAAGTTACAACCTTTCCATGCTGGTGTAGAACACATCTTAATCCTTTACCGGATGCATCGCAATGCATAGCGAAACCTCCAGATTGATCTGGTATTACGAGTATAGGTGCTGATGTCAATCTTGACTTGAGTTCTACAAAAGTTGTTTAGATTCTTCTGACCACACGAATGCTTCATCTTTACGTGTGAGCTTGGTCAGGGGTGTTGCAATCTTCGAAAAGCCTTCAATGAATCTTCGATAGTATCCTGCTAATCCCAAGAAATTTCGAATGTCCTTCATTTTTTTTGGTGTCGGCCATTCGCTTACTGTTGATACTTTAGCTGAATCCACAGAGATTCCTTCGTATGAAACGATATGTCCGAAAAATCCGACTTGATCTAGCCAAAATTCGCAGTACTTGGCATAGAGTTGATACTGTCGTAAAGTCTCCAGGACAATCTTCAAATGTTCAGCGTGCTCTTTCCGATTCCTCGAATACACCAGGATATCGTCGATGAAAATGACAACGAACCTGTCTAGGTACTCTCGAAAAACTTGGTTCATCATATTCATAAATATAGCAGGTGCATTGATCACTCCAAATGGCATCACGAGAAACTCATAATGACCATAGCGAGTCCTGAATGCCGTCTTCGGAATATCAGACTCTTTGACCTTCACCTGATGATAACCCGAACGAAGATCTAATTTTGAGAAAACACAAGACCCACTTAGCTGATCGAAAAGATCGTCGATGCGCGGTAGTGGATACTTGTTCTTTATCGTCACTTCATTTAGAGCTCGGTAGTTTATACACATTCTGTATGAACCTTCCTTCTTCTTCACAAGAAAAATTGGATATCCCCAACTTGATGTACTGGGACGAATCAAACCTTTCTGCAGAAGTTCGTCCAACTGAGTACGGATCTCCTTCAATCCTTCTGGACATAAGTGATATAGTTCTTTAATCACCAGTTGCGCACCAGGTACCAAGTTAACACTGAATTCAAGAGTTCGATCAAGAGGCAAACCTGATGTCTTCAGGGAATACATCCTCAAACTCTCAAACTACCTCTAGCATGTCTTCTTTCGCTTGTATTGTTGCAATCACTGCCTTCCTTGGTATAGCTTTGTAGGTGCTAGGCTCCAGGGTACGGTCTCTACTCTTGAAATAAAAGACCGGATGATTTGGAATCTCAAACACTACCCTCCTTTGACGACAATCGATGGTAGCAAAGAAAGTTCCTAGCCAGTCCATTCCCAAGACTACGTCGAAGTTCGGTATGTTATCACCTTGAAGTCCGCATAAAATTCTCTGCTGTAGATGATCACTGGACACAGATTGTATCCCAGAGTTACCTTTAGAACGCCATTCCTTGAACCGACATTCCAGCTGGATATGAGCAGTTTAACTGGAATCGCATGAGTTCGGACGAACCGTTGCGACGTAAAGCAATGTGATGCTCCAGTATCGAAGAGTGTTAATGCAGGAAGGGAAGCTACTAAGATTGTACCAGTAATGACTTGGCCAGTGGCTTCAGCTTCTTCCACAGTCATTGTGAAAGCCTGACGCCTAAGTACATTCCTCCTTGCTGGAGGCACATTCCTCTGTTCGTTCCTCTGTCCTTGCGGCATATTCTTCTGTGCCTGATGGAACTTACGAGGAGGTTGTGCAGGAAGTCCACGAGGAGGTGGAGCTGGGAGAGCAAGACGAGGTGCAGGTGCCTGGATAGCTGACCGCTGTGGAAAAGTGAGTGCTGGTTGGGGAGCTAGATTTGGGTTAAGTCTGCAAGGACAAGCAACAATATCATATGTGGATGAGCCACAGACTAAGCACAGACCTTTTGCACGACTGCAGTCTTTCGCCAGGTGTCCAGTCCTCTTGCAATAGAAGCAAAAGTCTGGACTGGGCTAGTTAAAAGTTACTCCTGGTTTCTTGGGTACAAATGGTGGCCTGGAAAAGGCTCCTCCCGCTATCTGAGTAGCAGGGGGCTTCACACCGGCAGACTGAGATCTGCCCTTCTTCTTTACAACTGCCTCATATCTTCAGGCAGCCTTCAGAGCAAGATCGTGGGTTGGGAAATCCCCTGTAGATAATGCGGCTTGGATCTACGGGTCCAACCTTTACTGAAATCGTTGTGCTCTGATCTCAGCAGTTGGTATGAGATGTGCCGCAAACCTGTTATGGTCTTGTGTTAGCAGTGTAATATGTGATATTAGGAAATTGAATATTTGAAACATATCTTACCTGCTAAGCATGGTGAACTCAGTATCGTATTCATCCACTGATTTGTTCTACATTGAACCTTGTTGCAGGTGGATGAATTGCCGCTACATGTTAAAATGGGCATTCTTGGGAAAGTATTTCGCGTCAAACATGTCACGAAATGTCTTCCATTCAATCGGCTGGGTGAGTCCGCTTTCTTCAGCCTTCCACCAGACTCTGGCATTGTCTGTGAGTTACATCTTCACAACTCTTACCCAAGTAATCTCTGGCACTTGCGCTGCTACCAGATTATCTTTAATACACTGAGTCCATTCTTCTGCCTCCAGGGGGCTCCCTTTCCCAGAAAAGTTCTTTGGGTGCAGTGCCCGGAATTGTTTCACTACGGGTGCTTTAGATTCTGGACGGTGCAATAGAATAGCAGTCTGCTACTGCCGTTCCTCCAAGAGGCTCTTGATTACCTCAAGAAATACTGCTCATTAATAGGAGATTCTACGGTAGGTGGTGGTGGTAGAGTAGAAGGTGGAGTGTTTCCATTCACGTTGGTGCTCGTGTTGTTCGGGGAATCCATAACCTTGAAAGAAAATGTAGGGTTAGGATAGATTCAAGGAATTGAAATGTAAAGAATGTATAGTTGTTGATTATTATAATTCTTGTGATATATTGCTTAGGTTTCCATACAAAACTGACCCTGCATGGTAAAGCTTCATGCAGAACCGACCTGCATGGGCCGCCAACAAAACCTGTCATGCCCCGCTTCCCGGTATACGGGAAAGGAGACGTGGCGGGCCGCGACGTATTTACTCAGAAATAAACACGTTAAGTGTAAATAAGTAATATAATTGAATAACACAAGAATAACAAAAGATGTAATAAAATAACAATATTTTATTGATAATCATTCTTTACATACAACTGAAAAGTAAAGTACAATGATGGAAAGCGTTGCCTAAATAGTGGCATATGAACTGAAAAGAAATAAGTACAAGTAAAAGCCTAGAAGTCGTGTTACTCAGTGATCTGCTCCAAATCGTCCTAGCTGGACTCGGTCTCCTGAGAGTCGGGTCCTCCTGACGAACATTCCAAAGAAAGAAGAGACAGGAATGTCGTCAGCGAACTAGCGCTCGGTAAGTCCCAAAAGATATAATGGAATAAAGAAGTAGATAGAATAGAACTGGTAAATTATCTGTTTGTTATGCTAACGTAGTTGTTTGTAGCTTGGTACAGAATATATCAGTGTATACGAGAGGAGTCCAACAATCCCGTGGACTATGCAAAACGGAAATTACAAGGCCCTGTCAAAACCCACGGGACAACGGCACGGATGTTCATGTAGGTGTCTTTTAGTATCCATCATCGTGCCACTTTAAACACATTCCATACCAGTCTACCCCGTTAAAACCCCGTAATCTATATCGTATTGATTGTATTGATTTGTAGCTATCAGATTTGCCGAGACCATGGTATAAGTTGTTCATGTAAATAGATCAGAATGTAAACGGATAGTCATGTAGTCAAGTTCAAGATATAGCCATGGTTCGGTCAAGTCAAGTCATGTTGCATGTTCGGTATTCATGTTCAGGTTCAAGTATAATTGGATTCATGTTGGATTAGAGTTATGATTGGATTTATGTTTGGATTGTATTCAGATTAGACTGAGACTCAGATTGAGTCAGACACTTAAACAGATTTGGATCATGAATTAGGTTTTGGTGTTATCGGTAACTGCTGCACATGGACAACAGGATTTGTGTTTTTTCCAAGACAATTACCATTGATAACCCCATTTTAGTTTTCTATCTTAAATAGGCAAGCACCCACTTTCTCCGACTCCCTGAGGCTCAAAAGAATTGGTCCCGCTTAAACCTATATTTAGTAGGGTCCTTATTGTAATTTAATATAACTTGAGGGGTTCTTATGAAAAATATTTTTAGTATACTTTCAAAATAGACCTCAAGTATTGATTTATCGTATTTAAGATTTTCATGGATGTAACTTTTAAAATGTGAGGTATTCTAGTGAATATATACCTAGCTTGAATAGTTCAAGGTATTTTAGTGTAAAATTAAACTTGTATTGATTCTTGATAGTATTTTCATGAAACTTGTAATTCTTTTATATTCTAGAAAATATGGAATTTTATTATATATTAAAAATAGATGGTTTGATAATATTGATATAATTATTAAAAATTAATATTTTTATTATTAAATAGAAATTCTCGTTTTTCTTAAAAATTGTATTAAAATTCCATCGAGATCGCATGCTCCGTAAGGAGGTCTGCATCTCGCTCTACTAGTCCCGAGAATGTGCGATAATTTGCACCATCCCGACCGAGTTCCCCAAATGGGTTGTAGAGGCATAATCGCAAGGAATTTAAATAATACTATTTACAAGAAAACGAGTTTTTATATAGTTCAAGGTATTTTATTGAAAATTCGTATTTTGTCACAAGATATTGGTTTCGAGAGAATCGTGCTATATCAAGATGTGTGTATGTGAGAGGTAGGTCATTAACTCGTGAGCTTTCTAAAGGTATGCTAAGCAAAATTATTAAATGATGTCGTATGTAAACTTCATGGTATTTAACTGTAAAAGCTTAAATAAAGTTGTTTTACATGGAGTTTTAAGGTGAAACTTATTTCAAAATATAAGTTAATGATTAACAAGTTAGGTATAATGATATTGATGAGTGATTCTTAAGAAAAAAAATATAGTTTTCAACGTTTTAGAAACAAAAACCGATATAACTCCATTTACCAACATGTTTTGAAAAGAGATCAGTTTAATATAGGAAGAGGAGAAGAGAGATGGGACTTACTTGCTAGAAGATTTAGAGGAGAGGTATAGAAAGAAATTGGTTGCTTCGTGGAGTCACGGGGTCGCCGGAAAAGCCTCGAATGCTAGCCGGAAATGGAACTAGGACTAACTCCACTTGTATCCTTCATGGACTTAGAAAATTTTAAGAATTTTTGTCAAGAGATTTCAGAATGAAGAGGGCTACGGTATGGGGTTGTATTTATAGGGTAAAGTTAGGATTTTGGAATTGAAGGGAGAATTAAAAATGGATTAAAATAGGATTAAAGGGTGAATTTAAACTCTCTGGATAAATGCAAGGAAAACAAACAGTACTGGGGTAGTGCGGTAGTCCAAGGGGTGTTGTGGGCAAAGCACGGAGACAATCCCCTACGGGGGCTCGGCGGTGCCGGCTCAGGGCAAGATCTCGCCGGCCGTCAAGATGGGGTTGGGCTCTGAATTGGTTCCACGTGTCCTAGGTTGTTCATACAACATTGTGCACATGTTTTATTTTCTGTCTTTTCATTTCTTACGTGTATTGCACGTGTAAACTTTTGGGCTTCCAAAAAGTTTAAAATAAAAATCCAGAAAAATATTATGTGGCTAATGGGATTCAAACACATGGGTTACGTCATAGCAGTGCAATATTTTAACAATGAGCTACAAGTGCTTTATTTCTATTCTTAAACAAATTTAATTTATAAGTTGTACTCACGTTAGCAAACTCCATTATGTACATTAACTTTTAAAAAAAAGTTGTACAGTAAAATTAGAGCCATTACACGGTTCTTCCGCTGAGGGCTGAGGGCGGATTCTTTCCCGGCCAATCCGTGGATCTAAAGCCCTCAACAAGAGGCATCCGGGTAGCTTCTACTCGCTCATCCACTAAGGGCAGCTTCCTGCCTGGCAAATCCACGGATCCAAATCCCTCGACAAGAGGCATCCAAGTAGCTTCCTGCTCGGTTCTTCCGCTGAGGGCAGATTCCTGCCCGGCCAATCCGCGGATCCAAAGCCCTCGACAAGAGGCATCCGAGTAGCTTTCTACTCGGCTCATCCGCTAAGGGCAGCTTACTACCCGACAAATCCGCGGATCCAAATCCTTGTTAAGAGGTGGTCGATTAGTTCCCTGTTCATCCCGCTCAAGACCTAGATATATGGGGCACTGATATGCCTGCCCTTGGCTATTACTCGGTCCATACTCAATGTACGATCGTCGCCTCGACTCCGGGGAAAGGGTGGATACTGGTCTGCCTACCCTTGGCTATCGCTCGATTCATACACAATGTACGATCGTCGTCTCGAATCCGGGGAAAGGGAGGTCACCGGTCTTCTTACCCTGGGATATCGCTCGATTCATAATCGATGCACAATCTCCGCCTCGACACCGGGGAAAGGAAGGGCACCAGTCTGCCTACCCTTGGCTATCACTCGGTTCATACTCGATGCACGATCGTCGCCTCCATTCCAGGGAAAGGGTAGACACCGTTCTGCCTATGCTTGGCTTAGATCTTACGTCGCGCTCGCCCAACACTTGCGAGATAAAAACACTTGTGAAATAAAAAGGCTTGCGGGAGAAAGGCTTCAGAGCTAAAAATACTTGCGAGATAAAACACTTGCGAGAGAAAAAGGCTTCGGAGGCAAAAACAGTTACGAGCTAAAAATGCTTTATTCACATTTCAAAAATTATGTACAAGGTATTATGGGCTTCCCAACCTTACAAAAATGCCCGGAGGCGTACAAAGTTGATAACTAAAAAGCAGAGGTAGCTCAGGTCGCCTGCTCAGCCGGCCCATCCCCTGGCCCGGCGCTCCCATCGGGGGCTATAACGGCGACCTCCGGCTAGGCATCCATGACCGCCACCACCTGCTCTCCAGCCAGTTCAACACCTTTACCCTGTGGCGCTTCCTCGGCTAGGGGATACTTGGCGTGAAGATCCCGATCGTCGAACCAGGGCATGGCCTCCTTAACGGCGTCGAGGGCGTTGTGCCACCCAATTGCCGCGGAATCGGCGAGGTCGAGATAGAACTGTTCAGAAATCTTATACTCTTCCACAGCCTTTTCTGCTCTCCCCTCCACAAGCTTCGCCGCCTCGCAGGCTACCCGAGCATCCCGCTTGAACAAGTCCCTCTGCCACTTCATGGAATCAAAGAGCCCGTTGACCTCCCCAATCTGGGCCTGGATAGCCCGGTTGGATTTGGTCAGGAGCCGATGGGACTCCTTCAGTTTGACGACTGTCAAACCCTTCGCGACCTGCCTAGAGTCGAGCAGGGCCGCCTTCTCCTCTTCCTGTTGCAGCGGGGAAAGGAGTTCTTCCTCCCGCGAGGAAGATTCACCCGCCTTTTTCATGGCCGGAGCCACCTCCTTGGATTCCATTGCCGCAAGGAGGGCGCAGTGCTAGAAGACCTGAGGAAAATGGGAACCATGTTAAAAAGCTAAAAACCGAGTAAAAAACACTTGAGAAACTCTTGGAAAAATCTACCGACCAGAACAGCCTCTTGAGCTATCGCGGCCACGTGGGCCTTCATCATGCCTCGGGGAATCCTGGCCCCCATCGCCTTCTCCATGTCCCCCAGAAAACTGTCGGCTACAGAGAGCCCTGAGGGCACCTCAATGCAGAACTCTCCTTCCTTCACCTGGATCCCGGTCGAAGGTAGCCGAGAAACCACCCTCTTCTGCCTCTTCAAGGGGGATTCAGATGCAGACGGCGCCTCCGTCCTGGCTTGGGGCGCCGCATCCCGCGCGTGCTTATGACCTCCCCCACGGCATCCTTCGGAACTTAGGGCGCTGCTGAACCCTTGGCAGGAGTAGCTTGCTGAGGAGCCGTGCTTGGAGCTGGCCGGGCCGAGATGGAGCCACCGCTCTTCCTTCCATGGGCCTTAGCGGCCATGGCAGCCATAATTTTTTAACGATCCATAAGCTTTGTGAGGAACACATAGGGGAAAATATCAGCAACGAAATATTAACGAAGTCTAGATAGATCGACGAAGTCCCTAACTTATCTACAAAGCACGCGGGACTGAGCCCAGCCCAACTCAGAGCCTGCTAGGAAAGCAGGACACAGCCCGCAGGATCGGTTCCCACTACGACACCACCCTTACCTCAGGGGTGTTCGACTGCCTAACCCTAAGGCAATCGGCCCTGTGCCACTGGATGGTCACCGGCCGATCCTCACCTTCCGGTGGCCCGACGAAGACAAACTTTTTCTTCCATTTATGGATGGAGGAAGGGACAACCACTACCCCTAACCCGGCCGCCCTACCTTTATGTTTTTTAAACGAAAGATACACCCAGCTCGGTTCTTCCTTACTGGTACCAGGGTGGTTTTTATAAAAAAAAAGGAAGGGAAAAAGGATGCTCAAATCAAAGAGGATCCGATCAATATTTAGCCGGACCAGAAATCCGAGGAGGATTCTTCATGAATTCTGCGCTAGCTGGCCCGGAGCATGGTGGAAACAATGGAGCAAGGCGCAAACATCAGGCAGGAAGGGCAGACGCATCCCTGCATGGAATGCTTCCAGGTACAGAGCAATCTCTTTACCCTGTACTTGGTCTGCCCGTTCACCCTCCCTGGCCAAACGAAGTGAATTGCTGGAGAGGATATGAAATCGAACCCGAATGTCAGAAAGCTCATCCAGACGGTTCAAGATCGAGGGCGCATCACGGATGTTCCCGATGCGCACCTTGGGGGCCCTAATCGCCCCCCGACGATGTGAGACAAGGTCGACACGTCCTCAGAAGATGAAGAAGAAGAGGAGTAACTCTCTTAGCAATCAGAAGCCGAAGAGCAGGAAGGCCCACAGGACTCGGCTTCAGAAACTAAAGCCTCATCGCCCGACTCGATCCCTACACGTCAACAGATATTTCGGAAGAAGACATCTAACCTGATTCAAGAAAGGACACGCCGATGAAAATTTTGGTTAAAGTTCCGACCTAAGCGGAGGGGCACCGATCAATCTTCAGGCAATAAGGGTCGACTAGGGCAAAGTGTCGACCATATAAAAGCCACTCCTATTTATACACTCCACGAGGAGGCATCCAACGGCCTAAATTGGTTCCCGCCAAAATGAAGTGTCACGCCTAGCAGATATCAGGGCTCCATGTGGCGACCGTCTGTTGGACACGTCTCCTCATGATAGGATTCGGTGACGATTCCTCACGTTCCGCCACCCAGCAGCGGACACGTGACACGTAATCTAACCGGCGGGAGAATGAAAAGGCGCCCCCTTTTTAAATGTGCAATCATTTCGCTGATCCGTTGACATCACCAAACATACGCATGGAAACTGAGGTGTTTCGTAAGCCGCCTCGTGGATCCAGTGACCTAAGAAGAGCTGCTGCCAAACGTCCCGCCGTCATTGGGTAGCCCCTCACAAGGAAATCTTCGGCTGGGTCATGGAAAGCCGGGCTTACCACTCTCGACCCTGACCCATGAATAGATCAGGGCAAGAGTGGGGGGCTGATGATGAGGCTCATGAATGGGAACACCCCAGATTGCGACATGTGGGAGATGACGTGTCGTCAGTGCATACCCTCTGGACCCCTGGAGGCTACGATGGGGAATCACGGTAACACATTACGAGTCTTCCTTGGGACCCCGTGACGAGGTGGTACCCGACCTTTCGAAAAAGCCTCCCGGAGTACCCTCCATATGCGCTGAGGCAGCCGAGACTTCTTGGCCTCTTCGCTCGACCCCGAGCTATCTTCCGAGCCGAGACTCCTCGTCTTCCTCGCTCGACTCCGAGCTATCTACCGAATTGAGACTCCCCGGCCTCCCTGTCAAACCCAGGGCACGGTGCCTAAGCGCTCTCGTAACGGCTCCATGTATCCCGCCAGAACGAGGTTCCCGCTACTCCATGTCCCGCATCCCATGCTGGCATGTTTTTCCGTTAACGAGCGTATCTCATCATTAATGGGCACATCCCGCCATCAACGTGAACGTGTCATAAGGGCGTATCGGACGGCGGGAACCTCACGCAGGATCGCTCCCACACGATCGCTATATAAACCCCCTCTTCCAGACGATCCAGGTAAGTAAAATTGATTCCAAAACGCCACTACCCCGCCTTTATACCTCGGTACATACTTGATCGTCGGAGCGTCCTACAGTGGTCACCCACCCCAGGACTTTCATTGCAGGTAGCTTAGCATAAACAACAAACCATTGAGATCCACACATCCAATTTCCACTCCAGATCTCAACCGTTCGAGAACGCTTGCAGCAAGATCAACGGAGGACAACTACTGAGTGAGATTTTGACCCCCATCACAAAGGCTGGTGAGTTCCATATTTCATGTTGAAAACTCCTGCATCATACCCCATACGACGTTCATGAATGTATTGTTCAAGCAACCCGTCTGTAAAATAAATACAATTTTCTTGTAGTTCCGGCAACCCCCTTCAGTTTGTGTGTTCTTTTTGCAGAGCCAATGGACCAATCAAAAATCCTAGCCGCCATGGCCGTCCAAGCCCAAGGAAGAAAGTGTCATGCCCCGCTTCCCACTGTTCGGGTAATGAGACGTGACTGGCCCGCTGCGTATTTACTCAAAAATAAACACGCTAAGCGTAACTAAGCAATATAATGTAAATATACACAAGAAGACATGAAACATAAATGAACAGCAACTTTTATTTATTAAATATTTCTTTATAATATAACTGAAAAGTAAATACAATGATGAAAGCAATGCCTAAACAATGGCATGAACATGAAAGTAAAGTATATACAAGAGTCTAGAGCTCGGGGTCCTCGCTGAACTGATCCAAGTCCTCTGAACTAGGCTCTATCTTCTGTGAGTCGGATCCACCTGGCAACATTCCAAAGAAAGAAAAGAGAAGGAATGTCGTCAGCGAACAATCGATCGGTAGGTCCCAAAGAAAAGTAAGAATAGAATAGTCAGATGAGTAGACAGATATGAGAATATAACTGATGTATTGTGAGTTTGTTATATTAACGCAGTTGTTTATAGCTTGGTACAGAATATGCCAGTATATACGAGAGGTGTCCAACTATTCTGTGGACTAAGGTATACAGAGTACAAGGAACCGTTAAGCCACGGAACAACAACAATGGATATTCAGGTTAGGTGTATTAAAGTGACCCTCTTGTGCCACTTCTAACACATTCTATACCAGTCTACCCCTTTAAAACCCCGTAATGTATTATGTATTGATGTATATTGTTTTGTTTAATAGATGTACGACTTGCCGAAACCATGATATCAGTAGTTCATATAAATGGAAAGGATATAGACGGATAGTCATGTAGACCAGTCAAATGTATATCCATGGTTCGGTCAAATCATGTTCATGTTGATATAGATTGAATTTTGGTATAAATGGATTCATATTGAATTGGAGTTATACTTGAATCATATTCAAGGATAGATCGATTGATTTCATATTACACTGAGACTCTTCCTGAGTCAAACAATTAAACAGAATTGATGTCCCGAATTAGTTTTGAAGTTATCGGTAACCGCTGCATATGGATAGCAGGATTTGTGCCTTTTTCCAAGACAATTACCGTATTGATAATACCGTTTTTAGGTTTTCTACCTTAGATTGGCAAGCACACATATTCTCTGGCTCCCTAAGGCTCAAGAGAACTGGTCCCGCTTAAACCTATATTTACTATGGCCCTTATTATAAATTAATTTAACTTGAGGGGTTTTTTTATGAAAAATAGTTTTGATATATTTTCAAAATAAACCTCAAGTATTTATTTATCGTCTTTAGGGTTTTCATAGTTGTAATTTTTATAAAATGAGATATTCTTGTGGATATAAAGCTAAATTGAATAGTATATGGTATTTTCTTGTAATTTGACTTGTATTAAATGTGATGGTATTTTCATGAACTTTTGTGATTCTTTTCTTTTGATTAGAAAACATAGAATATATTATATATTTAAAATAGATATTTTGATAATATATATATATATAAAATTAAAAAAATAGAATTTATTTATTAAATAGAAACCACGTTTTCTTAAAAATTGTAATAAAAATTCCATTTTGATCGTATGCTTCGTGAGGAGGTCTGCATCTCGCTCTACTAATCCCGAGAACGTGCGATAACCCACACCGTCCCGATCAGGTTCCCCAAAATGGGTTGTAGAGACTTATTTGTAAGAAAATAATTAGAACAATTTAAAGAATACGGGTTTTGATAGTTTAAGATATTTTAATGTAAATTGTGTTTTGTCCGACAAAAATTGTTACGAAATCCATCGTGCTATGTCAAGATGAGTGTTGTGATGAGGTAGGTCATTACCTCATGAGTTTTCTAAAGGTAATATGAGCAAAACGATAATATAATGCCGTATGTAAACTTGATGGTATTTTACCGAGAAAGTGAAATAGAATTTGTTTAACATTATATTTTGAATTGAAACTTGGTCAAATTGTTGTTTTATGGTTGCTAAATAATATATGAATAGATGGTTAATTTTTTGTTTAAGAAAAGTATTTTTTTAAAGAAATGAGAATCAGAAGTCGGATTAACTCCGCTTCCGACGAGTTTTGAAAAGAGAAGTCTTTTCATTAGCAAGAGAGGATTGGAGAGGGGACTTACTGATTGAAAGAAAATGGGAGAGGTAGAGGGAACTTTTGAAGGTGTCGGAGAGCCGCGGTGTCGCCGGATTCTTCCCGAAACGTCGTCGGAATTTTGACCTTGGCTAACTCCACTTGTATAACTTTTGGACTTATTTTATAGTGTTTTAGCAATGGATTTTAGAATGAGGAGGGCTATGGTGTAGGGTGGAATTTATAGGAGAATTTAGGGTTAGGGTATTAAAATAAGAATTAAAAATGCATTAAAATTTAGTTTTATGGCTCATTTTAATTCTCTGGAAATGTGCAGGGAAATCAAACAGACTAGGGTTGGTAAGGCAGGCCAAGGGGAGTTAGGGTTAAAAAATTGAAGCATTATGGAGGGGGGCCCGGCGGCGCCGGCCCAGAGGCGAATCTCGCCGGCCACTTTGTGGGGTCGGGGTATGGGATTGATGCCACGTGTTGGTGTCGTTTCATATATCTCAGTGCATATGTTTGATTGATCTGATTTTTCATTTTTACGTGTTTTGGATGTGTAAAATTTTGGGCTTCCAAAAAGTTTAAAAGAAAAATTAGCAAAAATAATATGTGCTTGATGAGATTCGAACACAGAGCTATGTCACAGCAGTGCAAGGCTTTACCAATGAGTTACAAGTTGTTTCTTGTTGTTCAAAAGCAAATTAAATACTTATAGCATACACAGGATTGCAAATACTCCATTTGTACATTAACTTTTAAGAAAATTTCTGTACATTAAAACAGAGTTGTTACATTCTACCTTCCTTACAAAAATTTCGTTCTCGAAATTTACAATTATTAAGGACTAATTTACAAACAAGTGAGGGTATCTTGCACGCATATCGTTTTCTCTTTCCCACGTTGATTCTCCTGGTGTATCTTTTCTCTACATCACCCGGACCAAGTTTACTTTCTTGTTCCGAAGTGACTTCACGTTTCGGTCCAGGATTTCAACGGGTTGTTGTTCACAAGATAGATCCGTCTGTACAGTGAGCTCAGAGTGATCAAGAATGTGATAGGGGTCACTCATATACCTTCTGAGTTGGGATATGTGGAACACATTGTGTACTCCTTCCAATGAGGGTGGAAGTGCCAATCGATAAGCCATTTCTCCGACTCGTTCTAGTATATTGAATGGTCCAATGTACCTCGGACTTAGATTACCCCGTCTTCCAAAGCGAATCACTCCACGGTTTGGTGAGATCTTCAAAAAGACATGATCTCCTGGTTGGAACTCCAAGTGATGGCGCTTTGCATCAGCCCAGTGTTTCTGTCGGTCTTGGGCTATGCGCATTCTTTCCCTGATAGTATGAACTACATCCACTATTGCTACTATCATCTCAGGTCCAAGGAGTTCTCTATCTCCGATATCGTCCCAACTTAATGGTGAACGACACTTTCTTCCATAAAGAACTGCAAAGTGTGCCATTCCAATACTTGCTTGGTAGCTGTTGTTGTATGAAAACTCCACAAGAGATAGGCGATCTTCCCATGATCCTCCAAAATCTAACATACATGCTCTTAGCATATCTTCAAGTATCTGAATTGTTCGCTCAGACTGTCCATCTATTTGTGAATGGTAAGCTGTGCTAAAGTTCAGACTTGTTCCCAAGCTAGCTTGCAGTCTCTGCCAAAATTACAATCGGAATCTGGTGTCACGATCGGAGACAATGCAAACCAGTACTCCATGTAATCTCACGATCTCCTGCATGAGTTCATGGGTATCAGAGATAGTACATATTGAAGAGTTAAATCTTACTTAGATTCAAACTTAGCTCCATGTACTTCTTTGCTAATGTCTCAGTAGATTGGCCAACTCGAAAGGGAATAAAATGAGCCGACTTTGTGAGTCAATCCACAATAACCCATATCGTATCGTTATCTTTCGTGCTGCGAAGAAGAGCAGTCACAAATTCCATGGTGATGTGTTGCAACTTCCATTCTGGAATAGGTAATGGTTGAAGTAAACCAGCAGTCCTTTCATGTCTAGCTTTCACTTGCTGACACACCAAACATTTAGCGATGCTTCTGGCTACTTCACACTTCATTCCATACCACCAGTAATATTGCCGTAGATCTTTTTACATCTTTGTACGACCGGGGTGTACTTAATAGGGAGAGCTATGAGCTTCTTTCATCAATTCTTCTCGAACTAAACCTTGTGGTACACCCAATCTACTGCTGTATCTCAAAGATCCATCTTCATGGATGATGAAGTTTGTTCTAAGTCCACTTTCTACATGTTCTATGATCTTTTGCAATTTGGCATCACTTGCTTGAGCTGCTGTTATCTGATTGAAAATTGTATACTGAACTTGTAAGTTCATCAAACTTGAAGTGTTACCTGGTATGACCACTTCTATCTCCATCTGATGCAAATCTTGTTAAAGCTTCCACTGTGCGGTGAGATTCATTGATAGTGGTTGGCGACTAAGTGCATCAGGTACTACATTCACCTTCCCTGGATGATATTGTAGGTTGATGTCGAAGTCCCCATGATTTCTAACCATCTTCTCTGCCGTATATTCAACTCTTTCTGAGTAAACACATATTTCAGACTCTTATGGTTTGTGTATATGTCCACTCGTTCTCCAAGAAGATAATGGCGTCAAATCTTAAGAGCAAAGATAACGGCTGCCAACTCCAAATCATGCATCGGATAGTTGCGCTCATGAACTTTTAGCTGTCTTGATGCATAAGCTACAAATTTACCGTGCTGATGTAAAACACATCCTAATCTCTTACCTGATGCATCGCAATGCACTTTGAAACCTCCAGATTGGTCCGGTATTACGAGAATATGCGCTGATGTCAATCTTGACTTGAGTTCTATAAAATCTTGTTCGCATGCTTTTGACCACACGAATTCTTCATCTTTACGTGTGAGCTTGGTCAGGGGTATTGCAATCTTCGAAAATCCTTCAATGAATCTTCTGTAATATCCTGCTAAACCCACGAAACTTCAAATTTCCTTCACTGTCTTCGGTGTCGGCCATTCGCTTACTGCTGATACCTTAGCTGGATCTATAGAGATTCCATCGCCTGATATAATATGTCCGAGAAAACCGACTTGATCTAGCCAAAACCCGCACTTGCTGTATTTGGCATAGAGTTGATGCTGTCATAAAGTCTCCAGGATAATTCGTAGGTGCTCACCATGTTCTTTCCAACTCTTTGAATACACCAGGATGTCGTCGATGAAGATGACAACAAAACTGTCTAGGTACTCTCGGAAAACTTGATTTTATTAGGTTCATGAATATAGCTGGTGTGTTGGTCACTCCAAATGGCATCACAAGAAACTCATAATGACCATAGCGAGTCCTGAATGCCGTCTTCGGAATATCAGACTCTTTGACCTTCACCTAATGATATCCCGAATAAAGATCTAAGTTGGAGAAAACGTAAGACCTACTTAGCTGATCGAACAGATCATCGATGCACGGAAATGGATACCTGTTCTTTATATTTACTTCGTTCAGAGCTCTATAATCAATGCACATTCGATATGAACCTTCCTTCTTCTTCACAAGCAGAACTGGCGATCCCCAACTTGAAGTGTTGGGAAGAATCCGTCTTTTCTTCAATAATTCGTCCAACTGAGTTCAGATCTATTTCAAACCTTCGGGGCTCAAGCGATACGGAGCTTTGATCACCGATTGTGCTCCAGGTACTAAATTAATGCCAAATTCAAGAGCTCGATCGGGAGGCAAACCTGATATTTCTTCAGGAAATATATCATCGAACTCTCGAACTACCTCTGGTTTGTCTTCTCCCACCTGTAGAGTTGCAATCACTGCCTTCTTCGGTTTTGCTTTGTATGTGCTTGGCTCTAGGATACGGTCTCCACTTTTGAAATAAAAGACCGGATGTTCTGGAATCTCGAACACTACTCTCCTTTAACGACAGTCAATGGTAGCATAGACTGTTCCTAGCCAATCCATACCCAAAACGACATCGAAATTCGGTATGTCCAGTACCTTGAAGTCAGCATAGAATTCTCTGCTGCAGACGACTACTGGACACAGGTCGTATCCCATTGTTGCCTATAGAACGCCGTTCCCTGAACTGATAATTCAGCTGGATATAAGTGATTTGACTGGAATCACATGAGTTTGGACGAACCGTTGCGACATAAAGAAATGAGATGCTCCAGTATCGAAGAGTGCTAGTGCAGGAAGTAAGGATACTAAGATTGTACCTAAGTTATGTGGGATAGGTTTTAGGTATAGAAAAAGATATATAGGTATGTATAAAGATTGAAAGAAAGCTTGAAAGAAAAGAGTTACCAGTGATGACTTGGCCAGTGGCATCAGCTTCTTCTACGGTCATTGTGAAAGCATGTCGCCTCGGTACATTCCTCCTTACTGGAGGAGCATTCCTCTGTCAGTTCCTCTGTCCTTAAGATAAGTTCCTTTGTGCTTGAAGGAACTGGCGAGGAGGAGGTGCAGTCAGTCCACGAGGAGGTGGAGCTGGGAAATCAAGATGTGGAGCAGGTGCCTAGATAGCTGGCCGCTACAGATAGGTAATTGCTGGTCTGGGTGCAGCATTTGGATTGAGTCTACGAGAACAAGACCCAATATCATGTGTGGATGAGCCACAGACTAAGCAAAGGCGATTATCATGCCTACAATCCTTCGCCAGGTGTCCATCCCTCCTGCAGTAGGTGCAAAAGGCTAGACTAGACCGGTTGAATAATACTCCCGCTCTCCTAGGTACAAAAGGTGGTCTTGAAGAGACTCCTCCTGCCATCTGAGTGGCAGGGATCTTCACTCCGGCAGATTGGGGTCTGCCCTTCATCTTTACTAATGCCTCATATCGACAGGCAACTTTCAAAGCCAGTTCGTGGGTTGGGAAATCCTCTGTAGCTAAGGCAGTTTGGATCTCCGGATCTAACCCTTGCTGAAATCATCTGGACCTGATCTAAGCAGTTGGAATGAGGTGTGTCGCGAACTTGTTACGGTCTTGTGTTAGAAGTGTAGTATATGATATTAGAATATCTAATATTTGATATATATCTTTACCTGCTCAACATAGCGAACTCAGTACTATACTCATCCACCGATTTGCTCCACATAGAGCCTTATTGTAAGTGGATGAATTGCTACTCCATGTCGAATCGGGCAGTCTCGGGAAAATACTTCGTGTCGAACATGTCGCGAAAAGTTTTCCATTCGATAGGCTGGGCAAGACGGTTTTCTTCCGCCTTCTACCTGCTCGGGCGTTGTTGGTGAGTTACAGCTTCGCAACCCGTACCCAATCGATCTCTAGCACTAGCGCTGCTACCAGATCGTTCTCAATGCTCTGATCCCATTCTTCAGCTTCCAAAAGGCTCTCTTTCCCAGAAAATTGCTTCGGGTGTAATGCCCAGAATTGCTTCACTCCGGGTGCTTCCGCTTCTGGACGGTTCAATAATATAGCAATCTGCTGCTGCTGTCCTTCCAAGAGGCTTCAGATTGCGTCAAGAAATACCGTTTGCTCGTTGATCGGAAGTGAAACGGTAGGCGTAAGTGGAAGAGATGGTGGTGTGTTGTTGAAATTTGTGCTGGTATTGTTTGGAGAATCCATGACCTTGAAAGAAAAAATAGGGTTAGAATAGATTCAAAGAATATGAAATTGTAAGATTCAAGGAATATGAAATGTAAATAATATTTTTAGTTGCTGATTCTTGTGTTATATTTCTTAGGACTTCATGCTGAATTGACCAGCATGTTCATGCGGAACGGACCTATATAGTAGGGTTCCATGCAGCACTGACCTGCATGGGTCGCCAAAAAAACCTGTCACACCCTGTTTCCCAATATACGAGTAATGAAACGTGACTGGCCCACTACATATTTACTCAGAAGTAAACACGCTAAGTGTAACTAAGCAATATAATGTAAATATACATAAAAAGACATGAAATGTAAATGAACAACAACTTTTATTTATTAAACATTTCTTTACAATACAACTGAAAAGTAAATACAATGATGAAAGCAATACCTAAATAATGGTATGAACATGAAAGTAAAGTATATACAAGAGTCTAGAGCTCGGGGTTCTCACTGAACTGATCCAAGTCCTCTGAACTAGGCTCTATCTCCAGTGAGTCAGATCCACCCAACAACATTCCAAAGAAAGAATAGAGAAGGAATATCGTCAGCGAACAATCGATCGGTAAGTCCTAAAGAAAAGTAGGAATACAATAGACAGATGAGTAGACAGATATGAGAATATAACTGATGTATTGTGAGTTTGTTATGTTAACGCGGTTATTTGTAGCTTGGTACAGAATATGCCAGTATATACGAGAGGAGTCCAACTATTCTGTGGACTAATGTATACAGAGCACACAAGGAACCGTTAAGCCACAAAACAACAGCAATGGATATTCAGGTTAGGTGTATTAAAGTGACCATCTCGTGCCACTTCTAACACATTCCGTACCAGTCCACCCCTTTAAAACCCCGTAATGTATTATGTATTGATATATATTGTTTTGTTTAATAGATGTACGACTTTTCGAAACCATGATATCAGTAGTTCATGTAAATGGAAAGGATATGGACGGATAATCATGTAGACCAGTTAAATGTATATCCATGGTTCGGTCAAATCATATTCATGTTGATATAAATTGAATTCTGATATAAATGGATTCATGTTGAATTGGAGTTATACTTGAATTATATTCAAGGATAGATCGATTGATTTCAGATTAGACTGAGACTCTGCCAGAGTCAGACACTTAAACAGAATTGAAGTCATGAATTAGTTTTGGAGTTATCAGTAACTGTTGCACATGGACGACAGGATTTGTGTCTTTTTCCATGACAATTACCATATTGATAACACCGTTTTTAGGTTGTCTATCTTAGATAGGCAAGCACCCATATTCTCCGGCTCCCTGAGGCTTAAGAAAACCGGTCCCGCTTAAACCTATATTTACTAGGGTCCTTATTGTAAATTAATATAACCTGAGGGGGGTTTTGTGAAAAATAGTTTTGATATATTTTCAAAATAAACCTCAAGTATTTATGTAACGTCTTTAGGGTTTTCATAGTTGTAATTTTTATAAAATGAGATATTCTGGTGGATATAAAGTTAAATTGAATAGTATATTATATTTTCTTGTAATTTGACTTGTATTGAATGTGATGGTATTTTCATGAACTTTTGTGATTCTTTTCTTTTGATTAGAAAATATGGAATATATTATATATTTAAAATAGATATTTTGATAATATTTATATATATAATTAAAAAAAGAGAATTTATTTATTAAATAGAAATCACGTTTTCTTAAAAATTGTAATAAAAATTCCATCGAGATCGTATGCTTCGTAAGGAGGTCTGCTTCTCGCTCTACTTGTCCCGAGAACGTGCGATAACCCGCACCATCCCGATCGGGTTCCCTAAAATGGGTTGTAGAGGTTTATTTGTAAGGAATTAATTAGAATAATTTAAAGAATACGGGTTTTGACAGTTTAAGGTATTTTAATGTAAATTGTGTTTTGTCCCACAAAAATTATTACCAAAGCCATCATGCTATGTCAAGATGAATGTTGTGATATGGAAGGTCATTATCTCGTGAGTTTTCTAAAGGTAATATGAGCAAAACGATAAAGTAATGTCGTATGTAAATTTGATGGTATTTTACCGAAAAAGTGAAATAGAATTTGTTTAACATTAAATTTTGAATTGAAACTTGGTCAAATTGTTATTTTATGGTTGCTAAACAATATATGAATAGATGGTTAATTTTTTGTTTAAGAAAAGTAAGTTTTTTTTAAAGAAATGAGAATCGGAAGTCGGATTAACTCTGCATCTGACGAGTTTTGAAAAGAGAAGTCTTTTCATTAGCAAGAAAGGAGGGGAGAGGGGACTTACTGATTGAAAGAAAAGGAGAGAGGTAGAAGGAACTTTTGAAGGTGTCGGGGAGCCGCGGTGTCGCTGGATTCTTCCCGAAACGTCACCGGAACTTTGACCTTGGCTAACTCCACTTGTACAACTTTTGGACTTAGGAATTTTAATGAGTTTTGGCAATGGATTTCGGAATGAGGAGGGTTATGGTGTAGGGTGGTATTTATAGAAGAATTTAGGGTTAGCGTATTGAAATGAGAATTAAAAATGCATTAAAATTTGGTTTTAAAGCTCATTTTAATTCTCTGGAAATGTGCAGGGAAATCAAACAGACTAGGGTTAGTGGGGCAGGCCAAGAGGTGTTAGGGTTAAAAAATCGAAGCATTAAGGATGGGGGGGCCGGCAGCGCCGGCCCATAGGTGAATCTCGCCGGCCACTTGGTAGGGTCGAGGTGTGGGATTGATACCACGTGTTGGTGTCGTTTCATATATCTCAGTGCACATATTTGATTAATCTGACTTTTTATTTTTATGTGTTTTGCATGTGTAAACTTTTGGGCTTCCAAAAAATATAGAAGAAAAATCAGCAAAAATAATATGTGGCTGATTGGATTCGAACACAGGGCTATGTCACAGCAGTGCAAGGCTTTACCAATAAGCTACAAGTTGTTTCTTGCTGTTCAAAACCAAATTAAATACTTATAGCATATACTGGATTGCAAATACTCCATTTGTACATTAACTTTTAAACAAATTTTCTGTACATTAAAATAGAGTCGTTACAGAAAGACCGGGGGCGAAAGCTAGTCCCGCCCTGGTCCGAGCTTTGCCCCGAGGCAGACACCTACAGCCAGACTTTCCGCAGCACCTCCAGTCCGGGAGGAGCGCCGTGGGGGGTCAGAATCACGTGCGGGACCCGGCATGTATTGTTTTAAAAATAAATAAATAAATCCTTTAGGTGAAATTTCCGATAACCGGTAATATAAATCATATTTTTCCGTAAAACTTAACAATAATTATTTTTCAATATAGAATTAAATACGCCTATTTTAACTATGCAATTGCTAGTATTTGGTGTTTATTTAGTCACTTAAAAATTGCTAGTTACTTAAATATTTTTTCCTTAATTAATATTTTAAATATTATTTTAAGTTTTCAATTATACATTTAATTAGTGTAAATTACAAATGAGAATGGGTTAATTATATAAATGTGAACCATGACAACATAATAACAAGTTTGTAATATATTCTATTTTCCTCCATTTGTCTCCAATGTTCTAGTAAATTCTAGGATGAGATGAATTAGAAAATAAAATTTAATTAAATAATTAAAAAAATAAGTAAAAGATGTAATAATGGGAGAAGTTTCCACACACGCCCACACACTTCTCTCTCTCTCTCTCTCTCTCTCTCTCTTTCTTTCCTAGCTCCTGGCCGAGCCTTCCCAGCCCCAAAACTTCATTTCCCCACTTCATTTCAACTCAAAAATTCATCAAAAATCAATACAAAACCTTACTAATCCCTAATTAAATCCTTACCCATTATTCCTTGGCCTAATCTACCATGAATCTTAGAGAAAGAGAGCAAATTGGGAGGCTAAGTTTGCATGTTTGATCTCATGTTTGTAGAGGTATAATCTTAACCCTATAGCTAATTTGTTGTTTAATTACTTTAAATCAAATTTAATTAGGTTGTAATATGGTTTTAATTTCAAATTTGAGATTTAAAGAAAAGGGTTTGAAATCAAGTTAGGGTTTTTATCATTTGTTTAAGGTTACAATGTGTAGTTTAACCTCTTAAGACTTGGAAAATCTAATCTAGTTGTTAAATTAACTAATTGTTGCTCCTAAATTACCTTAATTATACAATTTTGCAAACTAACTTTTGATTAATCTAAAAATAAGTGAGATTAAAATCTAGTTGGTATTTGTGTGACCTAATTAAGTTATTAGGTGCACATTGTGGCCGTTAGAATTGCTAAAACATCTAGATTTAAACATAAATGGAAATTGTTGCTTACTAGGTTTTCAGAATAAATAGCTTTTAATTGAGTTTGAGATTTTGATGACTTATAACCTATTTCATATAATATTTAATGTGTTGTGAATGCGAGATTGTTACGATCGATTTCTAGGCTCGGTAGTTTTCACGTATAGCGACCCTAGTTATAGTTTGTGGTGTTGTCGCGAGCACGTTCTGTGCACCAAGTGTGCGCGCGTCTAGTTAGTGCGCGTGATTGACTTGTGTCATTTGTTCCGCGACTATTCGTATATTTATCCTTTTAATTACTTGTGTGCAATTCTAGGATCGGGTGCAGAGGCGTCAGACGCGACGCGGAAAGACAGGACGGAGATCGGATCAGATTAGCCGAGACGTCCCGGTGAGTAGATGTACACATCTATGGGGGGATCGTCTGGATGGTGCGAGGCGCCCGACAGTAGCATTACTAGTAGTGCTTGCATTATATGCGTAGTTTTCCTAGTTATTTATTTCATTGCATTGCATCATCTTATATACACGTGATATCATTTCATAGGACACTTGCACCGTTACCATTGGTTCATACTGCACATGCACTATTTATGCGAACACACACGCCATTGGTAATTGCTATGTCACAAACACTATAGAACTTGATTAGAATCGGTAATTGTGCATTTGCATCATATATGATCTGTAGACTGATACTAGTATATTTATTTAATTAAGATGGATACGTAGGATTGTTAATCATATGTACATACCTCATTACTTCATGATTCATGCATAGTTTCTGGCCGTATTTCGCATGGTATATACTACCGTATCATAGATTTCCATCATCACCGGCGTGTTTATATATCGTGTTTCTTCTCGAGGATATTAGTATTTATGAGATTTCTGGATTTTTGGGAAAACCGCAAGAATTTTATAAACCTATTATCATTTTTAAAAATAGAAATATGTGGTTTTCTCGTGATATGATGTGTGTGGCGTCCACCATGAGTTTTCTCGGTTCTTGAGCTGTATCATATACCCGATTCGAGGAGGGGGATGCACCGTCTGCAGGTATATGGGGGACCCGGTATGGTACCCGGGGCGAGATAGTTTTTATGGGGATGACGATGAGCCCGACAAGGGAACACTACCTACCGGTTATTTGTGGCGTGGCGGATATCCGGAGGATACCGACCGTAGTCGTGAGATTGATGATATGGGTCGATCCAGACTGACGGAGCCCGAGATATTGAGATATTGAGACATTGAGATATTGTGACATTGAGATATTGAGGCATTGAGATATACATATTTAGTGTCGATGCTTGACACGGAATTTCAGTTGATTTCATTGATGATACTTTAGTTATTTCACAAAAGTTTTTCTAAGATAAGAATACAGATTTTCTCGTACCAAACATATTCAGGTTTCATGTGATTATGCATTCATGTTGCACACATACTAGTGCATTGAATCATATCGGTATATGTAGGTTGTGACGCATTTGCGTGCATACTTACGATAGCCTTATTAGATGTTACTTACTACTCACGAGTTGGCAACTCACCCCCGTTGTGCCACAGTATCATACAGGTTTGACCCGTCAGCACTGTAGCGGCGGGCGTACTTTCTATTCCGCTTCGTTTGGTTCGACCTGCAGCTAGCTCATAGGTGGGTTTTTAGAGGATTTTCTTTTGCTCCCACCGTGTATTTTATTGTATTTAGTATACTCCATCTACCCTTCGTACATTGGACTTAGATGGTGAGCTTGTGAGATTGTATGTATTCTATTTCTGGTGTCGATGCTCACTTGAGCCGAAGAGTTGTTTTCTTACTTACATGCTTTTATATACTTATTATGCACTTTGATATTCATATTGTATGTGGTTGTGATTCCGCCATTGGCGAAGAGCTAGATCCCGCTTGTAGGGTGTTTTTCGTCACCCCATTGAGATGAGAATATGCGCACGTTTTTCGGGCGCATTACAGATTCTCCCTGCCTAGGGTAGGCTGGGATTTATTGATTGTGGGGATCTGTATCTCCGGCAACCGCGGACTAAGCTGCCATTAATTACCCCTCGTCTTTGGAGTGAGGGAACCTCCGATTGACGGATCAAAAAGGTCATGCGAACTCAATGTGTAGTGTTGTGTTTTGAAGGGGTTTTGAATATATCGGGGGCCCCGCATAGTTTTTTACGGGGGTCCCGCTACTCGAATAGTGGGCTGGGGGTCAAGGAGGATAGTAGCCCCCTTGCGGGTTGCTGGGCAGCGTCCCGTTAGAAATTTTTTCTAACGGGGGAGGTATTTTTAGTGTGGAGTGTATATAAAATGAGGGGAAATGGAGTCCAAAGGACGCGTGGGAGAAGGCGCCAGCGCCTCACGTGCATGGCACGCGGGCGCTGGGCGCCAGCGCCTCACGTACCTGGCACGCGGGGACAAGGCACCAGCAGAAAATAAAGGGGGCTCAGCCCCCCATACTGGGAGTTGTACTCCTGTTGACTTTTGGAATTAAACTCCTTAAAAAAATGTATTATTATTGTTTGCTTATTTTTATGAAGTTAAACTCCCAGAAACTTTGATTTGTGGAATTAAACTCCAGGAAATCTTTGTAAATGCTCAAGGGGACTCTTTTCTTCTCTCTTGAGCCTTAGATCTTTCCCAAAATGGGATATTTGAAGATGAGTCTCCTTCCTCCTCTTTTGTTGGCCGGATCTTGGAGAACAAGAGGGGTGAGATTTTAAAAATCTTTCCTTTTTAAGATCCGATGGAAGATCCGAGCTCCCTTTTATGGGTTTTGTGGTGGAAAACTATTTATTTTAGGAAGAGGAAGAGTTAAACTCTTGATTTAATTCAAAAAAAGAAGAAGGTTTAGAACCTTGAGGAAGGAGAAGGAGGTACAAAAATCCTACAATTTTAGAGAATGAAAAAGTTCCCCTAGATATTTTCATCATGTTTGCCTTTATAGGTTACAAACTTTACATATAGCCTATTGGGCTTTACAAAATGACATTTTGCCCATCTCATGCCTCATGTGCTCATTTGTTTTGCACATGAGCCATGGGTTTTACAAAAATTTGGCTTTATGGCCATTTTCTTACATTTATTCATAAAATAAAACAAAAGAAATACACAAAAATTATTTATTACAAAATTTTTATTTTGGCATGGGGGAGGCTGGCTGCTTCATGTTCAGGCTCGACCCGGGCATTGGCCCACTTGACCTGAGCTTGGGCCCACTTGGCTTAGGGTTGACTTTGATTTTAACTTGGTCAACCGGGGTGTAAATTTTGATCCCAACAAATTGCCCCCCATCAATAAATGCACACCACATATGTGGGTTGTGTGCATGAAATTGATGGATCTTCTTTCGTGTGGAGGTTGATTTAATTTGGTTCCCGTTTTGACGACGTGGAGATCGTTTCTGCCATTTTAGCGACGTGGACGGTCGGTCGGTACTGTCATTTTTGGGACTTGGACGGACGGTGCTGCCCTTTTGCGACTTGAATGGTTGGTGCTGCCCTTTTAGCGACTTAGACGATCGGTGTTGGCCTTTTTGCGACTTGGACGGTCAGTGCTGCCCTTTTGACGACTTGGATGGTCGGTGCTGCCCTTTTTGCGACTTGGACGGTCGGTGTTGCCCTTTTAGCGACTTGGAATGTCGGTGCTGCCCTTTTTGCGACTTGAACAGTCGGTGCTGCCCTTTTAGCGACTTGGACGGTCGGTGCTGCCCTTTTAGCAACTTGGACGGTCGGTGCTGCCTTTTAGCGACTTCGACGGTCGGTGCTTGATTTGACTTGCTCCACTTTTTGCGGTGTCAGGGATTGGATTTGACTTGTCCCGCTTTCTGCGGTGTCAGGATTTGATTTGACTTGCTCCGCTTTCCGCGGTGTCGGGATTTGGCTTGTTTCCGAGGTGGAGCTTGATTCCTCCAGGGAGGTCTTTGGTTGTCTTGCTGAATTGATATGATTTGGGTTGACATCAGCATCGTTATACTGGAATATAGTACCAGGAACAAATCATCATCTGCCTTGATAGGATTTAGGGATTTTGGTTTTGGTTTGGCATCAGCATCGCTGCACTGGAATATGGTACCTGGAGCGAATCATCATTTGCCATGAGAAGATTTCCCTCGTTCTCAGTTTAACGACTTAGGGGTCATCTGTTCCTAGTTTAACGACTTAGAGGTCATCTATTCCCGGTTTAAAAACTTAGGGGTCCATTGGATTGGAGTTTGGAATTTTGAGGTTAGGATAGGCATCAGCGTTGCTAACACTGAAGCACATGTGCTAGGAGAAATTCATCATTTGCATTTTCCTGTTGGGGAGAAATGGCTTAGGAGACAGGTTTAGATCCCTATCACCTAAAGCTTTTCAACTTTATGAGCCGTAAGGGTCTCATAAAAGCATTTTCTCCCTACGAGTCGAGGGAATCTCGCAGGTGTATGTTCTCCATAGGGATCATGATGATTCCTAAGTGTGTTTTTCTTTTGTGGTCGTAAGGATCCCACGAAGGTGTTTTCTTACGAGTCGAGAGGATCTCGTAAGTTTTGTTCTCCCTATGGATCGTGAGGACACATGAGTGGGTCTTCCTAAATGGAGCATAATTCCGATGGTGGAGACTGACCATGGGGCTTGTGATTGCCGTGGGGCCTGGGTGTGATGAGAATTATTTGAGCCCGTAGATTGTATATGGTAGTCAATTTGGGGACTGGCCGTAGGGCTGGAAGAATTTTAGGAAATTAGATTTTGGTTGGTGTCTGCATTGCTGCACTGGAATATGATATCAGGAGCGACTCATCATTCGCCGTTTGGAGACTTGGAATTTGGAAATTGTTTGGCATCAGGATTGCTGCACTGGAATAATGCTAGGAGCAACTCATCATTTGCCCCGGGGGGACTTAGGATTTGGTTTTTGGGTCGGCATCAACACCGCTAATACTGAAGCGTAATGCCAGAAGTGATTCATCATTTGCTATATCCCGTTGGGGAGCAATGGCTTAGGAGATAGGTTTAGATCTATATCACCTAAGGCTTTTCAATTTTATGAGCCGTAAGAGTCTCATAAAAGCACTTTCTCCCTACGAGTCGAGAGGATCTCGTAGGTGTATTTTCTCCCTAGGAATCGTAGGGATTCCTAAGTGCTTTACTCTTTTGTGAGTCGTAAGGATCTCACACAGGGATTTTCTCCTCACAAGGTCGAGAGGACTTTGCGAGTGTATTTTATCTCTTTTCACGAGTTTGCGCCCTTCCGGGTTTTCACAAACTCACCGGCAGTCCTGCTGTTTTTACTCACGGAGCCCTTTCGGGTTTTCATCCGTGCCCGTTTTGCTTGTGGACATACTGTTTTTTTTGTTTTTGTTTTTGCACCGGTGAGACTTTAAAAGTAGTCTCGCCGGCATGACTTGGGAGAGATAGCGGTTGTTTACGCCCGTGGATTGTATACGGTTTTACAGGATGCATGATCCAAACCGTAGGGCCGATGTGCTCAATTTGTCTGCGACTTGGAGCATTCACACGTAATATTTCTTGAGATATCGGCCATTGATAGGTGGCATGGGCTTTTTCCCCTCGGCATTTATCACCGGTAGGATCCTCCATCAAACAATTTCTCGATGACGTATGGTCTTTCCCGGTTTGGCTCAAATTTTCCCGTGGCATGTCGATTGGGGATGATCGGTCTTTTGAGGACCAATACCAATTCGCCTTTCTTGAAAGTGCGGAGACGGGTCATCTTGTCATAAGCCCGTGACATTTGGGCTCGGTATAGCTCCAGATTTTGCTACACCGCGAGCCTCCTTTTTTCTAGAGTGTCAAGCTCTTCAAGCCGAAGGAGGACGTTTTCCTCCTCTGTCAACTCGTGCTGAATGGCCATTCTTAAGCTTGGAACTTCGACCTCGAGGGGGAGGATCGCCTCCACTCCGGAGAGCAATGAGTATGGAGTGGACTGAGCTGGAGTACGGTGCGTAGTACGATATGCCCACAACGCCTCGTAAAGTTTGGGATTCCAGTCTCTCTTGTTGGCTGAAGCATTTTTCCTCAGGAGCTTGCACAGGGTTTTATTGAAGGCTTCGGCTAGCCCATTGGCTCTTGGATTATAGATGGAAGAATATCTCCAGTCTATCTTATGCTGAGTAGCGAACCTTGAGACTTTGAAGCTCTTAAAAGAAGGCCCGTTGTCAGAAATGATTCTTCTTGGTGTACCGAAGCGGTATAGAATATTATGCTGGAAGAACGTCAGAATATTTTCTGTTTTGACTTCTTTTAGCGGGACAGCTTCAGCCCATCTGGAGAAATAGTCAGTTGCAGCCAATATGAACCGGTGGCCTTTGGATAACGGAGGATCAATTGGACCAACTATGTCGGTGCCCCAAACTTCGAAGGGCCATGACGCTACTGTAGGATGCAGCGGGTTAGGATACTTGTAAATGAAATCACCATGAATTTGGAAGATATGACACTTCTTTGCATGCTCTTTACAATCCTTTATCATGGTAGGCCAGTAATATCCAAGCCGTTTGATTTGAAGCCGCATTTTGGGGACGGATTGGTGAGCTCCGCAGACGCCTGAGTGAATTTCTTTCATGACTTTCTGAGCTTCGGCCGATGATAGATATCTGAGCCAGAGTTGGTCATATGATCTGAGGTATAGCGTATTATTTACAAACACGTGTTGAAGAGCTCTCTTCTTCGGTTGAACCCTCGCGGATTTTCCTTCGGGCAGCTTGTCGTATCGGAGGTACCCTATGAAGGGCTCTCTCCAATCAGGCTCATTTTGAATGATCGGAACTTCTTCGGCAGGAATGTTCTTTTGTTCCACGCTTTCCTCTTCTCCTAAAGAGACTGGGGGTAGGATTTGCCGGCTTCTGATTGTGATCAGAATTTCGTCCATGTCAGGATCAGCTAGCTCTTTGGCTAAGCAAGCGAGTACGTCAGCCTTTCCATTCAACGCCCTAGGGATTCTCATTAGTTCAATGTGAGTGAACCGTTTTATGAGTTCTACCACTCGGCTTCTATATCGAACTAACTCGGGTTTATATATCTTATAGTCGCCGCTTACCTGGTTGACGATAAACTCGGAGTCACCGTAAACCCGTAGCCGAAGGATTTCCATTTCTATGGCGAGCTCCAGACCAGCTATCAGAGCTTCATACTCAGCCTCAATGTTTGTGCGAGGCTCGGTGAGAGAAAAAGAACGTCGTAGGGTTCCTATCGATGGTGTGATGAACACCAATCCTATCCCTGCTTTTAACTGCGGGATGCTTGATTTGCCGAAGCTCCTCATTGATGAGGCTCCATCGAAGTAGAGCTCCCAACATGGCTCATCATCCTCGAGCTGCAGCACTTTTTCGTCGGGTAACTCGTAATTGAACGGTGACCCTTTTGGTATGGGATGATCAGCAAGGAAGTCAGCGAGAGCTTGCCCTTTTACTGCTTTCTGGAGAATATAGATCATGTCAAATTCAAGCAGCATGACAGCCCATCTCGCCATTCTACCGGCTAGGCTTACTTTGGTCATCAAGTGTTTGAGCGGGTCGACCTTGGAGAACAGCATAACCCGATGAGCGAGATAGTGCCTCAGCTTCTTCACAGCGAATATCAGAGCCAGGCATTGCTTTTCGATCGGGGAATAGTTGTGTTCCTCCCCAACTAAAGTTCGACTGAGGTTGTAGAGGGTATTTTCTTTTCCCTCCTCATTGTTCTGGGCAAGGAGCGCACCGAGTGACTCATCTAGCGCGGCAGTATAGAGAATTAACGGTTTGTTTGGAATAGGAGCAGGAAGCACCGGAGGTGCAACATGTACTGTTTGATATTTTCGAACGCTTCTTGACATTCAACGTCCCAGACAAAAGGTGCTCCCTTCTTCATGAGCTTTGAGAAGGGCCTATGTCTCCCCGATAAATTTTAGATAAACCTTCGTATATAAGCAAGCTTGCCTTGAAAAGATCTTAGCTGCGTCAGATTCTTCGGAGGGGGCATCTCCATGATGGCCTTTATCTTTGATGGGTCAACTTCGATCCCTCGATGTCGGACTATGAAGCCCAAGAATTTTCCTGATGACACGCCAAAAGCGCACTTTAGAGGATTCATCTTCAGATCGTATTCCCTCAGTCTAGTGAGAACGGTCCTATGATCTTGGATGTGATCGGCCTTGGCTTTAGTCTTGACGACCAGATCATCAACATAGCATTCGACGACTTTATGGATTAGGTCATCAAAGCTATTGGTCATTGCCCTTTGATATGTAGCACCTGCGTTCTTCAGTCCGAATAGCATCACCATGTAACAGTATATGCCGATCGAGGTCCGAAATGCTGTAAGTCTCTCATCCTCAGGCGAAATTTTTATCTGATTGTACCCAGAAGAACCGTCCATGAAGGCGAACAGCTCATAATTTGATGTGTCAGCGACCATCATTTCCATGACCGGAAGCGGGAAATCATCTTTAGGGCATGCCTTGTTAAGATCCCTGAAATCAACACAAACTTGGATCTGCCCATTTTTCTTCTTCACTGGGAATATGCAAGCGATCCAGTCTACATATTTCTCTTCCCTAATGAAGCTGGTATCGATGAGTTTCTTGGTTTCCTCGATGACCTTTTCTTCCAGTTCCCTTCTCATTCTTCGAGGAGCTTGTTTGACTGGCTTAGCATCAGGAGATATAGCCAGCTTATGCATGGCCACTTCAGGGGAGAGGCCAGGCATTTCTTTGTACGTCCACGCGAAGCAGTCGACAAACTCATGCAGAAGGGCAATTATCTTCTCCTTCATTTTCTCTCTGATGTAAGTCGGCCTTGGATTATTAGGCATTCTAAAATCGATCTCAGTTAGCTCATCGAAGTTTGCTTGTCCGCCATCTTCGAGCTCGTGAGGGCCTTCTTCTGGCTCGGCTAGCTCGTCTTCATCATTTGACCCTTCGCTGGCTTCACCAATATGGATCATATAGCATGCTTTAGCATCAGGCTGAATAAAATCTATTCCCCATCTATATGGAATTCGCCCATCGACGAGTGCTCGGACCTGAGGCGGATACCATAGCCCTTCATAAAACTTTGCTTCGGACTCCGTTTGATATAACCGGCATCCGCACCTTTTGAAATAATTCTGCATCTCGGGCGCATAGTATCTGGGATTGAGAACGGCTCTTATGCCTCTCTCATAGGGAAGGCACGTGACAGGCAAATCGTCCGGGTGCACCACAGGATTTGACCCATAAAACAGGATGCCCTTCTATCCATTTTTTCTTCCGGGAACGTAGAAAGTTTTCAGCTGGTCCATAGTAGAGACAGATAATGTATCGAGCTCTTTGCATATCTGCTCCGGCACCCTTGTGACAACTAGGGACCCTTCTTTAATTTCGAAGGTCTCTCATAGTTTCGCTTGTTACATAGGGGTCCAATCTGCACAACTGTTGCAAGGCAAGTCCTCTTCCTCCGACTCTTCAGTGTCGCTGCCAAGATAAGGGCAGACGTTGCTGCTAGATGGGCCTTCAGTATAAGATTCATCTGTATCGCTATCGACACGAAGGCGAGTTTTACGGAAGGACGTAATTCCAGCGTCAGACTCATCAGTGTCACTACCGAAACGTGGGCGCACTTGGGGGGTTTTGCGTTTGAATGTGACAGCCAGCTCAGATTTGCTTTTGAGTTTTGGGGCCGCTCTGTCCTCGGTCAGTTGTGGATTAGTATTTTTATGGTTCATAAAGTACAGAGAATCCTCATATCGGAATTCATGCACACCAAACGGCTGGATGTCTCCGTCAATACGTCTTTCTTCGCCATTTTTAGTATACTTCATGCATTGATGGAGTGTTGACGGAATGATGCCGTAATCGTGGATCCACGGCCGCCCCAAGAGAATTTTATAAGACGTGTCAGCGTCGATCAAGTATATCTTAGCTTCGGTCTGCAGATCCCTAAATTTTTGTAAGACTACGGTAGCGCCCCGGCCGTCTTTCCGAGGCCAAAATGCGGAAACAAAACTTTTTCAAAACTAGAAACCGGCGCTATCGTATGCTTAAAACCCGGATCGAACCATTAACCTACAACTAGCTATGTAGAGAGAGGGTTGGAAAGCTATATCGATCGATCCGTGTCCTTCGGTCTTTGGCCACCATCCCAAGCTCCTCGCGGCAACTCCGGTCTCGATCTCCTTATCGGAAAGGGCACCATATCTACGAATCTTTTTACGGGCTCCCGCTTCATCCGAAGCAACTCGGGCACGAAGTGTGCTAGCTGACGTGTCCAAGGTGTTGTAGAGAATGTTTGTGATCACTTTGTCTCTTGCACCCATTGATTTGGATGGAGGTTAGAAGGGTTGCCATTGATGAAGATAATGAGCTAGAGGAAGAAGAAGAAGAAGAAGAAGAAGCCTTTTTCCTTTTGTGTTGTATGATAATGAGAGTGAGAGCTTGTCAAAAATACAAGACTAAAACCTATAACATGGCAGCCCCTCTCTCCCCCCTTATCATATCAAGGCTTAAATCCATCACAATATGTGACACATGCACAAAGAAAGAGACCATGAGTCATCACTTGTGCATGTGTCACCATTAATGCTCTAAATGATGAATTCTAGCTCACAATTTCCATTTACAAACATTAATCCAAATTTTTGCAACAATAAAAAGATACGGCAACATCTAAAGTAAACTCGTGACAGATCATAAAGATACCCCTCACCTGTATATACATACCTGCATCCGCATTCCGACTGAATGCGAATGCGATGAGACTAAAGTAATCCAACAAATCTAATACTAGGATCCGGCTTAAACCAAAGCCCACTAGTATGATCCGTCCGATCATGATCCGTGCACTACCGCACGTATAAGATCGAACCCTGCATATATCATACGGCCTCTACAACGTTTCGCCCGAAACTTGAGAATCTATCTGTGGGGGACTCTAAAGACTCGTCAATACTTTGGCTGTGGATTTAACTACTAGCACGTCAGAGGTACTAGCCGTACGTAACGGGCTACCAGGTATTGACCAAAAGGGAGGTCGATGAGTGAACTCATCCTGACACCTTACTGAGCCTGTCAGTGACAATATCCGTACAGTCCGGTCCGATCGTCTATGAGCATCGCATGTCGGGCCTAGGGGGTTGGTAAAAGTCAAACACCCAAAAGCGGTACAAGTCGTGTCGGAGTGTTGCCCAGAACACCCTGAGATACTACTGGAATACCTATTAGTAAATCTCCTTCCTTGGCCAAGGACTTCGTGTAATGGCTCTCCTAGACACAGCACGATCTCACCCCCAATACCGGGAGAGACGAAACCCCTACCGATCCGCTCACTGCCTCCATGTGGCTCGGGATTGTACCCAACTAAAACCTGTTTACACGACTCCTTTGAGCCATGGTAGGGTAGTAATCAAAGCACAGTAGGAACTCACACGAGATAAATGACGATCTCAGGTCGATGAACTAACCTGTACACATATCACCAGGGAACTGCTATCTGACGTCAGGTATAATACCAACTAGCATGTTCCCGGTGAGTCCTGTCCGGTGTACTCATAACCCAACGAGCACCTGTATACATCTTAGGTGATCCAACTGACACCAATGGCTTCTGAGACCAGCCACCGCCCCTCGTCGGGGTCTTGACTGTATACACTAGTCTACTAATGGAGTATCGATGCCCAGTCTCGAAACTCCCACGACTAGGGACCTTTTAAGGATGTGCTTATAGACCCCAGCTCCAATGTATATGATCGCCATCATACTGCTGGTAGTCAAGCAAGAATCCTAAGGGCTCTATCAACATGCAATAGTGACCTGTAAGGTCATCTAAAGCAGTACACGATGATAAAGATAAACCAGATAGCATACTATTCTCTAGCAACGTGTAATACTGAACTACAATGTCACCTAAAGCATGTACACGATGATAAAGACAAACCAGATGGTATACAAACCTCTCGAGTAAGACCGTCCTACCAGTTTAGGTCCTCCCTCAATCATTGCAATCACGTGCCTGCGATCCAATAATTGACTCTGAGGGCACTGTATCCAACAATCTCCTACTTGCACTCAAGGCTAATTATTGCGATGTCGCGTACTCACAGCCCGTGTGATACCGAACACCCAACTCCTCTACTAATCAGTCTCACAAAGCCCGTTTGCGAAACTATTGCGTTCGAGGAATAGCCTCAGTGAGTGGATCCGCCCTGATGTTTCTTTCTATGTCTCTCTTTATCTCAAGTTCGCGGAGAAAGCCATCTCCCGAAATGAGCAATACCTGTCTTAGAATATGTCTGGATATCTGATGGGACCTAGTTCATAAATGAACTCCAAATCCAAACTTCTTAGACTGTATCGTCAACTGAACTTAATCAGTATCATGCGCCATGCCTTCCTCGGTATCCGCTTGGACCACCTGTCCAAAATACTGCCCCTCGTCAGAGGGAAAACTATAACTCTGACAGTCACTCTATCTTCCAGGTCACCTTGGAAGCCTGGAATGATAACTGTCTCCCAAAAGAGGTTGTTGTTATCATATCCCTAGAACATCCACTTATGTTCTAAAACTGCTTCCAAACGTTTCTCCAAGATAGGATTAATATCAACTTACTGCATCTCGTGCAAAAAACAATATCTGATGTGGTACTTGACATCTCATGATTGACTCAATTGCCTAAGCAAGTGATCTGCCAATCATGTACATCCCTCTCCCCTTTAGTCTGTAAGATACCTTTAGAGAGGGTGACTCCATCACCTGCAGGTACACTACCATGCCAGGAGTCGTCCATTCTAAAACACCTTTAGAATGCTGTCTAAGTACCCAAATTAGGAAACTACCCAAATCTAGATCTAAAGCCATAGATCTAGTAACCAAAATGTTTGATATAATATCCAAGTCCTTTGTGGAGAAACCACTGTGTGACAACCAAAGTATAACCGATCGTAGTATAGGAATTTCACTTCCTACTCTGTGTATGTCATCCAAATACCAAGACATCACACCCTACTACCTTCTTAACAGATCCATCCCCTATTCTGATGAAGTCAAACCTATGACTGTCTCATCAGAAATAGATGATCTATCTCCGCTATTACCGCTTTAGTCTATGAATAGACATAAGCAACTTGTCCACTATGCTTCCGCTGCTCCCACTGACTATGGCAGCCCTCTGGCAGAGTCATATATACGTACACTTCTAAAGCTAGTTTAGAACGACGCTATACTTATCCTCCTGCCGGGTCTCACAGTCTGGAATAACAGCAATGACAAGTCTGTATAAACAAGAACCTCCCTGTCACCGTCCTTGAGGCTATCGGAGTACCTCTCGAGTGCCTGAGGTTACCCACCATATCTGCGGAGTGGCCAATGGAATGTCAAACCAGATTGAATCTTTAGGTTCTTATCAAATTTTCAGTAATCGTTTGCGGTTCTGGAATCACTTCCAGTTCTACCATACTCCCACTACTATTTTCTGAAAAAATCCATCTTACTAAAACTATGGTGAGTCAAGAACAATATCACTATTGATCGTCCAGATGGTAGAAAGTCAACCCTCGTCATAGCCCGGGTCAACCCACAAACAGCCATTACAGAAACGTGTCTTGAGTTATCCAGAATCTGGTTGTAAGCATAAGCCGGACAACTCCCCGTACCTTAACATCGTTAAGATATGAACCGTTCTATATCCAATATAGAAACAGAGGCACTGATTTAATTGGAACCAGATTCAAATCATGCAGCTATCTCTAGTGCATGTAAACTAAATGGAAGGAGGCCGATCAGGGTTACTCAACTTAGGAATACTTCCAATTATGAGTAACCTGAAAGAGAAACAAGTTCTCTTAAAGCCATTACTATCAACTGAATACCATACACAAGTATCTATATCTTCGATCACCTTGAAGAATCCTGATACTTGCAACACCAGGTTCTCTACTTTATTCTTATACCTACAACTTCTCAAAATTTAGACCTAGCATTTCTACGAAACACATGTCTAAGAACTAGAGCAGTTACAAGTAAACAGAATATAGTATGAGTACCAAACCCCTCTGTCCTCATGGACACTGGACAAAATACAATGCTTTATATAAGTCCCCTGAGTTGAATAACTCAAACCCTGTGCGTCGTAGGTTGAAAACTTTACTTATGGTTAAGAAGAATTACACCGATGTTTAATGCTCCTTACCTAACCATCCACTGATATAGGTAAATGTCATAGACATAATTTCAAAAAGTTATATCTCACTTTATAAATTAAACGTACAGATATATCAATTTGAAATTGGTGCATAACAACGGATATTCAAAACCAAATATTTGTCGTCCGTCAAACAACCCAGGAAATTTCCTCAAATATCACCAATTACAACGAATCCCGATATAATGAGGATGATCACCCAATTCCTAATAACTCACTCCCACTCATCATCTGTAAAACCATACAGATGTGAGAATCAAACCTAGTAAATGCATACCCTGGAGCAAGGGCTAATTGGGAAATCAGTTTTCTTTTAACAATACACAGTGAAACTGAAACATGTAAAAGTTTCGAAGGGGTATCCAGGTATTCTTAGTAATGCCTCTTCCATTATCAGATTCACAACTGTAACCGTATATTTCTTTGCCATCTCCCCAAATCTCTTTATATGTCTTTAGTCATTACCTTCTGTACACCCCTTTAGGCTAAATGGTTTTCTTCCTTCCCTACCGTTCGACACCAGCCTATGGTTTGGAAGAAAACTATCCAATAAGTGTAATAGGTGTACTGCCCTAATCCTAGGAGCACTCGCAACCCGAGAGAAGTTAAAGATAAAAGACAACTGAATAAAACCTTATTCCCATTTCTCCTGAACCAGAATCCATCTCCGAACTGGAACAAGTTCCTTCGAGTTCGTATATAACCATATGATGGAGTATCCAAAAAACTGTGGATCTTCGTAGTGATACGGAGTGTCCTGGAGAAATACAAAGGTGAAGTAGGAGTGGCGATGAAATAATTGGTTTGGTCGTGAATGATAGCAGTCGCAATTTACTTTGCCCTCTTATTAATCCCTTTATTTGTCTTTACTTAATAGCTTCTGTACACCTTCGTTAGGCTAATTGGTTTTCTTCACTCCCTACCGTTCGACACCAGCCTATGGTTTGGAAGAAGACTATCCAATAAGCGTAATAGGTGTACTGTCCTAATCTAAGGAACACTCGCAACCTGAGAGAAAGTAAAAGGAAAAGACAACTGAATAGTCCTATTCATTTTCTCCAGAACCAGAAAACATCCTTGAATCTGGAACAAGTTCCTTCGAGTTCGTATATAACCATACGATGGTTTTATCCAATGGAAGTGGACGTTCGTAGTAATACGGGGTGTTCTGGAGAAAAGGGTAAAAGTAGGAGTGGCAATGAGGTATGCAACTTTGACAATCCAAAAGCCAGTGTTTTAAGAAGGTTCGGTTAATCTTGGTCTCTGAGTCATAGTCTAGGGTCGGGCCATGGTCGCTGCCAAAGAGAGAGAAAAAAGAAACACTCTGCGTGCACTTTAACCTAGATCAGAATGGTTATCACTTTATCTAATCACGAAACCTCCCACTGTAAGCTCAAATTCTCCTCCAAACCTGAAAGAAGAATTAGTCGGGATCACCCGAGGAGTAAACTAACTCATCAGTAGGAATCGGGATCCAACTATCATCGCACGATAACGTTATGGAATCCACTCACGTTATCACACTCCATAAGGTATGCGCATATCTGGCAAGTTTCAGTTTCTTTAGAAACTCCCGATGTGATTTTAACCCCAAGCGGCTTATGACCTTAACTAGGTCAACAAACCATAAACCGCTAGTCAAGTTCAACCCGTCATTATTCTGGATTCCATTAAACCCATCCGTACGTGCCCTTAACTAGGTCAACAAGGCCGCACGACTGTCCTAACCAATCCCAATTGTTAGTTGTATGTATGCCCTAGAGGCCAGTATTGTACAGATGATGTATATTATATTGGATGCTTGGACATATATAGAGATGACTTTCTTGCTCGATATGATAGTATGCTATCTGGTTACTCTTTATCTTAACATGTATACAAGTCTCTTTAAACTGTCTTATAGTTACATGTTGGTAAAGCCCTTAGGATGTGTACTTGACTACCTGGACTATGATGCAGATCATACTAGTGGGGACGTGGTAGTCCATAGGTACATCCTTCAAGGTCCCTAGTCGTGGGTGTATCGAGACGGGGCATCGATATACCAGTGTAGACTAGCGTATACGCTTCTCGACCCATGAGATGGGCGATGGATGATCCCATATCCATTGGTGTTTGACATCAGAGATGGTATACGGGTGCTCAGTAGAGACTGGGTACACTGGACGGACTCGCCGAGAACTCCCAGATGGTATTATACCTCACGTCAGATGGCAGTTCTCAGGTGACACTTGTACAGGTTAGTCTGTAGACCCGAGATCGTCATAGAGTCTTGTGTGATTCCCACTGTGCTTTGATCTCCACCTTACCACATCCATGAGGGCATGCAAAATGGTGGTCTTTGGGTACAGTCCCGAGTCACATGGAGGCAATGAGCGATAGGAGGGGTTTCGTCTCTCCCGGTATTGGGGGTTGATGTTGCGCTGTGCTCGATTGGCCGTAACAGGGAAGTCCCTGGCCAGGGCTGATCAGAGATTTGCTGGTAAGTGTTACCAGTAGTTTCTCGACCCGTTATGAGCCTCATATCGACACGACTTATCGAGCTACTGGGGTCTGACGTTTACCACCCCTAGGCGAGATATGCGACGTGTCAGACGAACAGACCGGACTGTACGGTAAGTGTTACTGATTGGATTCTTAGGAGTAAGAGCGGGCTTGCTCGTTGATCTTCTGATCGCTCAATACCCGGATGGCCGTTACGTTTGGCAGACCGCTTGCGGCTTGTGGGTGTTTGATATGATCATCACCTGCTGCCGGAGTATTGACGAGTCTTTAGAGTCCTACACAGAGGTTTCCTGGCTCGAGCAAAACAAAATAGGAGCGCATATGAGATATGTGCGGGACCGAGAATAATACCAGTATGAGATACTGGATTCGATTCTCGCGATTTGTAACATTGATCGGTTATATGCGATATAGCCGGGTTATCGGATCAAGTGTTGATTCGATAAGTTATTACTATTGATATTAGTCGGTTATATGAGATATGACCGGATCGTTAAATCAAGTGTTGATTTAATGATTTAATGTATAATTATATATATTTGATATATTACTTTACATTAACTAGTATTGGTTCACTTAAGATGGATTTTCTCACTTGATGTGCACATTGTATATATGATATAGTTTTGTGCACTAGTTTGTATCATGTTTGATGATACATGCAAACTTGGGTGTATGTTTGATTTGAACCATGTTTAGGTTAATGGTTATGGTTTTAAATTATTCATTTATTTATTTTATTTATTTTCTTTATTCCTTTTGGCTAAAATGAAATGGTTGCTAATTTTGTCTTTTGTAGAAGCTTCATGAAGCTTTGAATTAGTAACCATTTTATTTTTTATTTAAAACTAACCATTAGCTAAACTAGGGTTTGCTCTCTACAAGAGTTAAACCTAACCCAAGGTTGCATTATGATAAGATCAATTGATTTTATTATTCTTTCACCATTCTCATAATATTCTTCTTGTTCTTCTTCTTCTTCTTCATCTTCATCAAGAAGAAGAAACCCTGCTACCTCCAATGGTGAAGTGATCAAATGAGTGAGAAATTCAAATCTAAAGTCAACCCACTTCCTATTTCTTCATCCTCTACAACTTGCCTTGTAGTAGAGGGTGTTGTCTTCACAAGTCTCTTGACTTGGTGAAGGCGGAGCTCGAGTTTGAGTTGCCTCGACGTAGATCATCTTCGGCATCGAAGTCTACGACCTAGCCCGATCATTTCTCCGACGAAACCATCACCGGAGTCCGGGATCCGATGATCGCAGCGAAGGGACATCGTCACAGAGCTATGGAGGTGGAGTAAAGGATCTACAAAGGTTGTATTTTCATTCACTCTTTAGTTAAGTTGTTAACTAGCTTCTTGTTTCGCCTAAACTCTAGTCAACGATCCATATTAGGGTTCTTCGGCACTTGTAAAATTTTAAATTTGCCATGGTTGATGCCTTGTGAGACCTCCTTAGTGTGCCCAGGAACCCTACAGTGGTATCAGAGCCTAGCTAGAGCCTTAGGCGATGCATAGACGGAGTTAGAAGTCCGATCGAACCGAAACCCTATTGCAAAATCGCTCTCTGTACATTTTTCAAAACTGTTGATTTTTGTGAATTAAAAATATGCAGAAAAACAAGCAGGCTTTTTTATAAATTACTGTGAAATTTGAGTGGATGATTCCTCCAAAGCGCGGCGGAACCGCGGCACAAGCATGGCTTGTGCGGCGGAACCGCGGCACAAGCATGGCTTGTGCGGCGGAACCGCGGCACAAGCATGGCTTGTGCGGCGGTTCCGCGGCCAAGTTGTCACATCAGACACTGATTTTTGCACAGTAATTCATATTTTTCAGTGCTGGCTTTCCTAGGATATTTTAATCTGAACTCAAGAGTTGAGTTTTCTGGGTTGCATTGGGTACTCGGTGTTTCGATCGGAAAGTCTAATTTTGTCTATGTGTTTTCCGGATAATTTTTGAATATGTTGAAAAGTTCGACCGGATACAAATACCCAATTTTTCCCCTGTTGGGAAATTTCCAAGTGTTGGATTTTTCCGTGGTTTAAAGACATTCTAAGTAGTGCAAGTAACGCGATGGTCCCTCTAGAAGACAACAAATCTTAACTCGATTATGTGACCGTCTTGAACTGCCCTTTGAACCTTAGGGTTTGGGGCAGTACGGCGTACCACATGTGAGGCGTTGGCTTGACCCTTCTACGGCTGGACCGTTGGTACTGAGGCACGAAGTGAATGTTTTTGAACTTATTTCATGTGTTGATCTGTTTCGGGAAAACTTGGGTGTTCGAATGTTCGATCGGAAAGTTTAACATTTTCTATTTATCTGGAATGTGATACAATAATTGGAATTCACACACAGTTATGAGATAACTGAATGAATGTTATAAATCTAGCAGTTTAGTCTCACTTGATATTGAAAAGAGTTTTCGATAATGAGACTAAAATGCGGGGTTTATAATTGTTAGGCATGTGATGTCTAAGTTTTTCATTTGATTAGGCATGCGATGTCTGAACAGGTTGCGGATTCCAACTGTTGTAGTTTTACACTTTCTTTAATGTGACCGTAAGTGTAGTATGACGATATCGCCGGTTTCGTTGCTATACGTCAACGACAATTGGGGTATGCATACTTACTTACGTTGATGACATGTGATGTTATGTATTGCTGGATATGTTATATTGGATCGTCGTGTTTGAATAGCCGGGGGTTTTCTTTATGTGAGATGAGCGTTTTTCATTTTTCATTCATGTAAAAACTTGTATGTAATATTCTTTTATTGGGGCACTTCCAGGTAGCGGAAGATGTCACCTTTTGTATATTATTTACTTTTCCGCACTAGGATAGACCCAAGGAGGAGGGCACAAGTAACCGGGTTCTGGAGTCCAGTGGGAGACCAACTCGAGGAGTCGAGTCCGGGTCTCCTAACTCTAGAATTGGTAGGGTTGCTTGCCGCTCTCGTAGGGGTCTAGGGGTGTGGGTTTGGCTATTCATCACGACCGTGGAATCCGTGTTTTATACTGGCTCGTATTGAAAACACGGACGTCCTAGTATATCCAATATTTCATATGTTTCTTCTGCTGCGATATCTGTGATGTGATCATGTGATATGTTCTGTGAAAGATACTGTATATAGTATATATGATATATTATATAGGTGTTACTTATGTTTTACACCCGCGCTAGCCCTGCCCCGCTCTGTCGTTAGTTACCTAACCTAACGGTGCACGAGGGGACATCGAGGCGAATGCGGATGGCATAAGTGTACGTCGTATTTATCTGTGATGTTTAGGTACTTAAATGATGGGACTTCATTAATGTGATTAATGAAAGAAAAGAAACCTAAGATGTTGTAGAATCAAATTTTAAATAAAACAGGTAGCTACAGTTCTTGCTTTGCACAGCGGTATATGTGATATATCCTGCACCTTATTCGATGAGGAAAGGACCGAGATCCCTTCACCAGGAGTGACTCCTTTAGCAATAACTGGCAGATGCTACACACTCGGTTTGACTTTTGATTGCTTCTATAGTTTCTGCTTTGCACAGTGATATATGTGATATATCCCGCACCTCATTCGACGAGGAAAGGGCCGACGATCCCTTCACCGGGAGTGACCCCTTTAGCAAAACTGGAAAAGCCTCAAAATCACTCCATTTCTAAACTTCATTTGATTCTACAACGATATCAAGTTCATTATGCAATAGGTTTTCAGAAAAACCTATCGTAGCCCTCCGTCATTTCAGATAAGTACTACTTAGTATTCGTGCTACGTTTGTTGACTATGTTAAGGCGTAGTGTGCGGTAGCTGACCAGTATTTATCTGCTTATGCATATGATGCAGATTGGATTAGGGTAGTCGTGCGACTTTGTTGACTATGTTAAGGGTCGTGCGGGTGGGTTTAATTCAATCAGGAAATGACGGGTTGAACTTGACTAGCACTTATGATTTGTTGACTATGTTAAGGTCATATAGCTGCTAGGGGCAAAATATTATCGGGAATTTCAAGTGTTGAAATTTGCAATGAGATTGCATACCTTCTATGAGATAGTTGGATCCCGATACCCACTGCAAGTAAGAGTTACTCCTGGGAGAGTTTTGCACATTACAATTAGCCGATCAATTAGGTGTCTAGAAAGGTGTCAACGGGGTTACGCCTCTGGGAAAACGAGGTTTACTTTAATTAGGTCCGTGCGAAAGCACGGGGAACCTCCCTCAAAGTACCGACACTGGCCTGGCTGAAAGATTGGCGAAGTTGTAGGGTGTAATTAATCCCGGCTAGTCTTTCCTTTTAGGGTTTGAAGGAAGATTTGATACAAACCAGTGGGAGCCATCCTGATTAATAAGATAAAAACCAATCTGATCTTGCAAGAGCATACGCTAAAGTGTTTTCTTCTCTCTCTCTTCAGGTAGCGACCATTTCAGGCCCTAATCAAGATAATAATATGGATGTATTGACCAAACCCGCATGTTATACTGTGCTGGGGAACGTTGGTTCCGTTCTTTCTTATAAGAGTTATAGGACTGAACAGGATATAGGGGAATACCAGGATTCCCATGCCACCCGAATGAAGTACATATTGATGCATTTTCTTCGGGTGTGTTCGTTACAGAGAACTGTTTCTCCATTTGCTCTACGTCCTGGGTATTAGATACCGGGTCAGGATCCCATATATGTAATCAGTTACATGGGCTTAGGAAAGGTAGAGAACTTGGAGAAGGTGATAAAGACATTAGAGTTGGAAATGGTGCAATAGTTGCAGCTAAGACTGTCGGGGAATATCACCTTGTATTACCAACAGGTAATACATTGGTTCTGAACGAATGCTATTACATGTCGAACCTGATATGCAATATTATATCGGTTTCTTTGTTGAGTAAAGAGGGATATAATTTTGTATTACAGGACAATGTTATGAACATTTTCCGTAACCAAAAGTTGGTTGGATCAGGCACGTTGTGCAATGGCATTTATGTTCTAAATCAATCAACAGTTCTGAGCATAACAAACACACACAAGAGGAAGAGTTCAGAACTGAACGAATCCTTCTTGTGGCATTGTAGACTGGGTCACATCAATGCGACACGACTGGCTAAGTTGCATAAGGATGGATATTTGAAACCATTCGAATTTTCATCTTATGACACTTGCCAGTCATGTCTCAAAAGCAAGATGACCAAAACTCCGTTTACGGGACACGGAGAAAGAGTTACTGAACTCCTGGGACTGATACATAGTGATATATGCGGTCCTATGTCTACACATGCCAGGGATGGTTCTTCGTACTTCATTACATTCACTGACGATCTTTCTAGATTCGGATATGTGTTCCTGATGAAACACAAATCAGAAGCTTTTGAGAAATTTAGAGAATATAAACAAGAAGTCGAGAACCAAACCGGAAAAAGTATTAAAATCCTTCGATCTGATCGAGGAGGTGAATACTTGAGCAATGAATTCCTGGACTTCCTAAAAGAGAATGGGATTCTCTCTCAGCTGACTCCTCCATATACACCACAGCACAACGGTGTATCAGAACGGAGGAACCGTACCCTATTAGATATGGTGCGCTCTATGATGAGCACAGCTGAGTTACCTATTTCCTTTTGGGGATATGCGCTGGAGAAAGCAACATACCTATTGAATCAAGTTCCGTCTAAATCTGTACCTACCACACCATATGAGATATGGAGTGGGAAGAGACCATATTTTAAACGAGTTAAGATATGGGGTTGTCCGGCCTATGTCAAAAGGCAAAATCCAGACAAACTCGAGGCACGGTCAGTTCTTTGCAAGTTTGTGGGATATCCTAAGAATTCACAAGGGTATCTTTTCTACCATGCTGAAGAACAAAAGGTGTTTGTTTCTCAATATGCCACCTTTTTAGAAAAGGAATTCCTTGAAAAAGAAATTAGTGGCAAAATGGTAGAGCTGGAAGAAGTTCCAGATACACAAACAGTAACTGAAGATTCAGTAGCTCCCAATGAACCTCAGCCTCTCCGCCGATCTAGTAGGGTTCCTCGCCAGCCTGAGAGATACTACGGTTTTCTCATGGATGGTGGGAGCGAGGATTGCATCATAGAGGATGATGACCCAACTAGGTTCGAGCAGGCCATCACGAGTAGGGACTCAGTGAAATGGCTGGATGCTATGCGGTCCGAGATGGAATCCATGTACACCAACAAAGTATGGACTTTGGAAGTTGCTCCTGAAGGGGTAAAACCCATTGGGAGCAAGTGGATCTTCAAGAAAAAACTTGGTGTAGATGGGAAAGTGGAGACTTTCAAAGCTAGACTTGTAGCAAAGGGTTTTCGTCAAAGACCAGGTGTGGACTATGACGAGACCTTTTCTCCAGTAGCTATGCTTAAATCCATCCGGATCATGCTTGCCATCGCTGCATATCATGATTACGAAATCTGGCAAATGGATGTTAAGACCGCCTTTCTAAATGGTGATTTAGAAGAGTGCGTGTAGATGACTCAGCCAGAGGGCTTCGTAGATAGTGGGAGCAGCAGAAAGGTGTGCAAGCTGCTTAAATCCATTTATGGATTAAAGCAAGCATCGCGGAGTTGGAACATCTGCTTTGACGTCGTTATCAAAGAGTTTGATTTCGTCAAAAACGAAGATGAACCTTGTATCTACAAGAAGGTGGCAGAGAGTAAGGTTGTCTTCCTCGTATTATACGTGGACGACATACTCTTGATAGGAAATGATATTCCTATGCTGCAATCGGTCAAGTTCTTCTTATCACAAAGATTCTCGATGAAAGATCTTGGTGATGCCTCCTGCATATTGGGAATGAGGATCTATAGAGATAGATCCAAACGGATATTGGGATTGTCCCAATCCAGGTACATTGACACCATACTAAAGAGGTTTAGTATGGAAGAATCCAAGTGTGGGAACTTACCCACAATCTCTGGAGTCACTCTCTCCAAAGAGATGTCTCCTAAGACAAATTTGGAGAGAGCTCGCATGCAAGGGATACCCTATGCTTCGGCTGTAGGCTCTATCATGTACGCGATGCTATGTACCAGACCCGATGTTGCATACTCACTAAGTGTAGTGAGCAGGTATCAAGCTGATCCTGGAGAGAGTCACTGGACAGCTGTGAAGAGCATTCTCAAGTACTTGCGAAGGACTAAAGAGATGCTCTTGGTGTATGGTAACGGAGAACTCCAAGTGGAGTCTTTTACCGATTCGAGCTTCCAGAGTGATAAGGACGACTCTAAGTCGCAGTCGGGATTTGTCTTTACCCTTTACGGAGGGGCGGTTAGCTGGAAGAGTTCCAAGCAGGAAACCGTGGCAGACTCGACGATGGAGGCTGAATACATCGCTGCCAACGATGCTGCAAAAGAGGCTGTCTGGATAAAGAAGTTCATTACTGAACTGGAGTGGTTCCATCCATTGAGAATCCAATACCTTTGTATTGTGATAACAATGGAGCGGTGGCTTTGGCCAAGGAACCCAGGTCCCATCAGCGATCCAGGCATATTCTGAGGCGGTATCACCTGATCCGGGAGATAGTTGATCGCCGGGAGATCGAGATAAGGAGAGTTGACATGAAGAATAACACAGCGGATCCACTCACGAAGGCCATTCCCCAGATACAGTTTGAGAGACTCTTTGGGATGCTTGGTATGCGATACTATAGCAGCTGGCCCTAGTGCAAGTGGGAGATTGTTAGTTGTATGTATGCCCTAGAGGCCAGTATTGTACAGATGATGTATATTATATTGGATGCTTGGACATATATAGAGACGACTTTCTTGCTCGATATGATAGTATGCTATCTGGTTACTCTTTATCTTAACATGTATACAAGTCTCTTTAAACTGTCTTATAGTTACATGTTGGTAAAGCCCTTAGGATGTGTACTTGACTACCTGGACTATGATGCAGATCATACTAGTGGGGACGTGGTAGTCCATAGGTACATCCTTCAAGGTCCCTAGTTGTGGGTGTATCGAGACGGGGCATCGATATACCAGTGTAGACTAGCGTATACGCTTCTCGACCCATGAGATGGGCGATGGATGATCCCATATCCATTGGTGTTTGACATCAGAGATGGTATACGGGTGCTCAGTAGAGACTGGGTACACTGGACGGACTCGCCGAGAACTCCCAGATGGTATTATACCTCACGTCAGATGGCAGTTCTCAGGTGACACTTGTACAGGTTAGTCTGTAGACCCGAGATCGTCATAGAGTCTTGTGTGATTCCCACTGTGCTTTGATCTCCACCTTACCACGTCCATGAGGGCGTGCAAAACGGTGGTCTTTGGGTACAGTCCCGAGTCACATGGAGGTAATGAGCGATAGGAGGGGTTTCGTCTCTCCCGGTATTGGGGGTTGATGTTGCGCTGTGCTCGATTAGCCGTAACAGGGAAGTCCCTGGCCAGGGCTGATTAGAGATTTGCTGGTAAGTGTTACCAGTAGTTTCTCGACCCGTTATGAGCCTCATATCGACACGACTTATCGAGCTACTGGGGTCTGACGTTTACCACCCCTAGGCGAGATATGCGACGTATCAGACGAACAGACCGGACTGTACGGTAAGTGTTACTGATTGGATTCTTAGGAGTAAGAGCGGGCTTGCTCGTTGATCTTCTGATCGCTCAATACCCGGGTGGCCGTTACGTTTGGCAGACCGCTTGCGGCTTGTGGGTGTTTGATATGATCATCACCTGCTGCCGGAGTATTGACGAGTCTTTAGAGTCCTACACAGAGGTTTCCTGGCTCGAGAAAAACGAAATAGGAGCGCATATGAGATATGTGCGGGACCGAGAATAATACCAGTATGAGATACTGGATTCGATTCTCGCGATTTGTAACATTGATCAGTTATATGCGATATAGCCGGGTTATCGGATCAAGTGTTGATTTGATAAGTTGTTACTATTGATATTAGTCGGTTATATGAGATATGACCGGATCGTTAAATCAAGTGTTGATTTAATGATTTAATGTATAATTATATATATTTGATATATTACTTTACATTAACTAGTATTGGTTCACTTAAGATGGATTTTCTCACTTGATGTGCACATTGTATATATGATATAGTTTTGTGCACTAGTTTGTATCATGTTTGATGATACATGCAAACTTGGGTGTAAGTTTGATTTGAACCATGTTTAGGTTAATGGTTATGGTTTTAAATTATTCATTTATTTATTTTTTTTATTTTCTTTATTCCTTTTGGCTAAAATGAAATGGTTGCTACTTTTGTCTTTTGTAGAAGCTTCATGAAGCTTTGAATTAGTAACCATTTTATTTTTTATTTAAACCTAACCATTAGCTAAACTAGGGTTTGCTCTCTACAAGAGTTAAACCTAACCCAAGGTTGCATTATGATAAGATCAATTGATTTTATTATTCTTTCACCATTCTCATGATATTCTTCTTGTTCTTCTTCTTCTTCTTCATCTTCATCAAGAAGAAGAAACCTTGCTACCTCCAATGGTGAAGTGATCAAATGAGTGAGAAATCCAAATCTAAAGTCAACCCACTTCCTATTTCTTCATCCTCTACAACTTGCCTTGTAGTAGAGTGTGTTGTCTTCACAAGTCTCTTGACTTGGTGAAGGCGGAGCTCGAGTTTGAGTTGCCTCGACGTAGATCATCTTCGGCATCGAAGTCTACGACCTAGCCCGATCATTTCTCCGACAAAACCATCACCGGAGTCCGGGATCCGATGATCGCAGCGAAGGGAAATCGTCACGGAGCTATGGAGGTGGAGTAAAGGATCTACAAAGGTTGTATTTTCATTCACTCTTTAGTTAAGTTGTTAACTAGCTTCCTGTTTCGCCTAAACTCTAGTCAACGATCCGTATTAGGGTTCTTCGGCACTTGTAAAATTTTAAATTTGGCATGGTTGATGCCTTGTGAGACCTCCTTAGTGTGCCCAGGAACCCTACACCATTTTTGCAACAAATAAGTACCACTTAGCTATCGAACACTACGTCTTGACTAGGTCAACAAACGCAGCACGAATACTAAATAATACCCGTAAGAAATGACGGAGGGCTACGGCTGGTTTTTGGTGAAAAACCTTTAACGTAATGAACTTGATATCGTTGAAGGAACTGCATAGCTTTTTATAAATATATAGTGGCGAAACCTTTTGCTAAAGAGGTCACTCTCGGTGAAGGGATCTCGGCTCTTTCCCCGTAGAATGAGGTGCAGGATATTCCAACCGAATACCATGATGCAAAGCAAAAAGGCAATCGGCTATAGTGAAATTATTACCCTGACGCAAACTTCTGTCCAAGGGGTCACTCCCGGTGAAGGGATCTCGGCCCTTGCCTCGTCAACTAAGGTGCAGGATATTCCAACTGAATACCACTGTGCAAAACAAAAGAGAACGTCCTTGCAATAACAACTTTTCTTTGAAAAATGTTCCAAGAACATCAGAATAGGTTTGTTTAGCTTGCATTGATCCGAATCAATGCAGTCCCATCAATTAATCACACCATAAAAGAACGAAAATATGATGTACGTATATGTCACCCGCATTCGCCACTGGGTCCCGTCATCACCCGTTAGGTTACTTAACTAACGACAGAGTGGGGACTCGACTAGCGCGGGTGTAAAACATATACAATATCTACTAGTATATATATCAATATATAATAATCGCTCAAGACGTGATAAATGCAACATCACAGAAATGCAATAAGCATCACAGAACAATAAAGATAATCTGGGATCCCCAGGTTTCATAGAGCCACTACTGAAACCCGACGTTCCCATGGTCGTGTGGATAGCCTGTGCAATGAAATCCTAGACCCCTACGGGCTCGGCAAGTTACCCGCCAAAACCTGAAGCGAGGCAGCCCCCTTCAACAACGTGAATGGACCACCCAGCACTTCACGGAATCCGGTAACTTGAGCATCCCTCCTTGGGTCAACCTGTACCCCCTACGAGTGCGGCGAATAACCTCCAATTCTAGAGTGAAGCCCCCTCCGTCTCAAAGCCATGAGATGCGGCCCCATTGCCCTCTAGAACCCGGCTATCCGTGCACCCCTCCACGGGGTAATCCTAGTACAGAAAGTAAAATATATACAACGGGTACATTGACCTCAGCCCGGTCGTGCCCCAAAAGAATAATATACAAACAGGCAGTGACGGCAGTCCACATGTCGGACGCTCGCCCCGCAATATCAAATGTACAAATACAACCAAACTGTACTACCATTGCATCCAGGCTATCCACCACGACAAATCCGCAACATCACAGCACAACACAGAACATCAACGTGAATGTCACGTTCGCATCCGTCTAAAAGGGCTATAACGATTAGACAGGATTTACCGATCAAATGTCATTCACGGTCGCAGATATAATGTAAATACTGTGAACTAATAATATTTAAAATTTTCGATTGACAAAATTCCCCGAAGTGTGCTCCAAGTACAATACCCAGTACTCAAAATAATCTAGGCCAAAAATAAAATTACCAGAAACCCCATTTCCAAGTCAGAGACCACCTGGAGAAATTTGGTAAAGTGAAGCTACAGTACAGCCGCGGAACCGTGGCCAAAGCATGGTTACGGCCGCGGTTCTGCCTCGCTATAGTAAAAACAGTGTGCCAAATTTTCTCAGGTTTCTTAAAAAAGCCTGCCTGATTTTCTGACATACCTAAAAAAAATTTTAGAGCACAAAAAAAATCCGACAGAAACTTGATGACTTGGAATCGCGGTTTTGGAAATTTCGTTCGATCGAAGTTCTAAACACATTAGAGCAAACTAGTAAAGGTTTATGGCGTGGCTTTGATACCATGTAAGACTACGGTAGCGCCTCGGCCGTCTTTCCGAGGCCAAAATGCGGAAACGAAACTTTTTCAAAACTAGAAACCGGTGCTATCGTATGCTTAAAACCCGGATCGAACCATTAACCTACAACTAGCTATGTAGAGAGAGGGTTGGAAAGCTATACCGATCGATCCGTGTCCTTCGGTCTTTGGCCACCATCCCAAGCTCCTCGCGGCAACTCCGGTCTCGATCTCCTTGTCGGAAAGGGCACCACATCTACGATTCTTTTTACGGGCTCCCGCTTCATCTGAAGCAACTCGGGTACGAAGTGTGCTAGCCGACGTGTCCAAGGTGTTGTAGAGAAAATTTGTGATCACTTTGTCTCTTGCACCCATTGATTTGAATGGAGGTTAGAGGTGTTGCCATTGATGGAGATAATGAGCTAGAGGAAGAAGAAGAAGAAGAAGCCTTTTTCCTTTTGTGTTGTATGATAATGAGAGTGGGAGCTTGTCAAAAATACAAGACTAAAACCTATAACATGGCAGCCCCTCTCTCTCCCCTTATCATATCAAGGCTCAAATCCATCACAATATGTGACACATGCACAAAGAAAGAGACCATGAGTCATCACTTGTGCATGTGTCACCATTAATGCTCTAAATGATGAATTCTAGCTCACAATTTCCATTTACAAACATTAATCCAAATGTTTGTAACAATAAAAAGATACGGCAACATCTAAAGTAAACTCGTGACGGATCATAAAGATACCCCTCACCTGTATATACATACCTGCATCCGCATTCCGACTGAATGCGAATGCGATGAGACTAAAGTAATCCAACAAATTTAATACTAGGATCCGGCTTAAACCAAAGCCTACTAGTATGATCCGTCCGATCATGATCCGTGCACTACCGTACGTATAAGATCGAACCCTGCTATATATCATACGTCCTCTACAACGTTTCGCCCGAAACTTGAGAATCTATCTGTGGGGGACTCTAAATTCTCGTCAATACTTTGGCTGTGGATTTAACCACTAGCACGTCAGAAGTACTAGCCGTACGTAACGGGCTACCAGGTATTGACCAAAAGGGAGGTCGATGAGCAAACTCATCCTGACACCCTACTGAGCCGTCAGTGACAATATCCGTACAGTCCGGTCCGATCGTCTATGAGCATCGCATGTCGGGCCTAGGGGGTTGGTAAAAGTCAGACCCCCAAAAGCAGTACAAGTCGTGTCGGAGTGTAGCCCAGAACACCCTGAGATACTACTAGAATACCTACCAGTAAATCTTCTGCCATGTCCAAGGACTTCGTATAATGGCTCTCCTAGACACAGCGCGATCTCACCCCCAATACCGGGAGAGACGAAACCCCTGCCGATCCGCTCACTGCCTCCATGTGGCTCGGGACTGTACCCAACTAAAATCTGTTTGCACGACTCCTTTGAGCCGTGGTAGGGTAGTAATCAAAGCACAGTGGGAACTTACACGAGACAAATGACGATCTCAGGTCGATGAACTAACCTGTACACATGTCACCAGGGAACTGCTATCTGACGTCAGGTATAATACCAACTAGCATGTTCCCGGTGAGTCCTGTCCGGTGTACTCATAACCCAACAAGCACCTGTATACATCTTAGGTGATCCAACTGATACTAATGGCTTGTGAGACAGGCCACCGGCCCTCGTCGTGGTCTCGACTGTATACACCAGTCTACTAATAGAGTATCGATGCCCAGTCTCGAAACTCCCACGACTAGGGACCTTTTAAGGATGTGCTTATAGACCCCAGCTCCCACGTATATGATTGCCATCATACTGCTGGTAGTCAAGCAAGAATCCTAAGGGCTCTATCAACGTGCAATAGTGACCTGTAAGGTCACCTAAAGCAGTACACGATGATAAAGATAAACCAGATAGCATACTATTCTCTATCAACGTGTAATACTGAACTACAATGTCACCTAAAGCATGTACACGATGATAAAGACAAACCAGATAGTATACAAACCTCTCGAGTAAGACTGTCCTCCCGGTATAGGTCCTCCCTCAATCATTGCAATCACGTGCCTGCGATCCAATAATTGACTCCGAGGGCACTATATCCAACAATTTGATTGGCAGAGCTATGGATCCCAGAACTTGCTGGCAATTTTGATTGAAGCCTTGAATGACAATCCTTTCCCTTGACAGATGTCAGACGTCCATTGACAAACTCTTCAGAGTTCGTAAGTTCATAATGTTCACTGAGGACCCTGGATCAATCAATATACGATTAATCCGGTCTCCGTCGCTGTACCCTATCACATAAAGCGGCTGATTATGCTCAGCCGTTCCCAGTAGCAAGACTTTGTTAGTGTATATGCCCTAGAGGCCATTACTGTATCATACTAGTTTGTATATTACTTAATGGAAGCTTGGGATATTCACCGTTGTATAGACAATCTTGCTCAAAATAGTAGTATGCTACTTGGTTTGTTTCTACTTCAATGTGTGTACATGTGTTTCCTTTAACATATCGCCTATACACATTGGTGGAGCCCTTAGGATCTTTGCTTGATTACCAGCGTTGTGATGGCAGTCACACTAGTGGGGGCTGGGTAATCTATAAGCACATCCTTATATAGGTCCCTAGTCGTAGGATTATTGAGACAGGGCGTCGATACTCCGGAGTAGATTAGCGTATGCGCTTCTCATCCCAGCAGGGGAGACGGTCTGTCCCACAGCCGTCAGTACGTCGTACTTGAGATAGTATGTGGGTGCTCGTTAGGTTACGAGTACACTGGACAGGACTCGTCGGGAACTGATTGGTTGGTACTATACCTATCGTCAGTTATCAGTTCCCAGGTGACATGTGTACAGCTTAGTCCGCTGACTTGACAGTGTCACTTCGCCTCAAGTGTGTTCCCACTGTACTTTGATTACTACCCTACCACGGCTAAAAGAAGTCGTGCAAACAAGTAGTAGTTGGGTGCAGTCCCGAAGCACTTGGAGGCAGTGACGGTTAGACAGGATTCGTCTCTCCCGGTATTGGGAGTTGATATCGCGATGTGTCAAGGAGAGCCATTACACACAGTCGTCCCTGGCTAGGGCAAGCGAGATACACTGGTAGGTTTCCAGTGTTATCTCGAGGTGTTCTGGGATACACTCCGATACGACTTGTACCGCTATTAGGGGACTAACGTTTACCGCCCTCCTAGGCCCACCATGAGATATTCTCAGACGAACAGACCGGACTGTACGGAGACTGTCACATTCAGGCTCAGTAGGAGTTCGGATGAGTTCACCTCGTTAGTCTTCTTATTGGCATCTACCTGGGGGCCGTTACGCACAGCTAGTGCCGCTTGCGGTCTGTGGTTAAACCCACTGGCAGCATAGTGTCGAGTCTTTAAAGTCCCACACAGAGAGCTATTCGCCTTTAGGCAAAAGAGTAGAGGTCGCATGGTTTTGCGACAGGGTTCGGTTACATCCGTGCACTTGTGCATATTTAGTGTCCGGGCAGTTATTACTAGCGGGCTTTGGTTTAAGCCAGATCCTAGTATACGTTTTGGGATTGGTTTTATCTCGTTTGTATTCGTGTTCCCCGGAACGCGGATGCGGGTGTGTATGCACGGTTGACAGAGACAGAGGCAGAGGATTCTCATTAGGGTTGTTGACTGTTGACATTTGCTAAACCCTAATGAGAATAAAAAATATGATTAATAATAATATTAATTAAGTATTATTGTGCCATGGTTGGGTTGAAAGTGTAAGTCTACGGTAGCGCCCCGGCCGTCTACAGACGCCAAATGCGGAACAAAAAACTTTTAACTGGCGCTATCGTATACTTTAACCCGGATCTACCATTATTGCTAAACCAACAAACTGTAAAGAGTGTAGAAAGGTTATACCGAACGATCCGAGTCCTTCGTTCTTTAACCATCATCCCACGCTCCGTTGCGGCTGCTACGATCTCTTCGATCTCCGATCTGCTCGTCCAGGTGGCACCACGTCGACGATTCTTTAAACGGGCTCCCGCCTCTGACTCGAGGCAACTCGGTCGTCAAGTTTGCCAAAAGAGACGACCAAGATTGATGTAGAGAATGAGTAGAAGACTTTGTCTCGTTCCATCCAAAGCTATGGACGAACGGTTAATGAAGTTGCCACTCGAATCGGGTGATGGAATGAAATGAGCTGTGAAATTCCATACACCCCAAAATCTATCATAATCTTTTACAACTATCAAGTGAAACCTCAAGTGAGTGAGTGAGGGGGGAGGGGCCGGCCATATATAGGAAGGAGGAGGGTGAGTGTAGGAGAGGGGGGTGACCACAAGATAATATCATGTGTGAACACAAACAAATATCCTAGTGTGAACACAAACAAATATCTCAAGTGTGAACACAAAGTGTGAACACACCAAAAGCAACCAATGAAAATTCAACACCACACCGCTTCTAGAACCTTCTAGAAGTATCCACACTCATCCAAAGAAAAGATAAATCCGTCTTTAACCGAATGTTAAAAGACGGCTGATAGAAAACTGGAAACTGGCAACTTCCAAAAGTGATCCTGAAACAACTTTCAGGATAACCCCGTAACTGTATAAATATACCCGCATTTGTATTACGACCGAATACAAATGCAACTGAGACAAAGATATTATATCTACTCAATATAATACTCGGACCCGGCTTAAACCAAAGCCGACCAGTATCATCTGCCCGAAAACTGACACGTGCGTAAACGCACGTGCATTTTCCGAACCCTGCCATAAAACCATACGTCCTCTACAACGTTTCGCCCGAACTTGGGAAACTGTCTGTGGGGAACTCTAATGACTCGTCAGCACCCTGGCAGTGGGTTTAACCACAAACCGTCAGCGGCACTAGCAATGCGTAACGGCTGCCCATGGACTGACCTCAAGGGAGGCCGATGAGCGAACTCATCTGGAAACCCTACTGAGCCTAACAGTGACAATGTATATACAGTCCGGTCCGTTCGTCTATGAGTATCGCATATCTGCTTAGGGGGCTAGTAACGTCAGACCCCCAATAGCAGTATAAGTCGTGTCGGAGTATAGCCCAATAACACCCTGAGATACTACTGGAGTACCTACCAGTAAATCTCCTGCCACGGCCGTGGGCTTTGTGTAATGGCTCTCCTAGACGCAGCACGATCTCGCCCGCAATACCGGGAGAGACGAATCCCCTGCCGATCCGCTCATGTGCCTCCATGTGGCTCGGGACTGTACCCAAAAACTACCTATTTGCACGACTCCTTTGAGCCGTGGTAGGGTAGAAATCAAAGCACAGTGGGAACTCACACGAGACAAATGACGACCTCAGGTCGATGAACTAACCTGTACACATGTCACCAGGGAACTGCTATCTGACGATATGTAAAATACCAACTAGCAGATTCCCGGCGAGTCCTGTCCGGTGTACTCATAACCCAATGAGCACCTGTATACATCTTAGGTGATCCAACTGACACCAGTGGCTTGTGAGACCGGCCACCGTCCCTCGTCGGGGTCTCGACTGTATACACTAGTCTACTCCGGAGTATCGATGCCCTGTCTCGAAACTCCCACGACTAGGGACCACAATTAAGGATATGCATATAAACTACCCAACTCTCACGTATATGATCGCCATCATACTGTTGGTAGTAAAGCAAGATCCTAAGGGCTCTATCAAAGTGTAACATGTAATCAGTCACCTGAACATGTACACGACTGATAAAGGCAAACCAGATAGCATACTATCATCTCGAGTAAGACTGTCCTACCGGTATAGGTCCTCCGCAATCATTGCAATCACATACCTGCGATCCAATAATTGACTATGAGGGCACTATCACCAACAGAAAGGTTGGCTTTGTTGACTTGTTGACTTTGTTGACCGGTTGACTAGGTTGGACTTGTTGACCATCATCATTACAATGGCTATCATTTCATGGCTAAGACTTTTGCTTGCTTGTTATTCTTTACAAAATGAGTGCATGAAATGATAATGCTATTGACATGAACCATCACATTATACTCAATTACTATTATTATTATGATTATTTTGTATTATGAGAGAATGGTTGCAAAAAGTCTTCTTCATTTTATCATATTGATTCTCTCTAATCCTCAAGCTCTCCCTCTTCTTTTTGCTCTCTCTCTAGCTCATGGTTCTATTGTCTCATGAGTTGAGAAACAAGAACCATAGAGATAAAACCCAAAACACTTCTCTACTCATCCTAGTGTACTAGGTCTAGCAAGCCAAGTATTCTAGTTTCCTCTAGATTGAGGTTGGAGCCAAAGGTAGAAGCTTTCGGGTGGATCCATCTTCGACACAAGGAGACGACGAGGTGAGGCCGATCTGACCACCACAAGGAGTTGAAGAGAAGGAGGTATAACCCCTAACATAGTAGTTAAACTCTTAGTTGGGTTGTTAGATAGTTTGTTTAGCAAAGATCCGTTTTTTAGAGTCCATGTTACCTCCACCGAAAAATCGTTTTTCATCATTTCCGCAACCCCAAAGAACCGGGGAAGGGTAACGTGGACTTACAGTGGTATCGGAACCTAGCTAAACACTATCTAACATGTTAGCAAAGTAATTAGAAGTTCGATCAAAAAGAAAATCACAAAACACGCCCGGGACATGTACTTTCTGTCGAATTTTTTACAGCTCAAAAAATTATTTAACACATCTGAAAAATTGTCTCAGGGTTTTGTTTGAACACAGCAGAAATACGAGCCAACGAACCGACCAACTCACCGTGGAACCGCGGCAAGAAGAGCTTCTTGCCGCGGATCCGCGGCCGAGTTGACTCGGCCGTGGATCATTTTTACTACAGTGTGTTCTCTGTGCTGTTTTGGGATTTTTACAATATGTTTTTTCTGCCCAGATTTTCCAGAAAACAAAATTTGTTTTTGGGGTGGTTAAAAATCCGTATTTTGATCGAACTTCTATAGACTTTAGCTAACGGGTTATATCTGTGATGTGATATATGTATTGAACGTCTGCTAATCGCTATACGTCGATTAGTGGGGGTTATACATATCTGTGATCTGTAATGTGGATGGTTTGTGTGTATGAATTCATTGGATTGTCGCGGATGAATAGCCGAAAGGTTGTGAGATGAGAGTTTTATTTGTCTTTCATTTCATGTAAATGTATAAATTGATGTAATATTTTTTGTATGGCCGCACATCCGGGATGAGATTGTAGCCGCCATTGTATAATTTCTTTTTACTGTTTTTGCTTCTAGGATAGACCCAAGGAGGGGTGAACAAACTACTGGGTACCTCGAAGTGCCGAGTGGCCTACTCAGGTTGTTGAGGGAGGTTGCTTCACTTCGGATATTTGGCGGGTAGTTTGTCGCACCCGTAGGGGTCTACGGTGGGGTGTTGGCTATTCATCACGACCGTGTAATCCGCTTTTCGTTATAGGCTCGTACGAAATGTGGATTCCTAGTATATCCAATATATTCATCTGTGATCTGGAATGGCTATCATTGTATCTGACGAATGTATATATCTATATATGATATCTATTTAGGCATTGCTTATGTTTTGCATCCGCGCTAGTCCAGCCCCTGCTCTGTCATTAGTTAAGTAACCTAATGGGTAATGACAGGGCCCCGTGGCGAATGCGGATGGCATAAGCGTACGTCATATTTTCGTTGTTTTCTGCAATGGTAGGATTAAATGATGGGACGCATTAAAATTAATGCAAGAAAATAAACAAAAGTTAAAGTCGTTAGAACAATTTCAAAACCACTCAATTTCTTTTCAAAAACAACTTTTAAAAACGCGGAGCTTAAGCCACTCCTTTTAAAAGCTATCAAGGTTCCATCGATTATATCAAGTTCACTACGTTCACGGTTTCGCCAAAACCATTCGTAGTCCTCCATCATTTCAGTTAAATATTCGGTAGTATTCAAGCTATGTATTTTGACCTACGCCAAGGCATAGTGATTGGTAGCTGCCGGATATTTATCTGTAGCATAGATAGATGCGTTGGTTTGGGACAGTCGTACTACTATTTTGGCCTACGTCAAGGGTATGTACGGGTGGGTTCAAATTAACCTGGATAATGATGGATAGAACTTGACATGTGACTTATGATATTTTGGCCTACGTCAAGGTCATAAGAGCATGGCACAAAAATCCACATCGGGAGTTTCTAAAGAAACTAAAACTTGCTAGCGCTGCATACCATTTGGAGTGTGATGATTCTGGTAAGATTCTTTCAGTTTTGTCACGCGATGATATTTGGATCCCGATCCTACTGTGAGTATATGCTACTCCTTGGAAAATTTCTCGCTTAACGATCAATGTTATAAACCAAGTAGGTGTCTAGAAAGATGTTAGCGGGGCTACGCCCCCAGGGAAAAGAGGTTCTTAAATTAAGGAACTTCGCGAAAGCGTTGGAAAACCTCACTCGAAGTACCGACACTGGCCTGGCTGAAAGGTTAAGCAAGTATTGTACGGTGAGATTGATCCCAACTAATTCTTCCTTTTTGGTTTGAGGAAGGATTCGAGAAACAGTGGGAGCCATCCTGTTTAGATAAATTAAAAACTAATCTAAACTTGCAAGAGCATCATGCTGAGTGTTTTCTTCTCTCTCTCTTAATTGCAGCGACCCTGTGACCACACATAAATTACATCTAGATAATAAAATGACTGAATCGGACTGTTATGATTGGCAAAGGTCTGTCCAGATGTCCATTGCCCATGATAAGCTGGGACACCTCTTAACTGATCAAACCCCTGCCGTCTCAGGACCAGTTCCCCCTGTCTCGGATATTGATATCCGTAAGACATCGGAAAAAGACTGTGCGAAAGCCAAGTGCCTCGTGTTAGCCTTAGTTGATGGTGGATACCAGAGGCAGCACGAGAAGATGGACTTAGTTTCTATCTTCCTCCATAACAAAGATTTAAATGGAGAGCAATCTCGTATCGCAAGATATGAGACCTCGAACGAATTGCTTCAAGCGAGGTTGGCTATCGGGTCATCTGTAGGGGGCAACGTCCTTACAGAGACCAGCTATTTTGAGCTCACAGACCTGAAGACCACGTTGAAGAACGGGTCAAATGTTGACTTGATTCTACAGTCTCCGCCCTCTACCCTGAAGGAAATCAGGGAGGTAGAAGGAAAGAGAAGGGCAAAAGTTTCAGGACTGGATGTAATAAAAGAGGGACGTTCCAATTGTTATGGGAATGAACATTGGCAGAAGGATTGCAGGGCTAGCAAAGCCAGTAGCCAGGATTCGAAATATGTTGTGGCTTCGGCTTCGGCTTCGGGTGTGTTTGTAATAGAGAACTGTATGTCAGCTAACCCTACTTCCTGGATATTGGATACCGGATCAGGATCTCACATCTGTAATTCGTTACAAGCTCTGAGAAACCGTAGGGTTATCAAGATAGGTGATATGACTCTCAGGGTTGCTAACGGAATGAGCATGAACGCTGAATCCGTAGGGGAATATCATCTTGGAATGACAACTGGGCAGATATTGATTTTGCGTAACTGTTTGTATGTACCAGGTGCGACTTGTAATATCATATCTGTATCCATACTTTCTAAGGAAGGATATGATTTTACTTTTGTAAGCGATGTGGTCCACATCCACCTAAATCAAGTTCTGATTGGGTCTGTTCCCCTAAACTAAGTTATGCCGTCGCCCGTAGGACGTGGATTAGTCCAAATCCGTATTTACTTAGATTTGGGTTTGGTGTTTTAGTTTAAGGATACGTTAGCCATATTGAGACTAAGATCAACTTAAACGTTCGTTAAGGATACGTTAGTCTGATTTGAGACTAAGATCAACTTAACGGAAAGAGCATTTAAGGGGGGCTCTATTGTTCCAGTTTAGGGACGTAGTGGTCCATTTAATATATATGGCCGTCGGGACTCGTCACCTCTCTGGCGACGTTGAAGAATTACAACGACAGGTGTCAGAGGAGTTCGGAGATGTACCCTCAAACCAAAGTTGATTAGGGGGTTTATAGTACTGTTTGGGACTAAAGTCTGTTTGAAAGGTTTAAGGATACGTTAGCCATGTTTGAGGCTAAGATCAACTTAAACGGGATCGTTTAGATCCAACAAAAGAGCATTTGGGGGCTCTATTGTTCCAGTTTAAGGACATAGTGGTCCGTAGGTAGTTTAAGGACATTACGGTCCATTGCCAGTTTAGGGACATGGTGGTCCATTTCCAGTTTAGGGACATGGTGGTTCATCGCCAGTTTAGGGACATGGTACCAGGTCCAATGCCAGTTTAGGGACATGGTGGTCCATTTCCAGTTTAGGGACGTAGTGGTCCATTTCCAGTTTAGGGACATAGAGGTCCATTGGTAGTTTAAGGACGCATAAGTCCGTGAGTTTAGGGACCCCACAGTCCATATGGATGTGTGGTTGTCAGGACCCGTCACCTCCCTGACGTCGTTGAAGAATTACAACGATAGGTGTCAGAGGAGTTCGGAGATGTACCCTTGAACCGGATGTAAATTGATTTAAGAGAGCAGTCTTGCTCAGTCAATTTAGTTTGAGGACTTACGGCCATGATTGGGCTAAGTCCAGTTGAGAATATTCAACGTTTTTATTTATCTTTGGCCTATTAGGTCTGTGTTAGGGCTTTGCCCCTATTTAATAATGCACTGCATTTTCTTTTGGCCTGCTAGGCCTTTTAATTTGGGCTCTGTCCCTTTTTAAATGATGCAGAGCATCTGTCATTGTTTGGGCTCTGCCCTTTTTTTTGCATTGCATTTTATTTGGCCTGTTAGGCCTTTTTTTTAATTGGGCTTGGCCCTTCTGTAAATAATGCAGTGCATTAATCAAACTGACAGTGACCATGTGGCTTGTCAGGCGCTTTGCGCCAATTATTGAGCGCAAGCGCATGTGGAGGTGACACGTGTCACGCTCTGGTGAGCGCAAACGCAACAGCGTAGTGCGCTGCGTCAGTGCGCTGCGCTGTTGCGCTGCTGACACATGGCGCGCTCTGGTGAGTTGCGCCAACTTCAGAGAGCAATGCTCTATCTTAAAAGCGCACGGCGCAGATTTACAAGTGCAAGGCACTGTTTTAATATCCTGATCCAATTTTGGATTCAAGAAAAGAATCTTTAAGATTCCAGAACCAGTGGTTCATAAATAAGGCAATGCCTTTGCTATTGTTATATATTTTTTTTATTGAAGATCATTGATCTTGTTCTTAGATCAATGATCTATTCAGAAGAAATTCTTCTTTTTATAAAGGTTTTTACCTTCTTTTTCTTTCTGAATTTCTTCTCAAAATTCTTTAGAGGAGTTCTCTCTCTGTTTTCTGAGTTTTCTGTCTCTCTATTTTTCGTGTTGTTGTCTTTTTGAATTGGGGTCTAGGGGCCTTTATATAGTGCCCATTAATTTGTTTAATTTGTTAAAGAGATCCTTCTCTGAGTGATTTGGGGAATTTTCCCCACCGTTGGATCTTTGATCCAAGGGCTTCTGTTTTACAGAAGACAATCTTCTTATTTTAACAAGAACAGAAAGATCTTACTGGAATTTTAATTCTGTTTGCCGCAAACGCACCAGCGCTTGACTCGTGTCGCGCAGCGCAGAGCGCAGCGCAACTGCGCTTGCGCAACTGCGCTGACACGTGTCGCGCAGCGCAGAGCGCAGCACAGCTTTAATTTTGTTTTAAATAGAGCCTTGCTCTGATTGGGCGCACTGCCTTGGGCGCTGCGCTGACGTATCAGCTTTTGACACGTGGCGCGTTGTGCGCAGTGAAAGGGATTTGAAGCGTTGGTTCAATTTTCGAATTTTTGAAATTCAAGCAGAGCTTTGCTCTGATTGGGGAAACAAATTCCCCCCACCGTTGCGCTCACGTGGCGCACACGTGAGTGCAGCGGTGGCATGATCCTAGCCATTGGATCAACTGATAAGTTGAAGGGGCGCAAGCGCCTATAAATAGGACCTTTGGTCCTCAGTAAATGATTTACCATTTTCAAGAACTTGAGTTTTCAGAGCGTTGCTCTTGTTTTTTAAGAACTTTAGAGCCTTGCTCTCATTTCTTTTCAAAAACTCCAGAGTTCAAATTTTAGAACATCTTAGGTAAAATTTAATTTCAATTAAATTAAACTAAATTTAATTAACAGAGCCTTGCTCTTATAGATCTCTGATCTAAAGAAAACCCCTTTGGGGTTTCATCAACAGAGCCTTGCTCTCAAAAGTCCATAGATCTACAGAGATCTTGTTTCATGGGTTTTAACCCATGAACAGAGCTTTACTCATGGATCAAATGTAGATCTTTTTGATCTGAAAATGAAGAACTCCTAAGAGTTTTCATGGATCTTTAAGATCCCAAATTTCTTAATTCTTTCAAGAGTTAAATTTTTCTTTTGATGGATCTTTCCATCATTATTACAGAGCTAGGCTCTTTTTAGGAAATTGTATTCTCTTGAGACCAGAGTTTGACAAATGTCACTCTGTGACAGAGCTTTGCTCTGAAAGAGGAGATTTTTTCCTTGTCTCTAGGGATTTTCCATTAATGAGAATATTCTCTTAGGGATCTCTTCATTAATTGACAGTCTCATCCAATGATGGGGCTGTCTTATTAACTGATGCACTGTCATCCAGATTTTGTGGGTCCCCATTTGGTCCCCTACCCACTGCATTGCAGTGTGGTGTAAATTTTTAAAATGCCAAGCGTTGGAATTACAACACTAACGGCTGATTTTTGTCCCTCCACAGGAAACATGTCTGCTGACCTGTCATTCCCGTTTGCTCGCTCGGAGGGAGGATTTCCCCAGGCACCAGTGGACCGAAAGGTGCTCGCTCTCATCAGGGACCATGACCCCGAGCACAAAAACCTTCACCTGTGGGGTAGGTGGTATATCGACATCATCAAGGGTCGCCGAAGCTTTGGTTCCGCTATGCCGTCTGAGCCCTTATCTTCGATCCCCTATGCGTATGAACCCCCGGTGAAGTATGCCGTGGAGGTCAAGAATTGGAATTCAGATGATCTCCTCCGGCCTGCAATTGGTGCTATTCCCGTGCAGCCGCCACCGGCAATAGACATTCTGGGGAGGCGAATTTGTCAGAGTGAAGCACGCCCTTGGGGACAGGCTTATAATATTGGATTGACCTCGCGACCACCCGCTGGATATTTGCAATGGGCCCGGTACATCTTATCGGCGAAGAGGACTCATCTGATGAAGATAGGCTTGTATTCGGCAATCTACCTCTCGCTCTTTGAGTATCCCTCTCCTCCAACGTGGTGGATTAAGGCTTTTATCGAACAATGGAATATCCCCGCCCACACCTTCCTGATGACGGACAGGGAAGTCTCTATCTCCTTAGAAGAGTTCGCCGAGATCTTGGGTTTGCCGATGAAGGGGAAGCATTACGAGGAGCTGCTTCCTCCTAACGAATACGTCTTCGCCACCAAGCCGCTGGTGTTTGACCTGACGCCGGAGAATGCTATTCAGCACCAGTTTCCGGGCTTGGTGAAGGTGCTGGACATATATGAAGGGCTCTATCTGGAATCAGGCATCCGAGGAGTCAGTTTCGCAGATTTTATCGCCCGCTTCATTCAACCGGAGTTTCTATCGGAGCGGAGCAAGAAGTTCGCCAAGCTTGATGACCCTTTCGGCTTCGGCTTGGACCGTCGACCAACATCGGAAGACGATCAAAAGGACTTTTATCTCCCTGGCGCCGCCGTCATGCCCTTGTCAGAAATCGCCGTCCCGGATATGGATGAGGAGACCTTTTTTGTAGGGTTCCTGGGATTGTGGCTGTGCAGCTTCGCGCTCCCTCTGCACCCGTGCCACATGCGGCCGTCCGTTTTCTACCCAGCGCATCGGATGGTGGTTGGCCTGCAGTTGACAGTAGGAATCGCCGGATTGGCTCATCTATATAATGGTCTTAGCGTGGCGGCGGACGCTAATGAACCTGGGGTGCAGCCTGCTAATTTCCCGATGCACTACTTCACCTCTTAGATGGAAATGCATGTGCACGGGGTGTTCGGCGTCCATAAGATCCCTTCGTTTTTCGAGAGGTGCAGACTCCCAATAGTCATGCGGCTGATCGGCGCCTCGATCATGGTTTCGTCTCCACGGGAGGCTAGGGGGTTGCTCCTTCGTCCACACCTGGTCGGAGCGAAGGTTTCTTTTTTGGATAAAGTCATAACTATAGGCTCAGAAACCTCCAAGTCGGTGGTGGCGCTGCGCGACGACTTTAAGGACGGGGCCTCCGTGCTGAAAGCCCAGGAGATTCTTCACCTCTACTCCATTCGGCCTGGCTACCTGGTGTTCAGGCAGAACGAGACGGCGCTTTTCATGAGGTATAACCCCCACCGGTTCGCCCAACAGTTAAGTTATCACCAGGGGATCCCGATGGAAGCGTTTTTGGAAAAGCCCATGGCTAGCCGGGAGGGGATATGGAGCGCGATGCACCATTTCATGCGGCTTAACACGGGCTCCTACTTCTTCATCAGCGAGCCGAGCTGCGTTCCCAAGATCCTCAACGCGTATGTGGCTTGGTACGCGCATGCAATGGGTCCGGTTATCCTTATGGAGAAGCGCATGCTAGTTGACCGCAAGGGTGTGCCTCCCTGTTGCGATCACAAGGCTCCGTTGAAGCCAAGGACCCCGGTCATTCCTCCACTGAAAGATGCCGGAGCTGGGCCACCGCACGCGTTGAGCCCTCCGCGCGGATTGCCGCCCCGTGATACTATGGATGCGCCACCAGTGCCCCGTGCTCCAGTGGAGACGATAAATGTGATTTCGCCGGAGTCCGGCGTGGGCGCGGATATCGGGACCCGCCGCCCTAAAGTGCCTGCAAAGCGCAAATCAATCTCGGGTGCACCCAGGGTTGTCGGGCAGAAGAGGAAAAAGAAGTCAATCTTCTCTCTCGGTGCTATCCTCGGTTTAGAGCCTCAGGCCCCTCTTACCGAAGGTATAAGCAAGTATGGCAGTAATGAAGGCTTCACGGTAGATCTCGGAGACACCGATCTGGCGGCCGCTATCGCGGCTTCTGAGTGATCAGCGAGGCTCGAAGCGATGTTGAATAAACTCACTCAGTCAGGTAATCATTAGCTGCATTCTTCGTCATTTTATCGCATTTTTATCATTATCTTTGACTAATACTTTCCCCCCCCTTTTTTAACAGGTATTACTACCAAAGAAGCCATCGCTGCCTCTTTAAAAACCTTCCAGGAGGAGGAAAAGAAGCGCGCTTTAATGGGCATTGGTATGTCTCGCCTTATTAAGTTTTTGTCCTCTTTTCTGATAGCCAACCTAACCTTCTTCCTTTGTCTCTTTGCAGGGGCTGCGCCAGCAGATGCGGGGACTCTCCCCGGGCCAGCTACTGAAGTCCCGGTCTCTTCGGGGCTGCCGCGAGAGCCTCAACTCGACAAGTCGACGAGGGATACCTTGAAGGATTTGGAGACATCTCTGTTCACGGACGATGACACCTCGATGACGGAAGCTTCGAAGAGGTCCATCCTGACGACTCGGGAGGAGAGAAAGCGGTTAAGGCGCGAGGCGAAGGCACGCAGGGCTGCTTTGGCCGTGGAAGCGGGCCCAAGCACCGTCCCTTGTGCTGATACTCCCTCTGAAGAGCCCCCGTGGCCTTGTCTACAGCTCGCAGACAGGTGGCGCGTGCGGTTCGGGGGGATAACGATCAATCCACCTCAGGTAATGTATCTTTCAAGATTTTGATGTAAGAATTGTAAACCTGTCGGTTCTTATTTATCTTGTCCAGCAGGGCCAAGTCCAACCGAAGGGGAGGTGGAAACCATCGAACCTAAGGGGACAGAGGAAGAGACACCGGCCGAACCCGAGCCGACGGTGAGCAACGTCGCCGGGTTGCTGGACCTGAGCTGGGGCCGAAGAAACTGCGCCAGAGAAGATCGTCGATGCCGAGCCTAAGGTAGCGGCAAATGAGACGACTGCTATAACTGAGCCTGGGGCAGCGGCAGACGGAGCACCTGAAACTGGTGACCCCATGGTAACAGCGGACGAGACAACGGCGACCGCCGAGCCCGAAGGAGTAGTGGGTGAGATGGGCATGACTCCGGGGGAAAAGCCAGCCGCTCTTTCTCAAGAGTCTGGCAATGCTCCAATTATTGCTCTCCCCGTCTACGGTCCGCCGTCGTCTCCTGGTCGTGCGAGCACAACGACAGCCCCTGTCGAGTCCGGTGATGAGGCCACGGGAGGTGGACTCGTATCGATGGAGGAGGGAGACGCCTCCATTTCGGCTAGTGGCTCATCAGGTAAATTTTGGGTTACCGTCCTTTTTTATCTTGCAATCCTTCCTGACAGGTGTATCTTCGTTTTTAACGCAGGTGCGGACAGCGCTGACGCTCCATTGCTCGAGGGGGCGCCGTCAACTACTGCCTTGGCGGTGGCCACCTCTTAGCCTTCCCTTATACCATCGCAGATGCTGGAAGGTATGGATTCGTGACCCATCAGTTTCATCTTTCGGCCGCATGATCTATGTACTAATGTTGTAGTACTGTATCTTTGCAGGGGTGCTTTTTGATCAGCTCTACCAGGTGTTGCACCCGCACTTCTCCTTCCCATCTGAACTCGCTTCTTCCTCCAGTGGCGCTGGTGAGTATAGTTTCCAATTGATGTCTTTCTTTTTTTTTAGTAATGGAATTATTTCTGACTCTTCCTTATCCTGATTTCAGTGCTATAAATCGAAGGAGGAGATGAAAGATCGGTCGCGTCACCGGCCCTCCCGGCCTTGCCGCCTGCTGCAGCTGGTATAGTAAACTATCCCATCGATGACTTTTTCATATTTCTTGAACCGTCATCTAATCGTATTTTGTTTTTTCAGCTGTCGTTCCGATTCCGGCGCCCTTTGAGTCTCGTGTCATAATGCCGCCAGGCCCTTTCCTGAGACGTCCGTCTTCAAAGGGTGCCGTAATGAGCTTGGGCATGCTGAGCGGATACGTCGAAGAGCTTGACGCAGATGCTCCCCCATCTGCTGTGGATTTCGCTGTGGAGGTTAACCCGATGTTGGCGGCACTTGTCAATTTTCATGATGGAGGCGTCGTCGAGGTTTGGGTTAATCACTGCAGGGAAATCGAGGTCCGCCTGCATCAATCGGAGTTTACGCGCCCTGCTCCCGAGACCTTAGCCGCAAGCAATCAAAGAGCAGCATGGATCGAGCAAAGTGCTTCTTACTTCCATCAGTTGGAACAAGAAGCGGCTTTAAGGCTGAGGGAATGCCAAGAGACCTCAAGCGAGACGGCTCATCTGCGTGCTGAGGTTGAGGCGAATGCTGCCCATGTGAAGGCTGTCTTCGAGGGCCTTCTGGAGCGTATCTCTAATGGGCTAACACTGAAGCGGAAGCTCGATGCCACCGAGCGTGATGCCCAAGGCCGCGAAGCAGCTCAGCAGGCCGTTGAGGAGCAGCTTGCATCCTTCTTGCAGCAGCAGGCTCAAGTGGAAGCAGAACTGGCGGTGGTGGCCGATCAGGAGAAGGCATGGAAGGAAGTGCGTGAACCACTGATAGGGCTATTTAAGACGCTTCCTTCCCAGTAGCTGCCCTTGTATTGATATACTTGTAAAAATTTTCTTTTTCGAATAAGATGTATCCATTCTTTATTCTTTTGTACGATTCACCTTGTACTTGATTGAATTAATAAATAAAGATACACATTTTTTCTTTGCAATGTCTTGTATCATTTCTTTGCTTTCTCCCTTCTCTCATTATCAGCATGCTGTCTTGATAAACATGGTTGATAGATAATAGAATAAGCATCTTGGTTTCTTCAAGAGATAGCGATGGCTTAGGCCGCAGGTTCAAATCTGCTGCCTAAGACTTTTCAACTCTATGAGCCGTGAGGGTCTCATAGAGACTTTTCTCCCTACGGATCGAGAGGATCTCGCAGGTGGATTTTCTCCTTAGGAATCTTGGGGATTCCTAAGTGTGTTTTCTCTTATAAGTCGTAAGGATCTTATAGGAGAATTTTCCCTCTTACGAGTCGAGAGGACTCATAAGCGGTTGTTTCCCTCCTTGTCGAGATTCAACTTTAGAGAGTGAGACCCGTGAATAGTATGCAAGAGACCGTTTTCGGCCGACTTGCTGGGTCCCAATGCTTAGGAAACAAGTTTTTTAATCCCTGCTGCCTAAGGCTTTATCTTACAAGTTGAGACGAATCGGGAAGTCCTCGCGAAGACACTAATTTCCTCACGAGCCGAGACGAATCGAGCAGTTCTCGTCAAGGACACTAATTTCCCTGAATTGAAGTATTTTGCCGAGGACACTGGTTTCCTCAAAGTTGAAACGAATCGGAGTATTCCTGTGGAGACACTGGTTTCTCTGCGGGCCGACGCGAATCAGGAAGCTCTCATCAAGGACGCTAGTTTCCCTGAATTGAGGTATTTGCCAAGGACACTGGTTTCCCTGGGGTTGAAACGATTCGATGTATTCCTGCAAAGACGCTAGTTTCTCTGCAGGTCGACGCGAATCAAGATGTTCTCGTCAAGGACACTGGTTTCCCTGAGTCGAAGTATTTTGCCGAGGACACCGGTTTCCTCGAAGTTGAAACGAATCGGAGTATTCCTGCGAAGACACTGGTTTCTCTGCGGGCCGACGCGAATCAAGAAGCTCTCATCAAGGACGCTAGTTTCCCTGAATTGAGGTATTTGCCAAGGACACTGGTTTCCCTAGGGTTGAAACGAATCGATGTATTCCTGCAAAGACGCTAGTTTATCTGCGGGTCGACGCGAATCAAGATGTTCTCGTCAAGGACACTGGTTTCCTTGAGTCGAAGTATTTTGCCGAGGACGCTAGTTTCTTCGAAGTTGAAATGAATCGGAGTATTCCTGAGGAGACACTGGTTTCTCTACGGGCCGACGCGAATCAAGAAGCTCTCATCAAGGATGCTAATTTCTTTGAATTGAGGTATTTGCCAAGGACACTGGTTTCCTTGGGGTTGAAACGAATCGATGTATTCCTGCAAAGATGCTAGTTTCTCTGCGGGTCGACCCGAATCAAGATGTTCTCGTCAAGGACACTGGTTTCCTTGAGTCGAAGTATTTTACCGAGGACGCTAGTTTCCTCGAAGTTGAAATGAATCGGAGTATTCCTGAGGAGACACTGGTTTCTCTGCGGGCCGACGCGAATCAAGAAGCTCTCATCAAGGACGCTAGTTTCCCTGAATTGAGGTATTTTCCAAGGACACTGGTTTCCCTGGGGTTGAAACGAATCGATGTATTCCTGCGAAGACGCTAGTTTCTCTGCGGGTCGACGCGAATCAAGATGTTCTCGTCTAGGACACTGGTTTCCCTGAGTCGAAGTATTTTGCCGAGGACACTGGTTTCCTCGGGGTTGAAATGATCTCTGGTGGTCTTTCAGGTTTTATATGAGTTACCGTCAAAATCGTGAAGCTAGGAATTTGATCTTCGCTTCGTTTGCTGGCACTGTGTCTACTGTATCAAGACGAATGTCATTGTTGTCTCTAGGTTGTTGGTGAACCGTCGAGATTTGGCTTCGCTTTCTGGCGGAGCCTGTTGGGAAGGTATGATTCCTTCTTTGTTTATGCCCCTGGATTGTATACAGGGATTGCTATGCTATCGCCTGTAGGGCAAAAGTTTCATCATATTTTTTTATTATTGTTTTATTTCCGCGATGCTCTATCATTTCAGCTTTTATATCGCGAAGGTCGCGATTGCCCAATCATTTCGGCTATTTTTCGCGGTGCCCAATCATTTTGGCTGTTTATTTTATTTTTACTCGTTGCTTTTTATTGCGAGTTGCCCAATCATTTCGGCTATTTTGTGTGCATACGTTTTTACTTGCTGCTTTTTATTGCAAGTTGCCCCATCATTTCGGCTATTTCGTATGCATGTGCGGCCTGCTGGCTTTTCGCCATAAGCATGGAATTAGACACCGATTTCGGTATCAGCACCGCTATAACTGGGATATTGCCAGGAGCGAATCATCATTTGCCTCTGTCGATGTCGAACAAAGGTGGCTTAGCGAACAGGGTTAAGGTCCTGTCGACTAAGGCTTTTGACTTCATGAGCCGTAAGGGTCTCATAAAGGTATTTCTTCCTACAAGTCGTGAGGATCTTGTAGGTGTATTTTCTCCTTAGGAATCGTGAGGATTCCTAAGTGTATGTTCCTCTGTAAGTCGTAAGGATCCTACAAGAGAGTTTTCTCCTTGTAAGTCGAGAGGAATTATAAGGGTTGTTCACCATGCGAACATATCCCCAGTCACGGATGGGACTTGGTTAAGGAAATGTTTATTCGCGCCCGTGGACTGTATACAAGGGTCAGTGGTGAACCACTTGTAGGGCAATATCGAAGGTTGTGGGGGTTGCTTAAGCACTGGTTTAGGTCTCTTTAACTTAAGACTTTCAAATCTTATGAGCTGTGAGGGTCTCATAAGAGAGTTCTCCTTGCGAGTCGTGAGGATCTCGCAAGTGTATTTTCTCCTTAAGAATCGTGAGGATCTTTAAGTGTGTTGTTCTCTTGTGAGTTGTAAGGATCTCACGCGGGTGATTTCTCCTTACAAGGTCGAGAGGACCCTGTAAGTGTCCTTTAACGAGATCGCGCCCTTTCGAGTTTTCACAAACACTCGCCGGTAGTCCTGCTGTTTTTACTCACGGAGCCCTTTCGGGTTTTCATCCATGCCCATTTTGCTTATGGACATACCGTTTTTTTTATTCTTTTTATTCTCTTTTTTTTTACGAGGTCGCGCCCTTTCGGGTTTTCACGAACACTCGCCGGTAGCCCTGCTGTTTTTACTCACGGAGACCTTTCGGGTTTTCATCCGTGCCCATTTTTCTTATGAACATACCGTTTATTATATATTTTTTTATTTTTTTATATTTTTTTATTTCTTTTTTTTTATCGGCTTTGTGATGTTTCAATCCACCGTAGTTTATCGACATCTCGGTCAACAGCCAGTTTTAGGACGTAGTGGTCCGTCATTAGTTTAAGGACGTTTCGGTCCGTCATTAGTTTAAGGACGTTTCGGTCCGTCATTAGTTTAAAGGCGTTTCGGTCTTAAGCTAGTTTAAGGACGTTTCGGTCCGGCGTTAGTTTAAGGACGTTTCGGTCCGACATTAGTTTTAAGTACGTTTCGGTCCGTTGTTGAAGAAGGCCGGCTACTGCTTATAGAGTTTGAGCTTAGGAAGATAGCGAGCGGACATAGTCGTCGTCATCTATCATTGACCTAGGCTGTGGCTCATTAAGCGTAGTATTTCTTCAGGAAGCGACCGTTTATTGGCCTGAAAGGCCTTTCACCGTGCATATCCATGAGTAGATAGGCTCCATCCTGGTAGACCTTGTCTATGATGTACGGGCCTTCATAGTTCGGCTCGAATTTTCCCCGCTTGGCACGATTGGGGATCATAGGTCTTTTGACCATTAGCACAAGTTCGCCTTGGCGGAATGTCCTCGGCCTGGTCAATCTTTCATATGAGCGTGTCATCTTTGCTTTATAAGCTTCTAGATTTTGTTGTGCTATGAGCCGGGTTTCATCAAGGGCATCAAGCTCCTCAAGCCGAAGGTGAGCATTTTCTTCGTCCGTCAACTCGTAGTGGACTGCCACTCGCAAAGAGGGTAACTCTATCTCGAGGGGGAGTACTGCTTCCGTACCGAATACCAACGTGTATGGCGTTGTGTTCGTGGCCGTCTTGAACGTAGTTCGATACGCCCAAAGAGCTTCTTACGGTCTCTCATGCCAGTCCTTCTTATTTCGGGACACCGTCTTCTTCATGATCTTTGTCAAGGTATTGTTGAAGGCCTCGGCTAGACCATTAGCTCGCGGATTATAAACCGAAGAATATCTCCAGTCTATATTATGCTGCTGCGCGAAGCGACTGTTCTTATGGCTTCTGTAGGCTGGCCCGTTATCGGAGATGATTCGTCGCGGAGTTCCAAACTGTTATATGACGTGTGTCTTGAAGAAATGGAGGATATTCTCCGTCTTCACTTCCCTCAACGGTACTGCTTCTTCCCATTTGGAGAAGTAATTAGTCATCGCCAGGATGAAACGGTGTCCCCTAGACGATGCTGGTTCGATGGGGCCGACTATGTCAGTTCCCCACATTTCGAACGACCAGCTAGCCACCGTTGGATGTAGCGGATTTGGATGCTGGTGAATGAAGTCCCCATGGATTTGGAATGAATGGCACTGCTTCGCATATTCGAGGCAATCCTGAATCATCGTGGGTCAATAGTAACCCATCCGTTTGATCTTCAACTTCATCTTCGGGCCTTCTTGGTGAGAACCACAAAGTCCGTCATGAACTTCCTGAATGACTCTTTTCACTTCGTCGGGTCTTAGGCATCTTAACCACAGAGAATCAAACGACCTCTTGTACAGAGTATCATTGACGAAGGCGAAAAACAGAGCTCGTTTCATAAGCTGATGTCTTGAGGACGCAACTTCGGGCGTTCGACGGTATTTGAAGTAGTCTATAAAGACTTCTCTCCAATCCTCGGCCTTTTCCCGGTCTTTTATTTGCAGGGTCGTCTGCTCAGTCGCTCCCTTTTCTTCGGATGATTCCGGAGATATTTCTGCTGGGGCAAGCACCCGACGGCTTTGTACCACGATTCTGACGTTATCGAGGTTCTCGTCAGCCAATTCTATAGCGAGCTTGGCTAATGCGTCCGCTTTGCTGTTTTTCGCACGCAGTATGTTTTCCAAAGTGTAGGAGAGAATTTGGGTCAACAGTTGTTGCACCTTTTCGCCGTACTTCACCAACTCTGGTTTGCATGTTTGGTAGTCACCATTTACTTGACTAACGACCAATTAGGAATCTCCGTATATGAGGAAGTTTTCAATTTCCATGTCGATGGCGATCTCAAGGCCTGCTATCAAAGCTTCGTATTCGGCTTCATTGTTCGTCCTCGGCTCTGTCAAGGAGAAGGCGAAGCGCATAATCCCTCCTTGTGGAGTTACAAAGATGTGGCCTATCCCTGATTTGATTATGGGGGTATTTTGTTTGCGCTTCTTCATGGAAGACACTCCATCGAAATAAAGCTCCCATCGGGTATCACTACCGTCGATCGCATCAAACGCATGTTCGTCTAGCAATTCGCAATTTAGAGGAGAATCGGCAGGTATCGGATGCTCAGCGAAGAAGTCGGCGATGGCCTGGCCTTTCACTGTCTTGAGAGGTTGATATGTTATCGAGAACTCCATCAAGAGCAGGGCCCATTTAGCGAATCTCCCTGTCAATATGGCCTTCGACATTAAATATTTAAGGGGGTCCACCTTCGAAATGAGACGGACTTCATGCGCCAACGCATAGTGCCTGATCTTTGTTATCGCAAAGATCAACGCCAGGCAGTGTTTTTCAATGGGGGAATAGTTGCTTTCTGCCCCCAGCAGAACTCGACTTAAATAGTAAAGTGCTCTTTCTTTCCCTTGGTCGTTCTCTTGCACCCATAATGCGCCTAAGGAACCTTCGAGGGCAGTTGTATAAAGAATGAGGGGCTTTCCCTTGACCAGAGCAGCCAACACTGGCGGATTTTGCAGGTATTGGTTGATTTCGCCAAGCGCACTCTGACATTTGTGATCCCAAATGAAAGGGGTTCCCTTCTTTATCAGGTGATTGTAGGGACGGCACTTGCCTAAAAGATTGGCTATAAATCACCGTATGTACGCGAGCTTCCCTTGGACAGATCGCAATTGCTTGAGAGTTCTAGGCGGAGGCATTTCCATGATCGCCTTGATCTTTGACGGATCTATTTCGATACCTCGGTGTCGGACGATGAATCCTAAAAATTTGCCTGAGGAAACTCCGAATGCGCACTTGAGAGGGTTCATTTTCAAGTTGTATTGCCGAAGGCATTGAAATACGTTCTTCAGATGCTCGAGATGTTCCTCGTATGATTTGCTTTTCACCACAAGGTCGTCGATATAGCATTCGACGATTTCATGTATAAGGTCATCAAAGATCTTCGTCATGGCCCTTTGATAGGTGGCACCGGCGTTCTTTAGACCGAAGGGCATCACCTTGTAGCAGAATATTCCCAAAGGGGTCCGGAAGGCGGTGTGCTTTTGGTCTTCGGCATGCATCTTTATCCGATTATATCCTGATGAGCTGTCCATAAAGGAGAAAACCTCATGAGTGGACGTGTTATCTATCATCAGCTCGGTGACTGGCACTGGGAAATCATCCTTCGGGCAGGCTTTATTGAGATCTCCGAAGTCCACGCATATGCGCACTGTCCCATTTTTCTTCATCACCGGGACGATGTTGGCGATCCAATCGGGATACTGAACCTCCTGGATAAAGCCAGAGTCGATTAACTTCTTGATTTCGGCGTTGATGCTCATCTCAAGCTCGAGCCGCATTCTTCTCGGCGCCTGTTTGACCGGCTTAACGTCCGGGGATATCGCCAATTTATGCACAGCAATTTCTGGATCTAGTCCCGGCATTTCGGAATAGTTCCATGCGAAGCAATCTCTATGCTGCACAAGCACATCTTTTAACGCAGCCACCCTTTCTTCAGATAGCAGCTCGCTGAAAAATGTCGATCGCGGGTCGTTCGCCGTTCCCAACTCAATTTTCTTGAGGTTATCTGCGGTAGTATGTATTCCATCTTCCAGCTCTTTTGGCGCTGGTGGGAATTCTGAGATCATCTCGTCATTGCTGTTTTCGAAGCACCAAGGAAGGTCATCCATATTCTCGGGCTCTTCTTTCGATATTGTTATCATATGACAAGTACGAGCTCGCTTCGAAGACCGATGTGAATCTGGTTCTGCTTTCGTGGCTTTGGGTTCGTGCTTCTGTGGCGGCGTTACCCTCCAGCTGTCAGACAGAGCGAACTTGCCGAGCTGATACTGATCTTCGACCCAATTCTTGAAGGTGAAGCAGTCTTCGAGAGGATGCCCTATTACTTGGTGATAAGAGCAATAGTTTGGGTGTGAGACTTCGCCTGCTTGTTCGGGATGCTTAGACTCCCGCAGTGTAAGCATCTAGTATTTTATAGCTCGGTCAAGTATCTTCTTCGTCTTGTCCCGAGGAAAAGAGTATGCTCGACTCATCTTCTTTACTAGGGACAGATCTGGACCGCTCGATTCCCTCTTGCGTGGCTTCTTGGTCCCGCTTTATTGCTGTCGAGCTCCTTTTTCGCTTTTCGACCTGTTTCTGCCTCTGCGTCGAGCCTTTTTTTATAACAGGTTGACAGGGAGCAGCACTTTCATCTTCCACGACCTGTTAGAGGAGGCGTTGCGTTTTGACTTTCTCGTAGATGGCCATTTCGCGGTTATGGTCGTCTCAGACTTTTTGACCAGCTTCCCTTATAAGCCTGTCCATTTGTTCTTCGAACGACGGACTGGGCACTTTTGCATCAGGAACTTTTACTGGTTCAGGATTAGCGTCCTCCCATTGAGCATCTGCTTCTTCATTGAAGTCATGTACGACGTAGCAATCATGGAGTAGCTCTCGTTTCTTGGACCGAATGTAACCAAGTCCGATTGTTTCCATCCTCCCACTAGGCAACTTGTGTTGAGTTTCGGGGACGTTCTTGTTAGTTGTATGTATGCCCTAGATGCCAGTATTGTACAGATGATGTATATTATATTGGATGCTTGGACATATATAGAGAGGACTTTCTTACTCGATATGATAGTATGCTATCCGGTTGCTCTTTATCTTAACATGTATACTTGTCTCTTTATACTGTCTTATAGTTACTTGTTGATAAAGCCCTTAGGATATGTACTTGACTACCTGGACTATGATGCGGATCATACTAGTGGGGACATGGTAGTCCATAAGTACATCCTTCAAGGTCCCTAGTCGTGGGTGTATCGAGACGGGGCATCGATATACCAGAGTAGACTAGCGTATACGCTTCTCGACCCATAAGATGGGCGATGGATAATCCCATATCCATTGGTGTTTGACATCAGAGATGGTATACGGGTGCTCAGTAGAGACTGGGTACACTGGACGGACTCGCCGAGAACTCCCAGATGGTATTATACCTCACGTCAGATGGCAGTTCTCTGGTGACACTTGTACAGGTTAGTCTGTAGACCCGAGATCGTCATAGAGTCTTGTGTGATTCCCACTGTGCTTTGATTTCCACCTTACCACATCCATGAGGGCGTGCAAAACGGTGGTTTTTGGGTACAGTCCCGAGTCACATGGAGACAATGAGCGATAGGAGGGGTTTCGTCTCTCCCGGTATTGGGGGTTAATGTTGCGCTGTGCTCGATTGGCCGTGACAGGGAAGTCCCTGGCCATGGCTAATTTAGAGATTTACTGGTAAGTGTTACCAGTAGTTTCTCGACCCGTTATGAGCCTCACATCAGCACGACTTATCGGTTATTGGGGTCTGACGATTTCCACCCCTAGACTTGATATGCGACATATCAGACGAGGAGACCGGACTGTATGGGAAGTGTTACCGGCAGGCTTTTACAGGAGTTGGAGCGGGCTTGCTTGCTGATCTTCTGATCGCTCAATACCCGGATAGCCGTTACATCTAGCTAATACCGCTGACGGCTTATGAGTGCTTGATGTGATCATCACCTACTGCCGGCGTATTGACGAGACCTTAGAGTCCTACATAGAGGTTTTACTGGCTCAGGCAAAACGAAATAGGAGCGCATATGTGATATGTGCGGGACCGAGAATAATGCGAATATGTGATGCCGTATTCTATTCTCGCAACTTTATGTATCGCTCGGTTGTATATGATATAGCCGGGTTATTGAATCAAGTGTTGATTCGATAAGTCGATACATTGGATGTTAGTCGGTTATATGAGATATGACCGGATTATTAAGTCAAGTGTTGATTTAATAATTAAGTGTATAATTGTATATTAGATATACTAGTTTACATTTACTAACACTTGTTCACTTTAAGGTTTTTCTCACTTGTACACTACTTTAACATATATATGATATATGTTAAATTGTGTTATCATATAGTATCATGGTTGATGATACAACATTCATGTGTGTATGAGACATACACCATCCTATTTGTTATGATTGGGTTTAATGTTTAAAAGTAATTACAAAATTAGTGGAAAATTAGTGAATGCATGAAGCTTGTGGAAGCTTGTGGAAGCTTGTGGATGCATTGACTAAAGTCCACTAGGTTTGTCTTTACTTTGGACTTTAACCTAACCATCACACACTTAGCTATGGTTATGGCTCTACAAGGGTTAGTATATGATACTCATTCACCATGGTTACCCTTTACACTTGATCATTATCCTCTTCATTTTCTTTTGTTCATCTTCTTCTTCATTTAAACAAGAGAAAAAGAAAACTAGGGTTTGATCCAAAGTGAGAAACAAAGTGAGAAACAAAATTCTAAAGAGAACTCACTTCCAATTTCTCCATCCTCTACTAGACTAGCACTTTAGTTTAGGGTGTTTACTTCACTAATTCTCTGGTTAGTGAAGTAGGAGCTTGACTCGGAATTCCCTCGACATAGATCATCTTCGGCCTCGGAGACTTCAAGCAAGGTCGCATCCTTCGTGTCGTGAAGCCATGCAAGAGCCCGGGAGAACCTTGATCGCAGCGAAGGGACTTCAACAAGGAGCAAGTGAAGTGAAGGACCGATCTACAAAGGTTGTATTTCGTATTCCCTTTAGAGTAAAGTTGTTTACTGGCCTTTAGATTCGCCTAAACTCTAGTATACGATCTTGCTTAGGGTTGTTAGGCACATAAAATTTTAAATTTGGCATGGTCGATGCCTTGTAGAGCCCTGTTTGTGTGCCTAGTAACCCTAAAGTTCCAGACCCTGTCATAGAATTTGGCTTTTCGAGCGGTCTGTTTAAAGGGTGTCCCCTGGCGCTTCAGCAGCCTCTTCAAGCCTTCTGTATAATACATAGGTAGACAGATGGGCTGAAGCCTATCAAGCGTAGGATCCGCACCGTGCCAGATTTCTTTCTCCACTTTGTTTTCATCAGAGCGGTAGAATAGAATTGCCTTTTCGCCTTCTCGCCTGGGAGGGACATAGAACGTCCGCAACTCCTCTACACTGTAGGTATCGAGCGCATCCAGTTCTTTATGGTGTTTAAGTGGAACCATGGTAACTTGTAGGCTTTGCTCTTCATCAGCGACAGTTTGTATTGAAGGTCGAGCGGAGAATATAGCATGGACCTCATCTTCCGAGTCACTACCAAAGATCAACGTAGGAGCGGATGGTCCCGGCTTGTTGTATTGGGATGGACCCGAATAAACTATCTCTTCCTCATCCCCAGTATCACTCCCGAAGACAGGGATGGTGGCGTTAGCTTTGTTCTCCGGCTTGTGACACCTCTCCGTGTCTTCGAAATCCAGTAAAAATTATTTGGCATCTTCATATTTGCGGACTTCGTTCATGGAGAACGGGTTCAGTTCTCCCGTCACAGTATACTCGAGACCATCCTTAAAATATTTCATACACTGATGCTGTGTAGAAGGGATGATGTTGTACTCGTGTAACCATGGTCGGCCAAGCAGAGCATTATAGTACGTCTTGGCGTCTATGACGTGGAACTTAATGCCCGTGACGAGTAGCCCAAAGCGTACCGTCAGTATCACAGACCCAAGAGTTCTTGATGATTGGGAGTCGAACCCGGAGATGGTGATCTTGTCCCGAGCAAGGTGCTGGACGCTCATGCAGATTTCCTTTAACACCCGCACATTGAGGAGATTAACGGAGGATCCATTGTCGACCAGGATTTTGCCTATCTTTATATCATGGCAATACCCTGAGACATAGAGGGGGCGATTGTGTTCGCACGTCCCAAGGAGAAGGTCTTCATCACCAAAAGTGACATCGGCCGTGTGCACTTCCTCCAATTCATCCTTCATCTTTTCTTCGGCGAGAAAAGCTTGGAATTGCTCCGGCTCCTGTAGTGCCTTGATTAACGAATCCCTTGCCTCTTTTGATAGTAACAGGGCGTCAAGAATGCTGAGCTGCGAAGATAGCTTCCTCAAATGTGCCAGAACGATGTGGTCCACCTTATTTCTTTTTGGCGGATCCTTGGCGGTTAGCTCTTCTATGACTTGGTCATCTAAGGTGATATCCTCAGAGACCTTTTCTTTCCCTTTATCTTTTTTATTGGAGGGTCCGAGATTCTTTTCAGGTAGCGTACGATTACGCAGCCGGATATTTTCGCAGATCTTCAGCTCTTCGTCTTTTCCCGAGGTAGACTCTTTAAAGAGGGGGATAAGAGCCATTTCTTCGTCAGAGTCGCTCCCGAACGTGAGAACTTGCGATCCCCCGGCGTTAACCATGCGACAATCGCCGGTGGTTCTGTTAAGCCCCTCGGTCGTACCTTTCCGCTCCCGACGAGTTTTGCGCTTCTCCCGCTTAAAATGTTGTCGGTGAGCAACATATCCCTGCCACCATCTATTGAAAGCTTTGCACTCTTCGGTGGGGTGCGAAATCTTCCGATGATACAAGCAGTAGGAAGGGTGCATTTCCGCTTCACCAGTAATGTTTCCTTCAGAGGATGGTAGCTTCATACCCATTGATATGGCTTTAGCAAACCTTTTCTTCATCTTGAATTTGCTTTTATCTGCGGTGGACGTACTTTGATCCGGCGGGGGTGCTTCAACTCTTCCGTTTAGTAGCCGGCGTTTGGCCCTTTCAAATATGACCGCCTCGCGTTCCCGATCAGCTTTACTTTTCAACAGAGCTTCGTTGAGGAATGCGTCAATTGTTTCATCCGATGGCCCCAAAATTTCCGGCTTAGGATTCGCCCCCAGCTTTTCAGTGCAAGGGGTTTCCTCATCGTCTGTAAACGAATGGGAGATCATATGACAACTCGCCACGTATTCTTCGGATTCATCCGACGAGCTCTCTCCCTCATCTTCCTCTTGAAAAACGTGGTTGAGGAACTCTTGGAGTGTGATGGGAGTTCGTGCTTTCTGGTTGTACTCCTCCAGCGCGTCAATTTGTTTTTGTAATTCCGTGCGCTTGTCGCCAGACTTCACGGGCTTCTTGGATTTTTTCTTCTTCTTCTTCGAAGATTTTGACGGCTGGTTGTGAGTGCTTAGGCTACCACCATCAATCTTTGGAGTTGGGCATGGCTTCAACATCCCTTCAATGATCTGAGGTTCCAATGGGTTCTTCCACCTGATCGCTGGGCATGTTTGAAGATCGTTCAACATCCTTTTTGTTTTGGCTGATAACACAACCTCCCATAGAGCTTCTTCAACGAGGGAGCATGTTGCCCCCGGCGTATTCACCTTTTTAGGGGTGTGAGGCTGCGGCGGGTTCACCTTCCATCTTTCGGACAACGCGAACTTGCCCTGTTGGTACTGGTCTTCAATCCAATTTTTGAAGACGTACCAATCCTCGATCGGATGACCCAATACTTGGTGATAGGGACAGTAATTGGGATTATTGACGTCGTTTGGCTGCGACGGACGTCTTGGATCCGGCAGATTTATGAGTCGATTGCGCAATGCCAGCTCAAACAGTCTTCTCGTTTTATCTTAAGGAAACGAGTAAGGACGTCCTAGCCTCTCCTCAAGGGGTACGTGCGGACGCATATTATTTTGACGGACAGCCAGCTTCAAGTTGCTCGGTTGTTGTTGAGCATTAGCGACAACGATCGCTTTTCCCTTCCCCTTCTCGTTTCGAGAATCCGGCTTTGGAGGAGGCGGTCTATGGCCCATCTGGTCCATTTGATCTAGCTTGTCGATCAGGGCCTGGAAGGTAGTCGGCTTGAAGAACATCATAAATTGCGAGATGGTCGCTTGCGGATCAAGGGTTCCCACAAACATACCCACTGCCGGAGCTTCTTCAATGCGTTGTTCGCATTTTGACCATAGGTTCCTCCGCCGTATCGCGTATTGGACCCATGTCTCGCCTGGCTTCACCCTGGCATTAATCAATGTTGTTATCGGGGTGCGTTCGCTGGCGCTTGTGAATCGTTGTGTAAACAGCAGCTCCATCTCCGAAAATGTTTTGACGGAGTCATTCGGGAGTTCAGAGTACCACTCGAACGCCATCTCTGACAAGCTGCCGACGAACTGGCGAAGTAGCAGTTTGTCGTCGCCTCTAGTGTTGCCACGAAGCGTCCTGAACTGGGCAACATGCTGGTGGGGATTGCCCGTCCCCTTATAGACATGGAATTTCGGTATTGTATAGCCCAGCGGGTACTTGATCTGATCATACCAGCTCGGATATAGTCGCCCTGTTCTGACAACTTGACCGGCTGCCTCAGTTGCCTGATGAACCCGTATCTGTTGAGCTACATATTCGCCCAAGTCAGCTTTGGAGATTATCTCCTCCTTGGCTGTTGACAGAGCTGGTGGAGGATGTGACGTTTCTCCTCGTTCATCTTCAAGGACGATCGGAGGGTCTTCAGCAGGGGGATCTTGTTGGATCATCATGCCTACCATGTCCTGGAACAGAAGGGCCATTCACTTTATATTTGCTGCTTGTTCAGCAGCCTCTTTATCCTTCTTTTCCAGTATCCTGCGAAGGAATTCAGCATCAGTTTCTTGCTCCTGGCATTGATCCGAGTACGCTTCGGGGCTTTCTTTTGGCCCAGTGAGTGCGGCCATTGCGTTCATCATTTCTTGGAGCTTCTGCTGTTGCTCTTGAGCTTTGGTCACCGACCGTGTAAGCGGTCTATGACCTGTAGATGTACGGCTGTCCTCTTTACCAGACGCCATGTAGACCGTGTGTACCATGATGCCCCCGGACTTAGGACGTTTAGATTCACTTCCTTTGACATTTGCCGCGGGCATGGGGATTTTCTCCGACCTTCTTCTCTTATGGGCCGTTGAAGTTGAGGGAGCCGTTGCAGCGGGCACCCTGGCGGTTGTCGTCCTTTGCTGTCCAACAGGACGGTTCTTTTCTTCTTGAACCTTCGCCCTTTTCTACCGGCGAGAGTGATCTTGGTCGATTACGGAATCTTGAACCCACCGCCAGACCTTGTAAATTTTGGAGGACAGCCATTGAGGGGGCTGCTCCAGCTTAGTTTCTGTAACTCTCTCTGCAGGTGGAGGAGATCTTTTCAGTGTGGCAGTTGGAGAGTTCTTACGTACCCTCCTTAGCGGTTCAAAGCTGTTCCCAGTTGGAACAGCAGCATTAACTTCCACCACTAGAGCAGGTGGAGTTAGCCCTGAAGGGGAGTTGCCCCCAGCCTTCCTTACTCGGCGCCAGTGGCGACGTCGAGCGTGTCGAGCCGACGGTACTGGCTCGGCAATAGGGATAGTCTCGTCTTGCCCCCTGTCCGAGTGAGGCACCGCTGGTGCCAGCCTCTTAAAGACTGATGTTGTCTTTTGAGTGGCGATGTTCAATCTGTCAAAGACAAACCCTCGAGTAGGAGTAGGAGCCGGAATAGTCAGCCTTGAAAAGGCCGACTCTTTAACAAGAGAAGCCGCCTTGACGACTTCAGGAGTAGAGGTAGCTATCTTCCTCGGGACGGCCACTTCAGGGTTCATGGGTTTCTTGGCGGGCCCATCAGGGTTCTGGCTCAGCCTGGCAAAGACAGAGGCTGCCGGCTTGATATTGGAAGACCCGTTGAGAGGGGCCGTTGTAGAAGTGAGCCGATCGAAGACCGACTTCTTGTGCGCTTATGGTGCGGGCACTGGAATAGTGAAGCTTGCAGGCGGGAGCATGGTCCCGAAAAACAGACCGGTGGTGACCTGGGTCACCTGTTCCACCTGCATGGCAAGGATGGAGGCCGCTTGAGGCCCATAGGCTACACCTCCAGGAGAGGCGGAGCGTTGGTTGCACTTGCATTTGGAGTAGCTCGAGCAGTTGGAGGCCATTGATACTTGATCTCTGCGCCAGTCAAAAGACCAAATCTTAGTAACTTGAAACCCAAAGGCAACCATTAACAAACCGCGATTCGTTCGCGAAGACGACACACGAAGTGTAGAGTGGAAAGAGGAAAAGGTCCCACCGGGCGTGCCAGAATCTGTTCCCCTCCGAAAGGCGGCGCACAAGACTGCGAAGTCTTGGCACTGAGATTCGGGGCAGATGCTATTTTGGTTTTATCCGTCTACCTCTCCGAAGATGCCAAGTTGATTTATAGCACTGTGTATCGGAGGTTTAAACGGATGCGGCCGATATAGCAGACTTCGTCAGATTCCCCCTCGATTGAGGGGTTTTTGATTGTGGGGACGCTCTTCCCTGCAGGCGCAAGCCCCTGCAGTTAATTACGCTACCGCATCACGGTAACCACTTTCTCCTTCTCCAGAATTTCACTTCGTGTCGTGTGTGTTTGTTTTGCTTGTGGTTGCCCGTGGATTGTATACGGAGACTAAGTTATGTCGTTGCCCGTAGGACGTGGATTAGTCCAAATCCGTATTTACTTAGATTTGGGTTTGGTGTTTTAGTTTAAGGATACGTTAGCCATATTGAGGCTAAGATCAACTTAAACGTTCGTTAAGGATACGTTAGTCTGATTTGAGACTAAGATCAACTTAACGGAAAGAGCATTTAAGGGGGGCTCTATTGTTCCAGTTTAAGGACGTAGTGGTTCATTTAATACATATGGCCGTCGGGACTCATCACCTCTCTGACAACGTTGAAGAATTACAACGACAGGTGTCAGAGGAGTTCGGAGATGTACCCTCGAACCAAAGTTGATTAGGGGGTTTATAGTCCGGTTTGGGACTAAAGTCTGATTGAAAGGTTTAAGGATACGTTAGCTATGTTTGAGGCTAAGATCAACTTAAACGGGATCGTTTAGATCCAACAAAAGAGTATTTGGAGGCTCTATTGTTCCAGTTTAAGGACATAGTGGTCTGTAGGTAGTTTAAGGACATGGTGATCCATCGCCAGTTTAGGGACATGGTGGTCTATCACCAGTTTAGGGACATAGAGGTCCATTTCCAGTTTAGGGACATAGAGGTCCATTGGTAGCTTAAGGACGAATAAGTTCGTGAGTTTAGGGACCCCACAGTCCATATGGATGTATGGTTGTCGGGACCCGTCACCTCCCTGACGTCGTTGAAGAATTACAACGATAGGTGTCAGAGGAGTTCGGAGATGTACCCTTGAACCGGATGTAAATTGATTTAAGAGAGCAGTCTTGCTCAGTCAATTTAGTTTGAGGACTTACGGCCATGATTAGGCTAAGTCCTGTTGAGAATATTCAACGTTTTTATTTATCTTTGGCCTATTAGGCATGTGCTAGGGCTTTGCCCCTGTTTAATAATGCACTGCATTTTCTTTTGGCCTGCTAGGGCTTTTGATTTGGGCTCTGTCCCTTTTTAAATGATGCAGAGCATCTGTCATTGTTTGGGCTCTGCCCTTTTTTGTTTTTGCGTTGCATTTTATTTGGCCTGTTATGCCTTTTTTTAATTCGGCTTGGCCCTTCTGTAAATAATGCAGTGCATTAATCAAGCTGACAGTGGCCATGTGGCTTGTCAGGCGCTTTGCGCCAATTATTGAGCGCAAGCGCATGTGGAGGTGACACGTGTCACGCTCTGGTGAGCGCAAGCGCAACAGCGCAGTGCGCTGCGTTGTTGCGCTGCTGACACGTGGCGCGCTCTGGTGAGTTGCGCCAACTTCAGAGAGCAATGCTCTATCTTAAAAGTGCACAGCACAGATTTACAAGTGCAAGGCACTGTTTTAATATCCTGATCCAATTTTGGATTCAAGAAAAGAATCTTTAAGATTCCAGAACCAGTGGTTCATAAAAAAGGCAATGTCTTTGTTATTGTTATATTTTTTTTATTGAAGATCATTGATCTTGTTCTTAGATCAATGATCTATTCAGAAGAAATTCTTCTTTTTATAAAGGTTTTTACTTTCTTTTTCTTTCTGAATTTCTTCTCAAAATTCTTTAGAGGAGTTCTCTCTCTGTTTTCTGAGTTTTCTGTCTCTCTATTCTCCGTGTTGTTATCTTTTTGAATTGGGGTCTAGGGGCCTTTTTATAGTGCCTATTAATTTGTTAAATTTGTTAAAGAGATCATTCTCTGAGTGATTTGGGGAACTTTCCCCACCGTTGGATCTTTGATCCAAGAGCTTCTGTTTTACAGGAGACAATCTTTTTGTTTTAATAAGAACAGAAAGATCTTACTGGAATTTTAATTCTGTTTGGCGCAAACGCACCAGCGCTTGACACGTGTCACGCAGCGTAGAGCGCTTGCGCAACTGCGCTGACACGTGTCGCGCAGCGCACAACGCAGCGCAACTGCGCTGACACGTGTCGCGCAGCGCAGAGCGCAGCGCAACTGAAGCGTTGCTTCCTTTAATTTTGTTTTAATTAGAGCCTTGCTCTGATTGGGCGTACTGCCTTGGGCGCTGCGCTGACGTATCAGCTTTTGACACGTGGCGCGTTGCGCGCAACGCAAGGGATTTGAAGCGTTGCTTCAATTTTTGAATTTTTGAAATTCAAATAGAGCTTTGCTCTGATTGGGGAAACAGGGTCAGGTACATTAAATAACGGGATATACGTATTGAATCAAACTCAGATTTTCAGTGTCCAGAACACACTTAAAAGAAAGTCTCCGGAATTAAATCAGGCTTTCTTATGGTATTGTAGACTGGGTCACATCAATGAGAGAAGGTTAACGAAGTTACATACAGAAAGATATTTGGATCCGTTCGAATATCAATCATATGCAACTTGTCAATCCTGTCTCAAAAGAAAGATGACAAAGACTCCGTTTACTGGACACGGAGTAAGAGCGAGCGAGCTCTTGGGACTCGTACACAGCGATGTGTGCGGTCCAATGTCTACACATGCGCGAAGCGGTTATTCTTACTTCATTACTTTTACGGATGATTTTTCAAGGTTCGGGCATGTCTTCTTAATGAAGCATAAATCTGAAGCCGTTGAAAAATTCCAGGAATACAAGAATGAAGTAGAAAAACAAACAGGCAAAATTATCAAGACACTGAGATCTGATCGAGGAGGTGAATGCTTGAGTGCCGAGTTCCTGGATTACCTAAAAGAGAATGGAATTCTCTCCCAGCTTACTCCTCCATACACTCCACAATATAACGGTGTATCGGAGAGACGGAACCGAACCCTATTGGATATGGTGCGTTCCATGATGAGTTACCGCGATCATTCTGGGGATATGCACTAGAATTAGCTGCATATCTTTTGAACCGAGTTCCAACTAAGACTGTGCCTACCACACCATATCAGATATGGAGTGGGAAGAAACCCTATTTTCAATATCTGAAGATTTGGGGATGTCCAGCTTTGGTCAAAAAGCAGCATGCGGACAAACTCGAGGCACGCTCAGTACAGTGTAAGTTTGTGGGATACCCAAAGAACTCCAGGGGGTATCTTTTCTATTACGTAGAAGAACAAAAGATCTTTGTCTCTCGTAATGCCCACTTTCTGGAACATCAGTTCTTAGAAAAAGAAATAAGTGGGAGAGCAATAGAACTGGAAGAAATTCCAGAACCACAAACTATTACTGAAAGCTTAATAGAATCAGAGGGTTTGAAAGAACAGGACATTCCTACGCCGCTCCGCAGGAGTAGTAGGCAGTCTCATCCACCCGAGAGATACTACAGTTTTCTCATAGATGGGGATAGAGAGGATTGCACCATCGATTATGATGAGCCTACTAACTTCCAGCAATCCATTCAGAGCGGTGACTCGGTAAAATGGCTGGATGCAATGCGAACCGAGATGGAGTCCATGTACACCAACAAAGTTTGGACTTTGGACTTTGCTCCAGAAGGGGTAAAACCCGTAGGCTGCAAATGGATCTTCAGAAAGAAGATTGGTGTAGATGGGCAGGTTGAAACCTATAAAGCTAAGCTTGTTGCAAAAGGTTTTCGTCAAAGACCTGGTTTGGACTATGACGAGACCTTTTCTCCAGTAGCTATGCTAAAATCCATTCGGATCCTTCTTGCCATTGCTGCCTTCCACGATTATGAGATCTGGCAGATGGACGTAAAGACAGCTTTCCTAAATGGAAATTTGGAAGAGTGCGTCTATATGGATCAGCCAGAGAGATTCATTCAGAGTGGGAGCAGCGGTAAAGTGTGCAAGTTGCTCAAGTCCATCTATGGACTGAAGCAGGCATCGCGGAGTTGGAACATCTGCTTTGATGATACTGTCCAAGAATTCGACTTTGTCAAAAACCTAGATGAACCATGCATTTACAATAAGATTGTAGGGAGAAATGTGGTATTCCTCGTCTTGTACGTCGATGAAATTCTCCTAATAGGAAATGATATTCTTATGCTACAGTCAGTTAAAGAATTCTTGTCACAGAGATTCTCCATGAAGGACCTAGGCGATGCCAACTACATTCTGGGGATCCAGATCTATCGTGATAGATCTAAAAGGATGTTGGAACTTTCACAGTCCAGGTACATTGACACCATACTGAAACGATTCAGTATGGAAGATTCCAAGCGCGGTAATCCACCGGCTTGTCACGGAATCACCCTCTCCAAAGAGATGTCTCCCAAGACTGATTTGGAAAGGGCTCGCATGTCATCAATACCCTACGCATCTGCGGTAGGCTCTATTATGTATGCGATGTTGTGTACCAGACCAGATGTAGTATACGCATTGAGTGTTGTAAGCCGGTATCAGTCGGACCCAGGGGAGAAGCACTGGATAGTGGTAAAGAACATTCTCAAGTACCTGAGAAGGACTAAGGAGATGTTCTTAGTGTATGGCGGAAAAGACCTCCAGATCGAGGCCTTTGCTGACTCCAGCTTCCAGAGTGACAAGGATGACTCCAAGTCCATGTCGGGTTATGTCTTTACCCTCAATGGAGGGGCGGTTTGCTGGAAGAGCTCCAAGCAGGAAACCGTTGCTGACTCAACTATGGAAGCGGAGTACATAGCTGCTTGCGATGCCGCAAAGGAAGCTGTCTGGATGAAGAAGTTCCTCACGGAGCTTCAGGTGGTTCCTACCAGTGTTGATCCAATACCGCTGTATTGTGACAACAACGGCGCTATAGCTTTAGCGAAGGAACCCAGGTCCCATCAGAAGTCCAGGCACATTTTGAGGCGGTACCACCTGATCAGGGAGATCGTACATCGCTGGGAGATCGAGGTGAAGAGAGTAAATACGGAAGATAACACCGCTGATCTACTCACGAAGGCCTTACCCCAGACTCAGTTCGAGCGGCTGATCGAGATGATAGGTCTCCGATACGCCAGTACATAGCCTTAGTGCAAGTGGGAGATTGTTAGTGTATATGCCCTAGAGGCCATTACTGTATCATACTAGTTTGTATATTACTTAATGGAAGCTTGGGATATTCACCATTGTATAGACAATCTTGCTCAAAATAGTAGTATGCTACTTGGTTTGTTTCTACTTCAATGTGTGTACATGTATTTCTTGTAACATATCGCCTATACACATTAGTGGAGCCCTTAGGATCTTTGCTTGATTACCAGCGTTGTGATGGCAGTCACACTAGTGGGGGCTGGGTAATCTACAAGCACATCCTTATACAGGTCTCTAGTCATAGGATTATCGAGACAGGGCATCGATACTCCGGAGTAGACTAGCGTATGCGCTTCTCATCCCAGCAGGGGAGACGGTCTGTCCCACAGCCGTCGGTACGTCGTACTTGAGATAGTATGCAGGTGCTCGTTAGGTTACGAGTACACTGGACAGGACTCGTCGGGAACTGACTGGTTGGTACTATACCTATTGTCAGTTATCAGTTCCCAGGTGACATGAGTACAGCTTAGTCCGCTGACTTGACACTGTCACTTCGCCTCGAGTGTGTTCCTACTGTACTTTGATTACTACCCTACCACGGCTCAAAGGAGTCGTGCAAACAGGTAGTAGTTGGGTGCAGTCCCGAAGCACTTGGAGGCAGTGACGGTTAGACAGGATTCATCTCTCCCGGTATTGGGAGTTGATATCGCGTTGTGTCAAGGAGAGCCATTACACACAGTCGTCCCTGGCCAGGGCAAGCGAGATACACCGGTAGGTTTCCAGTGTTATCTCAGGGTGTTCTGGGATACACTCCGACACGACTTGTACCGCTATTAGGGGACTAACTTTTACCGCCCCTAGGCCCGCCATGCGATATTCTAAGACGAACAGACCGGACTGTACGGAGACTGTCACATTCAGGCTCAGTAGGAGTTCGGATGAGTTCACCTCGTCAGTCTTCTTATCGGCATCTACCTGGGGGCCGTTACGCACAGCTAGTGCCACTTGCGGTCTGTGGTTAAACCCACTTCCAGCGTAGTGTCGAGTCTTTAGAGTCCCACACAGAGAGCTATTCGCCTTTAGGCAAAAGAGTAGAGGTCGCATGGTTTTGCGACAGGGTTCGGTCACATCCGTGCACTTGTGCACGTTTAGTGTCCGGGCAATTATTACTAGCGGGCTTTGGTTTAAGCCAGATCCTAGTATACGTTTTGGGATTGGTTTTATCTCGTTTGCATTCGTGTTCCCCGGAACGCGGATGCGGGTGTGTATGCACGGCTGACAGAGACAGAGGCAGAGAAGACTCATTAGGGTTGTTGACTGTTGACTTTTGCTAAACCCTAATGAGAAAAAGAAATATGATTAATAATAATATTAATTAAGTATTATTGTGCCATGGTTGGGTTGAAAGGTTGACTTGTTGACTTTGTTGACCGGTTGACTAGGTTGGACTTGTTGACCATCATCATTATAATGGCTATCATTTCATGACTAAGACTTTTGCTTGCTTGTTATTCTTTACAAAATGAGTGCATGAAATGATAATGCCATTGACATGAACCATCACATTATACTCAATTACTATTATTATTATGATTATTTTGTATTATGAGAGAATGGTTGCAAAAAGTCTTCTTCATTCTATCATATTGATTCTCTCTCATCCTCAAGCTCTCCCTCTTCCTCTTGCTCTCTCTCTAGCTCATGGTTCTATTATCTCATGAGTTGAGAAATAAGAACCATAGAGATAAAATCCAAAACACTTCTCTACTCATCCTAGTGTACAAGGTCTTGCAAGCCAAGTATTCTAGTTTCCTCTAGATTGAGGTTGGAGCCAAAGGTAGAAACTTTCGGGTGGATCCATTTTCGGCACAAGGAGACGACGAGGTGAGGCCGATCCGACCACCACAAGGAGTCGAAGAGAAGGAGTTCAAGTTTAGGTATAACCCCTAACATAGTAGTTAAACTTTTAGTTAGGTTGTTAGATAGTTTGTTTAGTAAAGATCCGTTTATTAGAGTCCATGTTACCTCCACCGAAAAATCGTTTTTCATCATTTCCGCAACCCCAAAGAACCGGGGATGGGTAAAGTGGACTTACAGTCTTCGTCCTTAAACGTGACTGCAGCGGCATGCAGAGCATACTGGGCTTCTTTTTATATTAATTTCCGCAAAGCGAGCCTGATACCGCTCAGGGTTTTGTAGAGCGTGAATGAGAACATCTCTAAGCTCTTTAGATAGGACCAAGGCATCGTAGATGCTCAGGAGAGACGGAAGCTTTCGGAGATGAGCCAAGACATTATAGTCCACCGAGAAAAGACTTGTGTTTTCATTAGCCGGTTCTCTGCCATCTTCCTTATTAGCCATATGGTTTTCCTTTCCTTTTGGGGTGTTGCCCTGATTTGGCGGCAGAGCCCTGCCGCTTCTGAGCTGGATTTGGTTGGCCTTTGTGGCGAGCTCCTCGTCCTCTTCGGGAAAATAGAGCTCCTCTTCAGGGTCGCTGCCAAGATGGATGGTGTAGCAGGTCACTATAGGGATCTCTTCATTGGAGTCTTCTTCTAACTCCTCCAGAATTTCAGCCGCTTCTATAGGGAGGAACTCCTTCAATTGAATCAGAGTTCTTTCCTTCTGTTCGTTGTCTTCGAGGGAATCGATATATTTTTGAATGGTCGATCTCCCTGCAGACCCTTTTTCGCGCCGAGCTGCACTTTTCTTCTTCTTGAGCTTTTTGGATTTTGAGCCTGATGGAGCCGCATTGGCAGCTGGAATGGTAGGCTTCTTCTGCCCTTCTCATTCTGTCCTGGGCTCTTTCTGAAGTAGCTTTAGCATCTTCTTTGTCTTATTAGATATGTGCTTACTCCAAAGGGGCTGCGGCAAGTCGGATTCATTTCTCGAGGCAGGGGGTTCAGCTGTCTGCTCCCAGATGGCTTCGGCTTACGTTTGTATAAAGTTGGTGGTTGCAACTTGATTGTTCACCAACACACTCTTGGACAGCTTGATCGCTCCAGTCTTGTACTGCTTCTCGACCTAATCTTTGAAGATATAGCAATCCTTGATTGCATGACTCACTACTCGGTGGTACGGGCAATATAGAGGATTGTCGGTCATTTTTTCTTCATGAGGTCTTTCCGACTCCGGCAATTGTAGACCATTGTTCAAGGCATCTTTGAATATCTTTCTGACCTTGTCCCTCCTGAAAGAGTCAACCTTGTTCTTTTTCTCCTCTAGGGAAGGTCGTTCTCCTCCCAGCACTGGCTTACAAGACCGGTTGGTTTTGGATTCGCCTGCCCTTCGCTTTTCTTCATTGTCAAACGCATTGAGGACATTGGTATTGCTGGAATTCCCGCTTCTACTGTTGTCTTTCCTCTTGCTTTTCTAAGTCTTGTCTTTCTGAGAGTCCGGAGTGGACTCTTGCTTCGAGCGTTCCAGCATTTGGACTTTCTTGGTTAGCTCCTGAAATGTCTTGAGGCCAGCTGTACATAAGAACGGGACCATCCAATTGCTGAGATTCCTAATGAGGAGACTGACGGACTGGTCCTGCTCCAGCGGCGGTTCACACTTAACCGTGAGATTACGCCATCGGACGATAAAGTCGGTGTTGCTTTCATTCTTTCCCGGCTTGGCCCTCACAAGGTCAGCAATGGAGATTTTATCACTGACACTCATGACCGTTTACTGAAATAGAGACTCCATTTGGGCAAAGGTAATGACGGACCCGTCTGGTATACTCGCGTACCAGTCGAAAGCGACACCGGTCAAGCTGTTGACAAACTGACGAAGATGGAGCGCATCATTGCCCCCTGTATTTCTGCACGATACTTTAAAGTGGGCGACATGCTGATTTGCATTTCCCATCCCATCAAATCTTCCGAACTTAGGAATGACGTAGCCGCTCGGGAACTCGATCAGATCGTACTGTGCGGGATATGGCTGCCCACTACTGCCAATTTCTTTCCCAGCTTCAGCTTCGGCCACGAATGTTTTAACCTTGCTGGTGACCAAATCCATTATCCGATCTTGTGTTAGCAGAATAGTGCTATCAGGGGCCAAGGCGTCCCCAGAAGCGGAATATGGTCGGCTTTTATGCGGCTCGACCAATCTTGGACCCAAAGGGACCGGCATCGGCTGCTTCGGGTTGTCATCACCCGGCTCATGAGTAGAGACTTGTGCTTGATTGGGAGCCACTCGAGCAATTTGAGCCGTAAGCTACATCACAACGTTCGTTAGGTCGTCAATTTTCGAATAGAGCTTGGCCATCTCTTTATCTTTGCTACTGAGCTGTTTTCGAAGCTCTTGGAGCAACTCTTGCTCCGCGGTCCTGGGGCGGAAAGTCGGCTCTTCCTCGCTGTCCGAGCTTGACTCTACATGGACTGAGGGGTCTTTCTGCCTATCATCCTCATCGAGAGGGTTTTCATCATCCAGCGGAGGCGGCTGTTCTTAGGAAGCGGCAACCACATTCAAACCAAATTGGGCTTGGGATGTGGTGGCCCCATCCTTGCTTTTGCTGCGAAGGTTGTCGCTGGGGCGCCCGCCCGCCATATAGACCATATGGATAATATATCCAGCCGTCTTTTTATTATCGGCGGCTGATTTCATGGATCGCTGTCTTGACCCTCCTGTTTCGGTAACGGGCAGTCGACTGAAGGCGGCTGGCCTGCCCGGATTCTTGAATGGTGCTGACGCTTCCTTTTTGGTTTTGCCCCGCTGTTTTCACGCGGCACAGAGCGCCAGATAGACTTTCGATGAGACGGTGTCATGATTTCTCTGTTGGGGCAGGGACATGTCTCTTTGTGGTATTGTTCGAACCGCTGTCTTCTTGATTCTGGCGATCATGGCATTTTTCTGAACCCACTTCAGAAGTTCAAAGGAATTGCTGATTTTTATGGCCGACTCAGCCGTCATCGCGGAGTAACCCTGCTCTTGGAACTTCATAAGATTCCATATGGCCGAAGTCCTGGCCCTCTTGTTGGCTTGATACCTGAGCCACTTCTGCCTTAACTTTTCTGTTTTAAGCACTTGGTAGACTTCAGCTCTTCGGGAAGACGCCGTAGACCGATTGATAGAGAGGCCAGAGAAGTTGCCTGTTCACGCGATTGTCAAGGGCACCATCAGAGCTTGCTGGAGCTGCTTTGTGGCCCCATTGATGTTGACGGCCTTTCACCCAGTTGGAACAGTAGAGAGCCGTTCGAATACAGATTTGCATCTGGGGTGGGGTGCTTTGGCGACCACAACATTCGGCCTCCTGCCCCTTGAGGACGGTTTGGCCACTTGGTTCACGGTGACCTCTGCCAGATGAACGCTTCCAGCAGGGTAGACTATGACGGAACCAAATTGATTGGGTGGCTCCTCCCATTACCGGCTGAGACTGGCAGGGAGAACCACGCGGGAATTGATCTTGACCATGTATGAGATCGGGGTCGCGCCAGAAGCTGAATTCATCTTAGAAGATATCGTCGTTGAAAGTTGATTGATGCACGAAAAGAAAAAAATATTATTTCACTACAAACATCGGCATATATGTTGAATGAGTTCGCATAAATACTTGACCTGAGATATGGGATGAGAGAAATGTCCCACCGGGCATGCCAGAATCTGTAGGGTGTTTTTCGTCACCCCATTGAGATGGGAATACGCGTGCGCTTGGCAGACGCATTACAGATTCTCCCTGCCTAGGGTAGGCTAGGATTTATTGATTGTGGGGATCCGAATCTTCGGCAGCCGTGGACTAAGCTGCCGTTAATTACCCCTCGTCTTTGGAGCGAGGGAACCTCCGATTGACGGGTCAAACAGGTCATGCGAACTCAATGTGCAGTGTTGTGTTTTGAAGGGGTTTTGGATATATCGGGGACCCCCACAGATTTTTTTACAGGGGTCCCGCTGTAAGTCTACGGTAGCGCCCCGGCCATCTACAGACGCCAAATGCGGAACAAAAACTTTTTAACTGGCGCTATCGTATACTTTAACCCGGATCTGCCATTATTGCTAAACTAACAAATTGTAAAGAGTGTAGAAAGGTTATACCGAACGATCCGAGTCCTTCGTTCTTCAACCATCATCCCACGCTCCGTTGCGGCTGCTCCGATCTCATCGATCTTCGATCTGCTCATCCAGGTGGCACCACGTCGACGATTCTTTAAACGGGCTCCCGCCTCTGACTCGAGGCAACTCGGTCGTCAAGTTTGCTAAAAGAGACGACCAAGATTGATATAGAGAATGAGTAGAAGACTTTGTCTCACTTCGTCCAAATCCGTGGACGATCGGTTAATGAAGTTGCCACTCGAATCGGGTGATGAAATGAAAAAGGCAATGAAATTTCCATGCACCCCAAATACTATCATATCTTTTACCAAAATGAAAAACATCAAGTGAGAGAGTGTGAGAGAGAGGGGGAAGGGGCCGGCTACTTATAGGTGGAAGAAGGTGAGTGTAGGAAAGGGGAGAGTAACCTTAAGAATAAATATCATGAACAAATATCCTAAGGATAAACAAGAATCATTAATGTCAAAGCATGAGTCATAAACACCTAGTCATCATGTAATCAATGTAAGCAAAGGTTCATGAACCTAGTCACCTCTTCTAGTTGCTTCTAGAAACATCCATACTCATCTCAAGAAAAGACAAATCCGTCTTTAACCGAATGTTAAAAGACGGCTGATAGAAAACTGGAAACTGGCAACTTCCAAAAGTGATCCTGAAACGAATTTCAGGATAACCCCGTAACTGTATAAATATACCCGCATTTGTATTACGACCGAATACAAATGCAACTGAGACAAAGATATTATATCTACTCAATCCAATACTCGGATCCGGCTTAAACCAAACCCGACCAGTATCATCTGTCCGAAAACCGACACGTGCGAAAACGCACGTGCATTTTCCGAACCCTGCCATAAAACCATACGGCCTCTACAACGTTTCGCCCGAACTTGGGAAACTGTCTGTGGGGGACTCTAATGACTCGTCAGTACCCTGGAAGTGGGTTTAACCAGAAACCGTCAGCGGCACTAGCTATGCGTAACGGCTGTCCATGGACTGACTTCAAGGGAGGCTGATGAGCGAACTCATCCAGAAACCCTACTGAGCCTAACAGTGACAATGTATATACAGTCCGGTCCGTTCGTCAATGAGTATCGCATATCTGCCTAGGGGGCTAGTAACGTCAGACCCCCAATAGCAGTATAAGTCGTGTCGGAGTGTGGCCCAATAACATCCTGAGATACTACTGGAGTACCTACCAGTAAATCTCCTGCCACGGCTGTGGGCTTTGTGTAATGGCTCTCCTAGACACAGCACGATCTCGCCCCCAATACCGGGAGAGACGAATCCCCTGCCGATCCGCTCACGTGCCTCCATATGGCTCGGGACTGTACCCAAAAACTACCTATTTGCACGACTCTTTTGAGCCGTGGTAGGGTAGAAATCAAAGCACAGTGGGAACTCACATGAGACAAATGACGACCTCAGGTCGATGAACTAACCTGTACACATGTCACCAGGGAACTGCTATCTGACGATAGGTATAATACCAACTAGCAGGTTCCCGGCGAGTCCTGTCCGGTGTACTCATAACCCAATGAGCACCTGTATACATCTTAGGTGATCCAACTGACACCAGTGGCTTGTGAGACCGACCACCGCCCCTCGTCGGGGTCTCGACTGTATACACTAGTCTACTCTGGAGTATCGATGCCCTGTCTCGAAACTCCCACGACTAGGGACCACAATTAAGGATATGCGTATAAACCACCCAACTCTTACGTATATGATCGCCATCATACTGTTGGTGGTAAAGCAAGATCCTAAGGGCTCTATCAAAGTGTAACATGTAATCAGTCACCTGAATATGTACACGACTGATAAAGGCAAACCAGATAGCATACTATCATCTCGAGTAAGACTGTCCTACCGGTATAGATCCTCCGCAATCATTGCAATCACGTACCTGCGATCCAATAATTGACTCTGAGGGCACTATCTCCAACAATCTCCCACTTGCACTTAAGGCTAATTATTGCGATGTCGACTACTCACAGCCCGTGTGAAACCGAACATCCAACTCCTCTACTAATCAGTTTCACAAAGCCCGTTTGTAAAACTATTGTGTTCAAGAAATAGCCTCAGTGAGTGGATCCGCCTAGATGTTTCTTTCTATATCTCTCTTAATCTCAAGTTCGCGGAGAAAGTCATCTCCCGAATCGAGTAATACCTGTCTTAGAATATGTCTGGATATCTGATGGGACCTAGTTCATAAATGAACTCCAAATCCAAACTTCTTAGACTGTATCGATCACTGAACCTAATCAGTATCCGGCATCAAGCCTCCCACAGTATCCTCTTGGACCACCTGTCCATAATACTGTCCTTCTTCGTCAGAGGGAAAACTATAACTCTGACAATCACTCTGTCATCCATGTCACCTTTGAAGCCTGGAATGATAACCATCTCCCGAAGGAGGCTGCCGTTATCAAATCCGTAGAACATGTACTTATGTTCTAAAACTGCTTCCTTATGTTTCTCCAGGATTGGATTAATACAAACTTATTGCATCTAGTGCAAAAACAACATCTGGTGTGGTACTTGACATTTCATGATTGACTCAGTTGCTTAAGCAAGTGATCTGCCAATCATGCACATCCCTCTCCCCTTTAGTCTGTAAGACACCTTTAGAGAGGGTGACTCCATCTCCTGCAGGTACACCACCATGCCAGGAGTCATCTATTCTAAAAACCATTAGAATGCTGTCAAAGTACTCACATTGGGAAACTACCCAAATCCAGATCTAAAACCATAGATCCAGAAACCAGAATGTCAAATATTATATCCATATCCTGTCTGGAGAAACAACTGTGTGACGACCACAGTACAACCGATCGTAGTATAGGAATTTTACTTCCTACTCTGTGTATGTCATCCAGATATCATGACATCACACCATACTACCTTCTTAACAGATCCATCCTCTATCCTGATTGAAGTCAAACCCATAACTGTCACATCAAAATTAGATGATCTATCTCCGCTATAACTGCTCAAGTCTATAAATAAACATAAGCTACTTGCCCACTATTCTTCTGATGCTCCCACTGACTACGACAACCCTCTGACCGGGTCTCATATCCTGGAACAACAGTAGTGTCAAGTCTGGGTAGATAAGATCCTCCCTGTCACCGTCCTTGAGGCTACCGGAGTACCTCTCGGGTGTCTGAGGTTACCCACTATGTCTGCGGAGTGGCTAATGGAATGTCAATCCTGATTGAATATATAGGTCCTATTAAATTTTCCGTAATCGTTCGCGGTTCTGGAATCACTTCCAGTTCTACCATACTCCCACTACTGTTTTCTGAAAAAATTCATTTTACTAAAACTGTGGCGAGTCAAGAACAATATCACTATTGATCTTCCAAATGGTAGAATATCAACCCTCGTCATAGCCAGGGTCAACCCACAAACAGCCATTACAGAAACATGCCCTGAGTTATCCAGAGTCTGGTTTTAAGCATAAGCTGGACAACTCCCCGTACCTTTACATCTTTTATGGTACGAACTATTCTATATCCAATATAGAAACTTTGGCACTTATTTAATTGGAACCATATTCAAATCATGCAGCTGTCTCCAGTGCATATCATCTTAATGGAAAGAGGCTAATCAGCATTACTTAACTTAGGAATCAATCCAATTATGAGTAACCTGAAAGAGAAACACGTTTCTCAAAACCATCACTATCATCTGAATACCAATCATAAGAATCTACATCTTCGATCTCTTTGAAGAATCCCGATACTTGTGACACCTGGTTCTCTACTTTATTCTTATACCCACAACTTCTCAAAACTTAGACCTTGTATTTCTACGAAACACTTGTCTAAAAACTAGAGAAGTCATCAGTAAACAGAACACAGTACGAGGACCTACCCCTTTGTCCTGATGGACACTGGACAACATACAATACTCTGTATAAGTCCGCTGAGTTTAAGCAACTCAAAACTTGTGCGTCGTAGGTGGAAAACTGTACCCTGGCGATTTCCTCAAATATCACCAATTACAACGAATTCCGATATAATGAGAATGATCACCTAATTCCCAATAACTTACTCCCACTCATCATCTGTAAAACCATACAGATATGAGAATGAAACCTGGTAAATACATACCCTTGGAGTAAGTATCTAATCGAGAAAACAGTTTTACTTTAACAATGCACTGAAATATGAAAATGTTTTATAGGGGTATCCTGGTATTCATAGCAATGCCTCTTCCATAATCCAATTCATGACTTTAACCGTATGTTTCTTTGCCATCTCTCCAAATCCCTCTATTTGTCTTTAGTCGTTACCTTCTGTACACCGTCGTTAGGCTAAATGGTTTTCTTCCTTCCCTACCGTTCGGCACCAGCCTATGGTTTGGAAGAAGACTATCCAGTAAGCATAATAGGTGTACTCTCCAAAACCAAGGAGTACTCGCATCTTGAGAGAAGGTGATGATAAAAGACAACTGAATAATACCTTATTCTTTTAAAGGTGAAATAGGAGCGGCGATGAAGTACGCGGTTTGGTCGTGAATGATAACAGTCGCAATTTACTTTTCCCTCTTTCTAATCCCTTTATTTTGTCTTTAGTTATTTCCTTCTGCACACCCTACTTAGGCTAATTGGTTTTCTTCATTCCCTACCTTTCGGCACCTGCCTATGGTTTGGAAGAAGACTATCCAATATGCGTAATAGGTGTACTCTCCTAAACCAAGGAGCTCTCGCAACCTGAGAGAAGGTGATAATAAAAGACAACTGAATAAAACCAATTCTATTTCTCCTGAACCTTGATCCATCCTCGAAGGAGTCCCTTCGAGTTCGTATATAACCATACGATGGATCTATCCAATGGAAGTGGATGTCCGTAGTAATACGGGTGTTCTGAGAAATGCAAAGGGTAAAAGAAGGAGTGGCAATGACTTATGCAACTCAGACAATTCAAAAGCCAGTATTTTAAGAAGGTTCGGTCAACTTGGTCACTGTGTCATAGTCTAGGGTCGGTCAAAGGTCGCTGCCAAAGAGAGAGAGAGAAAAGAAACACTCTGCGTGCACTCTAACCTAGATCAGAATGGTTATCACTTTATCTAATCCGGAAACCTCCCACTGTCCTGTCAAATTCTCCTCCAAACCTGAAAGAAGAATTAATCGGGATCACCCGAAGAGTAAACCAACTCATCAGTGGGAATCGGGATCCAACTCTCATCGCATGATAATGTGATGGAATGCATCCACGTTACTCATACTCCAGAAGGTATGCGCATACATGGCAAGTTTCAGTTTCTTTAGAAACTCCCGATAAGATTTTTGCCCCATGCTCTTATAACCTTGGCGTTAGGTCAAAATGTCATAAGTCACATGCCAAGTTCTACCCGTCACTATCTTGTTAATTTGAACCCACCCGCACATGCCCTTGGCGTTAGGTCAAAATGGCAGAACGGCTGTCCCAAACCAACTCATCTATCTATGCAACAATTGAATACCCAGCAGCTACCAAACACTATGCCTTGGCGTTAGGTCAAAATACATAGCTTGAATACTACTGAATACCCAAAAGAAGTGACGGAGGGCTACGGCTGGTTTTTGGCGAAAAACCTTTAACGTAGTGAACTTGATATCGCTGAAGGAACCTGATAGCTTTTTAAAATATAGTGGCGAAAACCTTTTGCTAAAGAGGTCACTCCCGGTGAAGGGATCTCGGCTTTTTCCTCATGGAATGAGGTGCAGGATATTCCACTGAATACCACGATGCAAAGCAACATGTAATCGACTATAGTGAAGTTATTACCCTGACGCAAAATTCTGCCCAAGGGGTCAGTCCCGGTGAAGGGATATCGGCCCTTGCCCCGTCGAATGAGGTGCAGGATATTCCAACCGAATATCACTATGAAAAACAAAAGGAAACGTCTTTGCAATAACACTTTTTAAATTTGTTCCAACAACTGCAAACAGGTTTGTTTTACTTTGCATTGATCAGAATCAACGCAGTCCCATCAATTAATTACACCAGAAAAGAACGAAAATAAAATGTACGTATATGTCATCCGCATTCGTCACTGGGTCCCGTCATCACCCGTTAGGTTACTTAACTAACGACAGAGCGGGGACTGGACTAGCGCGGGTGTAAAACATATACAACATCTAATAGTATAGAAACAAATATACAATAATCGCTTTAGGCGTGATAATATGCAACATTACAGAAAAGTAATAAGCATCACAGAACAATACAGATAATCTGGGATCCCCGGGTTTCACAGAGCCGCTGCTGAAACCCGACGTTCCCCTGTCGTGTGAATAGCCTGTGCAATGAAACCTAGACCCCTGCGGGTGCGGCAAGTTACCCGCCAAAACCTGAAGCGAGGCAGCCCCCTACAGCAAAGTGAATGGACCACCCTGCACTTCACGGAATCCGGTAATCTTGGGTACCCCTCCTTGGGTCAACCTGTACCCCATACGAATGCGGCGAATAGTCTGCCAATTCTAAAGTGAGGCCCCTCTGCCTCTCAAAGCCATGAGATGCGGACCCGTTGCCCTCCAGAATCCGGCTATCCGTTCACTCCGTCGCGGGGCAAAACCTAGTACAGTAATGAAAAATAGTACAACAGGTACATCGACCGCAACCTGGTCGTGTCCCAAAAGAATATTATACAACAGGCAGTGACGGCAGTCCACATGTTGGACGCTCGCCCCGCAATATCAAATGTACAAATAAACTTAAACTGCACTACCATTGCACACTGCTATCCACCACGACAAATCCGCAACATCACAGCACAACACAGAACATCAACGCGAATGTCACGTTCGCAAACTCGTCTAAAAGAACTATAGCAATCAGACGCGGTTTACCGATCAAATGACATTCACGGTCGGAGATATAATGTAAGCACTGTAAACTAACGCGTTTAAATTTCGATCGACTAAATATCATGAAGTGGGCCCCACGAACAACTGGTGAACAGTAACAAAATCTGGGCCCAAAATTTATATACCAAAAACCCCAAATTCCAACAGAGAAGACACTGTGGAAATTTGGTGCACTGATTCAATAGAACGGCCGCGGATGCGCGGCCAAACCATGGGTTTGGCCGCGATTCCGCGGCGGTTTGGTGGAATCACGTGCTCAAATTTGGTCGGTGTGCTTCTGAAACCCTACACAACTTTCTGTGATATGTAGAATAATTTTAGGACATCATTTAAAATCGACAGAAACTGTGAAGCTGTAAAATGAGGTTTTTGATTCCCAGTTCGATCGATATTTTAAACGCGTTAGCACAAGTTAGTATAGCAAAATGGTGAGGCTCTGATACCACTGTAAGTCTACGGTAGCGCCCCGGCCGTCTACAGACGCCAAATGCGGAACAAAAACTTTTTAACTGGCGCTATCGTATACTTTAACCCGGATCTGCCATTATTGCTAAACTAACAAACTGTAAAGAGTGTAGAAAGGTTATACCGAACGATCCGAGTCCTTCGTTCTTCAACCATCATCCAACGCTCCGTTGCGGCTGCTCCGATCTCATCGATCTTCGATCTGCTCGTCCAGGTGGCACCACGTCGACGATTCTTTAAACGGGCTCCCGCCTCTGACTCGAGGCAACTCGGTCGTCAAGTTTGCTAAAAGAGACGACCAAGATTGATGTAGAGAATGAGTAGAAGACTTTTTCTCACTTCTTCCAAATCCGTGGACGATCGGTTAATGAAGTTGCCACTCGAATCGGGTGATGAAATGAAAAAGGCAATGAAATTTCCATGCACCCCAAATACTATCATATCTTTTACCAAAATGAAAAACATCAAGTGAGAGAGTGTGAGAGAGAGGGGGAAGGGGCCGGCCACTTATAGGTGGAGGGAGGTGAGTGTAGGAGAGGGGAGAGTAACCTTAAGAATAAATATCATGAACAAATATCCTAAGGATAAACAAGAATCATTAATGTCAAAGCATGAGTCATAAACACCTAGTCATCATGTAATCAATGTAAGCAAAGGTTCATGAACCTAGTCACCTCTTCTAGTTGCTTCTAGAAACATCCATACTCATCTCAAGAAAAGACAAATCCGTCTTTAACCGAATGTTAAAAGACGGCTGATAGAAAACTGGAAACTGGCAACTTCCAAAAGTGATCCTAAAACGAATTTCAGGATAACCCCGTAACTGTATAAATATACCCGCATTTGTATTACGACCGAATACAAATGCAACTGAGACAAAGATATTATATCTACTCAATCCAATACTCGGATCCGGCTTAAACCAAACCCGACCAGTATCATCTGTCCGAAAACCGACACGTGCGAAAACGCACGTGCATTTTCCGAACCCTGCCATAAAACCATACGGCCTCTACAACGTTTCGCCCGAACTTGGGAAACTGTCTGTGGGGGACTCTAATGACTCGTCAGTACCCTGGAAGTGGGTTTAACCAGAAACCGTCAGCGGCACTAGCTATGCGTAACGGCTGCCCATGGACTGACTTCAAGGGAGGCTGATGAGCGAACTCATCCAGAAACCCTACTGAGCCTAACAGTGACAATGTATATACAGTCCGGTCCGTTCGTCAATGAGTATCGCATATCTTCCTAGGGGGCTAGTAACGTCAGACCCCCAATAGCAATATAAGTCATGTCGGAGTGTGGCCCAATAACACCCTGAGATACTACTGGAGTACCTACCAATAAATCTCCTGCCACGGCTGTGGGCTTTGTGTAATGGCTCTCCTAGACACAGCACGATCTCGCCCCCAATACCGGGAGAGACGAATCCCCTGCCGATCCGCTCACGTGCCTCCATGTGGCTCGGGACTGTACCCAAAAACTACCTGTTTGCACGACTCCTTTGAGCCGTGGTAGGGTAGAAATCAAAGCACAGTAGGAACTCACATGAGACAAATGACGACCTCAGGTCGATGAACTAACCTGTACACATGTCACCAGGGAACTGCTATCTGACGATTGGTATAATACCAACTAGCAGGTTCCCGGCGAGTCCTGTCCGGTGTACTCATAACCCAATGAGCACCTGTATACATCTTAGGTGATCCAACTGACACCAGTGGCTTGTGAGACCGGCCACCGCCCCTCGTCGGGGTCTCGACTGTATACACTAGTCTACTCCGGAGTATCGATGCCCTGTCTCGAAACTCCCACGACTAGGGACCACAATTAAGGATATGCGTATAAACCACCCAACTCTCACGTATATGATCGCCATCATACTGTTGGTGGTAAAGCAAGATCCTAAGGGCTCTATCAAAGTGTAACATGTAATCAGTCACCTGAATATGTACACGACTGATAAAGGCAAACCAGATAGCATACTATCATCATGAGTAAGACTGTCCTACCGGTATAGATCCTCCGCAATCATTGCAATCACGTACCTGCGATCCAATAATTGACTCTGAGGGCACTATCTCCAACACCCGCTACCCAGATAGCAGGTTGGGGGTCAAAGGGCTAGCAGCCTCCTTACGGGGTGCGGGGCAGCGCCCCGTAAGAAATTTTTTCTATCAGGGGAGGTATTTTTAGTGTGGAGTGTATATAAAATGAGGGACAAAATGGGGTCCAAAGGACGCGTGGGAGAAGGCACCAGCGCCTCACGTGCCTGGCACACGGGCGCTGAGGACAAGGCACCAGCAGAAAATAAGGGGGGCTCAGCCCCCCATACTGGGAGTTGTACTCCTATTGACTTTTGGAGTTAAACTCCTTAAAAAAGATGTATTATTATTGTTTGTTTGTTTTTATGGAGTTAAACTCTCAGAAACTTTGATTTGTGGAGTTAAACTCCAGGGAATCTTTGTAAATGCTCAAGGGGACCATTTTCTTCTCCCTTGAGCCTTGGATCTTTCCCAAAATGGGATCTTTAGAGATGAGTCTCCTTACTCCTCTTTTGTTGGCCGGATCTTGGAAAACAAGAGGGGTGAGATTTTAAAAATCTCTCCTTTTTAAGATCAGATGGAAGATCCGAGCTCCTTTTTGTTGGTTTTGTGGTGGAAAACTATTTAATTTTGGAAGAGAAAGAGTTAAACTCTTGATTTAATTCAAAAAAAAAGGAGAAGGTTTAGAACCTTGAGGAAGGAGAAGGAGGCACAAAAACCCTAGAATTTTAGAGAATGAAAAAGTTCCCCTAGATATTTTCATCATGTTTTCCTTTATAGGCTACAAACTTTACACATAGCCTATTGGGCTTTACAAAATGGCATTTTGCCCATCTCATATTTCTTGTGCTTATTTCTTTTGCACATGAGCCATAGGTTTTACAAAAATTTGGTTTTATACCCATTTTTCTTATATTTATTCATAAAATAAAATAAATACACCAAAATTATTTATTACAAAATTTTTATTTTGGCATGGAGGAGGCCGGCCGCTTCATGTTCGGCCTCGACCCGGGCATTGACCTACTTGACTAGGGCTTAGGCCCACTTGGTTTGGGGTTGACTTTGATTTTGACTTGGTCAACCAGGGTGTAAATTTTGATCCCAACACCGCTTGGGGATGCCTTTATATATATATGTATGTATGGATGTATGTATGTAGGTATTTTCATGTGTTGTATCCGTTTGGGGGCCAGTATTTACAAAAGAGACTCTACCAAAATTTTCAGGAAATTTTGATGTTTTAAAATTTTTTAATGTGACTTAATTTGTTAAAAATCGCTTTCTTTAAATGGTTTAGATTTCTGGGCTTTGGCTTACTTAGATTACGTACGCCTTCAGACGTTTCGTAATTTAAGGGCCAGTCACGTTCCGTACTTTCGGGTCGTGATACGGCACCCTAGGCGAGGGAGGAGGAGGAGGAGGAGCCCGCCGAGGTCCCCTTAAAGAGACTAAAGCGGGTGGTCTCTCGGCCACCCTCTATCGGTAATCCAGTGCAAGAGGGTGACTTCTGTATTAAGGTGCCCTCCAGGCTGTCCGTGGTCGACAGCTTGCTGGCGGACATAGAGGTGGCAGCCGGATGAAGATTCCTCGGGGAACCATGAAGACCCAGGTGGCCGCAATAGCAGAGGAGGTAGTTCAGGTCGGTATCCTCCCTTTCTTAAAAGTTCCTTCAAGAATTATTTCCTCGGTTTCTATCTTTTTAACACATTTGTTGTCTTCCTTACGTCCTTCATCACTGCGCCCTCCTCGTTGCCATGGAGTCCGAGGAGGTTGCCCCGGCTATGAAGAAAGTGGGCTAATCTTCCTCGCGGGAGGAGGAACTTCACCTTCAACTGGAGCAGGCGGAGGAGAAGGCGACCGTCCTCGACTCGAGATTGGTCGTGGAGGGGCTGATGACCTCCAAGATGAAGGAGTCTCATCGGCTCCTGAACGAGTCCAACCAGGCTATCTAAGCCAAGTTGGTGTAGGTGAATAGCCTCTAAAACGCGATGAAGAGGTCTAGGGGCGCCGCCAAGAAGGATGATTGAGTGGCCTTAGACGCGGCGAAGCTTGCTGAGGGCCGGGGGGCGAAGTCCGTGGAGGAATATAAGGCGTCCGATCAATTTTACCTTGATCTCGCCGAATATGCGGTCGTCGTGTGGCACAGCGCCTTCAACACCGTCAAGGAGTCTATGCCGGAGTTCTTCGACCGTGAGCTCCATGCAAAGTACCCCTTCACCGAGGAAGCGTCGCAAGGGAGAGGCGCCGAGCAGGCCATAGAAGGCAAAGCTGTAGGTGGGTGCGCCGACCCTGAGCTCACCATTCTGTTCCCCGACGATGGCGTCGAACAGGGAGAGATCCCGGCGGAGCAGGCAGCCTGAGCTATCCCCCATTCTTCTTTTTTTCCTTCTAGGATTTTTGTAAGCCTCCGTGCATTTTTGTAAGGCTGAGGAGCCCAGAGTACCTTGTATTTATTTTTTATTATAAATAAAATACACATTTTTCCTTTGCCCAAATGTCTACTCACTGCGCATGTACTTTAGCTCGTATACTTTTCATTGTTCGAATCTTCATTCTGCAACTATTTTTAGCTCGTAGGTATTTTCATCTTATGAGTCGAATGATAGCCAAGTGTAGGAAGGTCGGTACCCTCCCTTTCCCTGAAATCGAGGTGGGGATCGCTCGTCGAGTATGTACCGATTGATATCCACTGTAGGAAGGTCGGTATCCTCCCTTTCCCTGGAGTCGAGGTAGCGCTCGCCCATCGAGTATGGGTGGAACGATAGCTAAGTTTGCATAGATCGGCATTGCTCGATTCTACGGCCTCATGAGGAAGGGCTTTAGACCCTTAGCGTAAATGGGTAGGAAGTTACCCGTTGCGGTCAGACCGAGTAGGAAGCTGCACAGTGGCCACTTGAGGAGGGCTTTAGACCCTTAGCGTAGTTGGGTAGGAAGCTACCCTCTAGGGATGGACCGAGCAGGAAGCTACTCGGTGGCCTCGTGAGGAGGGCTTTTGATCCAAAGTGTTTGTTGGGCAGGAAGCTCCCTGCTTGTGGATGAACTGAGCAGGAAGCTACCCGGTCGCCTCGTGAGGAGGACTTTTGATCCATAGCCTTGTTGGGCAGGAATCTACCCACTGCAGATGGGCCAGCAGGAAATTGCTCGATCGCCTCATGATGAGGGCTTTTAATCCACACCGTTTGTTGGGCAGGAATCTACCCGCTGCGGATGGGACAGTAGAAAATTGCTCGGCGGCCTCATGATGAGGGCTTTTGATCCACAGCATTTGTTGGGCAGGAAGCTACCAACTGCGAATTAACCGAGCAGGAAGCTACTCAGTCGCCTCGTGAGGAGGGCTTTCGATCCACAACATTGTTAGGCAGATAGCTACCTACTGCGGATGGGCTAGCAAGAAATTGCTCGACGGCCTCATGATGATAGCTTTTGATCCACAGTGTTTGTTGGGCAAGAAGCTACCCACTGCGGATGAACCGAGCAGGAAGCTACTCGGTCGCCTCGTGAGAAGGGCTTTCGATCCACAACGTTTGTTAGGAAGGAATCTACCGGCTGCGGATGGGCCAGCAGGAAATTGCTCAGCGGCCTCGTAATGAGGGCTTTTGATCCACAACATTTTTTGGACAAGAAGCTACCCACTACGGATGAACCAAGCAAGAAGCTACTCGATCACCTTGTGTGAGGGCTTTCGATCCACAGCGTTTGTTGGGCAGGAATCTACCCGCTGCGGATGGGCCAGCAGGAAATTTCTTAGCGGCCTCATGATGAGGGATTTTGATCCACAGTGTTTGTTGGGCAGGAAGCTACCCACTACGGATGAACCAAGCAGGAAGCTACTCGGTCACCTCATGATGAGGGCTTTTGATCTACAGCATTTGTTGGGCAGGAATCTACCCGCTGGGGATAGGCCTGCTGGAAATTGCTCGGCGGCCTCATGATGAGGGCTTTTAATCCACAGCGTTGTTGGGTAGGAAGCTATCTACTGCGGATGAATTGAGCAGGAAGCTATGCGGTTGCCTCGTGAGGAGGGCTTTCGATCCACAGCGTTGTTGGACAGGAAGCTACCCACTGTGGATGGGCCAGCAGGAAATTGCTCAGCGGCCTCATGATGAGGGCTTTTGATCCACAGCGTTTGTTGGGCAAGATGCTACCCACTGCCGATGAACCGAGCAGTAAGCTACTCGATCGCCTCATGATGAGGGCTTTCGATCCACAGCATTTGTTGGGCAGGAATCTACCCGCTGCGGATGGGCCAGCAGGAAATTGCTCGGCGGCCTCGTGATGAGGACTTTTGATCCACAGCATTTGTTGGGCAGGAAGCTACCCACTGCGGATGAACCGAGCAAGAAGCTACTCGGTTACCTCGCGATGAGGGCTTTCGATCGACAGCGTTTGTTGGGCAGGAATTTACCCGTTGCAAATGAACGGAGCGGGAAGACATTCATCGGCCCTGCAGGGAGTTTTAGGATGGAAACAAAGAGATGTTGTTCAGATTGCAGGGAAACAAGAATCTTTATTATTAAATAAAATACAAATTATGCGGTTTAGTTTAAATTCTCCTGCATTGAATGACCGGTTTCGGTAGGTGTCCTTATTGCTCGGACTTAGGTCAGTCGGCAATGACCATGATCTGTCTGATTGTCAGGTCTCCGTCTTTAATTTGATCCGCTTTCCCCCTATCTTCTTGACGTTTATCTCACACGTATTTTGCCAAGTGACGGAGCGGATCAGCTCCTCGATGTAATTTCATAGTTGTTTACAATCCTCGATCGGATGTTCCTGCCTCCAATGATAGGTGCAATACGGCCCTCGAAGCTGTTTGCCCGTCTATTGGGTAGCTGGCGGGGACCTGAAGAACTCTTCACCCTTAGATTCCTCCAGCAGCTCGGTCTGGGAAATGTTTAGAGGAGTGTACTACTGGAACCTCGGGGAGTAAAGTTTCGGACGATCGTCTTTCCTTTTCTCTTCCCTGTCCCTCTTCTTCCGATCTGCTTGGTCTCCTCCGGGCATGTTGGAGTTCACCTCGGACTCGAGTTGGATTTCTCGCTCGGTCCACGCTTTCACTTCGGCCATGGTCTTAGGTTGCGCCAATGCAAAAGAGCGGAGCCACTCTTGTGCCTAAGACCCGACCTCAGCGCGGTAATGACCGTTTCGTCACGGTGCTTGGGTACCTCCAGGAGGGCATTGTAGAAGCAGGTGACATAACCTTTGAACGATTCCCTGTCTCGGCTTTTGATAGTGAATAAGTAGTCGACTATCTTCTTCTGCCGTCGGTTGCTGACGAAATGGCTGAGGAATTGGGTAGCTAGCTCATCAAAGGTGGAGATGGAGCGCGACACAAGCCCCCGGAACCAGTCCTAGGCAGCCCGGATTAGCATAGTGGGGAAACCTCGGCATTGATCCGCATCCGAGTTATCTTGGAAGCTCATGCCCACCGTAAACGCGTCCAAATGGTCCTTCTGGTCGGATTTCCCATCGAAAAGGGCCACTTTGGACGGCTTGTTCCTGGACGAGACATGCTCGGCCAGCAGCTCTTCTGTAAAGGGCTTTGTGAGTGAATTGGTGGAATATCGGGCCCTTTCGCCGGATGCATGGATGTCCCGCCGTATGCCTTCGATTTTCTTTTCGAGGGCTTCAAACTGGTGGTGGTACCCTAAGGATTCGGCACAGTCGGAGTGGAGGTTATCCCCGCTCCAGGTCTTCACGGCAGTGCGGCTTCGATTCCGTTTTATCAGATTTCTCAAATCCTCGGGCGAGGCCCTTCTTGAGTAGTCCAGGCGTTCTCCGCGTGTGCGGCCTCAGGGGTGTCGGTTGTGCCTGGAAGCAGGCGAACTGACCGACATCTCCTTAGGGGGTGTGAGCTTGAGGCGGGTGTAGGAACGACGGCCTAGTCTCCCATAAGATCGGGGTGTGGAGCTATCTAGTTCCCAGCGGGTCATGGAATCATTTGCCGCATGCGGGTCATAGTAGCCGGAGTCGGCACGCCGGTGCTCGGTGACGCTGAGGTGAGCGTGAGTGAGATCGAGGGCCTGAGCATGGCCATCCATCCTTCTGCAGACGTCGTTATCCCGGGAAGGGGGAACTGCTGTCTGGTGGGTAGGGCCCGCCGCTTAAATGCAAACGAGGACATCCACCAGTGATGTGAACCTGTCTATCTGAGCAGATAAGGCGTTGATGATGTTAGGATGGGGAGACGAGCCTCTCCTGCCTCCGTTGTGGTGGCTCGTATTTGGATTGTCACTCGCCATTGGGTCGAATGCGGAAGATCAATTTTATGAGTGGAGAAGTTTATGAAACGTTCTTACAGACAGCGCCAACTGATGGAGGTTGGGATCTCCTTCAGATGTTGTCCTCTGTCGATACGGTAGCAAGCGGTCTCGTAAGGTTGAGATTTGGTATGAGGCTGAGCGTGTGGATCTCAATGGTTTGGTGTTGTGCCAAGCTATCTGCAAAGGAAGTCCTGGGGTGGTTGTACCACCGTAGGACCCTCCGACGATAAAGTTAGTGCCGAGGAATATTAGCAAAGTAGAGGCATATTGGAATGATTTTGAGTTACCTAAGTCGTCTGGAAGAGGGGTTTTTATAGTGGTCGCATGAAGCGAGCCGGTGTAAGATCCTCGCCGTCAGTTACGCCCTTACGTTATGCCACGTTAATGGCGGGATCCGCTCATTAATGGGGGAACGAGCCTGCGTGGGACGTGGAGCGTGGGACAGAGGATATCTTGCCTTGGTGAGATACATGGAGTCGTTGCGGAGATGCTTGGGCTCCGCGTTCTCGGTTGATCGGGAGAGCCGAGGAAGCTCGGCATGTCAGGAGGCTCGGAAACAAACCGGGGGCCGAGGAAGCTTGCTGGACTGCTCAGAGGCGAGCTATTGGCCGCTTGTTAGGTGAGTATGTAAGATACTCAGGGAGGTCTCTGGTGGGTTGGGTATGTCCTCAGAGATGAGGTGCTGAGGTACGTCCCCAAAGCATCACATTTACTCTAATTCCGTAGCCTTCGGGACACGTCATCTGCTACGTGGCATGATCTAGGGAATTCCCACTTCTGAGCATCATCATCTTTGGATCCGTCGATGTTGAACATAGGCTTGCCGTGATACCAGTAGCTGATGACTCGGCCGCTGCGATTGTGCTAGACCTTTCGAATGAAGAAGAAAGTGGTGACGGAAGGGAGTGCGTGCTCGGCTCATGTGAGGGAGTTGAAGAGGCGGAGCTCGGCTTCAGCATCGTCGACGGTAGGAGCCAGCCGTCGGCGGTGGCTAGGCAGCGGCGGCCATGGATCAGAAGGAGGCAGAGGCGGTAGGGCTTTCTCGGGTCGAAGAGTAAGAGGAGGGTCCAGTGCTTGTTGGCCTCGTCGAAATCTTCTCCGACGAGCATGAGCAGCAGCGGCAGGGCCTGGTTAGGTTCCGGGGCTTGACGTGGCGTCAAGGAGCCATGAGAAGCAGTCGGTGTGCGATCAAATGAGATCAGGGAAGGAGAGGTGGCGGAAGATGAGGTCGAGGAGGTGGGCGGGAGCCCTGACCAGTCGTCGTCGCCGCCATTAGAGTTGGGGTCAGAAAAAAGATCGAATTTTTGTAATAGATTTTTTCCCCTTTCTTTTTTGGGTAAATTATCAAACACCCCCCCCAACCATTTCTTGTAGCCAAACCCCCCCACCCCCAAGATTCTCTCCAAAAAAACCTAGTCAATGCTACGGATGTCTAAATGTCCCCCAGGTACATTTAGATCACTGGAGTTCAGTATATGCACATTTTGCCCTTTGGCTCCATATGAGTGTTTATCACATAATATTGCATTTTGTATGCCCCATTCTTATGCATTTAAGAATAAAAACAGGTGCTTTTGACCCATGTCTGCTACATGTTACAGGTTACAGGTTCTTGGCGCGAAAACAGTGAAAAACACAAAAGACGACACAAAAGAAGGATTTTTGACCAACAAATAGGAAGATCTTGGTAAAGCTCAGCAGAAGAACGGTTCACCATCAACAAGACAACAAAAGATCCAAATTTGCAAGAAAGACGGTTAAAAGATCCAATGCAAAGTGTTCGCTGAAGATCTGGTATCACTGTAGAAGCCCAAATGATAATATAAATAAAGAACCAGGAAGCCCAGAGTAACCTAAAGAAGCCCAGAAAAAAACAATCACATGATCTCATCATTGGGCCGCGAATCCGCGGCCCAAGCGCGCCCATGCCGCGGATCCGCGGCCGTCTTGTGCCCTAGTGCGAAGAAATTTTTACCATAATTTGTGGCGGCTCTGGAAAGATCTTTTTAGGGGTATATTTGTAACTTTAGACATGCGGTGCAATCTGTAGCCCTAGGGTTTCTATGTCCTATAAATAGAACCCAAGACCTTGTAATTTCTCATGCCTCTTCTCATGAATAAAATTCTGTTTTCTTGAAGTTAGAGTGCATCTAAAGTAAGTAGGTAATTTTCCTTGCAGTAGTTCTAGTTTTTTTATCTGCCCGAGGTAATTTATTTTTCTCGCCTTAGTTTAATTTATTTTAGCTTTTATTAATTTGCAATGATGTTTTCTCTCTTTAATAAAATCATGTCTTTCTTCATCCCCTCAATGAGCGAGTAGTTTCCTCGCTTGTTAGGGTTAGGAATAGGGAAGGATTTGAGAGACGAAGATCTCTCATCTCTTTTCGTTGCTAAACTTTTATGAACATTAGAACTCCATGCATACCTTTTCATTCCGCTCCCTACGGCACTTTTACCCTCAAGGTAACGGTGAATTCCGTAGTCTAAAGGCCCGGATTTTAAGGTTTTCCATAGAGGTTAGGGTAAAGATTAAGAAAGGAAGGACAAGGATCTAGAGGAAGAATCAATCTTCCCAATCATCCTAATCCCCTTTGTTAAGATTTACCATAACACTAATATGATATCTTTAATTAATAGCAATGGAAAGAGATGTAAATCTTTGTTTACCAAATTTTCCCTAGACCTAATCCTAGCAAGTTTCTAATCCTAGTCTCATACAACTTCAATTTTTAGGTTTAATTATAAATCCAAACACCATTTGGAATTAACTCGTAAGAACTTAAAGAAGATTTACACATCCCTGTGGACCGACCCGTACTCACCGGCTAGCTGCAAAGCGACGCCGTTCTTGATTGCGGTAAATATTTTTGATCGACAAAACTTCTCTTAATCAAATGGCGCCGTTGCCGGGGATGGCGTAAACTTTTCTTTTTGTAATTTCGGGTTAATATAAAATCTAAAAAATCATAAAAATCTGAAAAATTCCAAAAATAATAAAAAAATTATCATCTTTTATTGTTTGAAGGGTTTTCTTTGTGGATCTTTGCAGGATTGACGGATCTGAAACAACACAGAAGGAGAATCAGGAAAAGGTACATCAGAACAGAGGTAGATTGCTACAGAAGAGCCGTACAATTTTTTTCAGATCACGATCCCTCCTGTTCACCGCGGAACCGCGGCATTGGTGTGTTATCTGCGGCGGAAACGCGGCGCCCTGTGGAGCTCTCTGGAAAAAAATTTGGTGGTTTGATTTCTTTCTCCTTCCTCTACAAATCCCCATATCTCTTCTGTCAAATCTTCTGCAGGATTCTTTGCGCTAAAAATCTTCTTCCCCTTCCAATAATTGATTTTCTGCAGGATTCTTTGCGCCGCGCTAAAAAAGCAAATTGATTGCAAGTGATTTACTGCTTTGCATACTTTAATCTGACTTTAAGGGGCTATTGACCAATTCAGATTGGGTGGGGATTTCATTACCCTTCCCAGGACCCCAGAAATCACTTAAAGCATTTGCATTGACCACTTTTAATCTAAAAAATATTAGACTCAGCCCTAAGGACGTCGAGCTCAATAGGACAGAAGACTAGCATAGGCATCGGCCGTTTATCCTAACCGACATTGCGGTGACTAGGCTAGTGGTTTTTAATTAGGCCCACTGTCGTGGTGGTTCCTTCCCACTTACCTGGCCGTACTTGTCCGTGAAGAGGCGGTTTGAGGTCCTATCTCTAGCCCTTTGGAACAGTTAGGAGCTGTCTAGCTGACCTAGGTGACCCTAGACTTAGGTCTGATTGTGCATGTGTGGTTAATTGCAGTTGTGTCACTAGTCTCTTTTCAAAATCTTTTTGCAAAAAGCTCACTTAAAAAGGAAAAAAAAAAAAAAAGAGAAAATCTTTTCAAAACTTGCAACTTGTCGCTAAAGAATCTTTGCACTCACTTACACCACTTCTTCTCATTGACGTTTTCTTACCTTCACATTCTGTCTTTCATCTTTCGACTACACTAACCCTTTTAGTGTATGTCCGGTTGGACTAGGGACCCTAGCGCCCGATTAGTCCGTGTTTCGTTGGTACCGACCGACGAACCTTTCGACTCCGAAGTCGAAATCTTGTCCACTTCTTCACTTTCACCATCACATTCTTTCGAAGGTATGTCGGGATACGATCCTAACAACACCTTACCTACGGGAAGGATTCCACCTCCGTTAGGTGCGAATAACCCGAATCTTCCGCCTGTCGAAGCGCCCGCACGAGTCGCGCTCCAGGATCTTTTCTACCCCGTCCGCACCGCCCTTCCTACTTGTCTTTCCCTCCCACCGGCTAATGGGGACAATTTTGAGATCAAACCCCACTTCATCAACATGCTGCCTAAGCTTCATGGTTTGGAATCCGAAGATGCATATATCTTTATCAACAAATTCCAAAACGTTTGCGCCATGATGAAAACTATCCAATTAAGTGATGACGCTATAAGGCTAAGGGTCATTCCTTTCACCTTATGTGACCTAGCCGAGAAGTGGCTATACAGCACCGCATCACACTCAATTAGAAATTGGGACGAGTTTGTGAAAGCTTTTCTTAAAAAGTTCTATCCTCATCACAAAACTGCAAAAATCCGTAATGAAATTATACAATTTTCACAGCTTCCTGCCGAACCATTTTGGAAATGTTTTGAAAGATTCAAAGACCTTCTCGTTCAATGCCCTCACCATGGAATCGAAAGATGGCAACTTTGTCAAACATTATACGAGGGATTGAACCCGGCAACGAAGCAGTTGCTAGAAACCATTAGTCAAGGTCACTTTCTGTCCAAGTCTAGTGAGGAAGCGTGGCAGTTTCTTGAGGATCTTAGTGAGCAAACAATTCAATGGGAGAGCACCAAGACCACATCATCTTCTTCTATTGGTCAACCTAGGGCAGGCATTCATCAAGTAGAGATGTCAATTGCTATGAAGGCCGAGATGGCCGCTCTTACGAAAAAGCTAGAAGCGCTTGAGACCAAAATCTCAGCACCTTCTCCTGCCCCTGTTGTGCCCCCACGAACTGTTTGTGCTTGTTGTTCGGATCCATCACATCTCACTGAAGAGTGTCCTTACACTGCATCCACTCAAGGATAAGATCAAGTCAATGCTGCCTTTCAGCAACGACAAAGAAATGATCCATACTCTTCGACATACAATCCGGGTTGGAAGAGCCACCCTAATTTCGCTTGGAACCACAATCAACAACCCTAAGGAAACAACAATTTTCAAAGGGCTCCTCCTCCACAACAACAAGCACCTCCACAAACTCAATTTCAGCAGCCTCTCCAACAGCAACCTTACCCTAATCAGATGAACAATTTTGTACCCAACAATTTTGTTCCCCCTCAAAATGCTGTTAGCTCGCTCGAAAGAAGTCTAGAAGCATTCCTAAAGCAATCTGCACAGTCCACAGCTAGGATAGAGACTTCTGTTCAATCTTTGGTGCAAAACAGTGCCGCACACGATCAAAGCATCAAAGCTATTGAGGCACAAATTGCACAACTCAACGCAGCATTGAAAGAGCGAGAGAAAGGAAAGCTTCCGTCTCAACCACTCCCAAATCCCGGTCACGCACATGTTGCACATGAACAGCAGAATCATAACGTGAATGCTGTGACTACGTTGAGATCCGGAAGAGTGCTGCAAAACAATGTGGGTATTCACCATGACACCTCGGCCGGTGGTTCTTCATCATCTTCATCTTCTTCTTCTTCTTCATTAGAGCCTATTCTCCATCCTTCACATGGCTCTACTTCTTCTAGCTCGAACGGACCCTCTTCTCACAACACGAACACATCTACACGGGGTTCCGTTCCAACTCAACAAGCTGATCCGCAAAAATTGGACTCAACAACTTTTCAAAATATTCCCTTTCCAAATCGGTTGAGATCCAATAAACCAACTCCACAAATGGAGAAGATTGTAGAGCTGTTCAAACAGGTTAGCATAAATATCCCTCTTTTGGATGCAATCCAACAAGTTCCTTCATATGCAAAAATCCTAAAGGACTTATGCACCAAAAAGAGGAAGTCACAAGTACCAAAGAAAGTTTTCGTGGCTAGTGCTGTTAGTGATGCTCTTTTCAATTCTTTACCCCCTAAGCACAAGGACCCCGGTTGTCCTACTATTTCGATCACAATTGGGAACAAGACCATCAATAGAGCACTATTAGATCTTGGTGCTAGTGTCAATTTGCTACCCTATTCGGTGTACAAACAATTAGGCGTTGGAGAGCTTAAGCCCACTCATTGTACTCTCCAAATGGCCGACCGATCAATCACCCATCCTAGGGGAGAGTTGGAGGATGTGTTAATTAAAGTTGGGGATTTCATTTTCCCCGTGGACTTTATTGTTATGGATACACAGCCTGTCGTTAACCCCCGTAATCAAATTCCGGTGATACTTGGTCGACCATTCCTCGCGACTTCTAACGCGGTGATCAACTGTCGTAATGGTTCAATGAATCTATCCTTTGGCAAGATGACAGTTGAACTTAACATTTTCAAGTTAGGAAGTCAGCCTTGCGAGCCTAATTCTAGCGTACTTGATGTGTGCTCGATCGATGAGATCGCGGAGGAGGACTGTGAGTTCGAGAATTTCATGTTCGATCACAGTAATATTGACGCCACTAGTGCGTTCCTCCTAGAATCCGACACAGCTTTCACGTCGGACAAAGATTATGAGTGTTTCACCTTCGTTGATGATCTTGAAGACTCTCCACCCGAGTTTGAGTCTTTTGCTTTTGCGGATGAGTTAGTTGAACCATCCGACTCGGTAGCGTACACTCAATTTGAGCCTTTGATGGAATCCTTCGAGTTTGAAACAGTTACTCCATTGTTACCATTTATTGTTTCACCACCTAAACTCGAACTAAAGCTTTTGCCGTCGCACCTAAAATATGCTTATCTAGGTGAAAATGAGACCTTACCTGTTATCATCTCGGCCTCTCTAGCTCTTGAGCAAGAGAAGGCTCTTTTAACGGTCTTATACAATAATCGGCAATCTTTCGGCTGGTCTATGGCGGACATCAAGGGGATTAGTCCCCTCATTGTCGAACATCATATACACTTGATGGATGATGCCAAGCCGGCACGGGATCCACAAAGACGCCTCAACCCCATCATGAAAGAGGCGGTCAAGAAGGAGATTGTTAAATGTCTTGATAGCGGTATTATTTACCCTATCTCGGATAGCCAATGGGTTAGCCCCATTCATGTCGTGCCAAAGAAATCGGGCATCACGGTCATTACCAATGAGGCAAATGAGTTAATTCCCACTCACACCCAAACTGGGTGGCGAGTTTGCATCGACTACTGAAAACTCAATGCCGCGACAAGGAAGGACCACTTTCCTTTACCATTCATTGACCAAATGCTAGAACGATTAGCGGGGCATGAATTCTACTGCTTTTTAGATGGCTATTCCGGTTATAATCAAGTCCCCATAGCCAAAGAGGATCAAGACAAGACTACATTTACTTGTCCCTTTGGCACTTTTGCTTATCGTCGCATGCCCTTAGGGTTATGCAATGCACCCGCTACATTTCAGCGGTGTATGATGGGGATCTTTTCGGACATGGTGGAGAAGTTTTTAGAAATCTTTATGGATGATTTCTCCATTTTTGGTGACTCCTTCGATGAGTGTTTACGACATCTTGACGCGGTTCTCACCCGCTGTAGGGAAAAGAACTTGACTTTGAATTGGGAGAAGTGCCACTTTATGGTACGAGAAGGCATTGTCTTAGGACATGTCATCTCGCAAAACGGCATAGAGGTTGATAGAGCTAAAATCGAAGTCATTTCTAATCTTCCTCCTCCTAAATGCGTCAAAGATATCCGAGCTTTCCTTGGCCATGCCGGTTTTTATAGACGGTTCATTAAGGACTTTAGCAAGATTGCTAGACCCTTGACTCTCTTGTTGGCCAAGGACACTACTTTTGTTTTCGACTCAACTTGCATGAAAGCGTTCGAGTCTTTGAAACACTCACTCATTTCTGCGCCCATCCTTTCATCTCCAGACTGGACGCATCCCTTCGAAATTATGTGCGACGCATCAGATTTTGCAATTGGTGCTGTTCTTGGACAGCACATTAACAAGATGCCGTATGTAATTTACTATGCTAGCCGAACATTAAATGAGGCCCAATTAAACTACACAACAACAGAAAAAGAGTTTTTAGCGGTTGTGTTTGCACTTGAGAAATTTCGGCCTTATTTAATCGGCTCTCCAGTTATAGTGTACACGGATCACTCAGCTCTTCACCACCTTTTTGCGAAGAAGGATGCTAAGTCTAGGCTAATACGTTGGATCCTTTTGCTGCAAGAATTTGACCTTGTTATAAGGGACAAAAAGGGATGTGAAAACGTAGTGGCCGATCACCTTTCACGACTTCCTTCTTCGCCTACACTTGAACTGCCTATCACTGATACTTTTCCCGATGAGCAACTCTTGACTGTTTCTTGCGAACCATGGTTCGCCGATATTGTAAACTACTTAGCCACCGGCTTGATACCTAACGATTGGTCGAAACAAAATAAACTTCGATTTTTGTCCCAAGTAAAGCATTTTTACTGGGATGAACTCTTATCTTTTTAAATATTGTTCCGACCAAATCATTCGCCGGTGTGTGCCAGAAAATGAGGTCAAGAGTGTGCTGTCTTTTTGCCACGATCAAGCATGTGGCGGGCACTTTGGCCCAAATAAGACAGCCGAGAAAGTTTTGCAGTGTGGTTTCTATTGGCCGCGACTCTTCAAAGATGCATTCGAATACTGCAAAACTTGCTCCCGGTGCCAACACTTGGGCCGGATATCGCGGAGAAACGAAATGCCGCTCCAACCAATTTTGGTTGTAGACATCTTTGATGTTTGGGGTATAGACTTCATGGGACCATTTCCTAACTCTTTTGGAAATGTGTATATTCTTTTGGCTGTTGACTATGTTTCAAAATGGGTCGAGGCTATACCAAGTCGAACGAATGACAACAAGGTTGTCGTTCGATTTCTAAAAGATCACATCTTTTCTCGATTTGGGCACCCTCGTGCGATAATAAGTGATAATGGTTCTCACTTTTGCAATAGGACTTTTGAGTCCCTAATGCGCAAATACTCTATCACCCATAAGCTGTCAACGCCATACCATCCCCAAACATGTGGGCAAGCCGAGATCTCGAATAGACAAATTAAGCAAATCTTGGAGAAAACGGTTTCTAAAAACCGTAAAGATTGGTCACTAAAATTAATCGATGCACTATGGGCTTTCCGTACTGCATACAAGACCGATCTTGGCATGTCTCCATACCGGCTTGTCTACGGAAAGGCGTGCCACCTCCCAGTAGAAATTGAGCATAAGGCATTTTGGGCCATTAAAGAGCTGAATTTATCTTTAGGAGATGCGGGCAGCAATCGAAAGCTGCAATTGAATGAATTGGAGGAGCTGCGGGATGAGGCATATGATAATGCCGTGATTGCTAAGAACCGAGTTAAGGTATTTCATGATAAAAACCTTTTGCGAAAAACATTTAAACCAGGTCAACAGGTTTTATTATATGATACTCGGTTACATTTTCATCCCGGCAAGCTCCGTTCTAGGTGGAGGGGACCTTTTGTAGTCCGCACCGTTTATCCGCACGGTGCGGTTGATCTTGAGAATCCGGAAGACGGTACTTCATTCAAAGTAAATGGACATCGTTTGAAACCGTTCTTCTCAGCGGACCATTCGGAGGAGCTCCTGCTTTTACAGGAGCCGATCTACACTGAGTAATTTTCCTCCACTTTCACCCCCAAATTTCATTTTTTCCAAAACAGTATTTCAAATAAGTTTGGGGGTGTGTATATAATTTGTAAATATATATTTCCAAAATACCATAAAAAATGAAAAATGAAAAATAAATAAAATAAAAAAATTTGGACCGAATTGCAAATTTGCAGATTAATCGCTGAATTTACAAATAAAACCCTCTCTTTAGAGGGTGTTTTTTGCAAAATCACCTCCTCCCCCCTATTTAAAGGCACCCGACCCCCCCTGTCATTTTACCCTAATTCTTTCATTCTCCTTAAAACCCTAGCGCCGCCACCGATCTGTTGCAGAAGATTTTCGCCGTGCCGCCGCCAACCCGCCGCGCAACCGCCGCATCCGCCGCCTCCAGCCGCTGATCCGCCGCTCATCTGAAGCTTCACCCCCTGAAATTTTCGGGGGAGGTACATCTGTGTCTTTCCTCTCTGTTATTACATATATTTTCCTGCACACATCTATATGGCACATAAATTCCAATTTGAAAGGGACTTTTCCCCTGTGTTTGCATATGAGATTTATGGTAGTTATTTCCCACACGAAATCGCACAACGGGGCTGGAATTTCCTCCTCTACAATCACGGATCCGCATTTGCCCTACCTGAACTCGTTACTCTATTTTATGAATCAATGGAGGAAAATAGTCTAGACAACTTCGGATACATTAAATTGAATTGGGGAACTCAAGAAATTCGCATCGACAGGAACATGATACACGAGATTACACTCATACCGCGTGTCCCTGCACATGACCACCCACTGCGCTTTGAAGACTATATGCCTTTAATGGGTAATAACTGTGCACGAGAGCCGCGTAAGGGTATCCAAGCACGGACCCTTTTCGCAAACGTTTTAACTGTGTGCCGGTGGGCACAAAACAATATTTTTGGAAGTTCTCACAACACGACCTTTTTCACCCCTTCGTTACATGTCGTCCACACTCTAATGACGAAAAATCCTAGGTTCGACATGTGTACGGTTTTGCTCCACTCTATAGGCTCGGGGAAACAAGGTCCTGTATACCCATGCCCCATGCTAGTTACCCAACTCTGCCGTTATTTCCTCCCAGCCGAGGAATTTGACTCATATTTGATAGACGGTACCCCGGTCCGACCACTTTTAGAGGGCGTCTCGTCGTCCTACTCTAGACTAACGGATATTTGGACACGGACCGAACCGGCAGAACATGTACCTGCACACACCCCGAGCTCGAGCTCGACTTCGAGCGGGGAAGAGCTAACTCCCCAAGAGCATGCGCGATTGATGCGGAGGGCAGTGAGAGGGATTGATTCTTTGAGGGATGAGTTTCGCGCGACCGCACGAGATCACGACCGTCGGTTGACGGAAATTGAGAGGGGGATACAAACACTTTTGGCTCGAGGGGAAAGATCACGTTCACGTTCACGAGCGCGACGTGGGGCCGGGCAGTGAGGGCACTGCTTTGCTCAAGTTTGGGGGAGAGGGTAGTGTATATAGTTATCTTTTGCATAGCATATTGTATATATTTTTTTTCCTTTTTGCATATTTAATTTCTGCATTGCATTTTTATAAAAATCATAAAAATTTGAAAAATTTGAAAAATAAAAAAAATTAGAAAACAGAAAAACCCATAAAAATTGAAAAAATTCAAAAATTATAAAAATTAATGTATTCAATTCTGGTTAATTGACTTGAGTTTGATAACTAGGTTAACTGGCTAGGAAAAACTAAATCTTAGACTTAGCAAATTAAAAACCCTAAAAATAACATTCTTTAGAGTTTAACGGTAGAAAGTATATGCCTTGTAGTTTATTTAGAAATAGGCAAATTTTGGGTTCACTTCTTGGGCTAAGTCAAAACGAAGGAAAAGTATTAAAACTTTTATTAGAGTATAAGTTCGAAAAATAGTTCCTAGCTTAAGTCTAGATTCTGAAAATGTATACCCTACAAAAGGCACAAACACGCACCTTGAAACTTGGATTAGTAGAAGAGACCTTGAAATACTCTTGTCTAACATCCTTAGCACAAAGAAAAAGAAAAAAAAGTGGATAAAGAAAAAAATGGACACTGGTTTTTGTGATTAGTTAAGGCTGTAAAAAAAATATATAGAAAAATATTTAGCGAGGGTGCTTCATCACCTAGTGCCTTAGACCAACTGGTTTGGGAGCCACTGCTAAAAGCCTTGGGTGTTGCTAAACTAGGAAGTACGCTTTAAAAAAACGCTAACACATCTTGTAATCGATTGTTGGTACCTCAAGAAGTATTAACAGTCGCATGAAGGATGTGAAAGCGAAAATTCACAAGTGCTTTGGACAATGGACGGGAGTACGATTGCTTGATTTGAATTTCCAAGTGTAGGGGTGATATTTACACACACGTAGGGATATGTGATTGGAGTTTAGATAAGAGAAAGGGATGAAGAATAAAACTTGTATCTTTAATAGAGTTGATAGAAATTCCTAAGTGGAGATGGAACTCTAGAAGGAAAACTTAAGAAATGCCGAAAGCTAGGTAATTCTACAGGATATATATAATCTTAAGTTAAATGATGAGGAAGTGTAAAGAATATGGGTGGATAATTTGCGGGTCGACGATAATAGAATTCCTTGTTAGAAGACCTAATTAGAAAACAAAAGTCGAAAAGCCAAATTGATAGGATTTTGTGGGTGTAATCCGCTGAAAACCCTCAGGAGACAACACTCCTCCTACTAGGGACACCTAGAGGTTTAACGGCTTGTTGCACGAGCTCAGTGCAATCGCGTTTCCCTGCGAAAGTGTGGCTAGGTTAGATTTTTAAATAATAAGTTTGCTCGAGGGCGAGCAAAAGATAAGTTTGGGGGTATTTGTTTATCACATAATATTGCATTTTGTATGCCCCATTCTTATGCATTTAAGAATAAAAACAGGTGCTTTTGACCCATGTCTGCTACATGTTACAGGTTACAGGTTCTTGGCGCGAAAACAGTGAAAAACACAAAAGACGACACAAAAGAAGGATTTTTGACCAACAAATAGGAAGATCTTGGTAAAGCTCAGCAGAAGAACAGTTCACCATCAACAAGACAACAAAAGATCCAAATTTGCAAGAAAGACGGTTAAAAGATCCAATGCAAAGTGTTCGCTGAAAATCTGGTATCACTGTAGAAGCCCAAATGATAATATGAATAAAGAACCAGGAAGCCCAGAGTAACCTAAAGAAGCCCAGAAAAAAACAATCACATGATCTCATCATTGGGCCGCGGATCCGCGGCCCAAGCGCGCCCATGCCGCGGATCCGCAGCCGTCTTGTGCCCTAGTGCGAAGAAATTTTTACCATAATTTGTGGCGGCTCTGGAAAGATCTTTTTAAGGGTATATTTGTAATTTTAGACATGCGGTGCAATCTGTAGCCCTAGGGTTTCTATGTCCTATAAATAGAACCCAAGACCTTGTAATTTCTCATGCCTCTTCTCATGAATAAAATTCTGTTTTCTTGAAGTTAGAGTGCATCAAAAGTAAGTAGGTAATTTTCCTTGCAGTAGTTCTAGTTTTTTTATCTGCCCGAGGTAATTTATTTTTCTCGCCTTAGTTTAATTTATTTTAGCTTTTATTAATTTGCAATGATGTTTTCTCTCTTTAATAAAATCATGTCTTTCTTCATCCCCTCAATGAGCGAGTAGTTTCCTCGCTTGTTAGGGTTAGGAATAGGGAAGGATTTGAGAGACGAAGATCTCTCATCTCTTTTCGTTGCTAAACTTTTATGAACATTAGAACTCCATGCATACCTTTTCATTCCGCTCCCTACGGCACTTTTACCCTCAAGGTAACGGTGAATTCCGTAGTCTAAAGGCCCGGATTTTAAGGTTTTCCATAGAGGTTAGGGTAAAGATTAAGAAAGGAAGGACAAGGATCTAGAGGAAGAATCAATCTTCCCAATCATCCTAATCCCCTTTGTTAAAATTTACCATAACACTAATATGATATCTTTAATTAATAGCAATGGAAAAAGATGTAAATCTTTGTTTACCAAATTTTCCCTAGACCTAATCCTAGCAAGTTTCTAATCCTAGTCTCATACAACTTCAATTTTTAGGTTTAATTATAAATCCAAACACCATTTGGAATTAACTCGTAAGAACTTAAAGAAGATTTACACATCCCTGTGGACCGACCCGTACTCACCGGCTAGCTGCAAAGCGACGCCGTTCTTGATTGCGGTAAATATTTTTGATCGACAAAACTTCTCTTAATCAATGAGCTATAGTTGTACGGTTGAATTTTGTACTGATTGCAAAACATGAGATATCTAAAGGGTTGTATGAAATATCTAAGCATTTGTTTGAGATGTCTATTCAGTTTCATGAGATATTCAGCCACTTTCAATAAATTTGTAGAAATTTAATGATCTACATTAGCTTCTTTTTCCCTTCAAAAGTCGATAGTTCCCTCCAACATATTCATTTCCCGCCAAATTATCTAAATATTAGTTAATATCCTTTATTTCCTTTATTTGCTTTAAATTACTTGCATTTATTTAGTCTCCTTAGCTATTATTTGCCCTTCTTCTTCATTGCTTCTCAGCAACATGATGTAGGGGACATAGTTAGGATGTATGTAATTGTTATTTCATATTTGTATCTACTGTCTTTATTTCATATATATATATATATATATATATATATATATATATATATATATAATGGAGGAAAAGGCCTAGAAGGCGTTTTCCGTTAGCTGGCGTCGAAATCTACATCCTCCACCATTTTATTCGACAATCGGCAACGCCCATTGTAACACCCTAGAACTATAGTACAGTATAATAATTGTATTGGTTTATTTTTTGCTCAATTAAAACTATTATTAATTTGGAGTTTAATATTTCTTAGATAGTATATATATTATGGTTATCTAAGTTTATTAAATAGATGATATTTAGCATTTATTGTGTGTTTGATAATCTATAATATCTTATTTATATGCATATAAATTATTTATCTTGCAATAGTCATATAACCGTATATAGATTCTAGTATATGTTAGTTTAACAAAAGATATTTTTGTTTGATAGTTTAGGAGATGAAAGTATATGATAAATAGATAAAGATCATTTTAAATATTTTACAACAAATTTTGGGGGTTTGGTGAAATATTATTTTACATATATAAACACATCTCTCTCTCTCTCTCTCTCTCTCTCTCTCTCTCTGTGTCTCTGTCTCTTATCTTCCTCTCTCTTCTAATTTAAACAAAGCCCTACCCCTTCACCCATTCACCATCATCTTCCTCTCTTCATCTCCGACCTCAAAACTGAACCCAACTCGAGCCTTCTTCCCCGAGACTCCAACCCCTAGCATCCCAACTCCGGTCACCTTCGCCCACATCTCTCTCCTTCGATCCCTCAACTCCATCGTCGCCGCCTCCTTTCTCGACTTCATCCCGTGAGCACTCCTGATGGAGGTCTTTTTCTCCCTCGGCAGTTGTCTTCCGTCGATCTTACTGCAAACGGTTCTGAATGGTTGAGATTTGGTGTGAGGGCTGAAAATATGGATTTCAATGGGTTATCGTTAACGCCGAGCTACCTGCAAATGAAGTCCTGGGGGGGTGACCACCGTGGGACACTCCGAAGATCAAGTAAGTACGAAGAAATAATGGCAAGATAGCGGTGTATTGGAATAAGTTCCACCTACCAGAGTCGTCTGGAAGAGGGGTTTATATAACGGTTGCATGGAGCGAGCTAATGCGAGATTCTCACCGTCCGTTAGGCACCTGCGTCAAATTTCCGTAGATGGCAGGATATGCCTATTAATGGCGAGATACGGCCATTAATGGTAAGGCATACTAGCGTGAGATGCGGGATGTGGGGCGGCGAAGATCTCGTCGTGGCAGGCCATTACGGGGGCATTCGGGCTTCATGCTCTTAGCCAAACAGGGACGCTGAGGAATCTCTGCTCTGTAATAGCTCGGAGACGAGCAAGTGAGCTGAGGAATCTCTGCTCTGTGAAAGCTTGGGGACGAGTGAGGGGGCTGAGGAAGCTCAGCCGTAGGATAGTTTGGAGGCGAGCTGTTGGATGGCCGCTAGGCGTGTAGAGAAGGTACTCAGGGAGGTCTCCGAAAGGTCGCTTGCAACCTCGGGGACGAGGTACCGAGGAAAATCCCCCATGTATCATACTGATTCCACCTCCGTAGCCCCCTCAGATCTAGTGGGCTTTCGTGAACGACACGTCATCTGCTACGTGTCGTAATCTGGGGAATTATCGATTATGAGCATTATCATTAGCCCCCCACTCTAGCCCTGACCTATTTATGGGTTAGGTTAAGAGTGGTAAGCCTGATTTTCAACGATTCAGCCTAAGATTCCCCACAATGGGTTGTCCGAGAAAGATGCGACATTTGGTGGCTAATCCTCTTGGATCCTTATATCCAGGTGGTGGTGCACGAAGCGCTTCAATTCCCGTAGGTATCTTTGGTGACGTCGGCGGATTAGTGAAATGATTGCGCTTTAAAGGGGGGTGCCATTTCGCTCACTCGGTCGGTTGGATTATATGCCACATGTCCACCACTGGGTGGCGGAACGTGAAGGGTTGTCACCCGAATCCTGGCATGAGGGGATGTGTCCAATGGCCGGTCGCCACGTGGAGTCCCAGTGGCCCATAGGTGTGACGTTTCGTTTCGGTAAGAACGGATTTGGGCCGTTGGATACCTTCTTGCTGAGTGTATAAATAGGGGGTCATCCCACGGCAGATACTTTTCCCTAGTCGTCTTTTGTCGTCTGAAGAATGCCCGGTGCACATCCGCTTAGGTCGGCACTCCAGCTAAAAAAATTTCCTCGGTTAATCCTTCCTTGAATCAGGTTAGATATCTTCCTCCAAAGTATCTATTGATGTAGTAGGGGTTGAGTCAGGCGATGAGGCTTTAGCTTCTGAAGCTGAGTCCAGTGGGTCTTCTTCCTCCTCGACTTCCGATAGCTTCTTCCTCCTCGACTTCCGATAGCTGAAAGAGTTCTTCCTCCTCTTCATCTTCGTCTTCTTTGTCAGGCCTGCCCCAGGGGGAATGACACCCTGTCCCTCGTCATCGGGGGCAAAAAAAGCCCCCAAGGTGCGCATCGGGAATACCCATGATGTGCCCTCAGTTTTGAACCGTCTGGATGAGCTTTCCGATATCCGGGCTCGTTTTTATATCCCCTATGGCTATTCACTCCGTTTAGCCAGGGAAGGCGAGCGGACAGACCAGGTGCAAGGCAAAGAGATTGTTTTCACAAAACTAATTAATGTGGATTCCAAATATTATATCACATGGCATAAATATCTAGACGATATTAAACATTTCGATCGATATATCAGACACCCACAAATTACAGAGACCTCAACAACTTGAGCCTCATTAAAAATCCCCAGAGAGTGCAAAATAACAAAATGGAGCAGCATAAGAAAGAAGAGCCATCAACTCCTCAAGATTGCGGCGGAACCACCGCCAAACCATGCGTTTGGCGGCGGTTCCGCGGCAACTTGATGGAGATGGGGCCTCGAACTTCTTGGGGCTCCATCAAATAACCTGCATATTTTTTGAGAATTTTTAATCCGTTAAATATCAACTTTTGAAAAATGGACAGAAACTTGGTAAAATGCGGGTTTCAAAGTTCGATCGAACACTTTAACGTCGTCTAGACATCACCTAATGCTCTAGCCTGGCTCGGATACCATGAAAGTATCTTTTAGCACCACCACTAGGTTTATACAAGCATCAAGTATGCAATTTTAAAAAATCTAGAGTGCTAAGCAACACTAACCTAGAATCTAACTAGAGTATTAGGGTTTTCAAAGCATGAAAGCAAGTTTTATACTAAATGAAGAGGGTTACAACTTTTGTAGACCAAGTCCTTCACTTTTATAGTTCCAAGTAGTAGTCCCTAAGCTCCAACTAGTAGTCCCTAGAACTCTTCTTGACTCCACTTGAAAAAAGGATCGAGCTTGCTTTGATGTCTTCGAGGCCGAAGATGATCCATCTTGAAGTCTCTCTAACTCAAGCTAATACTTCACTAATCAAGTATTAATGAAGCTAACAACCTAAACTAATGGGCTAGATGAGTGTAGGTTGATGAAGTAGGATTTTTGCTCACTTTAGAAATCTATTTCTCATTTTATTTTCCAACTCAAGAAAAACTAGAGGAGGAAGAAAATGAACTTGGGTGAGTGAGAGAAAGTGTCGTTTCAAAATAAGAGAGTGAACCATGAGTTAAAGATAAGCTTGGGGTTAAAAAATATCTAGAATAAAACAAAAAAAAGGAGAGATAAGTCATGGCTTCTACATGCTTCCACAAGCATCCAAACCATGCTCATTTCGAACTCATTTTTATTTTTCCTCTTAATAAATAATCACTCCAATTATCTTTAGATTATGGTGTGAGTCTCATACACCTATATTCAATGTATCATCAATCATGATGCATTATTTAAATACATATATTTATATATATCACATATATATAAATGGGTATAAAGAGAAGAAAATCTTTAGTGAGCACAATATTAGTTAATATATAAATATATCAAATATAAATATATATTAAATTATTAAATCAACACTTGATTCAATAATCCGGTTATATCATATATAACCGACTAATATCATTTATATGTATATCAATTTATCATATCAACACTTGATTCAATAATCCGGTCATATCACATATAACCGACAACATTCAATATATTATATCAAATCAACACTTGATTCAATAATCCGGTCATATCATATATAACCGGTCAATATCAAATATATATACATATAACAAATCATTGAATCAACACTTAATTTAATAATCCGGTTATATCACATATAACCTAACCGATATCAAATATCGCACGATTAGAATACGGTATCACATACTCGTATTTAATCAAGCTCCCGCACATATCAGCATATGTACCCTACTTCATTTCGCTTGAGTTAGGAAATCTCTATGTGGGACACTAAAGACTCGTCAATACGCCAGCAGTAGGTAATGATCACATCAGATACCCAAGCGGTACTAGCTAAACGTAACGGCTACCCAGGTATTGAATGAAAAGAAGATCAACAAGGAAGCTTGTCCAAACTCTCGTGAAGCCTATAAGCAACACTTACCGTACAGTCCGGTCTCTTCGTTTGATATGTCGCATATCGAGTCTAGGGGTGGAATCGTCAGACCCTAGTAACTTGATAAGTCATGCCAATATGTGGCTTATAACAGTTCGAGAAACTACTAATAACACTTACCAGTAAATCTCATCAGCCCTGGCCAGGGACTTGCTGTTATAGCCAATCGAGCATAGCGCAACATCAACTCCCTATACCGGGAGAGACGAAACCTCTCCTATCGCTCACTGCCTCCATGTGACTCAGGACTGTACCCAAAATCCACCTGTTTGCACGACTCCTTTGAGTCATGGTAGGGAGGAAATCAAAGCACAGTAGGAACCACATAAGACACTATGACGATCTTGGGTCTATAGACTAACCTGTACAAGTGTCACCAGAGAACTGCTATCTGACAGTAGGTATGGTACCATCTGGGAGTTCTCGATGAGTCCTGTTCGGTGTACCAATTTTCTAATGAGCACCTGTGTACAATCTTTGATGTCAAACACCAATGGCTGTAGGATCAACCATCACCCCATACAGGGTCAAGAAACGTACACAGTAGTCTACTCTGGAATATCGATGCCCTGTCTCGATACTCCCTCGACTAGGAAATGTTAAAGGATGTGCTTGCGGATTACACAAGCCCTACTAGTTGATCTGCATTATAGTCCTGGTAGTCAAGCCAACATCCTAAAGGCATTATCAACATGTATCAGAGAGACAGTATAATAATACAAGTGCACTTGTTAAGATAAAGAGCAACCAGATAGCATACTATCATGTCGAGTAAGAAAGTCCTCTATATATATGCCCAAGCATCCACTATATCATACAATAATGGCCTTTAGGGCATACATATTCCTAACAAGCTTTTAACATGGTTCCCGTTTTCCTCAGGTCCTCCAGCATTGCGCCCTATTCGCCGCAATTGAGTCTAAGGAAGTGACCCCAGCGATGAAGAAGGCGGAAGAATCTTCCCCGCGAGAGGAAGATCTCCTCACCCGGCTACAACAGATGAAAGAAAAGGCGGCCCTCCTCGAATCAAGGTTGGTCGCAGAGGGCCTGACGGTCCCTAAGTTGAAGGAGTCTCATTGGTTCCTGACTGACTCTAATCGGGCTTTCCAGGCCCAGGTGGAGAAGGTCAACGGGCTCTTCGACATCATGAAAAGGCAGAAGGACTCGTTCAAAATAGATGCCCGGGTGTCCTTCGAGGCTGCGAAGCTAGCAGAGAGTAGAGCAGAAATGGCCGTGGAGGAATATAAAGCTTCCGATCAGTTTTATATCGACCTCGCCAATTCCGCGGCCGTCGGGAGGCACAACGCCCTTGATGCCGTCAAGGAATCCCTGCCCAGGTTTGATGATAAGGAACTTCGCGCAAGGTATCCCCTTGCCGAAGAAGTGCCACAGGTGGGCGTCGCCGAGCCAGCTGGGGGAGGCCAAGTGGCGGGCAGAAGCGCCGAGCCGGAGTCGCTATTGTAGCCTTTGACAGAAGCGCCGAGCCAGGAGAAGTGGAGGCCGAGAAGTGTAAGTCGATGTCGCACACTCCACAGGGTTTGTAGAGAGGCGGAATTTTTTTTAAAAAAAATTAAAACAAGAAATATCGACTAAACTTTCAAGATCGACCATAATCCCTAGCTAGAAAAACAAACAAATGTTCTAATCTACTATGAAGTGATTTATACCTTTATGTTCTAGTCCTTCGAGTCTTCTTTTTCCTTCTTAGCTCCTTGGTTCAAGCTTGAATTTACCTCTCCTCTTCTTGGCTCCTAGAAAGCTTGAATGGAACTCGATCGTTGGTTTTCTCTTTGTCGAAGATGATCCACCCGAAGGCCTATGGTTCAAGATTCAACCTCAAGTGTGAGGTAACTAAGATGTCTAGTTTGCTAGACTAGACAACTTAGAAGATATAGAGAAAGATGAATGAAGTATTTTATCTCAAGAGCTCTAGGATTCACAACTCATGTGAGGGTTAGGGCTTGAGAAAGAAGGAGGAAAGGAAAAATGGAGAGAGAATGAACAAGTGCAAATGAGCTATGGTGTGGAGGCAAATGAGAATGGCTAAGTCCTTGCAATAATCAAGTATGGATTATTTTCAATAGAAAATAAGCAGCCATGCTTGAATAGTAAAGTCAAATGAATAAACAAATGACTTAGCCATGCTTTCGTCCATACCTCAAATATCTCCAATTTCCACATCATTAATCTATTTGCATAAATAGATAAATCTAATAATGAGGTGTCTCCTTCTAGAAGCATGTCTTGTGACAATTACAAGAATGCCCTCATCGTATATACATACCCGTATTCGTATTCCGAAAAATACGAATACAATGAGATAATAATAGTCCAATAATATAATATTAGGATCCGGCTTAAACCAAAACCCACTAGTATTATCCGTCCGAACAACATCCGTGTAGCCAATACACGTATATGATCGGAACCCTGCTGTAAAACCATACGGCCTCTACATCGTTTCGCCTGAACCAGGGAAACCCTCTATGTGGGACTCTATAGACTCGACAGTACGCTGGCAGTGGGTTTAACTATAAGTCCGTCAGCGGTACTAGCTGTACGTAACGGCTACCCAGGTATCTGTCGAAAAAAAAGCCGACGAGTGAACTCATCCGAACCCCTACTGAGCCTGTCAGTGACAATCTCCGTGCAGTCCGGTCTATTCTTCTGAGATTATCGCATGCAAGGTCTAGGGGGGTGGAAAACGTCAGACCCCTAATAACTATACAAGTCATGTCGGTGTGGCTCAAGACCATCCGAGAATCTACTGGTCCAATCACCAGTAATTCTCAATCCGTCCTGGCCAGGGATTTATGGTGTTGACCAACCGATCACTATACGACATCGACTCCCTATACCGGGAGAGACGAATCCCCAACAGTCACTCACTGCCTCTATATGGCTCGGAACTGTATCCAACTAACACATGTTTGCACGACTCAATAGAGCCGGGATAGGGTAGTAATCAAAGCATAGTGGGAACTCTCACAAGACAAATGACGACCTTAAGTCGACAAACTATCTGCACTCATGTCACCAGAGAACTGCTATCTAACGCTAGGTATAATACCATCTAGCCAGTCCTCGGCGAGTTCGTCCGGTGTACTCACACCCAGTGAGCACCTGTATACAATTTTAGGTGCACCTTACCAATAGCAGCGGGACTAATCCATCGCCCCTCATCAGAGTCTAGATATGTATACACTAGTCTTCTCTGGAGTATCGTTGCCCGGTCTTGATATTCCTATGACTTGGGACACTTTAAGGATGTGCCTATCGACTACCTAGCTCCCACAAGTATGATTGCCATCACAACGGTAGTAGTCAGGCAAAAATCTTACGGGCTTTATCAATATGTATACAAGATATGAAATACTAAGTAAAACACATCACAGGTTAAAATAAAGACAAACCAAATAGCGTACTATCATATCGAGCAAGATTGTCCTGTACATACATATCCCTAGTATCCTATACAATGAAGGCCTATAGAGCATACATATCCAACAAGAAGGCGGTTTGAGCCATTCCCGTCTCGGTTATTAAATTTTGTAAGCCTACGGGCATTTTTGTAAGGCTGGGGAGCCCATAGTACCTTGTACACAATTTTGAATATAAATAAAGTGTATTTAGCTCGCCTATGGAGTGTCCTTATTTTTGCAAGTGTACATAAGTCTGTGTCTTGCGGATGTCTAGTATATGTAAAGTCGAGTGTCGAGTACTGAGCGAGCGTGTCGTAAAAGCGAGCGAAAGCCCTGTATAGGTAGACCGGCGTCCACCCTCACCCCGAAGGTGAGGTGACGATCGAGCGCTGCATATGAATCGAGAGAACGCCAAGTATAGGTAGATTGGGGCCCCTTGATTTAAACCTTGAAAGGGCCGAGCAGGAAACTACTCGGTTGCCTCCCGACGAGGACTTTGGATCCACAGAATGGCTAGGCAGGAAGCTGCCCTCAGCGGATGAGCCGAGCAGGAAACTATTCGGCTGCCTCTTGACGAGGGCTTGGATCCATAGAGTGGCTAGGCAGGAAGCTGCCTTCAGCGGATGAGTCGAGCAGGAAACTACTTGGCCGCCTCTTGACGAAGGCTTGGATCCGCAGAGTGGCTATACAGGAAGCTGCCTTCAGCGGATGAGTCGAGAAGGAAACTACTCGGCTGCCTCTTGATGAGGACCTAGATCCGTAGAGTGGCTAGGCAGGAAGCTGCCTTCAGCGGATGAGTCGAGCAGGAAACTATTCGGCCGCCTCTTGATGAGGGCTTTGGATCCACAGAGTGTCTAGGCAAGAAGTTACCTTCAGCGGATGAGCCGAGCAGGAAACTACTCGGCCGCCCCTTGACGAGGGCTTGGGGTCCACGGAGTGGCTAGGAAGGAAGCTGCCACCAGCTGATGAGCCAAGCAGGAAATTATTCGGCCGCTTCTTGACGAGGGCTTTCCTGATTCTATGGTTCTCCTGGGAATGTCGTTCAACCTTCCTTGACCCGTATGAGGGGGCCGACCAGTAATTGGATGCCACGTGGCTGTGCTTTATCGGGAAAGTGCGATATTCCATGATCCGCATTGTGGCACGAGAAGATCTCATCCGTTAGGAGATTTTTGTTGAGGTTTTAAATATTGAAGGTATGGCCTTACCTTCAGATACCCACATTGACTTCCTTCTAGTTATCACGTTTCTTTGAGATGACGGGCCACGTATACACCATCAGGGAGATCGTATCTCGGAACGATGTGTATTTCTATGATCTCAATCATTCTGAGGCGACGTATGAGGCTATGATAGGCCGTTTGGAGGGCCACTGCTGGCGTCTACTTCCCCGACAATCTCCTATCCTGCAAGTGCTAATCTACGTGATATAGAGATCATCCCCGGGTCTTTATAATGCTCTGTCCCCACAGGCGATGGATGAGGCGTTTGATAAGATGCATACGGCCCGCGAGCTAGGCCTGATCTCGAAGAGCAGGCGGGATCGCTCAGTGGACATTCTTCTCGAATGTTTCCAACAGAGGTTGGTCGTGGCGTCGTGTTCGGCGGTTGGGGACCCCGGCGAATCCATGGCTTCTAGGGTCTATAGGTACCGTCAGAGGGAGCGGGCGGAGGCTGCTTGGGCTCAGCTGGAGGAGCTCTCTTCCGAGTATTATCGTCAATATTTTCTTAACTCACTTCCTCCTTTGTTGTAATGGTTGTAAGGCTGCGGAGCCAAGAATACCTCCAAATAAAGCATAAATAAATTTTCTTTTGGCCAAGGTTATGGGGTATTATCTTTTTCGTTTATACTTTTGTGCATTGGCCGACCTGTGCCCCCTCTCTACTCCCTAGCTCGAACTCGAGGAGAGGAAGGAAGAGTTAGGGCCGTGGGTCGGTATAGAAGTCTATTTGCGTGAGGACTCAGCTTGGAAATTTAAGTCGATGCGGAATGAAATTGCATTATTCGGAAAGGGTGTACAAGTTTATCTGTACAACTTAAGTTTTTAGGCGTTATATGGCCGAGGGAAATTACGCCCTCTGGAGTCTTGGAGGCAGTAAGCTCCACCGGGCAATGCCTCTATCACGAGGAATGGCCCGTCCCACTTTGGGGAGAACTTATGTAGCTTCTTTTGGTCTACGAACTCGTTTAGTCATAAGACCGGGTCTCCTGTCTTGAAGGCTCGATGTTTAACTCGGGCGTTGTAGTAGTGGGCGGATTGTTGCTGATAGGCGGCCATTCTGATTTGCGCCCGATCTTGTTTCTCCAACAGAATATCTAAGTTGCTTCATAGAGCCAAGGTGTTAGCCTCATCGTCAAAGTGTTCGACCCGATAACTAGGCAATCCAATTTCTGTGGGGACAATTGCCTCAATTTCATAGCAGAGGCTGAACGGGATTTCTCCCGTGCGTGTCTTTCTTGATGTCCGCGGTGCCTACAGTACCCGAGGCAATTCCTAAACCCAGCCACCATGCATTCCCTCCAGGCAGGCTCGGAGGCCGTGAATGACGCTTCGGTTCGCTATTTTGGCTTGCCCGTTGCATTGGGGATGTACGACCACGACGAACTTCATCAATATGTGATAGTCGTCACAAAACTCTTTGACTTTGTCATTCTTGAAGTTGGTTTCATGGTCGGTGATGATGCACCTTTGGATTCCAAATCGAGAGATGATATTGTTCTGCAAGAATTTTGTCGTAGAGGTGGCGTCTGGTTTCCTTATCGGCGCGGCTTTAATCCACTTCATGAAGTAGTCTATGGAGACAAGAATGTACATGTGTCTACCCATGCCAGTGCGGAGCTGGCCCACCATATCCATCCCCCATTGCGCAAATGGCCAAGGGGAACTCAGTGGCAGTAGTTCGGTGGTGGGGAGACGAGGGATGCTTCCGAGGAGTTGAAAGCTCTTGCATCTTCTGACCAATTTCTAGGCATCTTGGTATATTCCCGGCCAATAGTACCCCTAGAGTAGTTTCTTTTGGACCAGGCTGCAGGCTCCTTGATGCGCCCCTCCGACCCCTTCATGTATTTCTCATAAGACGTGGTCTGCTTCATAGGGATCGACGCATCGGAGCAGAGATTGAGTGTACGACTTCTTGTATAGGTTTTTTTTGCTTCATACGAAATGACGAGCTTTGGCGCGAAGTCGACAGGCCTCGACCCGGTCTTTCGGGAGTACCCCATCTTTCAGAAATTCTGCAATGGGCTTTCTCCAATCCGGGGTATCTTCTCGGATCGTGTAGATTTTGAGTGTTGTCTCTTCATCTTCCACGCTGGGTCACGGCAGGACTTCGAATAGGATATTTCTCTTGTGATTGGCCGAATCGGAAGAAGCGAGTTTACTCAGGGCATTGGTCTTGGTGTTCAAATTTCTGGGAATATGCTCTACATGGACTTCGTCGAAATTTCTCCGAAACCATCTTACCTCCGCCAGGTATTTTATCATTAGTGGTTCCCGGGCTTTGAAATGCCCGGTTACTTGTCCAAGGACAAACGCGGAGTCGCTGCGTATCCGGATGGTCTTCAGCCCTACTCCGGTGGCGATTCGTAGCTTTAACATTTCAGAAATATAAAATATTATTTTTTGGAAATTTAATATTAAAATAATATACTTCACGAAAACTATTCGATTTGCGAATATCAGTTTTTCGCAAAATGGTATCAGTATATATCAATATTTGGAAAATAATTGGAGATTAAAATGATTTATTCATTAAAAAGATATTTATCGGATTTTAGAATTTTTATAATTAAATATATGCAGGTTTAAATTAAATTGATCAGAGCACTACTAATCACGACTAAGCCAAATCCGTATTTTTAACATTTTTCTATGGTTAGTGCACCATGTCATGTGCATGTTGTGTTATTTTATTGTTTCATTTGGTTTTATAAAAAGAAAAGAAAAGAAAAGAATTAGATGCCATGGTTGATGAGAGAGAGGGAGGAGACAAAATAGATATTTAGAGAGAGAGTAAGCTTAAGAGAGAGTGGGGTTAAGAGAGAGAGAGACTGTTTCCCCAATAAGAGCAAAACTCTGTTCAAATTTCAAATTTTGAAATGAAACAGCGCTTCATAGCAGCGCCAGCGCTGAGAGTCAAAGACTCAGAGGCAGCGCACATGCACTCTAAGCAGCGCGCCACGTGCAAAGAACGTAGGCGCTAGCGCTAAGTGCGCTGCACTCTAAGAGCACACCATGTGCAAAGCACGAGAGCGCTAGCGCTGGAACTAAATGTTCCCAACTATTGGATCAAAGATCCAACGAACATGATTAAAAATCATCAATTAACCAGAGTAAAATTCTGTTAAGGAAACATTCCTTACAATCTTTCCAAACAGGAAAGATTGTGCTCTGAAAATCAGAGCACTGTTGGATCAATGATCCAATGGTGATTAAAAATCACCAAGATACAGAATAAATTCTGTATGGGAAAAGATTTTCCAATCTTATTAAAAACAAGAAGATTGCCTTCTGTAAAACAGAAGCCCTAGGATCAAAGATCCAACGGTGGGAAAATCTCCAAATCAATTAGAGAAAAGATCTCTTCAACTGATTCAACAAATCAGCTTGCCCTATATAAAGGCCTCAAGACTTCAAGTCTCATATAGAGGAACCCCCCCTCCCAAACTTTGAAAAAGTACAAAGAAAAGAACAAGATCTCTGCAGAAGAAAAATTTCTTCAAGGTAAAACAAAGAAATCAAAGTATCTCATCAGAAAAAGAACTTAATTCTTTTTTCCAGATCATAGATCTATAAGACAAATTGTCTTTCACAAAGAGATCATAATATCTCATTATAAAAAGGGGAAAAAATAATTCAATTCTCTTAGAATCACAGATCCATAAAGGCAAAGCCTTTAACCAAGAACATAAGAGATTGAAACATCTCCTATAAAATAAGAACTTTGTTTTTAGATCCATGAGACAAAATCTCTTAGAAGAGAGAATTAATTCTAAGAGCGCAAAGTTGCCTATAAAGAGCCTCAGCGCTCTAATTAAACGAAGCGCCCCAGCACTCCAAATCTAGCGCACAGCGCTGCAGAGCCTTAGCGCTCCAAATTTAAAGAAGCGCTCCGCGCTCATTGTCTGGCGCACTGCGCCAAGCGCGCCACGTGCTCCTCACGTGTGCGCTATTTCACAGAAGCCCTCAGCGCTCCAAGTCTGGCGCACAGCGCCAAGCGCACCACGTGCTCCTCACGTGTGCGCTACTTAAACAGAAGCGCTCCGCGCTCATTGTCTGGCGCACTTTGCCAAGCGCGTCACGTGCTTCTCACATGTGCGCTATTTCACAGAAGCGCTCTACGCTAATAGTCTGGCGCACAGCGCCAAGTGCGCCACGTTCTCCTCATGTGTGCACTGCTTAACAGAAACGCTCTGCGCTCATTGTCTGGCGCTCAGCGCCAAGCATGCCATGTGCTCCTCACGTGTGCGCTGAGAGAACATAAACTATTCTTTAAATGATAAAGCCCAGAGCCATAATGTGTGCTCAGCATCCAATAAAAGACAAAAGTTGTCAGGACCAATGCTCGGTATTGTTAAATGAAAAAGGACTGAGCCTAATTAAATGTCCAAAATTTCAAATGAATAGGCCGAGCCCAAGTTGGCAACAGATCTCTAATTCGGATTAATTGAGCCCATATGCTCGTAAATCTTTGATCTTAGTCCTAAATTAGACTACAGATCTCCTAACCAATATTGGTTCAAGGGTACATCTCTTCACTCCTCTGATATTTGTCGTTGTAATCCTTCAACGTCTTCAGAGAGGTGACGGGTCCCGACAACCAGACAATTCACGGACTGTGGGGTCCTTAAACTCATGGACTATGATGTCCTTAAACTTTACAAACTATGACATCTTTAAACTGGACCGCAAAGTGCCTAAACTAGAAAAATAGAATCCAAATGCTCTTTTGTTGGATCTAAATGGTCCTGTTAAGTAGATCTTAGTCTAAGATTAGACTAACGTATCCTTAACAAATTGTTGAGTTGATCTTAGTCTAAAATTAGACTAACGTATCCTTAACAAACGTTTAAGTTGATCTTAATCTCAAATGATATTGACGATCCTTAAACCAAACCCAAACCCAAATCTAAGAAAATACGGATTTGGACTAATCCACGCCCTACGGGAGACAACATAAATTAGTCTTCGTATACAATCCAAAGGCAACCAAAAATAAAACAAACACACACGACACGAAGTGACCATCTGGAGAAGGAGAAAGTGGTTACCGCGATGCTGTAGCGTAATTAACTACAGGGGCTTGCACCTGCAGAGAAGAGCGTCCCCACAATCAAAAACCCCTCAAACGAGGGGGAATTTGACGAAGTCTGCTACAACAGCCGCATCCGTCTAAACCTCCGATACACAGTGTGTAACATCTTAGGATATGTTTAGTGAATAATTATATTTAAATAATGGGTTTTTAATAAAAAGTTTACCAAATTGTGTTTTAAATATTTTTCCTAATTTAATAAATATTTTTTCCAAAATTTTCCTAGGCTTGCACACACATGTGCATGTAAACTAGGGTTTTTAAAATAAGATATTACCATGATTAGTAGCCATGGTGGATTAATCTTGAGGATTAAGTCTTATGGGTTTTTAAGTGGGTTTAATTAGTTAATTAAAAGTTACTTTAATTTGAAATTGTAGTGGGTGTTGACTTGTGAGAGAGAGAGAGGGCATCATGGCTCAAGCCATGCTTGCCATTAATGAAGAGAGAGAGAGGAGGGTTGACAATTGAGTGATAATTGTTTCCTCTCATTTCCTTGTGTTTTTCTCTCAACTCTCACATACACACACACACACACTTACCTCTCAACCCCCAGCTCCAGAACCAAGCACAGCAGCAAGCACAGCAGCAGCAGGTATTCAGCAGCAGCAGCAGCAAGCAATTCAGTAGCAGCAACAGCACCAGTGGCAGCAGTGAGCAGCAGAAACAGCCTCATCTCCAGCTGCAGCTTCTTCCCTTCATTTCTTCTTCTTCCTGCAGTTCCCTAGGGTTAAGTATGAGGTATATTTCCTAAACTTACTCCCTAGTTTGCTTAGTTAGTGTAGTTTTGCATCGGTTAGTGGTTTTTATAGCGTTTTAGTGCGATATGAGGTGTTTAGTGGGAACTTTGTTCTATGGTGGTGTGAAATGGTTTCAGTAGGTTGTTAGTGGGTTGTTGAGGCTATATTAACTTAGCTTAACCCCAATTGCACTAAAATACCACCAGTTTCCCTAATTGATGCAAATTCGCCGTATTTGAGCAAAACTGAGTTTTCTGGAAACTGCTTTTGACCCGATGAGTTCAGATTGAAATTGGGGAGACTGCAGTATAGTGGATAGGTGCTGATACCCCAGATTTAACCCGACCCCCTAATTCCTACAGTAGGCCGCCAATTAATTCATTCTGGCCGCCAATTGCGGCCAGATGGGTAGGGTTTGGGTTAGGGTTTGGTCCTGTAGGTGTCTGCTAGTGTGTAGAGTGTTGTTATATATATATTTTTGTAAGTTTAGTTCTGTAGTAAAATCTGGGACTAAATACCTGTTTTGCCGTTTTTCTAAACCTTCGCGACACGCGTGATACGTGAGTAGGTTTGGGGTTTCTGCGTATCGCGACGCGTCGGGGTAGTTTCAGGTGCGTGATCACACGTTTTAGCGTATCGCGCACACGCACGATTGGTTTGCGACACGGGTTTCTAGTTGGACCGTAATGTCGCGTTTCTGTGAAATTGAGCTTATGTGTGATATATGTTATGTGATTCTAGGTTCGCAGGCCAGTGAGACGGACGCTGCGAAGAAGGGCAAGCAAGTTGTTGGATACACTTAGCGCGAGACTCGGTGAGTGGATTTCACATCTACGGGGATATCGCCCGCATGGCGTTATGCGTCAGGGCTGATAGGACCTTATTATTATATATTGCATTTACCCCATGGACTGTCATCGCACATTGCATTCCCTGCTGTATTTATATAAATATGCTTAGAACTGATAGAACACCGCACTATTACTAACGGTTTATGTTGCACGGGCACTATTTGCATGCTACACACACACCGTTAGTAATTGCCATGCCACACTCACTGTAGAGCTGCCATGATTATATTGCTGTATATTGCTGTAGTTCATCTTACATGTGATTGGTTATGATTTCCTGGAAATTGGGAGCCGCATGACATCTTTAAAAACGGAAACCATTTTTAAAAAGCGGTTTTCCCCTTATACACCTACCATGGATTGATTACATTGTACCTCGCATTGGATTTACCTATTAGTGATGGATTTTCATGTGATTTCTGGTTTTTGAGGACCGTGGAATTATTTAAGAAAAGATGCACTATTTTGAAAAACCCGGTACCTCGTGATATGATATTTTGGTGCGTCCACCACGCGTTTTCTCGATGCTGAGACGTGTGCTTGAAACCCGATTCGAGGAGTGGATGTTCCGTTTGCGGGTTCGTGGTGGGCCCGGTATGGTTCCCCTCGGCGAGATGATCGATGGGTTTTGCCGATTGAGCCTGGAGGCGGGCGAGTACCTACCGGTGATTAGTTGGACCTGGCAGTTGTCCGGAGAATACTGGCCAGAGTCGAGAGATGGATGCGGGATGATCCGTACTGCCGGGGCCGAGGGCCGACACTGCAGACGGACCCCGTAGGCCGATCCGGACTGACGGAGCCCGATATACGAGGATTTGCGTGTCGATACTGGACACGAGTATTTTATGATATTTTGGGTGCCGATGTTGGGCACTCGTGATTTCTCAGAGATATACAGGATTTGAGGACCGATGGGAGTGCCGGCGCCTGAGTGTATTTAGGATTTGGGTGCAGTCTGAGGCACCGATTATTGTTTTCCATGTTGACATATCCATGTAGATGTTATTTATCCCATGCTCGGTATTGATTACTATATCTCATCCTGTAGCATTTACTTGATAGAGCACTTGCATTACTATTGCATCCACTGATTGTCATGCATGGATATCATCTGCTGGCATTAGTAGAGCCACGCTATATGTGCATGCTCGCGATCACCTTTATATGTTATCTCTATTCACGAGCTGGCAACTCACCCCCGTTGTGCCACAGTTTGCAGATTGCCCTTGGGAGTAGTCGCGGCTGGCTGTTTACCGCATCTTTTGGCACAGATACCATTGCTGAGGCGAGTTAGCCTTTTGCTGTTAGGTGGGTTTTTGTACGGTATCTGTTATCCTTCAGTTGTATATTGATGTATCTAGTATTCTCCATCTACCTTTCTGTATTGACTTAGAGACAGTTGTGAGGACGATGTGTATGATTTTGTACTCTGGTGTCGAGCTCGCATGTGAGCCGACTTTATTTTATGCAGTCTTACCTTTTGTGATATTGTCCTTGCTTTACTGTGTATTCTTCGCTACGGCGTCGTATATCATATTGGGATGCTTTATTTATTTCACTTGTTATTTCTGCTACACCTTGCTTTTACCCGACTTGCGGGGCAAATGTTTAAAAAGGAAATGTTGCCAAAATTATAAAAGTTATAACTCCTGAACTTAAAAAGGATTTCTACTAAATTAATTAAAGTTTTCTAAACATGTACGACTGTTTTACAAAAATGTTTTAATCACTCTTGAATTTTTTGGTTTTGATTTCTGGGTTCAGCTTACTTAGCCGCGTTACGCCTGTAGACGTGCGTGGTTAAGTGCCGGTCACGAGTCGAAACTCTCGGGTCATGACAAAGTTGGAATCAGAGCGTAGGTTTTACCTTCGGAGTGTAGGATGACCCTGGTATGATGGAGTAGGTAGCTGCAGCAGGGTAGCGTAGCGTGTGTATGTTCCGCGGCATACTCACGACACGGTACTCCGCCTACGCGACCTTAGGACTTGTTGATTTAAATTCCTTCTTGAATACATACATTCCTGCGATTCGATTTTCGTGTTCTTATCGAATCCTAATTTTCTTTCAGCCATTATGTCGCCTAAGACTACGAGGGCACAGAGAGCGGCCGCGAGGGCCAAGATTCGTGTTGACTCGTCCGAGACGAAGACTGATCCGGGCAGTGCACCCGTTGTACCCGAGCAGACTGTTCCTCCTGTGACAGATCAGATCGCCACGCTAGGGGCCGGTATGCAGGAGATGCGCCAGACGGTGGGATCCAGCATGCAGGAGATGCGCCAGATGATAGGATCGCTAGTTGAGACGCTTCGAGCGCAGCGACCAGAGGTAGCTCCACCCATTCCAGAGACCGCGATGGTACCTACCGCACGGCCAGTTGCCCCTGCAGCCACGGAGGTGATTACAGTATCGCTATCAGAGTTCATGAGGCTGAAGCCTCCGGTCTTCACAGGCACCGATACAGCCGAGGACCCCCAGTCCTTCATTGATAAGATAGCCCGGATATGTCGTTCCCTCAGATGCGCAGATGCGAGATGGGTCGAGTTCGCGAGCTTTCGCCTAGAAGGTCTTGCGCAGAAGTGGTGTGATTCAGTTGAGAAGGGCAGAGCAGCAGGTCTTCCTCCTATGACCTGGACGGAGTTCGTGACAGTATTTCTAGCCCGTTTCCTTCCCCAGAGTGTTAGGGATGCCCGAGCACGTAGATTTGAGTCCTTGCGCCAGACGCTAGGGATGACAGTGGCAGAGTATGACGTGCTGTTTACAGAATTGGCAGTATATGCCCCATATTTAGTGGCTACCGAGGAGTTGCGAGTCAAGAGATTTGTTCGAGGCTTGCTTACACCATTGTTCCTTGCGATCAGCGCGCAGCACTACGAGACCTATGCAGCAGCTGTAGATGCAGCCTTATTGGTCGAGGAGCGCCTGGCTGAGACTTCGGCAGTTCCAGAGCCGAAGAGAGTTCGTACCGGTATATCCGCACGGAGACAGATATTCAGACGCCGCGACAGGTATCGTCCAGGTACGGGGAGTGGCAGAGATTCAGGACAGAGCCAGATGTTTAGTTCCTATCCACGAGAGGGTCAGCAGTCGCCACGGGGTTGCTTTAGATGCGGCAGCCTACTTCACCTCGTTAGAGATTGTCCCGAGACACACCGGAGGGAGGCAGCAGCACCTCATGTTACCTTACCACCTTCACTACCCCAGAGGGCGTTGCCAGTTGTACCTACCGTTGCTCCGCGCCAGCCTCACGCACAGAGAGGTCGTGGGCGTGGAGGAGTTGCTCAGAGGGGGCGAGATGACCGAGGCAGAGGGCAGTCAGTCGCAGGGGGTGGACAGGCGCGGGTTTTTGCTTTGACACATCAGGATGCGCAGGCGTCCAACGCAGTGGTTTCAGGTATCCTTCCTGTATGTTCAGTTGATGCACATGTATTGTTCGATCCCGGATCCACACACTCGTACGTATCCACACACTTTGTGCCGAGTTTGGGTAGAGAGTCCGGTTTGCTTGATCGGCCGCTTGTGGTGACCACTCCTGTGGGAGAGTCGTTTGTTGCTAGGCACGTGTTCCGATCCTGTATCGTCTGTATTGGCGAGAGAGAGTTGCCTGTCGACTTGATCCTTCTGGAGATGTTGGACTTCGACGTTCTTTTGGGCATGGATTGGTTAGCCACGTGCTATGCTTCTGTGGGCTGCCATGAGAAGACAGTTAGATTCTGCTTTCCCGGCGAGTCGGTATTTGTTGTGTTGGGGGACCGTGATGCCGCCCCGCACAGTGTGATTTCGTCTCTTCGCGCTGGACAGCTTTTGAGGAAGGGATGTCAGGGATTTCTCGCCTATGTCTGCGATGCTCGCACTACAGAGGTTCCATTGGATCAGGTTCCGGTTGTTAGCGAGTTTCCTGATGTGTTCCCTGCCGAGCTTCCTGGGCTACCTCCCGAGCGCGACATTTCTTTCTATATTGATTTGGTTCCTGGCTCAGGGCCTATCTCCATACCGCCTTATCGGATGGCCCCGGCGGAACTTCGAGATTTGAAGGGTCAGTTGCAAGATTTGCTGGATAAGGGACTTATTCGACCCAGTGTTTCTCCTTGGGGTGCTCCAGTCCTGTTCGTCAAGAAGAAAGACGGCAGTTTGCGTCTGTGTATCGACTACCGCCAGCTGAACAGGGTGACAGTGCGGAACAGGTATCCTTTGCCACGCATCGACGATTTGTTCGACCAGCTTCAGGGGGCAGGGTACTTTTCGAGGATCGATTTACGATCGGGTTATCATCAGCTGCGGGTTCGACAGGAGGACATTCCCAGGACAGCTTTCCGTACGCGCTACGGCCATTACGAGTTTTTAGTGATGTCGTTCGGACTCACCAACGCGCCAGCAGCCTTCATGGACTTGATGAACCGTATTTTCCGGCCTTACTTGGATCTGTTCATTATAGTCTTCATCGACGATATCTTGGTGTATTCCCGGAGTAGTGAGGAGCACGAGCAGCACCTGCGGATTACATTGCAGACCTTGAGGGAGCACCAGCTTTATGCGAAATTCTCCAAGTGTGCTTTCTGGCTAGATAGCGTAGATTTCTTGGGGCACGTGGTTTCACGAGACGGTATATGTGTAGACCCGAGAAAGATCGAGGCCGTTCAGCGTTGGCCCAGACCCACATCGGTGACGGAGATTCGCAGCTTTTTGGGGTTGGCCGGTTACTACTGGCGTTTTGTGCAGGACTTCTCCCGTATTGCTACACCGTTGACCGGGTTAACCCGGAAGGGAGTTCCTTTCGTTTGGACGGAGGAGTGCGAGCACAGTTTTCAGCAGTTACGGGCTCGGCTGACGACGGCACCGGTGTTATCTTTACCTTCCGGATCGGGCGAATTTGTGGTCTTTTGTGATACTTCTCGAGTGGGGCTGGGGTGCGTACTGATGCAGCATGACAGGGTGATCGCGTATGCCTCGCGAAAATTGAAGAAACATGAGCAGAACTACCCTACTCACGATTTGGAGATGGCTGCAGTGGTCTTCGCACTTAAGATCTGGCGACATTACCTATACGGCGAGTCGTGCCAGATATTCACGGATCACAAGAGTCTGAAATACATATTCCAGCAGCGGGACCTGAACCTTCGACAGCGCCGATGGATGGAGTTAGTGAAGGATTACGACTGCGAGATCTTATATCACCCGGGCAAGGCGAATGTAGTGGCGGATGCTTTGAGCAGGAGGCCCGGGAGTAGTCTATCTTGTTTGAGCGCAGTACAGGAGCAGTCATCAGCAGATTGGCAGATATTATGCGACAACCGGATACAGTTCGAGTTCACGCCGATTGGAGGACAGATAGCGCATGTCCGTGCACGCCCACAGTTGATCGATCGTATACATGAGGCACAGCTCAGTGATGACCGATGTTCAGAGATCATGGCACAGATTGGACAGGGCAGATTTTCCGAGTTCGTGATCGATGGCCAGGGGGTACTACGATTTGGAGTCAGACTGTGCGTACCAGATGCTGAGGGACTGAGGCACGAGATTCTTGAGGAGGCACATCGATCGGTATATAGCGTCCATCCCGGTTCCACCAAGATGTATCATGATATGAAAGGTGTTTACTGGTGGGACGGAATGAAGAGGGACATCGCAGATTTTGTATCGAGATGCCTGACTTGTCAGCAAGTCAAGGCTGAGCACCAGAGGCCTGCGGGAGAACTACAGCCGTTACCCATTCCGGAGTGGAAATGGGAACAGATTTCGATGGATTTCGTGGTGGGTCTACCCAGGACTAGTCGGGGGTATGACTCCATCTAGGTGATCGTGGATCGTTTGACGAAAGCGGCTCACTTCCTACCGGTGAAGACGACTTTCGGATTTACTCAGTATGCTCAGATCTACATTGACGAGATCGTGCGACTTCACGGAGTCCCGACATGCATTGTGTCCGACAGAGGCACCCAGTTTACCAATAGACTATGGCAGAGGCTTCAGGAGGCTTTGGGCACTCGCTTGAGTTTCAGCACAGCATTTCATCCGCAGACCGACGGACAGTCAGAGCGGACCATTCAGACTCTCGAGGACATGCTCAGAGCTTGTGTATTAGATTTCGGAGGTAGCTGGAATCATCATTTGCCCTTAGTAGAGTTCTCCTACAATAACAGCTACCAGGAGACCATTCAGATGGCACCATTTGAGGCTCTTTATGGGAGGAGATGCAGGTCGCCCACTTGTTGGACAGAGCTCAGTGAGAGAAGTATCTTAGGGCCACAGATCGTTGAGGAGACGACAGCGAAGATCCAGTTGATTCGCGATAGGATGAGAGCATCCCAAAGTAGGCAGAGATCTTATGCGGACCGTCAGCGACGCAGACTTGAGTTTTCTGTTGGTGATCATGTTTTCTTGAGGGTCTCCCCAATGAGAGGTGTGATGAGGTTTGGGAAGAAGGGGAAGCTGAGTCCCAGGTATGTGGGCCCCTTCGAGATCCTCGAGCGCGTTGGTGCAGCAGCCTACCGTTTGGCCCTTCCGCCCAGCTTTCCAGATGTGCACCCCGTGTTTCATGTCTCGATGCTCCGCAGATATCTTCATGATCCTTCGCATGCGATTCAGCATCTGACGATCCAGCTGGAGCGCGACCTTTCCTATGCAGAGCAGCCGGTGATGATCTTGGATCGACAAGTGAAGAAATTGAGATCGAAGGACATTCCATCAGTTAAGGTACTTTGGCGTGGTCAGAACCGTGAGGAGTTCACTTGGGAGACCGAAAGCGAGATGATAAAGACGTATCCCCATCTTTTTGAAGGTGCGTATAGTTAGATTTTTGAAATTCGGGGACGAATTTCTTTAAGGGGGAGAGATTGTAACACCTTAGGATATGTTTAGTGAATAATTATATTTAAATAATGGGTTTTTAATAAAAAGTTTACCAAATTGTGTTTTAAATATTTTTCCTAATTTAATAAATATTTTTTCCAAAATTTTCCTAGGCTTGCACACACATGTGCATGTAAACTAGGGTTTTTAAAATAAGATATTACCATGATTAGTAGCCATGGTGGATTAATCTTGAGGATTAAGTCTTATGGGTTTTTAAGTGAGTTTAATTAGTTAATTAAAAGTTACTTTAATTTGAAATTGTAGTGGGTGTTGACTTGTGAGAGAGAGAGAGAGGGCATCATGGCTCAAGCCATGCTTGCCATTAATGAAGAGAGAGAGAGGAGGGTTGACAATTGAGTGATAATTGTTTCCTCTCATTTCCTTGTGTTTTTCTCTCAACTCTCACATACACACACACACACTTACCTCTCAACCCCCAGCTCCAGAACCAAGCACAGCAGCAAGCACAGCAGCAGCAGGTATTCAGCAGCAGCAACAGCAAGCAATTCAGTAGCAGCAACAGCACCAGTGGCAGCAGTGAGCAGCAGAAACAGCCTCATCTCCAGCTGCAGCTTCTTCCCTCCATTTCTTCTTCTTCCTGCAGTTCCCTAGGGTTAAGTATGAGGTATATTTCCTAAACTTACTCCCTAGTTTGCTTAGTTAGTGTAGTTTTGCATCGGTTAGTGGTTTTTATAGCGTTTTAGTGCGATATGAGGTGTTTAGTGGGAACTTTGTGCTATGGTGGTGTGAAATGGTTTCAGTAGGTTGTTAGTGGGTTGTTGAGGCCATATTAACTTAGCTTAACCCCAATTGCACTAAAATACCACCAGTTTCCCTAATTGATGCAAATTCGCCGTATTTGAGCAAAACTGAGTTTTCTGGAAACTGCTTTTGACCCGATGAGTTTAGATTGAAATTGGGGAGACTGCAGTATAGTGGATAGGTGCTGATACCCCAGATTTAACCCGACCCCCTAATTCCTACAGTAGGCCGCCAATTAATTCATTCTGGCCGCCAATTGCGGCCAGATGGGTAGGGTTTGGGTTAGGGTTTGGTCCTGTAAGTGTCTGCTAGTGTGTAGAGTGTTGTTATATATATATTTTTGTAAGTTTAGTTCTGTAGTAAAATCTGGGACTAAATACCTGTTTTGCCGTTTTTCTAAACCTTCGCGAAACGCGTGATACGTGAGTAGGTTTGGGGTTTCTGCGTATCGCGACGCGTCGGGATAGTTTCAGGTGCGTGATCACACGTTTTAGCGTATCGCGCACACGCGCGATTGGTTTGCGACACGGGTTTCTAGTTGGACCGTAATGTCGCGTTTCTGTGAAATTGAGCTTATGTGTGATATATGTTATGTGATTCTAGGTTCGCAGGCCAGTGAGACGGACGCTGCGAAGAAGGACAAGCAAGTTGTTAGATACACTTAGCGCGAGACTCGGTGAGTAGATTTCACATCTACGGGGATATCGCCCTCATGGCGTTATGCGTCAGGGCTGATAGGACCTTATTATTATATATTGCATTTACCCCATGGACTGTCATCGCATATTGCATTCCCTGCTGTATTTATATATATATGCTTAGAACTGATAGAACACCGCACTATTACTAACGGTTTATGTTGCACGGGCACTATTTGCATGCTACACACACACCGTTAGTAATTGCCATGCCACACTCACTGTAGAGCTGCCATGATTATATTGCTGTATATTGCTGTAGTTCTTCTTACATGTGATTGGTTATGATTTCCTGGAAATTGGGAGCCGCATGACATCTTTAAAAACGGAAACCATTTTTAAAAAGCGGTTTTCCCCTTATACACCTACCATGGATTGATTACATTGTACCTCGCATTGGATTTACCTATTAGTGATGGATTTTCATGTGATTTCTGGTTTTTGAGGACCGTGGAATTATTTAAGAAAAGATGCACTATTTTGAAAAACCCGGTACCTCGTGATATGATATTTTGGTGCGTCCACCACGCGTTTTCTCGGTGCTGAGACGTGTGCTTGAAACCCGATTCGAGGAGTGGATGTTCCGTTTGCGGGTTCGTGGTGGGCCCGGTATGGTTCCCCTCGGCGAGATGATCGATGGGTTTTGCCGATTGAGCCTGGAGGCGGGCGAGTACCTACCGGTGATTGGTTGGACCTGGCAGTTGTCCGGAGGATACTGGCCAGAGTCGAGAGATGGATGCGGGATGATCCGTACTGCCGGGGCCGAGGGCCGATACCGCAGACGGACCCCGTGGGCCGATCCGGACTAACGGAGCCCGATATACGAGGATTTGCGTGTCGATGCTGGACACGAGTATTTTATGATATTTTGGGTGCCGATGTTGGGCACTCGTGATTTCTCAGAGATATACAGGATTTGAGGGCCGATGGGAGTGCCGGCGCCTGAGTGTATTTGGGATTTGGGTGCAGTCTGAGGCACCGATTATTGTTTTCCATGTTTACATATCCATGTAGATGTTATTTATCCCATGCTCGGTATTGATTACTATATCTCATCCTGTAGCATTTACTTGATAGAGCACTTGCATTACTATTGCATCCACTGATTGTCATGCATGGATATCATCTGCTGGCATTAGTAGAGCCACGCTATATGTGCATGCTCGCGATCACCTTTATATGTTATCTATATTCACGAGCTGGCAACTCACCCCCGTTGTGCCACAGTTTGCAGGTTGCCCTTGGGAGTAGTCGCGGCTGGCTGTTTACCGCATCTTTTGGCACAGATACCATTGCTGAGGCGAGTTAGCCTTTTGCTGTTAGGTGGGTTTTTGTACGGTATCTGTTATCCTTCAGTTGTATATTGATGTATCTAGTATTCTCCATCTACCTTTCTGTATTGACTTAGAGACAGTTGTGAGGACGATGTGTATGATTTTGTACTCTGGTGTCGAGCTCGCATGTGAGCCGACTTTATTTTATGCAGTCTTAACTTTTGTGATATTGTCCTTGCTTTACTGTGTATTCTTCGCTACGGCGTCGTATATCATATTGGGATGCTTTATTTATTTCACTTGTTATTTCTGCTATACCTTGCTTTTACCCGACTTGCGGGGCAAATGTTTAAAAAGGAAATGTTGCCAAAATTATAAAAGTTATAACTCCTGAACTTAAAAAGGATTTCTACTAAATTAATTAAAGTTTTCTAGACATGTACGACTGTTTTACATAAATGTTTTAATCACTCTTGAATTTTTTGGTTTTGATTTCTGGGTTCGGCTTACTTAGCCGCGTTACGCCTGTAGACGTGCGTGGTTAAGTGCCGGTCACGAGTCGAAACTCTCGGGTCGTGACACAGTGTCATAAATCAACTTGGCATCTTCGAAGAGGTGGACGGATAAAACCAAATAGCATCTGCCCCAAATTCAGGCAAGACGTTTGTCTTCCCGGTCTTTCGGCGGAGAACAGATTCTGGCACGCCCGGTGGGACATTTTTCTCTTTCCACTCCACACTTCGTGTGTCTTGTTTCGCAAACAAGTCGCGGTTTGGCATGGTTGCCTTTGGATGTGAAGTACTAAGATTTGGTATCTTGCTCCGTGCAGAAAAACAGAAGATCAATGGCTTCAAACTGCACTAATTGCAACAACTCCCACTCCGTCCTCGCCGAAGGAGTGACCTACGGGCCTCAAGCGGCCTCCTTTTTTACGATGCCGGTGGACCAGGTAACGCAAGCCACCACAGGGCTATTCTTTGGGACCATGCTCCCACCGATGAGCTTCAACGCCCCATTACCGTCGTAAGAAGCTCCGAAGAAGTCGACCTTTGTTTGGCTTACAACTACCGCGGCCCCACTCAACGGGTCGCCTAAATCCAGTGCCTCAGTTTTCAACAGACTGGACCAAAGCTCAAGTGGGCCCGTGAAGAAGCCCGCGATACGTGAAGCAGCCATCCCGAAGTGGATGGCCATTCCTGCTCCTGAAGTCGTTAAGGCGGCTTCTCCTGCTAAAGGGATGGTCTTTACAAGACTAGTCGTTTCAGCTACTACTCCATGCGAAGTCACGAAGGCTGCTTCCCCTGTTTGAAAGTCGGCCTTCGCAAGACTGACTATCCCCTCTCAACGGACGTCATTCTTCGACCGGCTAGCGCCAATAACAGCCTCTCCTCAAAGCAGGGGGCATGAGGAAGCTCATCCAACAGTAGAGGTGATCCCGGCCGCACGACATGCTCGACGTCGCCACTGGCGCCGAGTGAGGAAGGCTGGGGGCAGTTCCCCTTCTGGACTGACACCGCCAGCTCCAACGATAGAAATTGTTGCTGCTGTTCCAACTGGGAACAGATTTGAACCACTCAAAAGGGTGCGCAAGAACTCTCTGACGGCTGTGCTGAAGAGATCTTCTCCACCTGTGGAGAGTGATACAAAGGCGAAGCTGGAGCAGCCCCCTCAGCGGCTGTCCTCCAAAATTCATAAGGTCTGGCGACAGGTCCAAGACTCCGTGATTGATCAAGACTACCCCCGCCGACAGAAAAAGATGAAAGTTCGGCGAGAAGGTGATCACCCTGTCAAGCCACAGAAGGTGTCATCTGTTTGGGTGCCCGCTGTAACGGCTCTCTCAACTTCGACCGTCCACAAAAGAAGGAGGCCGGAAAAGATCCCTGCGTCTTTGGAAAATCGCAAGGACGCTGAATCTAAACGCCCCAAGTCTGGGGGCATGGTGGTGCATACTAGTTATATGGCTTCCGGAAAAGAGAATAGCCGTATCTCTACGGGTCACCGACCACTTACACGGTCCGTGACTAAGGCTCAGGAGCAACAACAACAAAAGCTCTAAGAAATGCTGACAGCCATGGCTGCACTCACTGGACCAAAAGCAGGCCTGGAGACATCTTTGGAGCAGCATCATGAGCAGGAAACGGATGTTGAATTCCTTCGAAGAATGCTTGAGAAGAAGGAAAAAAAGGCTGCGGAACAAGCGGCCAACATAAAACAAACGACCTTTTTATTTCAAGATATGGTGGGCTTGATGATCCAGCCGGACCCTACAGCCCAAGATTCTCTAGTAATAATTGAAGATGATAGAGCAGAGAAATCAAATCCTGTGCCGGCTTTGTCAGTAGCCAAGGAGGAGACCATCTCCAAAGCCATGCTCGATGATTATATAGCTCAGCAAATACGAGCTTATCAAGCGAATGAAGCAACCGGCCAAGTCGTCAGAACTGGACGACCATATCCAGGATGGTATGATCAGATAAAGTACCCGCCAGGATACACAATTCCTAAATTCTATGTGTACAAGAGGATAGGCAATCCCCATCAATATGTCGCTCAGTTCAGGGCTCTCTGCGGCAACACTGGAGGGGATGATAAGCTACTACTTCGCCAATTCGTCGGCAGCTTGGCGGAGACGGCGTTCGAATGGTACTCAGAGCTTCCCAATGACTCCGTCAAAACTTTTACGGAGATGGAATTGTTGTTCACCCAACGTTTCGCCAGCGCTAGCGAGCTCACCCCGATCATCGTGTTAATTAATGCCAGAGTGAAACCGGGCGAGACATGGGTCCAGTACGCGATACGGTGGCAGAATCTATGGTCAAAGTGCGAGCAGTGCATCGAAGAAGCACCTGCGGTAGGCATGTTCATAAGGACCCTCGACCCTCAAGCGACCATTTCACAATTCATGATGTTCTTCAAACCAACTACTTTCCAAGCCTTGATTGACAAACTGGCCCAAATGGAACAGATGGGTCATAGACCCTCTTCCTGAAAGACGGATCCTCGGAATGAAAAGGGGAAAGGGAAAGCAACCTTCGTCGCCAACACTCAACAACAACCGAGTGGCCCAAGACCGGTTGTTCGCCAAAGCAACAAGCGGCAATCCCTCGATGAGAGGTTGAGACGTCCTTACTCGTTTTCCCGGGATAAAACAAGGAGACTGTTCGAACTAGCTGTGCGCAACGGGCCTATCACTCTACCGGAGCCAGGACATCCACTACAACCGAACGATGTCAACGATCCCAATTACTGCCCCTACCATCGAGTATTGGGCCATCCACTCGAAGATTGCTACATCTTCAAAATTTGGGTTAAAGACCAATACCAGCATGGCAAGTTCGTGCTGTCTGAAAAATGGAAGGTAAATCCGCCACAACAGCACACCCCTAAAAGGGTGGACACGCTGGGGGCATCATGCTCTTTTATAGAAGAATCTCCATGGGAGGTCGCTCTTTCAGCTAAGACGAAAAGAATGGTGAAAGATCTTCACACATGCCCGGCGATCAGGTGGAAAAGTCCGCCGGAACCCAAGATCATTGAGGGAATGCTGAAGCCGCGCCTGACTCCAAGAATTGGTAGCGATAATTAAAACGCTCAAGCCCAGTCGTTAAAGTCTTCGAAGAAGAAGAAGAAGACCAAAAGCCCGTGAAACCTGATGACAAGCGCACGGACCTGCAAAAACATATCGACACGCTGGAGGAATATAATTAGAAGGCGCGAACCCCGGTCACGTTCCAAGAGTTTCTCAACCACATCCTTGAGGACGGAGATGATGACAATGATGGGGGAAAAGACTCGTCAGATGAACCAGAGAACTATGTAGCGAGCTGCCACATGATCTCTCACTCGTCAATAAATGGTGAAGAAGCTCCTGATACAGAGAAACTGGGGGCAGATCCAGAATCGGAATCAAAATCCCTGGAGCCATCGGACGAATTGATTGACAGACTGCTAAGCAAAGCTCTTCAGAAAAGCAAAGCTGACAGAGAGCGGGAAACGGCCATATACGAGAGGGCCAAGCGCTGGCGTCAAGTTGAAGAAGCTCTGGTATTGAGAAACCGTGGAGTACCCCAACCGGGTCGAAGCATCCCTGTCACCAGCAAAAGCATGTTTAAAGCAAGGAAATGATTCGCTAGGGCCCTGTCAATGGGAATGAAGTTGCCTTCTTTTAGAAGAAATACTCCCGGTGGTATACATCTTGATGAAGCGGACGTACTTCCTAACTTCTGCTTATACCATAAGAGGATTGTACACCCTACCGAAGAGTGCACAGCCTTTAAAAACTAGTGGCAAGGATATGTTGCCTATCGACAACACGTCCAGCGAGTGAAGCGCAAGGCTCGTCGGAAACAGAGAAGCACGACAGATGAACGCAAAAGAACTGCCGACAAATGTCACATAGTTGACAACAAGGGATCGCAAGTTCTCACCTTTGGAAGCGACTCTAATAAACAAATAGCACTCAGCCCTCTCTTCAAGGAATATACCTCTGACACGAAAGATACGAAGACTTGCGAGGATATCTAGCTGCGTAATCGTACGTTACCCCGAAAAATCTTGAACTTACGAACAACGGACCGAAACGTCCCTAAACTAATGATGGACCGCAATGTCCTAAAACTTGCAACTGACCGAGATGTCTATAAACTACTATGGACCGCAGCATCCCAAGGCTAACAAAAAAATGGTACGTCCATAAGCGAGATGGGCACGGATGAAAACCCGAAAGGGCTCCGTGAGTAAAAACAGCAGGACTACTGGCGAGTTTGTGAAAACCCGAAAAGGCGCAATCTCGTTAAAAAACACTTGCAAGGTCCTCTCGACCCTGTAAGGAGAAAATACCTGCGTGAGATCCTTACGACTCACAAGGGAGCAACACACTTAGGAATCCTCACGATTCCTAAGAAGAAAACACACTTACGAGATCCTCACGACTCGTAAGGAGAATTCCCCTTTGAGACCCTCACGGCTCATAGGATTCAAAAGCCTTAAGCTACAGGGATCTGAACCTGTTCTTAAGCCATCATATTTCCTAGACCGCCCTACAAGTGGTTCAATATTGACCCTTGTATACAATCCACGGGCACGAATAAACATTTCCCTAACAGAGTCCCACCAACGACTAGGGATATGCTCACATGGCGAACGACCCTTGTAAGTCCTCTCGACTTATAAGGAGAAAATACTCTTATAAGATCCTTATGACTTATAAGAGAGCATACACTCAAGAATCCTCACGATTCCTAAGCAGAAAACGCACTTACGAGATCCTCACGACTCGTAGGGAGAAACACCTTTATGAGACCCTTACGGCTCATGAAGTTAAAAAGCCTTGGTCAACAGGATCCTAACCCTATTTGGTAAGCCACCATTGTTCGACATCGACAGCGGCAAATGATGATTCGCTCATGGCAATGTCCCAGTTGTATCGATGCTGATGCCTACATCGGTATCAAGTTTCAAGTCCTTTCACGGCAAATGATGATTCGCTCCTGGCAATATTCCAGTCACAGCGATGCTGATGCTAATATTGGTATCAGATCTTGAGTTCCATACATAAAATGCATGTAAAATAGCCGAAATGATGGGGCAACTTGCAAAAAAGTCAGCAAGTAAAAATATATATGCATACAAAAATAGCCGAAATGATTGGGCAACTCGCAATAAAAGGCAGCGAGTAAAAACAAAAATAGCCGAAATGATTGGGCACCGTGAAAAATAACCGAAATGATTGGGCAATCATGACTTTCACGATATAAAAGCTGAAATGATAAAGCATCGCGGAAAGAAATAAAAAAAATGAAAGAATGAAACTTTTGCCCTACAGGTAGTCCAATCCATGGGCATAAACGAAAAGGGAACCACATGTCCCGCACCAGATCCTGTTAAAAGGGAAAGTCAGATCTCAACAGTAACATCTGCATCCAAGAAAATCAACAATGGCGTTCCTTCTTATGCCAGCAGGGCACGAAAGTGACACAATGAAATGGAGCCATGGCAAAGTCCCTAGTTCCAAATCCTAACGGCAACATCTATAGCCTAAAAATCAGCAACGGTGATCCTCCTCATTCCAACAGGATTCGGACGCAACGTCACCAAACGGAACCACGGCAAAGTCCTTAGTTCCAAGACTCTACGGTCCATAGACAAGCTAGAGTCAACAAATTATCTCCCCGCCGGATCAACGCTCCGTCTCGGAAACAAGTCAACCAACTCCGAGAAAATCAGCGTCCTTGACGAGAGCATCTCGATTCGCGTCGACCTGCAGAGAAATCTATGTCTTTGCAGGAATACCTCGATTCGTCTCAACCCCGAGGAAATCAGTGTCCTTGGCAAAAAACCTCGATTCAGGAAAATCAACGTCCTTGACGAGAGCATCTTGATTCGCGTCGACCCACAAGAAAATCAGCGTCTTTGCAGGAATACCTCGATTCGTCTCAACCCCGAGTAAATCAGTGTCCTTGGCAAAAAACCTCAATTCAGGGAAATTAGCGTCCTTGACGAGAGCATCTCGATTCGCGTCGACCCGCAAGGAAATCAGCGTCTTTGCAGGAATCTCTCGATTCGTCTCAACCTCAAGGAAATCAGTGCCCTTGGCAAAAAACCTCGATTCAGGAATATCAGCGTCCTTGACGAGAGCGTCTCGATTCGCGTCGACCCGCAAGGAAATCGGCTTCTTTGTAGGAATCTCTCGATTCGTCTCAACCCCGAGGAAATCAGTGTCCTTGGAAAAAACCTCGATTCAGGGAAATCAGCGTCCTTGACGAGAGCATCTCGATTCGTGTCGACCCGCAATGTCTTTGCGGAAATCTCTCGATTCGTCTCAACCCCAGGGAAATCAGCGTCCTTGGCAAAAACCTCGATTCAAGGAAATCAGCGTCCTTGACGAGAGCATCTCGATTCGCGTCGACCCGCAGATAAATTAGTGTCTGTGCAGGAATACCTCGATTCGTCTCAACTCCGAGGAAATCAGTATCCTTGGCAAATGCCTCGATTCAGGGAAATCAGCGTCCTTAGAAAATACCTCGATTTAGGGAAATCAGCGTCCTTGATGAGAACATCTTGATTCGCGCCGACCCGCATAGAAATCAGTGTCTCTACAGGAATATACGACGTCAGCAAAGCGGAGCCATGGCAAAGTCCCTAGTTCCAAATCTCGACGGTTCACAGACAACCTAGAGACCACCTGACATTCGTCTCGTTACAGCAGACGCAACGTCAGCAAAGTGGAGCCGCGGCAAAGTTCCCAGTTCCAGGACTCGGCGGTGTACAGACAACCGAGAGTCAACTCCTGACCCTGTATGGCTAAAGTCAATCTTGGCCCCGTATGGCTAAAGTCAATCCTGACCCCATATGGCCAAAGTCAACCCTCAACCTCCCCGTCAAAGCAATGCTTTGATTCGGGTGCAGGTCAACTCATCAATCACTTACGAGTCCTCTCGACTTGTGAGGAAGAAAATTCTCTTGTGAGATGATTACGACTCTCAAGATAAAAGCACACTTAGGAATTCTCACGATTTCTAAGGAGAAAATACACCTACGAGATCCTCTTTACTCGTAGGGAGAAAAGTCTTCATGAGACCCTCACAGCTCATAAAGTCTGATGTCCTCTGTCCTTCGATAGGCAGCGATTATCGTCGCCTGTTGGAAAGTTTGATGCAGAATATCAATAAGATTGTCTCGCCTTTTCTTTGAGATTAGGCCCATCAGATACACTGAGTGTACCTTATCTTCGGCATCATCCAATGCCTTAAGCGGCATGCCTGCATAGAATAAAGGAAGTGCTTCCCAGATCGCTCTCACAATGAGCTTCAAAAGAGCGGAACGACGAGGAAGCAGTCGACCATTATATTCATCAAAGCGACGCATGATTTCATCGCACTGAACGTGGGTGAACTCCTAATTTTGGCAGCGGCCTAATGCGCGAATGTCCCCATAAGAAATAATTTCGTCAAGGTCATACAAATGAGCGGCCATAGCACCTGAAAATGAAAACCAGTGGAGTTTAACGGACAGACTGATCAAAACACGGGGATTCAGACAACTCTTGATTTCCGTATGAAGAAAACAAGTGCTGATTAAAACACCAAACAGATTCAAATTTATGCAATTAAGGGGGGATCCTAAAAAGGATTCTCATTTAATAAGAGACTCCTCGAGTCAAGGAGTTAAACTTCTTGAGAGCAACGCTCTGCAAACAAGAGTGACACTTGTCAAAATCAATTATGAAGGGAATAAAAATTCCCGAAGGGAATAATTCTAAGAGCCATGCTCTGTAAAATGATGGAATAACCCATCAGAAAACTTAAAGCAAAGCTTTTAATGAATCAAAAATTCCAATATCTTCAAGATCTATGAATAAACCCTTAAGTTCTTCATGAACAATATTCTAGTTCATGGGTTAAAATCACCCTAAAAAGATTATATCTAAAGATGAGCATGGCTCTATTAATGGGTAAAATCCTAAAAATATTTTAAGATCTATGATCTAAGGAGAGCAAAGCTCTGCTAATAGGTGAAACTCTAGATTATAAAATAATTTCATCGAAAGATTTAATCTTTACCTAAATTTTTGACAGAGTTCTGTCCCTAAGAAAATTCTTAAGACGAAGAGCTATGCTCTGAAGGAGAAATAATTCTCAGGAAAAAAAAGTACGAAGATGAACAGAGATCATCTCAGAGGGCCAAAGGCCCTATTTAAAGGCACTGAGAGCCGTTTCAACTCCTAAGTGGATCCAATGGCAGAGATGCTGCCACCGCTGCACTCACGTATGGGCCATGTGAGCGCAACGGTGGGGGGCATTTGTTTCCCACAATCAGAGCAAAACTTTATTCAAATTTCAAATTTTGAAATAAAGCAGTGCTTCATAGCAGCGCCAGTGCTGAGAGTCAAAGACACAGAGGCAGCGCTCACGTGCAAAGCACATGAGCGCTAGCGCTAAGAGCGCTGCACTCTAAGCAGCGCGCCACATGCAAAGCACGTGAGCGCTAGCGCTAAGAGCACTGAACTCTCAGCAGTGCACCACGTGCAAAGCACGTAAGCGCTAGCGCTAAGTGCGTTGCACTCTAAACAGCGCACCACGTGCAAAGCACGAGAGCGCTAGCGCTGGAACTAAATGTTCCCAACCGTTGGATCAAAGATCCAACGAACATGATTAAAAATCATCAATTAACCAGAGTAAAATTCTGTTAAAGAAACATTCCACACAATCTTTCCAAATAGGAAAGATTGTGCTCTGAAAATCAGAGCACCGTTGGATCAATGATCCAATGGTGATTAAAAATCACCAAGATACAGAATAAATCCTGTATGGAAAAAGATTTCCAAATCTTATTAAAAACAAGAAGATTGCCTTCTGTAAAACAGAAGCCCTAAGATCAAAAATCCAACGGTGGGGAAATTCCCAAATCAATTAGAGAAAAGATCTCTTCAACTGATTCAACAAATCAGCTTGCCCTATATAAAGGCCCCAAGACTTCAAGTCTTATATAGAGGACCCCCCTCCTACAAACTTTGAAAAAGTACAAAGAGAAGAACAACCTCTCTGCAGAAGGAAAAAAAATTCAAGGTAAAACAAAGAGATCAAAGCATCTCATCAGAAAAAGAACTTAATTCTTTTACTAGATCATAGATCTATAAGACAAATTATCTTTCACAAAGAGATCATAATATCTCATTATAAAAAGGGGGAGAATAATTCAATTCTCTTAGGATCACAGATCTATAAAGGCAAAGCCTTTCACCAAGAACATAAGAGATTGAAACATCTCCTATAAAATAAGAATTTTGTTCTTAGATCCATAAGACAAAGTCTCTTAGAAGAGAGAATTAATTCTCAGAGCGCAAAGCCGTCTATAAAGAGCCTCAGCACTCCAATTAAACGAAGCGCCCCAGCACTCCAAATCTAGCGCACAACGCTGCAGAGCCTTAGTGCTCCAAATTTAAAGAAGTGCTCCGTTCTCATTGTCTGGCGCACTGCGCCAAGCACGCCACGTACTCCTCACGTGTGCGCTATTTCACAGAAGCCCTCAGCGCTCCAAGTCTGGCGCACAACGCCAAGCGCACCACGTGCTCCTCACGTGTGCGCTACTTAAACAGAAGCACTCCGCGCTCATTGTCTGGCGCACTGTGCCAAGCGCGCCACGTGCTTCTCATGTGTGCGCTATTTCACAGAAGCGCTCTGCACTAATAGTCTGGCGCACAGCGCTAAGCACGCCAAGCGCTCCCCACGTGTGCGCTATTTAACAGAAGCGCTCTGCGCTCATTGTCTGGCACTCTGCGCCAAGCGCGCCACGTGCTCCTCACGTGTGCGCTGAGAGAACATAAACTGTTTTTTAAATGATAAAGCCCAGAGCCATAATGAGTGCTCAGCATCCAATAAAAGACAAAAGTTGTCAGGACCAATGCTCGGCATTGTTAAATGAAAAGGGACTGAGCCTAATTAAATGTCCAACATTTCAAATGAATGGGCCGAGCCTAAGTTGGCCACAGATCTCCAATTCGGATTAATTGAGCCCATATGCTCATAAATCTTTGATCTTAGTCCCAAATTGGATTACAGATCTCCCAACCAATATTGGTTCAAGGGTACATCTCTTCACTCCTCTGATATTTGTCGTTGTAATTTTTCAACGTCTTCAGAGAGGTGACGGGTTCCGACAACCAGACATTTCATGGACTGTGAGGTCCTTAAACTCATGGACTATGATGTCCTTAAACTTTACAGACTATGACGTCTTTAAACTGGACCGCAAAGTCCCTAAACTAAAACAATAGAATCCAAATACTCTTTTGTTGGATCTAAATGATCCTGTTAAGTAGATCTTAGTCTAAGATTAGACTAACGTATCCTTAACAAACTGTTGAGTTGATCTTAGTCTAAAATTAGACTAACGTATCATTAACAAACGTTTAAGTTGATCTTAGTCTCAAATGAGATTGACAATCCTTAAACCAAACCCAAACCCAAATCTAAGAAAATACGGATTTGGACTAATCCACGCCCTACTGGCGACAACATAAATTAGTCTCCGTATACAATCCACAGGCAACCAAAAATAAAACAAACACACACGACACGAAGTGACCATCTGGAGAAGGAGAAAGTGATTACCGCGATGCGGTAGCGTAATTAACTGCAGGGGCTTGCGTCTGCAGGGAAGAGCGTCCCTACAATCAAAAACCTCTCAAACGAGGAGGAATCTGACGAAGTCTGCTACAACGGCCGCATCCGTCTAAACCTCCGATACACGGTGCCATAAATCAACTTGGCATCTTCGGAGAGGTGGACGGATAAAACCAAATAGCATATGCCCCCAACTTCAGGCAAGACGTTTGTCTTCCCGGTCTTTCGGCGGAGAACAGAGACCTTTGATTTCTTCCTCATTCCATTACCTTCTCAATTATTATTCTTTCTTCTTCACCAATTCATTCATCTCCTTCACCCTTCTTTACCTCTATGTATCATCTCATAATCATTTCTAAAACCTCATACCACCTTCATTAAAAGATGCACACTCTCATCCTAAACCCTTTGAACCATTCAAGTTTGGATTTTAAAGACTTTGGGCAACTCAAGAATTTTCCTAAGTTACCAAATGAGGTAATCCCTACACTTTTAGTTAGGTATTTGTGTTTAGTATATCCTAATTAGTTTATATTTCGTATTAGTTAGGTTATGTGATCTTGGAAATTTCCAAATTGATGTTAAGTGGTAAATAGAGAGTGGTGGGTGTTTATAAGACTTTAGAGATGATTTCTAGACCAAGAACAGAGACTAGAAACCAAGACACAAAGTTAGAATTTGGCTGATATCGTATTTTGTGGTAGTTGTGATGGATACTAAGATCTGTTATTACCCCGAAGCTCTGAAAAATATTTAGCGAACACAGAGAGATGAGCAGGCAACCTAGAAGCACCCCTTGAAACCCGAGACCATATTCCCTAATCTTGGCCGCAGATTTAATCCCCGTGGCCCAAATTGCGGCCATATTGCGAGGGATGGTGTTGATTTTCGGTGAGTGGACTTATTATCTGATATCTAGACTAACCCTATATGAAAAATGTCCTGGTTTGACCTAGATTAAAATCTAGGATAAATTTCATTAGTTGTTGATTTGTGTTTTCCGATTTTTGAAACTTGGGATTTGGTATTTGATATCGTATTTCGTCGTTGGACGTTTATACGTCAACGGACGAGGGTTACTTGGTTGATCTTGCATGTGTAAGCTATAGGTTCTAACCTATGAGCACTTCGTGTACCGTATCGGTTTTCCGGACTTGATTTTAATAGTATCGCGATTGTGTATTGTATGTAGGTACCTTCGCGTGGACTTCCGAGACGACAAAGCACATCGATTTTGGTTAAGTGAGGAGTTTACTAGGTGAGTAGATTTATATTTACGGGGGAAGTCCGGTGGATGGCGTATAGCACCCCCGCAACCATTGATATGGAAAGATTGTTATATAAATTATAATTTTGATAAAAGATATGCTACGAACTTATGGACACGATTAAAGGTTTTAGTAAGAGATGATGTGATAAAAGTTGACACTAATGGATATATTGACTTGAGAATATGATATATGTATATAAGATAACATGACGTGGGATATTGTGATGATAGATATAGATGACTCGGATTGTTATGAGAATATGAAATGAGAAAGTGAATCATGATAAGTATGAATCGAAGGAGAACAAGTATGAGTTGATAATGGTATGATATGTGATCGAGATCGATACGACTTGAGATTAATAAGATATGACGTATATGCAAGATATCATTATATAAGATTGATACAAATGTAATTTGAGATATATGTGTATATATATTTATTTATGCGGATAAAGAGTGATATGTCGTATGAGATTTTAGATCTATACCCTTATTGATGAATAGGACGATAGAATCCCTATTCTGTTTGATGTCACCGTACGATAGATTACCGTACGCGATAAGATGTACCGGATGATTGATCCGTGCTAGTGATTTGAGGATTATGATCGAGAATTATTGCCATATCGGATGTTATGAGGTGGGATCGCCGATATAAGATTGCCACCTGAATCGTACCTATTTTCAAAACGACGATTCGTATCTTTTAAAAGTGACCGTATGGTTCATATGTAGATAGATATACCCATTGATTTCTTCATGTTATGTAGGATATTACCCCTCGTGATGTACATACCACGTTCCGGTATTTAATACTATATGATATCATTTGCTAGTACACCTGCACAATTACCGTTGATGTGCATGTTACACTTACACAGATTTGCCGGCTCACACACATTCATCATCTGTAATTGCCATCCCACTTACACAGTAGAACTGCCATATCATGAGATTTATCATAAACATAAAAGTACATCCATTGTTCAGTACTATCACTTGACATGCTTGCATGATATACTCGATATGCTCATATTACCACTCTATATTGCATACATCGTACTTTATGGTTATATGCATTGAGATGTTGTTTTTATGAGATTTTTGGATTTGAGAACCGTGGTTATATTTCAAAGGAAATCGCGTATTGCTTTAAAAAAAACACGGCTTCTCTTGATATGATATTTCGAGGTATCCACCATGAGTTTTCTCGGTTCTGAGCTTGACTTCGAGACCCGATTCGAGGAGTTGACGGATGCCGTTTGCGGGTACATGGTGGACCCGGTATGGTACCCCGGGGAAAGAAATGATTTTTTTTGCTTTAGTTATGAATAAAGGTGTTAGGGTAATTGGCAACAACGGGGATTAGCACGACTGGGAAGAAACTAAGTTTCTTCCTTTTGGTCCTTGTCCGTCCGTTCTTGGCTCTTAGACCTAATTCCAGTTAATTCAATCACACCCGGTCTAACTAGGGAATCACCGCTATTACGTAGGATAGGATGCCGTAGTGAGCGGTGTGTGGTTAATTTAAAAAGAGTCCTTTTAATAAAATTATATGGGCAAAGAAAAGAATGATAGAGATTTCCATCTCTCAAACCTTCCCTATCCTAACCCTAACAAGTGAGAAATTACTCACTCATTAGGGTATTAACAATAGAATTCATTTTTTTATAAATTTTTATATTAGAAAAACTAAATTGAAAATATTAAGGGAACAGATAAAAAAATGCAAGAATTAAATTCAGAAAAAGAATGCGAGATAAAAATATAAATACCTTTCTTTATTGATGCACTCTTGAACGATTACAATGGAATTGAAATTTAGACTAGAATTAAAAAGAGGCATCTCAAAAGGGCACCCAAAAGAGGCACACCCCAAAAGAGACTGTAGGCTTTCCTATTTATAGATAGGAGAAACCTTAGGGTTTACATCTGATCCACATCTGAAATTACAAGACTACCTTAAGAAAATCGGGTCAACGCACCGACACCACCGACATTTTGCACCGACACGTGCACTGCACGGCCGCGGAACCGCGGCCATAAGCCTTGTTTGGCCGCGGTTCCACTGCCATCTTGAGGAATCATTGGCTCAAATTCTTAGGGTTGCTTCATGTTGTTATTTCCTTCTGTTCTCTTCTCTTGGTTCTTCAAAATCTTTTCTACTTTCTTCCAGATTTTCAACAGTGCAGAATTTGTGAACTTTTACCGTTAGCTTCGCATTGAAGTCTTGAATCTTGTGCTGCCCTTGTACTTTATATATTGAACTGTTTGCTGATCTTCGTTTGTTCCTCAAACTGGTAGGCGGCATCTTACAGATTCATCTATTTGTTGGTTATAGTCTCACATTTGTAGCGTATTTTCACCATTTTCACTGTATTGTTCCAAGAACCTGTAACCTGCAACTATTTAGCAGATATGGATCAAAAGCACCTATTTATTTGCAATGTGATTAAGAATGGGGAATATAATAATGCAAAATTCTGATATGAACAGGTACCCCGGGGCAAGAAATGATTTTTGTGGTGTAGACGATAAGCCTGGAAAAGGGAACACTACCTACCGATGATAGTTTTGGGCTCGGCGGTTATCTAGAGAATACCGACCGGAGTCATGAAATGGTATGGATCGATCCGGACTGACGGAGCCCGAGATAGTTTGGAGCGGCGGATATCTGGAGGATACCGATAGTAGTCGTGATATGGGCCGATCCGGACTGACGGAGCCCGAGATATGAGGATTTACGTGTCGATGCTGGACACGGGTTTCATGATATTTCGAGTGTCGGTGTTGGACACTCAGGTTCCATGATATTGTTTGTGTCGTTGATGGACACACATGGTTGATATCCTCATATATACAGGCATATGTTTTCATGATGTTTCGAGTGTCGGTGTGGGACACTCAGGTTCCATGATATTATTTGTGTCGTTGATGGACACATGGATGATATCCATATGCATATAGGCATATGATGTTGGATGTTTATTTATATATGTCGTTGTATTGATCGATTGTTGACATATATGCATATGTGGTCACCCTAGATATCATAGTATTACCTTCAAGATATAGTGACCTAGGAAATCGTTGTTTTATTTGATTTCTACCTGCTGATGTTTTCTATTCACGAGTTGGCAACTCACCCCCGTTGTGCCACAGTTCTTGCAGGTTTGACCGCTTGGGATCAGTTGCGGTATCGCTGGCACACAGCTTCTTCCAGGGTGTTTTGCTTTGGTAGATGGGGCACATGTTGGATCGTGACCTCTCGTACTTTTATATTCTATTGTATCTAGATAAACTCCATCAAATCAAATCAGAAACTAGAAATTGTATATTGGTAGACCTAATCAGACTTGGGTATTGTGTGAGACTTAGAGCGATGGGTTTATGTTTGCTTCTTGAGTTTTGATGTCTTGCTTATTTATTGTTCTTTCTGGGTTGATCATTGCCATTGGGCATCGTATATATGTTATTGCGTGTTTGTGATTCCTCCAGTTGGCGAAGAGCTAGTTCCCGTTTGGGGATGCCTATATTGTTGTGTATATGGTTTTGGATCAAAATATACAAGGGAGGTGCTGCCCAAATTTTTAAAAAAAGAAACATGTTTCCAGCTAGTATAACACACTTACATTTTCATGTTTCCTTATCTATGCATTTAAAGAAAAACTTAATTTCATTATACCTTTATTTCAAACTGCACCTCCACTATTTTCCGCAAAAAGATTTAGATTTTCTGGGCTTCGGCTTACTTAATTTACGTTACGCCTTTAGACGTTGCATAATTTAAGTGCCGGTCACGTGCTAAATTACGGGTCGTGACAGTAGCCCGACCAATAAGGCCTCATACTTTGCGGCGTTGTTTGAAGCCTTAAAACCAATCCTCAGAGAGTACTCTATTTCCGCCTCATTCGGGCCGCAGATGATCAGGGAGTACCCAATCCGGGATTAGGCCGAGCAACTCCTCGACCAAGGGTCATGGGTCAGGGCCATATGTTGTCGTTCCTTCCTTAGTGGAAATGGTGCATTCGACAACGAAATCGGCTAAGGTTTATGCTTTGATGGCCTGTCTGGGTCGGTATTTGATGTCGAATTGGGACAGCTCCCACCTCCATTTCTCTAAGCGGCCCTATGATTTAGGGGAGGCGAGAATATTCGCTAAAGGTCGTTCGGTGAGGACAAGGATCGTGTGTGTCTGGAAATAGTGTCGTAGTTTCCTGGAAGCGACGACAAGCGCAAGGACTATTTTTTCTATGGTCGGGTATCTGGTTTCTACGTCCTTAAAAATATGGCTCACGTAGTAGACCGGTCTCTGTGTGCCTTATAATTCCCTGATGAGCACTAAGACGGCGGCTTGGTCGAAGATGGCCAGATATAGTAACAGCTCGTCGCCTTCGACCGGTCGGGTAAGAAGTGGTGGGGTCGCCAGGTGTGCCTTGAGTTGTTCGAAAGCATTTTGGCTTTTCTCGGACCATTCAAATCTAGGTATTTTCTTTAGGGCTCTGAAGAAAGGGAGGCACTTTTCTCCGGATCTGTACATAAAGCGACTCAATGCAGCCATGCTCTCGGTGAGCCGCATGATATCGACATTGCTCTTGGACATCGCCATGTTGATGATGGCGCTGATTTTCTCTGGGTTCGCCTCGATTCCACGGAGGGTAACCATGAATCCAAGGAATTTCCCGCTTGTGACGCCGAACGCACATTTGGCCGGATTCTGCTTCATCTTGTATTTTCACAGGACATCGAATGTTTCGCCGAGATCTGTAGTGTGTCCATCCGATGAGGCGGATTTCACGAGCATGTCGTCGACATAGACTTCCATGTTTTCCCTGATTTATGGTATGGACAGTATATTGACTAGTCGCTGGTACGTGGCTCGGGCGTTCTTGAGTCCGAAGGGCATTACCATGTAGCAGTATACTCTCCGATCCATAGTGAAAGTGGTCAGTTCTTCGTCGGCCGAGTTCATTCGGATCTGATTATAACAGGAGAAAGCGTTCATGAAGATTAGTAATTCATGACCGACCGATCTGTCTACTAGCCGATCTATCCGAAGAAGCAGGTAGTTGTCTTTAGGGCAAGTCTTGTTCAGGTCAGTGAAATCGATGCACAAGCGCCATTTCCCGTTTTCTTTCTTGACCATAACCACGTTCGCCAGCCAATCCGAGTAGTCCAGGTTCCTGATGAAGTCGGCAGCGAGAAGTCGGTCAACTTCCTTCTCTATCGCCTTTTGTTTTATTGGTGCGAAACTTCTTTTCTTTTGTCGATCGTCTTGGCTTTTAGGTCGACCCCGAGCTTGTGGGAGATCACCTCAAGGTTGATCCCAAGCATGTCTGCTGGAGCCCAAGCGAATACATCCAAATTGTTCCGGAGGAACCGGTTCAGGTCTTCGCGGATGCCTTCTGTCAAGAGAAAACCTATCTAGACAATCCGGCCGTCAACTCTCTCTATGAGGGGAACTTCCGCTAACGCTTCCACCGAGGCGCCTCGAATTTCCTTTCGGTCGTCGCGTGTGTCCAGGGACCCCTGAGTATCATGCGTGTCTTCAAAATCATCACCCTGCTCCCCGACGGGAGATGTTGAGGCAAGACAAATCCTGGCAGTTTGCTGGTCCCCATAGGCCCGGCCTATTCCCCCATTATCTAAAGGGAACTTATGCGTGAGGTGGTAGGTCGAGATCTGAGCTCGAAGGGCGCTTAAGGTGGGGCGTCCCAGAAGGATGTTATAGGATGACGGGATCTTGGTAACTAGGAAGTTCACCGATACGGTTCGTGTTTTGCCCACTTCCCCAATGTTGAGGAGGAGGGTGACCGATCCCTTGGCCAGGATGGAATGGTTGGTGAACCCGTAGAGGATGTGGGAGGTCGGTTAGAGATTGGATGGATCCAATCCCATACGTTGGAAACAGTAGTAGAACAGGATATCCGCTGAGCTTCTTGAATCAACCAATATTCTTCAGACCCCGTAACGGTGAACTTGGGTTGTTATCATAAGGGGGTCATTATGTGGGAGTGATATGCCGTGAAGGTCTTCGTCGGTAAAGATGATCAGGTCATCCTTCCTGCACTTCTTATGGGGCGAATTACTTATGGCCATGACTGGTAGGAGGAGGCGGCCCCCCATACTGTCCAGAGCCGGACCAATTGAAATGACCATGATCTTCCCGATTGTTAACTCCCCGGGAGAGGGTTGGTCCTTTTTCTCCTGCTCCGCTTGCCGCTTGTCTCGTAGGTATTTCGCCAGGTGACCGGAGCGGATCAGTTCTTCAATATAGTCACAGAGTTGTTTGCAATTCTTGGTCGGCTATCCCTGCGACCTATGGTAGGCATAGTATGGGCCGCAGAGTCGCTTGCTCGTTCTCTGGATAGCCGGCGGGAGCTTAAAAAACCTCTCGCTCTTAGCCTCCTCTAGCAATTCGGTCTGGGAGACGTTCAGAGGAGTGTACTCATGGAACCTCGGGGAATATGGTTTTGGACGGTCAGCTTTCTTTTTCTCCTCTCTGTCCCATCTCTTTCGGTCTGCTTGGTCTCTCCGGGATAGGTTGGCATTCACCTCTGACTCAAGTTGGATTTCTCGCTCAGTCCATGCTTTTACTTCGGCCATGGTTGTAACAACCCTAATTTTTCTATACCAAAATTTTTCAAATATTTTTTTCAAAAATCCACAAAGAGGTATTTTAGCATGAGCACAAGATATAGGTAATTATTTTGTTTTTAATTACAAGCTACAAGAATATAATAACTCCATTTTTAGTGTACAAGAAATTACTTTAAATTTAATGTATACTAGGAGTATTTATTCTTGCTGCTATCAGTTTAAGTAATTAAATACCACAATAATTATAAGAAGGAGCTTGTAGCTCATTGGCAATACCTTGCACTGCTGAACCAAGCCACCAGAGTTCAAATCTCATGCCCCACATTATTTTTTATATTGTTTTGTTTTAATTTTTTGGAAAGTCAACGGTCAAAAGGCCATAACTCCCAAAATATGTACTGGACTTGAAAAAGTAAATATACCAAATTGTATCCCAGGAAAATCCCCGACCACTGGAACCTTGACTCGGCCCGACTTGGCGCCGCCGGCCGGCGAATCGGCCGACTCGGTCCGGCGCCTCCGGCCGGACTTAGCAGGACGGCCGAGTCACCAACTGAGAAAAGTTGGCTCTTGACTTGGTCAACCCTATTGCACACTTATTATACCTGGATCGGTTTTAAATTAGCCAATAAATCCCTTTTACTCCTAGGTTTAATGATTTTTAATGATTTTTATATATTTTTATATTTTTTTTTTAATTAAAACCCTAACCCTAGCCTAGCCCTATATAAACACCCCTATCCTCTACCCTTTCACTATATATTCCTAAATCCACTCTCTAAAATTCTCAAGAGAACTCGGTACGTTAGAAAAAGAGCGAAAAGCGAAGCGCTGCCGAAACCGACGACGAATTCCGGCGATCGTGCTAGAACCCTTCGCGACGTTTCGATGCACCGACAACCCACTACTTTCTTAGCCTCCCTAGCTTGTCCAAACTTGTAAGTCCCACTCTTTCTATCTTCCTTTTCTTTGAAAGAAAATACGACTTTATGAAACTCGACGGAAATCGGAACAAACCGATTTCCGATTCGGTTTTTCTACAAAATCCCACTTGTCACTTAATCCATAATACCTAAACATATTCATGATGACTATTAATCACATAAAAATCAAAGTGGACAAAGTTTCTCACATGAAATGATAACTTTCTTGTAATATCGTATTCTTTTCACAATAATACCATAAAGTTTATTTTTCTTCTTCTAATCAATTCCCTCATTCCTAAACATGTTCATCTTGATCACTAAACTTGTAAAAATCAATTTGAATGAGTTTTCACACATGAAATGATAACTTTTACAAATACCGTATTCTTACACTTAAATACCCTCATGTTTCATTTATCATATTTAACCTCTAAACTTCACTAAACCTTAAAATAAGTCACGAGGTAATGACCTACCTCAACACACACACAAATATAACCCTAGTTGATAACGTCAAAACATAGAATACGAAAATACAAGACTTTTCACTAAAATACCATTTTCTTTATAAACCATTCTTGGAAGCTTTAAATTGTACACAATTCTAAATAAAATCTTTTAAAAAGAAAGTACGATTTGTCATGGACATCGATCGTTTATCTAAATCTGAATTTGTGGTGTCTAGGCAAGTGTGTCAAGGCTAGTGGTTTTTAATTAGGCCCACTATTGTGGTTCCTTCCCACTTACCTGGCACTTACCTGACCGCAATTGGTGGTGAAGAGACGATTTGAGGCTTCTAATGACTTATCGTTTAGACCTTAGAAATAGGCTAGTTGGTTTAGGAAACCCTAGAAACTAAAATATGGAAATCTATACCCTTTTACGAATAAATACCTTATACTTATGAAACCGTTTTTCTAAATGAATAGTATTTATTAAACCTAAGCAAAGCGCCACTACAACCCACTTTTGGGGAACCCGTTAGGGATAGTACGGTTCATCGTGCACCCGCGGGCTAGTAGTGCGAGATTCAGACCTCCGCAAGGAGCATTCGGTCTCGAAAGGTTTAAAATACGACATTTAAGAAAAAATGAGATTTTGGAAAATAAAATATTTATATAAAATTATTCTTGTATTAATATATATATAATTATCATTTAAACAACTATTTTATCATAAGATAAAGTTTCCACCTTTTCCTAAAAAATTACAAGATTAAAAGTTACATTAAAATACCATTAATTTCAAATAAATCAATTAATACTTTTATTAGGATATATTCACTAGAATAACACAAATAAAATTTACACTCATTATAACTATAAGACGAATAATAAATACTTGAGATGTATCTTGAAAACTATACAATAGTACTTTTTACATAAAACCCCCTCAAGTTTTATAAAATTACAATAAGGACCCTAACAATTATAAAACTTCAAATTACTTTTCTTTTAGTCTGACTCGGGTTAGAGTCTGACTATTTCTGATTTGAATATGATTCAAGTCAATCTATATTCTTTTATATTCCAACTCAATATGAATACATGATTTCCTGAATCCAGTTAACAATCTATTCAACTTGACTGAATCAAACCATGGATATACATTCATTATCCTGTTATTCCATTTACCTGATTATGCAGTTACAACATGTTTACTGATATCATCGTTTTGGTCAGTCACCCAACCTACATAATACAATACAACAATAATGTTAAAGCACTACGGGGTTTTAAGGGGTAGATTGGTACGGAAGGTGTTAAAGGTGGCACGGGGTGGTCAGATTAAGACACCTAACCTGAATCCCATTGTTGTTGTACCGTGGCTTAACGGTTCCTTGTACTTTCCATTTGCCCTGGCCTCTAGCATATAGAGACCCCCCTCGTATACACTGGCATTCTTCTGTACCAAGCTACAAACAACAGCGTTAACTCAATATTCCATAATATTCTACAACATAGTACTTTAGAAAATACTCTTATCCTGTCTTTCTAATTCTTCCTTATCTTTGGGACTTACCGAGCGACCTGTTCGCTGACGACATTCTATTTCTTTCTTCTTTGAATGTCGTCAGGTGCGTTGGACCAAGCTGAGATCGAGCCCATCGGTGAAGACTTGGAGCCGTTACACGAAGACCCCGAGCTCTAGATAGTGTACCTTGTTCTTTTCCATATTTTCATTTCCTGTTATGCCACTGTTTAGACATCGCTTTTCATTTCAGTTGTATTTACTTTTCATGCATTGTACAAAAGAATGTTATTAATAAAGTTGCCGTTATATCTTTCGTCTCTTGTGATTTATTTTATATTGCTTAGCCACGCTTAGCGTATGTATTTCTGAGTACATACGTAGCGGACCTCGCCGCGTCCCCTTCGCCGTATATTAGGAAGTGGGTCGTGACAATGATCTTAGGTTGCGCTAATGCAAAAGTACGGAGCCACTCTTTGTGCCTAAGACCCGACCTCAGGGCGGTGATAACCGTTTTGTCGCGGTGCTCAGGAATCTCTAGGAGGGCATTGTAGAAGCGGGTGACGAACTCCTTGAAGGATTCCCTGTCTCCGCTCTTGATGGTGAATAGGTAGTCGACCGTATTTTTCTGTCGTCGGTTACCGACAAAATGACCGAGGAATTGGGTCGCCATCTCGTCAAAGGTCGAGATCGAGTGCGGCATGAGACCTCGGAACAAATCCCGGCCAGCGCGGATGAAGGTGGTGATTTGTGTGAAAAAGTGTTTGTAGAATAACCGCAATCAATAACGGTGTCGCTTGTAGCTAGCCGAGATGAGTACGGGTCGTCCACAGGGAAACGTGGAATATGTTATTTTTACTTTAGGCGTGTTGAGAAAGAAAGGAGGAAGAAATAAGAATAGTTGTAGGTTCTAGATCTACGTTAAATACGGATGCAAAATATAGATCTAGATTAATTATGGATGTAAGTTCAATAATAAAAGGGGGCTTGTAGGGTTCATTACGATTTAGTAGTTATGGATGGTTAATTAAAGATTACTCTTTTTATTCTTTAATGGATTTAAAACTAGAACGACAGAAATGCATGTAGATTAGGGTTTCTGGAGGGAAAAGGGTACCCACTCTTAACCCCTATCTCGACATGGAACTCCGTTCATATCTAGCCTTTACCAAAACAATCATTAATCTAATCTCTAATCGCGGTCGAAACTAACAATAAATTGGTAGCGCGCCCGATTAGGATGTTAATGATTCTTTTAGTAAAGTTTATAAACTTTATAGGACGTAAAAAGAGTTTAAGGATCTTCATCATCCATTAATCTACCCTAATCCTATGAACCTTAACAAGCGGAGAATTACTAGCGCATGTTGTGAAAAGAAGATGAAAAGATAGAGAGGGAAAACATAATGTAAAATGTAAAAGAATTAAATAAAACAACTACCTTTATTAATCAACTTGAACAATTTACACTTTATTCCTTAGAAAATGATTACAAAAACTTGGTTTGCTTCTCGAACTCTTCCGAAGGAGGTAGATGAACAGTTGATGATCAGCCTGGATGCGTGAGCCGTCTTGGACTTCGTGGTCTCTTCGGCTTGATGCCTTCTAACTTTAGCCCTTGGTCCTTTATATAGCCCTCAAAGAAGAAAAACTAGTTACCATATATGGTGACTTCCTAATATGGTGACTTTCCATATATGGATTCTGAGTACCTGTCAGTATTGATTTTATGATTTTGGCAGATTTTTGATCCTGACATCTTGAACATCTTGATCTCTTGACCTGAGCTAAATCTTGCACAATATCTCTATGAATAATGTTAGTACTATTTATTAAATTAGAGAGAGTATCTTAATCACTATATATGGTAATAAATGTTTAAGAAACTTGATTAAGAATATTTAATAAGATATGCACTTTATATGGTAATAAATCTTTAAGAAACATGATTAAGAATATTTGATATGCTAGCATCTTTTAATTACTAAAATATTATGCATATATTTTGAAATATTATTCTAACCATTTGTATGATATTATATCTTTTAAGAATTGTGATTAGAATATTTGATATGGTATGCATATTTTCAATTACCAAAATATTATATAAATATAAAATACCTATATTTTCCTTCATAATGTTAATTATAATATAAAAACATATGGTAAATAGTATTTTGCAGATAAATCCAAATATGTTCTATATTTATAATAAACACCTTTAAATATTTAAGAAAAGTAAGGAAAGTGTTATATCAAAAGTGCAATATTTTCGACTGAACAAATACCCCCAAACTTAATTTTGATCGTCCCGAGCAAACTAGTTATTCAAGAGAAAGAGAAAAAGAAAAAGAAAAACCTAAATAGCACACTTTCGTAGGCAAACACGATTGCACTGAGCACGTGCAACAAGCCGTTAAATTTCTAGGTGTCTCTAGTTGGAGGAGTGTTGTCTCCTGACGGTTTTCAGCGGATTACACCCACAAAATCCTATAATAAAAGAGAGATGGTGAAAGTTACATATAAAGATAAGAACTATAAAAGAAAGAACTTGAAAATAAGAGTTTTCAATTACACCAGTTTTTCGGTTGTCATGAGCCCTATCTTAATAGTCATGAAAAGATGTTAGAAATCACATCATCCCTCAATAAAACATTGTCTTTATTCTTCATTCCTATCTTTCTTCCAAACATCGATCATATAACCCTACGTGTGTGTAATAGACATCCCTACACTCGGAGAATTCAATTCAAGCTATCATACTCTTCTCCATCTGCCTCGGTACTTTTTAATTTGATGAATATTTAGATGGATTTGCTCACACACTTTCATGCGACGGTTAATACTTCTTGAGGTACTAACCGACCGATTACTCATGTGCTTGCTTATTAGGTGTATTCCTCGTCTTGCACCACCTAAGGCTTAGCAGTGACTCCCAGACCAGTTGGTCTAAGGCACTAGGTGATGAAGCACCCTCGCTATATTTTTTTATTGCTGCCTTGGCGATTAACAAAACCAGTGTTCATTTTTCTCACCATTTTATATTTTATTCAATTTTTTATTTTCTTCATTCTTTAGCTTTTAGACAAGAGTATTTCAAGGTATCCTCTAGTATCCCGAGTTTTAAGACGTGTGTAAGTGTGTATAGTAGGGTATCAACGTTCAAATGTTTGGCTTCCAGAATAGGAACTATTTTTCAGACTTATTTTTATCCTCAGATTAGTGACTTCTTTCATCTTACTAACCCTTGGGACAACGGCTCATAACTACTTATTACTAGTTCGTTTAAGAAAACTTCTAATTTTCTTGGTTTTCTTAAATTTTTCCAATCTTTTGGATGTAATTTTTCACTATCTAATCTTTTTATTATCTAATTAAATATTAAATATTTTTATCTTTTGAATTTTTTTTTTAACTTTTTTATTTTTATTTTTATATGTTTTAAAAGTTTTGTGTGCTTATGCAAGGTATGATGCAAAATGATGCAAAAATAAGCACAAACCTCTCCCAAACTTGTTTTCAACAGTGTCCTCACTGTTGTCTTCCGCTAGATCACAAAAAACCTGTAAGCTTGGAAGGAAATTTATTAACGGGACAAGAATAAGTGAAAGTGAAAATCCTCCCCCAAACTTATTTTTTGGCTCACCATTTTGAGTAAAAAAATTTATTTTCGAGAGCCAGATTATACCTCCCCCCAAACTTGAGTTAAACAATATTAATCTTTGAAAATCACAAGAGGGTGTCAAGATTAGTGGTCGATACCAAGCTTTGCAAAGATCAAAAGTCAACACCAACCATTCGAAAATTTTATCAATGTAATGCTCCAGTTGGTGAAAGAACAAGTTGAAAAGAGCCAAGAAGAAATGTGGAAAAGGTAAATGGTGGGATAGAATATGTTTATGTCTCGTTTTGGAGAGACGACACAGTGATTGTGATGGATTACTCGCATTCTCTTTATAGTCCAGAAGAAGGAGTGGAGGTTCAATTTCGTTGTATTGAGGTGGATTCATCTCAACACCCGTGTCTTTCAAAATTGCGAGTTCTTCAGCGAAAATATCCTCAAAACTCTCATCTATACCCGGGAGAATAATGTCATCACAAAGTGTGGTGTGATCTTCAGACTCCAAGAACGGTTTATAATCAGCGTTAGATGTTGACCCGGACAACTCGAAAAAAGGGTCCGTATGTGTATAATACATATCTGGGTCAAACAACAACGTATGAAAAGAGTCTAGATCAGTATCATGAAGCTGTTCAGATTCGCTGCTGTCGACATCCATTAATTCGACAGAACATACTCGAGCATGAGGTTCGGAGTCTTCACTTCCCAACTTGTAAATGTTAAGTTCAATTGACCTATTCCCGAAGGATAGGGTCATAGAACCGTTTCGACAATTGATTACAGCGTTGGAAGTCGCAAGAAAAGGTCGACCCAGAATCACCGGAATTTAGTTCCGTGGGTTTGCTACAGGTTTTGTATCTAGAACAATAAAGTCCACAGAGAAGATAAATTCCCCGACTTTTATTAACACATCCTCTAACATACCCCTTGGTTTGGTGATAGATCGATCAACCATCTGTAAAGTGCATTGCGATGGTTTTAATTCTCCGATACCCAATTGCTCATACAAAAAATAAGGAAGCAAGTTAACACTAGCGTCTAAATCGAGTAAAGCACGATTGATATTTTTACCCCGATTAGAAATAGAGATTGTAGGATAGACAGGATCCTTACATTTCTTGGGTAATTGCTGTGTAAAAGCTGTGCTTACATTACTTGACATGAAAACTTTTTTCGGCACTTGAGTTTTTCTCTTCCTAGTGCACAAGTTCTTAAGTATTTTCGCATAAGCTGGAACTTGTTGTATAGCATCTAGGAAAGGAATATTTACGTTAACTTGCTTAAACATTTCCACAACCTTCTCCATTTGTGCATTTGGTTTGTTGGACCTCAATCTATCTGGAAATGGAGCTTTATCAATAAGTGTTGGGTCCAACGTATGTGGAGAAGTTTGTGGGGGTGGAAAGGATGAAGTGGGTGGAGGGTTTGAGCCTTGGGGAAAATGGAGAATAGGCTCGGAAGAAGAAGGTAAACTAGACGAAATAGGGTAAGAACTAGAAGTGGAAGTGGAAGTGGAAGTGGAAGCCGGGGGTTCAATTTGTTCCTCAATATCAGTTTCAATCTGTTCACCCACATGGTTATCCAGCACTCTTCCAGATCTCAACGTGGTAAGTGCATTCACATTATACCGTGAGCACTCAGGATCAGGTAAGGGTTGAGCTGGATGATTCCCTTTCTCTCTAGCACTCATTGCTGCAGTCAGTTGTGCAATTTGCGCTTTTATCAATTTGATACTCTCACCGTGGGAGACAGTGTATTGCACTAACGTATGGATAGAAGATGTTAAAATGTTATTCGTTCGCATGGACTGTGCAATGAACATATCGAGTGCAGAGGGTTTATCGGTACCAGGCAGAAGAAGGATCAAAGTTGTTGGCCGGGTTTTGTAAAGATTATGGTTGAAAGGTGTACTGACTCAGTTGTGGTGGTTGATGTTGCTGTGGAGGGACCCTTTGGAAGTCATTTGGGTTTGGAACCGTATTTTGAGTTTGGTGTTGGTTCCAAGCAATATTAGGGTGATTCCTCCAACCTTGATTATAAGTGGAAGAAGAAGGATCGTTTCCAGGTCTTTGATGCTGAAAAGCAGCATTAGTGTGCTCTTGACCTTGAAACGGTATATTCAAAGGACATTCTTCCGTCAAATGTGATGGGTTGGAACAGCAACCACATACGGTTTTGGGAAGTGTGTATTGGGTTAGGAAGGCTGAAGAAATTATGTTTTCTATAGCGTCGAGTTTCCTTTGTATTGCGGCCATTTCGGCTTTCATTATGACGGAAACATCGAGCTGATTGATACCTTCCCTAGACAATGGTTGACTAACGCTTTCCCATTGTAAAGTGTTTTGAGCAAGTTCTTCTAGGTATTTCCAAGCTTCACCATCATCTTTAGACAGGAATTGACATTGACACATGGTTTCAATCATCTGTTTCGTCGTGAGATCAATACCCTTATAGATAATTCGGCACAGATCCCATCTAGGGATTCCGTGATGAGGACATTGTAAAAGAAGATTCTTGAACCATTCAAAGTATTTCCAAAATGGTTCATTGGGAAGTTGGGTAAATTGAAAGATTTCGCTCCGAACACGGGCGGACTTATGATTGGGATAAAATTTCTTCAGGAACGCTATAACGAATTCGTCCCATGTTGAAATAGAATGTGCGGGTATGTTATAAAGCCACTTCTCGGCTAAATCGCACAAAGTGAACGGGAGAATACGTAAACGCATAGCATCCACAGAAAGCTATGAAGTACCCATCAAAGCACATACGTTTTCGAATTTGGTGATAAAAACGTATGCGTCTTCAGACTCGAGCCCGTGAAATTTGAGTAGAAGTTTGATGAAATGAGGTTTAATTTCGAAATTATCTCCATTGGCTGGTGGAATGGAAAGACAAGTATGAAGGGGACCACGTGTAGGGTAGCATCTCTCCTGGAGAGAAATGCGTAGAGGATTCTGCGCACCTGCGGGCGGTGGCAGAGTGGTGTTAAAGTTTGATGGATATCCGTCCATCGTGGTCATGGTGGGTGGTGGGGGAAAAGAAGATGAAGAAGCACCGACTTCGGAGTCGATAGCAGGAACGCGGACAAGACGGGCACTAGAATCCCGTGTCCAGCCGAGCATGCACTAAGCGGGTTTAGCGCAAGTGGCAGCGTGTGTGATTTAAAAATTTGGTTTGTTTTGAAAAGTGTGTCGGACTTAGACAAATCACACAGAAATGCACAAACAACCCTAGAACTAAGGTTACCTAGGTCAAGTCTCTAGACCGCTCCTAGACTTCCAAAGGACAAGCCGCAGGATCAATCCTCTACCACCTCTTTACTACTCTTGTGGCCAGGTAAGTGCCAGATAAGTGGGAGGTTCTCCACTACGTAAGTAGTGGGCCTAATTAAGTAACCACTTGCCTTAGACACACTTACCTAAACACCACAAAAGTAATGCGGATAAGAGATAGATTACCTACGACCTTCCTTTGTCCTTATTGAGCGCGACAATCCTTAAAGTCTTGTCTAGATATTTTTTTTAATTAATGTAGGGTTGATGCGGATGCTCGTTTTGTGATTTGTGGGGCCTAGGAAGGGTGATGAAATCCCCACCTAATCTGAATTGTGGTCTTTCCCCTTAAAGTCCGTATTAAAATATGCAACAACAAACCAATAACAAAACTTTTGCAAAAAGATTTTTGAGCGTCGATATTTTGCAAAGAATCCTGCAGAAAAAATATTTTATTGGATTTCAGAGAGAGAAAGATGTAAAGAAGATACCAGAGAAATTGGAAACCCTAAATCCCTTAATGAGCCGCGGTTCCGCCGCCAATAGGCTCTTTATGCCGCGGTTCCACCGCCGACTAGGAAGATCTGATGAAAAATTTTGCTACGTGGCCTCCCTTCCTCTTCTGGCTCTTTATGAATGTCTCTGAATCTCTGTTTTTCCAAATCTGTGACTCCAGATTCTCTCGCAAAATTCACACAATAATCGTTAAATATACAATTTGCAGTTTTGTTTATTTTTATGATATAGATCGAATAAGAATTCAACACGAATAGTAAGAAAAAAATATTACGCACGTATCTCCGATAACGGCGCCATTTGATTTGTGTGAAAAAGTGTTTGTAGAATAACCGCAATCAATAACGGTGTCGCTTGTAGCTAGCCGAGATGAGTACGGGTCGTCCGCAGGGAAACGTGGAATATTTTATTTTTACTAGCGTGTTGAGAAAGAAAGGAGGAAGAAATAAGAATGGTTGTAAGTTCTAGATCTACGTTAAATACGGATGCAAAATATAGATCTAGATTAATTATGGATGTAAGTTCAATATTAAAAGGGGGCTTGTAGGGTTCATTAGGATTTAGTAGTTATGGATGGTTAATTAAATATTACTCTTTTTATCTTTTAATAGATTTAAAACTAGAATGACAGAAATGCATGTAGATTAGGGTTTCTGGAGGGAAAAGGGTTCCCGCTCTTAACCCCCATCTCGACATGGAACTCCGTTCATATCTAGCCTTTACCAAAACAATCATTAATCTAATCTCTAATCGCGGTCGAGACTAACAATAAATTGGTAGCGCGCCCGATTAGGATGTTAATGATTCTTTTAGTAAAGTTTATAAACTTTATAGGACGTAAAAAGAGTTTAAGGATCTTCATCATCCATTAGTCTACCCTAATCCTATGAACCCTAACAAGCGGAGAATTACTCGCGCATGTTGTGAAAAGAAGATGAAAAGACAGAGAGGGAAAACATAATGTAAAATGCAAAAGAATTAAATAAAACAACTACCTTTATTAATCAACTTGAACAATCTACACTTTATTCCTTAGAAAATGATTACAAAAACTTGGTTTGCTTCTCGAACTCTTCCGAAGGAGGTAGATGAACAGTTGATGATCAGCCTGGATGCGTGAGCCGTCTTGGACTTCGTGATCTCTTCGGCTTGATGCCTTTTAACTTTAGCCATTGGTCCTTTATATAGCCCTCAAAGAAGAAAAACTAGTTACCATATATGGTGACTTCCTAATATGGTGACTTTCCATATATGGATTCTGAGTCCCTGTCAGTATTGATTTTATGATTTTGGCAGATTTTTGATCCTGACATCTTGAACATCTTGATCTCTTGACCTGAGCTAAATCTTGCATAATATCTCTATGAATAATGTTAGTACTATTTATTAAATTAGAGAGAGTATCTTAATCACTATATATGGTAATAAATGTTTAAGAAACTTGATTAAAAATATTTAATATGCTATGCACTTTATATGGTAATAAATCTTTAAGAAACATGATTAAGAATATTTGATATGCTATGCATCTTTTAATTACTAAAATATTATGCATATATTTTGAAATATTATTCTAACCATTTGTATGATATTATATCTTTTAAGAATTGTGATTAGAATATTTGATATGATATGCATATTTTCAATTACCAAAATATTATATAAATATAAAATGCCTATATTTTCCTTCATAATATTAATTATAATATAAAACATATGGTAAATAGTATTTTGCTGATAAATCCAAATATGTTCTATATTTATAATAAACACCTTTAAATATTTAAGAAAAGTAAGGAAAATATTATATCAAAAGTGCAATATTTTCGACTGAACAGGTGGTGGGGAAAGCTCGGCATTGAGCCTCATCCGAGTTGTCCAGGAAGTTCATGCCCGCTGTAAACGCGTCCAAGTGGTCCTTCAAGTCACATTTTCGGTCGAAGAGGGCCACTTTGGGCGGTTTGTTCCTAGACGAGACATGCTCAGTGAGTAGTTGTTCTGTAAAGGGCCTCGTGAGCGAATCGGCGGAGTACTTCGCCCCTTCGCCGATTGTGCAGTCATCCTATCGTATGTCTTCGATTTTCTTTTCGAGGGCATCGATTCGTTGTTGGTACCTCGAGGATTCTTCATAGTCGGAGTGCCTGCTATCTCTGCTGCGGGCTTGCCCGATAGAACGGTTTCGATTTCGCTCTATCACATCCCTTAAATCTTCGGGATAGGCCCTTTGTCGATAGTCCCGACGTTTGCCATATGCGTGACTGTTCACACCATTCTATTGCATTATTATATTCCCCATTCTTATTCTTTTTTTAAATAAACAGGTACTTTTGACGCATGTCTGCTATATGTTACAGGTTACAGGTTCTTGGACAGAAAACGGTGCAAACGATGTAAAGACGATGAAAATGTGGACTTTAACCAACAAACAGAGAATCTTGATCAAGCCTACATAAGGAAAAATTCACAAAGCAAGATTCAAGACAAAGCGAACGGTTAAAAATCCATTGCAAATTGTTCACTGAAGATCTGGAACCAACCTGGAAGCCCAAATGGAAAAAGACATATGGAAACAGGAAGACAAAGTCACCAGAAGCCAACACAAGAAAGACCAGAAGTCAACTCCCTTGTTTGACCGCGGAACCGCGGCCAAACCAGGCCTAGGACCGCGGTTCCACGGCGGAGTTGAGTCTGAAGAGAATAAAAATTCTACCAAAATTCTTGCGGCGCTGACTAAGTCAACCTAGGGCTATTTTTGTAAATTTAGACATGCGGTTCAAGATGTAACCTAGGGTTTCCTATTCATTATAAATAGGAACTCTAATCATTGTAATTCTTTATGCCTCCCTTTAATGAATAAAATTTAGAAATCTTTTGGAAAGCATCGGTGTTTCTTCTCCATTCAGAAATTCAGATCTGACAACCCTGCATGGATGATTGGAGGGATGCATCTGTAAGTAATTTAATTTCTTGCCTTAGTGTAGATTTAAATTCCTTGCCCTAGGTAGATTTAATTTCATGCCCTAGAAACTTGTTTAGAGTTAGCTTTGGGGAAGGATTTTGAGAGATGAGATCTCTCATCCCTTTCTTATCCACCAAATATTTACAATAGGACTCCATGCATACATGCACATACCGCTCCCTACGGCACTCTATCCCTCGAGATAGCTGTGATATCGTAGTATAAAGGCCCGGGTGTGATGTTTTCCATGGAGGTTAGGGTAAGGATCTCTAAAGGAAGGACAAGAACCTAGAGGAAGGAACACCTTCCCGAACGGATTTAATCCCCTTTATTGATAATTACCATAACTCCTCACAGATCTTCATTCGGGTATTGAAAGCGGTGAGATTTAATTACATTTCCAAACCATCCCTAAACCTAGCCCTAGCAAGAGTAGATCTAGATAACTGCCCTAGGTTAATTAGATTTTTAGATTTAATAATTAATCCGAACACCCTTCGGAATTAACTCGTTAGAGCGAATCGGAAATTCACAACATCCCTGTGGACCGACCCGTACTCACCGGCTAGCTACCAAGCGACGCCGTTCTTGATTGCGGTTACAAATATTTTTGATCTATCTTTTAGAAAGCGCAAGCACGCTAAATCATTCAATCAAATGGCGCCGTTGCCGGGGATGGCGTAGAACTTTCCTTTTCGCAATTTCGGGTTAATCATAAAATTAAAAAAAATCATAAAAATCTGAAAAAATCAAAAAAATATAAAAAATATATATTTTGTTATTTTTGGAAGGGATACTTTGTTGTTTGACTTTTGCAGGATATACAAATTCGGATCTGAAGATTTCCAGAAATCGAAACGGAAAAAGAGATATCGGAACAGAAGGGATTTTAAAAAACAGAGAAGCACAAAAATTTTGGAGCCCCAAACCCCCAACCCGCCGCGATTCCGCGGCCAAAACCCACCTTAGGCCGCGGAACCGCGGCCTTCTAGTAGAATCAGAGCATATAAAAAATTTTGGGGACTCGAGCCAACAATCTCGCCGCGAAAACGCAGCACAAACGCTTTTTTACCGCGGAAAGGCGGCGGTACAGTGGCATCTTCTTCTGAAAAATTTTCTGTAAGATCTTCTGTTTCTCCTCTGTAATTTTTGAAATATATTTTCTGAAAAATTCCTGCAGGATTTTGTGCACTTTAAAAATATTTTCCCTTCTATATAACAGTCTTGTGCAGGATTTTTAGGCTCCGCTTGAACTAAATTGATTGTAAGTAATTTTTTGCTGTTGCATATCTTTTCTATAAAATATTTTGCTGTTGCATATCTTTTCTCTAAAATCTTTTTGCAACAAAATTTTTCCAAATAAAGAAAATCAATGAACAATGAAAATAAAAATGACAAATATTTTATAGAACTTGAAAAAAATTTTAGCCCCAAATAAATCCTTGCAGCACCCAACCTTCCTTCTTGTCACCTTTCTTCTTCTAACATGGGTACCCCACACAATAAATCATTAGCCGAACTTTGGTATCCCGAACCTAATTTTGCGTCGTACGTTAATTTGTTCGGTCAATTTAAAAACGATCCTTCCTTACCAAAACTATTTTTGAAAGATCAAATAGAGGCGTCTAGGAGAAATAGTTTGACTTTTCAACCCACTTTGTGTCAACCGAGTCAACCTTTGCCACCTACATATGTTGATACCACTTCTTCAAGTTCTTCTGTCACTCCTAGGCCGATGTCCATTGCTGAGCATATTGCTCAATCTCGCAGCCGATCTTTCACCCCTCTCCACTCATCTAGTTCTAGGGATCCACACGACTATTCACCTTTTTATCCACATATTGACCCTACCCCTGTCCAACCACCCACTTCCTACCAGTCCTACCCGACTTTCCCACCGTCACTAGACCCTGTTTCCACACAGCCTTTTGGGAGTTTCACATATCCAAACAATTTTGAATCTTTTACCGAAACCCCCTCACTACCTAAGTCTAGTTTGGAAGAGTCGTTGGAGGCTTATATTGCTGCAACAAACAAAATGGTGAGGAATGTGGAAGCGTCCATGGCCGCCCTTATGCAACTGAGTGAACCGGTAGCTAGTTTCCAACCAGCTCCAAATTTTCCAATGTATGAGGAGGCGGTTGGACAGAGAGAGAATGTGAGAGGATTTCCAAATCAAACCTACCCATGCCCAATTGAATCCAACAACTCCAATTTTCAAACATGTGTCCAAAATGATGAGTTGTGCAACTTTGTAGTGCTTGATTTGCCAAATTGTGAGGAACCCCTTTCGAGTGAAACCGCACCTAATCCTTTCGATCTTTACACCTCCACTCTAGAACCTAAATCGATAGATATCCATGCTTTTGATGAGGTGTCTAAAGAAATTGATTTTCACTTGATTGAGGATATAGACGTCGGGAATATTTCGGATGATGAACCTGTCGATTCGCTTGAAATTTTATGTTCAAATCATCATCCTGAGTTATTAAATGTTTCTCCCGAATCTCATATACGTCTAGATTTTGATGATAATGGCATGGATGAGTTGAATATTGAGGATAGTATCGAGAAGAGTCTTGAGGATAATATTGAGGTTGAATCATTTTTGTTTGATGTATCTGATTTTCCAATTCATCCTCTTGAACGTTTAACTAAATCACCCTCCCTCCTTCCCATCGTTCCGACCACGCTCGAAGACTGTGAGCTTGAAAAATTTTCCTTTGAATTTGACACAGTTCTCACAAATAATAACACTTACGAGTGTTTCACTTTTTCGGACGATGTTGATGACTCACCGCCCGAGTTTGAGTCCTTTACATTTTCAGATGAGCCATCAGAATCGGTTGATTATAGTAGTTTCGAACCATTAATGGAATCTTTCAAGTTCGAAACAGTTTACTACGGTGAGAAAGATACTATCCCTAATTCACTCCCTTTCGTCTCTCCTATTGTCCCGACCGTACAAATGACCGTTACGCTTTCATCTCCTATACCAAGTTCGGCGTATCCATGTTTTCTTGCGAATCTTGAGGGATTTGATCTCATTTCTCGACGAGTAGATAGGTTGGCGCAATCGCTTATAACATATCGGTCATCACATATTGCGCTAATTTATTCACTCAATTTGCACCCTCAAGATCGTACTCCACTTCCTTCTTCTTTTCGCCATTCTTCTCCCCCACCGAGACCATATTCTACCATTCTTCTTTCCACACGGTCTCGCATGCTTCTCATTTTCTTGCACCAACTATACCATTTCCACGATAAGATTTTTGAATGGTTGGTGCTAACTCTTGGCTTGTGCAAGGCCAAGCTTAAGTTTAGGGGAATCTTTGTATATATGTATATATTTTTTGTTTTCTTTTCTATAAAAAAATATAAAAAAATTTCAAAACATTAAAAATATAAAAATTATAAATAAATAAACAGGGGAGTGCCGGTATTTTGACCCTCTTGGTTTAGCATGACAGTGAGGACACTGTCAAGTTCAAGTTTGGGGGTATGCTCGGTACGTCTTCTTCCTTCGCATTCATATGTACATATTTTTGCATTTGCATACTTATTTGAAAACCCATAAAAATTTGAAAAATTATAAAAATTATTATATTCAATTTTGGCTAATTGACTTGAGTTTGACAAATAGGTTAACTGGTTAGGAACAACTAGATCTTAGACATAGTAAGTTAAAAACCCTAAAAAAAAACATTCCTTAAAGTTTAACGGTAGAAAGTATATGCCTTGTAGTTTATTTAGAAATAGGCAAATTTTGGGTTCACTTCTTGGGCTAAGTCAAAATGAGGGAAGAGTATTGATGTTCTTATTAGAGTATAAGTTTGAAAAATAGTTCCTAGCTTAAGTCTAGATTCTGAAAATGTATACCCTACAATTTGCACAATCACGCACCTTGAAACTTGGAATAGTAGAAGAGACCTTTAAATGCTCTTGTCTAAAGTCCTTAGTACAATGAAAATAAAGAAAAAAAAGTGTGAATAAAGAATAAAAAAAATGAACACTGGTTTTTGTGATTACTTAAGGCTGTAAAAAATAGAAAAATATTTAGCGAGGGTGCTTCATCACCTAGTGCCTTAAACCAACTGGTTTGGGAGTCACTGCTAAAAGCCTTGGGTGTTGCAAGACTAGGAATTAAGCTTTAATGTGCAAACACATCTTGTAATCGGTTGTTGGTACCTCAAGAAGTATTAACGGTCGCATGAAGGATGTGTAAGCAAAATTCATTTAAATTCACCAACTAATTAGTACTTTGGACAACGGACAAGGGTATGATTGCTTGATTTGAATTTCCAAGTGTAGGGGTGATCTATACACACACGTAGGGGTATGTGATTGGAGTTTAGATGAGAGAAAGGAGTGAAGAATAGAACTTGTATCTTTAGTAGAGTTGATAAAAATTCCTAAGTGGAGATGGAACTTTAGAAGGAAAACTTAAGAAATGCCGAAAGCTAGGTAACTCTATAGAACATATATAATCTTAAGTTAAATGATGAGGAAGTGTGAAGAATATGGGTGGATAATTTACAAGTCGACGATAATAGAATTTCTTAGTTAGAAAACCTAATTGGAGAACAAAAGTCGAAAGGCCGAATTGATAGGATTTTGTGGGTGTAATCCGCTGAAAACCCTCAGAAGACAACACTCCTCCTACTAGGGACACCTAGAGGTTTAACGGTTTGTTGCACGAGCTCAGTGCAATCGCGTTTCCCTGCGAAAGTGCGGTTAGGATTTTAGTGAATAAAAATAAGTTTGCTCGAGGACGAGCAAAAGATAAGTTTGGGGGTATTTGTTCACACCATACTATTGCATTATTATATTCCCCATTCTTATTCTTTTTATAAATAAACAGGTACTTTTGACGCATGTCTGCTACATGTTACAGGTTACAGGTTCTTGGACAGAAAACGGTGCAAACGATGTAAAGACGATGAAAATGTGGACTTTAACCAACAAACAGAGAATCTTGATCAAGCCTACATAAGGAACAATTCACAAAGCAAGATTCAAGATATCGACTCAAAGTGAACGGTTAAAAATCCATTGCAAATTGTTCACTGAAGATCTGGAACCAACCTGGAAGCCCAAATGGAAAAAGACATATGGAAACAGAAAGACAAAGTCACCAGAAGCCAACACAAGAAAGACCAGAAGTCAACTCCCTTGTTTGACCGCGGAACCGCGGCCAAACCAGGCCTAGGGCCGCGGTTCCACGGCGGAGTTGAGTCTGAAGAGAATAAAAATTCTACCAAAATTCTTGCGGCGCTGACTAAGTCAACCTAGGGCTATTTTTCTAAATTTAGACATGCGGTTCAAGATATAACCTAGGGTTTCTTATTCATTATAAATAGGAACTCTAATCATTGTAATTCTTTATGCCTCCCTTTAATGAATAAAATTTAGAAATCTTTTGGAGAGCATCGGTGTTTCTTCTCCATTCAGAAATTCAGATCTGACAACCCTGCATGGATGATTGGAGGGATACATCTGTAAGTAATTTAATTTCTTGCCTTAGTGTAGATTTAAATTCCTTGCCCTAGGTAGATTTAATTTCATGCCCTAGGAACTTGTTTAGAGTTAGCTTTGGGGAAGGATTTTGAGAGATGAGATCTCTCATCCCTTTCTTACCCACCAAATATTTACAATAGGACTCCATGCATACATGCACATACCGCTCCCTATGGCACTCTATCCCTCGAGATAGCTGTGATATCGTAGTATAAAGGCCCGGGTGTGATGTTTTCCATGGAGGTTAGGGTAAGGATCTCTAAAGGAAGGACAAGAACCTAGAGGAAGGAACACCTTCCCGAACGGATCTAATCCCCTTTATTGATAATTACCATAACTCCTCACAGATCTTCATTCGGGTATTGAAAGCGGTGAGATTTAATTACATTTCCAAACCATCCCTAAACCTAGCCCTAGCAAGAGTAGATCTAGATAATTGCCCTAGGTTAATTAGATTTTTAGATTTAATAATTAATCCGAACACCCTTCGGAATTAACTCGTTAGAGCGAATCGGAAATTCACAATATCCCTGTGGACCGACCCGTACTCACCGGCTAGCTACCAAGCGACGCCGTTCTTGATTACGGTTACAAATATTTTTGATCTATCTTTTAGAAAGCGCAAGCACGCTAAATCATTCAATCAGTGGCCTCGGCGAAAGTGGTAGTGTTGGTCATGCCTGGAACTAGGCGATCTGACCGACACCTCTTCAAAGGGTGAGAAAACGCGGCGGGCATCAAAGTGAGTGTCGAGCTGTCCGGTGCCCAATGGGTCATGGAATCATTCCCCGCACCGGTGTTCGGTAACATCAAGATGAGCGTGAGTGAAGTCAAGGGCCTGAGCGTGCGCTTCCGTCTTCCTGCGTACGTCGTCATCCCTAAGAGGGGAAACTGCGGTTTGGCGGGTACGGACGGCCGCTTGAATGCGGGCGAGCGCATCCACCATCGCCGTAAGCCTATTGATCCGAGCGGACAAGGCGTTGATGATGTTAGGAGGGAGAGTTGGGCCGCTCCCGCCTCCGTTATAAAGGACAAGATGGCTCATGCTGGGGTTGTCGCGATTATCGCTTGCCATTGAATCGAAGGCGGAAGATCAACCTTTTGGGTGGAGGAGCTTTTCGCTTCACACAGACGGCGCCAACTGATGGAGGTCTTTTTCTCCCTCAGTAATTCTCCTCCATCGATCTTGCTGCAAACGGTTCTGAATGGTTGAGATTTGGTGTGAGGGTTGAAAATATGGATCTCAATGGGTTATCGTTAACACCGAGCTACTTACAAAGGAAGTTCCGGGGTGAGTGACCACCGTGGGACCCTTCGATGATCAAGTACTTACTGAGAAATAACGGCAAGGTAGCGGCGTATTGGAATAAGTTCCACCTACCCGAGTCGTCTGGAAGAGAGGTTTATATAGGGTCGCATGGAGTGAGCTGATGCGAGACCGTCCGTTAGGCACCTGCATCACGTTTCCGTAGATGGTGGGATATGCCCATTAATGGCGAGATACGCCTATTAATGGAAAGGCACGCTAGCGTAGGATGCGGGACGTGGACCGGCGAAGATCTCGTCGTGGCGAGATATACGGAGCCGTTACGGGGGTGTTCGGGCTTCGTGCTCCCGACCAAACAGGGACGCTGAGAAATCTCTACTCTGTGATAGCTCGGGGACGAGCAAGTGAGCTGAGGAATCTCTGCTCTGTGATAGCTCAAAGACGAGCGAGGGGGATGAGGAAGCTCAGTCGTAGGATAGTTTGGAGGCGAGCTGTTGGCTGGCCACTAGGCGCGTAGGGAAGGTACTCGGGGAGGTCTCCGAAAGGTCAGGTGCAACCTCGGGAATGAGGTACTGAGGAAATTCCCCCATGTATCATACCGATTCCACCTCCATAGCCCCCTCAGATCTAGTGGGCTTTCATGAACGACACATTATCTGCTATGTGTCGTAATCTGGGGAATTCCCGTTTTTGAGCCTTATCAACTCCCAACTCTGGCCATCACCATCAGCTCTCGCCAACACCTTCTTCTTCTCCGATCTCATCTCCTCTGCCAACCCAAGAACTCTCAACCCCATCACCTCTCGAGCAAACCAAAACCCATCATCGCCTTGTCTCCATCGCCATCACCTTGTCACCATCGTCGTCAGCAACCCATCTCGCCGCAGCCTTCTCGACTCCACCGCCGGCACTTCCTAGCACCACCCTCCTCGTCGTCGACCAAACCCATCATCATCGTCCCTGATTTTCCTCCTCTCTATTGCGCAACAACCTGAGACCTAACTTCATCTTCCTTCGCCTGCAACCCGCTCGATCACAGCCGCCATCACCTTCATCTCCTCCAAACACCCTCAACCCAGACCATTACACCCGTGCCTCCTCTGAGCTCCAGCCCTCGACCTCGACTCCAACACCGCAACCATCTTCCTCCATCACCTTCAGCTTCAACCCATCACCATCCTCGTCGCCAACACCCAACCAAGACATGAACCGATCTCATCGCAACTAAACCCGCCTCGTCTTCGAACCCATCTCATATCTTTTTCTTCCTCGTTTCATCATCGCCGACAACGCCTAGCCGAGATCACATATGCCTCCTAACCTCACCTGCAACTCCCGCCATCGCCTCATCGTCGATCGTTGTCTTCGTCATCATAGCTGAGACTTCAGCCGAGAATCTCAAACCAAGATCTTGCTTCAGCTCCGACTATCGCCGTCGTTGATCCCAAGCCGAGCCCTTTTGACGCCGAACCTTCTGGCCGAAGCACCTTACACGAGCCTTCAAGTTGAGATTTTTGCAGTGGTCATGCTTCGTGTTCCGTTCCCATTGTCTTGATCGTCGACGAGGCAAGTATCCAATACTTTCTTTACATGCTATATGGCACGATTTAAGTTTGTCGTAATATTTACTATTATTACGGATAGATTGGTTATACATATATATTATCAACTTATATAGATCATTGTACAGTTTCGAATATAAAATATTATTGTGTTGATAATATTAATCTATAATCAGAGTTATTAAATAAGTTTGCATGTATACTGATTAGAGCAATAATCACGGTAGTTATGTGTAATTACACAGTGTGAGGCGGTTATGATAATATATTAGTCGATACTTGTTTGTGCACAAGTAAATATAATATTTATTAGAGCATAAGCAAATGAGGAAAGAATGATATAACAAAATAATCAGCCATTAGTATATATGCAATTAGTTGTTTTTAGGGCATGATATTTGATCATTTTTAGTAGCAGTAGAGTTGAAGGTTACTAGGTTTTATAATTGTATGTATAGCTTATTCAATATTATTTAAAAAGTTATAATTAGTTAGTTGTAGTTTATTTACAATGATAGTATTTTGTATTTAATCTAAAACACGTTTCTATACTTTAGCAAGCACAAATTTATTGTAGTTATATTGGTATGGACAAGTGTAGTAGTAGTTGTGTTAATTGCTTATATATTGATAATAGTAGCATTTTTTTATAGATATAGTTTAGTATGGTAATAATTATGAACAGAGAACGGTGCGTATACATTTATTATGAACATTTATCTCACTAACCTATAATTATTTAATACTATTAAACTAATAAAAAAAGATTGCATGCTGCTTCCATCCATATAATAAATTAAATGTTATTCATTGATTATGATGTTACAGAGACTACTAGTACACTGACGGTTTACCATACCTATGACATTCTTAATCATGCAAATATATTGACTGTTTCATGTATCCATATTACTGTTACCATTATCATGATCATTATTGTTATCATTATCGGGCCTGTACATACTTACCATGTAATATTTACCCATGCCGACAACTACTGATATTGACTTGATTGACCGAATTATCCTGATTGACCTGACTTGTTGTCTTGCTGGACAATACCTGTACATGATTGTCGCTGTGTTGGTATTAAATAGATATTATATTGTTACTTGACATGAACATAAAAACCTGGGGAGAAATTAAAAATGAAATCTGACTTGTAACTCAACAGTTCATTATTTGCTAGCTGATCAGTCGATACGAATTTCGGGCTCCAAAATGGCGATGCTGACATCATTCATCTATACATGATATTGTTTTATTGCCTAGTTGCACGTCTCAGATTCAGCCCCGAGAATCATGACCGTAGTCCCGGACACGCATGGGAAACTATTGAGTTATATCGAGAATTCCATTGATTGGATTCAAATACGTTTAAGATAGATAACATAGCGACACGAATCCTTAGGATGCATATGATATAGTTGATACTGATATCTTGTTTGTTACATCACATGTACTATTAACGCTTGTTGTTTATACTCATGACATCCCGTTCTTGCACATGATATATTATATCACCTATTGCTCATATTATTATTATGATATTTATGACGCTCTGACGTCTGGGTTTTGCATGACCCAGATACTTGACCTTAGCACAGGAGAGTCGTAAGTACTTCGAGAAGCTTTCCGATTAATAAGGAGTATTCCATTGATCTAGTTCTTATTTATGGTTTAGATATTCTTTCATTTTCTTGGATCTTTATTGCTTCTGCTATTGTTCTTGTTATTATTTATCGTGGCTGTTGAATATGTTTAGAGATAGATAGTTATATTATTGTTCTTGATTACTGATTGGCAGCCGTAATGTGACTATGAGAGGATGTTTTTCTTACCGTAGGTAGTATAGTTGGTTTTGTTACGTCTCCGATTTTGTGTATTTTGGAAAGAGGGGCGTAACACCCATCTTGATCTTCATCGTCTAATATGTCGATACACCAAATTTCATGTGATTTTAACACTTTTTCACCATTAATTTAACAGGTGCAAAATTACGGTTTACCGAGAATAGAACTTTTTACATTGCTAAATCAATAGTGTAAAAGTCTTAATATCACATCAAATTTTGTGTATCGATATATCAGAGGATGAAGATCAAGATGGACGGTGCCGATCGTCGAATAAAATGGTGGAGGATGTAGATTTCGATACTGCCTAACGAAAAAAGTCTCCTAGGGTCTCTTTCCTCCATTACTCTTCACTATATATATATATATATATATATATATATATATATATATATATATATATATATATATACACCTGAAATATCTTTAACTAGTTATTTGAAATTTGTATACAGTTTGCTAGTATATATAACAAGTTTTCTGGGACATATAACCAGTTTTATGTGATATCTGGCCAATATCCTGAGATATGTAACCGGTTGCTTGAGATATTTAATCAGTTTCATAAGATATCTAAGAAGTTACCTGAGATATGTAACCCGTTTCATGACATATAGCTAACCAAATGCATGATATATCTAATCAGTTTCCTAAGATATTTAACCAGTCACCAGAAATATCTAACCAGTTTCATACTACATCTAACCAATTTCCTGATATATGTAACAAATTGCATGAGATAGCTAATTAGTTTCTGAGATATCTAACCACTTACATGCAATATATAAGCAACATATACGCATTCATCTATATAATCTCCTTTTAATCCGAAAAAATAAAATTAGTAACTCTAATCCTATCCCTCTTATTCTTCTTCTTTCTTTCCTCCTTCTCAAAGCCGATTGACAACCCTAATTCTCGCCCCTATCTTTCTTTTCCTTCTTTGTCTTAAAGCCCCAGCCAAAGGAATGGGTACTAGTCGTAGTGGGTTTGATACTATCCATGGAGGTTTTGGTTTTGGACAAAGGAATGAAGTGGGTGGCACGATTCTAGATTATGCCTTATCTTATGACTTGATCTTAGCAAACACCTGGTTTAGGAAAAGAGAGTCCCACCTTATCACTTTTAGGAGCGGATCAGGTGCTAGTCAAATAGACTTTTTTCTGACAAGAAGAATAGATAGAGGTTGTTGTATCGACTGTAAGGTAGTGTCAGGTGAGAGTGCAACCACTCAACATAGACTTTTAGTTCTAAATTTTCGATTTAGAAGAGGACCTAGGAAAATTAGACGTAAGGTAGAGCCTAGAATTAAATGGTGGCGATTAAAAGAAGATAACCAAAAGGCTTTTATAGATCGTGTGGTCCAAGAAGCGGATTGGCAGTCAGAAGATGATTCAGACAGAACATGGAACAAAATGGTTAGTTGTATCAAGAGGGTAGCTAGAGATTTATTTGGTGAGTCGAGAGGTGGTGCTCCACCATCTAAGGACACATCATGGTGGAATGAAGAAGTAAAGGCTGCTATTAAAATTAAAAGAGATTCTTATAAAGATTTGAAGAAAAGTAGAGATGTAGAGAGATTTGAGAAGTATAAAATGGCTAAAAAGAAAGTTAAGAAAGATGTTCGGGAAGCTAAATCTAAGGTCTATAAGGAGGTGTACGAGAAATTAAACACTAAAGAGGTTGAAAATGATATATACTGGATTGCTCGGATGCGGGAAAGGAAGACCAAAGACTTATGTGCGGTGAAGTGTGTCAAAAATGAAAATCAAAAGGTTTTAGTTCGAGATGGGGATATCAAGGAAAGGTGGAGAGATTATTTTAACAAATTGTTTAATGAGAGTTTTACTAAGAATTTGGATGGACTTGTCATTCAATATCAAGATATAAACCGTGATTTCATGCGTAAAATAAGACTACCTGAGGTTAAAGAAACTTTGACCAGAATGAGTTTAAAAAAAGCGGTTGGTCCTGACGGGATTCCTATCGAGATTTTGAGATATTTAGGAGAAATATGCGTTAAATGGTTGACGGATCTGTTTAATAAGATTTGGCAGACAAAAAAGATGCCAAATGAATGGAGGAAAAGTATTCTTGTACCTATCTACAAAAATAAGGGTGACATTCAAAGTTGCTCAAACTACCATGGAATAAAACTTACATGTCACACCATGAAACTTTGGGAGAGAGTGATTGAATACAGGCTAAGGAAAGATATTAAGATAACAGAGAACTGGTTTGGGTTCATGCCTGGACGATCGACGACATAGGCTATTCATTTGCTTCGTCAACTTGTCGAGCGTTTTCGAGAGAGAAGAAGATATTTGCATATGATATTTATTGATTTAGAGAAAGCATACGACAAGGTACCTAGAGATGTATTATGGGGGACAATGATGAAGAAGGGGGTCCCCGTCAAGTATATTGACATAATCAAGGTTATGTACGATGGAGTAGTAGCAAATGTCAAAACTTGCGGTGGCCTAACGAGTGATTTTCCGATTACAATTGGTTTACATCAAGAATCTGCATTAAGTCCATTCATGTTTACCATCGTGATGGATGCGCTTACTAAAACTATCCAAGATGAGATACCTTGGTGTATGCTATTCGCTGATGATATTGTTCTAGTAAATAAGACGAAAGCATGGGTTAATGCCAAATTGGAATTATGGAGGCAAACATTGGAATCTCGGGGGTTCAGATTGAGCAGCTCCAAGACAGTATATATGCATTGCAAATTTAGTAAACAGAGAAGTCAAAACCATATTGGTATAACATTGGAAGGGCAAGAGATATCACCGAGCGATCAGTTTAGATATCTAGGTTCCATCATCCAAAAGGATGGGGAGATCGATGGTAATGTTAATCAAAGGATCCAAGCGGGTTGGTTGAAATGGAGGAGTGCAACAGGGATTTAGTGTGATCGTAACTTTCCGTTAAAATTGAAAGGGAAGTTTTATCGAAGCGCTATTCGGCCTGCCTTATTATATGGTACAGAGTGCTGGGCTTCTAAGAAGCATCATACATAGAAGATGCACGTAGCGGAGATGTGCATGCTTCGTTGGATGTGCAGTAACACTAGAAAAGATAAGATGCGAAATGAGGATATTCGTGCAAAAGTTGGTGTAGCACCTGTGGAGGAGAAAATGCGGGAAAACCGGCTAAGATGGTTTGATCATGTGTGATGCAGACCTATGGAAGCACCGGTTCGACGAATAGATACTCTCGATATGGGCAATGGCGAAAGGGCAAAAGGGAGACCGAAGAAAATATGGATGGAGGTGATACGAAACGATATGATTGCCAAAGGCCTCAATGAAAGTATATTGTTCGATAGGAATGAGTGGAGGCGGAGGATTCATGTGCTAGACCGGCGTGATTCTCATGTTGGTTCATGTAGCCTACCCCATATGTTTGGGATAAAAGGCTTAATTGTTGTTGTTGTCGTCGTCATCGTCTCAAAGCCCCAGCCAACCCCTAACATACTTTTTCCCTTTCTTTCATTTCCTCCTTCTCAAAGACAATTGAGAACTCTAACCAGCCCTTTCTTTATCCTCTTCTCAAAATTCATTCAAATAATACTTCAATCACTCTAAATATCCAGATTTTCATCTAAATTCCTCTTTTACCCCTTCTATTAAGCTTCTAATTTCATTGGTTATGGTGTCCCCTTGATTAGTGGTAAGAAAACGAGGGTTTGGAATGGGGAAAGGAAGGGGAGAGTATTTTGAGGTTTTTTTTTTAATTTGGCACCATCAAGATTGGTTATAAGGGTAATTTCATGTATTTCCGTAACGAAATTTGTCATTAAAATGCCAACATCAAATATATGTATTTATCTGCTATTTGAAAAACCTTGGATAATTATATGTCAATCAGCTGAAAAATCAGATATTTATGTCATTTAGCCTATATGTAAGAAAGGGTTTTCTATATATATTCCCATCTAATCTTGGTATTTGCTCAAATATTATATGTTGTTTCAGAAAACCTGTTCGCCGAGACGCAGTCAAAGAATAGGTATAAAAAGCGGACATTAGCTTAATTAATGCAAAACCTATTAAATTTATATAAGAATTTTTAAATTGTTGTCTCTAATTCCCTTGACCGAGCAATATTACAAATCACAGCACAATCTGCACCAAACGAACACAGACGGCACCAAGTGCTACGTCAAACAAAAAAATTCCAGTAGAAACAACCTGTAAAAATATTCGCATTTTATTGTGTACAAAAATAATGTAGCTTCTTGCCATTCAAGTCCAAATCAGCCCCCACAAGCATCCTTTTTCTGATCAGAAGCCCCACAAGCATCTTCTCTCTGTACCAGCCTAAGCTGAAAATGATGATTGCTGCCCAAAAAAATCTTTCCATTTAGTTTATATCCACACAAAAATCGACTTGCAGGAATTATACATAACGTCTACTTCATTTTCTTAAGATTCAACCAAATTCATCAAACAATAGCTCAGAAATATAACTCAATAAAAAAACATATCAATCTCTTGATCAAACTACATACTATACACTGCACGCTTTCGGATTACATCGTACATACACTACAACAAAATGAAGAAATGAAATGTCGTAAAAAAAAGTGAATACCGTGATTCTTCCCGCGTGACCGAGGAATGTGGGCAATTAGAAATATATGCTAGTAGCTTAAAACTCTCAATTGTTTGAAGATGGTGTATCTGTACTACCGCTGGGTTTGGAATCAGGATTGTCACTTTTCTCGGAATCGGAATTCTCCCTCTGCAATTCAATCTCTGAACTCCCAGCTCGGTTTCTTCGATTCCGTCGGTCCTGATTATGACCAAGAATGCAAGGTCATATAAAAAGTTCAGCTATTTTTATTTTAAAAAAATTTATATAGTAACTTTAGTTTTTAAAGTAAATATTAGAGTTGTTTATATATATTGAAGGACGAGGGGTGCAATTGCATATTTTATTTATGAGTGTACGCGGGCTTTTGATATAAATGGATTCCAACAATAAGACTCAAGCTTGAGATTTGGCACATCTTATATCTTATATACCCATATACATCCCATACTTTTTCCAATGTGGGACTATTTTAGTCCCTCACATCTCAACGGTAAATACATTCATGGATTTATTTCCTAATCTTCATGTACCACATGAATCTACACTTAACTTTATACATGCAGCAAAGAACTCGGTAAGCAAAATTAGCTAAATCAAGAGGCAATTGTAATTTTTCCCAAAATACATTCCAATGACTAGGAAGAACCCCAAAGCTGTGGTTTTATTTTCGGATTACAAGCAAGAAGCCAAGAAATGAGGGTAGTTGCATATAACACCTTTTGTCGATACATCATCCAGGAGTTATAAGCTGTAACCCCCCTCAACTGCTTTATTAAAAAAAACGCACCCTTGAAATGAGTCAATTGAAAGCTTATAAGTGCTATTTCAGCCAGATCGAGATTAACCCTGGATGTCATGAGCTAAGGAGTTGCATGTTTTGGATGAAAAATAGATGAAAGGCCTACTATGCAATTAATCCCCAAAACCAGAAGTATTTTTGGTGTAGAAACTCTTGGGACAAAGAAGACAACAAAAGAGATGGTTTCTCTCAAGCCTCAAATAAAAGGTTATGTTTCTTAGGGGTTGTTTAGTTGGTTGTAATCGAGTTGCATGCAATATGTGTTGCAAAATGGAATTTTATGTTCGGTTAGCAATGATCTGAAATGGAAATCAAGTTGTAAAATGCAATGAATTTTTGCAACATTCCTAGCAACCGTTTTGATGACTTTGGAAGGAACGGTTTTAACAATTACTTGGAGAGTCGCATTCGCTTATCATATGCCCACCTAAGCATATTGCATTATATGTTGTACTTCCTCTGGTTTATCGTTCAGCCAATCACAAATGGTTGTTTGAATTTGGAACTCGAACAACAAAAGTTCTTACAAAAAAAGCAACAAAACAATGGATTTTGAGCTTTTTGTTTGCAACAAATGTTGCAATTCCTGTTGTTGCTAACCATTAACCAACCAGCCCTAGTGTAATTAGTATATAGATAGTGCAACAGTCTAGTTAACCACTTGAATTTAAAAACAAAATGAGGGATCAGAAACCAAACCTCACGAGGAATTGGGTGATCAGATTCCAACAATCGAACAACTTGGCTCATCTTTGGTCTCTTCTCTGAGTCGGGATCAACACACCTCAAAGCTGTTAAAAGAGCCCTTTTGAGAGCTCTTGTGGTTGGTTTTGTTTCTATATTCGGGTCTACCACCTCTTCTGAGCGCCGGCTACCAACCATCATTTTAAGCCAGTCGATGAGATTTACCTACAATCACCATGAAAATATCAATGATTAGAAAGCAACAGACTTGCCTTGTTTGGATAATTAAGTTTAGAATACCTAAGATTTCATTTGGAAAAGAATATCCCTCAATACATGTGTGTTCCTTTAAAGTTAAATTCCTTGGGAATTTTATCTCAAATGCATGTTTTTAAATGTACGTTTGAATATTTGGCAAAAAATGCATTTTTGAATAGTTTGGGATAGAAATCTTAAATTCATGTTTAGATTTAAGAAAGGAAAAAGATAACATGACAAAGGCTCAAACTTCCATATTAAATAAATAAAGTCAGGGATTAGTAGAATGGTCCAAAACTAGAGAGCGAACAGCCATTTCCGTCCTCATCTAAGTATTTTCCCATCAAAATGGGGACTGTAGAGCAAGGATCCATCAAATATTTCAGAAGTTTTAAGACTAATAAACAACTTCATTTTAACCAGATCTTCATTTCCTGCCCAAGAAAACTAATGTCAAGAAATGGGCTTTGTTATAATTCTAGATGACGATTGAATGTCCTCCAAATTCTCCTAGGGAGTGTTAGTCTCAAATAATTTTAGAATTCAGAATTTATAAATGAAATAACCGTCATTTTGATAAAATCCTTTTTTATTCAAAATGCTGGTCATTTGATTTCAAAATTCATATGTAATTTAGGACAATACTTTAATAATAGACGTTAACCGGTATTCAACGGGCAGAGATTCGACGGACGTCGATCGATAGCAAGGATGACCAGTGACGGGGAATGAGACCATCGACGAGGATGGTCAGTCGGTGGTCGAAAGCGGCGATCGGTGGCGGCGAAGACGATCGCCGGCCGGCAACGAGGATGGTCGGTCGACGGCGGTGGCGCTGAACTCGACCGGCGACGAGGACGGTAGGTCAGGGACGGCGGCGACATGCGGTTGGTGGCGGCAGGCTACCAGCCGATAGCGGCGAGGCGATCACCAAGTGACAGTGGTGGTGTGGACGGTCGGCCGGCGCCGGCGGCTATTGGACGATGGCGGCGACAGGGGATGATTGGTTTATAGGGCAATCAACAAGCGATGGTGGTGGTGTGGATGGTCGGCCAGCACGGTGATGGGGACGATCGGCAAGCGGCGGTGGCGGCAAGCCGGTCAATGGTGGCGATAGTCAGTGGTGGCAATGTTCGGTGGGACGGTCTATTTAAATGTTGATCTATTATGTATATTATGACATTTTAGAAAATCTAGGGGTACATGGTGATTTAAAAATTGATTGGTTTTCTCATTTTTGTACTATAAGTTGAATAATGAATTCTAAAATCCAAATTCTCACATTCTAGAATGCTAGTTTCGACTACCACTATTAAGCAAATTCCAATTTTAAATAACTTGGGACTAACACGAATTTTCAAATTCCGAAATTGCATTTTCAAATGACTTGGTAGTAACACCCCCAGAGATCGGGAAAGAAGGAGAAAAGGATGATATAGATTAATATAAGGAATTATGTTCAGCTCTAAGGCATAGACAAAGCCAAGAGCTTAAAAGAGAATGAGACCAAAATAGAAACAGAAATGACTAAACGTCTAATTGGTGTCAGATGAACAAGAAAGGAAGCCATTGTTCCAAATAAAATGGCCGCTAAAACCTTACTATGCAGATATATTTGCAATAAATGTGATATTTCAACCTCTGCACTTCGATCTAGTAAATCTTTTCATACCTCGTTTGCTGGGCGACCATAGTCCACAGGATCTCTCCCAGTAATGGCCTCCAAGAGAACAACACCAAAGCTATAAATGTCGCTCTTCTCATTAAGAAGTCCAGTATTGGCGTATTCTGGTGCCACATATCTTCAAAAACAATAATTGCAAAATTTGATCAACACACAGGAATAAAGTTGTGTTCCATTCACGTTTTCGATAATTAAATATATGTTTTTTTATTTCCTTCTTATTTTTTTATATCTCGACCAAGAGATTAATGTGATAGCTATAAAGTGCATCAATTAAAGTGCATCGATATGAAACAGAGATCCTACCCAAATGTCCCCATTACACGTGTAGCCACGTGACTCTTCCCAGCACCCAAAAGCTTGGCTAAACCAAAATCTGAGACTTTGGAATCAAATTCATCATCGATCAATATATTACTGGATTTGATATCACGATGCACCACCTTCGGCTCAATGGCTTCGTGTAAGTAGGCCAGACTGTCAAAACAAAATTATCTCCTTCATTAAAATCAAGTCTACATAATATATTTAGCTTTTGCAAACATTAGGTGAAAATGGAAAGAACAAGTCAAGAAAGAGTTGGAGAAGCTACAAAGAAGTAATAGCAGGACATAACAAAGTTCAATTATTTATTGACGACGCCTATATTAAGTCATTTTTTAAGAGTGATGCAATAATTACAGCACGAAATTATGAATCGTGATCATCAAACAACAAGATGACAACCATAAGGCAAACTATGTAAAATTTAAGATCAACAAAAATACACCAAAAAGGATGAAAGTACAAAAGCCATTTGGTTCTGACTTACGCCTTAGCAGTTCCAAGGAGAATCTTTACTCGAGCCTCCCAAGTGAGGAATCCCCTCTGGCGCATGGCCCCGTGAAGCCACTGTTCGAGATTTCCATTATTAACATACTCATAAACTAGCATCCTGGACATCATTAAAACAATGCACCAGATAGTAAAGATTATGGTATGTGGTATCATATTAATCTGACAAAGGCATCTATGTCTATGGTAAAATTCAAAACGAGGAAGTAATTATTAGATAAACTTGTAGCATATTCAGAAGCCATGAAATATAAAGGTGCATGTATATACCTTTGGGTGCCCTCCACACAATAACCCAAGAGACGGACTAAGTTCTTGTGTCGTACATGACCAATGGCCTCAACTTCCACTCTAAACTCTTTCTCTGCCTGGCCTCTACAATTCCAACAAAGCCACAATTATACACCCACAATTAAACACTTACATAAAAATTTTATAAAACTATTCATCACATACACAAAAATGAAAAATCCCGTTAACTTACAAGTTGTTGAGAAGCTTCTTAACAGCAACCGGACTCCCATTTATCAAACTACCTCGATAAACAACCCCATAACCACCTTCACCAAGTACATTATCCTTCGAAAATCGATTTGTTGCAAGTTCCAAATCCCTCAAAGTGAACCAGTGACCCCAACCAAGGTGAGAAAACTCAGGAAGCCCAACCAAAGGCGAAGGAGCCGATATAGGATAAGAGGACGATGCTCTATAGTTATCAAATGTACCCGAGCTTCCTTCTTCCCCAAACTGAGAGCCCGTATCCTTATCCACTTTATGAAACGAGCCCGAATGGCTGTTTGTATCTCCATGTCTTGATTTGCCCAAACCCAAATGAACCATAATCTTATCTGAGTCATTTTCGTTAGTTTTGTCTTTGATAGTGAGTAGAATCCCATCACGTGTGACAAAATCATCAGATGAGACTTGTTCTACTCTTACCTCTTTTATTTCCTTTGAAACTGTGGGGATTTGGGAGACAGGGAGATTAGCTGAAGCTCTTCTTTGCCTTTTTCGACTCCGAGAAGAAAGACATATTACTAATATGATCAAAGAGCCTAACATGAGAGCCCCAACACCTATTCCAATTATCACCCATACCTTCAGGCCTAAAAAACTGGTCTTTTTAGATAGCCCTTGTGTTAGAGCAGTATCAGATGACATAATTATTTAGAGCAAAAGAGCAACCTACATCAGAAAAAGAAAGAAAGATGAGGCCTCAACAAATTTGAATAAACTTTACTTTCTATGATGCCCTGTTTGGGTATAGAGTTAGGGTATCCAGAGTTTATTTTTAAGTGGAGGTAGAGGGGATGCAAACTCTAGTTTGCTAGGCTCTACCTCCACTTTAAATTTTAACTTTAATGAGTGTTTCACAATGTAGTAATCTATACTCCAAGGTTTTGTTTTCGGGTTTTCTAAACTCCATAACAAGAGTTTTCTTCTAATTTTTTTGGAGTTTAGAAAACTCTAGTTGGTTTCGAGTTTACCAAACTCTGGTTATCTCAACTTTGGAGTTTAGATAACTAGAGTTTTCTAAACTCCAAAATGAGAGCCAAACATGACATGGTATTTTGGAGTTAAGTTTAGATAACTTTATGAAACTCCGGTTATCTAAACTCAACTCCATTGCCAAACAATTCATTTTGTTGCAAGAAGAAGTTTAATCCAAATGATTGCATATGCTTAGATGCAGAAACATTAGGTATATTTATGCAACATAAGACTTTAGTTAGGAACATGACAAGCTTATCTTCTATATATAATGCAAATACCCATGGTTAGAGATCCACCCTTCTCCTTTTTTTCTAGAAAAAAAGAAAAAATGAGAAAAATCCTCACCTCTCAAGCCCTCCACATCATCTCCCTCACCTCTTAAGCCCTCCACATCATCTCTCTCTCCTCCCAAAAAACAATTAATTGTTTATCTAGAACCTTCCACATCATCAATCCCCATTTTAAAATAAATAAATAAATAAAACTCTAGAACCCTCCATATCTCTCTCACCCTCTCCCCTTCTCAATTTTTTTTAAACCAACACGTGCAACGCACGTGCACCCTCCATATCTCTCTCACCCTCTCTCCTTCTCAAATTTTTTAAAACTAACACGTGCAACGCACGTGCATAAATTCTAGTTGATGATAATGATATCAATGCAAGCAGCAAGAACATCAGTACCATATTTAATTGATTGCTTTTTTAATCACTGTGTTTAACAATGATTAAGGCATTACACTACAGTGACAAATTCAAGTAAACAATGTCTATTAACAACAATTACTTGGAACAAGACAACAATTAATTGACACAAGCTAGCAGACTGCCAAACAATAAAAATCACTGCAAAAGGACAAAAAGCAGCAACTAAGATTTTTCTTTTATTTTCCTTTCTTCTCTCCCCTTATTTTTTGGGTGGGGGTGCGGGGGGTGGTTTCAGTTTATGAATATAATACAGAGAAAAGCTTGTAAGGACTCACCAAAATATAAAGCTTTACTACTTCATTAAAAAATAACTTTTAAAAAAAATTACAGCAACAAAACACTACAAAAGTTTTTAAAAACCAAAATTTGTCAATAAACTAATCTTCTGCTACCAATTAAACCTTCATTTCTCAACATTTTAGCCTCAAAAACTACAAAAAGAGTAAAAATGAAAGAAATTGAGCCCATATGAAAGTTACAAACTTTACTTTCTACAAACAATAATTTTTGTTGCAAGAAGAAATTTAACTTAAATGATTGCGCATGCTTAGACGCAGAAACAATGATTTAATTTATGTCAATACATAAGAAATTAGACAGGAACATGACAAACTTATTGATGATATCGCTATCAACGCAAATAGCAAGAGCAGCAGTACAATTTATTTATTTTTTTGGTGGAAAGCCCTTAACCTTGGTACAATCTTTAATTGATTGCTTTTTTAATCACTGCATTCAACAATGTTTCAGGCATTAAACTACAGTGACAAATTCAAGTAAACAGTGAATATTAACAACAATTAGTTGGAACTAGACAGCAATTGATTGACACAAGCCACCCAAACAATAAAAGTCACATCAAAGGGACAAGAAAGCAGAAACTAAGATGTCATTTTTATAAAAGTTGGGTTAATTTCTAAATAATACCCTGCGGATTTCACATATTTTGCTTTATATACCTAATTCATTTTTTTCTAAAAACTTACGTTACCTAAATTACAAATCATGTGCATTTTGTTTGAAACGGTTTGTAATAATTGTTGCGAAAAAATCAATAAGTATATAAACGGGATATTATTTAGCAATTAACCCATAAAAGTTTATGAATAATATAGAGAAATGCTTGTAAGAAAAAAACTCACCAAAATCAAAGCTTTACTACTTCAATGAGAAAATAACTTTAAAAAACAAATTTTGTCAACAATTTTAACATCAAAACTACAAAAAGAGTGAACAATGAAAGCAATTGCATTCATATCAAAGATTCAAACTTTCACAGTACCTCTAACCTCCAGATCTCCAGCGAAAAGCCACCTCCTTCTTCGAAAAACAAAACCCTAGAACAATCGGCACCCAAATTGACACCCGCTTCTCACAGATCCCTGAAAGCTTTGGGCTGATGAAAATGGAGCCTTTCACAGGCAGTCCACGCGCAATGCGAGCTCAGATCTGGAACGGTGAAGAGAAAGGAGCGAGCTTTCCTTCGAAACCCTAGCCCTAGAACGAGGGATCTCTGCTCCTTGATCTGTGAGAAATTGAGAGATTGGGACATGAGAGAGAGAGAGAGGCTCTTTTTCCTTTCCAGGTGCTGTAATAAAAATGATGGGGGTTTTTGTTTTTGATTCAATATTATTGTCTTTAAATAATGGTATTTTTCCACTTTAGACCCTATATATGATTTTATTTACAAGAATCAAGGTAGGGTTTAACCATTTCATTCACCACGTGTAAAAAAAAATTGCTGTTTGAAACGGTTTGCCTGTTTGGTTGCAGGATTATGCGTTTGGATTTGGATTTTGGACTGTGGAATCCTAGAATTTCATAATTTTGTGTTTGGTAGCAGGATTTGGATTTCTAGGATTTCTTTATTTTTTATGGGGGGCCCACCACAAAACAATGATTCTTGAATCCTAAAAATTTCCAAGGATTTTCAAGGATTTGGCACTATTCATTGTACTATTTTGGACCGTATGATTTTGGAATCCAAATTCCATAATCCTGCAACCAAACAGGCCCTTAAGAGAGAATCACTGCAAGTGACAAATACGTTAACATGACGGTCTGTTCTACTCGCAAAATACCGCGCGCTCTCGCGGTGGTATTTAGAAATGATTTCTTCTAATCATGAATGGAGACATGCTAGAATTTATTGTTAGAAAATTGGCAAATGGATAGTAATAAATATTAAAAAATATTAAAAAGTATTGTTTAAATTGATTATAGAAAATGGTATAAAAGGTATTTGCACCACAACAGGCGACTGCAGCTCAACCATACTTGTTTATTCAAACGATATCGAAAGTTTATTATATTCAAAAAGGGTTTTCTTCTATCAGCCCTCAATACTTCAATATTTTTCTATGTCCCTCCATAGTTGGTATTTACATGTGAACTCTCTATACTTATAAATTACTCCTACAGCCCCTCCTATTTCACTTTTGAAAATTATTCCTCCTCTTCCGCCATCATCGTCGTCCCCCGCTACAGCCATCTTCTTTCTCCTCCTCTTCAACACTATCACCGCCACCGTCAACACCACCACCATCTTCCTCCTCCTCCTCTTCTTCAACTCATCAATACCAACTTCTTCCTCCTCATTCTCTTCAACACCGCCGCCGCCATCATCAACCATTGGGTCGAAGAAGAAGGTGATGGTGATGGTGTTGATAAGGAGGAGGAAGGAGGCGATAGGTGAAAGAAGAGGAGGATGAGGAAGATGATGGTGGCAGTGGTGTTGAGAAGAATGAGGCGATAGGTTGAAGAGGAGGAGGAAGAAGACGGCGGCGGCAGGGAAGGAGGAATAATTTTCAAAAGTGAAGTATGGGGTTGCAGAAATAACGTATGATTATAGGGGATTATAGATAAATACTAATTATGAGGGGACAGAGAAAAATATTAAAGTACGGAGACTAACGGAGAAAAAAACCCATTCAAAAATGATCTCGACATGATTATTTTGTAAAAACAATCTATGTGTAACTGATGTAGCATGAGAGAAGAGTGCTAAAGGCATTTATAAGGAGTTTTTATATTATAATAAATATTACATGCAACAGTCGTTGTAACTTCCTTTGCAACAACTCTTTAAATGCATCTATTACAACAATTTAATTTCTAAATTGTTCTTATTGCCATGAAGATTAATTGTCTCCGATATGATTGGTATCAGCTTGTTGCTCTGTTTCCATTACAAAAATTGACCTTGACAAAGCCTGGTCAAAAATTAAGCAGAGAGATTGTGGAGGGCCATCCAATCTCTATTAAGCTAATGCAAATTGTTAATGTCCTTAGATCTAAAAATTAACAAATACCAAAGACTTTTCTGCAACATCGAAATTTATAGAATACTGATGTAGGTAAGGATGTGATGGTCCAGCTCAGATGGTTGATGAGTACGTGTTTCGGAACAAAACATCATGTGTCATGATTGCATGTTAAGTTCCTAGACACGATTTATTTTCACATTTGCAATTTAACAAACAAGACCCTTTATATACATGACATCTGACTATTCGATTATGAGGTCTTCAATATAAATTTATCATTCAAAATCATATACAAAGCCAGATAAGCAGCATACGCTTGGTGTTGATTAATGTAATTCACTTAAGATTGGAAAAGGAAACCAGTATAATTTTATTTCACGATAATTCAACCATCTTGATGATTCAAAGTGAAAAGGATTTCATCAATGTGTCGGTTGTGAAAAAGAAATAGTGAGCAAATACAGTTGGGTTGTGATTTTGTGATGCACAACTTTAAAGCCAAGTGCCACCCAATTAAAGCATGTCAATGTGAACCATGTTCAATTAAACCTTTTTCCTTTGATATTACAAATCACATGTTGGGGTATGCAAACTTCCTCACCTTTTTCGCGGAGATTTGAATATAGTTAAAGCTCTTAACTAATTCTAGCTTTAGTTTTATTCAAAAATTAAAATTTTTTTAATAAAAAACTTACTATAACAATTTTTTTTTTGTCCTTAAGAAATAATAACATGGATATGAATAGCATAAATCTGACCTGTACAATGGTCATTGCAATACGAAATGGAAAATTTCATGAACACATAAAAGAACATACAATAAACTTCTTCCTGATTGGTACCAGTAATTGGTAACTGTTATCAAGTACCGTGCGATAAATAATTATATGAAAAGAAATTTAATGTAAAGACTTAAATGCTTATAATAAATAGATCATCTTATTATTGTTCTCGCTACACAAACAAAAACAAAATTAATGAGATTTTTAGTAAAATGTAGAAGGTAATGTATCGGTTAAAAGTTCTCGAAATTCATGGTGATTTATTAAATTTAGCCGATAGCCTGTGTAATATAGTTTAAGACTGATGGCGCTACGCTAAACTGCAGAACCGCTCGTTGCGCCACATAAAGCACATCAAGGAAAAAACAGGCGAGGCTCGTTCTCCAGCCTGCGCTCAATGTAAGCATAGACAAGGGGTTGCGTTATATACCACATGCAACTCCATTTATCTCAGACAATGTATGTTTACTAATCTTAAACATGGTACCATGATTCACAAAACAAATAGGGACATGGAAGCAAGAAATAGATACATTTTCTATTTTTAATAGAAAGTCAACGGTCAACTTTCAATGATTAGTAGCAATGACGAGGATGATAGGATCAACTTTGGATATGCTTGCTTGGCCAGCTGGATCTGTGGGGCCCACCCCCACAAGCAGGATCCAGCTGGCTTGATGGACGGCTATGATTAACGGGCCTACATTGAGAGCGGGGATAAACTTTTTGATAATTTAAAGTTTTGCTAAAATATATCAATATCTATACTATTATAACCAGAATACAAGAAAGGCGTGTACCGGTTCGTCATTTTTCGTAAAAGGACGATTAAGAAAGAAACTTCTACAACTGGATTTTAATTGTAGAGTTGTCCGACTCATGGACCCGTAGCTTTTCTCTCTCTTCATCTGAAAGGTTGGAAAAGTAGGTAATTTATGTTTATTCCTCTTTGTTACGTCCCGTTTCTCAAAATACTGAATACGAGGGGTGACAAGTCCAGCCATGCTCCTACGGTCAAGAAAATATCCTGCCGTAGTTACACTTCAGCTTATAGAATTATATGGTAATCAGTAATCATAGCACAAGTAATTAGAAATGCAGTCACTAATTCTATCAAACAGATGTAAAACTAACCAGATAGAGTCAAAGAAAATGATAGCGCTGACGTTGTTAATCTAGATGTCCACAGTATTCTTGAGGTAAGACAGATCATGATCCGAGCTAAGTCCACTTCTCACTCTGAGCATGCATACTCAGGTCGTCAGAGCGACACAATAGCAATATATATAGATGTGTAACATGTGAAATGATGATGAACGTGAAGCAGCAAGCATAGAGTAATGACGCGAGCATGAAATAACCGGTACATGTAATGATAAAGCAAGTGTATCATATCAGTAATCAATGCAACGGCCATGTCACTAAAGCAACCAGTCTCTAAGTCTCAATGTTCAAATCACTAAACTTATCATCAGTCCAAGCGTGAGCGTCAACCACCGCAGAAGTATCCCCAACCCAAGGGTAAGCCCCAGCGGAAAGGGAACACGGGCCCGAATCACTATCAGTAAGAATCAGAAACAATATCAGTACAAATCCCGAAATCACTAAATATGTCGGCAGTGGGACTCCTGAAAATCCGTTGATCGAACTCACACTCAAACTACCCCACACCCCGCGGTCTATATCAAACACCGACCATGAATCTAAATACCAGTCACTCCATGACAAGTCTATGCAAGAACTGGAGACAAGGTCTACATCAAGCATGTCTCGACTGGTATCCAAGATAAATGGACAGTGCTCGATATCTTACCCATGACACTAATATAAGTGCTCTTGTCACGCCCCGCTTCCCAGAATACGGAATACGAGGGGCAGACAAGGCCAGCCATGCTCCTACGGTCAAGGAAATGTCCTGCCGTAGTCACACTTCGGCTTCTAGTTTTTCATGGTAAACAGTAAATAATGCACAGGTAAAGAGAGCTGCAGTAACTGAAGGAAGCAATGTAAAGAACTGACCTAAGGGGGAACAAATATAGATATAACTCTGGATATCAAATCGAGATGTCTGTAATATACGTCTAGTCCTGGTCCAGGCTAAATCTTCTCCTCACACTGAGCATGCATACTCAGGTCGTCAGAGCGACACAATAGCAATATAATATATATAAAATCATGTGACAATTCTAACAGTGGTAATAGATATGTGAAACAGTAAATCAATGACAGCATGAATATGAATGTGCAGTAATGAATACAGCGGAACAGTAAAAGCAGTAGAACGATATGCCACGTATGTCAACACAGTAAATAAGATATCTCAATGCCAGTATCCCTATCAGTCTCTAAATCTCACTGTACAGGTCACTAAGCCTATCGTCAGTCCAAGTGTAAGAGTCAACCACTCACGAGTGTCCTCCACCCAAGGGTAGAACCCAAGGGTAAGGGACCACGGGCCCAACATGTATATCACGGTAATAATCACATACCCTGTAAATCTCCATATATCTCCCTAAATATATAAGCCGGCATGGGACTCCCGAGATTCTGTTGAACTCACACTTAAACCACCCCACACCCCGTGGTCTACATCAAACGCTAACCATAACCCTAAATACTAATCGATCCGTGACAAGTCTGCACGAGAACTGGAGGCAGGACCTCCATCAAGCACGTCCCGACTAATACCTAAGATAAATGACAGTGTCTGGTGTCTTATCTGTGACACCCGTGCAAGCGCTTCCATAAGTGTCCCATACCACTTATAGTCACACGTACACGCATCCCACAGACGTCGACAATGCAATAGAATAATAGGGTCACTGATCGTGTACAAGTACGTATCACTTTCACTTATTCACGGATACACGAACACTTACGTACTTGCCACAATCATCACTAAAATCTAACACTGGGTAAATGCACGATATCTCTAGGTTATCACTGCAATGATATGGGTATGATATAATACGTAAACAGTATATGAAGCATGATTAAGGTGTCATAAAAATAGTGTTCTATCACTTGCACGATTTATCATGAAACGTACGTGTATAGTTTAGCGAAACGATAAACAGGTAATAATTAGTATGTTCAGTTGTTCATCCATCGAATTTAGCTTCAAGCCAATCGGGTTCCAGGATCATTAATTATAACCATTTCATTTTAAGCGCTCGCGGCTGGAAATCCGGTTTCAGAATCAGAAGTCCGTTTCGCAACGCATTTTAATCCCAGTTGGGATCAGATTTTAGCGACGCTACAGTTTGATGAAATCTAGGGTTTTCAGTAAGTCTTTCAACGCAACAGATGGATCTTCAATCGCGTCTGTATGTCAGGAGATATACACTATTCAATACCAATATGTCGGTTTCTAGTTCTGTTGGGACTGTTATGCGTCCCGATCTTTTAAATTGCATATTAAATAACAAATGATAACGAAACAGAATGAAACCACTTGTGTTGTCTAGCTAACAGGTTTACCTACAATAAACAGTGGAGTTCCGCAACCTACGAGTTGAGGAAATCCTGTGGTACCCATTACGGAACAGCAAGCATCCACTGGAGTCGCTCTGGACTGCAGTCCAGAGTCGCACTCCGATCCAAATATTAACACAATTTGAGTTCAGGAATATCTGGAAACTAGTATAGGGTTAAATTTCATCGAGTCGGCTTCGATTTGAGCCCTCGAACGCATCATTCTAGTATGTATATAATTTATGGCGATTTTAATAGTTTTCATAAATAAGATAATTCAAGTTTTACGGTTAAACTTGAGGGTAGTTGTTTTAATCTTTAACGGTCATATTTTCTAATGAAATTTACACACTAGAATCATAGGCTTACGGGCCAAACTATACATGTGAGTGCCGTCAATTTAAACGAGAATTTCCATAGGGAACACGCATCGAACAGTTGAGTCGTATAATTTAACAGAAGGTAAAGTATGGAATATATATACGATTATCATTTGTAATTAATAATAAGTAGCATGTAGCAAGTGGGGACTTGCCTGGACACGTTGAATTGATGGCACGGTATGCTCTACACGACCACTCCGCAACAACGTCAAGAATTTGGCCTCGGCCTCGGATTGAGCTCTGCGCAATGGCTCAGTGGCGACGATGGGCTCCGGGTTGGATGCTGAAGGTCGGCTGTTCGAGCTTCAGAGGAGGTGAGTGCAGCGACGGGTGGCCGGAGCTTGGAGATTGGCCGACGAGGGAAAGCTCGGGTTGAACCGTGAGGAGAGAGAGAGAAGGGATTGGTGATGCTGGTGCTCGCGGAGGTGTGGTGATGAGCACGGGGGGGTCGTTGGTAAGTTGGCCAGCGGTATAGAGGCAGCGGCCGGAGTAGGGTGCCGTGGTTTGTTATGGTGGTGCAGCCAAGGTGGGGAGGTCGGCTAGAGGGGTTGCATGGTGGTGTGCTCGGGAAAGGAGGTGGGTTCGACGTGATGGAGGAAGGTGGGTTCGACGTGATGGATGGAGGTGGCCGGGGGTGGCGACGGCGACATGCACGCGAGGTCGGGACGTGGGTTTGAGAGGGGAGAGACGTCGGGAAAGAAAGAAAGGCGAAGGTGTCGAAGGTTGGTGAAGGTGAGGTCGGAGAGGTGGGGACTCGGTGATCGGGGAAGAAGGGGGTCGGGGTTCCGGTGATGCGGGACGTCGAGGGTGCAGTGAGGTGTTGGGTGCGTAGGGGCTGGGGACGAGGGTGAAGGCGGCGAGGTAGGGGCGAACGACACGAGTTGGGTGAGTTGGAGGCGGCGGCGAGCGCGACGCTCGGCCGAGGGTGCGGGTTCGAGAAGGAGAGAGAGAGAAAATGGGAGGGATAGAGTGAGGGAGCGGGAAAGAAATGAAAGAGGGAGGGAGAAAGAACGTATGTGTGGAAGAGAGAGAGAGAATGAGAGAACGAGAGGAGAGAGAATGAGAAAGTAAGAAGAGAGAGAGAGAGTGGGTGTACGTGGGGAAATTTTATTTGGTAAATATTAGAATGAGGAGAGAGAAAAGGAAACGTGTGTGAGGGAGAGAGAACGTAGGAAATTTTAATTGGAAAGAATTTAAAGAAGATGGAGAGGATTAAATGTTAATTAAAAGGAATGAATAATAATTATATGGTGATTAATGGGATTTAAGAGTGGGTTTATTTGGGGAATTTAATTATGATTAATGGAAATGATTTGAGGAATCTGTAGAGTGAGAATAGAAAGTGGGTGTGGGTTTGAGATATTGGAACTTGGGCCTGATGGATGTTTAGGGCTTCAGAAAGAGAAGGAAAAAGAAGGGGAATGGTTTGGGCTTGGGTTAAAATAAACTAATACTCATAAAAATAAGGTTTGGGTTTAAAAATAATTCCTCATTAAAAAATTTTGGGCTGAGGGGAGAATGGGCCAAAGAAAATAAAAGGAAAAAGGAAATTGGTTTAAATGGGAAATGGAAGAAATGGGCCGGGACGAGTTGGGCCAGGGTATTTAAAGGCAATTGGATGAAATAAAAAAAGTGGGCCGGCTGAGATGGGCTGAGGAAGTTATAATAAATCAACTGGAAAAATTAGACGGGCCGGGGGACTTAGAAAAAAGAATTGAGTTTATGAAAAATAAAGATAAAGGAATAGGCTTGGGATTTTTGTTTAGGATAAATAATTTTTTATAAATAAGATAAATAAAATTTTAAATAAAATAAATAGAATTTTAAAGTAACGAATTACAGATTTCGGTATAAAAGGGGCTGGGTATTACAGCTCTCATATCTGTTCCATACCAGTTATAGTTACACTTATATATGTAAGTGCACGGCGGCGCCCCGGCCGTCTATCCGAGGCCAAAATGCGGAAACAATACTTTTACGAAACTTGTAAACCGGCACCATCGCGCACTTTGAAACCCGGATCGGGCCATTAACCTACTCCTAGCTAACTAGAGAAGGGGTAGAGAGATATACCGAGCGATCCGTGTCCTTCGGTCTTCTCGTCGTCGTCCCGATTTCCCCGCGGAATCTCCGGTCTTCATCTCCTCGTCGGAAGGGCACCAGGTCGCCGGGTTCTTTTACGGGCTCCCACCTCTGGACCGAGGCAACTCGAGCACGAAGTTGGCGAGTCGACGTGCCCAAGAATGCTGTAGGATAGTGTAGAACTCTTTTGTCTCGATGGGGTTACTAGAAGTTGCCTTGTATTGGTGGAGGAATTGTGAATTTTGGAGAGAGGTGAGGAATATGTGGCATGCAAAGAATGAGATCAACATTTTTCCTCTCAACCAAAATGAATTCACCTCACCCCTCAAGAATGTGGCCGGCCTCAAGTCTTGGAATGAAAGGAGAGGTGAGTGGGGAAAAAAAATAATACAAGAGAGAGAAAGGGTGATGATGAGAAAAAATCATTACTACAAAGTCTCCACTCCATCACCGAATCATAACCCAAAAGTCAAGCAATGATGATGCACAATCATGAAGCAACCATGTGTCACTAAAAGTCATCCCCATGCACAATTGCAAATAACCCCCTCCACCAATTTTCATCCAATGAAAGAAACAAAGGAAAATGGTCGAAACGGAAAGCAAACTGACAACTTCAGAAAACTGATCCCGTAATAAATTACAGGAAAAACCCGCGACTGTATATACATACCCGCATTTGTATTCCGACCGAATACAAATTCAATGAGACAAAATCTACACTGTACAATACTAGGATCCGGCTTGAACCAAAGCCCGCTAGTGTTATCCGTCCGATCATGATCCGTGCAATACCGCATGTACATGATCGAACCCTGCCATATCTCCATACGGCCTCTACAGCATTTCGCCCGAAACTTGAGAAACGGTCTGTGGGGGACTCTAAAGACTCGTCAATAGTTTGGTTGTGGATTTAACCACTAGCACGTCAGAGGTATTAGCCATACGTAACGGGCTACCAGGTATTGACCAAAAGGGACGTCGATGAGCGAACTCATCCTGACACCCTACTGAGCCTATCAGTGACAATATCCGTACAGTCCGGTCCGTTCGTCTATGAGCATCGCATGGCGGGCCTAGGGGGTTGGTAAAAGTCAGACCCCCAAAAGCGGTACAAGTCGTATCGGAGTGTAGCCCAGAACACCCTGAGATACTACTGGAATACCTACCAGTAAATATCCTGCCTTGGCCAAGGACTTCGTGTAATGGCTCTCCTAGACACAGCGCGACCTCACCCCCAATACCGGGAGAGACGAACCCCTGCAGATCCGCTCACTGCCTCCATATGGCTCGGGACTGTACCCAACTAAAACCTGTTTGCACGACTCCTTTGAGCCGTGGTAGGGTAGTAATCAAAGTACAGTGGGAACTCACACGAGACAAATGACGATCTCAGGTCGATGAACTAACCTGTACAAATGTCACCAGGGAACTGCTATCTGACGTCCGGTATAAGACCAACTAGCATGTCCCCGGCGAGTCCTGTCCGGTGTACTCATAACCCAATGAGCACCTGTATACATCTTAGGTGAACCAACTGACACCAGTGGCTTGTGAGACCGGCCACCGCCCCTCGTTGGGGTCTCGACTGTATACACCAGTCTACTCTGGAGTATCGATGCCCTGTCTCGAAAACTCCCACGACTAGGGACCTTTTAAGGATGTGCTTATAGACCCCAGCTCCCACGTATGTGATCGTCATCATACTGCTGGCCGTCAAGCAAGAATCCTAAGGGCTCTATCAACGCGCAATAGTGACCTGTAAGGTCACCTAAACCAGTACACGATGATAAAGATAAACCAGATAGCATACTATCATCTTTAGTGAGACTGTCCTACCGGTATAGGTCCTCCCTCAATCATTGCAATCACGTGCCTGTGATCCAATAATTGACTCTGAGGGCACTATCTCCAACAATATATGTCTCATAGGCGTCGACATTGCAATAACTAATTGGTTTCGCTGATTGTATACAAGTACGTATCACTTTCATTATTCCATCACGCTTTTACACTGACGTACTTGCCACAATCCAATCACTAATATTTAGCACTTGGTAATGTAACACGGTCACTAGGATATCGATGCAAATGGACACTATTTACAAGGGTATAACAGTCATGCAACATGATGGGGATACAGTAAATGTACTACTGAATACATATGAGCAACCGGTGTCGGTTGGGTTAGAAAAATCATATAAAATCACACGTGTATAATTTGGCGAAACAAAATAAAAAGCGTAAACATCGTATTAAATTATCTCTATAAAAAAATTGGTTTCGAGTCAATCGGGTTTCAGCTTTGTGAGTTATGGTCATTTTATTTTAAGTGTTCACTGCTGGAAATCCAGTTTCAGAACTGGAAGTCCATTTTGTAACACGTTTTTCTTCCTGTTGGGAGCATAATTAGGCGACGCTACTGTTCAACTAATTGTATGGATATAAGTTAACTTTACATCGCAGGAGACGGATCAACAGTAGTCATCTTGGGTTAGTAGTTATGATCAGATTACTGATGAAGGGTGCAAGCTGAAATGACAGAAATCTGCCGTACATGTCATCCGTTTAAAATATGATTTAAATACCAAATGATATTGAAATTTAGTGAAACTGGTATCATTGGAAAGCTAAAATAATCATCTACGCAGTGGTAATTGGATCCAGACACTATCACAATTAAACATTAAGATTTCAGGTGTATAAATGTATGTCAAGAGGTAAGTTCCTATTTTGGACTGCAGTCCAAGGTCAGGTAAGTTCTTTATTTTCGATATTCAGAAGATACATCTAACAGTAAACCTACATGTTGTATTAAGTATTATGCAGTTCCCTTCGCAACGAACCTAGGCACGCTGCTATTGGATTTTTCTATAATTATTTATGAATTTAACGGTGTCAAGTGTTTGGTAAAATAAGAGTTTCGGTATAGACGCTAAGGGCGTCACTTTATGCGTGAAAACGACTTCAATTTGCCACCAAATTTCTACAGAGTGTTTGTTAATAATATCATGGTCTAAATATCATGATTTCCGCCATATTTGATTTAGTTATCGTTTATAGTTCACATCAAACACTTAGGGTAGCATCCGGTAAACGGTCGAAACGCTAGTTTTTTTTAACCAATTGAATTTAAATATTATCCATATAGCCTCTGTGCAATACTGACACTATGGTTCTTCTCACGTAATAAGCCCTAATCAAGCTCCAATCAATAAAACGGCACTATGGTTCGCTATGCAATTTCAAAGGTAGTTACGATATATATATATAATTGCTTCTGCTCATGTTTAAAATAGCATGATAAGCAAGTGAAGGATTTCACTTGCCTCAAGATGAAAACGACACAGCAACGACGACAACGATCGCATGCACGGGCTCGGCACACACAGCAGTACAAACAGCAACAGTAGCTCGGCTAGGGTTCTAGGTCTGGCTCGAGCTTGGCCTCGGCCTCGGCGATGGCGATGGTTACGGCTACGACGATGACCACTACGACGGTGGGGTGGTGACGGTCCAGGGCTCCACGGCGGCGAAGGAGTCGGTGGATAATGGCTTCCAGCGGCAGTGAAGATTACCAAGGGCTCGGTGTAGAGCTCAGGGAAAAAGAGGGGCTCGGCTACGTCTTTGAGGAGGAGAGGATGGTTGAGGTTGCGGGTCTTGGTTGTGCTGGTGGTGAGTTTCAGCGGAGCTTCGGTGGTGCTGCAGTTGCAGTGAGATACTCGGTGGTGGTTGATGGTGCAGGTGGTGAACGGGTTGGGCCAGGGGGGTTCTCGTGGTCGGAGAAAAGAGGGCTCGGTGAAGCAAGGGAGAAGGAGGAGGCGGACAAGGGCACGATGGCGACTAAGGAGCTTGGCTTGGCCGGAGGAGAAGGCGTCAACGTGGTTGGGTATTTGGTGCTCGTCTTGAAGTGGGTCTCATCGGGGTACTGGGGGTGGCCTCGACGGTGGAGGCATTTGGTGGTCGGCGATGCTCGATAATGGGGAGAGGTCATCGATTTAGGGTGGTGGGTGTGCGGCGGAGGCAACGACGACGAGGACGATGAAGAGTGGAAGATGGTGAGGGAGCTCGGTTGTGGAGGTTGGGGTTGAGTTGGGGCTGCTGGTGGCGTCGTGGTCGATGGTCAGCGGCAGTGAGGTGGAGGTGAGCGGTGGCAGCAGGCTGTCGGTGCGTTGAGGCCGATGGGGGATCTTGGTGGGCTCAAGCTCATCGGCGGAGGTGAGGAGCTCGAGAGGTGGGGCTTCGCGAGTGAAGAGATAGAGATGAGTGAAGAGAGAGGGGTCGGTTGTAAGAAGAGAGGGAGGCGAGGCAGGCGAGGGGATCGCGGGACGGTTGCGGGGATCTCGGGGAAGCGCGAGGGAGGGGGAAGACGTGGGGGGAGGGGGAGACGAGGACGAAGTCGCGGGGAGGAGCGGGTGAGGATTTGAGGGAGGGGATCTCGGAGAAGTCGTGACATGGTGACGCGGTCGTCGCGGCGCGAGCGCGAGGAAGGAGGAGACAAGGAAAGAGCGGGAAGGGATTAGGGGAGGAGAAGAAGATGAAGGGAGTTGGGAGTTCGGGTCGGGTCCGGGTCCGGGTCCGGGTCCGGGCTGGGGTTTGGGTAGTTTAGGGATTGGGTTAGATTAGGAAAAATAATAATTAAAATAAATAAAAATATATAAAAAGTGAAAAATAATAGGAAAAATCTGGAAAAATATATTAAATAAATACACGGAAAATATTTTTAGGGGAACTGGATATTACATCCTAAATCTTTATTTGTACATATAATTTCAAATTTAAGAACATATCATATTTATAATAGGTGAAGTAAAAGTAACTTAATTAATGTTGGCTTAAATGTATTAAAACCAAAATATTATCGTATTTTAGCGAAAATGAAGACTAAAATGGATAAACAATGTTTATGCCTATATTCACGTGCATCCCACTTGCCATTATCTAATAGTTGAAAATTGCAACACAAATCCACTTAGCACAATTTTTGAAGTTGAAAGAAAAGTGATTTTTTTTTTAAATTGAAGCAATTTTTTTGGTTAGAAATAAAAATGGGTATGCACAGTGTGATTCATAGGATTTCTTTGAAATCGAAATAAAAATTTTATAAGATGATTATAAAGCCGGCACATCTTTATGCATCAAAGTGTCCAACAATTAAGAAATAGCATATCCGGAAAATGCGTGATCAGAACAAAAAATGTTAAAATGGATGAGAGATGATGCATTAAAAATAGGATAAGGAATGCGTGTATTCATAACAAGTTGGAAATTGCTCACATAAAAAATAAGAAAGAGAGAACTTACTGTGATGGTTTGAACATATGTAACCGAAATTGATAAATGCCCCAGTTAGAATATATGACAAAATCATAAATAATGACGTAACTAAAAACAGGAGTAATCTAAACGAATATGGATAGAGACAATTAAAAACGATATGTTGATTGTTATTTCACCGAAGAGAAGTAATTTAACAGAACAGAGCAAAATGATAAAAAAGATTTATACAGCAGCCCCCAAAATTTTGGTATAAAGTCTTTTCTTCTCCTTTTGATTTTATTTTTCGCCCTTTTTTGTTTGTTTTGGTTTGTGCTATTTAGATGCATACAAACATGTGCTTATCATAACCAAGTATTGATTTGTGTGGATGTGATGGTTTGGTTCAAGGTTCCATCTCATAAACTATCAACTTTTATGAATGCATCTTTATCTTGTGTTCCATAAAAGCTATATTCATTTTAATTTTATTAATTTAATTTTTTGATGGCCTCGTGTGCGCATGGAAGAAATAAAATTAAATGGAAATTGATTTGCAAGAAAATGATTGATACATTTTTTTTGTTATGTGAACCCCAGCTGAGCCCACATCAGATTTTATTGATTTTCAAAATAGAAACACATGAGATGTAGGAGTATTACTCCTTATATAAAAAAATTACCAAAAAATAAAAACAAGCAAGCAAACAAAAGTCCATCTAAAAACAACATAACCCTAAGCTTTCTCTCTTCTCAAAACCATAAATATCTTCAGCATCATGTCTTCTCTCTCCTCAAACTCAAGAAATAGATTTGTGGCCTCATCTTCTTCTAAACGGCGAGAGAAAAAATTGGATCATTGATATTTTTTCTGCCGAAATCTTGAAAGGTAAGATAGATCCAACTGTTTTATTCTTTTAATTTCAGTAGAAATCATATACCTTGTGTAGCTACTACTTGTTCTTTTAATTTCAGCCAAAAATGATTGATTCATGAAATCAAATTAAATTACAAAAAAGACAAACAAAAAAGACCCATATAATTGAAAGTGAAGTATCTCATCGATCCAAATTACTTTAACGAGTTCAATGGAAAATTTTGCTATAACAGCGAAGAAATATTTGATGCCGCATTCTCATTTGTCATATACCTCATCTTGAGTCGAATTAATATCTAATAAAGCATAATTTCTACTAATATTGCATCTGAATTAATATGGAAAAAACAATTGTTGCATTTTATTAGTTTCTATACATGTACACCATTTAAAATTCTTAGTTAGTGCTAGTTTCATTCTAAATTATTTTGTAGATTTTCTCATTCTACATTATTATATTTCACTATTAGTATATCCTTGGGTTTATTCTATGATAATAAGTTGTTATACCAAAAACATTTGGAAGGTATATACTTTTCAACAACTGCATCCTAGAACAAGCCAAATCTTAATTACATGTTTAGTGCAATGAGAATCAATTTGGCTTTAATTAAGATCAAGGCCATCTCATAGAATAATAATGTAAGGGTAAAATTTCAAAATCCCCAAGCAAGTTTTCCCCGTTGACAAAGAAAACCCTAGCCTCAAAACGGTTGTCGACCCCTCCCCCCTCCCCCCCAAAAAATTTTCATGTGGTATATATATAGTTGCTTGCTATATGTAAATAGGTCATATATATCGCATGTAACTATATAGATATCACAGACAACTGTATAGATATCACATAATAACCAGATATATCAGGCAATTATACAAATACCGCAAGCAAGGGATCTTTTGACAACTAAAAACTTTGTCGGGGGTGACAAACGTTTCGAGCCCAGGGGTTTTTCAGGGGTAAAACCTGTTGGGGGTTTTGACAATTTACCAAAAATATAATAAATTAGTTTGATTAATCCAGTCTCCAGGAAATAATAGGAAATTCAACTTAATATCTAAGCAAGGCAGAGCCAGACAAATTTCTGCTCTATAAAAAAATAGAGACAATTCATTAACAATGCTTCAAATATTGAAAGAGGAAGTTGGTGCAAGTCACATAGAGAGACAAATGTGTACCATGTTCTGAAAAAAACTTGTTCTCAAATGAAATGATGTTAAAATTTACATCAAGAACTTTACCCAAGGTTGCATATAGGATTAGGTAAAACTAAATCTTTTTGGCTGTTTGCCAGTTAGTCATAGATTGGCTATTAAAAATTTATAATGAGATTAATTAGGATTATTAAGAACGATATGGTAATATTAGTTTAACCGAACAGACGATATTTAATAGAGCATTATGGAAGAGAATGGTTCATATAGCCGACCCCAAAAATTTTGTACGAAGGCTGCATCTTGTTGTTATTGTTGTTGTTGTAGTATTAATTAGGATTATTATAAAAAGAACATCTAAAAATATCTAAAAATGATGTCAATTAGCAAAAGAGGAATTAGGTATTAGATGATCAAAAAGCCAAACAAATTAGGTGAGTGAAATATTCCATGATAAAAGGCGCAAATATCCAAATGGCGGTATATTATGTGCAGCTGTTGGGGTTTTATTATAGTCTTAATTATACCGTAAGTACACGGTTTATTTGTTGTAGCATTTATAGGTCGATTCACAGAGAAGAGGGAAATTTTTTAATTAAATCTAACGAATTTAAAAAACGGGTTTTTGAATAGATTAATTAACTACTAATAATAATTTAAATGCAGGAAATAAAATAAAATAAAGATCAAAGCTATAAATAAAGGTGAGATAATTAAGATGCAATAAATTTAAATTAAGAAATTTAAAAGCAAGTAAAAGCAAGATTTTTTTAAATAAATATGATAAAAGCAAATATCCAAGTGTTTGAATCCACTAGTTTGTTTATGGTTACTTCAAATAATCTATATCCTTTTCTTTAATTTCACTTTTAAAACAAAAATCTAATCGAAAGAAAATATGTCTATTCTAAAGATTAATCGCTAATGCATAAACCTGGTTTCTTCTAATCCTAGACTGCAAACTTAGTTATGCATAATAATAGAAAAACTAAAACAAGAATTAAATAAAAACACGATTAAAATAAAATAAAAGGTAAGATAGCTGACAACCCTTGATCGCTTTCAAATCCTAGCCACCATAAAAAGCAAGAGAAGAAGAGAGTTTGGTCCTCTGTATCGATACTTATTTATAGTGTTTTTTTTTATCGAATACATGGTGCAAACACGATAAGAATAAAATAACAAAACCTAGACCAAAATCCGACCCAATTGGACCAAGTAGAGCCGCTAAACCGCGCTTTAACCAGCTAATTCATGGTTTGACTTCATATTTTGGGCCTCAAATTCCGGGAGCTTGCTCATCTGGTCAATAGCTTTCCAACGAGTCCAGGAACATCTCGATCGGAGCTACAGTCTTCAAGATACGGTCATTTGAAGTTGACTTTGCTGTCGGGCATATATGCCGAATTGGGCTTGGATCTTTTGTATTATTTTGACTTTATTTAAAGATTGTTTTGTATGATTTGATATCCATTGCACTTCTGCTCCATATTAACTTGTCTTGCAACGTGAATCGCACGTGTTGGTTTATTTTCTTCTCCTTTTGCAATTAAGACCCTGTCACCTGCAAATATCACAAAACACCTTCGCTAAATGCGACATAATAAAGATAAATATGGATATAAAATACGCATTAAATGTCTCACAATTTAAATATTCTCGCTCGCAACTTTTACCAATAACCAGAGAAACTTAGAGTGAAGACTTGTCTGCTTGGTTCAAGAGTTATAGCATTAGTTGTATTTGACGGTCATATATTACTAGCAGATTAGTAAAAAATTTCTAGATTATAACTAAATTATATATTTTGATATGCTCTCATGACTGAAGCATGTCAGGTGAAGTTTCTTGCGTTTCTTAAATTTGTTATCTACATAATCACTGGTTCTCTTTTAGAATTACGACATTTCTGTTTCTACAATAAAAACTAGGAAACTATTGTCTTCAACATTGAATTAGATATTGGAAAAAACTAAAATAGTTATAAGCCGAGACATCAATTTGGAGACGTTGATTTGGGATTCTAAATCATGAACCTTGTTTTCATCTTAGCGATACAGAGTTTCCATTCCGAGATATTGATTGTTGCTATACAAACTTCTTACCGGTTTTTAGAGCTAACTCGGCTGCTTTCTTTGTCGGACCTTACAAACTCAGTTGTTTTCTTTGTCGAACCTTTGTAAAGTTTACAATCATAACTTGAATAATCGATCATGAAATCGTCAATATATGATTTTTTCGTATCTATCTTTAGTATTTTAAAAGGGTGTTTCAAGTTTAAGTTTTAATTAATTTAACTTCTGCATGACACAGAGCAAGAAATATTCTCATGAAATATTTAATGGTAATTTCCGGAGAATCTCAAACTTTAATTTAAACATGATTGTCATAAATTCCTAAAAACATTCTCGGGACGATATAAATCTTTCTTTTTTTCTAAGTGCGAAATTGTAATAATAGCTCTTATCGATTGTGGATTACTAGCTTTCAGGCACCATTTTATTTTACATCTTCATTATGTTTAATTAGTTTGAAATGATATTTCCACTATAATCTAAAATTTCTTGTGTTTTAGTCATACTAACAAGTGTCCATGGGAACCTAGTTAGGCAACAAATTTTCCAAAACCATGGATTCCGTTAAGCTAAAATGAAACCATGGTTTGCATGAATACAAACTGTGGTTTTATAAAATTATGGTTTCGTAAATTTTAAGGTCATTTAGGAACACGGTTTGAAACCAAGGTTTAACTTATTTTTAAGGATGTGAGAGAGAGAATAAAGAGAGCTTGCAGGCCTGAAACTTTCCGAAACTCTACTCTTTTTAGAGTTTAGAAACACATGGATTCAAGCTTTGAATCTTTTTGAAACTATGAGTTGGGAAATTTCATTTTGATTGCCAAACAGATCTTGACTATAAATTTTACAATTTAGTCTCGAAACCTAACGAAACCACGGGTTCGGTAAGCGTGCCTGTGTTGCCAAACAAGGCCAACTCTAGTCATGCTTCATCCTTCTATGGCTTCAACCAATAGGTGGAGGTTTCATTTATATAATCAACAAAATGGAACATTTATTTAGATAATGACCTTCCTTAAAATCACATTACTAAAAGTTTCTAATGGCAAATAAATAAAATTCCAGCTGAAATAATTTTTTACCTTCATGTAGAATGCATTGTTTTCAAACTTCTAAATCATTGTTTTAAACAAAATAATACTTATATGAAGCAATAAATGAGGAAAATGTGGAAACCAATGAAATTATTATGATGTCCTCTCTTTACTATATCATGTTTTGTGGATTTTTCCTTTTCAGCTTTATTGCTTTTATTATGTATAGTGTAAGAAGTTATAGTTTTGTTTGATCAACAGTAATCCGCACAGGAGAATAGCAAATATTTCAGTGTGAAAATAGATATGGGAGAAAACTAAAGTGTTTAATTGCTTCACAAATGATTTTAAAAATGTTGCACATGGAAAAATATTTAACTCCAAGTCCTAAAATATTCACAAAAGGTCATCCACAACTTAAGTTTAAACTATTTATCGGACTCATATTTTCAATATATAACAAGATTCAATACCTTTTTCTCATTTATTAATCCTTAAAAAACAAAAGATATTTAGAATCCAATCCAGCAATTCTATATAATTATTAAGATAAATAAAAGGTAATTTCAAGATCCAATAATTCCCTCAAAATATCTGTTATTTCTCCAAAAAAAAAAATCTTAATCTACAATAACCAACCACAACTTTTTATGCCCTTCTCCTTCTTGAAAATTTGAAATTTCCATTAATTTCATAATATAGAAATATATTTTGATTTTCAGATAGTGGTCTTCTTGAACTTCATAAATTGTAGTTAGGGTTTCAAGGAGGCATGAGCTTCTTATAGCTGGTTTATCATTAGAGAGATGGCTAGTAACAACTACCAAGCTCATCATTGATTTAATTTGCATTCTTTAGCTCTCCCGCTTTAAGTCGATTGATCAATCCATTTACGTTTTAAGAACAAACGAGAAAGTCGTCTATCATCATCATATATGATACATGATGATATTGACTTGCTATATAAGCTGCTTTCCAAGCTTCATGCTTAAAGAGACTGAACTTTATGTATCTAAATATGGGAAATGTGAACCAGATGATTCTCATATTCAACTTGGCTGCAAAAATATAATTCATATTTATGACAGCTGTCCCGGATAAAAAAAACTAAAATCTAGATATTTGAATGTGATTTTACTTTATTTTGAACATTACCGAAGTATGGTTTCAAATAAATCATTTTAAGATGGCACTTTTTAAATGGAAAATCAAATCTGGATGCATGTAAATTTGGAAATTCTACAAAACTCAACTTTTTAAATGAGATTCTAAAATACACAAAGTTTTCAGGCCAAAAAATTATATATGTAACATGTTTTCCAAATTTGCTAAGCCACTTCAATAAAATTTAACCACATCGTATCATTAATTGACCTTATATAGCAAATATAACCAGACCCGAAGTGGCTCCATGTGTGCCTTCTCATTTTTCATTTTTCAAGAAAAAGGCAAAAAGTAGGGAAATAAGAAAATGATGGGATAGGTAGTCTAATTTCAATGTTAAATAAATTATATGCTCATATTTTTTTATAAGATATATCTTATAATATACATGTGCACGAGTACAAAACCCTATTTATTATAAGTACACATGTACAGTGTGTTACATAACTCATATGAAAGAGATTTGGAATATCCCATTGGTGGGATTTGGAGTAGCTCACGGGGAAAATCCGGATTCGAGCCTGAAATACCTCATTAATGAGAAGGATGGCTAATTTATTTCACCTATAGATGATGCTCGATATCGGTGATCTCCCAGATCATGACACGTGGCGGATGACGTGTCCCGTGAATCTCGCCATGCGCGAGATATCCACCGGCCACATCCCACGTTCCACGCCATCACGATCCCCCATTAATGAGCCTGTCTCGCCATTAATGGGAGATCCCGCCCATCACGCAGGCGTAACGTCGGGAGCGTAACGGCCGGTGTGATTCTCGCGCCTGCCCTGCCTGCTGCCACCGCTATTTAAACCCCTTCTTCAGACGGTTCAAATAAGCCATTTTTACTCCACTAAGCCGTTACTCTGCTCGGATTTCCTCTCTGTTGGGATAAAAATTTGCACACCGGTTGACCGAGTCAAAGTCAAGGTCAACCCCCAAGTCAGGCGGGCCCAAACCCAGGTCAAGCGGGTCCATGCCCAAGTCGAGCCCGCAGCAAGCCTCCTCCATGCCAAAATATAGATCATGTAATAAATAATTTTTATGTAATTTTTTATGCATGAATGTATGCAAAATGGGCATAAAAGCCAAATTTTTGTAAAGCTCATGGCTTATGTGCAAAAAGAAATGGCACATGAGCCATGGGATGGGCAAAATGCCATTTTGTAAAGCCCAATGGGCTATATGTAAATGTGTAAGCCTATATAAGGCAATATGATGATGAATAAAAATATAGACTTTTCATTCTCTCAAAAACCTAGGGTTTGTGCCTCTTTCCCCTTTCTGAAGGTTCCAAATCTTCTCTTTTCTTTTGAATTAAATCAAGAGTTTTACTCTTCCTTTTCCAAAACTAAATAGTTTTTCACCCCAAAACCCACAAAGGGGGAACTTGGATCTGTCATTAGATCTCAAAAAGAAGAGATTTTTAAAATCTCACATCTCTTGATCTTCAAGATCTGACCAAACGACAGGAAGAAGAAGGAGACCCATCTCCAGAAACCCCATTTTGGGGAAGAACAAATGCTCAAGGGGAGAAACCCCTTTATTAGCTTCAAAACATCTTAGGAGTTTAACTCCTCTCACACACACATACACACAGAGAATAATAAGTGCTCCATTCTGGGAGTACAACTCCCATTGCAGAGACTAAGTCCCTTCTGCTGCTCGAACGCCCACGTGCTAACACGTAGTGCGCTAGCGCTCGAGCGCCCACGTGCTGACACGTGGCGCGCTAGCGCGTTTGCGCCCAAAGCGCTAGCGCCCGAGCGCCCACGAGTTGATACGTAGCGCTCAGAGCGCTAGCGTCCAAAGCGTTAGCACCCGAGGGCCCACGTGCTGACACGTAGCGCTCTTGAGCTCAGTGCGCTAGCGCCCAAAACGCTAGCCCCCGAGCGCCCACGTGCTGACACGTGGCGCGCTCGCACTCAGTGCGCTAGCGTCCACGTGCTGACACGTGGTGCGCTAGCGCTTAAAGTGCTAGCGCTCAAAGCGCTGACGCTGGCCCCACGTATCCTTTGGATGCCTTCCCCCCCTTTTTTTTATATATATACATACACACACGCGCGCGCACACACACATGTACACACACACATACTCCACGACACTGTCCCTGTTAGAAAAAAAAATTTAACGGGGCGCTGCCGGGCACCCCGCAAGGGGGATGCTAGCCCCCTTGACCCCCAGCCCGCTATCCGGATAGCGGGACCCCCGTAAAAACTCTGCGAGCCTCCCGATATATCCAAAACCCTTTCAAAACACCCTACACTCTCTAATTTGACCGTCGGAGGGTCCTCGGTGGTACAACCACCTCGGGACTTCCTTGTAGGCAGCTCGGCAACAACCAACCTCAAACCCATTGAGATCCACATGCTTCAGGAGTCTGCCTCCAGATCAAATATCAGCCATCCATCGCCGCCATCAGCAGATCAACGGAAGGTAACATCTTGGCGTGATCCAGGTCACGTCAGCTGGCGCCGTCTGTGGGAAACTCTTGATTCCACAAAAACAAAAGTTCATCTTCCGATATCAATTCAATGGTGAGCGATCATCACGATGATCCAAGCACTAGCCGCCGCCTCCCCCTCAACGGAGGAGCGGACGAACCTCCTCCGCCAAACACTATCAACACCCTTGCCGGCCGGATAGACCGATCCGCGTCTGTTGTGGAGGCGCTCATCCGCGTCCAAACGGCAGGGCAAGATCCCCAGGTCGCCGCTCCCCCGCCTTGGGACCACGACCCCTACAGGGGGAGAGAAGACTCCGCTCGCGTCGGCACTGCCGACCACCGCCTCGCTACCTCACGCGGTCGCAGATCTCCCGGGCCAATACGTTTTGAGACCCGCTGGACGCCTCACAGTTCAACACTGAGGTCCGTCGCCAGATCGCCTTGTCCCGAGCCTCTTCGCGACCCTTTCCCTCCCGAGAAGATGTCGGTCAGCTCGCCTGTTCCCAGGCATGACCGACACCCCCTCCCTCGACGGGGTCACGCGGACGGGACTCGCCACGGCGGCTCGAAGACTATCTCGTCGGGGATCTAAGGAACCTCATTGAGAGGAACCGAGGCCGCGGCCAGACGCATGCCTCCAACAGCAGAGACCAGGAATCAGTATGTGCCGAATCGTCGGGGTACCACGGCCGACTCGACGCTCTCGAGAAGAAGATCGAGGGTATGCATTGGGAAGGTCAACGCTCGAGCGACGGGGCTAAGTACGCCGCTGACTCGCTCACCAAACCATTCACCGAGAAGCTGCTCGTTGTCCACGTCTCCTCTCGCAACAAGCCCCCGAAGGTCTCCCTCTTCGACGGCAAATCTGACCCGAAGGACCATTTGGATGCATTCACCACAGGGTTGAGCTTCCAAGACAACTCCGATGCCACCCAGTGTCGAGCTTTCCCGGCCTCTCATCCGCTCCGGACGAGACTAGTTCCGAGTGCAACTCTACGGTAGCGCCCCGGCAGTCTTTCAGACGCCAAATGCGGAACAAAACTTTTTAGCTGGCGCTATCGCATACTATAACCTGGATCTGCCATTAAAGCTAAACTAACAAACTGCAAAGTGGGTAGAAATATTATACCGAACGATCCAAGTCCTTCGGTCTTCAACCATCATCCCACGCTTTGTTGCGGCGGTTTCGATCTTCTGAAACTCCAGTCTCATCGTCCAGGTGGTACCACGTCGACGGATCTTTAAATGGGCTCCCGCCTCTGAACCGAGGCAACTCGATCGTCAAGTTTGCCAAAAGAGACGACCAAGATTGATGTAGAGAATGATTAGAACACTTTGTCCCGTTACGTCCAAGGCTATGGACGAACGGTTAATGAAGTTGTCTTTTTGGATCGGGTGAAATGAGAAATCAACATATGAAATTTCTATGAAGCAAATTTCATAAGCTTTTTGCCAAAAAATGAATTCATCATTCCTCACAATGAGGGCCGGCTACTATATAGAAGAGGGAGGGTGAGTGTAGGAGAGGGGAGGGTGAGTGTAAGCAAAAGATCAAGGAGAAAATATCCTAAGTATTCCAAAAAAATGCATTAATGGACACAATGACTCATAACCTTAGTCATCCACTATCATTAAATGCACCATTAAGGAACTAATGACTCACATGCCTTGTCACCATCTAGAACCATCTAGAAGCATGACTCACCCTCATGACTCACCCAAGAAGAAAAGATAAATCCGCATTTAACCGAATGTTAAATACGGCCGATAGAAAACTGGAAACTGGCAACTTCCAAAAGTGATTCTGAAACGAATTTTAGGATAACCCCGTAACAGTATAAACATACCCGCATTTGTATTACGACCGAATACAAATGCAACTGAGACAAAGATATTATATCTACACAGTATAATACTTGGATCCGGCTTAAACCAAAGCCTACCAGTATTATCTGCCCGAAAAATGACACGTGCGAAAACGCGCGTGCATTTTCCGAACCCTGCCATAATACCATACGACATCTACAACGTTTCGCCCGAACTTGGGAAAGTGTCTGTGGGGGACTCTAATGACTCATCAATATACTGGCACTGGGCATAACCAATAGCACATCAGAGGTACAAGCTGTACGTAACGGTTGCCTATGTATTGATTGGAAGGGAAGCTGACGAGCGAACTCATCCATAAACCCTACTGAGCCTGACAGTGACAATATCCGTACAGTCCGGTCCATTCGTCTATGAGTATCGCATATAGGGCCTAGGGGGCCGGTAAACGTCAGACCCCCAATAGCATTATAAGTCCTATCAGAGAGCATCCCAGAACACCCTGAGATATTACCGGAATACCTTCCAGTAAATATCGATTACCCTGGCCAGGGATTTCGTGTAATGGCTCTCCTAAACACTGCGCGATCTCACCCCTAATACCGGGAGAGACGAATCCCCGACGATCTGCTCACTGCCTCCATGTGGCTCGGGACTGTACCCAAAATATACCTGTTTGCACGACTCCTTTGACCCATGGTAGGGTATAAATCAAAGCAAAGTGGGAACTCACACGAGACAAATGACGACCTCAGGTCGATGAACTAACCTGTACACATGTCACCAGGGAACTGCTATCTAACGATATGTATAATACCAACTAGCATGTTCCCGGCGAGTCCTGTCCGGTGTACTCATAACCCAATGAGCACCTGTATACATCTTAGGTGAACCAACTAACACCAATGGCTTGTGAGACCGGCCACCGCTCCTCGTCGGGGTCCCGAATGTATACACTAGTCCACTCTGGAGTATCGATGCCCTATCTCGAAACTCCCACGACTAGGGACACTTTAAGGATGTGCTTATAGACCCCAGCTCCCACATATATGATCGCCATCATACTGCTGGTAGTCAAGCAAGAATCCTATGGGCTCTATCAACATCTACATGATGATAAAGACAAACCAGATAGCATACTATCATCTCGAGTAATACTGTTCTATCGGTATAGGTCATCCCTCAATCATTGCAATCACGTACCTGCGATCCAATAATTGACTTAGAGGGCACTATATCCAACACCGAGGACTCGAGCCATGCTTGATCTCAACTTTCGACGAGCTGGCCACCCAATTCCTCGGCCACTTCGTCGGGAACAGGCGGCAAAAATGCATGTTGGGGTAAAAATTTACACCCCGGTTGACCTAGTCAAAATCAAGGTCAACCCCCAAGCTAGGTGGGCCTAAGCCTAGGTCAAGCGGACCCATGCCCAAGTCAAGCCCACGGCCAGCCTCCCCATGGCAACGACAAAATCATGTAATAAATAATTATTATGTAATTTTTTATACATGAATGTATGTAAAATGGGCATAAAGCCAATATTTTGTAAGCCCATGGCTTATGTGCAAAAATGAAATGGCACATGAACCATGGGATAGGAAAAATACCATTTTGTAAAGCCCAAGGGGTTATATGCAAATATGTAAGCGTATAAAAGGCAACATGATGATGAATAAAGCAACACTCTTCATTCTCACAAAAAACCTAGGGTTTGTATCTCTTTCCCTTTTCTGAAGGTCTCAAACCTTCTTCTTTCTTTTGAATTAAATCAAGAGTTTTACTCTTCCTTTTCAAAAACAAAATAGTTTTTCACCACGAAACCCACAAAGGGGAACTTGGATCTGTCATCAGATCTCAAAAAGGAGAGATTTTGAGATCTCACATCTCTTAATCTTCAAGATCCAGCTAACAGAGGATGAAGAGGAAGAACCCCTTTCATTAACCCCAAAAACACACTCAGGAGTCCAACTCCTCTCTGATTTCTCTTTCGAGAAATCTTTTTTAGGCTAAAAGCCTCTTTTTCTCGCCGGCGCTCAAGCGCAGAGCGCCCGCGTGCCGACACGTGGCGCGCTTGCGCTCAAGCGCAAATCGCCCCCGTGCCGACACGTGGCACGCTTGCGCTCAAGCGCCCAGCGCTCAAGCGCAGAGCGCCCACGTGCCGACACGTGGCACTCTAGCGCCTGAGCGCATATCACCTAGGCGCACAGCGCCCAAGGTGCTGCCTCACGCATCCTTTGGATGTCTTTTCCTCCTCTTTTTATGTACATACATATATATATATATATACATATGTATACATATTTACACACACATACTCCACGACACTGTCCCTGTTAGAAAAAAATTTTCTAAACGGGGCGCTGCCCCGCACCCCGCAACGGGGCTGCTAGCCCCCTTGACCCCCAGCCCGCTATCCGGGTAGCGGGACCCCCGTAAAAACTCTGCGTGGCTCCCGATATATCCAAACCCCCCTTTCAAAACACATCACACGCACACTGCACATTGAGTTCGCATGACCAGTTTAACCCGTCAATCGGAGGTTCCCTCGCTCCAAAGGCGAGGGGTAATTAACGGCAGCTTAGTCCGCGGCTGCCGGAGATTCGGATCCCCACAATCATTAAACTCTGGCCTACCCTAGGCAGGGGGAATCTGTAGTACGCCTGACAAGCGTGCGCATATTCTCATCTCAATGGGGTGACGAAAAACACCCTACAGATTCTGGCACGCCCGGTGGGACCAATCTCTCCTCCCATATTTCGGATTAAGCGTTCATGCGAACTCAATCAATACATACCTGTATTTATACTAAAAATAATGCTTTTTCATGCAGATTTTCAAGCAATCACCTTCCGACGATGTCTTCGATGATGAACTCAGCTCCCGTCTCCTACACGATAAGGATAGACTCCAAGACAGTCCTTCCGGCCAGTCTCGGACGATAATGGGAGGAGCCGCTGCTACCATTTGGCTCTATTATGTTCATACCAATTGGCGCCATCCCAGCTCCTCAAGCTCTAGCAACAGACAAACCGGTCTCGAAAGGCAGGAGACCAAATGTGGTGATCTCGAGGGCCCCCAACCCAAACGCAAGTCGGTGTCTGAACGACTTTCCTTGGCCCCAGCTGGGGGCAAGGCCATCAACACCGACAAAGCAACAAGGCCTCTCGAGCAAGCTCCGGCGGTGCCCTTGACAACTGCTCGATCGGGTGTCTTCTCTAAGCTCCCCGCTAATCAACTCACAATGGCTTCCCGAAGAGCAGAAGCCTGCCAAGTGCTTAAGGCAGAGAAGCTGAGGCAGAAGCGGCTCAGATATAGAGCCAACAAAAGGGCTAGGGCTCTGGCCATGTTAAAATTTATGAATTTCCAAAACCCGGACCGCTCCGCGAAACCAGCTGCCAGTGATGAAAGAATGGCTGAATGTGTTATCCACACTGTCTACATGACCGGACATGAAGAAACGAACCCTCCTCTTCTTCACAGCCATGGTGATGATATGGTTGATGCTACCCAGCATCGGCTCGATCTAAATGATGAAGAGCCCGCTCAGGCCGATAAGCCAGAGGTGTCCGTGGTTCCTACGGAATTGAGCTCAGGCAATAAAGATTACCCGGTTGTCATAGCCGGAACTACAGAACAAGTATTATTCCAATGGCTTCAAAGGCAATTTCAGGACAGGGATGAGAAGATGGCCGAGGTCTATTCCAAAGTCGACGAGCTGGCAAACGTCATGGCAGATCTCGCGAACCAAGTCACCCGATTACAATTACAGCAGAATCAAATTTTGGCTCATGAGCCAGGGATTGATACCCGGGGGCAGCCAACTGTATCCCTTTCAACCTAAAAGCGGAGCGCCTTCGCGAAAAACGGCTGCAATCAGTCTCCAGTCCCTCCGATACATATGCCGGGGGGGGGGATCGCCTCTGAAAGAGAAGCTGGAAAAGGTCTATTCCTTCAAGAGGGAAAAGGTCCACAAGATATTCAGGGACGCCCTAAGAAACGGTCTACAACTGCCAGAATCAAAGAGACCGCAAGAAGAGAATATGACCGACGACCCAAAATATTGCCCCTATCACAGGGTGATAGGTCATGCCATTGAGGACTGCTTCGTCTTCAAAGATTGGGTTGAAAGGCAATACGGGGCGGGAGAGATAGAACTGTCTAAAGACGCGTTAGCAAACAGTCAAGCTACGACCGCCGATTTCATGCAAATGGAGACCGAAGCCTTTCGGGAACCTAATCCTCCCAGACATGTGCCATTATCTGAAAAGGGCGAACCAAAGACCGATCGGCCTCGAGGACCAGCATCAGTAAAGGCACCTACTCCAATGGAGAGAAAGAAGAAGGTATACTCCTTCAGGAGGGATGAAGTCCGCAAAATATTCATGGACGCCTTGAACAACGGTCTGCAACTGCCTGTTCCAAAGAGGCCACAGGAAATGAACATGACCGGCAATCCCGTATACTGCCCATATCATAGAGTGGTGGGTCATACCATCGAAGACTGCTATATTTTCAAAGATTGGGCAGAGGACCAATATAAGCTTGGAAAAACCTCACAATCCTCGGATGTATCGGCAAGCCATGGAGCTAGGTCATCAACACAGCTCCGCCAAGAACAAAGTTCAAGGAGCTAGGATAAGCAAAAAGGACCACCACGTCGTTAAACTGGGAACACCTGATGACTACCACGTCGTTAAACTGGGAACCGTCGACCTCTAAGTCGTTAAACTGGGAATGTAAAAAAATATATATGTATGTAAATAAAAGAAAAATAAAGAAAAACCGAAATGATGGGGCAACTCGCAAAAAAAATAAAAAATCAGCGAGTAAAGATAAACATGAAAATAAAGCCGAAATGATGGGGCAACCGCGAATAAATAGCCAAAATGATAGGGCAATCGCGACCTTCGCGATAAAAATAGCTGAAATGATAGATCAATCGCGGTAAAAAAAAAACTGGCGAATGATGAGTTGCTCCTGGTACCATATTCTAGTGCAGCGATGCAGACGCCAACAAAAATCCATTTTTTCAAAATTCTTCCGGCCCTACGGCCAGTCCCCAAATTGACTGCCGTATACAATCCACGGGCTCAAATAATTCTCATCATACCCATGCCCCACCGTAATCACCAGTTACGCGGCTGGTCTCCGCCTTTGGAGTTATTCTCCATTGAGAAGACCCACTCATGTGTCCTCACGATACATGAGGAGAACAAACCTTTGTGGGATCCTTACGACTCACAAAGGAAAAACACACTTAGGAGTCCTCACGACTCCTAAGGAGAAAATACACCTGCGGGATCCTCACGACTCGCAGGGAGAAAATGCTTTTATGGGACCCTCACGGCCCATAAAATTGAAAAGCCTTAGGCGATAAGGACCTAAACCCGTCTCCTAAGCCATCGCTCCGCCAACAAGAGTAGGCAAATGATGAATTACTCCTGGCACCTCTGCTTCAGTGTTAACAACACTGATGCCGGCCCCTACCCCAAAATTCCAAGCTCGCCATCAATAGACCCCTAAGTCTTTAAACTGGAAACAGATGACCTCTAAGTCGTTAAACTGGAAACAGTAGACCTCTAAGTCTCTAAACTGGAAACAGATGACCACCAAGTCGTTAAACTGGAAACAGATGACCACCAAGTCGTTAAATTGGAAACAGATGACCTCTATGTCGTTAAACTGGAAACAGATGACCACCAAGTCATTAAACTGGAAACAGATAGACCTCTACGTCGTTAAACTGGAAACAGATGATCTCTAAGTCGTTAAACTGGAAACAATCGACCTCCACGTCTTTAAAACTGGAAATAGATGACCACCACGTCGTTAAACTGGAAACAGATGACCTCTAAGTCGTTAAACTGGAAACAGTCGACCTCTAAGTCATTAAACTGGGAACGAGGGAAATCCACTCATGTGTCCTCACGATACATGAGGAGAACAAACCTTTGTGGGATCCTTACGACTCACAAAGGAAAAACACCCTTAGGAATCCTCACGCCTCCTAAGGAGAAAATACACCTGCGGGATCTTTACGACTCGCAGGGAGAAAATGCTTTTATGGGACCCTCACGGCCCATAAAATTGAAAAGTCTTAGGTGACATGGATCTAAACCTGTCTCCTAAGACATCGCTCCCCAACCCCAAAGTGGCGAATGATGAGTCGCTCCTGGTACCATGTTCCAGTGCAGCGATGCAGACGCCAACCAAATTCCAAATTCAAATCCTAATGGCGAATGATGAGTCGCTCCTAGTATCATAATCCAATGCAGCGATGCAGACGCCAACCAAATTCCAAATCCCATACCCCAATGGCGAATGATGAGTCGCTTCTGGTATCATATTCCAGTGCAGCGATGCAGACGCCAACCAAATTCCAAATCTCATACCCCAACGGCGAATGATGAGTCGCTCCTGGTATCATATTCCAGTGCAGCGATGCAGACGCCAACAAAGTCCCGAAATGTTTTTGGCCCTACGGTCTGGATCATACATCCTGCAAAACCGTATACAATTCACGGGCGTAAAACGATCACAATCTCTCCCAAGTCTTACCGGCGAGACCACATTCAAAGTCCCACCGGCAGGGAAGATTAAAAAAAAAGAAAAAAAAGAGAAGAAGAAAAAAAAAAGGTATGTCCACAAGAAAAATGGGCACGGATGAAAACCCGAAAGGGCTCCGTGAGTAAAAACAGCAGGACTGCTGACGAGTTTATGAAAACCGGAAAGGGCGCAAACTCGTAAAAAAGAGATGAAATGCACTCACAAAGTCCTCTCGACTTTGTGAGGAGAAAATTCCCGCGTGAAATCCTTACGACTCACAAAGGAGCAACACACTTAGGAGTCCCCACGACTCCTAAGGAGAAAATACACCTACGGGATCCTTACGACCCGTAGGGAGAAAATGCTTTGTGGGACCCTTACGGCCCATAAAATTGAAAAGACTTAGGTGATAGGGATCTAAACCTGTCTCCTAAGCCACCAAATCCAAATCCTCTCGGGGCACATGATGAGTTGCTCCTGGTATTATTCCAGTGCAGCAATGCAGATGACAAAAAAAACCAAATCCAAATCCTCCCGGGGCACATGATGAGTTGCTCCTGGCATTATTCCAGTGCAGCAATGCAGATGCTAAACCAAAAAACCAATTCCCAAATCCTCTCGGGGCAAATGATGAGTTGCTCCTGGTATTATTCCAGTGCAGCAATGCAGATGCCAAACAAAAACCCCAATTCCCAAATCCTCTCGGGACAAATGATGATTCGCTCCTGGTACCATATTCCAGTGTAGCGATACTGATGTCAACCCAAATCAAATCAACCAACAAGCTCTGTGTCGGAATCATGCTTCGTCTCAGAATATGCACCCCGTGTCGAAATGATGCTTCGCATCGGTGTATCTCCCTTCCCTGTCGGAATTATGCTTCGGCTCGGAATCAACCAACGACCTCCTCGTCGGAATTATGCTCCACCTCGGAACCAAGTTAATCAGCAAGCTCTGTGTCGGAATTATGCTTCGTCTCAGAAGGCACCCCGTGTCGAAATGATGCTTCGCCTCGGTGTACCTACCTTCCCTGTCGAAATTATACTTCGTCTCGGAATCAAGTCAACCACCGACACTCCGCGCCGGGGAAAAGTCGATCAGCGACACTCCGTGCCGGGGAAAAGTCGATCAGCGACACTCCGTGCCGGCGAAAAGTTGACCAGCGACACTCTGTGCCGGGGAAAAGTCGATCAGCGACACTCCGTGCCGGGGAAAAGTCAACCCGACACTCCGCGCCGGGGAAAAGTCGATCAGCGACACTCCGTGCCGGGAAAAAGTCAACCCGCGACACTCCGCGCCGGGGAAAAGTCGATCAGCGACACTCCGTGCCGGGGAAAAGTCAACCCGACACTCCGCGCCAGGGAAAAGTCGATCAGCGACACTCCGTGCCGGGGAAAAGTCGACCAGCGACACTCCGTGCCGGGGAAAAGTCAACCCGACACTCCGTACCGGGGAAAAGTCGATCAGCGACACTCCGTGCCGGCGAAAGGTCAACCCACGACACTCCGCGCCGGGGAAAAGTCGATCAGCGACACTCCGTGCCGGGGAAAAGTCAACCCGACACTCCGCGTCGGGGAAAAGTCGATCAGCGACACTCCGTGCCGGGGAAAGTCGACCCGCGACACTCCGCGCCGGGGAAAGTCGATCAGCGACACTCCGCGCCGGGGAAAAGTCGATCAGCGACACTCCGCGCCGGGGAAAAGTCGATCAGCGCACTCCGTGCCGGGGAAAAGTCAACCCGACACTCCGCGCCGGGGAAAAGTCGATCAGCGACACTCCGTGCCGGGGAAAAGTCAACCCGACACTCCGCACCGGGGAAAAGTCGATCAGCGACACTCCGTGCCGGGGAAAAGTCAAACAACGACACTTCGTGCCGGGGAAATGTCAAGCAGACACTCCGTGCCGGGGACACGTCAACTAGCGACACTCTGCATCGGGGAAACGTCCAACACAAACACTCCGCATCAGGGAAACGTCCAACAACGACACTCTGTGCCGGGGAAACGTCAAGCAGACACTCCGTCTCGGGGAAACGTCAAGCAGACACTCCGTCTCGGGGACACGTCAACCAGCTGATACTCAGCCTCGGGGAAACGTCGACCAGCAACACTCCGCGCCGGGGGCACGTCAACGAAATCACTCCAGGCTAGGGAAACGTCTACCGCGGACACTCTATCTCGGAGATGCGTCAAGTGCCGACCGTCCATGTCGTAAAAAGGGCAGTGCATCCCAAAAGGTAGGAACCAAAGCAAGTCGCCTCCACGCAAAAGAAGATCCATCAATTTCATGCACACGACCCACATATGCTGTGTGTATTTATTGATGGAGGGCAATTTGTTGGGGTAAAAATTTACACCCCGGTTGACCGAGTCAAAGTCAAGGTCAACCCCCAAGCTAGGTGGGCCTAAGCCTAGGTCAAGCGGACCCATGCCCAAGTCAAGCCCACGGCCAGCCTCCCCATGGCAACGACAAAATCATGTAATAAATAATTATTATGTAATTTTTTATACATGAATGTAAGTAAAATGGGCATAAAGCCAATATTTTGTAAGCCCATGGCTTATGTGCAAAAATGAAATGGCACATGAGCCATGGGATAGGAAAAATACCATTTTGTAAAGCCCAAGGGGTTATATGCAAATATGTAAGCCTATAAAAGGCCACATGATGATGAATAAAGCAACACTCTTCATTCTCACAAAAAACCTAGGGTTTGTATCTCTTTCCCTTTTCTGAAGGTCTCAAACCTTCTTCTTTCTTTTGAATTAAATTAAAAGTTTTACTCTTCCTTTTCAAAAACAAAATAGTTTTTCACCACGAAACCCACAAAGGGGAACTTCGATCTGTCATCAGATCTCAAAAAGGAGAGATTTTGAGATCTCACATCTCTTGATCTTCAAGATCCAGCTAACAGAGGAGGAAGAGGAAGAACCCCTTTCATTAACCCCAAAAACACACTCAGGAGTCCAACTCCTCTCTGATTTCTCTTTCGAGAAATCTTTTTTAGGCTAAAAGCCTCTTTTTCTCGCCGGCGCTCAAGCGCAGAGCGCCCGCGTGCCGACACGTGGCGCGCTTGCACTCAAGCGCTCAGCACTCAAGCGCAAAGCGCCCCCGTGCCGACACGTGGCACGCTTGCGCTCAAGCGCAAATCGCCCCCGTGCCGACACGTGGCGCGCTTGCACTCAAGCGCAAGCGCTCGAGCGCAAGTCGCCCCCGTGCCGACACGTGGCGCGCTTGCGCTCGAGCGCAAGTCGCCCGGTGCCGACACGTGGCGCGCTTGCGCTCGAGCGCAAATCGCCCCCGTGCCGACACGTGGCGCACTTGCGCTCAAGTGCCCAGCGCTCAAGCGCAGAGCGCCCACGTGCCGACACGTGGCACTCTAGCGCCTGAGCGCACAGCACCTAGGCGCACAACGCCCAAGGTGCTGCCCCACGCATCCTTTGGATGTCTTTTCCCCCTCTTTTTTTGTACATACATATATATATATACATATGTATACATATTTACACACACACATACTCCACGACACTGTCCCTGTTAGAAAAAATTTTCTAAACGGGGCACTGCCCCGCACCCCGCAAAGGGGCTGCTAGCCCCCTTGACCCCCAGCCCACTATCCGGGTAGCGGGACCCCCGTAAAACTCTGCGTGGTTCCCGATATATCCAAACCCCCTTTCAAAACACATAACACGAACACTGCACATTGAGTTTGCATGACCAGTTTAACCCGTCAATCGGAGGTTCCCTCGCTCCAAAGGCGAGGGGTAATTAACGACAGCTTAGTCCGCGGCTGCCGGAGATTCGGATCCCCACAATCATTAAACCCCGGCCTACCCTAGGCAGGGGGAATCTGTAGTACGCCTGACAAGCGTGCGCGTATTCCCATCTCAATGGGGTGACAAAAAACACCCTACAACGCACAGTTGACCATCTCTTCACGATCAAGAACGGGGACAAGGAGACATTCAAAGCATACGTCACCCGCTTCTACAACCCCCTTCTCGAGGTCCCAGAGCACCGGGATGAGACGGTCATCACAGCACTTAGGTCTGGTCTTAGGCACAAGGAGTGGTTATGCTCCTTTGCATTAGCGCAACCTAAGATCATGGCCGAGGTAAAGGCCTGGACCGAGCGCGAGGTCCAGCTCGAATCCGAGGTGGACGCAAATCTCCCCCGGGCAGAGCAAGCCGACCAAAAGAAAAGGGCAAGGGAAGAGAGAAGGGAACCTGAGCGGTCAAAGCCCTACCTCCCGAAGTTATAGGAGTACACCCCGCTCAACGTCTCCCAGACAGTGATACTAGAAGAGACTAAGGGCGAAGGGTTCTTCAAGCTCCCCCCGATCTCCCGCATGGTAAAGAGAACCCGGGGCCCCTACTACGGTTTCCACAGGTCGCTAGGACACTCCACGGAGAGCTGTAAGCAGCTCCGAGACTACATCGAGGAGCTCATCCGTTCAGGGCACCTCGCAGCATACTTGAAAGACAAGAGGCAGGCCGACCGCGAGCAGGAGCAGCGTCCCCCTCCCGCCGAGCTGACCATCGGCCAAATCATGGTCATGTCAGCGGAAGATACGTCTGGTACCCACGAAGCTCAGTACCCTATGCCGGACATAAATGCCAACAGTCAACCGAGGGGCTCAAGCTACACGAATAAGAACATCTACTAGCATTTATTTCCTTTTAATGCAATGTACACCTTTCTTGAGATCTTTTTGTTTATATAATAAAAGGGATCAATAAAGCATTGCAATGAAAGAAAAAGAATCTTATCCATTCAAAGGGTATTATAGGCTCTTCGGCCGTACATCAAAAAAAAGGAAAATTACAATAGCGGGGGAATGGGGTGCAGAGAACACTGCTCGTGGTACTCTGAGGATATTTCCGCCAGCCGAGCCCTCGTGGCACCTAACCTCTGCCTTTGATGCCCCCCGCCAGCGTCGGCATCGTGCCTCAATTCGTAGCACTCAAGGACGAACTCCTCCGAGCGGTTTAGCCGACTCGCAGAGATCAGGCCGAAGCGCCTCAGAGACCTTAGCTTACCAACGGCTTCATCTTTTAGCTATTCGGATAAGGGGTTGTAGAGCCCCGGCGATGCCCTCCAGATGGAGTACATCAACAACTGAAGTTGGGGGGAGCGTCGGGGGAGCAGTCGGCCGAAATGATCCTCGATGTGGCCTATCACCAACTGCACCGTGTCCTCGGTACAGTACTGGTCGTAGAGGTACACGTCCTCGAAGTTTATGATGTCGGGGATGGTGAAAGGGAAGTCCTCCATTCTTACGTTTCGGGTGTGAGGAAGGGAGTAATCAACACTCCCTCCGTTTTATAGCCCACAACGCCCCCGGAGCTCAACGGTCGCCCATTTTCACCCACAACTGTGCCGCCACGCGGCAGACATCGCGCCGCTCGATGCAAAATCGAAACGACACTACTCCGGCGCTTCGCGTTCCCCACGCGATCATGACACGTGTCGCCAGCGACTGTCTCTCTTCGCCGCTCGATGCGAAATCGGAACGACGCTGCCCCGGCGCTTCGCGTTCCCCACGCGATCGTGACACGTGTCACCAGCGACTGTCCCTCTTTCCGGTACTCACACCGGGGAGGACTGACAGAACATCGCACAAGGGGCAACTGAGCAGCTTCACTGCTCGGTCCATCCTTAGCAGGCCTCCTACGTCCCCTCCAGCGCTAAGGATCGAAGCCCTCACCAAGAGGCAGTCGAACGACTACCCTGCTCGGCTATCCCTGGCTGGTAGCTCCATACACCAAAACGCCAGGGATCAAAGCCCTTGCCAAGAGGTAATCGAGCAGTTTCACAGCTCGGTCCATTCTTAGCAGGCATTGTACGGCCCCTCCCGTACTAAGGATCTAAGCCCTCACCAAGAGGCGGCCGAGCGGCTATCCTGCTCGGCTATCCCAGACTGGTAGCTCTCTACCCCACAACGCCAGGGATCTAAGCCCTCGGCAAGAGGCAACCGAGCAGCTTCACTGCTTGGTCCATCCTTAATAGGCCACTTACGACCCCTCCCGTGCTAAGGATCTAAGCCCTCACTAAGAAGCAGCCGAGCGGCTATCCTGCTCAGCTATCCCTGGCTAGTAACTCCCTACCCCACAACGCCAGGGATCAAAGCCCTCGCCAAGAGGCACCGGACAGCAACACTGCTCGGCCATCCTTAAGGATCAAAAGCCCTCGCCAAGAGGCACCGGGCAGTAACCCTGGTCGGCACATCCTTAGTAGGCCACTTACGGCCCCTCCCGCGCTAAAGATCAAAAGCCCTCGCAAGAGGCAACCGGGCCCGCCCTTGCTCGTTTATCCCTGGCTGGTAGCTCCCTACCCTAACACATCAGGGATCAAATCTCTTGCCAAGAGGCACCGGGCAGCAACCCTGCCCGGCCCGTCCTTAAGGATCAAAAGCCCTCGCAAGAGGCAACCGGGCCCGTCCTTGCTCGGTTATCCCTGGCTGGTAGCTCCCTATCCCAACACACCAGGGATCAAAGCCCTCGCCAATAGGCACCGGGCAGCAACCCTGCTCTGTCCCGTCCTTAGTAGGCCCCTTACGGCCCCTCCCGCGCTAAGGATCAAAAGCCCTCGCAAGAGGCAGCCGGGCCCGCCCTTGCCCAGCTATCCCTGGCTGGTAACTCCCTACCCTAACACACCAGGGATCAAAGCCCTCGCCAAGAGGCAATCGAGTAGCTTCACTACTCGGTCCATCCTTAGCAGGCCTTGCACGGCCCCTCCCGCACTAAGGATCGAAGCCCTCACCAAGACGCAGCCGAGCGGCTTCCCTACTCGGCCATCCCCGGCTGGTAATTCACTACCCCCCACAACGCCAAGGATCTAAGCCCTCGCCAAGAGGCAACTGAGCAGCTTCACTGCTCGATCCATCCATAGCAGGCCTTGTACGACCCTCACAACACCAGGGATCGAAGCCCTCGCCTAGAGGCACCGGGCAGCTACCCTGCTCAGTCCATCCTCAGCATGCCTCTCCGAGCCTTCCTCGCTAAGGAACATGACCTTACCAAGAGGCATCCGGTCTATCTACATCTGAGCGATCTCCACCTCGACTTCGGGGCCATGGAGATACCGTCTTCCAGCCGGTCTTTGCATACTTGGCAAATGAACAGATTCAACTCGACGCGTAATCTCTAGACAAAGAACCGACACAACACGAAGACAGTACTATGCAAATACAAGTGTTTACCGACAAAAGAAAAATATGCGTGCAAATATGACGGCAAAAAGTCTTTATTCATAAAGTCAAAACTTTTTACAAGGGTATTGTAGGCTCCCCAGCCTTACAAAATGCCCGGAGGCCTACAAAATTCCCGATGCAACAAAAGAAAAAAAACAAGAAGACGGGGGCTTCAGGCCTCAGGGCCGGGTGCAACCCCGGGAAGCTCAATATCTACCATGGCTCGGGAGGAGTCTGGGAGCTCAGCGTCCGTCACAGGAGTCTCAGCGTCGCCCTCGTCGGGAATCTCTCCCCCGGCCTCGCCCCCGGGGTCGTCCCCCTTCTCGTCATCCCCGAAAGGATATTCGGCTCAGAGCTCTTGGTCGGCGAACTCCTGCATCCGAGACTTGATGGCGTCGAGGGCCTCATGCCAGATGGCGGTAGTGGCCGAGGCTAGGACGGTGTAAAAATGTTCCGACTTCTGATAGTTCTCCACCGCCTTCGCCGCTCAGAGGTCGGCTCGCTTCGCCCCCTCTACCGCCACCTCCAGCTCCTTCCGGAGGATGCTCACCGACTTCTTCATGGTGCCGACGAGCACCTTGGAGTCCTGAAGCTTGGCCCCGGCAGCCTGGGCGGCCTCGCGGAACCTGGCAACCTCCTGCTTCCCGGCCGCCACCTCCTGCTTCCCGGCCGCCACCTCGCCCTCAAAAGCTGCGACCCTCGCCATCGCCGCCTCCAGCTCCCGCTTTGAGCTCTCCTCCAGCGAGAAAAGCTCGCCCGCGGCTCGCATCGCCGGGGCTATTTCCTCCTCCTCCATCTGGACGACAAGGGCGACGTGCTGAAGGACCTAAAGAAATCAGAGGGGGGTCAGAAAGAAAATGGGGCACCAAATCTCGCGAATGATGAGACGCAGAGTGAGAAATTAAGTGAGGTGAGAGCACTAACCTGCACGGCCTCTTGGGCGATGGACGCCATTTGCGCCTTCAGAGTCCCCCGAGGGACTTTGCCCCCGGCCGACCTCTCCATGTCGGCCAACAAGCTGTCAGCGACGGAGAGCCCCGAGGGCACTTCAAAACGGAGGTCCCCATCGTCCACTAAGATCGGGGAGGCCGGGGTCCACGGAACCGTTCGGGGGAACCTCTTGAGAGCCGACGGCGGAGGGCTGGTCTCAACCTCCGAAGCCTGGGCCTCCTGCCCCCGAACCCTCTTTTAGCTCGGCGCCTGGCTGGGCTCCGGGGCATGATCCACGCTCGAGCGCTGGGGCGGGACAGCTGCCGGGGGAGCCGGGACCGACGTAGGACGAGAAGAGCTGGCCCCTCCAGCCTTCAATCCTTTCTTCAGCTTGCGCATAGCCGCTCGAAGGTGGCTTAAGTCCATGGGTTCTGCACAAGATAAGATACAATGGAGTCAGCATCACAAACAAAAATGAAAATAATCGTAAGCCTAACAGAACGCCTACGAGCTCCTAACTTACCGACGAACTGGGCGGGGTTAAGCCCGGCCCAACTAAGGACCCGCTCAAAAAGCAGCACGTCAGCCCGAGGAATGGGCTCCCACCCCGCCACTCTCACCGCATCGGGGTCGTTGGATGGGCTTCCCCGCCAGCACCTATCCCTAGACCACTGGATGGGCACGGGCCAGTCCTCACCTTCTAGCGGCCCAACAAAGAAAAACTTCTTCTTCCAATCGTGGATGGAAGAAGGCAAGACGATGACTCCCGACCCGGCTGCACTCCCTCGTCGTTTCCTAAAGGAGAGGTAAACTCACCTCGGGTCGCCCGCGCGAGTGCCAGGGCGACCTTTGTAAATGAGAGAGGAGGCAAGGATGGACAGACCGAAAGGGATCATCTGCAACTTCAAACGGACCAGGAACCCAAGGAGAATCCTCCATGAGTTCGGCACTAGCTGTCCCGGGGCTAGCCCAAAATAATTTAGCGCTCTAACAACCTCGGGAGAGAAAGGCAGGCGCATTCCGGCCCAAAAGGATTCCAGGTACAAGGAAATCTCTTTACCCCGCACCTGATCCGCCCTTTCTCCTTCCTCGGCCAAACGTAGAGTATAGCCGGAAGGGATATGGAAACGAGCCCGAGCGGTGGCAAGCCCGCCCTCGTACCTCACCAAGGATGGCACACCAAGGGCGTCTGCCACCTCCGCTCTGGGATCATCCCCTGACGCGCGACCCCGGGAAGAGGATCTGACCCTAACTTCCCGGGAAGACTCCGACTCAGTGGAGGAATCCCTAGAATCTACCCCGACGTCATCTACAGACTTCTCAAAGGAAGACATCTAACCTGATGGAGAAGTCATCGAGAACGCAAAGATCCGACCTAAAGAGGAGAGCGCCGAGCTTACAAGATCAAGAACGAGGAAAATATGAAGAGATATGGGCCTTGAAGTGGACCCCACTTCTATTTATAGCTGCCAGCGTACACATCCTACGGCGACAGTCATCTCCCGCCGAAACGGTTCATTGCATTCAACGGCTATGATCGCTCCACTTGCCGCGCGCACATTGGCCGGATCCCATCAGACGCCAGAGCTTTGCGGCCCGTCGCGTCAGCTAACCAGCGCCCGACATGTGGGCTGTCACTTCAGCGAAAGTACACACGATCCGGCGCACCCTCTTTAAATGCAAAGATCTCACCCTGATTCGCTGGCATCATCCAGAAAATACAACAGATTGCCCGGGGACACGCCCGACAATATCTTCGAAAATGAGCTCATCTCGGGTGACCCGGCAGACCACTCTCGTCCCGACCCGTCAGCTGGTAGGGACGAGAGTGGGGGGCTAATGATGATGCTCGATATCAGTGATCTCCCAGATCATGACACGTGGCAGATAACGTGTCCCAGAGCATGCAAGAAAAGACCTACAGTGGCCGATCAGACCACTCCTATACCCGTCCTACAAACAAATGCTGGCTCACCTCCGAGCCCCCTGCACAATTGGCCTTCTCGGCCTCACAGCTCGTCTCCGGGCTACCGCAGAACCAAGATACCTCGGCCCTTTCGCTCGTTCGCGAGCTCTCCCGCCGAGGTTATCTTCCTCGGTCTTATCGACCGACCAACGGCACCGCTCACAGGTGCAACCGCCATCCCGCGAATCTCGTCATGCGCGAGATATCTGCCGGCCACATCCCACGTTCCACGCCATCACGATCCCCCATTAACGAGCCTGTCTCGTCATTAATGGGAGATCCCGCCCATCACGCGGGCGTGACGTCGGGAGCGTAACGGCCGGCGTGATTCTCGCGCCTGCCCTGCCTGCTGCCACCGCTATTTAAACCTCTTCTTCAGACGGTTCAAGTAAGTCATTTTTACTCCACTAAGCCGTTACTCTGCTCGGATTTTCTCTCTAACTTGACTGTCGGAGGGTCCTCGGTGGTACAACCATCCCGGGACTTTCTTGCAGGTAGCTCGGCAACAACCAACCTCAAACCCATTGAGATCCACATGCTTCAAGAGCCTGCCTCCAAATCAAATATCAGCCATCCATCGCCGCCATCAGCAGATCAACGGAAGGTAACATCTTGGCATGATCCAGGTCACGTCACCTATCATCCCACGATCGGGCCCGGGATCTCATTTTTACATAACTCATATAAAATACTGCCCTCTAAGTTCACATAGATTTCAAGTTTACAACAAAACTTTATGAATCACCATGGTCCACTGTTAATCCTCAATGTTGTACCCTTACTTGAAATTTTCTTTATATTTGATAATATTTTGAACAAAAATCTCACACTAAAGACAGAAAGTATTGTTTAAATTAGCATTAAATTTGTACAAGTTAATGAAATCATAATTTCCATGGCTTAAAGTTAAATTTGTACAAGTTTATGAGTATTGTTTAAATACTCATGCTTCATCCTTCTATGGCTTCAACCTATAGGTGGAGGTTTCATTTAAATCACAATCACATCAACAAAATGAAAAGGATTTAATTTATATTCATATGTTCAAATAATGACCATGCTTAAAGTTGCATTACTAAAAGTTTATAATGGCATATAAGAAGCAATAAATGGGTAAAATGTGGAAACAAATGAAATTGTTGTGATGTCTCTCATGAATAAATCATGCTATGTGGATTTTTTTTTTAGGGTTACTGCTTTTGTTATATATAAAAATATGAGAATTTATATTTTGTTTGCTCAACAATAATCCGCACAGGAGAATAGCAAATATTTTCGTTGTTAAATTAGATATGGGAGGAAACTAAAGTTTTACTTGGTTGCCATATGATTTTGAAAATGTTGAATAGTGAATTTTAGAAATGGCAATTATTTGAAAAATTCCAAAGTTCAAATTCAATATTTTGTCTATATGGCATAGGATATTTTAAAAACACAAAAATTCAGCGCATGAAGGAAAATTTAACTCCATGGCCCAGAATATCCACAAAAAGTTTATTGCATTTGTAACTTTAATTTAAACCATTATAAACGGTGCACAAAAGGTCTTTAAGCTCACAACCAAGGGGAGTAATAGGAGGTGAAGTCGAGAAGGACCGATTAGGTTTCTTTGGATTTGGTTATGACTACATTTCAATATAAGCTTTTTAGTTTGGATTATTAACTTAATAGTTTGTTGTCAGTAGTTTGCATTGATTTAGTCCTCTTCATCTCTCTAATAATGTTTGCTATGCCAGCTTACTTCTCCACCCCATAACTTCTTCACTTGCCATGTATTGGGTGTGATATAAATCAATTTAAGATTAAGTCAAAAAAATAAATCAATTTAAGATGACTGTTTAGTCCAAAAAACCTAAAATCACAAGAAATGCTTTAACTACCCACCATTAATCCCTAATGCAACACATGAGATCAATGATATTTATGTCATGTTTGTTTGTTGGGTAAATACAGACATGGGCGGATCCATTTAGACCCCATTTCCCGAGACGGGGATGAGCTGTGTTTCCTCAGTGTTCCTCCAGCGGCGGCCGAAAACGAACATAGGTATAGGCAAGGGCATGCGCCCCGTGTGAAATTTTGAAAAATAAAACATAATATATATGTAATGTATGTTGTGTATGGGTTTTGGGAATTTTGTGGTGTGTGTGTGTATATATATATATGTTTGGAGTGTGAATAAAGCAAAAAAAGACTTTAATCCAGATTGCATTGTGTTTTGTTTCTCGATCTTGGGTTTTCGACCAAAAAATTTAATAATAAATATTGGTCTTGGGTTCTCACTATCGATATTGTTTTTTGGATTATATTTTTGAGGATATGAATATCGATGTGCTTTTTATTTTAAAGAAAATAATTTCGTCTATATTTATGACTAGATTAATTTAAAACTTTATCTTACGTTATTTGAAGATTTTTATAAAATATATAATACGAAATGGAACCTTGCTCTCTTTGATAACCAGCTATTGAAAATTCCTGTGCCCACCTCTGCATAGGGATATATAAGTTAATAGTGTTTGGTAAAAGTATTTCTTAATAAAGGTATGTGCGTGTGATTTCTTTGCAACTTTCAAACAAAAATCATTTAAGACCCATTAGTTGATGTCTCACTTTTTTAGTATATCAAAACTCGTTGTGTGTGGATTGCGGAACAGTAAACTTCTTTGGAAGTTCTACAAAACTCAAACTTCTTTTTAAGAGATTCAAAAAATACAAAGTTGGCAAAAACTTACCGCCGTATGTGATATTTTACAAATTTGCTAAGCTTAGTCAAAATTAATAATTCTCTCATGATATATTAAGCGCATTCCCATTATTATTTGATCAGGTAAATTGTTATAAATATACTTCTACAATGTGAATATAATTCATATAAAATATTTCCATCTAAGATCTTATATCGGAAGCATAATTTACAACTAGACTTTGAAATTTTCTTCATATTAATAATATCTGAACCAAAAATCCCCCACTCAAGCCAGAAAGTACCGTTTAAATTAGCATTAAATTTGTACAGGTTTATGACATAATAAATTCCATGTCTACCATCAACCACACCTACAAGCTAATGAACGGGAAAAACATTAACAGTTCTATCACAAAAAAATACTATGTTCACCATTGCAGTAAAATGATCAGCATCTAATAATAAAACAATCACAAGCCATCACATTACGATACGATACACCGAAACAAGCTGCATTGCAGAAGCAATTAGCATCCTCTGTAGTAAAGTTTTAGCGTGCGAACAATTTGAGATGAATAATGAATGGTGAACACGTTCAATCATCCATAAACAAGTTGGGAGAAAAATGATACCGAAAAGATAAAACAGCTCAGGAATAAACTGCGCAAACATTGCAATCCCCCGTGTATTTTGTAACAAACCGTAAAAATAGCAGACTACTACATTTACACAGCAAGTGAAACTGATACAATAAGAAAAAAGGATCACAACCCACACGTCTCAAATGATAATGTCAAAGCAGCCGTATGACTAAACACAGATGTTAAAAAAAGAAAAGAAAAACATAAAGTGTATATGACATACTTACAAAGGAAAAAGAATAACACGAGATAGGTCGAGATCTATCCCCAAGTGAAGATGAGCAACGCTAGTGAAAACCGTTGAACACTTGGGCTGACAGCAACTTCCTCGACTGTTGGGCTGGAGGTGCCAACCCGGGTATATCTCTAATGTCCTTGTTATTTGGGTGTACAATCTATAAATCATATAAACGTGTTAGAGAAAATTTTATAAATCTGTGTATATGTGCATGTGTGAGTGATGTACAATTGAAAATTTAAAAACTTGATTTATAGTAAAATTTATTGGTTTCCTGGCACGTGCTCGCACAAAGAATTTTAATTTAATTCTTTTCAGAGCAATTGTGCTTTAATCTATTTCTTAAGAAAAAATACTTTTCGTGAATTTCAATTATTTATAAGAGATTATATGCAAAAAATAATAATAATTGAAAAAAATTCCGATAAAATACTATACATACCATATTAAAATATTGGAAGACAGATATGAAATGAAAGAGATCCGTATATTTTATCCATCTCAATTGAATAACTTTTGTAGAAATATGCCAAAGAGATGCATATGAACGCAAATTCAAATTTTAAAATGGCAACCCCAAGGATTTGCATTAAAATATTAAGTTTGCAAAGATATGTGTGCATGTTTTTCTTTTCTTTTTTTCCCCTTTGTGTGTGCGCGCGCACGCGAGAGAGAGAGAGAGAGAGAGAGAGAGAGAGAGAGAACCTTCACAATAATGATTGCGATAACTCCACAGACTACTATGAACAAAAAGAACATGATGAATTTATCGCAGGCCACCTAAAAGAAAGAAGCTAGGGTTACAATTGCAGGTTTATCGAGGCAAAGATAACTAAAACAAATAGCAAGAGAACGAGTCACCAACCTGTCTACCAATCTCTCTCACAAGCTGGGTGGCTTTTTTGATAGAAAAATGAACTGTATCAAGATCATTAACAATACGGCCCATTTGATCAGTCTGCATTGTGAATACATAGAAGATTAGAAGAACTGATAAAAGAACACATCTATCAAATTTACACATCAGGATTGGGTGGAGCTAAGCAACTCATAGTTAAAGCACAAATTTGTGAATTTTTCTTCCTAGGGTAGTTGCTTCCTTGCTCTGATCTGATTGCCAGAGCCTTAAACACAAATGCAGAAGCTGAAATATGATGCTGCTATTTAAATCCATAAAATAATGCAATTTAAAAATTTTATTAAGGAATTTTTTTTAAAAGCTTTGTCAAAATTGAATTTGCTACTTGAGTTATTAACAAAATATGCAGAATAAAGATGCAACATGGTGTGAAGCATCTTCTAGCTGAACAGAAACAAGAACAGTTTAAGCTTCCATCTGTCAAAGAAAGCATCATTACCAAGCCAGGATAAACTAATGAAGTAAAATTTTGGACTTGGAATAATTGGAAATGGCTAGTGTTTTTATTTTTTATTTTTATATTTTTTAATTAACATGGTACCTTGGTTTAATAAGTTCAATTTTACACTGTCAAATGTATATTGACAGTAAACTAAATATGAAGATATCTACTTACTTGGCCCTTCAAAGTCGTAGCGGTTTGAGTTCCTACTTCAATAGTTTGCTCAACAACCTAACGATCAACTCTTGTTAGAAACATAAAACAGAAATTACATCAGAAGAGGATCCCGCAAGGTCCAGTGTACCAGTTTTGAACGTTGAATAGCTTGGTCAGTCTCGTCCATTGTCTTCATTCCAGCATTTCTAAGTTCTTGATTAGACATTGCTGCAGGAAAAATATATATAATAAATACATCGAGTTATCACTTAACAAGAAGGGATTCAAGTTGAACGTAAAATTTACTGCGAGACAGAGATGAAGAAAACTCTTGTCATCAACTACGCATTTTTTATGACTAACAAGCGGCGGGTGTCCAAGGATAATCCCATAATACAGAGATAAATGAGTAGGCCAGATTACACTAAACTACTATTAACCATCGCTGTATTGAATTTAACAACCTTTAAGGTATTTTTATTGCAGTAAGGGTACTTTAGGGAGGAAAAAACTCACATAAAACTTAAGGGGAGTTTAATGCATCACATGAACACCACATCAGCTTACTTTCAAATATTACACCCTCCCAGAAGGCCAAAATAAGCATATAAAGTGCATAACGCTGCATCTTGATGACGCTTTTGCTTAATGCAACAAAGCCGCCATCTTTCCTTTGACATATTTTTTGAAGGAGACATATTTTTTGAAGGAATTCTTTTGACGATCAAGTATTAAACTTCTCTAATATATATATCCATGACTAATGTCAGAAAAATGGCAATTTTCCGTTCATTGAAGCCACAATAAGATAAGACTGTGAAGACCGGCTCTCAAAATCTGGACACCTATACTTATAAAGCTCCTCAAGCAATGCTATTTCAAAAACAAAAAAAACTGCCTATATGATACACTTTTATTGGTGAAATGCCTTCTCTATTTGTCTTAGCTTGAATCCATGTTGATGTCTCAATCAAATCGTGTGCCTGGCAAATATACTCCCAAAATCGATCATGTTAAAAGAGTACCAAACTTTTCTTAGGAGTGCAGTTTAATGATGAGAAAGAATAGGGTTCTTGATACAATTTGACCTTTCAAACTTCGTGTTTTAGCTTTTCTCAATTTTTTATCCGCTCTTCAATTCCACACACACACTACATACTGACCTCTTCTTATATTTTTTATTTTATTTATTTTTTTTGGTCTTCTGCTTAATTGAATTTCAATAATATTTCACATCCGTCTTTCAATAGCAAGTTGATTAACAATCTGATGAATAAACGAAATTCACAAGAAAACCTTCAGGCTACAAGTAAAGAACTACAGACAAGAATGAAGAATCCTTCATCAAATCAACCTGGGTACATGAGCCTCCTTATCCTTCGTTAAAGACCCGTGAAAGACGATCAAAACATAATGCTTTAACAGTTTCACTCAATTGTCAACGCAACTCTTATTAAATTCCCTTCCACATACTCTTCAGTTAACCATCATGTTTGCCAGTAAACACACTTCCTCAATAGATCATTCACTTGATTCTTCTTTCATACATTATAACTTCTTAAATCCTAAGTCCTAACAATCATTTGATATTATATGTTTCAACTGTTCTGACCTTGCATTCATATATCATAGAAGAGAATGTAACAAATAATTTATGATATTAATTAGTATTCAGGACTCAGTAAATTGTTGATGATGTATAAGAAGGTAGCTATTACTCGATGCCATTTGTACGTTGTCCTCTGCTGCAGGGTCACTACCTCCAGCACCCATATCGAAGAGTTCGACTCTTTTATTACCAAGACTACTTGTGTACCTACAGTTCACAAAATTGCCGGTGTCAGCACAAGGCAAATCAAGAAAAATCTTCCTCAAAAGTTTCAATAAACAAATGTAAGGGCCACTACTACTGGATAAAACAGAAAATCGTATATATGTTCCAAAGCTTTGCACAATAAATAATATTTTTAAAATGTTATCCCAAAAACCATGAATTGCATATTAAAAAGTGTGATACGCACTGAAGTAGACATCAGAATGTCATCAATCTAAAAATGCATGTATAATAATCTGAGAGGACATCCAAAGAGTTCATCATTAACTTACTCAAAATAATAAAATGTGTTTGCTGGAATAAATAACAACAATCTCTGACAAAGAACTTTAAAACTGTTCTCAGGAAAAGCATGCGCAAAAAAGGAAGTCCCTAAAAGCAAAGTATTACTTTGATATATACCTTAGATGTCACATAAATGGGAAAAAGAAAAAAGACTTGACATCAAATAAGAAATCAAGGCGGGGAATTGAGCGATTTCTACTCGAGAATTAATGGTTCGCTCTGAGGATTCAGACATAGGTTACCTTCTGACAGTTCTATACTATCTGAGGCTGTATAAACATATATAGATGCATGCATTGTAGTTCAAAAGAGCTATTAAACATGTCATTCAGTGGAGAAACTATACTTTTTCAACAATGAATTAGCACTTACGTTTTCCTCAGGGCAACATAAGAGTTCAGCTCTTTGATCTGCAATAATAAAAGCGAATATATAAAATAGGAACCACGTGGTATTACACAAAGAGGCAAGTAGAGAGGCTGAAATGACAAACCATGGATTGCTTCTTCTCATTGAGCTGCCTATTAACATCTTGAGGATTTCGACTCTCCTCTTCTTTAATTTGACGATCAAACTCTTTAATCAACCTGCCAAAGAAACAGGCGGACTTGAAATCATATGTGATGGACCTTCGGTTTCTAATGTTGTGGAGAAACGACGCAGATATAACCAGTTGACAATCAGAAGAGATATCTTAAACCCCTTCCACATGACGACATCATGAAGTAGAAACTTTGAAAAATACAGCAAGCCATTTTCTTCGGAAAGAGATTTATCGGTAATAAATATATGGTTGACATTGCGTCCACATCCAGTCATAAATCTGTGTCAAATTTCCAGGGTTTTATTGTTTTGAATATCAGAATCGTATCCAATAGGTGTTTCCAATATAATATACGGCTGAAATATCAGCAGATTTTCAAAATTTCGGATGATGCATGGCAAAACGATACCACAACAATCCTGATTCTCGGTCGATATGGACAACACAGGAACTCAAGCTTTCATAGACATATGCGTCATATCTTTACCCATTTTGATTGTAAAAGACAACAGCCAATGTCTACAGAAAGTGGGAACATGATGTAGCCTACACTGATTTTGTTACATACAAAAAAGTGAAAATAAAAGAGGAGTTTGTCCCACCTCTTGCACTCCCTCATTTTCCCTGTGAGTTCCTCAAGCTGCTTGGTCTGTCTACTAGGATCTTTGATTTTATCCAATTTCTGAAATCCATTCCTGCAAAGAAATAGAAACATGCACAGCAATGTTATAACTTTTGAGATGATCAGAACAGTTTGATGCTGTATTATATCCAACACTGCAGTGACAAATGATAGGACACCATAAGTGTGACCAAAAAGTAGCAATTATATTTTAACAAAAACATTTTTGATGCCTCTTGGAGAACATGTTATGGAAATCAAGAATATTCAGAGTCAATTTGTGAATTAATCATTTTAATGGTAGCCTGCAACATATTATATTTGACCTGTAGAAAAACAAACAAGAGTGGAAAAACAAATTTTGGGCCATGCTCATTGCAAGACTGTAAAGATTAAAAAAACAATACAAAAGATGCAAAGCATGAAAAATTAATGGATGCACAAAAATGATTAAAAGAGGCATGACACCATTGACATTAAGCTTCCTAAAATGTTATAAATTACTGTAGAAGAAATGAATCTGCATTCCAATCACCTTGCAATAGATAAGAACTTCCTCTAATATCTTCTGTCAGCATTTGCATGTGTCATAATTTTTCTATTACAACAACAATAATTGATTTCAGCGATTTACGATCAAAGTCTGCCTGGTTCTTAGGAGTTAAGACCATGCTAACATCAATCTCCTGATGAAGTTCATTAAAAGATTTCATGACGATATATTTTGCTCTTCTAGGATCCTACCTAACAATTTCTTTGAACAAAAGGTGAGTTCCCTCTGATCCGCATACCATTAAAAGACATTTGTTCTTGCCGGAATAGATGGCATCCTCAAGAGATATAAAAGGAAGCACTTGCATTTTATGCAAACTTAATCACATAGTTATATTTAAAATAGGACTTCTCATTCTGTGTAAGTACACCCACATGTCCATAACATTTTAAAAGATACTCGTCTAAATGAGGTTTCATATGATGCGAACACCAAGCACAAACTAGCGGTCTCAAAATTCTTTCAACACAATAACTTTTTGTCATGTAGAGGCTCTTTCAGTAGTTTTAATGTTAAATCCTCACAAAAATATGTTGTACAAAAGCTCATCAACCAAGCACAAATGAGCACTGGCCTTGCACTCAAATGCTTTACAAACATGGCAAAATATTAATAAAGACCTTCTGGACTTGTGCTTCAATGACTTATGCAAGGCTCAACGGTTAAGAAAAGATTGCATGCTTTCTCCTACGTCTGCATCATTGTTCTATCCGATTCCCGTCAATTATGTAAAGCCCGGGATACCCGAGAGCAGGGGCGGATCTAGTAAGTCTTGTAAAGCCCAAGGGGGGGGCACGTGCCCCCGCTGAAATTTTTCAAAAAGGTGACTAATATCGATTACAGATATGAGTTGGGAGATATATATATATATATATATATAAGCAAGATGATATAAGTTTTTAGCTCAGTTGGTAATGCATTTTGTTTCCCAAGAAAAATGTCTTGGATTCAATTCCCACTACCCACAATTACCTTTTGAATTATTTTGGGTTTTATTAAAGAGACCGTGGATTTCATTAGACTTCATTTTCATATTGCAAATAAAGAGACAATGGATTTCATTAGACTTCAATTCATATTGCAAAAAACAAATCACCCGTTATAATTGACTTGCTTAAACTTTTGTTACTACCTTACAAATTATCTGACAATTTTATATAATATTTATTATTAATTTCTTAATGTAAGATTGCTTTGTTTGGTGCCCGTGCCCCCTCCGGCGAAAATTTCTGCGTCTGCCCCTGCCCGAGATACCCAATACAAACTCAAGTTCAAGAATGTCTAGCTTTAAATTCATAAAGTTCCGGCTCCAATCCATGCATTAAAAAGAACTCAGCTAGACAGCTACACTTCAAACATATGCATTCAAACTAATTACTGCACTTGATAGGATTAACGAGGCCATCACAGTTGAAGGGATATAATAGTTACTAAATTAGTTATAACCCTAACTAAAGCTGAAGAAGAAAAAACGATTCATTCAGCCAAGCCCTTGCATCACAACTAGTAATTATATATAAAATCACTTGTTTGCGAATTATTGCAGCATCAAATCTTCGGTTTTAAGTAATCAACAGTCAAAAAGATGACACCTTTCCAGTATAACACGAGATCTGAATCGCCCTAAAAACAGCAACACTCTGAGAAATTAAGAGAGAATCGGAAGCCTTACGAGAGCGCTCGAAAGATATCGTTGATCTCGCCGGAGATCTGCTCCAGCTCGGCGCTCATCGGAAAATCGCTCGCCATTTCGCTTCGGACCGCCACGATTACGATCCAAAACCCTAGCAACTCCGCAAACTTCCAAACATCAAGAAACTAAAAAAGAAACCCTAACCCAAAAAATCCCTTTGGGGGAATTTCGATTTCTAGGGGTTTGTCGAACGCAAAAGCGTGCGTGATTTTGGGGAAATAGGATGAGAGACAAACGAAGGCGGAATAGCTGTTGCTAACTTTTTAAAAAAAATTATTTTCATTAAATAATAATGTTTTTGATAGGGGATTACTTTAGCTTAAAGCTTTGTTAGGGAGCAATATAATCATACAACAATACAACCCAAAAAAAGATCCTCTATTTATTAATTTTATGAGTCCAATGTAGATTCGGCTCCTGTACAAACCTCAGAGGGCATAAACCGTTTATTTATTTGGAGAAATACATCTAGCTTGATACACTTAATTAAAAGGGCATTTTACTAAAAAACCCCTCATACTTCACTGATTATTAAAAGGCTCTTCATACTTCATATGCCATTTAAATTGCGCTAAAATGCCATCCAACAAGCCGAAAAGAGGATCTTTTTTGCATCTTCCATAACCCTATTAGGAGGCTAATGGTGAGTATCGGATTAGGGTTTTAAAACCTTAACAACCTCTCTACTTTTACCAAAAGTCCTAAATTTCCCTCCAAATTGGATTGAGGATTAGAATTGCGATCAAAGTTCTTTCAAATTGATCATGGAAACCGGCTCAACTTGTTTAACCTTCTTCAGCAACGAGCTTGTCAAGCGTCGTCGTCATTTCAATTTCAAATTTCGAATATGTGGGCAACCTCATTTGAAAGGAAAGTGATTCTTTACCTGTGCTAAATCTCAATCTTCAAGTAAGCAAGGATGTGGGTTCTTTTATGAGAGAAAGACCTACATAAATGCCTAGAAGGTAACAGAACGACTTAAATACAAGTTTCAGCTCCATCTTTCTAATGGGAAGCTTGTTAGGTATATGTATGCGCTAGAGACCATTATTGTAATGGATGCTTGGACAGACACACACACACATATATAGGACTTTCTTGCTCGATATGATAGTATGCTATCCGGTTGCTCTTTATCTTAACATGTACACTAATTTTAGTTTACTGTCTCTCTGACATATTGATAAAGCCCTTAGGATGTAGGCTTGACTATCAGGACTATGATGCAGATCATACTAATGGGGCTTGTGTAGTCCACAAGCACGTCCTTTAACAGTTCCCAGTCGAGCGAATATCGAGATAAGGCATCGATATTCCAGAATAGACCGGTGTGTACGTTTCTTGACCCTGTATGGGACGATGGTTGATCCCACAACCATTGGTGTTTGTGTCACGACCCAATTTAGGAACGCGGCCGGCACTCAAATCAAATAGCATCTAAAAGCGTAACGTAATTCAAGTAAGCCGAAAACCCAGAAATCTAAACCATGAAAAGATAGAGTGGTAAAAACATTAGTTTTAAAATACCACATCTCTTTCTAAAATCTCAAGTTATTGCTCAAAAATTCGGCAGCATCTCGTTTGTAAATATTGGTCCAAAACGGATACAAAACATAATATATAAAAAGGCATCCCCAATTGGGAGCAACTCACGCCTAAAAGCGAAGCACAACCACAACAGGTATATACGACGCCATAGACGAAGAAACAAGCAAGTAAGGAGTGAAAACAGTATCGCAACATAAAACAAAAGCCGGCTCACACGAGCACGACAATCAGAGTCACATAATATACAAATATCGAACCTCTCAGTCTCGTCTCTAAATCAAATACATTCAGGTGGTAGATAGAGAGTACTAGATACAAAATGAGATATACAAGTAGAAACATGTGGATACTCGCACAAAACCCACCTACAGAAATATCACAAGCCCCAAAATAGCGATATCCACAGGAATGGGTGAAGCCTTGCAAAGCACTGTGGCACAACGGGGGTGAGTTGCCAACTCGTGAGTAGTAAATAACATCATACGAAATAATCGCAAGCATGATGAAAAGCGACCATTTCTAAGCATGCAATCATGATGACATATGTATAACAGTATGAAATGCATCATAATCATAATCAAGGTACAACATCAGGGTACAACAACTATATAACCAGCACATGTCATAGTAAGTCCTGAGTGTGGGATAAAACAGAATCATCCTCAATAAGTCATCATCATAGAAATCCGGTGTCCATCAACGACACCCAAAATCCCAATATCTCAGGTGCCGTCACTCTGATCGGCCCTCATATCCATCTCATCATATAACTCCGAACGGTATCCTCCGAATATCCGCCGAGTTTCCATACAGTCATCGGTAGGCAGTACTCTCCTGTCAGGCTCATCGTCTACTCCATGATCTTCTTGCCCCGGGGTACCTTACCGAGCCCACCATGTATCCACATATGGCTCCTCCTTACTCCTCGAATCGGGTATCACATAGCTCAGAACCGAGAAAACTCATGGTGGACACGAAATATCATATCAAAGGAAAACCGCACTTTTTAAATATTTCAAGTTTCAAAATGTACTTTGCGGTTTTCCAAATCCACGAAACAGAACTCTCATGAAAACATTATATGAGATATGGCACTATAGCAATGTATGTATGCTACAAGCATGATGCGTACTAGTACAATGAACAATGTCTAACTGTCAGTTACGAATGTAGTACAATGTAATTATTCATGGCAAATTCTATAGTGTGCGTGACATGGCAATTACCAACGGTGTGTGTGGAATATAAATCAGTGCTCGTGTAATATGAACCGTTAGTAATGGTGCAGTACCCTATTAATAATACAATGTACAATATGTAATAAGATGCACAATATGATACTCATGCACAATCACAATATATATAAGCATATCGCCCAAGGTTATATCACTTGAATCTAGCCATCGACGCTTAACGTCATACAAGCGATTCCCCCGTAGATGTTAAATCTACTCACCGGACGATCTTGAGCTAAGTGAATCCAATCACCTCTTTCCCTTTCCTAGCTGCGTCCGAAGTCCCCGCAAGTGATCCTAGTATCGTACAAACCAAAACGAGTGAGATTAGTAAACTTTCCGATAACACACAGACACAAACGCCAAACCAACGAATCGACTCCCACAAGCTACAATGTGTTAGCTTAGCGAGCTAAACATGTGCAGTGACATCCTAGACCAATCCTATGGCTGTTAAACGCACAAAACACCTAAACGAATGTCAGATAAATTCGTATCGCACATTATCAAAACACTTGAATTATAGCAAAACGGTCCCAGATTTTCTTACACAAGGAATTGGGGAAAGTTGCACATGCCATAAGCCTGCACGTAACCCCAGAGACCCCACGACCAAGAATCACACCAAGTCTCCCCAATCTGGCCGCAATTTGCGGCCAGAACGATTAAATTTGCGGCCTCAAGGTGAAGGGATGGGCTCAGGTTTTGACGGTAGGTTCTAGGCCTCTAATCTATCTCTCTGTGATGGCAACTTCGCAAAATAACATCTGGGTTAAAAGCAGATTCGAACAGATCCCTAAGTTTAACAAAAAAAACGATATTAACACTAAACTAAAACATTAAGATTTTTTAGTGAAACTAGTTAACACAAAAACCTTTCTTAGAGCCTAATTAAGAGTTTAACATCATTACCTCACCAAAACTTGGATGAAACCCTAGCCATGCAAGCTCCAAGACTTCTCAAGAGGGTTTAAACATGATTAGTTAAGGGCTTAGTGAGGTTTGATGTTAGTTTAGGCACAAGGTTAGTGGGAATAATTTTTCAAGAAAGAATTTTTGGTGGAAGATGTCACGCCCCGCTTCCTAGTATACGGCGAAGGGGACGCGACGAGACCCGCTACGTATATACTCAGAAGTACATACGCTAAGCGTATCTAAGCAATATAAAAGTAAATCTCAAGAGACAAGAGATAAAGAAATAACAGCAACTTTATTAATAACATTCTTTTGTACAATGCATGATAAGTAAATACAACTGGAATGAAAAGCGATGCCTAAACAATGGCATAACGGGAAATGAAAATACTGAATAGAACAAGGTACAATGTCTAGAGCTTGGGGTCTTCGTGAAACTGCTCCAAGTCTTCACCGGTGGGCTCGGTCTCTGACGGGTCCAAAACACCTGACGACATTCAAAGAAGAAAGAAACAGAATGTCGTCAGCGAACAGGTCGCTTGGTAAGTCCCAAAGATAAGAAAGAATTAGAAAAGACAGAATAAGAGGTATCTTCTAAAGAATAATATTGTAGAGTATTGTGTTCGCGCTGTTGTTTGTAGCTTGGTATGGAAGGATGCCAGTGTATACGAGAGGGGTCTCAGTATGCTAGAGACCAGGGCAAATGGAAGTACAAGGCTCCGTTATACAACCCGGAACAATGGCAATTGGATTCATGTTAGATGTCTTAGTTTTACCGCCTCGTGCCACCTTTAACACCTTCCGCACCAATCTACCCTTTAAACCCCGTAGTGTTTTGATTGTATTATTGTATTGTATTGTATAAGTTGGATGACCGACCAAAACCATGATATCAGTAAACAGATTGTAACTGCATAATCAGGTAAATGGAATAACGTGATAATGGATGTATATCCATGGTTTGATTCAGTCAAGTTGTATAGATTGTTAACTGGATTCTGGGATTCATGTATTCATATTGAGTTGGAATATTAAAGAATATAGGTTGACTTGAATCATATTCAAGTCAGAAATAATCAGACTCAAACCCGAGTCAGACTAAAAGAATTGTAAGTCGAAGTTCTATATTTGTTAGGGTCATTATTGTAATTTATAAAACTTGAGGGGGTTTTATGTAAAAATACTTTTGTATAGTTTTCAAGATACACCTCAAGTATTTATTATTCGTCTTTATGGTTGTAATGGGTGTGATTTTATTTTGTCTTATTTCTAGTGAAAATATTCTAATTACATAAATAAATGTATTAATTTGTAATATTGATTTATTTGAAATTCATGGTATTTTAATGTAACTTTTAATCTTGAATTTTTAGAAAAAGGTGGAAACTTTATCTTATAATAAAATAGTTGTTCAAATAATAAATATACATATGTTTATACAAGAATAATTTTTAATAATTATTTTATTTTCCAAAAATCTCATTTTTCTTAAATGTCGTATTTTAAACCTTTCGAGACCGAATGCTCCTTGCGGAGGTCTGAATCTCGCACTACTAAGCCGAGGGTGCACGATAAACCGTACTATCCCTAACGGGTTCCCCAAAGGTGGGTTGTATTGGCGCTTTGCAAAGATTTAATAAACACTAATCATTTAGAAAACGGTTTTATAAAGGTAAGGTATATATTTGTAAAAGGGTGTAAATTTCCGTATTTTAGATTCTAGGGTTTCCTAAGCCAACTAGCCTATTTCTAAATGGTCTAAACGACAAGTCATAAGAAGCCTCAAATCGCCTCTTCACCGCCAATTGCGGCCAGGTAAGTGCCAGGTGAGTGGGAGGCTCTCCACTACAAGTAGTGGTCCTAATTAAGTAACCACTCGCCTTAGACACACTTGCCTAGACACCATAAAGTCAGGTTTAGATAAACGATCGATGTCCACGACATATCGTATTTTCCTATTAAAAGATATTGTTTTAAAACTGTTTAAAACTTAGAACTTTTAGAAAAGGTTTTATTAAGAAAAGGGTATTTAAATGTAAAATATTGTATTGTCGTATTCTAAGTTTTGATGATATCAATTAGGGTTGTATTTGCGTGTGTGTGGAGGTAGGTCATTACCTCGTGATCTACTTTAAGGTATAACAATGTTAAAAGGTTAAATGTGATAAACTAAACATGGTGGTATTTAAGTGCAAAAATACGGTATATTGCAAAAGCTATCATTTCATGTGTGAAAACTTGTTCAAATTAATTTTTAAGTGATTAGTAGTCAACATGAATATGTTTAAGCATTATGGAATTAGTGATAAGTGAGTTTTAATAGAAAACCGAATCGGAAATCGGTTTGTTCCGATTTCCGTCGGGTTCGAAAAATCGTATTTTAATAGAAGAAAGAAAGGTAGAAAAAGGGGGACTTACGGGTTTGGACAACGCTAGAGAGTGAGAGGGAGGTAGAGGGTTTGCTGACGCGTCGAAACGTCGTCGAGAGCTCCTAGCACGATCGTCGGAATTTCGCCGTCGATTTCGTCAGCGCTTCGCCTTTCGCTCGTTTTCTCACGTACCAAGTTCTCTTGAAATTTTTAGAGAGTGGACTTAGGAATGTAGGGTGAGAGGGTAGAGGGTATGGGGGTTTATATAGGGTTAGGCTAGGGTTAGGGTTTTTAATAAAAAATATATAAATAATATACAAAATCATTAAAAATTCATTAAACATAGGAGTAAAAGGGATTTATTGGGTAATTTAAAACCGATCTAGGAATTTAGTGTATGCAGGTGAGAAGACTAGGTCAACACGGAATTTTTCCGTGTTGACGACTCGGCCGTCCGGCCGAGTCCGGCTAGCGGCGCCGGCCGACTCGGCCGAGTCCGGGTGCCGTTAGGTGGGGTTTTTCCTAGGGGATTTATGGCATATCTAACTTTTTGTCTTCAGTTCAAGTTTTGTGAGTTATGGCTGTTTGACTGTTGACTTTCCAAAAATTTAAAACAAAATAAATATAAAAATAATATGGGGCAGGGGATTTGAACTCTGGTGGCTTGGTTCAGCAGTGCAAGGTATTACCAATGAGCTACAAGCTCCTTCTTGTAATTATGGTGTTATTTAATTACTTAAAATGATAGCAGCAAGAGTAAATACTTCAAGTATACATTGAATTTAAAGTAATTTTTTGTACACTAAAAATGGAGTTATTACATTCTTGCAGCTTGTAATTAAAAACAAAATAATTTCCTATATCTTGTGCTCAGGCTAAAATACCCCTTTGTGGATTTTGAAAATTTTAAAAATTTTGTATAGAAAAAGTGTATAAGAAAATTAGGGTTGTTACATTCCACCCTCCTTATAAAAAATTTCGTCCTCGAAATTTGTAAGAGGAAAGTGTAACAGTGCTAGGACGTTTGGTGAATGTAGTGTATAAAAGTGATACGATGGTGAAAAAGGCTTACCGGTGTTATCATGACCTACAGTCTCGGCTTCTATGGCTTCTAATGTGAAGTTCTGTCGCCGTGGTACATTCCTTCTAACTGGTGGCACATTCTGCCTTTGGGGCCTGTTTCCCTGCCCTCTAGGCATGTCCCTCATTGCTTGTTGGAATTGGCGAGTAGGCTGTGCAGGTGGTGGAGCAGATAGTGCAGGACGAGTTGCAGGAGCCTGGATGTTGGCCGCTGCGTGTAGTTGGTGGGTGTGTGAGTTGAGTTGCTGTTGTAAGGACAGTTCCCAATTCCATAGTTGGATGCGCCACAAATTAGACACAGGCCTTTTGCGCGCCTACAGTCCTTCCACAAGTGTCACTTTCTATGGCAGTAATGGCAAATTTCTTCAGTTCTCCTGGGTTCAAACGATGGCCTGGAAGAGGCTCCTCCTGCCATTTGAGTGGCAGGGCGTTTCAAACCGGCAGATTGAGGTCTGCCCCTTACTTTTATCACCGCTTCATAACTGCGGGCAGCTTCCAAAGAATCCTCATGTGTCAGAAATTTCCCCGTGGCTAGAGCAGCCTGAATCTCCGTGTCCAGTCCTTGTTGAAAGCGACGGGCTCTGATCTCGTCCATCGGTATCAAGTGTGCCTCGAATCGGCTTAACATGGTGAATTCAGCGTCATATTCATCTACTGATTTGTCCCACATTGAACCCTGTGGTAGATGAATGAACTGCTGCTCCATTACAAACCTGGCAGTCACAGGGAAGTATTTCGCGTCGAACTTCTCACGAAAAGTCTTCCATTCAATCGGCTGTACCAGACGGCTTTCTTCCGCCTTCCACTAGTTGCGAGCATTATCCGTGAGCTGTAGTTTTGCCACACGGACCCAAGCGATATCTGGCACTTGAGCTGCTGCCAGATCGTCTTCGATACTTTGTGCCCATTCTTCCGCTTCAAGAGGGCTTCCTTTTCCAGAGAACTGCTTGGGATGTAAAGCCCTGAATTGCTTTACTCCCGGTGCGTCGGTCTCAGAACGGTTCAGGAGTTGTTGCTGTCCCTCAAGAAGGTTGCGGATCGCCTCAAGTAACACTGTTTGCTCGGTAGTTGGCGCAGGCACAGCTGGTGTGAGAGGTAGTGCTGGAGGTGTGTTGTTGACATTGGTGCTGGTGTTGTTCGTGGAATCCATAACTTTGAAGAAAAATTTGGGTTAGGATAGATTCAAATACATGAAATGATAAGATTTAAGGAATAGAAATTTGTAAGATTCAAGAAACATGAATTGTAAAGAATGTTTTAGTTGCTGGTTCTTATGTTATATTGCTTAGCTTGTTCACGCAGACCAGAACTGCATGATAGGGATTCATACAGCTCTGACCTGCATGGGCCGCCAACAAAACCTGTCACGCCCCGCTTCCTAGTATACGGCGAACGGGACGCAACGATGCCCGCTACGTATATACTCAGAAGTACATACGCTAAGCGTATCTAAGCAATATAAAAGTAAATCTCAAGAGACAAGAGATAAAGAAATAACAGCAACTTTATTAATAACATTCTTTTGTACAATGCATGATAAGTAAATACAACTGGAATGAAAAGCGATGCCTAAACAATGGTATAACAGGAAATGAAAATACTGAATAGAACAGGGTACAATGTATAGAGCTTGGGGTCTTCGTGAAACTGCTCCAAGTCTTCACCGGTAGGCTCGGTCTCTGACGGGTCCAAAACACCTGACGACATTCAAAGAAGAAAGAAACAGAATGTCGTCAGCGAACAGGTCGCTCGGTAAGTCCCAAAGATAAGGAAGAATTAGAAAAGACAGAATAAGAGGTATCTTCTAAAGAATAATATTGTAGAGTATTGTGTTCGCGCTGTTGTTTGTAGTTTGGTACAGAAGGATGCCAGTGTATACGAGAGGGGTCTCAGTATGCTAGAGACCAGGGCAAATGGAAGTACAAGGCTCCGTTATACAACCCGGAACAACGGCAATTGGATTCATGTTAGATGTCTTAGTCTTTGTCACGTCCCGAAAGTACGGAATATGACCGGCACTTAAACTACGAACGTCTCGAGGCGTACGTAATCTAAGTAAGCCGAAAACCCAGAAATCCAAACCAAGAAAAGTAGTACAGTGAAGGAAAACCAATTAAAACAAGTGGTTTCAATAGCATAAGCCGAATTATGCGGTTTTAAAAAAAAACATCAAACATTTCCCGAAAATTTCGGCAGAGTCTCCTTTGTAAAAACTGGCTCCCAACGGGATACAATATGAATAGTATACGAAATCAAAAAGGCATCCCCAAGCGGGAGCTAGCTTTTCGTCAATCGACGGTCACAACCACACAAGCAATATAATATACAATGCCAAGGGCGAGGATCAAAACTCAAAAGGAAACTCAAAACCACCAGAAATCCACAGAAATATAACGCGCGACTCTAAGGTCGAAAGAATAAACATCACTGGTCTCTATCTCTGAAATAAATACATGTTTGGTTGATGGAACTTCTAGATACAACAGAATAATGATATACAAGATATATAATGGGGGTACGATACAAGTAAACCCACCTACTAGCAAGTCACCCGGAAATGGGAAGCAGTGCCAGCAAAGCCGTAATGAAACCTGTACGACAAAACCTGTAAGAAACTGGGGCACAACGGGGGTGAGTTGCCAACTCGTGAATAGAAAAACATCTACGGAAAGAAATCGCATAAATAACGCAATCTAGGTCAATGATCATAATATATCCTCAATTATATATATAACATGCAGCCTATAACAAAGGCTAGGGTAAATATCTAACCCGAGTGTAATCTCATGTGCCCGTGTCAGTGCCTCAGGTAGCAATATATCATATGAATGGAGTATGAATGCATGAAAACAGAATACATGTAAATGAAGAAACAGTTTTCATAATTTAGTGAGATTTCCTTTGTATTTTTAAAATGAGGTATCATAATGAAATCAGCATAAAACAGTGCCTAGCATCGGCACAAAACGTAATCCCAATATCTCGATATCTCTGTATCACAGTCTCTGTACCTCAATATCTCGAAATCTCAATGTCTCAATCACAATATCTAGGGCGCCGTCAGTCCAGACCGGCCCCTACCATCCATCTCAAGACCACGACGGTATCCTCCGGATGTCCGACGCGTCGGGTAATATCACCGGTCGGTAGTGCTCCCCTGCCAGGCTCAACGTCAACAACACGATCCTCTTGTCCCGGGGTACCGCACCGGGCCCACCATGTACCCGAAACGGTTCCTCCACTCCTTGAATCGGGTCTCGAAATCCATCAGCAAACTCATGGTGGACGACTCATACATCATGGGAAAACCGCACTTTTTATTTAAAAGAGAGGGAAGAAGCTTATACAAATTTTGCGGTTTTCCCCCAAATCCAGAAAATCTCATAGAAATCCGAATCCAAATCATCAATAGCATATAAACACATGAATATAGGCATAAGAATCCATGAATACGGCATAACAATGAATAACAGTATGCATGAAGTGACAAGTAATAACTACAATATCTAAACTGGCATATAAGGTAAGTACACTAATATTATGTCAAACTACTAGCTATCAAGCTAAGTTAAGCAATAATATTTTCTAAGGTGTACGTGACATGGCAATTACCGATGAAAATGTGTGTGAGCCGGCAAGTAAGTGTACGTGGTACATACGCATCATCGGTAATGGTGCTGGTGTCCTAACAGCATAATGTCAACAATGCAATATGAAATAACAATGTAAGTATGCGATGCGGAGCGAGCAACCAAAATGAGCGGGAGCTAAATATTAAACAATGGTGCCATTTGAAATAACACGAATCGTGGGGTTTTGAAAATAGGGGCTACGGTGTTTTTATGAAAAGATACGTCTTTTGAAATATCCGTAGGATCCCTTGGGCTGTCTTTTAAAATACCCACGATTCGTTAGTTTTTGAAATAGATAAGAATTGAATCTAATCTAACAACTAAACTAAACTAAAGGGCTAAGCTAACAAGCTGGACTACAGGTAAGGAAACCGCCTAATATCTGAGTCGATACATATACATACCTGTATATATATTAGTCGGTGATCCCGCCTCAATAATATCATATCCGATACCATATCTATAATCAGACATCCCAAGTCAAGAGTGCGGATCAATTATCAAAATATAGCCCGTACGTAAATCCGTCCTACGGCATCCCCAAATCTGGGTACGGGTTAATATCATATTCATCACACTATTCATCTGGTATCCTCTTTATCCAAGATCATAGTCCAGGGTACTGACCTATGTCTAGTACAATACTAATATCATCAATATAGTCTTGATCTGACTACTGATCGACAGTCTCGTACAAACCGATATCATCAGCACATATCATCATCAAGGGGTATACATCGCCCAATACGGCCTAGTATCAATATCCTAGCATATCATATCTTATATCACGATCACATGTCGACCATTTTATTTATAGCACTATTCACCCGTATCGTCGTTCAAAGACCCGCTAAAACATCAGGACGTATCTCAAATACGAATCCTGCCATATCACCGATATCACAACCTCAACACAAATCTCATCGACTCATCTCAAACCCAAGTATCATCCTCAAATCCGTATGTGAACACATAGTCCCATACCCATGTGAACACATAACTATATATTCCCGAATAAGCACAAATGAAAGAAGAAAGTATGCAAGTATGGGTGGTTGTGTGCATGTGTGGTGCGACCACTACTCTAGGATTTCGCGACACTAAATCATCCAAGAATACCAAATATCCATATTATCATCAATATACTCAAACAAAATATAATCAATATATATATGTGTGTATACGTATTCGTATACATCACCACGAACTGCGGGGGTGCTATACGCTATCCACCCGACTTCTCCCCGTAGATATAAATCTACTCACCTGGTCCTCGCTCGCCGGTGCCGACGTCGCCACGCGCTTGCTTGTCGTCTCGAAGTCCACATGGGTACTTACATATCATAACGCACCGTATCGCATTAAAATCCGACTCATGATCAAAATGACACACGAAACCCACATAGGTCAAAACCTATGGTTGCTTTCACAAAAACCCAAAATTCACTTTAAAAACCATTTTTCCGAAAATCTAGCAAGCACAAATTACCCGTTTTAGTACAAAACTCGACGTTTGAACAAATTTAATGGCCATAATACTTATTAAACAACTTAAATAAGTCATAAAAACCATTTCCATTATTTAATCTCATTAAATTTCTTTAGCCCCAAAATTCTAGTTTACAATATACCCAAATTTTAACAATTTTATAGCAAAAATGCACAAACAACAATTTAGCTAGGATTTTCATGAACTAAAGACATTAAACCACACTTAATAATGTTAATGAAGTCAAGAAAAACCTAATTACATTTTTCTCTTAATCAAATTCAAGGTTTACAAAAACCTAGTTTGCAATTTAAGCAATTTGGACAAATTACATATAACACGTGCAATTTAATCAACCAAACTAGGTTTTACATACATTAAGATGTTAAACTAAACCTTGCATCCCTAATGATATGATAAAAACCCTAATTGAAATCACAAACCCTTACTATATTTTTCAAAACATTCAATTAATCCCAAACTATTAACTAATTATGCTAGATTTAAAGTATCCAAACAACAATTAGACATAAGGTTAAGAATTTACCCCCACAATCATCTTGAAATCTAGCACAAATCTAGCCTCCTAAACATGCTTCCCTTCACCAAGATCCATACTAGAATGGTCAAGTAAAAATGGGTAGGGATAAGATTTTGATTTTGTGGAATTTTTTAAGCATTTTGGATGATTTTTTTGATGGAATTTTGAAGAGAAAAGAGAAGAAGAAATGGAGGGGGGATGCTGCTGCTGGTTTCAGCAGAGGAAGAGGGGGAAAAAGGTGAGGGGATGATGCCAAAAGATCCAAGTCAAAGCCCCTCCCAATTACCATAATACCCCCACCTACTTTACTATATATAAAAACCTTATTTTAACCCATTTCTCATATGATTTAAGGTCAAAAAGAGGGAAATAAAATTCTTGGGCTGCTACAATAGGGTGAGGCCGGCCAAGGGGAGTGAGGGTGAGTGTGAGAGACTTTACAAAAAAATTCTATGCAAAAAGACCCCCCACAATACCATATTTGCAAGTTTTAGTTCAAAATAACTATATTTTTGTTTTCCATAAAATAAATCAATTAAAACTTGATATAAAATACTAAAAAATTATATTACAACTAGATTTTAATTAACATGATTTTAAAGATTAAAATTAGCCCATTTAAATTTGTATTTATCGCTAATTTAATGTATTTTCTTACGGGCTTAAAATAATATTAAAATAATTAATTTCGGAAAAATTTTCAGAAAATTTGAAATTTCAGCAGTGGCTCAATAAACACCAAATACTAGCAATTACATAGCCAGAATATGTATATTTAATTTTATAATAAAGATATTTGCATTTTGACTTTTTACAGAAAACCCCCTTATTTTACCGTTTTTTCGAAATTTCACCGAAACGATTTTCAAAACGTTACAGTCTTACCGCCTCGTGCCACCTTTAACACCTTCCGCACCAATCTACCCTTTAAACCCCGTAGTGTTTTGATTGTATTGTTTTATTGTATTATATAAGTTGGATGACCGACCAAAACCATGATATTAGTAAACAGATTGTAACTGCATAATCAGGTAAATGGAATAACGTGATAATGGATGTATATCCATGGTTTGATTCAATCAAGTTGTATAGACTGTTAACTGAATTCTGGGATTCATGTATTCATATTGAGTTGGAATATTAAAGAATATAGGTTGACTTGAATCATATTCAAGTCAGAAATAATCAGACTCAAACCCGAGTCAGACTAAAAGAATTGTAAGTCGAAGTTCTATATTTGTTAGGGTCATTATTGTAATTTATAAAACTTGAGGGGGTTTTATGTAAAAATACTTTTGTATAGTTTTCAAGATACACCTCTTGTATTTATTATTCGTCTTTATGGTTGTAATGAGTGTGATTTTATTTTGTCTTATTTCTAGTGAAAATATCCTAATTACATAAATAAAGGTATTAATATATAATATTGATTTATTTGAAATTCATGGTATTTTAATGTAACTTTTAATCTTGTAATTTTTAGAAAAAGGTGGAAACTTTATCTTATAATAAAATAGGTGTTCAAATAATAAATATACATATGTTTATACAAGAATAATTTTTAATAATTATTTTATTTTCCAAAAATCTCATTTTTCTTAAATGTCGTATTTTAAACCTTTCGAGACCGAATGCTCCTTGCGGAGGTCTGAATCTCGCACTACTAAGCCGAGGGTGCATGATAAACCGTACTATCCCTAACGGGTTCCCCAAAGGTGGGTTGTATTGGCGCTTTTCAAAGATTTAATAAACACTAATCATTTAGAAAACGGTTTTATAAAGGTAAGGTATATATTTAAAAAAGGGTGTAAATTTCCGTATTTTAGATTCTAGGGTTTCCTAAGCCAACTAGCCTATTTCTAAATGGTCTAAACGACAAGTCATAAGAAGCCTCAAATCGCCTCTTCACCGCCAATTGCGGCCAGGTAAGTGCCAGGTAAGTGGGAGGCTCTCCACTACAAGTAGTGGTCCTAATTAAGTAACCACTCGCCTTAGACACACTTGCCTAGACACCACAAAGTCAGGTTTAGATAAACGATCGATGTCCACGACATATCGTATTTTCCTATTAAAAGATATTGTTTTAAAACTGTTTAAAACTTAGAACTTTTAGAAAAGGTTTTATTAAGAAAAGGGTATTTAAATGTAAAATATTGTATTGTCGTATTCTAAGTTTTGATGATATCAATTAGGGTTGTATTTGCGTGTGTGTGGAGGTAGGTCATTACCTCGTGATCTACTTTAAGGTATAACAATGTTAAAAAATTAAATGTGATAAACTAAACATGGTGGTATTTAAGTGCAAAAATACGGTATATTGCAAAAGCTATCATTTCATGTGTGAAAACTTGTTCAAATTAATTTTTAAGTGATTAGTAGTCAACATGAATATGTTTAAGCATTATGGAATTAGTGATAAGTGAGTTTTGATAGAAAACCGAATCGGAAATCGGTTTGTTCCGATTTCCGTCGGGTTCGAAAAATTGTATTTTAATGGAAGAAAGAAAGGTAGAAAAAGGGGGACTTACGGGTTTGGACAACGCTAGAGAGTGAGAGGGAAGTAGAGGGTTTGCCGGCGCGTCGAAACGTCGTCGAGAGCTCCTAGCACGATCGTCGGAATTTCGCCGTCGATTTCGTCAGCGCTTCGCCTTTCGCTCGTTTTCTCACGTACCAAGTTCTCTTGAATTTTTTAGAGAGTGGACTTAGGAATGTAGGGTGAAAGGGTAGAGGGTATGAGGGTTTATATAGAGTTAGGCTAGGGTTAGGGTTTTTAATAAAAAATATATAAATAATATACAAAATCATTAAAAATTCATTAAACATAGGAGTAAAAGAGATTTATTGGGCAATTTAAAACCGATCTAGGAATTTAGTGTATGCAGGTGAGAAGACCAGGTCAACACGGAATTTTTCCATGTTGACGACTCGGCCGTCCGGCGGCGCCGGCCAGAGTCGGCCGGTCCGCCGGCCGACTCGGCCGAGTCGGGGTGCCGTTGGGTGGGGTTTTTCCTGGGGGATTTATGGCATATCTAACTTTTTGTCTTCAGTTCAAGTTTTGTGAGTTATGGCTGTTTGACTGTTGACTTTCCAAAAATTTAAAACAAAGTAAATATAAAAATAATGTGGGGCAGGGGATTTGAACTCTGGTGGCTTGGTTCAGCAGTGCAAGATATTACCAATGAGCTACAAGCTCCTTGTAATTATGGTGTTATTTAATTACTTAAAATGATAACAGCAAGAGTAAATATTCCAAGTATACATTAAATTTAAAGTAATCTCTTGTACACTAAAAATGGAGTTTTTACATTCTTGTAGCTTGTAATTAAAAACAAAATAATTACCTATATCTTGTACTCAGGCTAAAATACCCCTTTGTGGATTTTGAAAATTTTAAAAATTTTGTATAGAAAAAGTGTATAAGAAAATTAGGGTTGTTACAGAAGAAGAAGAGAATGAGAGAGTGTTGAGGGAATGAGAGAATGAGAGTGGTGAGATGAGAGATGGCTCTTGAGAGCCATGCTCTCTCTCTCTCTCTCTCCCTCTCTCTCCATTTAATGCCTCCCATGCCTTGTCCCCCATGTCTCCTATGCCTCCATATTTTATTCTTTTCCCTTTCTTTCTCTTTTTTAAAATAAAAATATTTTATTACTTAAAATATATAAATATATATAATATGACATAATATGTTAAAGTGTCATGGCTAGCAAAACATGGTTAATATCTTCTTAACCCAAGATTAGCATGCACATGTGTGTGCATAACCACGACAAGTACAAAAATAATTAAATAAAATATTAATTAATTATAATAAAATATGTGAAAATAATTATTAGTTTAATTTATTAAAAACCCACGTTATATCGCTTAATTAACTCTAATCGCGTTTTAAAGTGTTACAATTTTCTCCCCTTAAAGAAATTCGATTCCCGAATTAAAAAATCTTACTATGCGTACTTTCGAAGAGATGAGAGAATTTCTTCCGCATCTCGCTCTCGGCTTCCCATGTGACCTCTTTGCTAGTTGGGTCACGCTATAGAACCTTCACTGACGACAAGACCTTTGGCCTATGTTTCTTCACTTGCCAGTCCAGAATAACCTCCGGTTGCTCGGTAAAGGAACGATCGCGCTCCAGCTGGATGGTCTGGTGCTGAATCACGTGAGAAGGGTCATGAAAGTACTTGCGAAGTATTGATACATGAAATACGGGGTGTACATCCAGAAAACTGGGCGGAAGTGTCAAACGATAGACAACGGTACCAACTCGCTCAAGGATCTCGAAAGGACCCACATATTTTGGAACTAAGCTTTCCTTTCTTCCCGAATCTCATCACACCTTTCATCGGAGAAATCCATAAGAAAACATGATCACCAACTGCGAACTCAAGTCTGCGACGACAACGGTCGGCATAAGACTTCTGCCTGCACTGGGCTGCTCTCATCCTGTCATGGATCAACTGGATCTTCTCCGTAGTTTCCTGAACTAGCTGTGGTCCCAAAATCCTATCCTCGCTGAGTTCAGTCCAACAGACTGGAGATCGACACTTTCTCCCATACAAGGCCTCGAAAGGTGCCATCTGAATCGTCTCCTGAAAGCTGTTATTGTAGGAGAACTCTATCAAAGGCAAGTGACCGTCCCAACTGCCACCAAAATCAAGCACGCACACTCGAAGTATATCCTTGAGAGTCTGTATAGGTCCGCTCTGACTGACCATCTGTCTGCGGATGGAAAGCGGTGCTGAAACTTAAACGGGCACCCAAAGCTTCCTGAAGTTTCTGCCAAAGGCAGCTGGTAAATTGGGTGCCTCTGTCGGATACAATGCATGTCAGAATACCATGCAAATGCACAATCTCATCAACATACAGCTGAGCATACTGAGCAAATCCGAAAGTGGTCTTCACTGGGAGGAAGTGAGCTGCTTTCGTCAACCGGTCAACTATCACCCAAATGGAATCATACCTTCGACTGGACCTAGGTAGACCCACAACGAAATTCATAGAGATCTGCTCCTATTTCCACTAAACTAAAATATTAAGGTATTTTAGTGAAAATAGTTAACATAAAAACCTTCCTTAGAGCCTAATTAAGAGTTTAACATCATTACCTCACCAAAATTTGGATGGAACCCTAGCCATGCAAGCTCCAAGACTTCTCAAGAGGGTTTAAACATGATTAGTTAAGGGTTTAGTGAGATTTGATGTTGGTTTAGTACAAGATTAATGGGAACAATTTTTCAAGAAAGGATTTTTGGTGGAAGAAGAAGAAGAGAAAGGGAGAGTGTTGAGAGAATTAGAGAATGAGAGTGGTGTGATGAGAGTGGTGAGATGAGAGATGGCTCTTGAGAGCCATACTCTCTTTCTCTCTCTCTCTCTCCATTTAATACTTCCCATGCCTTGTCCACCATGTCTCCCATGGCTCCATATTTTATTCCTTTTCCTTTCTTTCTTTTTTTTTTAAAAATAAAAATCTTTTATTACATAAAATATATAAATATATATAACATGACATAATATGTTAAAGTGTCATGGCTAGCAAAGCATGGTTAACACCTTCTTAACCCAAGATTAGCAGGCAAATGTGTGTGCATAACCGCAACAAGTACAAAAATAATTAAATAAAATACTAATTAATTATAGTAAAATATGTGAAAATAATTATTAGTTTAATTTATTAAAAACCCATGTTATATCGCTTAATTGACTCTAATCGTGTTTTAAGGTGTTACAGTTTGACATCAAAGATTGTGCACAGGTGCTCATTAGAGAATGGGTACACTGAACAGAACTTGCTGAGAACTCCTAAATGGTACCATACCTATCGTCAGATAGCAGTTCTCTGGTGACACTTATACATGTTAGTCTGTAGACCCGAGATCGTCATAGTGTCTTGTGTGGTTCCCACTATGGTTTGATTTTCTCCCTACCACGACTCAAAGGAGTCATGCAAACAGGTGGATTTTGGGTACAGTACCGAGTCACATGGAGGCAGTGAGCGATAGGAGGGGTTTCGTCTCTTCCGGTATTGAGAGTTGATGTTGCGCTATGCTCAATTGGTTATAACAGCAAGTCCTTGGCCATAGCTAATGAGATTTACTGGTAAGTGTTATCAGTAGTTTCTCGAAAGATTATAGGCCACACATCGGCATGACTTATCAAGCTATTGGGGTCTGACGATTCCACCTCCAGACTCGATATGCGATATATCAGAGATAGAGACCGAACTGTACGGTAAATGTTGCTTATAGGTTTTACGGGAGTTTGGACAAGTTTGCTTGTTGATCTTCTATTCGTTCAATACATGGGTAGCCGTTACGTCCAGCTAGTACTGCTGATGGCTTGTGGGTATTTGATGTGATCATTATCTATTGCTGGCGTATTGATAAGTCTTTAGAGTCCCACACAGAGATTTCCTAGCTCAAGCAAAACGAAGTAGGGCACATATGGAGATATGTGCGGGAGCTTGATTAAATACGAGTATGTGATACCGTATTCTAATCTTGCGATATTTGATATCGATTAGATTATATATGATATAACCGGATTATTGAATCAAGTGTTGATTCGATGATTTGATTTATGTATATATATTTGATATTGGCCGGTTATATATGATATGACCGGATTATTGAATCAAGTGTTGATTTAATATCTAATATTAAATATTATTCGGTTATGTAACATTTCAGAAAAATAAAATATTATTTTTGGGGAATTTTTATAATTAAATAATTAATATTATGAATATTTTAATAATGCGGTATAATTAAATACCGATAAATTGGGAAATATTTGGAAAATTATAGAAATTTCTGAAGTGAGGGTGTTTTATGTGATTTAGGCAAATTATGAATTTTTATAATTAATTACATACAATTTTAATGCTAATCGCGATTAAATATCACTAATCGTGCATTAAGCTTGATTTGTGCACATGACATGCATCATGTCATATTTTAAATTTGTTACATTTTCCCACCATGTCTTTTCTTTTTCTATGCATGGTTTTGTTTTAAAATGAAAAGAAAAGAAAAGAAAAGAACAGAATAAGAAAAGAATAAAGAATTGGCGACAAGGAGGCATGGGCAAGAGAGAGAGAGAGAGAGTGAGGGGTCAACCTTGGCATGGCTCATTGTTTTCATTCATCATCTTCATCTTTCTTCCTATCCCTCTCACACCATGGCTGCCCTCATCTCCTCCCCCCTCTACCTTCTCACTTCATCATCAAAAACCCATCAAAACTCCATCTCCACTTCATTAAAAACATGCACGAGCTCCCTACAGGCACTTTGGACCAAGAAAAATCGGATTTTGAGTACTTGGGGCAACTCAAGAAAATTCTTGAGTTGCCAAATGAGGTACTTTCTTCACCATTAGTATAGCATTTCATTCACATTAGTGTCCATGCATGTTTAGAAGTGATTAAGTGATGTTTAGTGAGGTTTGAAAATTCCAAGTTAGGGTTTTGAGGAAATTTGAATTGAGAAAGCGTAATTGAGGTTAGTAGAGGCCATATAACCCCTCTAATGTTAGTTTCATGGACTGAAACCATAGACTTAAACCCCAAACCCCAAACCGAGAAACCCCGATATCGTATTTTGTAGACTTTTGTGATAGTATATTGACATCTGCTATCACCCGGGGACACTAGGATTTATTTTGCAAACACAGTGAGTCATGCAAGCACCTAGGAAGATAACCCCAGGACCTGGAACCCCAACTCCACTACAGGGCCACAAATTTAACCCTTCTAGCCGCAATTTGCGGCTAGGGCTTGAGCTATGGGCTTCGTGCTGGTTCTTTAGCTCCTGTATTAGTTAACTAGACCCTCCACATATACAAAATTGGCTAATTTCACCTAGAGTAAAATCTGGAAGTGTTTTACATCATTTCTGATTTCAGTTTTGCGAATTCTGTAACTTGAACTTGGGTATTTTTTGTGTTGTCTCGATCGATTCACGTTTGTACGTCAATCGTCGAGAGTTGTTTGAGTATTCTTGTATGCGTAAACTTTAGGTTTAACCTATGTGTGATTCGTGCGACATTTTGGTTTTCGTGTGTGATTTCCGTTTACGATGCTATATGTGTATATATGTAGGTACCCCCACGTGGATTTCGATACGATGAAGAAGAGGATGGCGACATCGACATCGGCAAGTAAGAATCGAGGTGAGTAGATATATATCTACGGGGGAAGTCGGGTGAATGGCGTATAGCACTCCCGCAGTTCGAAGTGTAGTATACGATAGATACTATATATATAGGATTACATGTTATGTGAAACATGGATAGTTAGCAAATAAGATTTAGGAGATCAGGGGTTAAATTTTAGTGTAATTGATTGATAGTGTCGTTAGTAGTTGTAGTCGCGAACCCTAGAATAAGGTTTACACTCACACACACACTCGCATTCATTTTATTTTCTTATGCATATATGGGGATATGTATACACACACACACACACACACGGATAGGTATGGGACTATGCATATATATATATATATATGTATACATATACATGATGATGAGGATAATATATGGTATTTGGATATGAGTCAATGTGATTGGGCAGGATGCCATGAGATTGGTGATATGATTTGGATCGTATTATGAGATACGACATGATGTTATAGCGGGTCTTTAGGCGATGTGTTGTCATACACACTCACATATATATATTGATGGTATCAGTATGTACTAGACGTAGATCAGTACCCAGCTCATGATATATGATGATAAGGATACCAGTTGTATAATGAGATAAATGTGATATTGACCCGTACCCAGATTTGGGATGCCGTACGATGGATTTACCGTACGAGATATAATTATGATGATAGATCCGCACTCTTGACTTGAGGGTGTCATATGATATATTGTATTGTACATGATACTATTGAGGCGGGATCACCGACTATTATATATATACATGTATCAACTCCGACTTAGGTGGTTTTCCTTATCCTTTCGATTAGCCTGTTAGTTTAGTCTTGTAGTTTACTTGTAGATGTTAGACTAGACCTGAGTTATACCTATTTCAAAACTAACGAATTGTGAGTATTTTAAAGATAGGCTAAGCGATTCTACGGATATTTCAAAAGACGTACCTTTTCTTAAAAACACCGTAGCCCTATTTTCTAAACACCACGATTCGTGTTATTTCAAATGGCAAAACTATATGACTCATATATATTAATGTCGATTCTTTATTGTTGCGTTTATTATTCATTTTCCGCATATTCTTACCATTCGCATCGCATTGCATGCTTAAATGTGTTTTATTGTTATATTGAAAACCATACTGTCAGGACACTGGCACCATTACCGATGATGCGTATGCTCCACATACACCTGCTTGCCGGCTCACACACATCATCATCGGTAATTTCCATGTCACGTACACAATAGAAAATACTTCATTAGTATAAAATATTAGCTGATAGTTTTGACATGGTACTAGTGAGCTTGCTTTTATATGATAGCATTTATTATTGTGATTTTCATGCATATTTATATATTCAATTGCCATGACATTATGGGTCAGTCCGGATTGCCGGAGCCCAATATTATGAAATTCATTGTTTATTTACCATTGAGATTTAGATTTCGGATTTCCATGAGATTTCTGGATTGGGAGAAACCACAAGGATTTTATAAACTGATTATCATTTTAAAATGAAAGTTGCGGTTTTCTCATGATATGATATGAGATATGTCCACCATGAGTTTTCTCGGCTCTTGAGCGATATCATACACCCGATTTGAGGAGGAGAAACCGTCTGTGGGTGCATGGTGGACCCGGTGCGGTACCCCGGAGCAAGATGGTTGCAGATGATGGCGTTGAGTCTGGCAGGGGAGCACTACCGACAGGTGGTTGTATTGTGACTCGACGGATATCCGGAGGATACCGATCGGAGTATGGGCCAGTCCGGATAGCCGAAGCCCTAAATTTTGAGATTTGATAAGATGGGCCAGTCCGGATAGCCGGAGCCCTAGATACTGAGATTCGAGGATACAGGCCAGTCCAGATTGCAGGAGCCTGAGGTATTGAGATATTGGGATTTATTTATGTTTTGTGTCGATGCTAGATACCGATTTCCCTGTTGACTTCATTGATGATACCTCGATTTATTTATACAGAAATCTCACCTAATTAAGAAAACAGTTTTCACATTCATGATGTATTCTGTTTTCATTATATTGCATTCATACCTCATATTTATGATATGTTGCTACCTGAGGCACTGACACGAGCACTTGGTACTACACTTATGTATAGATATTTACCCTTGCCATCTTATCATGCTTCAGACTTTATCATATTGAGGATATATATTACTGATTGTATTGACCTAGGATTGAGTCATACATACAATTTCTGCTCTATGATATTTTCTACTCACGAGTTGGCAACTCACCCCCGTTGTGCCACAGTTTCTTGCAGGTTTTGCCGTACAGGTTCGTTGCGGCTTTACTTGCACACTGCTCCTTTTAGGGTGATTGCTTTGGTAGGTGGAATCATTTGTATCGGGACCACCATTGTACATTTATATTCAGTTGTATCTAGTAAACTCCATCAACCAGACTTTATTATTTGATAACCTAGAAGGCCAGTTGTTTATTCTTTCGACGTTAGAGTCGCGCGTTGTATTATTATGGGTTTTCTTGATGTTTTTTAGTTTCCTTTTGAGTTTTGATCCTCGCCCTTGGCGTTGTTTATTATATTGCTTGCGTGGTTGTGACCGTCAATTGACGAAGAGCTAGCTCCTGCTTGGGAATGCCTTTATTCATATTATTCTGGTTGTACCCCGTTTGGGGCCAATATTTACAAAGGAAACTCTGCCGAAATTTTCAGAAAAGACTTGAGGTTTTAAAAATGCATACTTCGGCTTATGTTATAAAAACCACTTGCTTTAAAATAAGTTTTCTTCACTTCTTTCTTAAAATGGTTTAGATTTCTGGGATTTTTGGCTTACTTGAATTAGATGGGGTCCTATAGACTTCATATGATTCAAGTGCCAGTCACGTGCCATTTCGGGTCGTGACAGGTTATATATGATATAACCGGATAATTGAATCAAGTGTTTATTTAATGTTTTAATATACATATATAAATGATATTAGTCGGTTATATATGATATAACCGGATTATTGAATCAAGTGTTGATTTAATAATTTAATATATATTTATATTTGATATATTTATATATATTAACTAATATAAGCTCACTTTAAATTTTTTTCTCTTTATATATAATTATATATATGTGATATATATATTTTTATATATAAATTGTTTTGTATCATGGTTGATGATACATTAAATTAGGATGTATGAGAATCACATTTGACAAAAGATAATTGGGATGATTTTTTTGAAGAAAAATAGAAAATGTGTGGAAATGAGTCATGCCTTTGGATGCTTGGAGAAGTATTGAGAAGTTATGACTCATCTCATCATTTTTGTTTTACTCTTAGATGTTATTCATCCCAACCTTATCTTTAGCTCATGGTTCATTCTCACACATTCAACCATCCAAGTTCATCTTCTTCTTTCCTTTCTCGGTTTTTTCTTGAGTTGGAAAAAGAAAAGAGAAAATATTTCTAGTGAGCTAAATCTCCAACTTGATCAACCTACACTAATCTAGCCGATTTGTTTAGATTGTTTTCTGCACTAATACCTTGATTAGTAAAGAGTGAGCTTGAGTGAAAGAGACTTCAAGGTGGATCATCTTCGGTTTCGAAGACTTCAAGCAAGCTCGATCCTTTCCTCAAGTGGAGTTAAAGAAGAGTTCTAAGGACTACTACTTGGAGCTTTGAAAGTGAAGGACCGATCTACAAAGGTTGTAAACTCTCTTCACTTAGTTTAGAGCTTGTATTCTTGCACTAAAACCCTAATTTTCTAGTTAGATTCTAGGTTTGTATGACTTAGACCTCTAGATTTTTTAAAATTGCATACTTGATACCTGTATAAACCTAGTAGAGGTGTTAAGACATACTTTCATGGTATCAGAGCCAAGTTAGAGATTTAGGCGAAGTCTAGACGACGTTAAAGTGTCCGATCAAAGTTTAGACCCGATTTTTTATAAATTCTGTCCAATTTTTCAAACGTTGAAATTTTATAGATTAAAAATTCTCAGAAAATCATGCGAGTAATTTTATGGAGCCAAAAGAAGTACGAGGGCCTAACTTTTCATTGTGGCCGCGTAACCGCCGCCTAATCCTTGGTTTGGTCGCGGTTCCGCCACTAACATAAGGAGTCATGGACTCGTATTTCTTCTGCCGCTCCATTGTGTCATTTTGGACTTTCTGGGTATTTTTGATAAGGCTCAAGCTGTTGAGATCTCTGTAATTTGCTGGTATTTAAAATATCGATCGAAATATTTAACATCGTCTAGATAGTTTGGATATGTGATACAATTTTTGGAATCCACATTGATTAGTTTTATGAAAATTACTTAGCGATTTGTAAATCTTACGTTTTAGTCTCATTTGATGGATTGACACGGAGTTTCAATTCGGATCAAAACTCCGTCGCAATCTTGTATCGTACGCAAACATTCGCCGGGAGACACTACTAGACGGCTATGCCCCATAGCCCCGACCAAGTGACTATAGGAGAACCCCATGGTCAAAAGTATCCACTCGGGTACTCGCGGCCACGGTGTTACGCCCAAGTACACTTCGTTGACGGCCTCGGGGTGTGCGGCCATCTACTAAAGTTCCCGACGAGTATTCGATCTTTTAATCAGGAATCTTGTTGAATTACCCGACTTGTTTTTGAAAAGTGTTTTCAATTCGAGACTTAAATGCAAAGTTTATCAGATCAGGCATGAAATCCGGAATATGAGATAATCCGGATTTATGATGTCTAAGGATGATGCAGATTCTAATTATTGTAGTTTTCATTTCTTTTCTGCGACCGTAAGTGTAATATGTAGCAGTATCCCCGATCTCGTTGCTATACGTCAACGATATTCGGGATACGCATATTTACTTACGTTGATGACATGTGATGTTATTGTGTTGCTGGTTGATATGTCATATTGGATCGTCGTGATTGAATAGCCAAGGGGTTTTGCGTGAGATGAGAGTTTTTCAATTTTCATTCATTTAAAAATTTGTATGTGATATTTTGTTTGGGACACTTCCGGGTTTAGGTGTTCTAGAGTCCAGTGGGTGCAAGTAACCGGGTTCTAGAGTCCAGTGGAAGACCATCTCGAGGAGTCGAGACCGGTTGCCTAACTCTAGAATTGGCAGGGTTGCTTGCCGCTCTCGTAGGGGTCTAGGAATGTGGGCTTGGCTATTCATCATGACCGTAGAATCCGTGTTTTTCATTACTGGCTTAATCTAAAACACGAACCTCCTAGTATATCTTATATTTCATATATTTGCTTCTGCTGATTCTGTGATATGATGTGATCATATAATTGCGTGAGACGAATTCTACTTATATATATGATATACTAGTAGACACTATATATGTTTTGCATCCGCGCTAGTCTTGACCCCGCCCTGCCGTAAGTTTAGTAACCTTACGGTGAAGACCCGGGTCCCTGTGGCGAATGTGGATGGTATATATGTGTGTTTTATTTTCGTTTCTTCTGTGATATTTAGAAAACATAAATGACGGGACGTCATTAATGAGATTAATGAAAAGAAAAGAAACCTAAAAATGTTGTAGAATCAAATTTTTCAAAAAGATAGCTCTAGTTCTTTCTTTGCATAGCGGTATTCCATTATGAATATCTAGCACCTCATTCGATTAGGAAAGAGCCTAGATCCCTTCACTGGGAATGATCTCTTTAGAAAAACGAGCATATGCTACAACCCACTCGGTTTGTTTTGAAAACTATTGGATTTAAAGCGGAGCTTAAACCACTCCTTTTCAAATTACTAGATTCTACGACGATATCAAGTTCATTATGCTAAAGGATTTTTTCAAAACTAGTCGTAGACCTCCGTCATTTCACATAAGTGCTATTTAGTATTCGTGCTGCTTTTGTTGACTTTGTCAAGGCATAGTGTTCGGTAGCTGATTAGTGCTTATCTGCCGCATATGATGCGATTGGATTAGAGTAGTCATACGACCTTGTTGACCTTGTCAAGGGTCGTGCGGGTGGGTTTAATTCAATCACGAAATGACGGTTGAACTTGACTTGCGGTTTATGGTTTATTGACCTTGTCAAGGTCATAAACCACATGGGGTAAAAACAGATATTGGGAATTTCAAGTGTTGAAATTTGCAATGAGATTGCATACCTTCTATATGATAGTTGGATCCCAATACCCACTGTGAGTAAGTGTTACTCCTGGGAGAGTTTTCCACTTTACAATTAGCTAATCCAGTAGGTGTCTAAGAAAGGTGTTAACGGGGTTATGCCCCTGCGAAAACGAGGTTATTTAATTAGTTCCATGCGAAAGTACAAAGAGACTCCCTCGGAATACCAATACCTGCCTGGCTGACCGATTGGCGAACTTGTAGAGTGTAATTAATTCCAGCTAATCTTACCTTTTAGGGTTTGAAGGAAGATTTGATAAAAACAGTGGGAGCTATCCTGATTAGATAAGATAATAACCAATCTAATCTTGCAAGAGTGCGCACTAAAGTGTTTTCTTCTCTCTCTCTCCAGGTAGCGACCATGTCACGCCTTAATCAAGATAATAATAAGAATGTATTGACCGAACCCGCTTATTATACTAGGCTGAGGAACGTTGGTTCCGCTCTATCTTATGACTGTCATAAGTTTGAGCAAGGGATAGGGAAATGCATGGATTTCCACGCAACCTGAACGAAGAAAGAGCATTTTGATGCATCTTCTTCGGGTGTGTTAGTTACAGAGAACTGTTTCTCAGTCTGATCTACGTCCTGGGTATTAGATACCGGATCAGGATCCCACATTTGTAATATGTTACAAGGGTTGAAAAGAAGTAGAGAACTGGAAAAGAGTGATATGTCTCTCAGAGTAAGGAACGGAGCAATTGTTGCTGCCGAAGCTTTCGTCAAATATCACCTTGTATTACTAAATGGTAATACATTGATTTTGAACGACTGTTATTACGTACCGTAGATGATGTTCAATATAATATCTGTTTCTTTATTAGATAAAGAAGGATATAACTTTGCATTAGAGAAAAATGTTATGAATATTTTCCTAAATCAAGTGTTGATTGGGTTTGGTACGTTTTGTAACGGTATATACGTTCTGAATCAAAATACAGTTCTAAATATACAGAACAAACACAAGAGGTTCAGAAATGAACGAAGCCTTCTTGTGGCATTGTAGACTTGGTCATATCAATGAGACAAGACTAGCCAAGCTGCATAAAGATGGATATTTGAATCCGTTCGAATTTACATCTTATGAAACTTGTCAGTCATGTCTCAAAGGCAAGATGACAAAAACTCCATTTGTGGGACACGGAGAAAGAGCTACTGAACTCTTGGGACTGATACATAGTGATGTATGCGGACCTATGTCTACACATGCCAGGAATGGTTCCTCGTACTTCATTACATTCACCGATGATCTCTCAAGATTCGGACATGTGTTCCTGTTGAAATACAAATCTGAAGCTTTTGAGAAATTCAAGGAATATAAGTGTGAAGTAGAGAACCAGACGGGTAAAAGTATTAAAATCCTTCGATCTGATCGAGGAGGAGAATACTTAAACACGGAATTCCGAGATTATCTAAAAGAGAATGGGATTCTCTCTCAGCTTACTCCTCCGTATACACCACATCACAATGGAGTATCGGAGCGGAGGAATCACACCATATTAGATATGGTGCGCTCTATGATGATGTTGTTGAGTTACCTATCTCCTTTTGGAATTATGCACTTGAGACAGCTGCATACCTACTGAATCATGTTCCATCAAAATCCGTGCCTAAAACACCATATGAGATATGGAGTGGAAATAGACCATATCTTAAACGAGTTAAGATATGGGGTTGTCCGGCCTATGTTAAAAAACAGAATCCGGACAAACTCGAAGCACGATCAGTTCTTTGCATGTTTGTGGGATATCCAAAGAATTCACATGGATATCTATTCTACCACAGGGAGGAACAAAAGGTGTTTGTTGCTCAACATGCCACCCTTTTAGAAAATGAATTTTTTGTGAAAGAAATTAATGGTAATGAGGTAGAACTGGAAGAAGTTCTAGATACACAAACTACAACTGATAATTTGGTGGAACCGGAGGATTCAATAGTCTCCGACGAACCTCAACCACTCCGCGGATCTAGTAGGGTTCCTCATCCACCTGAGATATACTACGGTTTTCTCATTGACGGTAGGAGTGAGGATTGCATCATGAAAGATGATGACCCAACTAGTTTCGAGCAGGCCATCACAAGTAGGGACTCTGTGAAATGGCTGGATGCTCTGCGATCTGAGATGGAATCCATGTACACTAACAAGTATGGACTTTGGAAGTTGCTCCTGAAAGGGTGTTTCCTGATTTAAAATCAGGAAAGCTTATGGAAAAAGCTTCAGAAGAGGGCCACGTGCTTACACGTGACCAGCAATCACGTGTTGGCACGTGACACCAAAAAGTACCGGCAAAGCAAGTTCAGTTTCCCAACTACATCAAAGAGAGGGGCTTCAGTAAGGGTCACGTGCTCCCACGTGACCTGGGTCACGTGTCGGCACGTGACATTTAAAAGCAGCAGCAAAGACCCAACGCTTCCTGATCAAATCAAGGAAAAAGCTTCAGAAGAGGTCACGTGCTCCCACGTGACCAGGGTCACGTGTTGGCACGTGACGATCAAAACATCAGAATTGTTCTCCAGTTAAATCAAGAAAAAGAGTTCAGACAAGGGTCACGTGCTTGCATGTGACCAGGGGTCACGTGGTGGCACGTGACGGTTAAGCAGCAACCAGAAGACACAGCGCAGAAAGAAAGAAGAAGGCTCATTCCAAAGGGGGTCACGTGCCCACACGTGACCATGGGTCACGTGGTCACACGTGACCGGCTTTCAAAGCCCATTTCGTTGACAGAATTAAATTCTGAAAGAGATTCGAATCTTTCCAAAGGAAAGCGATTATCTGGAACCAATCGAATTAAAGATTTAAAGATGATTGAATATCATTTATCTATGGGAAAATCCCGAACTTGGAAAGATTTCCCCTCTAAATCTAACCGAAATAATAAAGGAGAATCCCGGGACTTGAAATCCAATGGTGAATAAAATTCACCCAATAATCCAAAGGTCAAAAACGAATGATGGATGCAAATCAAATCTCTCAATGAAGATTCGTCAAAAAACTAATTGACTCGGCTGCTTCTCCTATAAATAGGAGCCAAGAGACACGCAAAAACATATACGCAGAGGGAAGAAAGGGAGAGAGAGCCTGGATACTTCGAGGAACTTGGATCTTCTGCAAAAGAAAACCCTAGGTAAGAAAGGGAAGGCTCCTTGAAGGAAAAGAGAATTTAATTCTCAACAGAGTTTAACTCTGATATATAAAACAGAAGAACATATTTCTTCTCTCTTTGATAGAGGATCTGCAAAGTGCACATCTCCCCTTGAAGTTGAGAATTTAATTCTCAATGGGTCGAGATCCTGCCATGCAGATCCAAAACATAGAGAGGGAATGGAAGCACGAGAATTTAATTCTCACAGAACTATAGGAATTTAATTCCTTTAAAATAAAACTAGGGCTTGACCCTGTGTTATGGGAATTTAATTCCTTCAGAACAAAAAGAAACAGGGTTTAACCCTAATTAAGAACTTAGTTCTGTTGGAACAGCAGGGATTTAATTCCCTTGATCATAATTTAACAGAGAGTGGGAATTTAATTCCTTAAGAGCTTTTATTAGGGTTTAACCCTATTCAGTTCTTCACATATATGAAGAATTTAATTCCTACGGAAAATTCAGGGTCCAACTCTATTCAGAATATAAATCTTCAAAAGGAAGTAGGAATTTAATTCCTCTGAAATTACTGTCAGGGTTTAACCCTACGAGGAATTTAATTCCTGGAAAAGATCAACAGATCCTCTAAACAACATACATAGAGGCAGGGTCACGTGTCACCACGTGACCCCCCAAGAGATCTACAGAAAGCCCCTTTGAGGCAGCACCCCACGTGACCCACGTGACCCTCGGACACACAAACATTTGAATGCCCGTCACGTGATGGCACGTGATGCTCTGAAAGATGCGATAATCTCAGCAGAATAAATGAAGGGAGGGCGCTCTCACGTGACCCCTCTTGCCTTAGTGTTTAACACTAAATTGAAACTCCCGAACCTAGTGTTAAAACACTGTTGGGCCTTAGTGTTCAACACTAATCAAAAAACTTTATTTGCAGTGTTCAACACTGATTACCTTAGTATTTAGCACTGATCTGAGATCTCCATTGCCAGTGTTCAACACTGATCTGTTTTAGTGTTTATGATAATTTGATAGCCTTGTTGCTGGTGTTTAACACCAATTATCTTTTAGTGTTAAACACTAACTTGCCAACCTTATTCCCAGTGTTCAACACTGATTGCTCTGTAGTGTTTAACACTAGGCTTTAGCCCAATTGGCTAAATGGATAGAGGCAAAGCCTCTCCTTCAATGGACCAACAAGAAGCCAATATTCCAGACATGATCGGACTTAGCCCAAGCTGGGCCATGAGTCTTCAATTCGTAATTAACTGGGCTAATGGGCTCATAACATAATTAATGGGTCTTGATCCCTAACTGGGTCAAGGACTATTTAAGCCATTCCGGTTCTAGGGTACATCTCTTCACTCCTTTGATACTTGGCATTGTAATCCCTCAATGTCTTCAAAGAGGTGACGGGTCCCGATGACCACACATTGATATGGACTGTGGGGTCCTTAAACCCGTGTCTAATGCAAAATTCCTGGTTACGTGGAACGCGGATAACGTCACTCTTTGACCCCGCGGAAAATGCCCAGAGCGGAGCCTAGTCCTCGCCGAGCGCGGCAGTGAACCCGTGTGAGGCATCTAGTGCAAAATTCCTGGTTACGTGGAATGCAGATAACGTCACTCTTTGACCCCGCGGAAAACGCCCAGAGCGGAGCCTGGTCCTCGCCAAGCACGGCAGTGAACCCGTGTGAAGCATCCAGAGCACATACCGGACTGTGGAGTCCTTAAACCCATGGACTACGACGTCCTTAACCTTGACCGAGATGTCTTAAAACTACCCATGGACCGCAATGTCCTAAAACTACCCATGGACCGCAATGTCCTTAAACTAGAACAATAGAGCTCCCCCTGCATGCTCTTTTGTCGGATCTAAACGGTCCCGTTTAAGCTGATCTTAGCCTTAAAGATGGCTAACGTATCCTTAAACCTTCAAACAGACTGGACTATGAATCCCCCCAATTAACTCTGGCTCAAGGGTACATCTCTGAACTCCTCTGACATCTGTCGTTGTAATCCTTCAACGTCGTCAGAGAGGTGATGGGTCCCGACGGCCATACATTTAATGGACCGCTAGGTCCCTAAACTGGAACAATAGAGCCCAAACGCTCCTTTGTCGGATCTAAACGATCCCGTTAAGTTGATCTTAGTCTCAAAGTTAGACTAACGTATCCTTAACAAACGTTTGAGTTGATCTTAGCCTCAAGTATGGCTGACGTATCCTCAAACCAAACCCCCAAACCCAAATCTAAGATAATACGGATTTGGACTAGTCCACGCCCTACGGGCGACGACATAACTCTGTCTCCGTAAACAATCCACGGCCAACAAAACACAAAACAAACACCCACGACACGAAGTGACCATCTGGAGAAGGAGAAAGTTTTTACCGCGATGGAATCTGTTCCCCTCCGAATGGCGGTGCGCAGGACTGCGATGTCTTGGCACTGAGACTCGGGGCAGATGCTAATTGGTGCTATCCGTCCACCTCTCCGAAGATGCCAAGTTGATTTATGGCACCATGTATCGAAGGTTTAGACGGATGCGTCCGATGTAGCAGACTTCGTCAGATTCCCCCTCGTTTGAGGGGTTTTTGATTGTGGGGACGCTCTTCCCTGCAGGCGCAAGCCCCTGCAGTTAATTACGCTACCGCATTGCGGTAACAACTTTCTCCTTCTCCAGATGGTCACTTCGTGTCGTGGGTGTTTGTTTTGTGTTTTGTTGCCCGTGGATTGTTTACGGAGACTGAGTTATGTCGTCGCCCGTAGAGCGTGGACTAGTCCAAATCCGTATTATCTTAGATTTGGGTTTGGGGGTTTGGTTTGAGGATACGTCAGCCATACTTGATGCTAAGATCAACTCAAATGGGATCGTTTAGATCCGACAAAAGAGCAATTGGCTCTAATGTTCCAGTTTAGGGACCTAGTGGTCCATTAAATGTATGGCCGTCGGGACCCATCACCTCTCTGACGACGTTGAAGGATTACAACGACAGATGTCAGAGGAGTTCAGAGATGTACCCTTGAGCCAGAGTTAATTAGGGGGATTCATAGTCCAGTCTGTTTGAAGGTTTAAGGATACGTTAGCCATCTTTAAGGCTAAGATCAACTTAAACGGGACCGTTTAGATCCGACAAAAGGGCATGCAGAGGGAGCTCTATTGTTCTAGTTTAAGGACATTGCGGTCCATGGGTAGTTTAAGGACATTGCGGTCCATGGGTAGTTTAAGGACATTACGGTCCATGGTTAGTTTTAAGACATCTCGGTCAAGGTTAAGGACGTCGTAGTCCATGGGTTTAAGGACTCCATAGTCCGGTATGTGCTCTGGATGCTTCACACGGGTTCATTGCCGTGCTTGGCGAGGACCAGGCTCCACTCTGGGCGTTTTCCGCGGGGTCAAAGAGTGACGTTATCCGCATTCCACGTAACCAGGAATTTTGCACTAGATGCCTCACACGGGTTCACTGCCGCGCTCGGCGAGGACTAGGCTCCGCTCTGGGCGTTTTCCGCGGGGTCAAAGAGTGACGTTATCCGCGTTCCACGTAACCAGGAATTTTGCATTAGACACGGATTTAAGGACCCCACAGTCCATATCAATGTGTGGCCATCGGGACCCGTCACCTCTTTGAAGACATTGAGGGATTACAATGCCAAGTATCAAAGGAGTGAAGAGATGTACCCTAGAACCGGAATGGCTTAAATAGTCCTTGACCCAGTTTGGGATCAAGACCGATTAATTATGTTATGAGCCCATTAGCCCAGTTAATTCGTTTTTGACCTTTGGATTATTGGGTGAATTTTATTCACCATTGGATTTCAAGTCCCGGGATTCTCCTTTGTTATTTCGGTTAGATTTAGAGGGGAAATCTTTCCAAGTTCGGGATTTTCCCATAGATAAATGATATTCAATCATCTTTAAATCTTAATTCGATTGGTTCCAGATAATCGCTTTCCTTTGGAAAGATTCGAATCTCTTTCAGAATTTAATTCTGTCAACGAAATGGGCTTTGAAAGCCGGTCACGTGTGACCACGTGACCCATGGTCACGTGTGGGCACGTGACCCCCTTTGGAATGAGCCTTCTTCTTTCTTTCTGCGCTCTGTCTTCTGGTTGCTGCTTAACCGTCACGTGCCACCACGTGTCCCCTGGTCACGTGCGAGCACGTGACCCTTGTCTGAACTCTTTTTCTTGATTTAACTGGAGAACATATCTGATGTTTTGATCGTCATGTGCCAACACGTGACCCTGGTCACGTGGGAGCACGTGACCTCTTCTGAAGCTTTTTCCTTGATTTGATCAGGAAGCGTTGGGTCTTTGCTGCTGCTTTTAAATGTCACGTACCGACACGTGACCCAGGTCACGTGGGAGCACGTGACCCTTACTGAAGCCCCTCTCTTTGATGTAGTTGGGAAACTGAACTTGTTTTGCCGGTACTTTTGGGTGTCACGTGCCAACACGTGACTGCTGGTCACGTGTAAGCACGTGACCCTCTTCTGAAGCTTTTTCCATAAGCTTTCCTGATTTTAAATCAGGAAACAAATGCCCCCACAGCGTTGTTCTCACGTGTCAGCACGTGAGTGCAACGCTGTCACCTCTTGCGACCGTTGGATTCCTTTAGGGATCTGGGGAGATGAAACGTTTCCATTGCCTTCTATAAATACCTCTGTCTCTTCATAGGAGCCTTCACTTTGCTCATCTTCTTCTTCTGAGAACTTTTTCCTTGAGAATTTAATTCTCGCTTCCAGAGCTTTGTTCTCTGTCTTGAAACAATTTTCAGAGTTTAACTCTGTTCGAAAAGAATTCTTTTCCTCAGGTAATGTTCTTGGACAAACGATGGGCCTTCACATTCCTCTGGATCTTAAATCCAAAACAAGGGTTTTTATCCATTTTCCCTCATGTTTTTCCATAAGAACCTGAAACCGCCTAACCTTCGAACTGTGGATCTCTTAGGGTTTAGATGATCTTTGGGGAGATGATGATGGCGTTCAACTCCATAGAATTTAATTCCATCCAAAAATGTTTTTGGGAATTTAATTCCCTTTTCTTAATAAGGAATTTTAATTTCAAAGAAGGACTTGATTTCTTCCCGTGGAGGCTTCCTGGGGTCTCTTGGCCCGAGGTTGTTCTCCTGCAATTAATGGAACAGGAGTTTTCTAATGATTCTCATGACCTTTATTTCAGGTATCATGGATGCCCATCTGTATGGTCTTGACGAGATCATTTCCTATGGGAATATTCGTGCACTGGGCCGCAGTCAGAACCAGGAGTTCACCGATGCTCAATGTGCCGAGATCATGAGCCGCTTTGACGAGTACAACCATCGGCTACTCCCCCGTCGCTCTTCTCTTCTGAGGCTGATCGTGCTGGCGATCAGGGAGGCCCTCCCTTTATTCTGTGCTGGTGTGCCGCTTGGGGCATTGGACGCCGCCGAGGATAAAGTACACTCGGTGTATCTGATGCACTTGATCTCAAAGAGAAGGCGGGATAATCTCATTGATCTCCTGCATAAAATTTTTCAGCAATCAGCCATACTTGCCGCCTACCGGAGGGTAGAGGACATCCGCGGGGACCCCGATGCTTGTGATCGTGAGAGGAAGCATACTCGGGAGGTTCGAAATGCTTGGAAGATCTTGAATAAAGTTAATTTTGAGTTTCTCAACCCATGCCCCGCATCTGAAGTTTTACCATTGTAAATGTGTCCTCTATATTTTGTATGAACCTCTTGAAGTATGAGTGACAAATTTTATTATGTCTTTCCATGTTTGCATGCCTTTTCTATGGGATTTTATCATTTTGCTACTGTTGTTGTTTGTGCTTTTAATATGCAGGGTACTACTCCATATATTTTCTTTTAAGTGTACATCAGGTTTAGGCCTCACGTGTTCTGCACGTGGGGTCCCTTGATGGGGCTGTTCACAAAATTTTCCCATGCCGTATTTTCAGTGCACAATATTGGATGCAGAGAAAGGGCCTTGGAAATAATTTCATCTCCTTAATTTTCGATGCCTTTCCTTTTTTGGGCCTTGGAAATAGCTTCACCATGCAAGATTTTCCGCGCACAGCACTTAGTGCATTTCCTTATATATGAGGCTATAGCTTCCTTTTCCCCTCACAAAGAGATTTATATTATTATTATTTTTTTGTAACTTGTCTTGAGAGACAAACGAGTGCCATGGCCTGCAATCGTCCGCACGCTCGTCGACAGCCATGGGAAGTTCCTATCGAGGAGATGCTCCCCCGCTTTGCCGCCCGGTTGGTGGATCCACTCCTTACCGACGATGAATGCGACTCGGCCATGTATGAACTCTCGATCCGTAGGGGGTCTTCCCTCCCAATGGGTTCCCTCTGGCTCCGGATGATCCTCACGGCCGTGCTTGCCGACATTCCTCCTCACCCGGCAGAGATGACCCTGGCGATGCTTGATGCGGCGGAAGAAAAGCTCGAGGGCTTTCATGAGGCGTGCCTGATTACTCAGGCTTTGAAGGACTGCTCAATTTATCTGCTGAGCGAGATAAGAGCCCGACGGGCTGTTATGTCTGCTTTTGCAGATGGCCATGGTGCCAATCGATGGGAAGCGACTTCTCGTGAGAACCGTCGCTTTGATGTGTTGGAGAGAGCAGAGAGAGAGATGGAGAACCTTGTTCTTTGTTTTGTTAACCCTTGTATTTCTGATCCCTTGTTTGGTGATCTTTTCCGTTAGCGTAGAACATTTTTAAATTAGTCCCTCCTTTTCTACGCTTTATGCCGAAATTCCATGTAGGCTTGGTGCTAGCATGTATGTTTCCGCTTGCATAAATAAACTTTGCATTCTTCTCATGAGAACTTTCTTTAATTGCAAATGCTATCATCACTTTCCTTTCTTGTTGCCTTTCACGTCAGGTGATGTGAGCGCGTTTTAGATCAATTATTCCCGTCGACTGGAAGCCCATTTATACGGTCTTGTAAATGTCTTGTTTCCAAGGCCGCGGTCACGAAAGCGAGCTTACGTGGCCTGACAGAGCGACACGTAGCGAACATATTGTTGTGCGAGAAAAGGGCTCGGCCGTAAATTTTCGGAAAGGGCATTGGCTTCTAAAGCGCTGAGCGAGCTTCAGGCCAGCCTCACAGCCAAGGCCAACAAAGCATACGAACTCTGGCGGGTGCTTCAGGAGTCCACAGAAGAGGTGGTGGCTCTCGATAAAGCTGCCATGTTCACTCGTGAGAGGGTCGAGGCTCATAAAGCCACCGAGAAAGAGCTCGAAGCTCGGCTCGCTTCGTATCAGGCTCAGCAAGCTCAAGCGGAGGCTCGTCTTTTGGAGATCTTGCATCATGAAGCCGTGGTCCAACAAAAGCAGGATGAGCTGACCAAGCTGCTGAATCGCCCGCCGGCTTGAAACATTTGTATCTTTTCCTTCCTTTTTGTACATACTCATGGATGAGAGTATTTTCTTTTTGTTTCTTTCATGAATTGTACTTTGTACCCATTTTGGTTTATGAATAAAAGATACATTTTTCTTCTCAATGATGTGTCTCCTTTTCGTTGAATGTATTCTGCGGATATTCTACCTTGATCTCCTTGCAGGACAGCAATGGCTCAGGATTCAGGGTTAAGATCTGCTTCATAAGGCTTTTGCATCTTATGAGCCACGACGGTCTCATAAAGAGTTTTTCTCCCTACAGGTCGAGAGGATCCCATGGGTGTAAGTTCTTCTTAGAGATCGTGAGGATCCTTAAGCGGGTTTTCCCTTGAGAGTCGTAAGGATCTCACAAGAGCGTTTTTCTTCCCCGCAGGTCGTGAGGACCTGCAAGTGTTGGATGCGGTCACCCTTGTCCGTGTTTTACGGAGTTAGGGGTTTCTCCAGGTATTGTAGTTTAAAGACGTCGCTGTCAAGGTTAAGGACCTCATAGTCCGTGGATTTAGGGACTCCATCGTCCGATGTTAGTTTTAAGACATCACGGTCAAGGTTAAGGACCTCATAGTCCGTGGATTTAGGGACTCCACAGTCCAATGTTTGGTTGCAGGGACCCGTCACCTCTTTGAAGACGTTGAGGGATTACAACGCCAGGTATCAAAGGAGTGAAGAGATGTACCCTTAAACCAAGGCAGAATCCGTAGGGAATCGGGGTGGTTGATTGTTAGTTTTAAGACATCACGGTCGAGGTTAAGGACGTCATAGTCCGTGGATTTTAAGGACTCCACAGTCCGGTATTTGCTCTGGATGCTTCACACGGGTTCACTGTCGTGCTTGGCGAGGACCAGGCTCCGCTCTGGACGTTTTCCACGGGGTCAAAGAGTGACATTATCCGCGTTCCACGTGACCAGGAATTTTGTACTAGATGCTTCACACGGGTTCACTGCCGCGCTCGGCGAGGACTAGGCTCCGCTCTGGATGCTTCACACGGGTTCACTGCCGTGCTCTGCGAGGACCAGGATCCGCTCTGGACGTTTTCCACGGGGTCAAAGAGTGACATTATCCGTGTTCCACGTGACCAGGAATTTTGCACTAGATGCTTCACACGGGTTCACTGCCGTGCTCGGCGAGGACTAGGCTCCGCTCTGGACGTTTTCCACGGGGTCAAAGAGTGACATTATCCGCGCTCCACGTAACCAGGAATTTTGCACTAGATGCTTCACACGGGTTCACTGCCGTGCTCGGCGAGGACTAGGCTCCGCTCTGGACGTTTTCCACGGGGTCAATGAGTGACATTATCCGCGTTCCACGTAACCAGGAATTTTGCACTAGATGCTTCACACGGGTTCACTGCCGTGCTCGGCGAGGACTAGGCTCCGCTCTGGATGCTTCACACGGGTTCACTGCCGTGCTCTGCGAGGACTAGGATCCGCTCTGGACGTTTTCCACGGGGTCAAAGAGTGACATTATCCGCGTTCCACGTAACCAGGAATTTTGCACTAGATGCTTCACACGGGTTCACTGCCGTGCTCGGCGAGGACTAGGCTCCGCTCTGGACGTTTTCCACGGGGTCAAAGAGTGACATTATCCGCGTTCCACGTGACCAGGAATTTTGCACTAGATGCTTCACACGGGTTCACTGCCGCGTTAGGCGAGGACTAGGCTCCGCTCTGGACGTTTTCCACGGGGTCAAAGAGTGACATTATCCGTGTTCCACGTGACCAGGAATTTTGCACTAGATGCTTCACACGGGTTCACTGCCGCGCTCGGCGAGGACTAGGCTCCGCTCTGGATGCTTCACACGGGTTCACTGCCGTGCTCTGCGAGGACCAGGATCCGCTCTGGACGTTTTCCACGGGGTCAAAGAGTGACATTATCCACGTTCCACGTAACCAGGAATTTTGCTGATTGTATCCGCATTTCACGGGATGGAGGTTTGACTGTTGGCGTTATGTATACCACCGAGCCATGGAATTGGGAGTTGCCGCTGTTCCGCTTAGCTTGAAGTTGTGTCCGTTGTTACGAGACGAGTGTTGGGATGATCTCTAGGTCGCCTGTGGCCCGTCGAGATTTAGCTTCTTTCTTTGGTGAAACCTGGGGGAGGGAGGTATGTTCCCTTTTTGTTTATGCCATTGGATTGTATACAGGGTGTGATGGAACATCACCTGTAAGGCATACATTTTATTTTTATTTTATTTCTTTTCCCGCGATGCTCTATCATTTCAGCTTTTTATATCGCGAAAATCGCGATTGCCCAATCATTTCGGCTATTTTTCGCGGTGCCCAATCATTTCGGCTATTTTTCTTTTTACTCGCTGCTTTTTATTGCGAGTTGCCCCATCATTTCGGCTATTTTTCATGCATACATTTTTACTTGCTGCTTTTTATTGCAAGTCGCCCCATCATTTCGGCTATTTCGTAGGCATATGTGGCTTGCTAGCTTTTTCGCCGCAAGCTTGGATTTTAGACACCGATTTCGGCATCAGCACCGCTGCAACTGGGATGTTGCCAGGAGCGAATCATCATTTTACTCTGTCGATATTGAACAAAGGTGGCTTAGTAAACAGGGTTAAGGGTCCTGTCGACCAAGGCTTTTGACTTCATGAGCCGTAAGGGTCTCACAAAGGTATTTCTCCCTATAAGTCGTGAGGATCTTGCAGGTGTATTTTCTCCTTAGGGATCGTGAGGATTCCTAAGTGTATGTTCCTCTGTAAGTCGTAAGGATCCTACAAGAGGGTTTTCTCCTTATGGGTCGAGAGGACCTACAAGGGTTGCTCATCATATGGACATGTCCCTAGTCACGGATGTGACTTTGCTGGGGAAATGTTTATTCGCGCCCATGGATTGTATACAAGGGTCAGTATTGAGCCTCTTGTAGGGCAATATCGAAGGTTGTGGAGGATTTGCTTAAGAACATGTTTAGATTTCTGTAACTTAAGACTTTCAAATCTCATGAGCCGTGAGGGTCCCATAAGAGAATTCTCCTTACGAGTCGTGAGGATCTCGTAAGTGTATTTTCTCCTTAGGAATCGTGAGGATCCCTAAGTGTGTTGCTCCTTTGTGAGTCGTAAGGATCTCACGCAGGTGGTTTCTCCTTACAAGGTCGAGAGGACCCTACAAGTGTCTTTTAACGAGGTTGCGCCCTTTCGGGTTTTCATAAACACTCGCCGGTAGTCCTGCTGTTTTTACTCACGGAGCCCTTTCGGATTTTCATCCGTGCCCATTTTGCTTATGGACATACCGTTTTTTTTTAATTCTTTTTCACTTTTTTTTAACAAGGTCGCGCCCTTTCGGGTTTTCACGAACACTTGCCGGCAGCCCTGCTGTTTTTACTCACGGAGCCCTTTCGGGTTTTCATCCGTGCCCATTTTGCTTATGGACATACTGTTTTTTTTATATTCTTTTTCATATATTTTTTTTATTTTTTCTTTCTCTTTCTTTTTTTTTTTATCTCGTCAGCCTAAAGATGCTGCGGTAGTAGTTTTAGGGACGTTTCGGTCCGTCGTTAGTTTAAGGACATTTCGGTCCGTCGATAGTTTAAGGACGTTTCGGTCCGTCGTTAGTTTAAGGACGTTTCGGTCCATCGTTAGTTTAAGGACGTTTCGGTCCGTCGCTATGGGAAGGCCGACCGCTGCTTGTAAAGTCTGAGCCTAGGAAGATAGTGAGCGGACATAGTCGTCGTCATCTATCATTGACCCAGGCTGTGGCTTATTAAGCGTAGTATTTCTTTAAGAAGCGGCCGTTTATTGGCCTGAAAGGCCTTTCACCGTGCATGTCCATGAGTAGGTAGGCTCCACCCTGGTAGACCTTGTCTATGATGTACGGGCCTTCATAGTTTGGCTCAAATTTTCCTCGCTTGGCACGATTGGGGATCATAGGTCTTTTGACCACTAGTACGAGTTCGCCTTGGCGGAATGTCCTCGGTCTGGTCAATCTTTCGTACGAGCGCGTCATCTTTGCTTTGTAGGCCTCTAGATGTTGTTGCGCTATGAGCCGGGTTTCGTCGAGGGCATCAAGCTCCTCAAGCCGAAGGTGAGCATTTTCTTCGTTCGTCAGCTCGTGGTGGACTGCTACTCACAGAGAGGGCAACTCTATCTCGAGGGGGAGCACTGCTTCCATCCCAAATACCAAAGCGTACGGCGTTGTATTCGTGGCCGTCTTGAATGTAGTTCGATAAGCCCAAAGGGCTTCTTGCAGCCTTTCGTGCCAGTCTCTCTTATTCCTGGAAACGGTCTTTTTTATGATCTTCGTCAAGGTCTTATTGAAGGCCTCGGCCAGACCGTTAGCTCGTGGATTGTAAACCGAAGAATATCTCCAGTCTATATTGTGCTGCTGTGCGAAGCGGCTAATCTTATGGCTTCGGTAGGCCGGCCCATTATCGGAGATAATCCGCCGTGGAGTTCCGAACCGATAGATGACGTGCGTCTTGAAGAAATGGAGGATATTCTCCGTCTTCACTTCCCTCAGTGGTACTGCTTCTGCCCATTTGGAGAAGTAATCAGTTGTCGCCAGGATAAAACGGTGTCCTCGGGATGATGCTGGCTCAATGGGGCCGACTATGTCAGTCCCCCACATTTCGAACGGCCAGCTAGCTACCATTGGGTGCAGTGGATTCGGATGTTGGTGGATGAAGTCTCCATGAATCTGGCATGAGTGGCACTGCTTCGCATACTCGAGGCAGTCCTGGATCATCGTGGGCCAGTAGTAACCCATCCGTTTAATTTTTAACTTCATCTTTGGGCCTGCTTGGTGAGAACCGCAAAGTCCGTCATGAACTTCCTGAATGACTCTTTCTGCTTCGTCAGGTCCTAAGCATCTCAGCCATAGAGAATCAAACGATCTCTTGTATAGAATATCGTTGACGAAAGCGAAAGATAGGGCTCGTTTCATGAGCTGATGTCTTGAGGACGCTTCTTTGGGCATTCGGTGGGACTTAAAGTAGTCTATGAAGACTTCCCTCCAGTCTTCGGCCTTCTCATGGTCTTTTATTTGTAGGGTCGTCTGCTCAGTCGCTCCCTTTTCTTCGCATGATTCCGGAGATATTTCTGCCGGGGCGAGCACTCGACGGCTTTGTACCACGATTCTGACATCATCGAGGTTCTCGTCAGCCAGTTCTTTAGCAAGTTTAGCCAACGCGTCTGCTTTGCTGTTTTCCGCGTGCGGTATGTTCTCCAAAGTATAGGAGGGAATTTGGGTCAATAGTTGTTGCACCTTTTCACCGTACTTTACCAACTCCGGTTTGCACGTTTGGTAGTCACCTTTTACTTGACTAACGACCAGTTGAGAATCCCCGTATATAAGGAGGTCTTCAATTCCCAGGTCGATGGCGATTTCGATGCCTGCTATCAAAGCTTCGTATTCAGCTTCATTGTTTGTCCTCGGCTCTGTTAACGAGAAGGCGAAGCGCATTATCCCTCCTTGTGGGGTTGCAAAGACGAGGCCTATCCCCGATTTGATCATTGGGATACCTTGTTTCTGTTTCTTTACGGAGGACGCTCCATCGAAATAGAGTTCCCATCGGGTGCTTCCGCCGCTAATCGCATCAAATGCATGCTCGTCCGGCAAATCACAGTTCAGAGGAGAATCGGCCGGTATCGGGTGCTCAGCAAGGAAGTCGGCAATGGCCTGGCCTTTCACTGCCTTAAGAGGTTGATATGTTATCGAGAACTCCATCAAGAGCAGGGCCCATTTAGCGAGTCGTCCTGTCAATATGGCTTTTGACATCAAGTACTTAAGGGGATCCACTTTTGAAATGAGACGGACTTCATGCGCCAACGCATAGTGCCTGAGCTTTGTTATCGCGAAGATTAGTGCCAAGCAATGTTTTTCAATGGGAGAGTAGTTGTTTTCTGCCCCCAGCAGAACTCGACTTAAGTAGTAGAGTGCTCTCTCATTCCCTAGATCGTTCTCTTGTGCCCATAACGCGCCCAAGGAACCTTCGAGGGCGGTCGTATAAAGAATGAGGGGTTTTCCCTTGACCGGCGCGGCCAACACCGGAGGGTTCTGCAGGTACTGCTTGATCTCGTCTAGTGCACCTTGACATTTGTGATCCCAAGCGAATGGAGTTCCCTTTTTCATCAGGTGGCTGTAAGGACGGCACTTGCCTGACAGGTTGGCGATAAACCGCCGGATATACGCGAGCTTCCCCTGGAGAGACCGCAGCTGTTTGAGAGTCCTTGGGGGTGGCATTTCCATGATCGCCTTGATCTTTGACGGATCTATTTCAATACCTCGGTGTCGAACGATGAATCCCAGAAATTTGCCCGAGGAGACTCCAAACGCGCATTTGAGGGGATTCATTTTCAAATTATATTGCTGAAGGCGTCGAAATACAGTCTCCAGATGCTTTAAATGATCTTCGTATGACATGCTCTTTACTACGAGGTCATCGATATAGCACTCGACGACATCATGTATGAGGTCATCAAAGATCTTTGTCATGGCCCTTTGATCGGTAGCGCCAGCGTTCTTTAGACCAAAGGGCATAACCCTGTAGCAGAATATACCCAAAGGGGTGCGGAAAGCGGTGTGCTTCTGGTCTTCGGGATGCATCTTTATCTGATTGTATCCTGATGAACCATCCATAAAGGAGAAAACCTCGTGAGTGGACGTGTTATCTATCATTAGCTCGGTTACTGGTACTGGGAAATCATCCTTTGGACAGGCTTTATTGAGATCCCTGAAATCCACGCATATGCGTACCGTCCCATTCTTCTTCATTACCGGGACGATATTGGCGATCCAGTCGGGATATTGGACTTCTTGGATAAATCCAGAATCGATCAGCTTCTTGACTTCGGCGTTGATGCTCATCTCAAGCTCGAGTCGCATCCTCCTTGGCGCCTGCTTGACTGGCTTGATATCTGGGGATATTGCTAATTTATGCACAACAATCTCCGGATCTAATCCTGGCATCTCGGAGTAGTTCCACGCGAAGCAGTCTTTATGCCGTAGAAGCACGCTCTTTAACGCAGCCACCCTTTCTTCGGATAACAGCTCGCTGACAAATGTCGGTCGCGGGTCGTCTGCCGATCCCAACTCAATCTCCTTGAGGTTATCTGCAGTAGTATGTATACCATCTTCCAGTTCTTTCGGAGTGGGCGGAAATTCTGAGATCACCTCATCATCGCTGTTCTCAAAGCACCGGGGAAGGTCATCTACGTTCTCGGGCTCTTCTCCTAATATCGTAATCGTATAACAGGTGCGAACCCGCTCCCCGGACTGAGATGGACCCGGTTCTGCTCTTGCGGCCTTGGGCTCATGCTTTTGTGGCGGCGTTACCTTCCAGCCGTCGGATAAAGCGAATCTGCCCTGTTGGTACTGGTCCTCGACCCAGTTCTTGAAGGTGAAGCAGTCTTCGGTAGGATGTACTATGGCTCGGTGATAAGAGCAATAGCTCAGATGAGAAGCCTTGTTAGCTTGCTCAGGATGTCTAGACTCTGGAAGCGCGATCATTTGATGTTTTATAGCGAGCTTGAGTAACTTCTCCGTCTTGTCTCGGGGGAAGGAGTACGCTCGACTCATCTTCTTCATGAGGGACAAATCCGAGCCGTGCAACACCCGACCACGTAACCCTCTAATCCTGCGTCGTTGTTGTCGGCTCCTCTTTCCGCTTCTTGATTTATTTCCGTCTCTGCGTCGGGCCTTTCGTACAACGGATTGACGAGGATAAGCGTCTTTGTCTTTTGCAGCATGTTGAAATAGACGTTGTGTCCTGGCCTTCTCGTAGATGGCCATTTCGCGGTTGTGGTCTTCCCGAGCTTTCTGACCCACTTTCCTGATAGGCTTGCCCATTCGTTCTTTAAACGACGGACTCGGCGCTTTAATCGCGGGGTCTAGTTTTGATGGGGGGTTGGCATCTCCTGACAGGGCGTCCTCCTCTTCATCAAAGGTATATATAGCGTAGCTGCTGTGAGCCCGTTCCCGTTTTCCGGCTCTTGCGTATCCAAGCCCGAGTGTTTCCATTTTCCCGTTGGGCAATTTGCGTTGAGTCCCGGGGACATCCCAAATCCTGTTATAGAGCCGAGCCTGCCGAACAGTCTGTTTTAAGGGTACTCCTTGGCGCTTCAATAGCTTCTTTAATCCATTTGTATAGTATCTGGGCAGACGGATGGGTTGGAGCCTGTCAAGTGTAGCATTCGCGCCATGCCAGATCTCTTTCTCTATTTTCGACTCTGAGGATCGGTAGAATAGGATCACCTTCTCACCCTTTTGCCTGGGAGGGACGTAAAATGTTTGCAGGTCCTGCACATTATGAGCCTGAAGCGTGTCGAGATCCTTGTAGTGTTCTCGCGGTACCATGGTGATTTGCAAACTATGGTCATCGCCAGGGGGTGCTTGTATTGACAGCCGATTGGAGAACACAACATTAACTTCATCTTCTGAATCACTTCCGAAGACTAACATGGGGGCGGGCGTCCCCAGGTTGTTGCGTTGAGATGGCCCTGCATAAACTATCCCTTCCTCTTCTTCGGTATCGCTCCCGAAAACAGGGATGGTGGCGGCGGTTTTGTTCTCCGGGTTGCGACACCTTTCTGTATCCTCGAAATCTGGCAAAAAGTACTTCGCATCTTCGTATTTGCGGACTTCGTTCACGGAAAATGGGTTTAACTCACCTGTTACGGTGTACTCGAAACCATCCTTAAAGTACTTCATACACTGATGTTGTGTAGAAGGGATGATGTTGTATTCGTGTAACCAAGGACGACCGAGCAAGGCGTTGTAGCAGGTCTTGGCGTCAATGACATGGAATTTGATGTCTGTGACGAGAAGTCCAAAGCGTAATGTTAGTATCACAGATCCGAGAGTCCGTAACGATTGTGAATCGAAACCGGAGATAGTAATTTTGTCACGAGCGAGGTGTTGCACACTCATGCAGATTTCCTTCAACACCCGAACATTAAGGAGATTGACGGAGGATCCATTATCCACCAGGATCTTGCCTATCTTGATATCATGGCAGTATCCGGAGACATATAGGGGACGGTTGTGGTCGCACGTCCCGAGAAGGAGGTCTTCATTACCGAAAGTGATGTCGGCCGTATGCACTTCCTCCAGTTCATCCTTCATCTTTTCAGTCGCGAGGAAGGCTTGGAATTGCTCAGGTTCTTGTAACGCCTTAATTAGTGAGTCTCGCGCTTCTTTTGATAATAGGAGGGCATCGAGAATGCTAAGCTGAGAAGGTAGCTTCCTTAGGTGCGCGAGGATGTTATAGTCCACTTTACCCTTCCTAGGAGGGTCTTTGGCAGCCAGCTCTCTCATGACTTGGTCATCTAAAGTGATATCTTCAGTGACCTTTTCCTTTCCCTTATCCTTTCTACTTACGGGCCCGAGATTCTTTTCTGGGAGTGCGATTGCGCAGCTGAATGTTCTCGCAGATCTCCGATTTCTCCTCTTTCCCTAAAGCGGATTCTTTAAAGAGAGGGCCCAGAGCCATTTCTTCATCAGAGTCGCTCCCAAAGGTGAGAACTTGTGACCCCCTGGCGTTAACCATGTAACAGTTGCCAGTAGTTCTGTTGTGCCCATTGATAGTACTTCTTCGCTCCCGACGGCTCTTGCGTTTCATGCGCTTAACATGTTGCCGACGAGCAACATATCCTTGCCACCATATCTTAAAGGCGTCGCACTCCTCCGTGGGGTGTGATATTTTCCGGTGATATGCGCAATAATCAGGGTGCCTCTCCACCCCATCGTGTGTGTTTCCTTCCGAGGGCGGTAGCTTCATCCCCATTGACATGGCTTTGGCAAACCTTTTTCTCGTCTTGAATATCTTCTTGTCTACTTCGGATGCCTTTCGCTCTGGCGGAGGTATTTCAACTCTTCCGTTCAGTCGCCTGCATTTGGTTCCTTCTGACGCTGCCATCTCACGCTCCTGATCCGCTTTACTTTTTAGACGAATCTCGTCTAGAAAAGCGTCGATCATTTCGTCTGTTGGCCATGCATGCTCTGGTACAGGCTCTGCCTCCAGCTTCTTAGTGCCAGGAGTTCTCCCATCATCGGTAAACGAGTGGGAGATTACGTCACAACTCGCCACATATCCTTCGGATTCATCCGACGAGCTCTCTTCATCATCTTCCTCTTGAAAAATGTGGTTGAGGAACTCTTGCAGTGTGACGGGAGTTCGCGCCTTTTGATTGTACTCTTCCAGCGCGTCGATTTGCTTCTGCAAGTTCGTGTGCTCGTTTCCAAGCTTCACGGACTTCTTGGATTTCTTCTTCTTTTTCTTCGAAGATTTTGACGGTTGGGCGTGAGTATTTGGGCTCTTATCGCGAGTCTTCGTAGTTGGGCGGCGCCTTAGCATCCCTTCGATAATTTGAGGTTCAAGAGGGTCTTTCCATTCGATCGCAGGGCACGCATGAAGGTCTCTCAGCATTCTTTTGGTTTTAGTTGATAGCACGACCTCCCATGGAGCTTCTTCAATAAAGGAGCAGGTTGCCCCCGGTGTATCTGCTTTCTTAGGAGTATGCGGTTGTGGTGGGTTCACCTTCCACTTTTCGGACAGTACGAACTTTCCCTGGAGGTATTGATCTTCAATCCATCCTTTGAAGACGAAGCAATCTTCAATCGGATGGCCTACCGTTTGATGGTAAGGGCAATAGTCAGGGTTATTCACCTCGGTGGGTTGCGGCGGTTGCCTTGGATTTGGTAGGTTTATAAGTCTGTTGCGTATTGCCAGCTCGAATAACCGTTTCGTCTTGTCTCGTGGGAACGAGTAGGGACGCTTCATCTTCTCATTATAATACCGACGTCTTTCCTCCAGTTGATCTGCCGGTTTCGGGGCGTTAGGTTGCTGTTGGGCATTCGCAACAAAGGTTGCCCTTCCTTTACCCTTGTCATTCCGAGGTTCCGACTTCGGGGGAGGTGGTCTATGACCCATCTGGTCCATCTGAGCCAACTTGTCGATTAAAGCCTGGAATGTGGTTGGCTTAAAGAACATCATAAACTGGGAGATAGTTGCGTGGGGGTCTAGGGTTCCCACGAACATGCCTACTGCGGGTGCCTCCTCAATGCGTTGTTCACATCTCGACCACAAGTTCCGCCAGCGTATAGCATACTGGACCCAGGTTTCGCCTGGTTTTACCCTGGCGTTAATCAGTGCAGTTATTGGAGTGCGTTCGCTGGCACTTGCGAATCGCTGAGTGAATAACAACTCCATTTCAGCGAACGTTTTGATAGAATCGTTCGGGAGTTCCGAATACCATTCGAACGCAGTTTCTGATAGGCTGCCCACGAACTGGCGGAGCAACAGTTTATCATCACCGCCGGTGTTACCGCAGAGGGCCCGGAACTGGGCGACATGTTGATGGGGGTTGCCGGTCCCCTTGTACACGTGGAATTTTGGTATCGTATAGCCTTGCGGGTATTTGATTTGGTCGTACCAGCTTGGATACGGCCGCCCCGTTTTCATGACTTGACCAGCTGCCTCAGTCGCGTGATGAACCCGGATTTGCTGGGCTATGTAGTCAACCAAGTCAGCCTTAAAGATTGCCTCCTCCTTGGCCGTTGAGAGGGCTGGTGGTGGGTTCGACGTTTCTCCTCGGTCGTCTTCAAGAACGATTGGGGGATCCTCGGCGGGTAAGTCCTGCTGGATCATCATTCCTATCATATCTTGGAAGAGAAGGCCCATACGTTGTATGTTGGCCGCTTGTTCAGCAGCCTCTTTGTCCTTTTTCTCCAGTATCCGGCGAAGGAATTCAGCGTCGGTTTCTTCCTCCTGGCGCGTGTCTGAGGACGTTTCTGGGTTTTTTTTTGGCCCGGTAAGTGCGGCCATAGCATTCATCATTTCCTGAAGCTTTTGTTGCTGCTCCTGGGCTTTCGTCACGGATCGGGTTAGCAGTCGGTGGCCCGTAGAAGTGCGATTTTCCTCCTTTCCAGAGGCCATGTAAACAGTGTGCACCACCATGCCCCCAGACTTAGGGCGTCTGGGCTCAGTGCTTTTAGTCGTCGTTGCATGCTGGGGGGTCTTCTCTAGCCTCCTCCTTTTATGAGCCATGGAGGTTGAGGGGGCCGTTGAGGCGGGCGTCCAGACAGCCTTTTGGGGTTTAGCCTGGCGACCAGCTTCCGGTTGGATTTTCAGCTTCTTGTGCTGGCGGGAGAAGTTTGGATCGATGATCGAGTCTCGGGTCTGCCGCCAAACCTTATAGATTTTGGAAGACAGCCGTTGAGGGGATCGGGGCTGTTCTGGTTTTATTTCCACAACCTTTTTTAATGGGGGAGGAGACCTTTTCAGCACTGCAGTAGGAGAATTCCTTCGCACCTTATTTAGCATTTCGAAGCTGTTCCCAGTTGGAACAGCAGCATTAACTTCTGCCGTCGGGGCTGATGAAGTCAACGCGGAGGGGGAGTTGCCCCTAGCCTTCCTTACTCGGCGCCAATGACGACGTCGAGCGTGTCGAGCGGACGGCGTAGGGTCAGCGGTAAGAATGGTTTCGTCTTGCCCCCTGTCTGGGTGGGGGGTCGCTGTTGGTATTAGCCTGTCAAAGACCGATGTCCTTTGGGCAGCAGGAGCGGGAGCCGAAGCCGTCAATCTTGTAAAGACCGACCTTTTGGCCGGAGAAGCCGCCTTGACGATTTCGGGGGCAGGAGCGTCCACTTTCTTAGAAGCAGCCTTCTCTGAGATTGTAGGCCCCATGATGAGTTCGCAGGATTTCTGGCCCAATCTAGCGAAGACCGAGGCGTTGACGTTGGGAGACTCGTTGAGAGGAGCCGCGGCAGGGGTAAGACGATCAAAGACCGACTTCTTGAGAGCTTCCGTTGTCAGCACTGGAGTGGTGAAGCTTGTCGGCGGGAGCATGGTCCCAAAGAACAATCCTGTGGTGGCGCGAGTGACCTGTTCCACGGGCATTGTGAATAGCGAAGCAGCTTGGGGTCCGTAGGCTATACCTCCTGGTGAGGCAGAGCGTTGGTTGCAATTGCAGTCCAAGCAGTTGGAGAATTTCGCAGAAGTAGAAGCCATCGACCCTTTGCTTTCTATAATAAGCAAGACGCCAAGTTTTTAGTATCTTGAAACCCAAGGGCAACCATTAGCGAACCGCGATTGGTTCGCGAGTCACGACACACGAAGTGTGGAGTGGAAAGAGGAAAAGGTCCCACCGGGCGTGCCAGAATCTGTTCCCCTCCGAATGGCGGCGCGCAGGACTGCGATGTCTTGGCACTGAGACTCGGGGCAGATGCTAATTGGTGCTATCCGTCCACCTCTCCGAAGATGCCAAGTTGATTTATGACACCATGTATCGAAGGTTTAGACGGATGCGTCCGATGTAGCAGACTTCGTCAGATTCCCCCTCGTTTGAGGGGTTTTTGATTGTGGGGACGCTCTTCCCTGCAGGCGCAAGCCCCTGCAGTTAATTACGCTACCGCATTGCGGTAACAACTTTCTCCTTCTCCAGATGGTCACTTCATGTCGTGGGTGTTTGTTTTGTGTTTTGTTGCCCGTGGATTGTTTACGGAGACTGAGTTATGTCGTCGCCCGTAGGGCGTGGACTGGTCCAAATCCGTATTATCTTAGATTTGGGTTTGGGGGTTTGGTTTGAGGATACGTCAGCCATACTTGAGGCTAAGATCAACTCAAACGGGATCGTTTAGATCCGACAAAAGAGCAATTGGCTCTAATGTTCCAGTTTAGGGACCTAGTGGTCCATTAAATGTATGGCCGTCGGGACCCATCACCTCTCTGACGACGTTGAAGGATTACAACGACAGATGTCAGAGGAGTTCAGAGATGTACCCTTGAGCCAGAGTTAATTAGGGGGATTCATAGTCCAGTCTGTTTGAAGGTTTAAGGATATGTTAGCCATCTTTAAGGCTAAGATCAACATAAACGGGACCGTTTAGATCCGACAAAAGAGCATGCAGGGGGAGCTCTATTGTTCTAGTTTAAGGACATTGCGGTCCATGGGTAGTTTAAGGACATTGCGGTCTATGGGTAGTTTAAGGACATTGCGGTCCATGGTTAGTTTTAAGACATCTCGGTCAAGGTTAAGGACGTCGTAGTCCATGGGTTTAAGGACTCCATAGTCCGGTATGTGCTCTGGATGCTTCACACGGGTTCACTGCCGTGCTTGGCGAGGACCAGGCTCCGCTCTGGGCGTTTTCCGCGGGGTCAAAGAGTGACGTTATCCGCATTCCACGTAACCAGGAATTTTGCACAAGATGCCTCACACGGGTTCACTGCCGCGCTCGGCGAGGACTAGGCTCCGCTCTGGGCGTTTTCTGCGGGGTCAAAGAGTGACGTTATCCGCGTTCCACGTAACCAGGAATTTTGCATTAGACACGGGTTTAAGGACCCCACAGTCCATATCAATGTGTGGCCATCGGGACCCGTCACCTCTTTGAAGACATTGAGGGATTACAATGCCAAGTATCAAAGGAGTGAAGAGATGTACCCTAGAACCGGAATGGCTTAAATAGTCCTTGACCCAGTTTGGGATCAAGATCGATTAATTATGTTATGAGCCCATTAGCCCAGTTAATTACGAATTGAAGACTCATGGCCCAGCTTGGGCTAAGTCCGATCATGTCTGGAATATTGGCTTCTTGTTGGTCTATTGAAGGAGAGGCTTTGCCTCTATCCATTTAGCCAATTGGGCTAAAGCCTAGTGTTAAACACTACAGAGCAATCAGTGTTGAACACTCGGAATGAGGTTGACAAGTTAGTGTTTAACACTAAAAGATAATTGGTGTTAAACACCAGCAACAAGGCTATCAAATTATCATAAACACTAAAACAGATCAGTGTTGAACACTGGCAATGGAGATCTTAGATCAGTGTTACATACTAAGGTAATCAGTGTTGAATACTGCAAATAAAGTTTTTTGATTAGTGTTGAACACTAAGGCCCAACAGTGTTTTAACACTAGGTTCGGGAGTTTCAATTTAGTGTTAAACACTAAGGCAAGAGGGGTCACATGGCAGCACGTGAGAGCGCCCTCCCTTCATTTATTCTGCTGAGATTATCGCATCTTTCAGAGCATCACGTGCCATCACGTGACGGGCATTCAAATGTTTGTGTGTCCGAGGGTCACGTGGGTCACGTGGGGTGCTGCCTCGAAGGGGCTTTCTGTAGATCTCTTGGGGGGGTCACGTGGTGACACGTGACCCTGCCTCTATGTATGTTGTTTAGAGAATCTTTTGATCTTTTCCAGGAATTAAATTCCTCGTAGGGTTAAACCCTGACAATAATTTCAGAGGAATTAAATTCCTACTTCCTTTTGAAGATTTATATTCTGAATCGGGTTGGACCCTAAATTTTCCGTAGGAATTAAATTCTTCATATATGTGAAGAACTGAATAGGGTTGAACCCTAATAAAAGCTCTTAAGGAATTAAATTCCCACTCTCTGTTAAATTATGATCAAGGGAATTAAATCCCTGCTGTTCCAACAGAACTAAGTTCTTAATTAGGGTTAAACCCTGTTTCTTTTTGTTCTGAAGGAATTAAATTCCCATAACACAGGGTCAAGCCCTAGTTTTATTTTAAAGGAATTAAATTCCTATAGTTCTGTGAGAATTAAATTCTCGTGCTTCCATTCCCTCTCTATGTTTTGGATCTGCATGGCAGGATCTCGACCCATTGAGAATTAAATTCTCAACTTCAAGGGGAGATATGCACTTTGCAGATCCTCTATCAAAGAGAGAAGAAATATGTTCTTCTGTTTTATATATCAGAGTTAAACTCTGTTGAGAATTAAATTCTCCTTTCTTTCAAGGAGCCTTCCCTTTCTTACCTAGGGTTTTCTTTTGCAGAAGATCCAAGTTCCTCGAAGTATCCAGGCTCTCTCTCCCTTTCTTCCCTCTGCGTGTATGTTTTTGCGTGTCTCTTGGCTCCTATTTATAGGAGAAGCAGCCGAGTCAATTAGTTTTTTGACGAATCTTCATTGAGAGATTTGATTTGCATCCATCATTCGTTTTTGACCTTTGGATTATTGGGTGAATTTTATTCACCATTGGATTTCAAGTCCCGGGATTCTCCTTTGTTATTTCGGTTAGATTTAGAGGGGAAATCTTTCCAAGTTCGGGATTTTCCCATAGATAAATGATATTCAATCATCTTTAAATCTTTAATTCGATTGGTTCCAGATAATCGCTTTCCTTTGGAAAGATTCGAATCTCTTTCAGAATTTAATTCTGTCAACAAAATAGGCTTTGAAAGCCGGTCACGTGTGACCACATGACCCATGGTCACGTGTGGGCACGTGACCCCTTTTGGAATGAGCCTTATTCTTTCTTTCTGCGCTTTGTCTTCTGGTTGCTGCTTAACCGTCACGTGCCACCACGTGACCCCTGGTCACGTGCGAGCACGTGACCCTTGTCTGAACTCTTTTTCTTGATTTAACTGGAGAACAATTCTGATGTTTTGATCGTCACGTGCCAACACGTGACCCTGGTCACGTGGGAGCACGTGACCTCTTCTGAAGCTTTTTCCTTGATTTGATCAGGAAGCGTTGGGTCTTTGCTGCTGCTTTTAAATGTCACGTGCCGACACGTGACACAGGTCACGTGGGAGCACGTGACCCTTACTGAAGCCCCTCTCTTTGATGTAGTTGGGAAACTGAACTTGCTTTGCCGGTACTTTTGGGTGTCACGTGCCAACACGTGACTGCTGGTCACGTGTAAGCACGTGACCCTCTTCTGAAGCTTTTTCCATAAGCTTTCCTAATTTTAAATCAGGACACAGAAGAGAGGGATCCGCCCGGTGGGACCTTCATGCGTGCCCTGCGATCGAATGGAAAAACCCTCTTGAACCTCAAATTATCGAAGGGATGCTAAGGCGCCGCCCAACTACGAAGACTCGCGATAAGAGCCCAAATACTCACGCCCAACCGTCAAAATCTTCGAAGAAAAAGAAGAAGAAATCCAAGAAGTCCGTGAAGCTTGGAAACGAGCACACGAACTTGCAGAAGTAAATCGACGCGCTGGAACAGTACAATCAAAAGGTGCGAACTCCCGTCACACTGCAAGAGTTCCTCAATCACATTTTTCAAGAGGAAGATGATGAAGAGAGCTCGTCGGATGAATCCGAAGGATATGTGGCGAGTTGTAACGTAATCTCCCACTCGTTTACCGATGATGAGAAAACTCCTGGCACTAAGAAGCTGGACGCAGAGCCTGTACCAGAGCGTGTATGGCCAACAGACGAAATGATCGACGCTTTTCTAGACGAGATTCGTCTAAAAAGTAAAGCGGATCAGGAGCGTGAGATGGCAGCGTCAGAAGGAACCAAATGCAGGCGACTGAACGGAAGAGTTGAACTACCTCCGCCAGAGCGAAAGGCATCCGAAGTAGACAAGAAGATATTCAAGACGAGAAAAAGGTTTGCCAAAGCCATGTCAATGGGGATGAAGCTACCGCCCTCGGAAGGAAACACACACGATAGGGTGGAGAGGCACCCTGATTATTACGCATATCCGAGGTTATCGTGAGGATCAAGACCCATTAAACAGAATTTCGGCGGGCTTTAGCTTTAATGGGCCAGTAGGGAGCTCCCCCAGCGTCGAAGATTCTGCACGATGCAAATAAGAATAATGATACATACCCACGAGCACAAACAATCTGAAGAACTACGAAAAGAACCACAACGTACCGATGCGCAAAGAAACCCTCAATATGGCTTCTTCAAGCCGCTGCTCCTTCTCAAGGAGGTGGGCTCGCCGGGGTTCGAGAGTGGACTCATGGCCGCCGGTCCATAAAGAAAGTGCGTCAGCTGCATCTTCTGAAGCGGCCTGCTTCAAAGCCCTTTCCCCCCATTCCTCCAAAGGGCCGATAAATCGCCGCCGAATCCACGAAGGGTCTTCATAAAAAATCACAGCGGGATAAGACTTCTTCGGAACCTTGGCGTTATGAGACGCGTCTTTTGAACGCCGTATAGCCTCAGCCAATTGTGCGGCCTCCTCATCAGCCAAACTCGGGAAGAGAAGTCCAGCGTCTGACTCTTGCAAGGCCAATGGTTCATCTGCAAGGATAGGCTCAGACTCCGCCACAGAATCAAGCAGGGTGGTAGCCGCTTTCCTCCGCCGTTTAGACCCAGAGCCGGTCGCTGAGGATGACCGCTTCCTCCCTCGCGAAGCCTTAGGGCAACGCTGGCCCACATCGCCCTCAGCGCCCTCATCCCTGTTACTCTCGCTCGGTGCCACAACCGAGGACGACATCGCCATTGTCGACGCCACGGGGGGCGGTGCCGCCACCGGCAGAGGTGCTACCACCGGGGCCCGTTTACCCCTTGATCGAGAACCCAAGGGCATACCAGCTATTGGAGTAAGGTCTACCCCGGACTCCCCCGGAATGAGCGCGGTGCCAATCTCCCTCAAAGGAAAGCGGACTGGAACCCTCGGTCGTAGCTCAGCTCCCGAAACGTGAGGAGGGGCGTCGTGACCAAGAAGCACCCTTCTTTCTTCAAGAATAATTGGGCTGATCCGATGAAGATACCAGCCCGTAAATGCACCTACACATCGGGGCATGTACTCGGCTTCAGGGACCATGAAATAAGAGCCGGTGTTCAGCCTCATGAAATGATGAGCGGCATCGCGAACAGCATCGAGCGAAGGGATCGGGGCAACTATAAAAGCCTCGAAAGGAACGCCCTGGTCGTATCCAAGCTGTCGGGCAAATCGATGCGGATTGTACCGCATGAAAAGAGCTGCACTGTCCTGGCGAAACACTAAGTAGCCCGGTCTAATTGTATACAAATGCGCGGCCTCCCGGGGCTTCAAAGAAGGTGCGTTGTCTTTCGACTGGTCCCAGAGTTGTTGAACGGGACCCGAAGGAGTAGACAAGACCCGATCATTAAAAACCAACCCGCCAGCGGTGGCATGAGGAGAAATCAGCACCCGAATAGCCCCGAATTGAGTCGGGTCGGCGGCAGAAGCATCCACTAATCGCATAAGTCGTGGAAAAGGGTAGGCATCGTAAAATGAGGGCCTCTGATGCATGGCGAAAGCCCCCAATACGTGCATTTCGATCCAGGACGTGAAATAATGAAGCGAAAAGTTTACCACATCCACGCCAGGCGTAGAGGTATTAGCTGCGGTGCCCAATCCATTATAGAGGTGCGCCAAGGCCGGGATGCCGATGGCCAACCGCGTCCCCTCAGCAATACGATGAGCCGGGTAGATGACCGAGGCTCTCATGAAGCGGCGATGCATGGGGATAACGAACCAACTAAGCCAAACACTGACAAACCCCACGAAGAATGTTTCCTCATCCATGCCGGGTGCTGCAACGGACTCAAAAGACATCGGCGACACGATGGGAATATAATATTGTGGCAGGTCCGATTCAGCGGTCGGTAGCTTCTTCGGACCAAACCCAAAGGGGTCTTTGATGTTAGCAAACTTCGGAGCAGTCTTCGATATGACGTCCTCACGAAGGAAGCAGGAAATGAAGCTTTTAAAAGTAACACCCTGCTCCTCAGATTCAGTGAACAATCGATCAAAAATACCCAGCGCCTTGATCAAGCTGGGGCGCTTGTGGCGAACGGCGTTCTCAACAGACAAGCCGTCAGCCGGTGCAGACTCGGGCTCAAAGACATACTCGTCAGGAGGCAACAACTCCTCATACAGTGCACCCCTGATCGGCAATCCCGAGATTTCATAAAATTCTGCAAGGGAGATCGAGACCTCACGATCTCCTAGGATGAAAGTGTTGGTAGGAAGATTCCATTGGTTTAAAAACGCCTTAACCCACCAGGCATGCGGGGACTTATAATGGAAGAGTGACGCGTATATGGCCTGATAAAGCCCGACTTTCTGCAACCGCGCCCGATGGGCAGAAAGGATGTAACGAGCCCAGAGAAGGTAGCCCGTAGGATGCCTAGGAGTGAGCCCTATCTTATAAATTTGCCCCCACGGGTGGGCCTCACCCTGGCAGATACGCCGTCCTAAGATGTCTATGGCCGGGATCGGATGATTCGGTATGCCGGTCGTCGAAGGCTCCAGCCTCCCCGTTGGAGTCCAGTTGGGCATTTCCACAGCAAAAACTGTCCTCGGAGGATCCATCGGTAAAAATGGGAAAGTGGGTTCCGCCGGCACAGCGCAAAGAAAACTCCGGCGACCCTGAATAATCTGACTGTACCAAGATCCCCATTGAAGAAGGTTGGTGCAGTTCGGGTCATGGGCCCGAATCATCGCTATCGCTTCCTCATCAGATGGTGACTGAGGAAAAGCCGCCTCCGAGCGAGAAAAGGGAAAGCGTGGAACAGAAGCCATCGCACCTGAAATCCAATAAAGGGAGACCGTTAAAAGAAAAGTTAGCAATATATATTCATGCATGAACATAAAGACTAGTTGAAGAAAGCAACAGCAAAGTTTCCTGGGACCATTGGCTACAAAACACATGGGCCCCACAGAATCCGGATGACGGCTCATTAATAATGAGACCAGATAGTTACAATAAAACAAAGGGAATATCCTCATTTAATAAAGAATGATGACCATGCACATTCCCCCAACGGGATCTATCTCGGGCTCTACAATGAATCCAACAAGATCAAGGGAATTAAATTCCCACATAAGACATCATTACAAAACCACCATTTCATTAATTGCAGAAGAACAACCTCGGGCCAAGAGACCCCAGGAAGCCTCTGTGTGAAGAAATCGAGTTCTTCATTGGAATTAAATTCCTTATTAAGAAAAGGGAATTAAATTCCCAGAAACATTTTTGGATGGAATTAAATTCCATGGAGTTGAAACGCCATCATCATCTCCCCAAACATCATCTAAATCCTGAGAGATCTACAGTTCGAAGGTTAGGCGGTTTCAGGTTCTTATAGAAAAAACATGAGGGAAAATGGATAAAAACCCTTGTTTTGGATTTAAGATCCAGAGGAATGTGAAGGTCCATCGTTTGTCCAAGAACATTACCTGAGGAAAAGAATTCTTTTCGAACAGAGTTAAACTCTGAAAATTGTTTCAAGACAGAGAACTAAGCTCTGGAAGCGAGAATTAAATTCTCATGGAAAAAGTTCTCAGAAGAAGAAGATGAGCAAAGTGAAGGCTCCTATGAAGAGACAGAGGTATTTATTGAAGGCAATGGAAACGTTTCATCTCCCCAGATCCCTAAAGGAATCCAACGGTCGCAAGAGGTGACAGCGTTGCACTCACGTGCTGACACGTGAGAACAACGCTGTGGGGGCATTTGTTTCCTGATTTAAAATCAGGAAAGCTTATGGAAAAAGCTTCAGAAGAGGGTCACGTGCTTACACGTGACCAGCAGTCACGTGTTGGCACGTGACACCCAAAAGTACCGGCAAAGCAAGTGCAGTTTCCCAACTACATCAAAGAGAGGGGCTTCAGTGAAGGTCACGTGCTCCCACGTGACCTGGGTCACGTGTCGGCACGTGACATTTAAAAGCAGCAGCAAAGACCCAACGCTTCCTGATCAAATCAAGGAAAAAGCTTCAGAAGAGGTCACGTGCTCCCACGTGACCAGGGTCACGTGTTGGCACGTGACGATCAAAACATCAGAATTGTTCTCCAGTTAAATCAAGAAAAAGAGTTCAGACAAGGGTCACGTGCTCGCACGTGACCAGAGGTCACGTGGTGGCACGTGACGGTTAAGCAGCAACCAGAAGACAGAGCGCAGAAAGAAAGAAGAAGGCTCATTCCAAAGGGGGTCACGTGCCCACACGTGACCATGGGTCACGTGGTCACACGTGACCGGCTTTCAAAGCCCATTTCGTTGACAGAATTAAATTCTGAAAGAGATTCGAATCTTTCCAAAGGAAAGCGATTATCTGAAACCAATCGAATTAAAGATTTAAAGATGATTGAATATCATTTATCTATGGGAAAATCTCAGGTTTGGAAAGATTTCCCCTTTAAATCTAACCGAAATAACAAAGGAGAATCCCGGGACTTGAAATCCAATGGTGAATAAAATTCACCCAATAATCCAAAGGTCAAAAACGAATGATGGATGCAAATCAAATCTCTCAATGAAGATTCGTCAAAAACTAATTGACTCGGCTGCTTCTCCTATAAATAGGAGCCAAGAGACACAAAAAATATATACGCAGAGGGAAGAAAGGGAGAGAGAGCCTGGATATTTCGAGGAACTTGGATCTTCTGCAAAAGAAAACCCTAGGTAAGAAAGGGAAGGCTCCTTGAAAGAAAGGAGAATTTAATTCTCAACAGAGTTTAACTCTGATATATAAAACAGAAGAACATATTTCTTCTCTCTTTGATAGAGGATCTGCAAAGTGCATATCTCCCCTTGAAGTTGAGAATTTAATTCTCAATGGGTCGAGATCCTGCCATGCAGATCCAAAACATAGAGAGGGAATGGAAGCACGAGAATTTAATTCTCACAGAACTATAGGAATTTAATTCCTTTAAAATAAAACTAGGGCTTGACCCTGTGTTATGGGAATTTAATTCCTTCAGAACAAAAAGAAACAGGGTTTAACCCTAATTAAGAACTTAGTTCTGTTGGAACAGCAGGGATTTAATTCCCTTGATCATAATTTAACAGAGAGTGGGAATTTAATTCCTTAAGAGCTTTTATTAGGGTTTAACCCTATTCAGTTCTTCACATATATGAAGAATTTAATTCCTACGGAAAATTCAGGGTCCAACCCTATTCAGAATATAAATCTTCAAAAGGGAAGTAGGAATTTAATTCCTCTAAAATTACTGTCAGGGTTTAACCCTACGAGGAATTTAATTCCTGGAAAAGATCAACAGATCCTCTAAACAACATACATAGAGGCAGGGTCACGTGTCACCACGTGACCCCCCAAGAGATCTACAGAAAGCCCCTTTGAGGCAGCACCCCACGTGACCCACGTGACCCTCGGACACACAAACATTTGAATGCCCGTCACGTGATGGCACGTGATGCTCTGAAAGATGCGATAATCTCAGCAGAATAAATGAAGGGAGGGCGCTCTCACGTGCTGCCACGTGACCCCTCTTGCCTTAGTGTTTAACACTAAATTGAAACTCCCGAACCTAGTGTTAAAACACTGTTGGGCCTTAGTGTTCAACACTAATCAAAAAACTTTATTTGCAGTGTTCAACACTGATTACCTTAGTATCTAACACTGATCAGAGATCTCCATTGCCAGTGTTCAACACTGATCTGTTTTAGTGTTTATGATAATTTGATAGCCTTGTTGCTGGTGTTTAACACCAATTATCTTTTAGTGTTAAACACTAACTTGTCAACCTCATTCCCAGTGTTCAACACTGATTGCTCTGTAGTGTTTAACACTAGGCTTTAGCCCAATTGGCTAAATGGATAGAGGCAAAGCCTCTCCTTCAATAGACCAACAAGAAGCCAATATTCCAGACATGATCGGACTTAGCCCAAGCTGGGCCATGAGTCTTCAATTCGTAATTAACTGGGCTAATGGGCTCATAACATAATTAATCGGTCTTGATCCCAAACTGGGTCAAGGACTATTTAAGCCATTCCGGTTCTAGGGTACATCTCTTCACTCCTTTGATACTTGGCATTGTAATCCCTCAATGTCTTCAAAGAGGTGACGGGTCCCGATGGCCACACATTGATATGGACTGTGGGGTCCTTAAACCCGTGTCTAATGCAAAATTCCTGGTTACGTGGAACGCGGATAACGTCACTCTTTGACCCCGCGGAAAACGCCCAGAGCGGAGCCTAGTCCTCGCCGAGCGCGGCAGTGAACCCGTGTGAGGAATCTAGTGCAAAATTCCTGGTTACGTGGAATGCGGATAACGTCACTCTTTGACCCCACGGAAAACGCCCAGAGCGGAGCCTGGTCCTCTCCAAGCACGGCAATGAACCCGTGTGAAGCATCCAGAGCACATACCGGACTATGGAGTCCTTAAACCCATGGACTACGACGTCCTTAACCTTGACCGAGATGTCTTAAAACTAACCATGGACCGCAATGTCCTTAAACTACCCATGGACCGCAATGTCCTTAAACTAGAACAATAGAGCTCCCCCTGCATGCTCTTTTGTCGGATCTAAATGGTCCCGTTTAAGTTGATCTTAGCCTTAAAGATGGCTAACGTATCCTTAAACCTTCAAACAGACTGGACTATGAATCCCCCTAATTAACTCTGGCTCAAGGGTACATCTCTGAACTCCTCTGACATCTGTTGTTGTAATCCTTCAACGTCGTCAGAGAGGTGATGGGTCCCGACGGCCATACATTTAATGGACCACTAGGTCCCTAAACTGGAACATTAGAGCCAATTGCTCTTTTGTCGGATCTAAACGATCCCGTTTGAGTTGATCTTAGCCTCAAGTATGGCTGACGTATCCTCAAACCAAACCCCCAAACCCAAATCTAAGATAATACGGATTTGGACTAGTCCACGCCCTACGGGCGACGACATAACTCAGTCTCCGTAAACAATCCACGGGCAACAAAACACAAAACAAACACCCACGACACGAAGTGACCATCTGGAGAAGGAGAAAGTTGTTACCGCAATGCGGTAGCGTAATTAACTGCAGGGGCTTGCGCCTGCAGGGAAGAGCGTCCCCACAATCAAAAACCCCTCAAACGAGAGGGAATCTGACGAAGTCTGCTACATCGGACGCATCCGTCTAAACCTTCGATACAGGGTGCCATAAATCAACTTGGCATCTTCGGAGAGGTGGACGGATAGCACCAATTAGCATCTGCCCCGAGTCTCAGTGCCAAGACATCGCAGTCCTGCGCGCCGCCATTCGGAGGGGAACAGATTCTGGCACGCCCGGTGGGACCTTTTCCTCTTTCCACTCCACACTTCGTGTGTCGTGACTCGCGAACCAATCGCGGTTCGCTAATGGTTGCCCTTGGGTTTCAAGATACTAAAAACTTGGCGTCTTGCTTATTGTAGAAAGCAAAGGGTTGATGGCTTCTACTTCTGCGAAATTCTCCAACTGCTTGGACTGCAATTGCAACCAACGCTCTGCCTCGCCAGGAGGTATAGCCTACGGACCCCAAGCTGCTTCGCTATTCACAATGCCCGTGGAACAGGTCACTCGCGCCACCACAGGATTGTTCTTTGGGACCATGCTCCCGCCGACAAGCTTCACCACTCCAGTGCTGACAACGGAAGCTCTCAAGAAGTCGGTCTTTGATCGTCTTACCCCTGCCGCGGCTCCTCTCAACGAGTCGCCCAACGTCAACGCCTCGGTCTTCGCTAGATTGGGCCAGAAATCCTGCGAACTCATCATGGGGCCTACAATCTCAGAGAAGGCTGCTTCTAAGAAAGTGGCCGCTCCTGCCCCCGAAATCGTCAAGGCGGCTTCTCCGGCCAAAAGGTCGGTCTTTACAAGATTGACGGCTTCGGCTCCCGCTCCTGCTGCCCAAAGGACATCGGTCTTTGACAGGCTAATACCAACAGCGACCCCCCACCCAGACAGAGGGCAAGACGAAACCATTCTTACCGCTGACCCTACGCCGTCCGCTCGACACACTCGACGTCGTCATTGGCGCCGAGTAAGGAAGGCTGGGGGCAACTCCCCCTCCGGGTTGACTTCATCAGCCCCGATGGCAGAAGTTAATGCTGCTGTTCTAACTGGGAACAACTTCGAAATGCTAAATAAGGTGCGAAGGAATTCTCCTACTGCAGTGCTGAAGAGGTCTCCTCCCCCATTAAAAAAGGTTGTGGAAATAAAACCAGAACAGCCCCGATCCCCTCAACGGCTGTCTTCCAAAATCTATAAGGTTTGGCGGTAGACCCGAGACTCGATCATCGATCCAAACTTCTCCCGCCAGCACAAGAAGCTGAAAATCCAACCGAAAGCTGGTCGCCAGGCTAAACCCCAAAAGGCTGTCTGGACGCCCGCCTCAACGGCCCCCTCAACCTCCATGGCTCATAAAAGGAGGAGGCCAGAGAAGACCCCCCAGCATGCAACGACGACTAAAAGCACTGAGCCCAGACGCCCTAAGTCTGGGGGCATGGTGGTGCACACTGTTTACATGGCCTCTGGAAAGGAGGAAAGCCGCACTTCTACGGGCCACCGACCGCTAACCCGATCCGTGACGAAAGCCCAGGAGCAGCAACAAAAGCTTCAGGAAATGATGAATGCTATGGCCGCACATACCGGGCCAAAAGAAAACCCAGAAATGTCCTCAGACGCGCGCCAGGAGGAAGAAACCGACGCTGAATTCCTTCGCCGGATACTGGAGAAAAAGGACAAAGAGGCTGCTGAACAAGCGGCCAACATACAACGTATGGGCCTTCTCTTCCAAGATATGATAGGAATGATGATCCAGCAGGACTTACCCGCCGAGGATCCCCCAATCGTTCTTGAAGACGACCGAGGAGAAACGTCGAACCCACCACCAGCCCTCTCAACGGCCAAGGAGGAGGCAATCTCTAAGGCTGACTTGGTTGACTACATAGCCCAGCAAATCCGGGTTCATCACGCGACTGAGGCAGCTGGTCAAGTCGTGAAAACGGGGCGGCCGTATCCAAGCTGGTACGACCAAATCAAATACCCGCAAGGCTATACGATACCAAAATTCCACGTGTACAAGGGGACCGGCAACCCCCATCAACATGTCGCCCAGTTCCGGGCCCTCTGCGGTAACACCGGCGGTGATGATAAACTGTTGCTCCGCCAGTTCGTGGGCAGCCTATCAGAAACTGCGTTCGAATGGTATTCGGAACTCCCGAACGATTCTATCAAAACGTTCGCTGAAATGGAGTTGTTATTCACTCAGCGATTCGCAAGTGCCAGCGAACACACTCCAATAACTGCACTGATTAACGCCAGGGTAAAACCAGGCGAAACCTGGGTCCAGTATGCTATACGCTGGCGGAACTTGTGGTCGAGATGTGAACAACGCATTGAGGAGGCACCCGCAGTGGGCATGTTCGTGGGAACCCTAGACCCCCACGCAACTATCTCCCAGTTTATGATGTTCTTTAAGCGAACCACATTCCAGGATTTAATCGACAAGTTGGCTCAGATGGACCAGATGGGTCATAGACCACCTCCCCCGAAGTCGGAACCTCGGAATGACAAGGGTAAAGGAAGGGCAACCTTTGTTGCGAATGCCCAACAGCAACCTAACGCCCCGAAACCGGCAGATCAACTGGAGGAAAGACGTCGGTATTATAATGAGAAGATGAAGCGTCCCTACTCGTTCCCACGAGACAAGACGAAACGGTTATTCGAGCTGGCAATACGCAACAGACTTATAAACCTACCAAATCCAAGGCAACCGCCGCAACCCACCGAGGTGAATAACCCTGACTATTGCCCTTACCATCAAACGGTAGGCCATCCGATTGAAGATTGCTTCGTCTTCAAAAGATGGATTGAAGATCAATACCTCCAGGGAAAGTTCGTACTGTCCGAAAAGTGGAAGGTGAACCCACCACAACCGCATACTCCTAAGAAAGCAGATACACCGGGGGCAACCTGCTCCTTTATTGAAGAAGCTCCATGGGAGGTCGTGCTATCAACTAAAACCAAAAGAATGCTGAGAGACCTTCATGCGTGCCCTGCGATCGAATGGAAAGACCCTCTTGAACCTCAAATTATCGAAGGGATGCTAAGGCGCCGCCCAACTACGAAGACTCGCGATAAGAGCCCAAATACTCACGCCCAACCGTCAAAATCTTCGAAGAAAAAGAAGAAGAAATCCAAGAAGTCCGTGAAGCTTGGAAACGAGCACACGAACTTGCAGAAGCAAATCGACGCGCTGGAAGAGTACAATCAAAAGGCGCGAACTCCCGTCACACTGCAAGAGTTCCTCAACCACATTTTTCAAGAGGAAGATGATGAAGAGAGCTCGTCGGATGAATCCGAAGGATATGTGGTGAGTTGTGACGTAATCTCCCACTCGTTTACCGATGATGGGAGAACTCCTGGCACTAAGAAGCTGGAGGCAGAGCCTGTACCAGAGCATGCATGGCCAACAGACGAAATGATCGACGCTTTTCTAGACGAGATTCGTCTAAAAAGTAAAGCGGATCAGGAGCGTGAGATGGCAGCGTCAGAAGGAACCAAATGCAGGCGACTGAACGGAAGAGTTGAAATACCTCCGCCAGAGCGAAAGGCATCCGAAGTAGACAAGAAGATATTCAAGACGAGAAAAAGGTTTGCCAAAGCCATGTCAATGGGGATGAAGCTACCGCCCTCGGAAGGAAACACACACGATGGGGTGGAGAGGCACCCTGATTATTGCGCATATCACCGGAAAATATCACACCCCACGGAGGAGTGCGACGCCTTTAAGATATGGTGGCAAGGATATGTTGCTCGTCAGCAACATGTTAAGCGCATGAAACGCAAGAGCCGTCGGGAGCGAAGAAGTACTATCAATGGGCACAACAGAACTACTGGCAACTGTTACATGGTTAACGCCAGGGGGTCACAAGTTCTCACCTTTGGGAGCGACTCTGATGAAGAAATGGCTCTGGGCCCTCTCTTTAAAGAATCCGCTTTAGGGAAAGAGGAGAAATCGGAGATCTGCGAGAACATTCAGCTGCGCAATCGCACTCCCAGAAAAGAATCTCGGGCCCGTAAGTAGAAAGGATAAGGGAAAGGAAAAGGTCACTGAAGATATCACTTTAGATGACCAAGTCATGAGAGAGCTGGCTGCCAAAGACCCTCCTAGGAAGGGTAAAGTGGACTATAACATCCTCGCGCACCTAAGGAAGCTACCTTCTCAGCTTAGCATTCTCGATGCCCTCCTATTATCAAAAGAAGCGCGAGACTCACTAATTAAGGCGTTACAAGAACCTGAGCAATTCCAAGCCTTCCTCGCGACTGAAAAGATGAAGGATGAACTGGAGGAAGTGCATACGGCCGACATCACTTTCGGTAATGAAGACCTCCTTCTCGGGACGTGCGACCACAACCGTCCCCTATATGTCTCCGGATACTGCCATGATATCAAGATAGGCAAGATCCTGGTGGATAATGGATCCTCCGTCAATCTCCTTAATGTTCGGGTGTTGAAGGAAATCTGCATGAGTGTGCAACACCTCGCTCGTGACAAAATTACTATCTCCGGTTTCGATTCACAATCGTCACGGACTCTCGGATCTGTGATACTAACATTACGCTTTGGACTTCTCGTCACAGACATCAAATTCCATGTCATTGACGCCAAGACCTGCTACAACGCCTTGCTCGGTCGTCCTTGGTTACACGAATACAACATCATCCCTTCTACACAACATCAGTGTATGAAGTACTTTAAGGATGGTTTCGAGTACACCGTAACAGGTGAGTTAAACCCATTTTCCGTGAACGAAGTCCGCAAATACGAAGATGCGAAGTACTTTTTTCCAGATTTCGAGGATACAGAAAGGTGTCGCAACCCGGAGAACAAAACCGCCGCCACCATCCCTGTTTTCGGGAGCGATACCGAAGAAGAGGAAGGGATAGTTTATGCAGGGCCATCTCAACGCAACAACCTGGGGACGCCCGCCCCCATGTTAGTCTTCGGAAGTGATTCAGAAGATGAAGTTAATGCTGTGTTCTCCAATCGGCTGTCAATATAAGCACCCCCTGGCGATGACCATAGTTTGCAAATCACCATGGTACCGCGAGAACACTACAAGGATCTCGACACGCTTCAGGCTCATAATGTGCAGGACCTGCAAACATTTTACGTCCCTCCCAGGCAAAAGGGTGAGAAGGTGATCCTATTCTACCGATCCTCAGAGTCAAAAATAGAGAAAGAGATCTGGCATGGCGCGGATGCTACACTTGACAGGCTCCAACCCATCCGTCTGCCCAGATACTATACAAATGGATTAAAGAAGCTATTGAAGCGCCAAGGAGTACCCTTAAAATAAACTGTTCGGCAGGCTCGGCTCTACAACAGGATTTGGGATGTCCCCGGGACTCAATGCAAATTGCCCAACGGGAAAATGGAAACACTCGGGCTTGGATACGCAAGAGCTGGAAAACGGGAACGGGCTCACAGCAGCTACGCTATATATACCTTTGATGAAGAGAAGGACGCCCTGTCAGGAGATGCCAACCCCCCATCAAAACTAGACCCCGCGATTAAAGCGCCGAGTCCGTCGTTTGAAGAACGAATGGGCAAGCCTATCAGGAAAGTGGGTCAGAAAGCTCGGGAAGACCACAACCGCGAAATGGCCATCTACGAGAAGGCCAGGACGCAACGTCTATTTCAACATGCTGCAAAAGACAAAGACGCTTATCCTCGTCAATCCGTTGTACGAAAGGCCCGACACAGAGACGGAAATAAATCAAGAAGCGGAAAGAGGAGCCGACAACAATGACGCAGGATTAGAGGGTTACGTGGTCGGGTGTTGCACGGCTCGGATTTGTCCCTCATGAAGAAGATGAGTCGAGCGTACTCCTTCCCCCGAGACAAGACGGAGAAGTTACTCAAGCTCGCTATAAAACATCAAATGATCGCGCTTCCAGAGTCTAGACATCCTGAGCAAGCTAACAAGGCTTCTCATCTGAGCTATTGCTCTTATCACCGAGCCATAGGACATCCTACCGAAGACTGCTTCACCTTCAAGAACTGGGTCGAGGACCAGTACCAACAGGGCAGATTCGCTTTATCCGACGGCTGGAAGGTAACGCCGCCACAAAAGCATGAGCCCAAGGCCGCAAGAGCAGAACCGGGTCCATCTCAGTCCGGGGAGCGGGTTCGCACCTGTTATACGATTACGATATTAGGAGAAGAGCCCGAGAACGTAGATGACCTTCCCCGGTGCTTTGAGAACAGCGATGATGATGTGATCTCAGAATTTCCGCCCGCTCCGAAAGAACTGGAAGATGGTATACATACTACTGCAGATAACCTCAAGGAGATTGAGTTGGGATCGGCAGACGACCCGCGACCGACATTTGTCAGCGAGCTGTTATCCGAAGAAAGGGTGGCTGCGTTAAAGAGCGTGCTTCTACGGCATAAAGACTGCTTCGCGTGGAACTACTCCGAGATGCCAGGATTAGATCCGGAGATTGCTGTGCATAAATTAGCAATATCCCCAGATATCAAGCCAGTCAAGCAGGCGCCAAAGAGGATGCGACTCGAGCTTGAGATGAGCATCAACGCCGAAGTCAAGAAGCTGATAGATTCTGGATTTATCCAAGAAGTCCAATATCCCGACTGGATCGCCAATATCGTCCCGGTAATGAAGAAGAATGGGACGGTACGCATATGCGTGGATTTCAGGGATTTCAATAAAGCCTGTCCAAAGGATGATTTCCCAGTACCAGTAACCGAGCTAATGATAGATAACACGTCCACTCACGAGGTTTTCTCCTTTATGGATGGTTCGTCAGGATACAATCAGATAAAGATGCATCCCGAAGACCAGAAGCACACCGCTTTCCGCACCCCTTTGGGTATATTCTGCTACAGGGTTATGCCCTTTGGTCTAAAGAACGCTGGCGCTACCTATCAAAGGGCCATGACAAAGATCTTTGATGACCTCATACACGACGTCGTCGAGTGCTATATCGATGACCTCGTAGTAAAGAGCATGTCATACGAAGATCATTTAAAGCATCTGGAGACTGTATTTCGACGCCTTCGGCAATATAATTTGAAAATGAATCCCCTCAAATGCGCGTTTGGAGTCTCCTCGGGCAAATTTCTGGGATTCATCGTTCGACACCGAGGTATTGAAATAGATCCGTCAAAGATCAAGGCGATCATGGAAATGCCACCCCCAAGGACTCTCAAAGAGCTGCGGTCTCTCCAGGGGAAGCTCGCGTATATCCGGCGGTTTATCGCCAACCTGTCAGGCAAGTGCCGTCCTTACAGCCACCTGATGAAAAAGGGAACTCCATTCGCTTGGGATCACAAATGTCAAGGTGCACTAGACGAGATCAAGCAGTACCTGCAGAACCCTCCGGTGTTGGCCGCGCCGGTCAAGGGAAAACCCCTCATTCTTTATACGACCGCCCTCGAAGGTTCCTTGGGCGCGTTATGGGCACAAGAGAACGATCTAGGGAATGAGAGAGCACTCTACTACTTAAGTCGAGTTCTGCTGGGGGCAGAAAACAACTACTCTCCCATTGAAAAACATTGCTTGGCACTAATCTTCGCGATAACAAAGCTCAGGCACTATGCGTTGGCGCATGAAGTCCGTCTCATTTCAAAAGTGGATCCCCTTAAGTACTTGATGTCAAAAGCCATATTGACAGGACGACTCGCTAAATGGGCCCTGCTCTTGATGGAGTTCTCGATAACATATCAACCTCTTAAGGCAGTGAAAGGCCAGGCCATTGCCGACTTCCTCGCTGAGCACCCGATACCGGCCGATTCTCCTCTGAACTGTGATTTGCCGGACGAGCATGCATTTGATGCGATTAGCGGCGGAAGCACCCGATGGGAACTCTATTTCGATGGAGCGTCCTCCGTAAAGAAACAGAAACAAGGTATCCCAATGATCAAATCGGGGATATGCCTCGTCTTTGCAACCCCACAAGGAGGGATAATGCGCTTCGCCTTCTCGTTAACAGAGCCGAGGACAAACAATGAAGCTGAATACGAAGCTCTGATAGCAGGCCTCGAAATCGCCATCGACCTGGGAATTGAAGACCTCCTTATATACGGGGATTCTCAACTGGTCGTTAGTCAAGTAAAAGGTGACTACCAAACGTGCAAACCGGAGTTGGTAAAGTACGACGAAAAGGTGCAACAACTATTGACCCAAATTCCCTCCTATACTTTGGAGAACATACCGCGCGCGGAAAACAGCAAAGCAGACGCGTTGGCTAAACTTGCTAAAGAACTGGCTGACGAGAACCTCGATGATGTCAGAATCGTGGTACAAAGCCGTCGAGTGCTCGCCCCGGCAGAAATATCTCCGGAATCATGCGAAGAAAAGGGAGCGACTGAGCAGACGACCCTACAAATAAAAGACCATGAGAAGGCCGAAGACTGGAGGGAAGTCTTCATAGACTACTTTAAGTCCCACCGAATGCCCAAAGAAGCGTCCTCAAGACATCAGCTCATGAAACGAGCCCTATCTTTCGCTTTCGTCAACGATATTCTATACAAGAGATCGTTTGATTCTCTATGGCTGAGATGCTTAGGACCTGATGAAACAGAAAGAGTCATTCAGGAAGTTCATGACGGACTTTGCGGTTCTCACCAAGCAGGCCCAAAGATGAAGTTAAAAATTAAACGGATGGGTTACTACTGGCCCACGATGATCCAGGACTGCCTCGAGTATACGAAGCAGTGCCACTCATGCCAGATTCATGGAGACTTCATCCACCAACATCCGAATCCACTGCACCCAACGGTAGCTAGCTGGCCGTTCGAAATGTGGGGGACTGACATAGTCGGCCTCATTGAGCCAGCATCATCCCGGGGACACCGTTTTATCCTGGCGACAACTGATTACTTCTCCAAATGGGCAGAAGCAGTACCACTGAGGGAAGTGAAGACGGAGAATATCCTCCATTTCTTCAAGACGCACGTCATCTATCGGTTCGGAACTCCACGGCGGATTATCTCCGATAATGGGCCGGCCTACCGAAGCCATAAGATTAGCCGCTTCACACAGCAGCACAATATAGACTGGAGATATTCTTCGGTTTACAATCCACGAGCTAACGGTCTGGCCGAGGCCTTCAATAAGACCTTGACGAAGATCATAAAAAAGACCGTTTCCAGGAATAAGAGAGACTGGCACGAAAGGCTGCAAGAAGCCCTTTGGGCTTATCAAACTACATTCAAGACGGCCACGAATACAACGCTGTACGCTTTGGTATTTGGGACGGAAGCAGTGCTCCCCCTCGAGATAGAGTTGCCCTCTCTGCGAGTAGCAGTCCACCACGAGCTGACGAACGAAGAAAATGCTCACCTTCGGCTTGAGGAGCTTGATGCCCTCGACGAAACCCGGCTCATAGCGCAACAACATCTAGAGGCCTACAAAGCAAAGATGACGCGCTAGTACGAAAGATTGACCAGACCGAGGACATTCCGCCAAGGCGAACTCGTACTAGTGGTCAAAAGACCTATGATCCCCAATCGTGCCAAGCGAGGAAAATTTGAGCCAAACTATGAAGGCCCGTACATCATAGACAAGGTCTACCAGGGTGGAGCCTACCTACTCATGGACATGCACGGTGAAAGGCCTTTCAGGCCAATAAACGGCCGCTTCTTAAAGAAATACTATGCTTAATAAGCCACAGCCTGGGTCAATGATAGATGACGACGACTATGTCCGCTCACTATCTTCCTAGGCTCAGACTTTACAAGCAGCAGTCGGCCTTCCCATAGCGACGGACCGAAACGTCCTTAAACTAACGATGGACCGAAACGTCCTTAAACTAACGATGGACCGAAACGTCCTTAAACTAACGACGGACCGAAACGTCCTTAAACTAACGACGGACCGAAACGTCCTTAAACTATCGACGGACCGAAATGTCCTTAAACTAACGACGGACCGAAACGTCCCTAAAACTACTACCGCAGCATCTTTAGGCTGACGAGATAAAAAAAAAAGAAAGAGAAAGAAAAAATAAAAAAAAAATATATGAAAAAGAATAAAAAAAAACGGTATGTCCATAAGCAAAATGGGCACGGATGAAAACCCGAAAGGGCTCCGTGAGTAAAAACAGCAGGGCTGCCGGCAAGTGTTCGTGAAAACCCGAAAGGGCGCGACCTTGTTAAAAAAAAGTGAAAAAGAATTAAAAAAAACGGTATGTCCATAAGCAAAATGGGCACGGATGAAAACCCGAAAGGGCTCCGTGAGTAAAAACAGCAGGACTACCGGCGAGTGTTTGTGAAAACCCGAAAGGGCGCAACCTCGTTAAAAGACACTTGTAGGGTCCTCTCGACCTTGTAAGGAGAAACCACCTGCGTGAGATCCTTACGACTCACAAAGGAGCAACACACTTAGGGATCCTCACGATTCCCAAGGAGAAAATACACTTACGAGATCCTCACGACTCGTAAGGAGAATTCTCTTATGGGACCCTCACGGCTCATGAGATTTGAAAGTCTTAAGTTACAGAAATCTAAACCTGTTCTTAAGCAAATCCTCCACAACCTTCGATATTGCCCTACAAGAGGCTCAATACTGACCCTTGTATACAATCCATGGGCGCGAATAAACATTTCCCCAGCAAAGTCACATCCGTGACTAGGGACATGTCCATATGATGAGCAACCCTTGTAGGTCCTCTCGAACCATAAGGAGAAAACCCTCTTGTAGGATCCTTACGACTTACAGAGGAACATACACTTAGGAATCCCCACGATCCCTAAGGAGAAAATACACCTGCAAGATCCTCACGACTTGTAGGGAGAAATACCTTTGTGAGACCCTTACGGCTCATGAAGTCAAAAGCCTTGGTCGACAGGACCCTTAACCCTGTTTACTAAGCCATCTTTGTTCAATATCGACAGAGGCAAATGATGATTCGCTCCTGGCAACATCCCAGTTGCAGCGGTGCTGATGCCGAAATCGGTGTCTAAAATCCAAGCTTGCGGCGAAAAAGCTAGCAAGCCACATATGCCTACGAAATAGCCGAAATGATGGGGCGACTTGCAATAAAAAGCAGCAAGTAAAAATGTATGCATGAAAAATAGCCGAAATGATGGGGCAACTCGCAATAAAAAGCAGCGAGTAAAAAGAAAAATAGCCGAAATGATTGGGCACCGCGAAAAATAGCCGAAATGATTGGGCAATCGCGATTTTCGCGATATAAAAAGCTGAAATGATAGAGCATCGCGGGAAAAGAAATAAAATAAAAATAAAATGTATGCCTTACAGGTGATGTTCCATCACACCCTGTATACAATCCAATGGCATAAACAAAAAGGGAACATACCTCCCTCCCCCAGGTATCACCAAAGAAAGAAACTAAATCTCGACGGGCCACAGGAGACCTAGAGATCATCCCAACACTCGTCTCGTAACAACGGACACAACTTCAAGCTAAGCGGAACAGCGGCAACTCCCAGTTCCATGGCTCGGTGGTATACATATCGCCAATAGTCAAACCTCCATCCCGTGAAATGCGGATACAATCAGCAAAATTCCTGGTTACGTGGAACGCGGATAATGTCACTCTTTGACCCCGTGGAAAACGTCCAGAGCGGATCCTGGTCCTCGCAGAGCACGGCAGTGAACCCGTGTGAAGCATCCAGAGTGGAGCCTAGTCCTCGCCGAGCGCGGCAGTGAACCCGTGTGAAGCATCTAGTGCAAAATTCCTGGTCACGTGGAACGCGGATAATGTCACTCTTTGACCCCGTGGAAAACGTCCAGAGCGGAGCCTAGTCCTCGCCTAACGCGGCAGTGAACCCGTGTGAAGCATCTAGTGCAAAATTCCTGGTCACGTGGAATGCGGATAATGTCACTCTTTGACCCCGTGGAAAACGTCCAGAGCGGAGCCTAGTCCTCGCCGAGCACGGCAGTGAACCCGTGTGAAGCATCTAGTGCAAAATTCCTGGTTATGTGGAACGCGGATAATGTCACTCTTTGACCCAGTGGAAAACGTCCAGAGCGGATCCTGGTCCTCGCAGAGCACGGCAGTGAACCCGTGTGAAGCATCCAGAGCGGAGCCTAGTCCTCGCCGAGCACGGCAGTGAACCCGTGTGAAGCATCTAGTGCAAAATTCCTGGTTACGTAGAACGCGGATAATGTCACTCTTTGACCCCGTGGAAAACGTCCAGAGCGGAGCCTAGTCCTCGCTGAGCACGGCAGTGAACCCGTGTGAAGCATCTAGTGCAAAATTCCTGGTTACGTGGAGCGCGGATAATGTCACTCTTTGACCCCGTGGAAAACGTCCAGAGCGGAGCCTAGTCCTCGCCGAGCACGGCAGTGAACCCGTGTGAAGCATCTAGTGCAAAATTCCTTGTCACGTGGAACACGGATAATGTCACTCTTTGACCCCGTGAAAAACGTCCAGAGCGGATCCTGGTCCTCGCAGAGCACGGCAGTGAACCCGTGTGAAGCATCCAGAGCGGAGCCTAGTCCTCGCCGAGCGCGGCAGTGAACCCGTGTGAAGCATCTAGTGCAAAATTCCTGGTCACGTGGAACGCGGATAATGTCACTCTTTGACCCCGTGGAAAACGTCCAGAGCGGAGCCTGGTCCTCGCCAAGCACGGCAGTGAACCCGTGTGAAGCATCCAGAGCAAATACCGGACTGTGGAGTCCTTAAAATCCACGGACTATGACGTCCTTAACCTCGACCGTGATGTCTTAAAACTAACAATCAACCACCCCGATTCCCTACGGATTCTGCCTTGGTTTAAGGGTACATCTCTTCACTCCTTTGATACCTGGCGTTGTAATCCCTCAACGTCTTCAAAGAGGTGACGGGTCCCTGCAACCAAACATTGGACTGTGGAGTCCCTAAATCCATGGACTATGAGGTCCTTAACCTTGACCGTGATGTCTTAAAACTAACATCGGACGATGGAGTCCCTAAATCCACGGACTATGAGGTCCTTAACCTTGACCGCGACGTCTTTAAACTACAATACCTGGAGAAACCCCTAACTCCGTAAAACACGGACAAGGGTGACCGCATCCAACACTTGCAGGTCCTCACGACCTGCGGGGAAGAAAAACGCTCTTGTGAGATCCTTACGACTCTCAAGGGAAAACCCGCTTAAGGATCCTCACGATCTCTAAGAAGAACTTACACCCATGGGATCCTCTCGACCTGTAGGGAGAAAAACTCTTTATGAGACCCTCGTGGCTCATAAGATGCAAAAGCCTTAGGAAGCAGATCTTAACCCTGAATCCTGAGCCATTGCTGTCCTGCAAGGAGATCAAGGTAGAATATCCGCAGAATACATTCAACGAAAAGGAGACACATCATTGAGAAGAAAAATGTATCTTTTATTCATAAACCAAAATGGGTACAAAGTACAATTCATGAAAGAAACAAAAAGAAAATACTCTCATCCATGAGTATGTACAAAAAGGAAGGAAAAGATACAAATGTTTCAAGCCGGCGGGCGATTCAGCAGCTTGGTCAGCTCATCCTGCTTTTGTTGGACCACGGCTTCATGACGCAAGATCTCCAAAAGACGAGCCTCCGCTTGAGCTTGCTGAGCCTGATACGAAGCGAGCCGAGCTTCGAGCTCTTTCTCGGTGGCTTTATGAGCCTCGACCCTCTCACGAGTGAACATAGCAGCTTTATCGAGAGCCACCACCTCTTCTGTGGACTCCTGAAGCACCCGCCAGAGTTCGTATGCTTTGTTGGCCTTGGCTGTGAGGCTGGCCTGAAGCTCGCTCAGCGCCTTAGAAGCCAATGCCCTTTCCGAAAATTTACGGCCGAGCTCTTTTCTCGCACAACAATATGTTCGCTACGTATCGCTCTATCAGGCCACGTAAGCTCGCTTTCGTGACCGCGGCCTTGGAAATAAGACATTTACAAGACCGTATAAATGGGCTTCCAGTCGACGGGAATAATTGATCTAAAACGCGCTCACATCACCTGACGTGAAAGGCAACAAGAAAGGAAAGTGATGATAGCATTTGCAATTAAAGAAAGTTCTCATGAGAAGAATGCAAAGTTTATTTATGCAAGCGGAAACATACATGCTAGCACCAAGCCTACATGGAATTTCGGCATAAAGCGTAGAAAAGGAGGGACTAATTTAAAAATGTTCTACGCTAACGGAAAAGATCACCAAACAAGGGATCAGAAATACAAGGGTTAACAAAACAAAGAACAAGGTTCTCCATCTCTCTCTCTGCTCTCTCCAACACATCAAAGCGACGGTTCTCACGAGAAGTCGCTTCCCATCGATTGGCACCATGGCCATCTGCAAAAGCAGACATAACAGCCCGTCGGGCTCTTATCTCACTCAGCAGATGAATTGAGCAGTCCTTCAAAGCCTGAGTAATCAGACACGCCTCATGAAAGCCCTTGAGCTTTTCTTCCGCCGCATTAAGCATCGCCAGGATCATCTCTGCCGGGTGAGGAGGAATGTCGGCAAGCACGGCCGTGAGGATCATCCGGAGCCAGAGGGAACCCATTGGGAGGGAAGACCCCCTACGGATCGAGAGTTCATACATGGCCGAGTCGCATTCATCGTCGGTAAGGAGTGGATCCACCAACCGGGCGGCAAAGCGGGGGAGCATCTCCTCGATAGGAACTTTCCATGGCTGTCGACGAGCGTGCGGACGATTGCAGGCCATGGCACTCGTTTGTCTCTCAAGACAAGTTACAAAAAAATAATAATAATATAAATCTCTTTGTGAGGGGAAAAGGAAGCTATAGCCTCATATATAAGGAAATGCACTAAGTGCTGTGCGCGGAAAATCTTGCATGGTGAAGCTATTTCCAAGGCCCAAAAAAGGAAAGGCATCGAAAATCAAGGAGATGAAATTATTTCCAAGGCCCTTTCTCTGCATCCAATATTGTGCACTGAAAATACGGCATGGGAAAATTTTGTGAACAGCCCCATCAAGGGACCCCACGTGCAGAACACGTGAGGCCTAAACCTGATGTACACTTAAAAGAAAATATATGGAGTAGTACCCTGCATATTAAAAGCACAAACAACAACAGTAGCAAAATGATAAAATCCCAGAGAAAAGGCATGCAAACATGGAAAGACATAATAAAACTTGTCACTCATACTTCAAGAGGTTCATACAAAATATAGAGGACACATTTACAATGGTAAAACTTCAGATGCGGGGCATGGGTTGAGAAACTCAAAATTAACATTATTCAAGATCTTCCAAGCATTTCGAACCTCCCGAGTATGCTTCCTCTCACGATCACAAGCATCGGGGTCCCCGCGGATGTCCTCTACCCTCCGGTAGGCGGCAAGTATGGCTGATTGCTGAAAAATCTAATGCAGGAGATCAATGAGATTATCCCGCCTTCTCTTTGAGATCAAGTGCATCAGATACACCGAGTGTACTTTATCCTCGGTGGCGTCCAATTCCCCAAGCGGCACACCAGCACAGAATAAAGGGAGGGCCTCCCTGATCGCCAGCACGATCAGCCTCAGAAGAGAAGAGCGACGGGGGAGTAGCCGATGGTTGTACTCGTCAAAGCGGCTCATGATCTCGGCACATTGAGCATCGGTGAACTCCTGGTTCTGACTGCGGCCCAGTGCACGAATATTCCCATAGGAAATGATCTCGTCAAGACCATACAGATGGGCATCCATGATACCTGAAATAAAGGTCATGAGAATCATTAGAAAACTCCTGTTCCATTAATTGCAGGAGAACAACCTCGGGCCAAGAGACCCCAGGAAGCCTCCGCGTGAAGAATTCAAGTCCTTCATTGAATTTAAAATTCCTTATTAAGAAAAGGGAATTAAATTCCCAAAAACATTTTTGGAAGGAATTAAATTCCATGGAGTTGAAACGCCATCATCATCTCCCCAAAGATCATCTAAACCCTAAGAGATCCACAGTTCGAAGGTTAGGCGGTTTCAGGTTCTTATGGAAAAACATGAGGGAAAATGGATAAAAACCCTTGTTTTGGATTTAAGATCCAGAGGAATGTGAAGGTCCATCGTTTGTCCAAGAACATTACCTGAGGAAAAGAATTCTTTTCGAACAGAGTTAAACTCTGAAAATTGTTTCAAGACAGAGAACTAAGCTCTGGAAGCGAGAATTAAATTCTCAAGGAAAAAGTTCTCAGAAGAAGAAGATGAGCAAAGTGAAGGCTCCTATGAAGAGACAGAGGTATTTATAGAAGGCAATGGAAACGTTTCATCTCCCCAGATCCCTAAAGGAATCCAACGGTCGCAAGAGGTGACAGCGTTGCACCCACGTGCTGACACGTGAGAACAACGCTGTGGGGGCATTTGTTTCCTGATTTAAAATCAGGAAAGCTTATGGAAAAAGCTTCAGAAGAGGGTCACGTGCTTACACGTGACCAGCAGTCACGTGTTGGCACGTGACACCCAAAAGTACCGGCAAAGCAAGTTCAGTTTCCCAACTACATCAAAGAGAGGGGCTTCAGTAAGGGTCACGTGCTCCCACGTGACCTGGGTCACGTGTCGGCACGTGACATTTAAAAGCAGCAGCAAAGACCCAACGCTTCCTGATCAAATCAAGGAAAAAGCTTCAGAAGAGGTCACGTGCTCCCACGTGACCAGGGTCACGTGTTGGCACGTGACGATCAAAACATCAGAATTGTTCTCCAGTTAAATCAAGAAAAAGAGTTCAGACAAGGGTCACGTGCTCGCACGTGACCAGGGGTCACGTGGTGGCACGTGACGGTTAAGCAGCAACCAGAAGACAAAGCGCAGAAAGAAAGAAGGCTCATTCCAAAGGGGGTCACGTGCCCACACGTGACCATGGGTCACGTGGTCACACGTGACCGGCTTTCAAAGCCCATTTCGTTGACAGAATTAAATTCTGAAAGAGATTCGAATCTTTCCAAAGGAAAGCGATTATCTGGAACCAATCGAATTAAAGATTTAAAGATGATTGAATATCATTTATTTATGGGAAAATCCCGAACTTGGAAAGATTTCCCCTCTAAATCTAACCGAAATAACAAAGGAGAATCCCGGGATTTGAAATCCAATGGTGAATAAAATTCACCCAATAATCCAAAGGTCAAAAATGAATGATGGATGCAAATCAAATCTCTCAACGAAGATTCGTCAAAAAACTAATTGACTCGGCTGCTTCTCCTATAAATAGGAGCCAAGAGACACGCAAAAACATATACGCAGAGGGAAGAAAGGGAGAGAGAGCCTGGATACTTCGAGGAACTTGGATCTTCTGCAAAAGAAAACCCTAGGTAAGAAAGGGAAGGCTCCTTGAAGGAAAAGAGAATTTAATTCTCAACAGAGTTTAACTCTGATATATAAAACAGAAGAACATATTTCTTCTCTCTTTGATAGAGGATCTGCAAAGTGCACATCTCCCCTTGAAGTTGAGAATTTAATTCTCAATGGGTCGAGATCCTGCCATGCAGATCCAAAACATAGAGAGGGAATGGAAGCACGAGAATTTAATTCTCACAGAACTATAGGAATTTAATTCCTTTAAAATAAAACTAGGGCTTGACCCTGTGTTATGGGAATTTAATTCCTTCAGAACAAAAAGAAACAGGGTTTAACCCTAATTAAGAACTTAGTTCTGTTGGAACAGCAGGGATTTAATTCCCTTGATCATAATTTAACAGAGAGTGGGAATTTAATTCCTTAAGAGCTTTTATTAGGGTTTAACCCTATTCAGTTCTTCACATATATGAAGAATTTAATTCCTACGGAAAATTCAGGGTCCAACTCTATTCAGAATATAAATCTTCAAAAGGAAGTAGGAATTTAATTCCTCTGAAATTACTGTCAGGGTTTAACCCTACGAGGAATTTAATTCCTGGAAAAGATCAACAGATCCTCTAAACAATATACATAGAGGCAGGGTCACGTGTCACCACGTGACCCCCCCAAGAGATCTACAGAAAGCCCCTTTGAAGCAGCACCCCACGTGACCCACGTGACCCTCGGACACACAAACATTTGAATGCCCGTCACGTGATGGCACGTGATGCTCTGAAAGATGCGATAATCTCAGCAGAATAAATGAAGGGAGGGCGCTCTCACGTGCTGCCACGTGACCCCTCTTGTCTTAGTGTTTAACATTAAATTGAAACTCCCGAACCTAGTGTTAAAACACTGTTGGGCCTTAGTGTTCAACACTAATCAAAAAACTTTATTTGCAGTGTTCAACACTGATTACCTTAGTATTTAACACTGATCTAAGATCTCCATTGCCAGTGTTCAACACTGATCTGTTTTAGTGTTTATGATAATTTGACAGCCTTGTTGCTGGTGTTTAACACCAATTATCTTTTAGTGTTAAACACTAACTTGCCAACCTTATTCCCAGTGTTCAACACTGATTGCTCTGTAGTGTTTAACACTATGCTTTAGCCCAATTGGCTAAATGGATAGAGGCAAAGCCTCTCCTTCAATGGACCAACAAGAAGCCAATATTCCAGACATGATCGGACTTAGCCCAAGCTGGGCCATGAGTCTTCAATTCGTAATTAACTGGGCTAATGGGCTCATAACATAATTAATGGGTCTTGATCCCAAATTGGGTCAAGGACTATTTAAGCCATTCCGGTTCTAGGGTACATCTCTTCACTCCTTTGATACTTGGCATTGTAATCCTTCAATGTCTTCAAAGAGGTGACGGGTCCCGACGACCACACATTGATATGGACTGTGGGGTCCTTAAACCCGTGTCTAATGCAAAATTCCTGGTTACGTGGAACGCGGATAATGTCACTCTTTGACCCCGTGGAAAACGTCCAGAGCGGAGCCTAGTCCTCGCCGAGCACGGCAGTGAACCCGTGTGAAGTATCTAGTGCAAAATTTCTGGTTACGTGGAACGCGGATAACGTCACTCTTTGACCCCGCGGAAAACGCCCAGAGCGGAGCCTGGTCCTCGCCAAGCACGGCAGTGAACCCGTGTGAAGCATCCAGAGCACATACCGGACCGCAACGTCCTTAAACTACCCATGGACCGCAATGTCCTTAAACTACCCATGGACCGCAATGTCCTTAAACTACCCATGGACCGCAATGTCCTTAAACTAGAACAATAGAGCTCCCCCTGCATGCTCTTTTGTCGGATTTAAACGGTCCCGTTTAATTTGATCTTAGCCTTAAAGATGGCTAACGTATCCTTAAACCTTCAAACAGACTGGACTATGAATCCCCCCAATTAACTCTGGCTCAAGGGTACATCTCTGAACTCCTCTGACATCTGTCGTTGTAATCCTTCAACGTCGTCAGAGAGGTGATGGGTCCCGACGGCCATACATTTAATGGACCACTAGGTCCCTAAACTGGAACAATAGAGCCCAAACGCTCCTTTGTCGGATCTAAACGATCCCGTTAAGTTGATCTTAGTCTCAAAGTTAGACTAACGTATCCTTAACAAACGTTTGAGTTGATCTTAGCCTCAAGTATGGCTGACGTATCCTCAAACCAAACCCCCAAACCCAAATCTAAGATAATACGGATTTGGACTAGTCCACGCCCTACGGGCGACGACATAACTCAGTCTCCGTAAACAATCCACGGGCAACAAAACACAAAACAAACACCCACGACACGAAGTGACCATCTGGAGAAGGAGAAAGTTGTTACCGCAATGCGGTAGCGTAATTAACTGCAGGGGCTTGCGCCTGCAGGGAAGAGCGTCCCCACAATCAAAAACCCCTCAAACGAGGGGGAATCTGACGAAGTCTGCTACATCGGACGCATCCGTCTAAACCTTCGATACATGGTGCCATAAATCAATTTGGCATCTTCGGAGAGGTGGACGGATAGCACCAATTAGCATCTGCCCCGAATCTCAGGAAAGACGTCATGTCGCGCCGTCTTTCGGAGGGGAAAAAAGGGTAAAACCCATTGGGAGCAAATGGATCTTTAAGAAGAATATTGGTGTAGATGGAAAGGTTGAGACCTTCAAAGCTAGACTTGTAGAAAAAGGTTTTCGTCAAAGACTAGGTGTCGATTATGATGAAACCTTTTCTCCTGTGGCTATTCTTAAGTCCATCAGGATCCTACTTGCCATTGCTGCATACCATGACTATAAAATCTGGCAGATGGACGTCAAGACCGCTTTTTTAAATGGTGATTTAGAAGAGAGCATATATATGACACAGCCAGAGGGCTTCGTAGACAGTGGGAGCAGCGGAAAAGTGTGCAAGCTGCTTAAATCAATATACGGATTAAAGAAGACATCGCGGAGCTGGAACATCTGTTTTGATGTAGCAGTCAAAGAGTTTGACTTCATAAAAAACGTAGATGAACCTTGTATATATAAAAAGGTTGTAGAGATTAAGGTTTTCTTTCTCGTATTGTACGTAGATGATATACTCTTGATAGGAAATGATGTTCCTATACTGCACTTAGTCAAACTCTTTCTATCACAAAAGTTCTCCATGAAAGATCTGGGTGATGCCTCCTACATCCTGAGGATAAAGATCTATAGAGATAGATCTGAAAGAATGTTGGAATTGTCCCAATCTAGGTACATAGACACTATACTAAAGATGTTTAGTATGGAAGATTCTAAGCGTGCTAATTTACCCGCTTGTTCAGGAATCACTCTTTCCAAAGAGATATCTCCTAAGACTGATTTGGAGAGGGCTCGCATGCCCGTGATACCCCATGCTTCTGCAGTTGGGTCTATCATGTACGTGATGTTATGCACCAGACCGGATGTAGCTTACGCACTTAGTGTGGTAAGTAGATATCAATGAGACCCAGGGGAGAAGCTGTTAGTTATATGTATGCTCTAGAGGCCATTATTGTACATATGATGTATATTATAGTGGATGTTTGGATATATATCGAGAGGACTTTCTTGCTCGACATGATAGTATGCTATCTAGTTACCTTTATCTTAACATGTAGACTTATATTGTGATACTGTCTTGCTCTCACATGTTGATAAAGCTCTTAGGATATGTACTTGACTACCAGGACTATGATGGGGATCATACTAGTGGAGCCAGGGTAGTTCATAAGTACATCATTAAATTGTTCCTAGTCGAGGGAATATCAAGACATGGTATCGATATTCCAGAGTAGACTAGTGTTCAGTCGAAAATATTCTGCATTTGATATGATATTTTCCTTACAATTTTTATATAATAAAAGGTGTTTATTATAAATATGACACATATGAGGGTTTATGTGTAAAAGTATTATTTTCATGTGTTTATATATTATAATTAACATTATGAAGGAAAATGTAAGCATATAATATCTATGTAATATTTAGTCCATGCATACCATATCAAATATCTTTGTCCAAGTCTCTTAAAACTATAATATCATGTCAAATGGTTAAGATAATATCTCAATAAAAACAAATTCTACTAACATTATTTATTGAGATAATTGCGCAGAAATTATATCAGGACTGGAATCAAGAAAATCCGAGTTTTCGAGATCAAATCTGCCGAAATCTTAAAGTAAATCGAAGAAATCAATTCTGGCAGAGATTTAGAGAAGATTTTCAGATTCCAGATATCAAAATAGTCTACATATGTCACCAGAAGAGGCCACAAGATTTTTGGAAGCAAAGAACCCTCCAACCTACCGTGGATCTGTGGCCAAACCCATCCAATGGCCGCGGTTCCGCCGCAATATTGAGAAGTTGGGATTTTGTATTCTTACAGTAGGATCCTAACAACTAGTTATCCTATTAGGAAACTAGGGTTCTAGCTCTATGACTATACATAAGAACCGAGAGCCTCTTGGAAAAATGATCAAACCGACGTGAACACGAAGCCCACAATGGCTCAAGAATCCTGGTTGATCATTAACAGTTCATCTACCTCCTTAGAAGAGATCGAGAAGCAAACTGGGGTTTTGTAATCATTTTCTAAAGGAATAAAGTGTACTTGATCTTATTGATTAATAAAGGTAGTTGTTTTCTTATATCATTTTATTTTTTGTAGTTTTCAATATGATTTCCCTTTCTATCTTTTCTTTTCCCAACATGCTCGAGTAATTCTCCGCTTGTTAGGGTTCGTAGGATTAAGGTAGATTAATGGATGATGAAGATCCTTAAACTCTTTTTAAATCCTATAAAGTTTATAAACTTTATCAAAAGAATAGTTAACATTCTAATCGGGCGTGCTATCAATTCATTGATTGTGATGACCACGATTAGAGATTAGATTAACAATTTTTTTGGTAAAGGCTAGACATGAACGGAGATCCATGTCAAGATAGGGGTTAAGAGTGGGAACCCTTTTCCCTCCAGAAACCCTAATCTACATGCATCACTGTCGATCTAGTTTTAAATCTATTAAAAGATAAAAAGAGTAATCTTTAATTAATCATCCATAACTACTAAATCTTAACGAACCCTACAAGCCCCCTTCTAATATAAAACCTACATCCGTACTTAATCTAGATCTATATCCTGCATCCGTGTTTGACGTGGATCTAGAATCTACAACCATTCTTCACCAGTATTTATTCTTCCTCCTTTCTTAATCAACATGCCTAAAATAAGATTAAAAGATTCAACTTTTCTCTGAGGACGACCCGTACTCATCTCGGTCTAGCTACACGCGACACCGTTGTTGATTGCGGTTATTCTACAAACACCTTTTTCACATCAATCAAATGGCGCAGTTGCCGGGGATACGTGCGTAATTTTTTATTCTTACTATTTGTGTTGAATTCTTATTCGATCAATATCATAACTAAACAAAACTGCAAATTGTATATTTAACGATTATTGTGTGAATTTTTGCAAAGGTATCTAGAGTCACAGACTTGAGGAAATAGAGAGCCAGAGACATTCATCAAGATCCAGAGGAGCAAAAGAGGCCACGTAGCAAAAATCTTCTCCACATCTCCCAAGTCGGCGGCGGAAGCGCGGCAATAAGAGCACATTGGCAGTGGAACCGCAGCTTTCTAGGGGATTTAGGGTTTCAAACTTTTCTGGTATCTTTCTCAACCCCTTCTCTCTCTTCTGAAATCCAATAAAATATCTTTTCTGCAGGATTCTTTGCAAAATATCGCCGCCCAAAAATCTTTTTGCAAAGTTTTGTTATTGGTTTGTTGTTGCATATTTTAATACGGACATTAAGGGGCAAAGACCAAATTCAGATTAGGTGGGGATTTTATCACCCTTCTTAGGCCCCGCAAATCACAAAACGAGCATCCACATCACCCTACATTAATTAAAAAAATATCTAGACAAGACTCTAAAGACCGTCGCGCTCACATAGGATAGAGGAAGGTCGTGGGTAATCTATCGTTTATCCGCATTACTTTTGTGGTGTCTAGGCAAGTGTGTCGAAGGCAAGTGGTTACTTAATTAGACCCGCTATTTTCGGTGATTCATATAGCGGATACCTCCCACTTACCTGGCACTTACCTGGCCACAAGAGTTATAAAGAGGTGGTAGAGGATTGATCCTGCGGCTTGTCCTTTGGAAGTCTGGGAGCGGTCTAGTGCTTGACCTAGGTAATCTTAGTTCTAGGGCTTGCTTGTGCATTTTGTGATTTGTTGAGTCAACCCTTAAGTCCCATTTTCAAAGCAAAACAATCCAAATAGAGCTTAAATCTTTTCACCCTCCTCCTTCTTTTCACCTTCTTATATTGGGTAACCCAAACAGACGAACTCTTGCCGAGCTTTGCTATCCACAACCAGATATTTCTTGTCTTCGTAATCGCTTCGGTATACCATCCAACTCTCCCATGTCTTTAAGAGATCGGATAGAACAATCGGATAGAAACAGTTGGCCACCTCAGTTCAGGTCTTATCAACCATATCCTAATTCTACATATGTTTCAGTTGATACTCCGAGTGAGGATACCCCTAGACACATGTCCATTGCTGAGCATATAGCAAGGACTAACGGCCAAAGTTTCAATCCGAACCAATATCAACCATCACCACCACTTTCTAAAGAAGAATTTCATAATCGGTTTGTGGCATATATGATGTCTATTGAAAATATCCAACCAACCAACCAATATCAATATCCTGCCCAATTTTCGTAACCATTCTATTCCTATCCGACTTTTACACCTTCTCTAGACAGTCCTTCTAATGAGTCATTTGGAAGTTTTAATTATCCACAAGAATTTCAATCTTATACTGAAACCCCTTATCAACCCAAGTCTAGTCTTGAGAGGACATTAGAAAAATATGTCGAAATGTCGCATTAAATTAGAAAGGACACAACAGAGTGGATGCAAGCAAATAATTTCAAACCTGCCCAAATTTTTTCAGTATATAATACGGCCATAGGACAAAGTGAGAATTTGGGTAGCGAGAGAGAACTGTACACCCTTCCTAATTAAACCTTCCCATCCCAAACTGAAATCCACAACTCCAGTTTCACAGATTCATCGAGTATACCAAATGATTCACCAATTGAAGATAGAATGTCTGATAAGTTGTGTGATTTTGTAGTGTTTGATTTACCCGATTGTGAAGGGTCCATTTCAAGTGAAACCACACCCAACCCTTGTGATCTCTACACCTCCATTCTTGAACCAAAATTGATTGAAAACCATAATTTTAATAGGGTGTTTGAGAATTATAACCTTCATTTGAATGAGAAAATTGACGTTGGGGATATATTGAATGATGAACCCGAAAATTTGGATGAGTTTGTCCTACCAATTCATCAGGTCCTTTCACTTTCTTGTGGTCATCATCTTGAGCCTTTAACTATTCTTCCTGAACCCCATATGCGTTTTGAAGTTGATGATAAATGTATAACCGAAAAGCAGAACGAAATTCAGCCATCATTTCACATATCTGGTTCAGCGATACTCGACACACCAATTTGTTTACCCATTTCATCTCCCACTTTCTCTGGCTCTTCTTCTAATATTCTTTTAATGATAGCGAGTGTTGATGAATCACAATCCGATATTTCGGTTTCAATAATTCTAGAAAGACAACTTGATTTAGATTCTTTTGAGAATGAGGTCGATGAGCTTTTCGAGTCTCCTGCCTCCATAATTTTTGACAAATCAAGTATGTTGAATTCTGGCGCGACACTTATTGACATTGAAACGTTCAATCGGACTATCGATGAAAGTTTCGACGACATTTTCGCCGACAAACTCGCATTCCTAAATGACCCGGATTTTGTGATTAATCAACCTCCACCTGAAGAAGTTGAACCACCACCATTTTTTCTTATCCCATACGAGAATGTGACCATTCTTTCCATTCCTAATCATCTACATTCTCTTTTCTATTCACCATTACTGTTTTGTCTCTATCAACCGAGACGTAAACCATACTGCCTCCTATCTCCCCACTTCTTCAAATCTCTGATTTTCCACCAACCAGTGCGTAAATTTTTGAATGGTTGGTATTGACTTTTGGTCCTTGTAAGGTTTTACTTTGACCAATAACTTTAACCCCCCAATAATTTTAATTGCTTAGTACTATTTTACTTAAGTTTGGGGGGGGGAGGATATTTTGGCTCTTGAAAAGAAAATTTTTACAAAATTGTGAGCCAAAAATAAGTTTGGGGGAGGATTTCACTTTCATTATTTCTTGTCCCTGTTTCTAACTTTTCCTCCCAAATCTACAGTTTTTTTAAAGTTCAACAGATGACATCAGTGAGGACACTGCTGAAAATAGGTTTGGGGGAGGTTTGTACTTATTCACGCATTATTTTGCATTATACTATATATATACAAAAAAAAATTTATAATGAAAGTTTAAAAGTGAAAATTTACATATGAAAGATAGAAACAGTTTGAGAAAAGCAAGAAAGTTAGATATTTTCTTAAACGAAACTAGTAATAAATAGTTATGAGATGTTGTCCCAAGGGTTAGTAAAATAAAGGAAATTACTAATCTGAGGATAAAAATAAATTTGAAAAATAGTCCCTATTCTTGAGGCCAACGTTGATACCCTACTATACGCATTTACACACAACTTGAAACTTGGGATAGTAGAGGATACCTTGAAATGCTCTTGTCTAAAATCCTTAGTATGAAGGAAAAAAAATATAAGTGGTGAAAAAAAATGAACACTGGTTTTGTAATTGCTTAAGGCAACATAAAAAATATAGCAAGGGTGCTTTATCACTTAGTGCCTCAGACCAACTGGTTTGGGAGCCACTGCTAAGTCTTATGTGTTGCGAAACGAGGAATTACGTCTAAATGCGCGAGCACATTTAGTAATCGGTTGGTTAGTACCTCAAGAAATATTAACGGTCGCATGAAGGATGTGAGCAATTTCATAAAAAAATTCACCGACTAAAAAGTATTTTGGAAGATGGACAAGAGTATGATAGCTTGAATTGAATTCTCTAAGTGTAGAGATGTCTTTTACACACATATAGGGGTATATGATCAATGTTTAGAAGAAAAATAGGGAGGAAGACTAAAGACGATGTTTTATTGAGAGATGATGTGATTTCTAACATTTTTTCACGACCATTAAGATAGGGCTCATAGCAACTGAAAAGATGGTATACTTGGAAACTCTTATTTTCAAGTTCTTTCTTTTATAAGTTCTTATCTTTATATGTAACTTTCACCATCTTTCTTTTATTATAGGATTTTGTGGGTGTAATCCGCTGAAAACCCTCAGGAGACAACACTCCTCCTACTAGGGACACCTAGAGGTTTAACAGCCTGTTGCACGTGCTCAGTGCAATCGTGTGTGCTACTTAGGATTTTTCTTTTTCTTTTTCTCCTTCTCTTGAATAAGTAGTTTGCTCGGGACGATCAAAGTTAAGTTTGGGGGTATTTGTTCAGTCGAAAATATTGTGTATTAGATATGACATTTTCCTTACTATTTTTATATAATAAAAGGTGTTTATTATAAATATGACACATATGAGGGTTTATCTGTAAAAATACTATTTTCATATGTTTATATATTATAATTAATATTATGAAGGAAAATATAAGCATATAATATCTATGTAATATTTAGTCCATGCATACCATATCAAATATCTTTGACCAAGTCTCTTAAAATTATAATATCATGTCAAATGGTTAAGATAATATCTCAATAAAAACAAATTCTACTAATATTATTTATTGAGATAATTGTGCAGAAATTATATCAGGACCGGAATCAAGAAAATCCGAATTATCGAGATCAAATCTGCCGAAATTTTAAAGTAAATCGAAGAAATCAATTCTGGCAGAGACTTAGAGAAGATTTTCAGATTCCAGATATCAAAATAGTCTACATATGTCACCAGAAGAGGCCACAAGATTTTTGGAAGCAAAGAACCCTCCAACCCACCGCGGATTCACGGCCAAACCCATCCAGTGGCTGCGGCTCCACCGCAATATTGAGAAGTTGGGATTTTGGATTTTTACAGTAGGATCCTAACAACTAGTTACCCTATTAGGAAACTAGGGTTCTGGCTCTGTGACTATAAATAAGAACCGAGAGCCTCTTGGAAAAATGATCAAACCGACGCGATCACGAAGTCCATAACGGCTCAAGAATCCTGGTTGATCATCAACAGTTCATCTACCTCCTTAGAAGAGATCGAGAAGAAAACTAGGGTTTTGTAATCATTTTCTAAAGGAACAAAGTGTACTTGATCTTATTGATTAATAAAGGTAGTTGTTTTCTTATATCATTTTATTTTCTGTTGTTTTCAATATGAATTCCATTTCTATCTTTTCTTTTCCCAACATGCGCGAGTAATTCTCCGCTTGTTAGGGTTCATAGGATTATGGTAGATTAATGGATGATAAAGATCCTTAAACTCTTTTTAAATCCTATAAAGTTTATAAACTTTATCAAAAGAATAGTTAACATCCGAATCGGGTGCGCAATCAATTCATTGATAGTCATGACCACGATTAGAGATTAGATTAACAATTGTTTTGGTAAAGGCTAGACATGAAAGAAGATCCATGTCAAGATAGGGGTTAAGAGTGGGAACCCTCTTCCCTCCAGAAACCCTAATCTACATGCATCACTGTCGATCTAGTTTTAAATCTATTAAAAGATAAAAAGATTAATCTTTAATTAATCATCCATGACTACTAGATCTTAACGAACCCTACAAGCCCCCTTCTAATACAAAACCTACATCCGTAGTTAATCTAGATCTATATCCTGCATCTGTGTTTGACGTAGATCTAGAATTTACAACCATTCTTCACCATTCTTTATTCTTCCTCCTTTCTTAATCAACACGCCTAAAGTAAGATTAAAAGATTCAACGTTTTCCTGAGAATGACCCGTACTCATCTAGGTCTAGCTACACGCGACACCATTATTGATTGCGGTTATTCTACAAACATCATTTTCACATCAATCAAATGCGTATACGCTTCTTGACCCATATGATGGGCAATGGATGATCCCACATCCATTGGTGTTTGACATCAGAGATGGTATACGGGTGTTCGGTGGAGACTGAGTACACTGAACATGACTCGCCGAGGACTCTTATGTGGTAGTATACTTATCGTCAGATAGCAGTCCTCTGGTGACACTGGTACAGGTTAGTCTGTAGACCTGAGATCGTCATAGAGTCTTGTGTGGCTCCCACTGTGCTTTGATTTCCACCCTACCACGGCTCAAAGGAGTCGTGCAAACAGGTGGATTTTGGGTACAGTCCCGAGTCATATGGAGGCAATGAGCGATAGGAGGGGTTTCGTCTCTCCCGGTATTGGGAGTTGATGTTGCGCTATGTTCGATTGGCTATAACTGGAAGTCCCTGGCCAGGGCTGCTGCCGAGATATACTGATAAGTGTTATCAGTAGTTTCTCGAACCGTTATAGGCCAGACATCGACATGACTTATCACGTTACTGGGGTTTGCCGATTTCCACCCCTAGACATGATATGCGACATATCAGACGAAGAGACCGGACTGTACGGTAGTGTTACTGATAGGCTTCATGGAGACTATGGACAGGCTTGCTTGTTGATCTTCATATCGCTCAATACCCGGATAGCCGTTACGTCCAGCTAGTACCGCTGACGGCTTGTAGGTGGATGATATGATCATCACCTACTGCTGGCGAATTGACGAGTCTTTAGAGTCTCACATAGAAGTTCACTGGTTCAAGCGAAACGAAGTAGGACACATATGTGATATGTGTGTGGGCCTGATTAAATACGAGTATGTGATACCGTATTGTAATCTGGCAGTCATCTGTTATCGGTTTGGTTATATATGATATAACCAGTTTGTCGAATCAAGTGTTGATTCAATAATGAGATATACAGATAAATGATATTAGTCGGTCATATATGATATAACCGGCTTATTAGATCAAGTGTTGATTTAATAATGTGATATAAATTATATGTGATATAATTATATATTAACTAATATCATTAGCTCACTAATTATTCTTCATTAGATATATATTAATATATATGATATATATATTATAATGAAGCATGACATTTAAATTTCTATTTTGTGAAATTAGAAATGAGGTGGAAAGTGAAGCATGGTTGCAAGCATGGGATTAATTCTTGTTTATTCGTTCTTGACTCACTATTCAAGCATGGTTGCAATTTTATATTGCATAATTCCATGCTTGAATGAGTGAGGGGTCAAGGCTTGGCTTTCATTCTTGCTCATTCTCAACACTTAGCCATTTTTCCATGGTTGCTCTCTAGCTTCTTCTTCCTCCTCTTGCCATGGCTCAAGCTTCAACCCTCATATGTGATGTGAATCATGAAGCTTGAACACAATCTTGTGAACTCTTTACATCCCCTACTTCATCATCCCACACCAATCTAGCAAATTAGTATGTTGTGTTTCATACACTAAAGAAGTTTAGTGTAGAGTTAGCTTGATCTAGAGGATCTTCAGGTGGATCGTCTTTGGCGCGAAGACAACAAAGGAAGCTCGTTCAAAGTCTCAAGAGAATCCTAGTGGAGTCGCAGGACTACTACACGGAGCAAGTGAAGAGAAGGACCGTCTACAAAGGTTGTATTCTTATTCTCTTAATATAAAAGTAGTTTACATTAGCTCTTGTCGAAATCTGTAGTTAAAGATTCTAAGTTTAGGGTTCGTTAGCATGGCAATTTTTTGAAAACGGCATGGACGATACCTCCTGAAACCTTACTGTCGTGCTAGGGAACCTTACACCGGTATCAGAGCCAAGCTAAAGATTTAGACAAAGTTTGTTAGATTACGAAAACGAAAATGCTCCGAAACTGAAACACGGAAAACTAGTTTCTGTCGATTTTTAAATGTTGTCAAAATTTTTTTTAAACAACTGCAGAATGTTGTATGTGATATTACATGAACACTGGAGAAATTTAAGGAAATTCTGAGAATTTTTTGCCGGCCACATACCCCCCATCTCAGCCTAAATCTGAGCACACCCCCTCAAATTTTTTCAGTGTTCCAGTGACTGGGTTTTGGTGTTTCAGGTGTTGTTTGTTTTTGCTTAAAATTTCATAAGATATTAATTTTCTTTAAAGGAGTGTTTCGTAATCATAATTCTAACTATCTTTCGGGTTATTTAGACGGTGTTAAAATGTTCAAACGGATATCAGATACCCACTTTAACCCTCGCTGGAAATTTATTCAAGAGTTGGATTTTTCCAAGTTTGAAACATTCAAATATCGTGCAAGTGATTCGATGGATCCTCTAGAAGAACAAAACCTTAACTTGATTATGTGACCGTCAGAACCGCCACTAAACCCTAGGGTTTGTGGTAGTTCAGCGGTGCCACATGTGAGGCATTGGTTAACCCTTCTACGGTTGGTTCATTGGTACCGTGGTATGTGATGGATACTTTTAAACTACGCTCAAGTGTTGAGCATTTTGGGAAATTTTGGGTACTTGTTGATTCAATCGGAATGTTTAACATCATCTAACTTTTTGATAACATGTGATGTTATGTATTACTTGGATATGTTATATTGGATCGTCGTGTTTTGAATAGCCGGGGGTTTTATGTGAGATGAAAGTTTTTATTTTCATTCATGTAAAATTCAATGTATGTAATATTCTTTTATTGGGGCACTTCCGGATTGAGAATGATGTCACCATTGTTGTATATTATTTACTTTTCCGCATTAGGATAGACCCAAGGAGGGGAGCACAAGTAACCGGGTTCTAGAGTCCAGTGGGAGACCATCTCGAGGAGTCGAGTCCGGGTCTCCTAACTCTAGAATTGGTAGGGTTGCTTGCCGCTCTCGTAGGGGTCTAGGGATGTGGGTTTGGCTATTCATCATGACCGTGGAATCCGTGTTTTATACTGGTTTAACTTAAAACACGGAATTCCTAGTATATCCAATATTTCATATGTTATCTTCTACTGCAGATATCTGTAATGTGATCACTTTATATGTACGTTGTATTTTCGTTTCTTCTATGATGCTTAGGAAGCTTAATTGATGGGACTTCATTAATGAGATTAATGAAAGAAAAGAAACCTAAAGATGTCGTAGAATCAAATTTTCAAAAAGGATAGCTCTAGTTTTTGCTTTGTGTAGCGGTATTCCTTGTAGAATATCCAGCACCTTATTCGATAAGGAAAGAGCCGAGATCCCTTCACCAGTAGTGAACTCTTTAGCGAAACTAGAAAATGCTACAACTCACTCGATTTAGTTTTTGATTGCTTCTATAGTTCTTGCTTTGCATAGCAGTATTCCTTGTAGAATATCCAGCACCTCATTCAATGAGGAAAGAGCCGAGATCCCTTCACCGGAAGTGACCTCTTTAGCGGAACTAGTAAAAGCCTCAAGAAACACTCCTTTTCAAAATCACTCGATTCTGCAACGATATCAAGTTCATTACGCAAAAGGTTTTCTTAAAAACCTAACGTAGCCCTCCGTCATTTCAGATAAGTGCTATTTTAGTATTCGTGCTACGGTAGTTTGGCCTCCGTCAAGGCGTAGTGTACGGTAGCTGATTAGTACTTATCTGCAGCATGGGATGCGAATGGATTAGGGCATTCGTACGGCGTTGTTTGGCCTCCGTCAAGGGTCGTGCGGGTGGGTCTTATTCAATCAGGAAATGACGGGTTGAACTTGACTAGCGCCCTATGGGTAGTTTGGCCTCCGTCAAGGTCATAGGACGCTTGGGGCAAAAGTATTATCGAGAATTTCAAGTGTTGAAATTTGCAATGAGATTACATACTTTCTATAAGATAGTTGGATTCCGATACCCATTGCGAGTAAGAGTTACTCCTGGGAGAGTTTTACACATCACAATTAGCCAATCAAGTAGGTATCTAGAAAGGTGTTAACGGGGTTACGCCCCTGGGAAAACGGGGTTTATTTTAATTAGGTTCATGCGAAAGCACGGGGAACCTCCCTCAAAGTACCGGCACTGGCCTGGCTGAAAAATTGGCAAACTTGTAAGGTGTAATTAATCCCGACTAGTCTTACCTTTTAGGGTTTGAAGGATGGTTTGATAAAAACAGTGGGAGACGTCCTGATTAGATAAGATAATAACCAATCTAATCTTGTAAAGAGCGCACGTTAACGCGTTTTCTTCTCTCTCTCTCCAGGCAGCAACCAATGTCACGCCTTAATCAAGATAATAATATGGATATATTGACCGAACCCATTTACTATGCTGAGCAGGGGAAAGTTGGTTCCGCTCCATCTTATAAGTGTTATAATTCCGAGCAGGAAATAGGGACATATTCGGATTTCCATGCCACCCAAACGAAGAATAAGCATGATGATGTTTCTTCTTCGGGTTTGTTAGTTACCGAGAACTGTTTCTCAGTACACTCTATGTCCTGGGTATTAGATACCGGATCGGGATCCCACATATGCAATTTGTTGCATGGGCTAAGGAAATGTAGAGAAATGGGAAAATGTGATCATTCTCTAAAAGTAAAGAATGGTGCAAGTGTTGCAGCCAAAGCAGTTGGTGAATATCATCTTGTATTGCCAACTGGGAATACATTGATCCTAAACGACTGTTATTACGTACCCTCTATGATATGCAATTTAATATCAATTTCTTTATTAGATAAAGAAGGATATAACTTTGTAGTAGAGAATAATGTTATGAACATTTACCTAAATCAAGTGTTGATTGGGTTTGGTGCATTATGTAACGGATTATACGTTCTGAATCAAAACACAGTTTTTAACGTACAGAACACACACAAGAGGAAAAGTTCAGAAATGAACGAATCTTTCTTGTGGTATTGTAGACTAGGTCATATCAATGCGACACGACTAGCTAAAGTTACATAAGGATGGATATTTGAATACGTTCGAATTTTCATCTTATGACACTTGCCAGTCATGTCTCAAAAGGAAGATGACCAAAACCCCGTTTAGTGGACACGGAGAAAGAGTTACGGAACTCTTGAGACCGATACATAGTGATGTATGTGGTCCCATATCTACACATGCCAGGAATGGTTCCTCATACTTCATTACATTCACTGACGATCTCTCAAGGTACGGACATGTGTTCCTGTTGAAACATAAGTCTGAAGCTTTTGAGAAATTCAAAGAATATAAGCATAAAGTTGAGAACCAGACGGGTAAAAGTATTAAAATCCTTCGATCTGATCGGGGAGGAGAATACTTGAGCACAGAATTCCGTGACTATCTAAAAGAGAATGGGATTCTCTCTCAGCCTACTCCTCCGTATACACCACAGCACAACAGTATATCGGAGCGGAGCAATCGCACCCTATTGGATATGATGCGCTCTATGATGAGCACCGCTGAGTTACCTGTTTCCTTTTGGGGTTATGCGCTTGAGACAGCAGCATACCTATTGAATAGAGTTCCAACCAAATTAGTGCCTACCACTCCATATGAGATATGGAATGGGAAGCGGCCATATCTTAATTTTATCCAGATATGGGGTTGTCCGGCCTATGTGAAAACAAAAAATCCGGACAAGCTCGAGGCATGATCAGTTCTGTGCAAGTTTATTGGATATCCCAAACATTCGTGAGGGTATATCTTCTACCATTCCGAGGAACAAAAAGTGTTTGTTTCTCGACATGCCACCTTTTTAGAAAAGGGTTTTCTTATGAAAGAAATTAGTGGCAAGGAGGTAGAACTGGAAGAAGTTCCAGCTACACAAACTGCAATAGAAGATTTGGTTGAACCAGAGGATTCAGTAGTTGCCAACGAACCTCATCCTCTCCGCAGATCTAGTAGGGTTCCTCATCCACCTGAGAGATACTACAGTTTTCTCATTGATGGTGGGAGCGAGGATTGCATCATGGAAGATGATGACCCAACTAGCTTCGAGCAGGCCATCACGAGTGGGGACTCTGTGAAAGGGCTGGAGGCAATGCGATTTGAGATGGAATCTATGTACACCAATAAAGTATGGACTTTGGAAGTTGCTCCCGAAGGGGTAAAACTTATTGGGAGCAAATGGACCTTTAAGAAGAAACTTTGTGTAGATGGAAAAGTTGAGACTTTCAAAGCTAGACTTGTTGCAAAAGGTTTTCGTCAACGACCAGGTGTGAATTATGATGAAACCTTTTCTCCAGTGGCTATGCTTAAGTCCATCCGGATCCTACTTGCCATTGCTGTATACCATGACTACGAAATCTGGCAAATGGATGTTAAGACCGCCTTTCTAAATGGTGATTTAGAAGTGAGCGTATACATGACTCAACCGGAGGGATTCGTAGATGGTGGGAGCAGCGGAAAGGTGTGCAAGCTGCTTAAATCCATCTACGGGTTAAAGCAGGTATCGCGGAGTTAGAACATCTGTTTTGATGAGGTAGTCAAACAGTTTGACTTCATAAAAACGTAGATGAACCTTGTATATACAAGAAGGTTGTAAAGAGTAAGATTGTCTTCCTCGTATTGTACGTTGATGACATACTCTTGATAGGAAATGATGTTCCTATGCTGCACTCGGTCAAGCTCTTTTTATCACAAAGATTCTTAATGAAAGATCTAGGTGATGCCTCCTACATCTTGGGGATTAAGATCTATAGAGATAGATCTAAACGGATACTGGGATTGTCCCAATCCAGGTACATTGACACCGTACTAAAAAGGTTTAGTATGGAAGATTTCAAGCGTGGGAATATACCCACGATTTCAGGACTCACTCTCTCCAAAGAGACGTCTCCCAAGACTGATTTGGAAAGATCTCGCATGTAAGGGATACCCTATGCTTCGGCAGTAGGCTCTATCATGTACGCGATGTTATGTACTAGACCCGATGTAGCGTACTCACTAAATGTAGTGAGTAGGTATCAAGCAGATCCAGGAGAGAATCACTGAACAGCTGTGAAGAACATTCTCAAGTACTTGAGAAGAACTAAAGAGATGTTCTTGGTATACGGTAACGGTGAACTCCAAGTGGAGTCCTTTACCGACTCAATCTTCTAAAGTGATAAAGACGACAGTAAGTCGGTCTCGGGTTTTGTCTTTACTCTCAACGGAGGGGCGGTGTGTTGGAAGAGTTCCAAACAAGACACCGTTGTAGACTCGATGATAGAGGCTGAATACATCGCTGCCAACGATGCTGCCAAATAAGTTGTCTGGATGAAGAAGTTCATTACTGAGCTTGGTGTGGTTCCATCCATTAAGCATCCAATACCTGTGTATTGTGATAACAATGGAGCGGTGGCTTTGGCCAAGGAACCCAGGTCCCATCAGAGATCCAGACGTATTCTGAGACGGTATCACCTGATCCGGGAGATAGTTGATCGCCGGGAGATCGAGGTCAGGAGAGTTGACACAAAGGACAACGTAGCGGATCCACTCACAAAGGCCCCTCCCCAGACACAATTTGAGAGACTTTTTGGGATGTTGGGTATGAGATACTACAACACATAGGTTAAGTGCAAGTGGGAGATTGTTAGTTATATGTATGCCCTAGAGGCCATTATTGTACATATGATGTATATTATAGTGGATGCTTGGATATATATAGAAAGGACTTTCTTGCTCGACATGATAGTATGCTATATGGTTACATTTATCTTAACATGTAGACTTATATTGTGATACTGTCTTACTCTCACATGTTGATAAAGCCTTTAGGATATGTACTTGACTACCAGGACTATGATGGAGATCATACTAGTGGGGCCAGGGTAGTTCACAAGTACATCCTTTAATTGTTCCTAGTCGAGGGAATATCGAGACAGGGCATCGATATTCCAGAGTAGACTAGCGTATACGCTTTTTGACCCATATGATGGGCGATGGATGATCCCACATCCATTGGTGTTTGACATCAGAGATGGTATACGGGTGCTCGGTGGAGACTGGGTACACTGAAAAGGACTCGCCGAGGACTCCTATGTTGTAGTACACCTATCGTCAGATAGCAGTCCTCTGGTGACACTGGTACAGGTTAGTCTATAGACCCGAGATCGTCATAGAGTCTTGTGTGGCTCCCACTGTGCTTTGATTTCTACCCTACCACGGCTCAAAGGAGTCGTGCAAACAGGTGGATTTTGGGTACAGTCTCGAGTCATATGGAAGCAATGAGCGATAGGAGGGGTTTCGTCTCTCCCGGTATTGGGGGTTGATGTTGCGCTATATTCGATTGGCTATAACTGGAAGTCCCTGGCCAGGGCTGCTGCCGAGATATACTGATAAGTGTTATCGGTAGTTTCTCGAACCGTTATAGGCCAGACATCGACATGACTTATCACGTTACTGGGGTTTGACGATTTCCACCCCTAGACATGATATGCGACATATCAGACGAAGGGACCGGACTGTACGGTAGTGTTACTGATAGGCTTCATGGAGACTATGGACAGGATTGCTTGTTGATCTTCATATCGCTCAATACCCGGGTAGCCGTTACGTCCAGCTAGTACCGCCGACGGCTTGTAGGTGACTGATATAATCATCACCTACTGCTGGCGTATTGACGAGTCTTTAGAGTCCCATACAGAAGTTTCCTGGTTCAAGCGAAACGAAGTAGGACACATATGTGATATGTGTGTGGGCCTGATTAAATACGAGTATGTGATACCGTATTGTAATCTGGCAGTCATCTGTTATCGGTTCGGTTATATATGATATAACCAGTTTGTCGAATCAAGTGTTGATTCGATAATGAGATATACAGATAAATGATATTAGTCGGTCATATATGATATAACCGGATTATTAGATCAAGTGTTGATTTAATAATGTTATATAAATTATATGTGATATAATTATATTAACTAATATCATTAGCTTTAATAATGTTATATAAATTATATGTGATATAATTATATTAACTAATATCATTAGCTCACTAATTATTCTTCATTAGATATATATTAATATATATATATATATATATATATATATATATATATATATTATAATGAAGCATGGCATTTAAATTTCTATTTTGTGAAATTAGAAATGAGGTGGAAAGTGAAGCATGGTTGCAAGCATGGGATTAATTCTTGTTTATTCGTTCTTGACTCACTATTCAAGCATGGTTGCAATTTTATATTGCATAATTCCGTGCTTGAATGAGTGAGGGGTCAAGGCTTGGCTTTCATTTTTGCTCATTCTCAACACTTAGCCATTTTTCCCATGGTTGCTCTCTAGCTTCTTCTTCCTCCTCTTGCCATGGCTCAAGTTTCAACCCTCAAATGTGATGTGAATCATGAAGCCTGAACACAATCTTGTGAGCTCTTTACATCCCCTACTTCATCATCCCACACCAATCTAGCAAATTTGTATGGTGTGTTTCATACATTAAAGAAGTTTAGTGTAGAGTTAGCTTGATCTAGAGGATCTTCGGGTGGATCGTCTTTGGCGCGAAGACAATAAAGGAGGCTCGTTCAAAGTCTCAAGAGAAGCCTAGTAGAGTCGCGGGACTATTACACGGAGCAAGTGAAGAGAAGGACCATCTACAAAGGTTGTATTCTTATTCTCTTAATGTAAAAGTAGTTTACATTAGCTCTTGTCTAAATCTGTAGTTAAAGATTCTAAGTTTAGGGTTCGTTAGCATGGCAATTTTTTGAAAATGGCATGGACGATGCCTCCCGAAACCTTGCTGTCGTGCTAGGGAACCTTATAGAAGCACTGGACAGTTGTGAAGAACATTCTTAAGTACTTGAGAAAGACTAAAGAGATGTTCTTGATGTATGTTAACGGAGAACTCCAAGTGGAGTCATTTACCGATTCGAGCTTCCAGAGTAATAAGGACGATAGAAAGTTTGTCTCAGGTTTTGTCTTCACCCTCAATGGAGGGGCGGTATGTTGGAAGAGTTCCAAGCAAGATACCGTAGTAGACTCAACGATAGAGGCTGAATACATCGCTGCCAATGATGCTGCCAAAGAGCCTGTCTGGATGTCATTCCCCGCTTCCCAATAGACGGAAAAGGTGACGTCGAAAGCCCGCGATGTGTTTATTTCGAGAAGGCCTTTTCCCGGAATAAATACGCTAAGCGTAAAATAAGCAATATAAAATGACAAGAAATGACATGAGATTTAAACTTCAACAACTTTATTTACATTCCACTTGATACAATTACAATACATGAGTTCAACCGAAAGGATTTACAATACAAGAAGAGAAATACCTAAACAGGTGGAATATATAAACTGAAAAGATAGCTAGTCTAGTCCTGTGTCGTGATCTGGTCGTGCTCCTCCTCGATGGTTTCCACCTCCTCAGTCTCTACAGTATCTGACGAACATTCTAAGAAACAAAAATGGGTGGAATACCCGTCGGCGAACTTTCGCTTGGTAAGTCCCCAAGAATTTAGGTGTGAAGTATAATGATAAAGAAAATGTATATCATGAAGTAATGGACTAGGAGATATGTTGTTTAAACATGTCTTTCAATGTAATCATGGCAATTCTATTTAACATGCAGTTCTATATATTTATCATGGCAAAATAACATGAGCATAATATAGCATGGACGTGTGGTGTCGTTATAGTGAGCATGAATTAAGTGTCCTAAAAGGTCTTTACATGGTCAACTAATGTAACGTAACTTCAAGAGTGAATGTCAACCAATCTCAAGAGTGTTCTCGAACCCAACAGGCTGTAATCCAGGGGTAAGGAACCACGGGCCCGAATCAAGTGTTAGTAACAGGACTTCAACTTAGTGTTGAAGTATTCTAAACTCAACAGGCTATAATCCAAGAGCAAGGAAACACGGGCCCACATGATAGCTTGCTTGTGTTAGTAGACATGAATTCATCATCTAGGAGGACCCCTGAGATTTCGTTGGATTCACACATGAACTACCCCAACACCCTGTGTATTCTATATTACAGTTAAAATTACTAGCCTTACTCGAATCCATGAATACCTCAAGTGGCAAGATTGAGTTCATGTTAATATCAAGTGTTCATATATTCATGTCAAGTTGTATTCATGGTTTGAGTCAAGTCAGTTTCAATAGCGACTATCGTGTTCTGCTATTCATGTTAAGTTCATGTCAAATTATGACCAGGCTTTAGTCAAGTCAAGTATACATGTTTGAGTTTGATTTCGAGTGTTCAAGTTCATGATTAGGTATTCGTATTTGATCTTGGATTCATTTTTTAAGTTATACTTTGATCGAGTCAGCCGCTTGTAAACTGTTTTAACTCTTGAATTCATAGGTTCATGAGTTATCGGCAACTGCTGCACATGGACGGTAGGATTTGTGTCTTTTTCCAAGACAGTTGCCATTGATAACACCGTTAAGTTGTCTACCTTAAATAGGAAAGCACTCACTTTCTCCGGCTCTCTGAGGCTCAAGAGAATTGATCCCACTTAAACCCATTGTAGGGTGTTTTTCTTCACCCCATTGAGATGGGAATACGCGCGCGCTTGTCAGGCGTACTACAGATTCCCCCTGCCTAGGGTAGGCCGGGGTTTATTGATTGTGGGGATCCGAATCTCCGGCAGCCGCGGACTAAGCTGCCGTTAATTACCCCTCGCCTTTGGGGCGAGGGAACCTCCGATTAACGGGTTAAACTGGTCATGCGAACTCAACGTGCAATGTACGTGTGTTGTGTTTTGAAAGGGGAGGTTTGGATATATCGGGAGCCACGCAGAGTTTTTACGGGGGTCCCGCAACCCGGATAGCGGACTGGGGGTCAAGGGGGCTAGCAGCCCCCTCGCGGGGTGCGGGGCAGCGCCCCGTTAGAAATTTTTTTTCTAGCAGGGACAGTGTCGTGGGGTATTTGTGTGTGCACATATGTATGCATATGTGTAAATATGTATATATATATATATGTATATACATATAAAAAAAAAGAGGGGGGAGAAGCATCCAAAGGATGCGTGGGGGCAGCACCTTGGGCGCTGTGCGCCTGGGTGCTGTGCGCTCAGGCGCTAGAGTGCCATGTGTCGGCACGTGGGCGCTCTGCGCTTGAGCGCTGGGCGCTTGAGCGCAAGCGCGCCACGTGTCGGCACGGGGGAGACTTGCGCTCGAGCGCCTGCGCTTGAGCGCAAGTGCGCCACGTATCGGCACGGGGGCGACTTGCGCCCGAGCGCTTGCGCTGGGGTGCGCGCCACGTGTCGGCACCGGGGCAACTTGCGCTCGAGCGCTTGCGCTTGAACGCAAGCGCGCCACGTGTCGGCACCGGGGCGACTTGCGCTCGGGAGCTTGCGCTTGAGCGCAAGCGCGCCACGTGTCGGCACGTGGGCGACTTGCGCTCGGGCGCTTGCGCTTGAGCGCAAGTGCGCCACGTGTCGACACGCGAGCGCTTTGCTCTTGAGCGCCGGCGAGAAAAAGAGGCTTTTAGCCTAAAAAACAGAAGCTATGCTTCAGAAAGGAAATATTTATTATATATATATATATATATGTATGTATGTAAATATATGGAGTTAAACTCCTAAAATGTTTTGGTTGATGAAAGGGATTCTTCCTCTTCCTCCTCTGTTGGCTGGATCTTGATGATCAAGAGATGTGAGATCTAAAAATCTCTCCTTTCTGAGATCTAATGGTAGATCCAAGTTCCCCTTTGTGGGTTTTGTGGTGGAAGACTTCTTAGTTTTTGAAAAGAAAGAGTAAAACTCTTGATTTAATTCAAATGAAATGAGAAGGTTTAGAACCTTGGAGAAGGAGCAGGAGGCACAAAAGACCTCAGATCTAAAATTTTTGTGGAGAGAATGAAAAGTTGTTCCTTTTTTTTATTCATCATGTTGCCTTATATAGGCTTACATATTTACATATAGCCCCTTGGGCTTTGCAAAATGGCATTTTGCCCATCCCATGGCTCATGTGCCATTTCTTTTTTGCACATAAGCCATGGGCTTACAAAATATTGGCTTTATGCCCATTTTGCATACATTCATGTATAAAAAATTACATAAAAATTATTTATCACATGATTTTGTTGTTGGCATGGGGAGGCTGGCCGCGTGCTCGACTTGGGCATGGGCCCGCTTGACCTGGGCTTGGGCCCACCTAGCTTGGGGGTTGACCTAGATTTTGACTCGATCAACGGGGTGTAAATTTTTACCCCAACAAAGTGCCCCCCATCAATAAATGCACACCGCACATTTGAGTTGTGTGCATGAAATTGATGGATCTTGAAGCTAAACTTCGAGGTGGAACATTCCGGGGGCGAAGCATCATCCCGGGGAGCATGATTCCCGGGGATCGGAGCATCATTCTGATTCGTGGAGCATAATTCCGGGGTCGGAGTATCCCTCGGGGAGCATGATTCCCGGGGATCGGAGCATCATTCCGATGAGCGAAGCATGATTCCAGGGGAGCGGAGCATGATTCCAGGGTTCGGAGCATCATTCCGAAGATCGAAGCATAATTCCAGGATTCGGAGCATCATTCCGAAGAGTAGAGCATCATTCCAAAGAGCGGAGCATGATTCCAGGGGATCGGAGCATCATTCCGATGAGCGGAGCATGATTCCAGGGTTCGGAGCATCATTCCAAAGTGCGGAGCATGATTCCAAGGATCGGAGCATCATTCCGATGAGCGGAGCATGATTCCAGAGTTCGAAGCATCTTTCCGAAGAGCAGAGCATAATTCCAGAGATCGGAGCATTGTTCCGATGGGCGGAGCATAATTCCAGAGATCGGAGCATCGTTCCGATGATCGGAGCATGATTCCAGGATTCGGAGCATCATTCCGAAGGGCGGAGCATAATTCCAGGGTTCGGAGCATCGTTCCGATGATCGGAGCATGATTCCAGGATTCGGAGCATCATTCCGAAGGGCGGAGCATAATTCCAAGGTTCGGAGCATCATTCCGAAGAGCGGAGCATAATTCCAGAGATCGGAGCATCGTTCCGATAGGCGGAGCATAATTCCAGAGATCGGAGCATCTTTCCGAAGAACGGAGCATGATTCCAGGATTCGGAGCATCGTTCCGAAGGGCGGAGCATAATTCCAGAGATCGAAGCATCTTTCCAAGGATCGGCAGACATTCTGACCGAAGCATGATTTCGACGCAGAGGTAGATTCCTAGGAGAAGTATAATTCCGACAAGGGAGGCAAATATTCTGAGGCGAAGCATGATTTCGACACGGGGTATATTCTGAGACGGAGCATGATTCCGGCGCAGAGCTTGTTGGCTGACTTGATTCCAAGACGAAGCATAATTTCGACAGGGAAGGCAGGTACACCGAGGCGAAGCATCATTTCGACACGGGGTGTATTCTGAGACGAAGCATAATTCCGACACAGAGCTTGTTGGTTGATTTAATTCCGAGGCGGAGCATAATTCTGGCAGGGAAGGTAGATATCCCGAGGCGAAACATGATTTCGACACGGGGTAAATTCTGGAACGGAGCATGATTCCGCCGTAGAGGTTGTTGGTTTGATTTGATTTGGGTTGACATCAGCATCGCTACACTGGAATATGGTACCAGGAGCGAATCATCATTTGTCATGAGAGGATTTGGGAATTGTTTTTTTTTGTTTGGCATCAGCATCGCTACCCTGGAATATGGTGCCAGGAGCGAATCATCGTTTGCGTTTGCTTATTAGGAAATGATAGCTAAGGAGACAGGTTTTAGGTCCCTATCGCCTAAGACTTTTCAACTTTGTGAGCCGTAAGGGTCTCACAAAGCATTTTCTCCCTGCAGGTCGTAAGGATCCCGTAAGTGTATTTTCTCCTTGGGAGTCGTGGGGACTCCCAAATGTGTCGCTCCTTTGTGAGTCGTAAGGATCTCACGCGGGAATTTTCTCCTCACAAAGTCGAGAGGACATTGCGAGTGCATTTCATCTTTTTTTCACGAGTTTGCGCCCTTTCGGGTTTTCACAAACTCGCCGGCATTCCTGCTGTTTTTACTCACAGAGCCCTTTCGGGTTTTCATCCGTGCCCATTTTGCTTGTGGACATACCTTTTTTTATTTTTATTTTATTATTTTTTTTGGAGAGATTGGGATTGTTTTACGCCCGTGGATTGTATACGGTTTTGCAGGATGTATGATCCAGACCGTAGGGCCATAAAAAATTTTGGGACTTTGTTGGCGTCTGCATCGCTGCACTGGAATATGGTACCAGGAGCGACTCATCATTCGCCGTTAGGGTATGGGATTTGGAATTTGGTTGGCGTCTGCATCGCTGCACTGGAATATGGTACCAGGAGCGACTCATCATTCGCCACTTGGGGATTTGGATTTGGAATTTGGCTGGCGTCTGCATCGCTACACTGGAATATGGTATCAGGAGCGACTCATCATTCTCCACTTAGGGGTTGGGGAGCGATGGCTTAGGAGACAGGTTTAGATCCCTACCACCTAAGACTTTTCAATTTTATGGGCCGTGAGGGTCCCATAAAAGCATCTTCTCCCTGCAAGTCGTAAGGATCTCGCAGGTGTATTTTCTCCTTAGGAGTCGTGGGGACTCCTAAGTGTGTTTTTCCTTCGTGAGTCGTAAGGATTTCACGAAGGTTTGTTCTCCTCATGCATCGTGAGGATACATGAGTGGGTCTTTCCAATGAAGCATAATTCCAAAGGCGGAGACTAGCCGCGTAACTGGTGGTCGCGGTGAGGCATGGGTATGCTGAGAATTATTTGAGCCAGTGGATTGTATACGGCAGTCAATTCGAGGACTAACCGTAGGGCCAAAAGAATTTAGGGAAACTGGATTTTGGTTGGCGTCTGCATCGCTGCACTGGAATATGGTACCATGAACGATTCATCATTCGCCTTTGTTTTGTTTGTTCTTTGTTTTGTTTTATTTTTGTTTCACCACGATTGCTCTATCATTTCAGCTTTTCTTATCGCAAAGATCGCAATTGCCTTATCATTTCGGCTTTTATTCGCGGCTGCCCCATCAATTCGGCTTTATTTTCATTTTGACTTTACTCGCTGATTTTTTTTTGCGAGTTGCCCCATCATTTCGGCTTTTCTTTATTTTTCTTTTATTTACACATTTTTTTATTTACACATATATTTTTTTTTTACATTCCCAGTTTAACGACTTAGAGGTCGACTGTTCCCAGTTTAATGACGTGGTGGTCGATTGTTTTCAGAGAAAGGCAGATGTCTGAGAGAATCAGTTTCACGAAGAACTTCGGTCTCCGTTTGTATGAAATTGGCGGTCGCATCTTGACTGTTTACTAACACGCCTTTGGACAGTTCTATCTCTCCTGCCTTGTATTGCTTTTCGACCCAATCTTTGAAGATGAAGCAGTCCTCAATAGCATGACCTATCACTCTGTGATAGGGGTAGTATTTGGGGTCATCGGTCATATTCGCTTCCTGCGGTCTTTTTGACTCTGGCAGTTGTAGACCGTTCTTCAGGGCGTCTTTGAATATTTTACGGATTTTGTCCCTTCTGAAGGAATAGACCTTATCCAGCTTCTCTTTTAGTAGAGATTCTCCTCCCACTCTGAACACTGGCTTCCGAGGCTGGTTGGCATTAGGCCCACTCATCCCTTGCTTATTTCGGTTAGCCGAAGTGTTAAAAGATTCAGTATCGTCAGAACCCCCGCCTTTGCGATTTTCGTCCTTTCGGTTTCTCCAGGACCTATTGTTATTTTGGGAGTCAGAGGAGGACTCCTGCTTTGAGCGTTCCAACATCTGGACTTTTCTGGTCAGCTCTTGGAATGTTTTGAGACCCGCGGTACATAGAAACGGGGCCATCCAGTTGTTGAGATTTCCGACAAGGAGACTGACAGATTGGTCCTGCTCTATCGGCGGTTCGCATTTGACGGAGAGATTGCGCCATCGGGTTATAAAATCCGTGCTGCTTTGGTTGGTCTTGGGCTTGGTCCTTACGAGCTCGGCAATAGTAATCTTATCGCTGACGCTCATGAACCTCTGCCGAAACAGAGACTCCATTTGGACAAAAGTTGTGACGGAGCCATCCGGTATGCTCGCGTACCAGTCGAAAGCAATATCGGTCAAGCTATTAACGAACTGGCGGAGGAGAAGCGCATCATTGCCCCCAGTATTCCCGCATGAGGCTTTGAAATGGGCGATGTGCTGATTCGCATTTCCTGTCCCATCGAATCTTCCGAATTTGGGGATGACATAGCCGCTAGGAAATTCTACCAGATCATACTGAGCAGGATATGGTCTCCCACTACTGCTGATATCTTTTTGCGCTTTGGCTTCGGCTACCAAGGTTTTGACTTTGTTGGCAACCAAATCCATGATTTGATCTTGAGTTAGCGGGAAACTGTCATCGGTAGCCAAGACATTTGCTGAGATAGGATGTGACTGATTTTCATGCGGTACGCCCACTTTTGGATTTGAGGGAACGGGCGTCGGCTGTCTCGGGACACCGTTTCCCGGTTCATGAGCTGAGCCCTGTGCTTGATTGGGCGGCTGAGAGGCAAGTTGGGCCGTAAGCCGTAAGACGACATTTGTCAAGTCGTCGATCTTTGAGTAGAGCTTGGCCATCTCCTTATCTTTGCTTCTGAGCTGTTTTCGGAGCTCTTGGAGAAGTTGCTGCTCTGCGGTCTTAGGACGGAAAGTTGGCTCATCTTCGCTTTCCGAGCCTGACTCTTCATGAATTGAGGGCTCTCTCTGTCTATCAGCCTCATCGAGAGGGTTTTCATCATCCAGCGGAGGCGGCTGTTCTTGGGAAGTGGCAACCACATTCAAGCCAGATTGGATTTGAGATGTGGTGGCCCCGTCCTTGCTCTTGCTGCGTGTGCCCACCACGTAGACAGTGTGGATAACACATTCAGCCATCCCCTCATCTTTAGCGGGGTAACCCTGTTCTTCGAACCTCATGAGGTTTAGCCTGGCAGTAGCCCTAGCCCTTTTGTTGGCTCTATATCTGAACCTTTTCTCCCTCAGCTTCTCGATTTTGAAGGCTTGGCGGGCATCCGCTACCCGGGAAGCCATTGTGAGTTGATCAGAGGGGAGCTTAGAGAAGACACCCGAGCGAGCAGTGGTCAAGGGCACCACTGGAGCTTGCTCAGGACGCGTTGTAGCTTTGTTGCTGTTGATGGCCTTGCCCCCAGCTGGGGCCATGGAGAGTCGTTCGGAAATGGACTTGCGCTTGGGCTGAGGTGCCCTTGCGACCACCACATTTGGTCTCCTGCCTTTCGAGACCGGTTTGTCTGCCACCGGGGCTTGAGGAGCCGGGATGGCGCCAACATGTATGAACATAATCGAGCCGAATGGTAGCAGCGGCTCCTCCCATTGTCGCCCGAGACTGGCCGGAAGGACCGTCCTGGAGTCTATCTTCATCGTGTAGGAGACGGGAGCTGAGTTCATCATCAAAGACATCGTCGGAAGATGATTGCTTGAAAATCTGCATGAAAGAGCATTATTTTAGTATAAATACAGGTATGTATAATGATTGAATTCGCATGAATGCTTAACCCGAAATATGGGAGGAGAGATTGGTCCCACCGGGCGTGCCAGAATCTGTAGGGTGTTTTTCGTCACCCCATTGAGATGGGAATACGCGCGCGCTTGTCAGACGTACTACAGATTCCCCCTGCCTAGGGTAGGCCGGGGTTTATTGATTGTGGGGATCCGAATCTCCGGCAGCCGCGGACTAAGCTGCCGTTAATTACCCCTTGCCTTTGGGGCGAGGGAACCTCCGATTAACGGGTTAAACTGGTCATGCGAACTCAACGTGCAGTGTACGTGTGTTGTGTTTTGAAAGGGGAGGTTTGGATATATCGGGAGCCACGCAGAGTTTTTACGGGGGTCCCGCTACCCGGATAGCGGGCTGGGGGTCAAGGGGGCTAGCAGCCCCCTCGCGGGGTGCGGGGCAGCGCCACGTTAGAAATTTTTTTTCTAACAGGGACAGTGTCGTGGGGTATCTGTATGTGCACATATGTATGCATATGTGTACATATGTATATATATATATATATGTATATACATATAAAAAAAAAGAGGGGGGAGAAGCATCCAAAGGATGCGTGGGGGCAGCACCTTGGGCGCTGTGCGCCTAGGTGCTGTGCGCTCAGGCGCTAGAGTGCCACGTGTCGGCACGTGGGCGCTCTGCGCTTGAGCGCTGGGCGCTTGAGCGCAAGCGCGCCATATGTCGGCACGGGGGCGACTTGCGCTCGAGCGCCTGCGCTGGAGCGCAAGCGCGCCACGTGTCGGCACGGGGGAGACTTGTGCTCGAGCGCCTGCGCTTGAGCGCAAGTGCGCCACGTATCGGCACGGGGGCGACTTGCGCCCGAGCGCTTGCGCTGGGGTGCGCGCCACATGTCGGCACCGGGGCAACTTGCGCTCGAGCGCTTGCGCTTGAACGCAAGCGCGCCACGTGTCGGCACCGGGGCGACTTGCGCTCGGGAGCTTGCGCTTGAGCGCAAGTGCGCCACGTGTCGGCACGTGGGCGACTTGCGCTCGGGCGCTTGCGCTTGAGCGCAAGTGCGCCACGTGTCGACACGCGAGCGCTTTGCGCTTGAGCGCCGGCGAGAAAAAGAGGCTTTTAGCCTAAAAAACAGAAGCTATGCTTCAGAAAGGAAATATTTATTATATATATATATATGTATGTATGTAAATATATGGAGTTAAACTCCTAAAATGTTTTGGTTGATGAAAGGGATTCTTCCTCTTCCTCCTCTGTTGGCTGGATCTTGATGATCAAGAGATGTGAGATCTAAAAATCTCTCCTTTCTGAGATCTAATGGTAGATCCAAGTTCCCCTTTGTGGGTTTTGTGGTGGAAGACTTCTTAGTTTTTGAAAAGAAAGAGTAAAACTCTTGATTTAATTCAAATGAAATGAGAAGGTTTAGAACCTTGGAGAAGGAGCAGGAGGCACAAAAGATCTCAGATCTAAAATTTTTGTGGAGAGAATGAAAAGTTGTTCCTTTTTTTTATTCATCATGTTGCCTTATATAGGCTTACATATTTACATATTGCCCCTTGGGCTTTGTAAAATTGCATTTTGCCCATCCCATGGCTCATGTGCCATTTCTTTTTTGCACATAAGCCATGGGCTTACAAAATATTGGCTTTACGCCCATTTTGCATACATTCATGTATAAAAAATTACATAAAAATTATTTATCACATGATTTTGTTGTTGGCATGGGGAGGCTGGCCGCGGGCTCGACTTGGGCATGGGCCCGCTTGACCTGGGCTCGGGCCCACCTAGCTTGGGGGTTGACCTTGACTTTGACTCGGTCAACGGGGTGTAAATTTTTACCCCAACACCCATATTTACTAGAATTCTTAAAATATTGTTTTTATATTTCTCGGGGGGAGGGGGGTTTATGAAAAATATTTTAATATAGTTAAAAAGTAAATCTCGAGGGTGATTAGTATTACTTAGGGTTTTCATGAGCATGGATTTTAAGTATTGGGTATTTTAGTGATAATTACTTAGCTTGGAAAATTCATGGTATTTTATTGAAAAACTTGCCCTTTTTGGTAACTTGATGGTATTTTATTGACATTTTTTAATCTTTCATTTTAGAACAAATATCGTTTCATTATATTTTGAAAATATGGATTTATAATTTTTATATAATTTTTTTTTAAAATAATTTTATTTTATTTAGAAAATTCGTATTTCTTAAAAACGTATTTAAATCCTTTCAAGATCGAATGCTCCGTGAGAAGCTCTGCATCTCGCTCTACTAGCCCGAGCATGTGCGATAATCCGCACCATCCGTTAGTGGGTCCCCTAAAGAGGGTTGTTGATGTATAATCGCAAAGAAAATGAAATACCGCTTTAAAAGAAATCCGGTTTTAGAATTATGTGGTATTTTATTGTAAATACTATTTTCGAACTAAAAACACATACAACTAGGTATCGTGCTATGAAACCAAGTGTGTGTGGGGGATAAGCCGTTACCCCATGAAGTTTTCTTAAAGGTATTGTTAAGCAATTTTGTCGAAAAGATATGATAACAAAATTCAAGGTATTTTAATGTAAAAGTTAAAATATGGTTGTTTTACATGAGATTCTTGATTTAAAGTTGATTCGAAACATTGGTATTAAGATTACAAGTGAAGTTGTAAAATTGGTTTGACCAAATGATAAAAGAAAATGGAGGTATAGGTTTTAGAAAAGATGATATCGGTAATAACTTCACTTTTACCGTTTTTGATTAAAAATGAAATTCAATGAAGAGAAAGAGAGTTTGGGAGGGACTTACCGTTTGGAAATGTCAAGAAGAGATTAAAGAAGAGGAAGGAGTCTTCGCGGCATCGCGGGAGCTCCGGAATAGGCTTCGATCTTCGTCGGAAGAAGTTTGCTCGCTAACTCCACTTTACTCCACTTGCACTTTGAAGCTTTTTAAAGAGTTTTGGCTAGAATTTTCAGAATGGTGCTGAGCCAAAGTGTAGGGTGGTATTTATAGTGGGGAATTAGGGTTTGGGAATTAAAATTGTGGATTAAAAAGTATTAAAATGGTGTTAAATTGTGAAATGAAAGGTCTCTGTTTGATTGCAGGGAAATCAAACAGTGCAGAGAAGTTGAAGGGAGTTGAAGAAATGTGTGTGTAGAGCACGGATCAAATTGAAGCAGAGCCGACCGTCCCCGCCGGCCCTAGAGCAATATCCACCGGTCGATTTTGGGTGTTTAGCCACGAGATTCGTGCCACGTGGATTATTAAGTGTGTACACCATTTTGCACATGTTTTATTTTTTTGAACTTTCATTTCCCCGTGTATTGCACGTGCAATCTTTTAGGCTTCCAAAAAGTTAAAAAGAAAAATCAGAAAAATAATTGTGTCTGATGGGAATCGAACACAGGGGCTACGTCATAGCAGTGCAAGGGTTTTACCAGTGAGCTATAAGTTGTTTCTTACTTTTATTTAATAAAAGTAACTTATAACTCAAACTCAGGCTGTAATACTCTTTTCTGTATAGTAACAGAAGAATTTCCGTACAAAGATTTCAGAGTCGTTACACTGGATGAAGAAGCTCATTGCTGAACTTGGTGTGGTTCCATCCATTGAGAATCCAATACCTTTGTATTGTGATAACAATAGAGCTGTGGCTTTGGACAAGGAACCCCGGTCCCATCAGCAATCCAGACATATTCTGAGGCTGTATCACCCGATCTGGGAGATAGTTGATCGCCGGGAGATCGAGATCAGGAGAGTAGATACGAAGGACAACACGGCGGATCCACTCACGAGGGCCCTCCCCCAAACGCAGTTTGAGAGACTTTTTGAGATGTTGGGTATGCGATACTATAACAACTGGCCTTAGTGCAAGTGGGAGATTGTTATGTATATGTATGCCCTAGAGGCCATTATTGTAATGGAATCTTGGACATATATATATATATATATATATATATATATATATATATATATAGAGAGAGAGAGAGCCGTGGCTTTGGACAAGGAACCCCGGTCCCATCAGCGATCCAGACATATTCTGAGGCTGTATCACCCGATCTGGGAGATAGTTGATCGCCGGGAGATCGAGATCAGGAGACTAGATACGAAGGACAACACGGCGGATCCACTCACGAAGGCCCCCCCAGATGTAGTTTGAGAGACTTTTTGAGATGTTGGGTATGCGATACTATAACAACTGGCCTTAGTGCAAGTGGGAGATTGTTATGTATATGTATGCCCTAGAGGCCATTATTGTAATGGAATCTTGGACATATATATATATATATATATATATATATATATATATATATATATGTTAGTGTATATGCCCTAGAGGCCATTATTGTAATGGAATCTTGGACATATATATATATATATATATATATATATATATATATATATATATGTATGTGTTAGTGTATATGCCCTAGAGGCCATTACTGTATCATACTAGTATGTATATTACTTGATGGAAGCTTGGGATATTCACAGTTGTATATACAATCTTGCTCGAAATGGTAGTATGCTACTTGGTTTGTCTCTGCTTTAATATGTGCATGTGTTTCTTTTAGCATATCGCTTATATACATATTAGTAGAGCCCTTAGGATCTTTGCTTGATTACCAGCGTTGTGATGGCGCTCACACTCGTGGGGGCTGGGTAATCCATAAGCACATCCTTATACAGGTCCCTAGTCGTTGGACTATCGAGACAGGGTATCGATACTCCGGAGTAGACTAGCGTATACGCTTCTCATCCCAGCGTAGGAGACGGTCTGTCCCACAGCCGTCAGTATGTCGTACTTGAGATAGTATGCGGGTGCTCGTTAGGTTACGAGTACACTGGACAGGACTCGTCGGGAACTGTTGGTTGGTATTATACCTATCGTCGGTTATCAGTTCCCAGGTGACATGAGTACAGCTTAGTCCGTTGACTTGACACTGTCACTTCGCCTCGAGTGTATTCCCACTGTACTTTGATTCCTACCCTACCATGGCTCAAAGGAGTCGTGCAAACAGATAGTAGTTGGGTGCAGTCCCGAAGCACTTGGAGGCAGTGACGGTTAGACAGGATTCGTCTCTCCCGGTATTGGGGGTTGACATCGCGCTGTGTCTAGGAGAGCCATTACACGAGTAGTCCCTGGCCAGGGCAAGCGAGATATACTGGTAGGTTTCCAGTGTTATCTCAGGGTGTTCTGGGCTACACTCCGATACGACTTGTACCGCTATTAGGGGACTGACGTTTACCGCCCCCTAGGCCCGCCATGCGATGTATCAGACGAACAGACCGGACTGTACGGAGACTGTCACATACAGGCTCAGTAGGAGTTCAGATGGGGTCACCTCGTCAGTCTTCTTATCGGCATCTACCTGGGGACCGTTACGTACAGCTAGTGCCGCTTGCGGTCTGTGGTTAAACCCACTGCCAGCGTAGTGTCGAGTCTTTAGAGTCCCACACAGAGAGCTATTCACCTTTAGGCAAAATGAGTAGAGGTCGCATGGTTTTGCGACAGGGTTCGTTCACATCCGCGTACTTGTGCACGTTTGCTGTCCGGACAGCTTATACTAGCGGGCTTTGGTTTAAGCCAGATCCTAGTATATGATTTGGGATTGGTTTTATCTCATTATATTCGTGTTCCTCGGATCACGAATACGGGTGCGTATGCACAGTTGCTTGAGACAGAGGGAGAGGACTTTGATTAGGGTTAATGACCATTGTCATTTTATTAACCCTAATGCTTATGTGTGTATTATGATTAATTGATATTAGTAATATATAATTGTGCATGGTTAGGGTTGTTGACATTTTGACTATCTTGACTTGTTGACCTTAGTTGACATGTTGACCATCATCATTCCATATAAAAGATGCTCTTTGATCCTTACAATTAGCATTAAATATGAAATGATAATGGTCATGTCTTGATTAAGCCATGACAATTATCTTGCTAATTATCAATTTATAATAATTCACACATATATGTGAGAATGCTTCATAATTCTCTCATTCTATCATATACTTTCTCTCTCTTGCTCTTCCTCTTCCTCAAGCTCTCCCCTCTCATGTGTTGAGAAACACTTGAGCTTGAGAGAAAACCTCTTCTAGATAATCTCTGCTCTCATCTAGGGTTCTAGGATTAGCACTTCTAGCACCTTAGTTACTTCTAGCTTGAAGTTGAAGCCAAAAGTTGAGGTTTTCGGGTGGATCCTTCTTCGACTCGAAAAGACGACAAGGCGATCTCTTTCTTACACTCCAAGAAGCAAGGAGAGAAGGACATAAAGCCCAAGGTATAACCATTCTTCCTTGTGGCTAATTTCTAGTTAGCTTTTAGCTAGTTTTGTTTAGTAAAGATCCCGACTTTGTCTAGTCCATGTTGCCTAGAGTAGTAAAAATCCAATTTTTATTCCGTTTTCCGCCTCCCCGCAAGCACCGGGGTGGGCAACGTGGACTTACAATATATATATATATATATAGAGAGAGAGAGAGAGAGAGAGGACTTTCTTGCTCGACATGATAGTATGCTATCTGGTTGCTTTTTATCTTAACATGTACACTTGTTTTAGTTTACCATCTCTCTGATACATGTTGATAAAGCCCTCAGGATGTAAGCTTGACTACCAGGACTATGATGCAGATCATACTAGTGGGGCTTGTGTAGTCCGCAAGCACATCCTTTAATAGTTCCCAGTCGAGAGAATATCGAAACAGGGCATCAATATTCCAGAGTAGATTAGTGTGTACGTTTGTTGACCCTGTATTTGGTGATGGTTGATCTCATAACCATTGGTGTTTGACATCAAAGATTGTGCACAGGTGCTCATTAGAGAATGGGTACACCAAATAGGACTCGCCGAGAACTCTTAAATGGTACCATACCTATCATCAGATAGCAGTTCTCTGGTGAAACTTGTACAGGTTAGTCTTTAGACCCGAGATCGTTATAGTGTCTTGTGTGGTTCCTACTGTGCTTTGATTTCCTCCCTACCATGGCTCAAAGGAGTCGTGCAAATAGGTGGATTTTGGGTACAGTCCCGAGTCATATGGAGGAAGTGAGCGATAGAAGGGGTTTTGTCTATCCCGATATTGGGATTGATGTTGCGCTATGCTCGATTGGTTATAACAGCAAGTCCCTTGCCAAGGCTGATGAGATTTACTAGTAAGTGTTATCTGTAGTTTCTCGAAAGGTTATAGGCCACACATCGGCATGACTTATAAAGTTATTGAGGTCTAACGATTCCACCCCAGACTCGATATGCGACATATCAGACGAAGAGACCTAACTGTACGGTAAGTGTTGCTTATAGGCTTTACGGTAGTTTGGACAAGTTTGCTTATTGATTTTATATTCGTTCAATACCGGTGTAGCCATTACGTCCAGCTAGTACCGCTGATGGCTTGTAGGTATCTGATGTGATCATTATCTACTGTTGGCGTATTGACGAGTCTTTAGAGTCCCACACAGAGGTTGTCACGCTCCGGTTCCCAGTGTACGGGAAAGTAGACGTGACGGGCCGCGACGTATTTAATCAGAAGTAAACACGTTAAGCGTAAATAAGCAATATATAAATAAAAGCACAAGAATAACAAGAGATGCAATATAAACAACAACTTTTATTAATATTTATTCTTCATATTACAACTGATTTGAAAAGGAAAGTATAAGGATGTAAGCAATACCTAAACAGTGGCATATGAACTGAAAAGTAAATAAGTACAGGTAAGCTAGTAGTCGTGTTGCTCGGGTATCTGCTCCAATTACTCATGGCCGGGCTTGGTCCCCTGAGAGTCGGGTTCTCCTGACGACCATTCCAAAGAAATAAATAGAAGGAATGTCGCCAGCGAACTAGCACTTGGTAAGTCCCAAAAGAGAGATAGGAATACTTCAAATAAAGGGAATATAACTGGTAGTTGGTACAAGTATATATATGTTTGTTATACTAACGTAATTGTTTGTAAGCTTGGTACAAAATGTATCAGTGTATACGAGAGGAGTCCAACTATCCCGTAGACTATGAGAAACAGAAAGTATATGGCCCCGTCAAAACCCACGGGACAACAGCAATGGATGTTAATCTACGTCTTTTAGTGTCCATCATCGTTCCACTTTTAATACATTCCGTATCAATCTACCCGTTAAAACCCAGTAATGTATATTGTATTGATTGTAGTTATCAGACTTGCCGAGACCATGGATATAAATTGTTCATGTAAACAGTTTCAGGATGTATCAAGTAATCATGTAGTCAAGTCAAGTCATAGCCATGGTTCGGTCAAGTCAAGTCATGTTTGCATGTTGATATTGTTCTAGTATTCAGATTCAGGTTCAAGTATACATGTTGGATTCATGTTAGATTTGGATTCATGTTTGGATTGGATTCATATTAGACTTAGACTCAGACTTGAATCAGACACTTTAAACAGAATTTTGATCCTGAATTAGGTTTGGGTGTTATCGGTAACTGCTGCACATGGACGGCAGGATTTGTGTTTTTTTCCAAGACAATTACCATTGATAACTCTGTTAAGTTTTTCTACCTTAAATAGGCAAGCACTCACTTTCTTCGGCTCCCTGAGACTCAAGAGAATTGATCCCGCTTAAACCTATACTTACTAAGGTCCTTAATGTAATTTTATATAACTCGAAGGGGTTTTATGAAAAATATTTTATATACTTTCAAAACAAATCTCAAGTAATTATTTATGTTTTTTAGGGTTTTCATAGATGTGAATTTTAAAGAGTGAGGTATATTAGTGAATATTTTCATAACTTGAATAGTTCAAGGTATTTTAGTGTAAGACTTGCTTTGTATTGATACTTCATGGTATTTTAGTGAAACCCGTCATTCTTTTTATTTTTAGAAAATATGAAATTTTATTATATCTTGAAAATATATGGTTTTAATAATATTTATATATTTATAAAAATTAATTTTATTATTAAATAGAAAGTGTCGTTTTTCTTAAAAATCGTATTAAAATTCTTTCGAGACCGAATGCTCCGTGCGGAGGTCTGTATCTTGCTCTACTAGCTCAAGGATGTGCGATAATCCGCACCATCTAATAGAGGGTTTCCCAAATGGGTTGTAGAGATATAATCGCAAAGAGTTTGAAATACAATTCTAAAGAAAACCAGGTTTTTATGGTTCAAGGTACTTTAATGAAAAGTTGTAATCGCCACAAAAATAGGTTTCCAAGAGTATCGTGCTATGTCAATATGTGTGTATGTGAGGGGTAGGTCATTACCCCTTGAAGTTTTCTAGAGGTAATAGTAAGCAAAACAAATAAATATGGTCGATACAAAGTTCATGGTATTTAAAGGTAAAACTCAATTTAAAGTTGTTTAGCATGATGATTTAGGGTGAAAGTTGTTCTAAACTTTAGTTTTATGATAAACAAGTAATGTATAGGAATATGAATGAGCAATTCTTAAGAAAATTTGTAGTTTCAAAGATTTTATAATCAAATGTCGCTATAACTCCACTTACCGACATGTTTTATAAAAAGAGACTTTCTAGGTAGAAAGAGAAGAAGGGGGTGGGACTTACTAGTTAGAAGGGTGAAGATAAGATAGAAGAAGATTGTGTAGTCGCCGTGGCTTCGCCAATTCTTAAGAAAAAATGTAGTTTCAAAGATTTTAGAAACAAATGTCGCTATAACTCCACCTACCGACATGTTCTATAAAAAAAGACTTTCTAGGTAGAAAGAGAAGAAGGGGGTGAGACTTACTAGTTAGAAGGGTGGAGATAAGGTAGAAGAAGATTGTGTAGTCGCCGTGGCGTCGCGGGGTCGCCGGAATTGCTTCGTTTTCTCGCCGGAAGTTGACCTTAGGCTAACTCCACTTCTACCCCACTTGTACTTAGAAAAATTTGATAATTTTGGTTAGTGATTTCAAAATGAAGAAGGGATAGGATATGGGCTTGTATTTATAGTGTGAATTAGGGTTTGGGAATTGAACGAATGAATTAAAATGCATTTAAAATTGGATTAATTGGAAAATTGAATTCTCTGTTAAATTGCAGAAAAAACAAACAGTGCAGGGGTAAAGGGGGTAGGCCAAAGGACTAGTGTGCAGAGTATGGGGATTATTGGCTACGGAGGGCCCGTCCCCGCCGGCCCTAGGTCATATCTCACCGGCCAAATTATGGGTCGGGGCCGGTGGATCTCTGCCATGTTTCCCTCTCTGTTTGTACATCATTTTACACATGTTTGTTTTTCCTGACTGTTCATTTTTGTGTGCAGTGCGCGTGTAAACTTTTAGGCTTCTAAAAAGTTTAAAAGAAAAATCAGGAAAAATAATATGTGGCTGATGGGATCGAACACAGAGGCTACGTCACTGTAGTGCAAGGCTTTACCAATGAACTACAAGTTGTTTCTTGCTGTTCTTAAATAAGAATAACTTTTAAATTGTGCTCGGACTTGCAAACTCCTTTCTGTATTTTAAGAAGAAAAAATTTTGTACAGAAAATTCAGGGTCGTTACATTCTACCCTCCTTATAAAAATTTCGTCCTCGAAATTTATAGAAGAAAGTTATAACAGATTCAAGAAAAAATTGATGATAGCGGTGGTGAAAAAACTAATGAAAGTGCATGAAAATATTTGAAAGAACGAAAGGATACAAGGGTTTTGAAAGAAGAAGGATTACTAGTGTTACCTGGACCTATAGCTTCGGCTTCTACGGCCGCTAAAGTGAAAGCCTGATGCCGGGATACATTCCTACTAGCTGGAAGCACATTCCTCTGTCCTTGGGGCATATTTCTCTGCCTTTGAGGCATGTTCCTCATTGCCTGATGGAACTGACGAGGAGGCTGTGCAAGAAGTCCACGAGGAGGTGGAATAGGTAGGGCAAGACGAGGTGCCGGAGCCTGAATAGCTGGACGCCGCGGAAAGGTGATGTGTGCTGGAACTTGGTTGCGTTTATGATGAAATGTTCCAATATCATGAGTGGATGCGCTACTAAAAAAGCACAGGCCATTTGCACGCCTGCAGTCCTTCACTAGGTGTCCATTCCTTTTGTAGTAGAAGCAAAAGTATGGACTTGGCCGGTTAAATGTTACTTCCGGTCTCATGGGTACAAAAGTAGGCCTGGAAGAGGTTCCTCCTGCCATCTGGGTGGCAGGACGCTTCACACCGGCAGTCTGAGGTCTGCCCTTCATCTTCACCACTGACTCATAGCGTCGGGCAACCTTCAGTGCAAGATCATGAGTTGGGAAATCCCCTGTAGCTAGTGCAATTTGGATTTCCGGGTCCAACCCTTGATAAAATCTTCGTGCCCTGATTTCAGCAGTCGGGATCAGGTGTGCCGCGAACCTATTAAGCTTGGTAAACTCAGCATCGTATTGATCCACGGATTTGCTCCACATCGAGCCTTGTTGCAAGTGGATGAACTGCCATTCCATATCGAAACATGTAGTCTCGGGGAAATATTTCGTATCGAACATATCGCGAAATTTTTTCTATTCAATCCGTTGGGCGAGTCAGCTTTCTTCAGCTTTCCACCAGACTCTGGCGTTGTCGGTTAGTTGCAGTTTTGCAACTCTCACCCAACCAACCTATGGCACTTGTGCTGCTACCTGGTCATCTTCTATAAACTGAGTCCATTCCTCTGCCTCTAGTGGGTTCTCTTTCCCAGAGAAATGTTTTGGATGCAAAGCCCAGAATTGCTTGACTCCGGGTGCCTCAGCTTTAGTGCGGTGCAAGAGAATAACAGTCCGCTGCTGCTGACCTTGCAAGAAGCTCTTGACCGTTTCAAGCAATACTGTTTGCTCATTGATGGGAACTGTAAAGGTAGGTGGTGGTGGTGGTAGGGTATGAGGTGGAGTGTTTCCATTAACGTTGGTACTCGTGTTGTTGGGAGAATCCATGACCTGCATGGGCCGCCAACAAAACCTATCACGCCCCGCTTCCCAGTGTACGGGGAAGTAGACGTGACAGGATACGACGTCTTTACTCAGAAGAAAACACGTTAAGCGTAAATAAGAAATATATAAATAAAAGCACAAGAATAACAAGAGATGTAATATAAACAACAACTTTTATTAACATTCATTCTTTACATTACAACTGATTTGAAAAGGAAAGTACAAGGATGTAAGCAATGCTTAAACAGTAGCATATGAACTGAAAAGTAAATAAGTACAAGTAAGCTAGTGGTCGTGTTGCTTGAGTATCTGCTCCAATTACTCCTAGCTGGGCTTGGTCTCCTGAGAGCCGGGTCCTCCTGACGAACATTCCAAAGTAAGAAATAGAAGGAATGTCGTCAGCGAACTAGCGCTCGGTAAGTCCCAAAAGAGAGATAGGAATAGTTCAAATAAAGGGAATATAACTGGTAATTGGTACAAGTATATATATATATATATTTGTTATACTAATATAGTTGTTTGTAGTTTGGTACAGAATGCATCAGTGTGTACGAGAGGAGTCCAACTATCCCGTGGACTATGGGAAACGGAAAGTACAAGGCCTCGTCAAAACCCACAGAACAACAGCAATGGATGTTAATCTACGTCTTTTAGTGTCCATCATCGTGCCACTTTTAATACATTCCGTACCAATCTACCCCGTTAAAACCCCGTGATGTATATTGTATTGATTGTAGTTATCAGACTGGCCGAGACCATGTATACAAGTTGTTCATGTAAACAGTTTCAGGATGTATCAAGTAGTCATGTAGCCAAGTCCAGTCATAGCCATGGTTCGGTCAGGTCAAGTCATGTTTGCATATTGATATTGTTCTAGTATTCAGATTCAGATTCAAGTATACATGTTGGATTCATATTAGATTTGGATTCATATTAGACTTAGACTCAGACTTGAGTCAGACACTTTAAACAGAATTTTGATACTGAAATAGGTTTGGATGTTATCGGTAACAGCTGCACATGGACGGCAAGATTTGTGTTTTTTTCCAAGACAATTACCATTGATAACCCCGTTAAGTTTTTCTAGCTTAAATAGGCAAGCACTCACTTTCTCCGATTCCCTGAGACTCAAGAGAATTGATCCCGCTTAAACCTATACTTACTAAGATCCTTAATGTAATTTTATATAACTCAAGGGGGTTTTATGAAAAATATTTTATATACTTTCAAAATAAACCTCGAGTAATTATTTATGTTTTTTAGGGTTTTCATGGATGTGAATTTTAAAGAGTGAGGTATATTAGTGAATATTTCCATAGCTTGAATAGTTCAAGATATTTTAGTGTAAGACTTGCCTTGTATTGATACTTGATGGTATTTTAGTGAAACTTGTCATTCTTTTTATTTTTAGAAAACATGAAATTTTATTATATCTTGAAAATATGTGGTTTTAATAATATTTATACATTTATAAAAATTAATTTTATTATTAAATAGAAAATGTAATTTTTTCTTAAAAATCGTATTATAATTATTTCAAGACCGAATGCTCTGTGAGGAGGTCTGCATCTTGCTCTACTAGCCTAAAGATGTGCGATAATCCGCACTATCCAATAGCGGGTTCCCCAAATGGGTTGTAGAGCATAATCACAAAGAGTTTGAAATACAATTCTAAAGAAAACCGGGTTTTTATAATTAATGTATTTTAATGAAAAGTTGTAATCGTCACAAAAATAGGTTTCCAAGAGTATCGTGCTATATCAATATGTGTGTATGTGAGGGGTAGGTTATTACCCCTTGAAGTTTTCTAGATGTAATAGCAAGCAAAACAAATAAATATAGTCGATACAAAGTTCATGGTATTTAAAGGTAAAACTCAATTTAAAGTCGTTTAGCATCATGATTTAGGGTGAAAGTTGTTCTAAATTTTAGTTTTATGATTAACAAGCAATGTATAGGAATATGAATGAGCAATTCTTAAGAAAAATTATAGTTTCAAAGATTTTAGAATTAAATGTCGGTATAACTTCACTTACCGACATGTTTTATAAAAAAAGACTTTTTAGGTAGAAAGAGAAGAAGGGGGGTTAGGACTTACTCGCTACAAGGGTGAAGATAAGTTAGAAGAAAATTGTGTAGTCGCCGTGGCATCGCGGGGTCGCCGAAATTGCTTCGTTTCCTCATCGGAAGTTGACCTTGGGCTAACTCCACTTCTACTCCACTTGTACTTAGAAAAATTTGATAATTTTAGTTAGGGATTTCAGAATGACGAAGGGATAGGGTATGGGCTTGTATTTATAGTGTGAAATTAGGGTTTGGGAATTGAAAGAATGAATTAAAATGCATTTAAAATTGGAATAATTGAGAAATTGAATTCTCTGTTAAATTACAGAGAAAACAAACAGTGCAGGGGTAAAGAGGGTAGGCCAAAGGTCTAGTGTGCAGAGTATGGGGATTATTGGCTACGGGAGGCCCGTCCCCGACAGCCCTAGGCCACATCTCGCCGGCCAAATTATGGGTAGGGGCCGGTGGATCTCTGTTATGTTTCCCTCTCTGTTTGTACATCATTTTTCATATGTTTGTTTTCCTGACTGTTCATTTTTGTGTGCAGTGCACGTGTAAACTTTTGGGCTTCCAAAAAAGTTAAAAGAAAAATCAGGAAAAATAATTTGTGGCTGATGGGATTCGAACACAGGGTTTACGTCACAGCAGTGTAAGGCTTTACCAATGAGCTACAAGTTGTTTCTTGCTGTTCTTAAACAAGAATAACTTTTAAATTGTGCTCAGACTTGTAAACTCCTTTCTGTACTTTAAGAAGAAAAAATTTTGTATAGAAAATTCAGTGTCGTTACAGAGGTTTCCAAGCTTAATCGAAACGAAGTAGGGCACATATGGAGATATGTGCGGGAGCTTGATTAAATACGAGTATGTGATACCGTATTCTAATATTTCGGTATTTGATATCGGTTAGATTATATGTGATATAACCGGATTATTGAATCAAGTGTTGATTCAATAATTTGATTTATGTATATATATTTGATATCGGCCGGTTATATATGATATGACCGGATTATTGAATCAAGTGTTGATTTAATATCTAATATTGAATATTATTCGGTTATATGTGATACAACCGGATAATTGAATCAAGTATTGATTTAATATTTTGATATACATATATAAATGATTTTAGTCGGTTATATATGATATAACCGGATTATTGAATCAAGTGTTAATTTAATAATTTAATATATATTTATATTTGATATATTTATATATATTAACTAATATAAGCTCACTTTAAATTTTCTTCTCTTTATATATAATTATATATGTGTGATATATATATATATATATATTTATATATATAAATTGTTTTGTATCACGCCCCGCTTCCCAGTGTACGGAGAAGGAGACGTGGCGGACCACGACGTATTTACTCCGAAGTAAACACGCTAAGCGTAAATAAGCAATATAAATTAAATAACACAAGAATGACAAGAGATGTAATAAAACAACAACTTTTTATTTATATTTGTTCTTTACATACAATTGAAAAGTAATGTACAATGATGGAAAGCGATGCCTAAACAATGACAATATGAACTGAAAGAAAAGTAAGTACAATTAGGAACTAGAACTCTGGCTCCTTAGTGAACTGCTCCAAATCGTTCTGGCTGGGCTCGATCTCTTGAGAGTCGAGTCCTCCTGACAACATTCCAAAGAAAGAAGAGATAGGAATGTCGTCAGCGAACTAGCGTTCGGTAAGTCCCAAAAGATAGAATGGGATAGACAAGTAAAGAGAATAGAATAGATAAAATATGTGTTTGTTATGCTAATGTAGTTGTTTATAACTTGGTACATAATATATCATTGTATACGAGAGAAGTCCAACTATCCCGTGGACTAAGGTATATGGAGTACAAGGCCCCGTCAAAATCCATGGGACAATGACACGGATGTTCAACTTAGGTGTATTATAGTGACCGTCTCGTTTCACTTCTAACACATCCTGTACCAGTCTACGCCTTTAAAACCCCGTAATGTATATTGTATTGTCTTATGGTATAAGACTTGCCGAAACCATGATATAATTTATGCATGTAAATGGATCAAGATGTAAATGGATAGTCATGTAGTCAAGTCAAAATATATCCATGGTTCAGTCAAGTCAAAAAAAATTGCATGTTTGTATTGTTCGGTATACATGTTCAGGTTTAAGTATATATTGGATTCATATTGGATTGGAGTTAGATTCAAGTTTGGGTTGTATTCTGATTAGACTGAGACTCAGATTGAGTCAGACACTTTATACGGAATTGAATTCCTGAATTAGATTTGGGAGTTATTGGTAACTGCTGCATATGGACGGCAGGATTTATGTCTTTTTGCAAGACAATTACCATTGATAACCCCGGTTTAGTTTTCTACCTTAAATAGGCAAACACCCACTTTCTCCGGCTCCCTGAGGCTCAAGAGAATTGGTCCCGCTAAAACCTATATTTACTGGGGTCCTTAATGTAAATTTAATATAACTTGAGGGGTTTTTATAAAACATATTTTTAGTATACTTACAAAATAAAGCTCAAGTATTTATTTATATTCTTTACGGTTTACATGGATGTGAATTTTACAGGATGAGGTATGTTAGTGAATATATATATATATATATATATATATATATATAGTTTGAATAGTTCAAGGTATTTTATATTAAACTTGACTTGTATGGATTCTTAATGGTATTTTGATAAAACTTATATTTCTTTTATTTTTTTGGAAAACATGGAATTTAATAATATCTTTAAAATATGTGGTTTGATAATATTTATATAATTATTAAAAATAAATTTTTATTATTAAATAGAAATTCTCATTTTACTTAAAAGTTGTATTAAATTCCATCGACATCGTATGCTCCGTGAGAAGGTCTGTATATCGCCCTACTAGTCCAATGGATGTGCGATAACTCACACCAACCGATTCAGATTCCTCAAAAGTGAGTTATAGAGGCACAATCGTAAGGAATTTAAAATACTATTTACAAGAAAACGGTTTTTTAATAGGTTAGGGTATTTTATTGAAAAGTCGTATTTTGCCACAAAACTATCGTTCAAGAGAAATCGTGCTATGTCAAGATGTGTGTATGTGAGAGGTGGGTCATTACCTCGTGAGGTTTTCTAAAGGTATGCTAAGCAAAAAGATTAAAATATGGTATGTGTAAAGTTTATGGTATTTAAACGAAATATGTACTATAAAGTTATTTAACATGAACTTTTCAGGGTGAAAATTATTCTAAACATTTGTGTCATAATTGAATAACAAAATATAGTGATTTGAATGAATGATTATAAAAGAAATTTGTAGTTTTTAAAGATTTTAGAAAAGAATGTCGGTATAACTCCACTTATCGACATGATTTGAAAAGAGATAGTTTTAAGGTAAGAAAAGAGGGAAATAGTTGGGAATTACAAGTTAAAAAGATAGAAGAGAGGTTGAGAAAAGGAATGATGGCCTTCGTGGAGTTGCGGGGTCGCCGGAAGTGCTTCGAATCCTCTCTGGAAAAGGAACTTGGGCTAACTCCACTTGTACTCTTCTTTGACTTGGAAAATTTTGAGAATTTTTTACAAAAGATTTTAGAATGAAGAGGGCTAGGGTATGTGGTTGTATTTATAGGGTAAAATTAGGATTTTGGGAATTGAAGATAGAATTTAAAAATGCATTAAAAATTGAATTAAAGGGTGAATTTACACTCTCTGGATAAATGCAGGAAAATCAAACAGAATAGGAGTAGTGGGGGTAGGTCAAGGGTCAAGTGTGCAGAAAATGGGGCCATTCCCTATGGAGGGGACCGTCGGCAACGGGCTCCTGGCCGATCTCGCCGGTCGTTTGGGAGCGTTGGATGCTTGGATTTGAGCCACGTGTCCATGCCAGTAAATACAATATTTTACACATGTTTGTTTTATCTGTCTTTTCATTTTATGTGTATGGCACGTGTAAACTTTTGGGCTTCCAAAAAGTTTAAAATAAAAATCAGTAAAAATATATGTGGCTGATGGGGTTCGAACACAGGGGCTATGTCACAGCAGTGCAAGTCTTTACCAATGAACTACAAGTTGTTTCTTGCTGTTCTTATATTAGAATAACTTTTAAATTGTGCTCAGACTTGCAGACTCCTTTCTGTACTTTAAGAAGAAAAAAAATTTGTACAGAAAATTCAGGGCCGTTACATTCTGCCCTCTTTATAAAAATTTTGTCCTTGAAATTTATATAAGAAAGTTGTAACAGATTCAAGAAAAAATTGATGACAGCTGTGGTGAAAGAACTAATGAAAGTGCATGAAAAAATATGTTTGAAAGAACGAAAGGATGCAAGGGTTTTGAAAGAAGAAATATTACCAGTGTTACCCTAACTTATAGCTTCGGCTTCTACGACCGCTAAAGTGAAAGCCTGACGCCGGGATATATTCCTCCTAGCTGGAGGCACATTCCTCTGTCCTTAGGGCATGTTTCTCTGTCTTGGTGGCATGTTCCTCATTGCCTGGTGGAACTGATGAGGAGGTAGAGCAGGTAGGGCAAGACGAGATGCAGGATCCTGAATGGCTGGCCGCTGCAGAAAGGTGATGTGTGTTGGAACCGGGTTGCATCTATGAGGACATGTTCCAATGCCATGAGTGATGAGCCACAGATTAAGCACAGACCGTTTGCACGCCTGCAGTCCATTCCTAGGTGTCCTATCTTCTTGCAGTAGAAGTAAAAATCTGGACTTGGCCTGTTAAATGTTACTTCCGGTCTCCTGGGTGCGAAAGTTAGCATGGAATAGGCTCCTCCTGCCATCTGAGTGGCAGGGCGCTTCATACCTGCAGACTGAGGTCTGCCCTTCTTCTTCACTACTGCCGCATATCTTCGGGCAGTCTTTAGAGCAAGATCGTGGGTTGGGAAATCCCCTATAGCTAATGCAGCTTGGATCTCCGGGTTCAACCGTTTCTGAAATCGTCGTGCTCGGATCTCAGCAGTCGGTATGAGATGTGCCGCAAACCTGTTACGGTCTTGTGTTAGCAGTGTAGCATGTGATATTAGGAAATTGAATATTTAAGACATATTTTACCTGCTCAGTATGGTGAACTCAGTATTATACTCATCCACAGATTTGCTCCACATAGAGCTTTTTTGCAGGTAAATGAATTGCTGCTCCATGTCAAAATGGGCAGTCTCGGGAAAATATTTTGCGTCGAACATATCGCGAAATGTCTTCCATTTGATCGGCTGGGCAAGACGGCTTTCTTCAGCCTTCTACCATACTCTAGCGTTGTCGGTTAGTTGCAGCTTCGCAACTCTTACCCAAGTAATATCTGGCACTTGTGCTGCTGCCAGATCGTCCTCAATCGACTGAGCCCATTTTTCTGCTTTCCGTGGGCTCTTTTTCCCAGAGAATTGTTTAGGGTGCAGTGCCGGAATTGTTTCACACCGGGTGTCTCAGCTTTTGGGCGATGTAATAGAATAGCAGTCTGCTGCTGCTGTCCCTCCAAGATGCTCTTGATTACCTCAATCAATAACGTCTGCTCGTTGATAGGAGCTTCTACGGAAGGTGAAAGTGGTAGAGGTGGTGGTGGTGGTGGGGTGTTTCCATTAACGTTCGTGCTCGTATTGTTCGAAGAATCCATAACCTTGAAAGAAAAACTAGGGTTATGATAGATTCAAGGAATTGAAATGTAAAGAATGTTTTAGTTGCTGATTCTTATAATTCTTGTGATATATTGCTTAGGTTTCCATGTAGAACTGACCTGCATGGGCCGCCAACAAAACCCGTCACGCCCCGCTTTTCAGTGTATGGAGAAGGAGACGTGGCGGACCGCGACGTATTTACTCAGAAATAAACACGCTAAGTGTAAATAAGCAATATAAATGAAATAACACAAGAATGACAAGAGATGTAATAAAACAACAACTTTTTATTTATATTCATTCTTTACATACAACTGAAAAGTAAAGTACAATGATGGAAAGCGATGCCTAAACAATGGCAATATGAACTGAAAGAAAAGTAAGTACAAGTAGGAACTAGAACTCTGGCTCCTCAGTGAACTGCTCCAAATCGTCCTGGCTGGGCTTTATCTCCTAAGAGTCGGGTCCTCCTGACAACGTTCCAAAGAAAGAAGAGATAGGAATGTCATTAGCGAACTAGCGCTCGGTAAGTCCCAAAAGATAGAATGGAATAGACAAGTAAAGAGAATAGAATAGATAAAGTATGCGTTTGCTATGCTAACGTAGTTGTTTGTAGCATGGTACCGAATATACCAATATATACGAGAGGATTCCAACTATTCCGTGGACTAAGGTATATGGAGTACAAGGCCCCGTCAAATCTTACAGGACAACAGCACGGATGTTCAGGTTAGGTGTATTATAGTGACCGTCTCATTTCATTTCTAACACATTCCGTACCAATCTACCCCTTTAAAACCCCGTAATGTATATTGTATTGTTTTGTGGTATAAGACTTGCCGAAACCATGATATAAGTTGTGCATGTAAACGGATCAGGATGTAAACGGATAGTCATGTTGTCAAGTCAAAATATATCCATGGTAAAAAGTTGCATTTTTGTAATGTTCGGTATACATGTTCAGGTTTAAGTATATATTGGATTCATGTTGGATTGGAGTTAGATTCATGTTTGGGTTGTATTCAGATTAGACTGAGACTCAGATTGAGTCAGTCACTTTATACAGAATTGAATTCCTGAATTAGATTTAGGAGTTATCGATAACTGCTGCACATGGACGGCAGAATTTGTGTCTTTTTCCAGGACAATTACCTACCATTGATAACCCCATTTTAGTTTTCTATCTTAAATAGGCAATCACCCACTTTCTCTGGTTTCCTGAGGTTCAAGAGAATTGGTCCCGCTTAAACCTATATTTACTAGGGTCTTTAATATAAATTTAATATAACTTGAGGGGTTTTTATAAAAATATTTTTAGTATACTTTCAAAATAAATTTCAAGTATTTGTTTATATTTTTTAGGGTTTTTATGGATGTGAATTTTACAGGATGAGGTATGTTAATGAATATATATATATATAGTTTGAATAGTTTAAGATATTTTAGTATAAACTTGACTTGTATGGATTCTTGATGGTATTTTCATGAAACTTATAATTCTTTTATTTTGTTTGGAAAACATGGAATTTAATAATATCTTTAAAATATGTGGTTTGATAATATTTATATAATTATTAAAAATAAATTTTTATTATTAAATAGAAATTCTCATTTTTCTTAAAAATTGCATTTTCCATCGAGATCGTATGCTCCGTGAGGAGGTCTGCATCTCGCCCTACTAGTCCGATGGATTTGCGATAAACCGCACTAACCGATTCAGATTCCCTAAAATTGGGTTGTAGAGGCACAATCGGAAGGAATTTAAAATACTATTTACAAGAAAAAGGTTTTTTAATAGGTTAGGGTATTTTATTGAAAAGTCGTATTTTCCCACAAAACTATTATTCAGGAGAAATCGTGCTATGTCAAGATACGTGTATGTGAGAGGTAGGTCATTACCTCGTGAGGTTTTCTAAAGGTATGCTAAGCAAAAAGATTAAAATATAGCATGTGTAAAGTTTATGGTATTTAAACAAAACATGTACTATAAAGTTATTTAACATGAACTTTTTAAGGTGAAAATTATTCTAAGCATTTGTGTCATGATTGAATAACAAAGTATAGTGATTTGAATGAATGCTTATAAAAGAAAATTGTAGTTTTTAAAGATTTTAGAAAAGAATGTCGTTGTAACTCCACTTACCGACATGATTGGAAAAGAGATAGTTTTAAGATAAGAAGAGAGGGAAATAGTTAGGACTTGCAAATTAAAAAAATAAAAGAGAGGTTGAGAAAAGGAATGATGGCCTTCGTGGAGTCGCAGGGTCGCAAGGTCGCCGCAAGTGCTTCGAATCCTCTCCGGAAAAGGAACTTGGGCTAACTCCACTTGTACTCTTCTTTGACTTGGAAAATTTTGAGCATTTTTTATAAGAGATTTCAGAATGATGAGGGCTAGGATATGGGGTTGTATTTATAGGGTAAAATTAGGGTTTTGGGAATTGAAGATTGAATTTAAAAATGCATTAAAAATTGAATTAAAGGGTGAATTTACACTCTCTGGATAAATGCAGGAAAATCAAACAGAATAGGAGTAGTGGGGGTAGGCCAAGGGTCAAGTGTGTAGAAAATGGGGCTATTCCCTACGGAGACCGTCGGAGCTGGGCTTCTGGCCGATCTCGCCGGTTGTTTGGGAGCGTTGGATGCTTGGATTTAAGCCACATGTGCATGCCAGTAAATACAATATTTTACACATGTTTGTTTTATCTGTCGTTTCATTTTTACGCGAATGGAGAAGCTAGTCGCCAGAAAGAAAAGAAGCGACGAGGAAGCGAGTTTTTCTTTTTTGTTTACGAAACGAGCCCGTCCTATCTATCTACCTCGCAAGACACTGATTTGTTTACGAAAGGAGTCACTAAGGGGCGAGCAATAGGTTTAGTAATATAGTCAAATCCAATTCTATTTGTATAAGCTCATTCCTTTAATAACTGTTCGATGTGTAAACTTTTGGGCTTCTAAAAAGTTTATAATAAAAATCAGTAAAAATATATGTGGCTGATGGGATTCGAACACAGGGGCTATGTCACAGCAGTATAAGGCTTTACTAATGAGCTACAAGTTGTTTCTTGCTGTTCTTAAGTAATTATAACTTTTAAATTGTGTTCAGGCTTGCAAACTCCTTTCTGTACTTTAAGAGGAACAATTTTGTACAGAAAATTCAGGATCATTATATTCTACCCTCATAAAAATTTCATTCTCGAAATTTAAAGAAGGAAGTTGTAACAGATTCAAGAAAAATTTGATGACAGTGGTGGTGAAAAGAACTACTGAAAGTGCATGAAAAAATATGTTTGAAAGAATGAAAGTATGCAAGGGTTTTGAAAGAAGAAAGATTACCAGTGTTACCCTAACTTATAGCTTCAGCTTCTACAACCGCTAAAGTGAAAGCCTGATGCCGTGATACATTCCTCTTAGCTGGAGGCACATTCCTCTATCCTTAGGGTATGTTTCTCTGCCTTGGAGGCCTGTTCCTCATTGCCTGGTGGAACTGATGAGTAAGCTGCGCAGGAGGTCCACGAGGAGGCGGAGCAGGTAGGGCAAGACAAGATGCAGGAGCCTGAATGGCTGGCCGCTGCGGAAAGGTGATGTATGCTGGAACTGGGTTGTGTCTATGAGGACATGTTCCAATGCCATGAGTGGATGAGCCACAGACTAAGCACAGGCCTTTTGCACGCGTGCAGTCCTTTCCTAGGTGTCCATTCCTCTTGCAGTAGAAGCAAAAATCTGGACTCGGCCGGTTAAATATTACTTCCGGTCTCCTAGGTGCAAAAGTTGGCATGGAAGAGGCTCCTCCTTCTATCTGAGTAGCAGGGCGCTTCACACCTGCAGACTGAGGTCTGCCCTTCTTCTTCACTACTGCCTCATATCTTCGAGCAGCCTTCAGAGCAAGATCGTGGGTTGGGAAATCCCCAGTAGCTAATGCAACTTGGATCTCCGGGTCCAACCCTTACTGAAATCGTCGTGCTCCGATCTCACCAGTCGGTATGAGATGTGCCGCAAACCTGTTACGGTCATGTGTTAGCAGTGTAGTATGAGATATTAGGAAATTGAATATTTAAGACATATTTTACCTGCTCAGTAAGGCAAACTCAGCATCATACTCATTTACAGATTTTCTCCACATAGAGCCTTGTTGCAGGTGAATGAATTGTTGTTCCATATCAAAACGGGCAGTTTCGGGAAAATATTTCGCGTCGAACATATCGCGAAATGTCTTCCATTCGATCGGCTGGGCAAGACGACTTTCTTCAGCCTTCCACCATACTCTGGCGTTGTCGGTTAGTTGCAGCTTCGCAAATCTTACCCAAGCAATATCTGGCACTTGTGCTGCTACCAGATCGTCCTCAATCGACCGAGCCTATTCTTCCGCTTCCAGCGGGCACTCTTTCCCCGAGAATTGTTAAGGGTACAGTGCCCGGAATTGTTTCACACTGGGTGCCTTAGCTTCTGGGTGGTGCAATAGAATAGCAGTCTGCTGCTGCTGTCCCTCCAAGAGACTCTTGATTGCCTCAAGCAATACCGTCTGCTCGTTGATAGGAGCTGCTGCGGTAGGTGAAAGTGGTAGAGGTGGTGGTGGTGGGGTGTTGCCATTAACGTTCATACTTGTATTGTTCGGGGAATCCATAACCTTGAAAGAAAAAATAGGGTTATGATATATTCGAGGAATTGAAATGTAAAGAATGTTTTAGTTGCTGATTCTTATAATTCTTGTGATATATTGCTTAGGTTTCCATGCAGAACTGACCTGCATGGGCCAACAAAACCTGTCACGCCCCGCTTCCAAGTGTACGGAGAAGGAGACATTGCGGGCCGTGACGTATTTACTCCGAAGTAAACACGCTAAGCGTAAATAAGCAATATAAATGAAATAACATAAGAATGATAAGAGATGTAATAAAACAACAACTTTTTATTTATATTCATTATTTACGTACAACTGAAAAGTAAAGTACAATGATGGAAAGCGATGCCTAAACAATGACAATATGAACTGAAAGAAAAGTAAGTACAATTAGGAACTAGAACTCTGGCTCCTTAGTGAACTGCTCCAAATCGTCCTGGCTGGGCTCGATCTCTTGAGAGTCGGGTCCTCCTGACAACATTCCAAAGAAAGAAGAGATAGAAATGTCGTCAGCGAATTAGCGTTCAGTAAGTCCCAAAATATAGAATGGAATAGACAAGTAAAGAGAATAGAATAGATAAAATATGTGTTTGTTATGCTAACGTAGTTGTTTTTAACTTGGTACAGAATATACCATTGTATACGAGAGAAGTCCAACTATCCCGTGGACTAAGGTATATAGAGTACAAGGCCCCGTCAAAACCCACGGGACAATGGCACGGATGTTGTATACGAGAGAAGTCCAACTATCCCGTGGACTAAGGTATATAGAGTACAAGGCCCCGTCAAAACCCACGGGACAATGGCACGGATGTTCAGGTTATGTGTATTATAGTGACCGTCTCGTTCCACTTCTAACACATTCCGTACCAATTTACCCATTTAAAACCCCGTAATGTATATTGTATTGTTTTGTGGTATAAGACTTGCCGAAACTGTGGTATAAGTTGTGCATGTAAACGGATCAGGATGTAAACGGATAGTCATGTAGTCAAGTCAAAATATATCCATGGTTCGGTCAAATCAAAATAATTTGCATATTTATATTGTTCGGTATACATGTTCAGGTTTAAGTATATATTGGATTCATGTTGTATTGAAGTTAGATTCATGTTTGGGTTGTATTTAGATTAGACTGAGACTCAGATTAAGTCAGACACTTTATACATAATTGAATTCCTGAATTAGATTTGGGAGTTATCGGTAACTGCTGGACATGGACGGCAGGATTTGTGTATTTTTTCAAGACAATTAATATTGATAACCCTGGTTTAGTTTTCTACCTTAAATAGGCAAGCACCTACTTTCTCCGGCTCCGTGAGGCTCAAGAGAATTGGTCCGCTTAAACCTATATTTACTAGGGTTCTTAATGTAAATTTAATATAACTTCAGGTGTTTTTATAAAAAATATTTTTAGTATACTTTCAAAATAAATCTCAAGTATTTATTTATATTCTTTAGGGTTTTCATGGATGTGAATTTTACAGGATGAGCTATGTTGGTGAATATATATATATATATATATATAGTTTGAATAGTTCAAGATATTTTAGTGTAAACTTGACTTGTATGGATTCTTGATAGTATTTTGATGAAACTTATATTACTTTTATTTTTTTTGGAAAACATGGAATTTAATAATATCTTTAAAATATGTGGTTTGATAATATTTATATAATTATTAAAAATAATTTTTTATTATTAAATAGAAATTCTCATTTTTCTTAAAAATTATATTAAATTCCATCGAGATCGTATGCTCCGTGAGGAGGTCTGCATCTCGCCCTACTAGTCCGATAGATGTGCGATAACCCGTACCAACCGATTCGACTTCCCCAAAAGTGGGTTCTAAAGGCACAATCGCAAGGAATTTAAAATACTATTCACAAGAAAACGGTTTTTTAATAGGTTAGGGTATTTTATTGAAAAGTCGTATTTTGCCACAAAACTATTGTTCAAGAGAAATCGTACTATGTCAAGATGTGTGTATGTGAGAGGTAGGTCATTATCTCGTGAGGTTTTCTAAAGGTATGCTAAGCAAAAAGATTAAAATATGGCATGTGTATAGTTTATGGTATTTAAACGAAACATGTACTATAAAGTTATTTAACATGAACTTTTCAAGGTGAAAATTATTCTAAGCATTTGTGTCATGATTGAATAACAAAATATAGTGATTTGAATGAATGATTATAAAAGAAAATTGTAGTTTTTAAAGATTTTAGAAGAATGTATGTATAACTCCACTTACCGACATAATTTGAAAAGAGATAGTTTTAAGGTAAGAAGAGAAGGAAATAGTTAGTACTTACAAGTTAAAAAGATAGAAGAGAGGTTAAGAAAAGGAATGATGGCCTTCGTGGAGTCGCGGGGTCGCCGGAAGTGCTTTGAATTCTCGCCGGAAAAGGATCTTGGGCTAACTCCATTTGTACTCTTCTTTGACTTGGAAAATTTTGAGGATTTCTGACAAGAAATTTCAAAATGAAGAGGGCTAAGGTATGTGGTTATATTTATAGGGTAAAATTAAGGCTTTGGGGATTGAAGATAGAATTTTAAAATGCATTAAAAATTGAATTAAAGGGTGAATTTACACTCTCTGGATAAATACAGGAAAATCAAACAGAATAGGAGTAGTGGGGGTAGGACAAGGGTCAAGTGTGCAGAAAATGGGGCCATTCCCTATGGAGGGGACTGTCGGCAACGGGCTTCTGGCCGATCTCGCCGGTCGTTTGGGAGCGTTGGATGCTTGGATTTGAGCCACGTGTCCATGCCAGTAAATACAATATTTTACACATGTTTGTTTTATCTGTCTTTTCATTTTTACGTGTATGGCACGTGTAAACTTTTGGGCTTCCAAAAAGTTTAAAATAAAAATCAGTAAAAATATATGCGGCTGATGGGGTTCGAACACAGGGGTTATGTCACAGCAGTGCAAGTCTTTACTAATGAACTACAAGTTGTTTTTTGCTGTTCTTAAACAAGAATGACTTTTAAATTGTGCTCAGACTTGCAAACTCCTTTCTGTACTTTAAGGGAGGAAATTTTGTACAGAAAATTCAGGATCGTTATATTTTGTATCATGGTTGATGATACATTGGATTAGGATGTATGAGGATCACACTTGATAAAAGATAATTGGGATGATTTATTTATTGGAGAAAAATAGAAAATGTGTGGAAATGAGTCATGGCTTTGGATGCTTGGAGAAGCATTGTGAAGCCATGACTCATCTCATCATTTTTGTTTTACTCTTAGATATTTATTCATCTCAATCTTATCTCTAGCTCATGGTTCATGCGCACACATTCAACCATCCAAGTTCATCTTCTTCTTTCCTCTCTAGAGTTTTTTTTGAGTTGAAAAAAGAAAAGTGAAAATATTTCTAGTGAGTTAAATCTCCTATTTCATCAACGTACACTAATCTAGACCATTAGTTTATGTTGTTTGCTTCATTAATACCTTAATTAGTGAAGAATGAGATTGAGTGAAAGAGACTTCAAGGTGGATCATTTTCGGTTTCGAAAACTTCAAGCAAGCTCGATCTTTTTTCCAAGTGGAATCAAAGAAGAGTTTTAGGGACTACTACTTAGAGATTTAGAAGTGAAGGACCGGTCTACAAAAGTTGTAAACCCTCTTCACTTAGTTTTGAACTTGTATTCTTGCACTAAAATCCTAGTTCTCTAGTTAGATTCTAGGTGTAACACTTCAGAAAAATAAAATATTATTTTTGGGAATTGTTATAATTAAATAATATTATATTGAATATTTTAATATTTCGGTATAATTAAATACCGATAAATTGGGAAAATTTTTTGGAAAATTATGGAAAATTCTAAATGAGGGTGTTTTATGGAATTATGCCATTTTTAATGTTCTTATGATTAATTATATGCTAATTTAGCACTAATCGCGATTAAAAAATCGCTAATCGCGCTTTAAGCGTATTTGGGCAAAACATGCACCGTATCTTTTTCTACACTTGTTACATATTTTCCCATGGCTTCCTACATGTTTTTATCATGGTTGATGATTTATTTGAGAGGGGAAAAGAAAAGAAAAGAAAAAGAGAGAAGATTTGAATAATAGAGGTATGGGTGAGAGAGAGAAAGGGGGGGTTACTTTGACCAAGCCATTCTCTTCTCCATCATTCTCCTTCATTTTTTCCCTTCCTTCTTCAACCCAAGGCAGCACCCTCTCCTCCTCCATCTTCAACCCCCTCAAATCACCTCAATAAACACCTCAAAACCCCATCTCCTTTTCAGCAAAAACGTTCACAAGCTCAAGGGAAGCACATTAGACCAAGAAAGCAAGGATTTTGGCTACTTGGGGCAACTGAAGAATTTTCTTGAGTTGCCAAATAAGGTAATTTCTGAACCATAAGCTTAGTGTTTCCATTACTTATACCCTCATGTTAGATTTGAATCGATATCGAGTGGTTTTGTGGACTTAAGAAAAACCTAGTTAGGGTTAACGGGAATTGAGAGTGGCGATGGGTAATTAAGCTCAGTAGAGGCCACACAAACCCCCTAGTGTTAGAATTAAGACTCAAACCAGAGACTAGAAACCCGGAATACGGATTTAGAAACCGATATCGGAAGAATTGTGAATTCTGTGCATGTAAAATAGAATCTGCTAACACCTAGAGCCTCTAAAATTAATTTTGTAATTACTGGGAGTCGTGCAGGCACCTAGGAAGCTACCACTGAAACCCTAGCCCCATACCCCAACCCAAGGCCGCAGATTTATCCATTCCGGCCGCAATTTGCGGCCAGAGCAGGGAAATAGGGTCCCAGATTTGGTCCATGGCTCCTTTTGCACTAAAATAGACCCCTCCTATATGCAGAATTGGCTAATTGTCACATGGGGAAAATCTGGGAGCATTTTGGTGTGTTTTAGGCTATATTTTCCGTATTTTGAAATGCAATTTCTTGACAATTGGATTTGTATTTGGTTGTCGGATGTTTGTACATCGACAACAGGGGTTGTTTAATTGTTTTGCACGTATAAGCCGTAGGTTCTAACCTATGAGCTCACCGTGCGCCATATCTGTTTTCTGGATTCGATTTTAATACGCATTGCGACTGTTGATTATTGTAGGTACCTTCGCATGGATTCTGAGGCGATGGAGCGTGGCGTCATTGATTTCAGCGAGCGAAGACCAGGTGAGTGGATCTATATCCATGGGGGAAGTCGGGTGGATGGCGTATAGCACTCCCGCAATGTATTGATGGAAAACTAATTATAGAATATGGTTGGGAAACCTAGATTAGGAAACTAGGGTTACAATGAGGATAGCTACGAAACCATATTAGAAACTAGAGGATAATTAGAAGTGATATGTTACGGCTATTATGTGATGACGGAATTCGAGGATGACGTTTGTCGATATTGCCGTTTAGGGTACTGTAGGACTAGATAGTCAATATAGAGGCGTCATCCGAACCATACCCTTTTCTAAACCGAAGAATCGTATGTATTTTAAACATATACCTCGAGGGATGTTACGGACTTCCAAATGATATCTTTTCCGTAAAACACCGTAACCCCTATTTTCAAAACTACGATTCGCTTCTTTTAAAGCATGATTGTATGGTTCGGGTGTGTATGTTAGATTAGATACCTATATTTATAGTAGAGATAGAATGTTTAGGTAAACTCGGCTTGATATGAGTTATAAATGCGATGAAAAGATTATAAGACGGATATGATGACCTGATGATATGTTGGTATACAGATGCGAGTCGATCGAGATGATTATACCCTGTCGGTCCCCTGATGTGAGATTATTGCAGATGTGACCTGAGACATAGGTATTTATATATATATATATATGGAATGTAGTGAACATGGATGATAGGCCGTACGTGATTCCAGGCCGTACCCTCATTTGTCGTATAGAATGATAGGATCCCTATTAGCTTAATGCCGCGGTACGATAATTTTTCGTGCGTGATGAGTTTGACTTGATGATTGATCTTTACCCTTGACTAGAGATTGCCGTACGATAGATCATACCGTACGCGATGTTGTTAGGCTGGATGCCGGTTGATAGATTCCCCGACTCGGTCATATTAGATACGTATACCCGTCAGCATTGCATATGATTTACCTTATGCTGTATTCATATTATTTTCATTGCATTGCATATACCTGTGTTAGTACACTTACACCATTATCGATAATTCGTATGTTACACGTACACAGATTTTCCGACTCACACACTTCTTCATCAATAATTGCCATGTCACTATACAGTAAGATCGCTGCATCAAGATATAACTCTATACATCATTTACTTGCTATAGTTACCCGTGCACTTATATACGATGTTGCATTTGATTTTGGAGATATTGGGAACCGCAAGGCATATTTTAAAAACTGGAATTCTTTAAAGGAGCGGTTTTCCCTTAATATGATATATCATTGTTCCTTGTTGCATGATATACGGATATGCTTACTTTTCCATCATATGTCGCATACATCATACTTTATGATTTTACGCATTGAGATATGCTGTTTTTATGAGATTTCTGGATTTGAGAACCGTGGACATTTTAAAAGAGATTATGTGTTGTTTTAAAAACCCGGTTTCTCTTGTTATGATATTTCAGTGCGTCCACCATATGTTTTCTCGGTTCTGAGAGCGACATGTGAAACCCGATTCGAGAAGGCGGATGAAGCCAATTGCGGGTACATAGTGGACCCGGTAAGGTACCCCGAGGCGAGAACGGATCGCTGTGTAGTAGACGGTGAGCCTAGCAGAGGGACTACTACCTACCGGTGATAGTATTTGGGCTCGGCGGATATCCGGATGATACCGACCGGAGTCGAGAGATGATATGGGCCGATCCGGACTGACGGAGCCCGTGGGCCGATCCGGACTGACGGAGCCCGATATATAAGGATTTACGTGCCGATACTGGGCACTGTTTTCATGATGTTTTCGAGTGTCGATGCTAGGCACTCAGGTTCCATGATTTTGATGTGTCGGGAGGGACACCGTTGATATATATATCCCCATACTTTCATGCACACTCCTTTATGATATTTACGTGCATACAGACATTGATTATATGGGTGAACGAGATCCACATGCATACATACCTTGATTATGGTTGGACGAGATCCATATACATGCATTGATTATTACTGTTGGATGTTATCCGCATGCATGTAGGTATTGACTACCTTGTTGGCACATACAGACCCGTTCATCCTAGATATCATAGTATTACCTTTATGATATAGTTGACCTAAGAGTAGTCGTTTATTCGATTTCTATCTGTTGATATTTTTCTACTCACGAGTTGGCAACTCACCCCCGTTGTGCCACAATTCTTGCAGGTTGACTGCTTGGATCAGTAGCGGTTTTCCTGGCACACAGTTGCATTCGGATGTTTTGCATTGGTAGGTGGGATATTTGTATCATTCCCACTCTTGTATCTATATTTCATATTGTATCTAGTTAACTCCATCAATCAAAAGTTGTAAATTGTATAAGTGATGAGACTTAGTGAGACTTGTAGCTGCGAGATTTGAGCGATAGATTTTATATTCACTTTTGAGGTTATATCTTGCTCATTTCTTTATCTTTTTGTGGTGAGCTTCGCCGTTGGGCGTCGTATATTTATTTATGCTGTATTGCGTGGTTTTGATCCGCCGTTTGGCGAAGAGCTAGCTCCCGCTTGGGGATGCCATTATTCTTACTATGTATTTGTGGTCTTGGATCAAAATATACAAAGGAGGTGCTGCCAAAATTTTTAAAAGACGAAACATGTTTTCAAACTAGTAAATTTCACTTGCATCATTCATGTAATTTTTCTATGCATTAAGAAAACTTGTTTTCATTATATCTTTATTTAAAACCTCATCTCCTTTATTTTTCTAAAAAGTTTTAGATTTCTGGGTTTTCAGCTTACTTGAATTCCGTTACGCCTTTTGACGTTGCGTGATTCAAGTGCTGGTCACGAACTAATATTTCGGATCGTGACACTAGGTTTGTATGATTTAAAGCTCTAGATTTTTTAAAATTGCATACTTCTTATTTGTATAAACCTAGTAGAGGTGCTAAAACATACTTTCAACGCTAACTTTCGATAGAAAACTAGTGCGGGTTTTTTAGTGCAGTTGAAATATATATGGGATATTTTAAGTAAATACGAAGTATGAGGGGATTTTTAATATTAGCGAAATATGATGGGCTTTTTGGTAAAAAGCCCTAATTAAAAAAGATATTGAAGATATTATTCCTCTCCTTAATTTAGGGGGTCAATCCAATCAAATATTGTTTTGGGATTCTAACAAAATATTAACCATTTAATTAGCATATTTTTTTAATTAAATATATTTATATTTAATAATTCATCTCTTATTTCTTTAAACCGGAAATTTTCCATTCAAACATTGTTCTGAGATACTAACAAAATATTAACCAAATATTATCGTGCCCTTTTCGCCCTCTTTCCAGCTATGTTTCTTGTTCATATAAAAAAATTCTTATTTTCTCGATTGTATTAGATTATTGGCCTTAGAGAAGAGGAACTTCATCAAATGTCTCATGAATTTATTTCTATAGTTTTATTTAAATAGGCCAATATTATTTGTGTTCATATTTAGAATTGCTTTATAAAATTCTAAGAAACTGTATCGAAAAATATAATTGCTAAATCTCTAGAAGTGTTCTTCCACGGAAGATTTAGAGCTAAGGAATATTATTTCAAAAATACTATAAGAACGTAAATAGGATATCAAATAATTAACTAAATTTATATAGACCATATTGGGTTCTAAATACCGATTTGAAATAAGAGTTGAATTATTAAATATTTAATAAATTTAATTAAACAAAACATATCAATTAAATAAATGCATTTTTTTTTCTTTATGCTTCCGTGTGGTTTAGAAAATGAGGGGAAAACGAAATAAAGGTTCATAAATGAAATAAATATTTGGCAAAATAATATTTGGGGAATATTTTGTTAGAATGTGGGAACAATATTCTATTATAATAATTCCAATTTAAAAGAAATAAGAGCTAAATTAGTAAATATTTAATAAATTAATAAAAATATTATTTTAATGTTGTAATAAAAAAATATTAATTAAATGATTTATGTTATTTGGCATTGGCCGTAAGCCCTGGCCTATGCACACAACACACAAAACAAATCCACGCACACATCACACACACAAGCATCCAAAGGACCCACAAATTTGTCCCGAAAGCATTAACTTATTGGCCATTTCCCCTCCCGGAGTTTCTTGGGAAAGTTTGAACCCCGTACTCTTTCCAAGTGGGGAAGGGCCTATGCCAATTGAGCTATTGCTCTTTTGTGGTTAATAGTTTGATAAAATTTCTCTATAAAAATTGGACGGCTTATATTAAAGGCTTTGACGGTCTGAGGCTTAGAGATGATCCGAATCCCTTGTCCATACATGAGATGCTATTAGGATTTTGATTGTATTTTTCATAATTGTTTAAAGGCAGCAAATGAAGGTTCAATTTTTGTAACTTTTGTTTCGGTTTAAATTATTGTTAATAGAATTCATTCAACTCAATTTCTACATTGGGCTTTGTGTGATGGAGAGTTTTGTTTGTTCACCATACACAATTACCGGATTCATCATCGTCCTCCTTTCGTGTCTCATGCTCATTTTAGATCATGTCACTACTACAAATGGGGTTGCCCTACGGATAAAGCCGTAGGGGCCAAGCACTGCGCCTACGAATATATTCGTAAGGGCATAAAAATACACCGTAGGTGTAAAGGCCGCAGGTGCAAGTCTTCGTCATAAACATGCTTCTACGGAGTAATATTTGCCTCTACGTTTTTCTCCGTAGGAACATCATTCCATACGGATTACACCATAGGAACAAAATATTTATTTAATTTATTGGTTTATAAAATAAAATACCTGCCTCTACGGATTACTTCGCAGGGCTTGAAAATGCCCTTACGGATTTCTCCGTAGGGCCAACTAAATGCCCCTACGGATACATCCGTAGGTCCTGATGAATGCCCCTACGGATAAATGCGTAGGGGTAAGTTTTATCCCATGTTACTGAGTCCATAGGACAAAATATCAGGTATCCGTAGGGATAAAATATCAGGGTTTTTTTTAAAAATGAGCTTCCTGTTTTTTCCTCGCCCTGTACACAATAATATATATATATATATCATATAACCAAATACCGCAGTATTCATAATCAACATCTCATGCATAATATATATAAAAAATAAACAAACAGAATACGATATCAATCAAAATTATCGTGAACACGCAAACAACACCAATATAGTCCAAAATATATACAATATGTATCATATAAGTACATACATGCTTAAAATAAAAAAAGCTACCATAGCTCGTTCCAACTCCTCCACCTCTGACAAACGCCGTAATCTGACTCATCTGCTCCTCGGTGCCGTCCTGAGTTGTCAAAAACTCGACGAATGAAGGAGCGGACTGTGCGAGAGTCTGAGCGGGCTGTGGAGTAGCAAGAGCGGTCTGCGCAACCGTAGCCGATGTAGCGGTTTGCGGAGCCGCTGCTAAAGAAGATGCATGTGGAGCAGCAGCCGAAGAAGCCTATCGCATCTGTTCAATTTTGTGTGTAATAAACGAGTAAGAACTGTGTATTAGATTTTAGTCCGAATTCGTATCATTATCAGGTTATTGCGAAACCCCAATCTAAGAATACTTAAGAACTTAGGGCTCGTTTGGATATCTAGTTTGGAAAACCGTAGTTTATTTTAATTAGACAGTTCTATGTAAGTATGATTAATCAAAGTTAGGTCTACAACCAAATAAGCTCAGGCTATTAATATTGCATATGTTACTATCTATAATGTGATACAATATTTTACTATTAAGCAGTATACGTACCAACATCTCCTTCAACTCCTCAACGGTGGTCTTCAAGGCGGCAATATCATGCTCTAGACGTCGCTTACTGGGGTAGAGGAAGTAACCGCCGGAGTGGAGTCCAACTTCATATGGGCCCTGCTATGACCCAGTCCCGGCCTCTCTCCCAACCTCCGTGGTGCCCTCCGTGTGGGGTGTCTCGGACTGGGGTCAGCAGCATCGGATCGGTCTGTCCAGTAAAATCGATCCCGATGCCTCCGCCTGCTCCACCACCCACTCCTACACCCATATTAACCATTAAAATATAAGTATATCATTTAAATTTGAAATTTTCAAAACAAAAATTTCAAATCTGTTAGAATAAATATTAACACTTACACAATACTCCTGGTAGCGGTGTCGGGGAATCGAAACTCGCCCATGGCGGGATCTGTCGAGGTGCCTGTTGGGGTCAAAAATTGCACCCCGGTTGACCAAGTCAAAATCAAAGTCAACCCAAAGTAAGCGGCCCAAGCCCAGATCAAATGGTCCCATGCCCAAGTCGAGCCCCGCAGTCGGCTTCCCCCATGCCAAAATGAAATCATGTAATAAATAATTTTGATATAATTTTTTTATGTATGAATGTAAGCAAAATGGGCCTAAAGCCAAATTTTTGTAAGCCCATGACTCATGTGCAAAAGAAATGAGCACATGAGACATGGGATGGGCAAAATGCCATTTTGTAAAGCCCAATGGGCTATATATAAATGTGTAAGCCTATATAAGACAACATGATGATGAAATAAAAAATAACTTTTTCACTCCCTTAAAAACTAGGGTTTGTGTGCCTCCTTCCCCTTTCTCAAGGGTCTAAAACCCTCTTCCTCTTTTTGAATTAAATCAAGAGTTTAAATCTTCCTTTCTCAAAAAGAATTAGTTTTCCACCACAAAACCCACAAGGGGGGGCTCGGATCTTCCATCAAATCTCTGAAAGGGAAGATTTTGAATCTCACTTCTCTTTTCCCTCAAGATCCGGCCAATCGAGAGGAAGAAGAAGGAGACCCATCTCAAAAAATCCCACGTTGGGAGGATCCAAGGCTCAAAAGAAGAGCCAAACATTCCTAGGAGTTTTAACTCCATTCTAGATCTGTTGGAGTTTAACTCCATAAATAAAATTTCTGTTAGAAGTTCAACTCCAAAACCCTTTGGGAGTTCAAATCCCCAACCTAGGGGCTAAGCCCCTTCCCGCTGGTGTTTCCTGTGGTTGCGTGCCGCGCACGTGACTCGCGGGCGCCCACTGGTCGCGTGCGCTAAAGCGCCCAATGGTCACGTGCAGCGCACGTGACCCCGGGCACTAAAGCGCCCACGTGCGTGCACGTGACTCGCGGGCACTAAAGCACCCACATGCGCGCACGCCCCGCGATCGCGTGCAAGGCACGTGACCCGCGGTCGCGTGCAAGGCACGTGACCCGCGGGCACTATAGCACCCGCGTGCGCCCCACGCGACCCGCTCAGCGCCCAGTGGTCGCGTGCAGCGCATATGACCCGCAGGCGCCTGGCGGTCGCGTGCTGCGCACGTGACCCGCTGCGCCCAGCGCTGGCGTGCTGGGCACGTGACCAGCGGGCGTCCAGCGCTCACACGCCAGGCACATGACCCATGGGCACCATGAGTCCACGTGTCACGCACGCATCTTTAAGACGCTCCTCCCCCAATTTTTTTATGCACTCCTCTTCAAAACACATCACTGCACATTGAGTTCGCATGACCTGTTTGACCCGTCAATCGGAGGTTCTCTCGCTCCAAAGGCGAGGGGTAATTAACGGCAACTTAGTTCACGGCTGCCGGAAATTCGGATCCCCATAATCAATAAACCACAGCCTACCCTAGGCAGGGGGAATTTGTAATGCGCCTGACAAGCGCGCGCGTATTCCTATCTCAATGGGGTGATGAAAAACATCCTACAGATCTGGCACGCCCGGTAAGACTTTATCTCTCCTCCCATATTTCGGGTTAAATATTCATGCGAACTCAATCAATATACATATCGACATTTATACTAAAATAATGCTCTTTCATGCAGGCTTTCAAACAAATAATTTTCAACAATGTCCACAAAGATGAACTCAGCTCTCAAGACAGCTTCCATCTCCTACACAATAAAAATGGACGCCAGGACTGTCCTTCCGATCAGTCTCGGGCGACAGAGGGAGGAGCCACCACTACCATTCGGCTCTATTCTGTTCGTGCCAGCTAGTTCCATCCCAGCTTCTCAAGCACCAGCAACAGGCAGACCGGCCTCGAAAGGCAGGAGGCCAAATGTGGTGATCTCGAGGGCACCACTACTCAAGCGCAAGTCGGTGTATGAGCAACTTTCCTTAGTCCAACTAGGGGCAAGGCCATCAACAAAGCTCCGCCAAGATCAAAGTTCGAGGAGCTGGGATAAGCAAACAAGGACCACCACGTCGTTAAATTGGGAACAGCTGACCACCATATCATTAAACTGGGAATAATCGACCTCTAAGTCGTTAAACTAGGAATGTAAATAAAAAATGTGTGAATAAAAAAAAGCTGAATTGATGGGGCCAACTCGCAATGAAAATCAGCGAGTAAAAATAAACATGAAAAATAAAGCCGAAATGATGGGGCCACCGCGAATAAATAAAGCCGAAATGATGGGGTAATCGCGACCTTCGTGATAAGAAAAGTTGAAATGATAGAGCAATTGCGGTAGTAAAAAAACTGCGAATGATGAGTCGCTCCTGATACCATATTCCAATGCAGCGATGCAGACGCCAACCAAACTTTGAATGTCCCAACGGCGAATGATGAGTCGCTCCTAGTACCATATTCCAGTGCAGCGATGCAGACGCCAACCAAAATCCAAATTCTCAAACGGCGAATGATGAGTCGCTCCTGGTACCATATTCCAGTGCAGTAATGCAGACGCCAAGCAAAATCCAATTTCCCAAAATTCTCCCAGCCCTATGGGTGGTCCCCAAATTGACTACCGTATATAATCCACGGGCTCAAACAATTCCCATCACACCCATACCCCACCACAGTCACCAGTCCAATGGCCGGTCTCCGCCCTCGGAATTATGCTCCATTTGGGAAGACCCACTCATGTGTCCTCACGATGCATGAGGAGAACAAAACTTATGGGATCCTCACGACTTGTAAGAAAACACCTTCGTGGATCCTTACGACTCACAAAGGAAAAACACACTTGGGAGTCCCCATGACTCCTAAGGAGAAAGTACACCTACGAGATCCTTTCGACTCATAGGGAGAATACTTTTATAGGACCCTTACGGCTCATAAAATTGAAAAGTCTTAGGTGATAGGGACCTAAACCAATCTCCTAAGCCATCGCTCCCCAATAGGCAAAGGCAAATGATGATTTGCTCCTGGAACCTGTGCTCCAGTGTTAGCAACGCTGATGCCGACCCCTACCCCAAAATTCCAAGCTTCAGATCCAATAGACCCCTAAGTCTTTAAACTGGGAACAGATGACCTCTAAGTCGTGAAACTGGGAACAGATGACCCTAAATCATTAAACTGGAAACGAGGGAGATCCCCTCATGGAAAATGATGATTCGCTCCCGGTACCATATTCAGTGTAAGCGGTGTTGATGCCAAACCAAAACCAAAATCCCCAGATCCACTCATGGAAAATGATGATTCACTCCTGGGACCATATTCCAGTGTAGCGATACTGATGTCAACCCAAATCAAACCAACAACCTCTGCGGCGGAATCATGCTTCGTCCCAGAATGTACCCCGTGTCGAAATCATGCTTCGCATCGGGATATCTACCTTCCCTGCCGGAATTATGCTCTGCCTCGGAATCAAGTCAACCAGCGACACTCTGTGCCAGGAACAAGTCGACCAGCGACACTCTGTGTCGGGGACAAGTCGAACAGCGACACTCCGTGCCAGGGACAAGTCGAACAACCAGCTACACTCCGTGCCGGGGACAAGTCGAACAGCAACACTCCGTGCCGGGGACAAGTCGAACACCGACACTCCGTGCCGGGGACAAGTCGAACAACCAGCGACATTCTGTGTCGGGGACTGGTCGACCAGCGACACTACATGCCGGGGAAACGTCACATACAAACACTCTGCATCAGGGAGACGTCGACCAGCGACACTAAGCGCCGGGGACACGTCAAATAGACACTCTGCCTCAGGGACACGTCAACCACCGACACTCCGTCTCGGAGACACGTCAAGCATCGACTGTCCATGTCGTAAAAAAGGCAGCGCCAGCTTCCCAAAAAGCGGGAACTAAATCAAGTCACCTCCATGCGAAAGAAAATCCATCAATTTCATGCACACGACTCACATGTGCGGTGTGCATTTATTGATGGGGGCACTTTGTTGGGGTCAAAAATTGCACCCCGGTTGACCAAGTCAAAATCAAAGTCAACCCAAAGTAAGCAGGCCGAAGCCCGGATCAAATGGTCCCATGCCCAAGTCGAGCCCCGCGGTCGGCTTCCCCCATGCCAAAATGAAATCATGTAATAAATAATTTTGATGTAATTTTTTTATGTATGAATGTAAACAAAATGGGCCTAAAGCCAAATTTTTGTAAGCCTATGGCTCATGTGCAAAAGAAATGAGCACATGAGACATGGGATAGGCAAAATGCCATTTTGTAAAGCCCAATAGGCTATATGTAAATGTGTAAGCCTATATAAAACAACATGATGATGAAATAAAAAATAACTTTTTCACTCCCTCAAAAACTAGGGTTTGTGTGCCTCCTTCCCCTTTCTCAAGGGTCTAAAACGCTCTTCCTCTTTTTGAATTAAATCAAAAGTTTAACTCTTCCTTTCTAAAAAAAAGTAGTTTTTCACCACAAAACCCACAAAAGAAAGCTCGGATCTTCCATCAAATCTCTGAAAGGGGAGATTTTGAATCTCACTCCCCTTTTCCCCTAAGATCCGGCCAACCGAGAGGAAGAAGAAGGAAACCCATCTCCAAAAATCCCACGTTGGGAGGATCTAAGGCTCAAAAGAAGAGCCAAAGATTCTTAGGAGTTTAACTCCTTTCTAGATCTGTTGGAATTTAACTTCATAAATTAAATTTCTGTTAGTTCAACTCCAAAACCCCTTAGGAGTTCAACTCCCCAACTTAGGGGCTAAGCCCCTTCCCGCTGGTGTTTCCCATGGTTGCGTGCCGCGTACGTAACCCGCGGGCGTCCAGCGGTCGCATGCATGGCACGTGACCCGCGGGCGCTAAAGCGCCCAATGGTCGAGTGCAGCGCACGTGACCCCGGGCACCAAAGCGCCTACATGCGCGCATGTGACCCGTGGGCACTAAAGCACCCACATGTGCGCACACCCCGCGATCGCGTGCAGTGCACGTAGCCCACGGTCGCATGCATTGTACGTGACCCATGGGCACTATAGCACCAACGCGCGCCCTACGCGACCCGCTCAGCGCCCAGTGGTCGCGTGCAGCGCACGTGACCCGCTGGCGCCTTGCGCTCACGTGCTGCGCATGTGACCAGCGGGCGCCCGACGCCCATGTGCCACACACGCGTCTTTAAGACGCTCCTCCCCCTATTTTTTTATGCACTCCCCTTCAAATCACAACACTGCACATTGAGTTCGCATGACCTGTTTGACCCGTCAATCGGAGGTTATCTCGCTCAAAAGACGAGGGATAATCAACGGCAGCTTAGTTCGCGGCTGCCGGAGATTCGGATCCCCACAATTAATAAACACCAGCCTACCCTAGACAGGGGGAATCTGTAATGCGTCTGACAAGCGCGCGCGTATTCCCATCTCAATGGGGTGACGAAAATAACCCTACAGTGCCGTGGACGGCAAGATACGCAGTCAGCACGCTCGGTGTACCACCCTGCGCCAGGGTCTGAGCTCTCTGCAATTCGCAAAAAATTTACATATATTATAAAATAACTCTTTATATTACATTATATCATAGTAGATCTATTGTAATTTACCGACGCCTCCATGGAACGAGTAATATTTCTCGAGCCACCTGTATAAGTGGGGCGACCCCTCTTCGCCGACTTCCTATTCTCTTTATTTTGATTGGCATATTTCTGCACAACACATTCAGATTTAGTTTTCTAATTAAGCAACACAAAAAAATAAATTATATATTAAACAATTAATTAGATTTAAATTACAAACATGTTTGCGCTGAGAGTCGAAATATTGGCACAAGAGAGGCCATATATCTACGTCGACACTCGCAAAGGCCGGAGTATATAGGAAAGCCGCACTCTCTGCCTCGGGGGTCGCCATCCACAGAGAAAAGCAGTCGATCTTCAGCTCGTTCCTATTGTATCGGACCTTTGATTGCATGTTCATCATCAGGTCATGGTACAGAGCGTGAAGATCGAGCACTCTTTCAGGGTGATCAGGGTCAGGTACAGGCTGAAAGTCGTAATCCAACTGCAAATACAAAAAAATAATGTATTTAAATTGCAAGTGTTAAATAATAATAAATATATTGGATAAGCCAAATGAAAATATATATTAATACCCGAGCCTAATCCCAGAAGAGGGCAAATGAGCGCCGGTGCTGATCGCCCCACTCAACGTGATGTGGATACTTCTTCACGAGACGGCTCTCATCCCCCATATACCAGCCGAACCTCTCAACATAATCACCGGTATAGCGATAATCGGGGGTAAAGAAGAGGGGAATGCTTCCTCCTCCCTAGCTCTGTCGGGCCTCAGCCTATGGGACTGATTCGGGCCTCAAGTCCCCCTCTCGGGATGGGGCTGCTCTGCATCTACAAGAAATATCAAAACAATCAATATTAAGACAAAGTGGTATTAAGAAATCAAGATTTAACGAAAATTAAAGTGTGGTATATACCTCCGGCGACAGAAGCACGAGCCTGGGCCCGGACAGTAGCACGAGCAGGACGATAGTTCCTCTGGTGAGGAACAACCGCTGATCCGGACGTGGATGCATCCCCTCCAACTAGAAAATAAACATTGATAAAATTACATGAAGTTCATGTTTATTCTTAAAGGATTTGTAAAATGAATAAATATTTTATATTTATTCATACTAACCTTCAGACTGAGCGGTAGGTACGGAAGTGACGAGAGTGGCCCCTGCACCAGACGTGGACGCACCACCTATAATTAGACAATCAAACATTGACTATATAAGTAACTGCAAAAAGAATGTATATATCAATAATATAACATTCTAAATCAACATGCACACACTATAGGATATATAAACATACCCGCAGGTGCGGTGGTGGCCTCTGCCCGAGATGTGAAGGCACCACCTATGGCTAGACAATTAAAAAATGATTATCTAAGTACATAAGAGCAAAAAGAATGTATGCATATTTATGATATAGTATTCTAAATCAATATGCTTGCACTATAGGATATATAAACATACCTGAAGGTGCGGGAGTGGCCTCTGCCTCTGATGTGGATGCACCACCAACTGCTAGACAATCAAACATTGACTATATAAGTAATTTTGATATAAATATGCATGTATATCTATAATATTACATTCAAAATGAATATGCGTACAATATATCTGGAGGTGTGGCAAAGTCCACATGGATGGAGGCATCCGAAGGGGTCTCCGATCGGGGTGCAAGACCGGCCCTCTGAAGCTCCCTACGCAGCTCTCCGGGCGGCAGAACCGCTCTGCCTCTGCCTCTACCGGTGCCGCGGCTGGTGCTCCTGCCGCCCTTCGCTGCTCCGGTCATCGTCATCAAATCTAGACAAGAGTACAATCATTACATATGCATGCTATATATGTATAGATCGTAAAATGTGAAGTAATAATATAACATTACTGATAACCTTTTTCGTTTCGTGGACGTATTAGATATATCTACTTGGATTTCATTATCGATATCATTTCTAACCCACGTAACTTCATGATCAGCTGAAAACAACCCGTCTTTTGAAACAGACAGTCGGAGTACTCTAAGTCTTCTCTCTTCTTCATCATTATCGCTGTCCTCGAATTCTAGGACATCGTAAACATTCTTGGGTTTCCAACGGCATACGACACTCCATCCCAGATGCTTCAAGCACTGTGAGTAGTATACTTGGAACGCTTGGTTCGGAAAGATAAACGGATCGTCCTGACCGTAAAATCGAAGTATGTTCACACTGGTCAATACATATTCATCTTTCCAAGTCCCAAGATTTTTTCTCCACTTATCCGTATTGGTTCGTGTATCATACCAAGTACACTGAAATATATAAAACGGTTCTGATCGTCCGGGATATTGGATGCCAAGTATGCAATTTAAGTATCCATAATAAATCACACTATCCGATCCTACCATCGCAATCCCACTATTCTGAGTGGTTCGAGATGTTTCTATGTCATTAGCTTCGAATTTGTATCCAAAGACACCGAATCTTTTATAATATGCAACCTCCATACTAGGAAACTGAGCTAAACATCTTGAATCACTTTCTAATGATGCAGACAAGTTCAGATCGTGGATCTGACAAAACAAATTTTACGACAAATACATAACGATATAAGTTTAGATTAAGACTGGTAGCAATAACATGTTATTCGAACAACTTACATGATCTGCCAACCCAATCGCAAAAATTATCCTGATGATATTTTTCCAATTGTTCATCATTCTAATCAAGATGCCCCTCACGTACCTCGTTAAAATGAATTCTGTTCTCAACAATAAATTATGACATTAATATTATATCATTTCATACACACACAAACACAAATATAATAATTAATCCAAAAAAACTTACTCTCTAATTTCTTCAAGACATGCGCTATTGAGGAGAACAGACTGATATATATTCTTGATAAACATAGTGTCTACTTTCTTATAATCAGCTTTACCATATGGCCCGTCCTGAATTTTTCGAGGTTGGTTAAGTTTCATCTTAATGTTCTCGTCCAGATAGTGAGAACAAAATATGGTTGCTTCATCTAGAAGATAACCTTACATGATAGAACCCTCTGGTCGATTTCTATTGCGTATATACTTTTTTAGAGTGTAGAGGTACCTAAAGAAAAATATGTTAAATAAATAAATATGGGCATATAGGACAACAATAATTTTACAAATTGCGCGATACGAAAAATTCCACGTAACTTTCGACGGGATGCATCCATCGATATTGTACCGGTCCGACTAACTTAGCCTTAGTTGCAAGATGAACCGTCAGGTGTATTATGATATCGAAGAATGACGGTGGGAAAGTACGCTCAAACTTGCAAAGTATCAACGAAATAGAATTTTCAAGTTTCTCCAGCGTCACAACATCCAGGGTTTTAGCGCATAATTATCTAAAAAAGCAACATAGGTCATTAATTACTAGACCAACCGATTCGGGAAGGGAAGTCATGAGGGCTAATGGGAGAAGGTGCTCCATAATAACATGGTGATCATGACTTTTCAGCCCATCGATCGTACATTTCACAATTTTTATTTTCTTGCTAAATAATCCTTAGAAACCTGTGGGAACATTCAAATCATGCAACACCTGCAGGAATCTTTTCTTCTCCGGTTGTGACATATGATACGCGGTATTGGGAAGTATAAACTTGCCCGGTTTACCCACTATCGGTTTAGGATGCAATTCACTTCTAATTTCCCAGTCCTGAAAATCCATCCGAGTATGGAGGCTGTCTTTCAATTTTCCGTCTTTACAAAGAAGCAAGTTGAGTACGTGCTCGGATACTCACTTCTCTATGTGCATGACGTCCAGACAATGACGCACTAAATTTGTTGACCAGTATGGAAGCTTGAAGAAAATGCTTAACTTGTTCCAGAATGGTGGTTTGACCTATTTTGTCGAATCTATCCCGAAAGTCACATTATTGTAACCATCCCACTGAGCAGTCACGTCCTCTCCGGACAATGGGGCTGGAGGTCCAAGAAGCTCCTAATGACTATCAAAGTGAACAGCGTCTAACCTGTAGGGATGGTCTAGTGGCAGGGAATGTCGATGGCCACAATAATAAACCTTGCTGCTAAAATTCAAGAATTTCGATGTTGTATTTTGATGGCAATAAGGACATACTTTGTGACCATGTATGGATCAACCTGATAGCATTCCATATGCAGGAAAGTCATTAATTGTCCACATTAAAGCCGCACGCAGTATGAAAGTTGTATTTGTGTTTGCATCGTAAGTCTCTACACCACCAATGAATAAAGATTTTAACTCATCGATCAGAGGTCGGAGATAGACGTCGATATTGTTTCCCAGTGAGTTTGGTCCGTCAATAAGAAGAGACATCATAAAGTATGATTGATCCATAACCAACCAAGGCTGTAGATTATAAACTATCATTATAACGGGCCATGTGCTGTGGCTTCCAGTCATATAGTTGAATTGGCAGAAGCCATCACTAGCGAGTCCGACCCTGACATTGCGAGGATCGCTACTGAATATTTCGTGGCTCTTATCGAAATCCTTCCAGCCATATAGTTGAATGGGCAGAACCCATTACACATGTGTATTTTTTATATTGGTTTTCTAAACATCTAACACATGACGAATCCCCCTGAACTTTCAATTTCTTGTACAAAACTCCCGTTTGGTTTGATTTGTAAAGTTTTTTTGCGATTAGTCCTTTCGTTGTCTTGTGCTCATTTTAGATCATGTGTATTTTTTTATATTGGTTTTCTAAACATCTAACTCATCACGAAGACCCCTGAACTTTCAATTTCTTGTACAAAACTCCCGTGTGGTTTGATTTGTAAAGTTTTTTTGCGATTAACTGGTCATATGACCCCGCATTGACCAATTCTTGTAGTTTTATCCTGAATTATCCATCCAAATCATATTTTATCAACTCCTTTTTCTCTAAATTGTGATTTAATTTCAAATTGAGGCTTCTTGTCCAAATCCTCTAATCTAAAGTCTTGTTCTCCAAATTAAGCAAATCGCTCAATAAATAGCACTAAGAGTATGGTTTACTTTCAATATATTTAGAGGATCCGTATTTTTATTAAAATAAAGTGTTAATTTAGTCAGATTTTATAGTAAATAGCCGCAGGGGTTTTTTGTACAAGGAATTGAAAGTTCATGGAGGCTTCATGATGAGTTTGAACTATAAGATGGTTTTGGAAAACTCGAGTAAACCACAAAGTGGTTTCTGTGAAACAAGCCTAAAAACAATCTACTTTTTGATAATTTACATAGACTTGTTTATTAGTAAAAAAAGATTTTCGCAGAAAATGGCATAACCTATTAAATTGCAGAAAGCAAAAGATTGTGGTGCTTGTTTGCAAATGGCCGAGCTTAAGGTAATTATTTGCAATTAGTAAAATATTATTATATTTGTGTGATGATTCTCCAATGATTTTCACTAAAATATATTATATTTTGTGTGAAAGCTACGGGAGAATCAAGGCATATTAGCGATATCAGCCCTTTTTCAAAAAACAAACAAGTGGGAAATGTCCGTTCTGTTTGCGATAAAACCACCGATAAATTTTATTATAAAAGCATGAGCTAATTATTTTTCTAAAAGAACCCATATAGATAAGAACCTCTATCTGGATAGATAAGATAAAGATCGCTCCATGATGTGAGTCGAAAGTTGTCTCTTGTTGTCCATGGTCCCGAGAAAATGGGGGAAGCACGTAGTGCATGCGCAGGACTGATATTATTTCTTTATGTCACGCCCCGCTTCCCAGAGTACGCTAAGATAGGCATGTGACATAGCCAACCATGCTACCTGTGGATAGGAAAAAATCCTTCCACAGTCACATTACGGCTGTAGAGATATCAAGAACAGGAAAGTAAACTAAACTATCTAGTATATGTCCATAAGCCAGAGTAAATGAGACAAGGAATGATAATATGCGGAAGCAAAGGATACAATAAATGAAACACATGGAAAGTAAAACTGCATACCAACAGGATCTTCACCTCTCGGTCTAACAGCGGCAATACTCCTGATCAGTCTGCAACAAAGGTAGAAGGATCTGGGCCATGCAAAACCCAGACGTCAGCGCGTCATAACATCAAGCAATAATAAAACAGGAGTAGCAAAATATGCAAGTATGAGTATAAATGGTAAAACAAGCATAACAGTAATATAAGTAAGGACAGTGGGGTAATGTGTAGTGATTTATCTAAACTGTGCTACGGGGTTATCTATTCTAAAGTCTTCGAAACCAAGTAAGGTAATTCTCATCGTAACTCGTCGGGGATTATTCCGTAACGCCCGGAAAGACGGCAAACAATAGGTATTCCATAACGCCCGAAAAAACGGCAAACAATGGGTATTCCGTAATGCCCGGAAAAACGGCAAATAATGGGTATTCCGTAACGCCCGGAAAAAACGGCAAACAATGGGTATTCCGTAACGCCCAGACAAACGGCAAACAATAGGATGGTCCTTTGAGTTACGTTCGGTTACGATACTGATTTCCCCATACCCCCAGGTTATGTGTATTCAAGTCAGGTATTAGATAATCTAGAGCTAATGCCAACACAGGATCAGGCAGGTACAGGTTTGTCTGTATAGACAACAGGAACGGTCCGTAAGGACAACAGGTCAGGTTTGTTGGCATTAGACACAAGATCAGGTAACAGGTAAGACCATGGTACATCAGGTCAAGCCAGGTAATGTATAAATGTGTCATGTCATGTCAAGAGTGTGCGGTACCATGTCAGGTCAAGTAGTAGGTGTAGCAGGTCATGTCAGGGTATACAAGATATCATGTGGGTGCTCATAATCCACTAGCATAAGCATGGGTAAACAAAATAAGCATGTGTACTAATAGAATCAACAAGCTGGAACTTGTAACATGAAATGCAATCAAGTACAGATTAAGGTTTGTAGATGCACAGTTATCAGTTTGGGGTTTAAGGAATAGTTTCAAACATTATATGAATGTAGTATAGCAAATATGGATGTTAAAAATCATGTACTAAATAATCTAGAGATGCAATTGAATATAAATCAGGCTAGATGTATGCAAACGGTCGTCTGTGAGGGTAAAGCTTTAACGGGTACTATAGACTATGTAAATAAGCACCATGTGATATAAAATATTGGTATGGATGCAGTTTAATGTACTCTAATATGCAATAAGATATGTTTTCCATGACCTAGATCTAAAATGGTATAAACGAATGCAACGTATAAAAAATGAAACATGTGGTACTAGATTTACATTACAGGTATAATCTATATTTAAATAGTCATAAAAATAATTTAAATAGCATGTAGCAAGATTAACTTGCCTGATGGATCGCAATACGGATACGTGGTGCAACGTCCAATGTCGGTAAAAGCTGCGATGCACACACGTGTGCTCGGAATGGACCAGCCAAAGCAAGAAGTGACCATGCTGCACGAGAACGTCTTCTGGGTCTCCCGGATCGTCGGGGACGGTACGGCTTTGGCGACGATCGGAATCAAGAATTTAAGAAAGAGAAAAGGAAAGGAAAGTTGAATAAGAAGAAGAAGGAGGAGAATGTTTCTGTGGTGTTAGATTGGGGTATCTGGGACAGAGGATGGGGAGACACGACGATACGCCATGGTTTTCCGGCGATGGTCGACAGCCAAGAACCCAACAGAAAGAGAAGAAGAAGTAGAAGAAGGAGAAGAAGAAGAAGGAACAGAAGAGGCTGGTCAGGGGTTTACAGGAAGAGAGAGGGAGGTCATAGTGACAGGGATGGTGACGACGGGGCCGGAGTTTCCGGCGACGCGAGAGTGCCGGTAAGGTTGCAAATGCAGGGAAGGGTGCTTGGTTCTGTGCAGGGAAAATGACCTGGGGTCTGAGGAGGCAGCGATGGTTTGCATCGAAGGGAGAGAAGGTGGTGGTGACGGGGTGAAGATGAGTCAACGACGACGTGGTCGCCGGCGGTGGGGCGAGGTGTGCGCAGTAGAGGTTCTAGGGTTGCCGGGTTAGCGATCGGAGTGCAGTGTACTCGGGTGAAGGAGGTGGCGAAGGTGACGACGACGAGGAGGAGACAAGGGCAAGGTGATCGGCGGTAAGGACGAGCGGATAGAGTTTGGGTTAGGCTTGGGTTCGTCGGGGTTTTGGGTCGTCGTAGGGCTCGGGGATTGTGGGTTCTCAGGATTAGAGGAGGAGAGAAGGAGAAGGTGGTGAAGGTGGTGATATGGTCGTGGCGAGGTCGGCGGTGATGGTGAGGTGAGGGCTAGGGTTGCAGGAGTGGGTTCGGGGTCGCGTTCCTCATGGTGAGAGGAGGAAGAGAAAGACGTAATAATAAATATAGAAGAGAGAGAGAGAAGTAAAGAAAAGAGGGGAGAGAGAAAGAGAATCAGAGAGAGAGGAGAGAGATAGAGGAAGCGAGAAGAGAGATAGAGGGGGAGAGAGATAGAGAGGATGAGAGAGATCGAGAGGAGAGATAGAGTGGGAGGAGAGATAAACTTGTTGTTTAGCGGGGGAGAGAGACAGAGAGAAGAGGGAGTAGGGCCGGCATCGAAAGAAGGGGAAGGAGTTAATTGGTTGAGAAGGAGAGGGAGAGAGAGAGAATTAAGAAAGATTTTTAAAAAAATAGAAAAATATTTTATTGTTTAACGAAAATGGAAACGGTTACCAAGATTTTAAAGGTACGGTTAAATAAAATATTAATAAAATTTGAATTTAGGCGGAATGCAAAAATATTCCAAAACGCGTCCGGTTCGGGTCCAAAATTTTGGGTTTGAAATATGGAAATTATTGGCAAGTTCCAAAACTTAAAATAAAGGATTATGTAGTAGAAATGCATACCCCCAAGAACGGACGCACGTACGTGCGCGTAGCCGTCCAAATCCGTCCGTTTCACTGAACGGGACGAGAACACGATGCAAGGACGCTACCACAGGGTTTGGGGTATCATGCAGGCCATGTCATGCAATTTTAATTTATTTTACGTGATTTAACTTGTTATATGCAAGAGATGCGATACAAGATAAAATACCAGTATATACTAAATTATGAGATGCACTAGTCCATGCAACAAGTCAAGGCAATCTATAAATAAGAGTTAAATAGGTTCAAGCAAGCGGGTCGGGTCGAAAGCAAAGTAATATGTAAAATACCATTCGCACCCAAACACGCTAAATCAAGAATAGACCATGGATAAGTAAATACGGAAACTGGAATTGGTATTAATGAACTCGGGTGTTACACTTTATAATTCAAAGAAAACCGATGACAGCAAGATATATTACATTGCAATTTAAGAACATAAACAGATTGGATACTGAGAGACATAGATGATGTCACGTCTGTATCCAGTAGTTGTTGATGGAGGCTGTGATCTTCTTCAGATGTTGTCCTCTGTCGATTCTGAAATGGCGGTCATTAACGGTTGAGATTTGGTTTGGGAGTTGTAAAGCGTGTGGATCTCAATGGGTTGGTGTTGACGCCGAGCTATCTGCAAAAGAAGCCCCGGGGTGGGTAACCACCGTAGAACCCTCCGACGATCAAGTTAGTGCCAGTGAATAAGTGCAGAGTAACGGTGTATTGGAATGTGTTAGAATTACCTGAGTCGTCTGAGAGAGGGGTTTGTATAGTGGTCGCGTGGAGCGAGCAGGCGCGAGATTATCACCGTCAGTTACACCCTTGCATTATCCTCGCATTAATGGTGGGATACGTCCATTAATGGGGGGACACGCTAGCGTGGGACGCGGAACGTGGGGAGGCGGATATCTCGTCCTGACGGGATACGCAGAACCGTTGCAGGGGCGCTTTGGTTCCGCACTCTCGGTTGATCGGGGAAGCCGAGGAAGCTCAGCCTGACAGATGACTCGGAGACGAGCACGGAGGGCGAAGAAGCTCGGCCTGTCTGAAGGCTCGGAGACAGGTATGGAGACCGAGGAAGCTCGGAGACGAGCTGTTGGCCGTTTGCTAGGTGAAGATGGAGAGTACTCAGGAAGGTCTCCTGAAAGGTCGGATATGTCCTTGGAGACGAGATCCCGAGGAACGCCCATAATGCAACTCATTTATTCCACCTCCGTAGCCTTCGGGACACGTCATCTGCCACGTGTTGTAATCTGAGGAAATACCACTTGTGAGCATCATCATTAGCCCCCCACTCTCGTTCCGACCTATTTATGGGTCGGGTCGAGAGTGGCCTGCTCGATTTTTCATTGGCTCAGTTTGGCGCGGAGAAGTAAATATGGATCGCCCGGGAACGACATGGCGTTTGGCGGTTGCGTCGTTTCGATCTTTGGGCACATGTGTCGTCTCATCGTGCACCTAAATTTTATCGCGTATCTCTGGTGGCGTCAGCGGATCAGTGAAATGATTGCGCTTTAAAGAGGGGGCGCCGTTTTAGTCGATTCATCAGTTGGGGTACGGGCCACGTGTCCGACGTTACTAGGCGGAAGCGACAGGCTGTCTCTGACTCCTGCAGTTGAAAGGACGTCCCTAATGGCTGATCGCCACTTGAAGCCCCGCCGGCCACTGGGCACGACGTTTCGTTTTGGCGGGAATCAATCTAGGTCATAGGATGTTCTCCTTTGGGGTGTATAAATAAGAGGGGACCATCTCAGGGCCGACACTTTGCTCTAATTCTCTTTCATTGTTGAAGATTGCCTAGCGCTCCACTTCTTAGATCGGATCCTCTGTTGGTTTTTCCTCGGTGAGTCCTTTCTTTTGAATCAGGTTAGATGTTTTCATTCGAGAAGTCTGTAAAGGTAGTAAGGGTAGGGTCGGACGATGAGGCTCCAGTTACTGGGGCCGAGTCCAGTGGGTCTTCCTCCTCTTTGGCTTCAGATAGCCAAGAGGGTTTCTCTTCTGCTACATCTTCTGTGTCGGGTTCACCCCTAGAGTCAGGGCCGCCCTTGTCATTCGCCGTCGGGGCGGCGACAAGGTCTCCCAAGGTGTGCATCGGGAACACCCGTGATGCGCCCTCCGTTTTGAAGAGTCTGGATGAGCTTTCCGAAATCCGGACTCGATTCCACATCCCCTCTAGCTACTCACCCCGTTTAGCTAGAGAGGGTGAGCGGGCGGACCAGGTGCGGGGTAAGGAGATTGCCCTGTATTTGGAATCGTTCCGGGTCGGAATGCGTCTGCCCTTTCCAACCGAGATTTATGGGGTGCTTCGTTGCTTCAATCTTGCCCCGGGCCAGCTAGCGCCGAACTCGTGGAGTATCCTCCTCGAGTTTCTGGTCCGGTTGAAATTAGATCAGATCCCCTTCAGTTTGACCCTCCTCATGTCTTTCCTTTGTTATAAAAATCATCTCGGCACCAGCAAGGAAGAGCCGAGCTGGGTGTATTTTTCATTCAAAAAACGTAAGGGTGGGAAGGTCGGGTCGGGGGTATTAGTCGTCCCTTCTTCTATCCATGAATAGAAGGAGAAGTTTCTTTTCGTCGGGCCACCTGAGGGCGAGAATTAGCCTGTATCCACACAGTGGCACATGGCCGACTGCCCGAGGGTGAAGTAGTCGTCCTCCCCCGAGGTGAGGGTGGTATCCCAGTGGGAACCAATTCAGCGGGCTGATGTCCTGTTTTCCGAGCGAGTACTGAGCTCGGCTGGGCCCAGTCCTGTGTGTTTTCTGGGTAACTTAGAGTTTCGACGACGTGTTTAGACTTCGTTAGACTTCCTTTGCTTTTTCGGTGTCGCTGGTGTTAGTGTATATGCCCTAGAGGCCATTACTGTATCATATACTAGTTTGTATATTACTTGATGGAAGCTTGGGATATTCACAGTTGTATAGACAATCTTGCTCGAAATGGCAGTATACCACTTGGTTTGTTTCTACTTTAATGTGTGCATGTGTTTCTTTTAGCATATCGCATACACACATTGGTGGAGCCCTTAGGATCTTTGCTTGATTACCAGCGTTGTGATGGCAGTCACACTAGTGGGGCTGGGTAATCTACAAGCATATCCTTATACAGGTCCCTAGTCGTAGGATTATCGAGACAGGGCATCGATACTCCGGAGTAGACTAGCGTATGCGCTTCTCATCCCAGCAGGGGAGATGGTCTGTCCCACAGCCGTCAGTACGTCGTACTTGAGATAGTATGCGGGTGCTCGTGAGGTTACGAGTACACTGGACAGGACTCGTCGGGAACTGTTGGTTGGTACTATACCAATCGTCGGTTATCAGTTCCCAGGTGACATGAATACAGCTTAGTCCGCTTACTTGATACTGTCACTTCACCTCGAGTGTGTTCCCACTGTTCTTAGATTGCTACCCTACCACGGCTCAAATGAGTCGTGCAAACAGGTAGCAGTTGGGTGCAGTCCCGAAGCACTTGGAGGCAGTGACGGTTAGACAGGATTCGTCTCTCCCGGTATTGGGGGTTGATATCGCGCTGCGTCAAGGAGAGCCATTACACACAATCGTCCCTGGCCAGGGCAAGCGAGATATACTGGTAGGTTATCCAGTGTTATCTCAGGGTGTTCTGGGATACACTCCGACACGACTTGTACCACTATTAGGGGACTAACGTTTACCACCCCCTAGGCCCGACATGAGATATTCTCAGACGAACAGACCGGACTGTACGGAGATTGTCATATTCAGGCTCAGTAGGAGTTCGGATGGGTTTACCTCATCAGTCTTCTTATCGGCATCTACCTAGGGACCGTTACATACAGCTAGTACCGCTTGCGGCCTGTGGTTAAACTTACTGCCAGCGTAGTGTCGAGTCTTTAGAGTCCCACATAGAGAGCTATTCGCCTTTGGGCAGAACAGAGTAGAGGTCGCATGGTTTTGCGACAGGATTCGTTCACATCCGCGCACTTGTGCACGTTTGGTGTCCGGGAAGTTATTACTAGCGGGCTTTGGTTTAAGCCAGATCCTAGTATATGTTTTGAGATTGGTTTTATCTCATTGTATTCGTGTTCCTCGGAACACGGATGCGGGCGTGTATGCACAGTTGACTGAGGCAGAGGCAGAGGATCCTCATTAGGGTTGCTGACTGTTGACTTTTTCTAAAGCCTAATGAGAATAAGAAATATGATTGATAATATTAATTAAGTATTATTGTGCCATGGTTGAGTTGAACATTTGACTTTTGTCGACTTGTTGACTTTGTTGACCGGTTGACTACTTTGGACTTGTTGACCATCATCATTTCATTTCAATGATGTTTCTTGTTCTTTGCAAAATGCATTAAATGCATGAAATGATAATGGTCATTGAAACTAACCATCACAATTCTTAATTATTATCATCATCATCATTATTCTTTCTTTTGTGAGCATGGTTGTAAAAAGTCAAGCCCATTCTCACTTGATCACTCTCTCTCATCCAAAGCTCACCCTCTTCCTCTCTCTCAAAGCTCTCATGTCTCATGTGTTGAGAAGCATGAGCTATTGAGATAAAACCTTAAAAACTCTTCTCTACTCACTCTAGAGTTCTAGGTCTAGCAAGCCAAGCACTTTAGTTGTCTCTCGGTTGAGGTAGGAGCTTAAGGTAGAGGCTTTCGGGTGGATCCTTCTTCAACAACAAAGAGACTACGAGGTGGAGCCATTCCAACCACTCCAAGGAGCAAGAAGAGAAAAAGTTCAAGACCTAGGTATAACCCTCTAACATAGTAGTTAAACTTCTAGTTAGTTTGCTAGGTTTTTGTTTAGCAAACATCCTATTTTCTAGTCCATGTTACCTTGCCATAAAAAATCGTTTTTTACCGTTTCCGCATCCCCGTAAGAACCGGGACGGGTAACGTGGACTTACAGTGGTATCAGAGCCTAGCTAAACAACAACTAGCATGTTAGCAAAGTATTTAGAATTTTGATCGGAGAAAAAATCGCAAAACACGTCCGAAAACTCATGTTTCTGCCGATTTTTAAAACTGTTCAAAAAATAATTCCATACATCTTAAAAATCGGCTCAGGGTTTTGTAGAAACACACAGCAAAAACGAGCCACTGACTCGGTCAACGCGCCGCTGAACAGTGGCTAGAACATGCTTCTTGCCGCGGATCCGCGGCCGAGTTGACTCGGCCGTGACTCGTCTTTGCTGCAGTTTCATTAGTGTTCTGTTTTGGGATTTTTAGCATATTTTGTTTCTGCCCAGAATTTCCAGAGAACAAAGTTGTGTTTGGGGTAGTTACAAATTCGTATTTTGATCGAAGTTCTGTAGTCTTTAGCTAATGGGTTATATCTGTGATGTGATATATGTACTGAACGCCAACTAATCGCTATACGTCGATTAGTGGGGGTTGTGCATATCTGTGATCTGTAATATTGATGGATTGTGTATATGAACTCGTTGGATTGTCGCGGATGAATATCCGGGGGTTGTGAGATGAGAGTTTTCTTTATCTTTCATTTGATATAATATGTAATTTGATGTAATATTATTTTTATGGCCGGACATCCGGGATGAGGTTGTAGCCGCCATTGTATATTATTTCTTTTACTGTTTTTTCTCCTAGGATAGACCCAAGGTGGGGTGCATAAACTACCGGGTATCTCGAAGTGCTGAGTGGCCTACTCACGTTGTTGAGGGAGGTTGCTTCACTTCGGGTACTTGGCGGGTAGTTTGCCGCACCCGTAGGGGTCTAGGGTGGGGTCTTGGCTATTCATCGCGACCGTGTAATCCGCTTTTCATTGCAGGCTCGAACGAAACGCGGATTCCTAGTATATCCAATGTGTCCATCTGTGATATGGAATGGCTATCATTGCATCTGACGAATGTATATATCTATATATGATATTTAGTAGGTGTTGCTTATGTTTTGCATCCGCGCTAGTCCAACCCCCGCTCTGTCATTAGTTAAGTAACCTAACGGGTAATGACGGGGCCCCGTGGCGAATGCGGATGGCATAAGCGTACGTCATATTTTCGTTGTTTTCTGCAATGGTAGGATTAAATGATGGGACGCATTAAATTAATGCAAGAAAATAAACCAAAGTTAAAGTCGTTGGAACAATTTCAAAACCACTCGGTTTCTTTTCAAAAACAACTTTTAAACGCGGAGCTTAAACCACTCCTTTTAAAAGCTATCAGGTTCCTTCGATTATATCAAGTTCACTACGTTCACGGTTTTGCCAAAACCATTCGTGGCATTCCATCATTTCATTTAAATATTCGGTAGTATTCAAGCTATGTATTTTGACCTACGCCAAGGCATAGTGATTGGTAGCTGCCGGATATTTATCTGTTGCATAGATAGATATGTTGGTTTGAGACAGTCGTACTGCCATTTTGGCCTACGTCAAAGGTATGTACGGGTGGATTCAAATTAACCTGGTAAATGATGGATAGAACTTGACATGTGACTTATGATATTTTAGCCTACGTCAAGGTCATAAGAGCATGGGGCAAAAATCCACATCGGGAGTGTCTAAAGAAACGGAAACTTGCTAGTGCTGCATACCATTTGGAGTGTGATGATTCTGGTAGGATTCCTTCAGTTTTATCACATGATGATATTTGGATCCCGATCCTACTGTGAGTATATGCTACTCCTCGGGAACTTTCTCACTTAACGATCAATGCTATAAACCAAGTAGGTGTCTAGAAAGGTGTTAGCGGGGCTACGTCCACAGGGAAAAGAGGTTACTTAATTAAAGAACTTCGCGAAAGCGTTGGAAAACCTCCCTCGAAATACCAATACTGGCCTGGCTGAACGGTTAAGCAAGTATTGTACGGTGAGATTAATCCCGACTAATTCTTCCTTTTTGGTTTGAGGAAGAATTCGAGAAACAGTGGGAGCCATCCTGTTTAGACAAACTAAAAACCACTCTAAACTTGCAAGACCATCATGCTAAAGTGTTTCTTCTCTCTCTCCTAATTGCAGCGACCAAACGTCATGACCGGACTTAAGTTACTACTAGATAAAAATATACTGACAGGGCCAAACTACAAAAATTGGCTCAGGAATGTCAAAATGGCAATCACTTATGACAAGTTGGGGTATCTCCTTACCACCAAAGCTCCCCCTGTCCCAGGTCCCACCTCCAGCGTCGCGGATAAAAAAATCCGTAAGACCTGGAAGATCGACTGCGTGAAGGTCAAGTGCCTCGTGCTTGCCTCTATAGACAATGAACATCAGAGGAGGCATGAGAATATGGACCTAGAATCCATATTTCTCCATACTAAGGAACTATATGGAGAGCAATCCCGTATCGCCAGATACGAAGTCTCGAAAAAGTTATTTTCGGCGAGATTGGCCGTCGGATCATCGGTAGCGGAACACGTGCTTAAGATGATTGGCTTTATTGAAGAGCTCGCGGACCTTAGGACCACGTTAGAGAACGAGCTCTACACTGACTTGATTCTCCAGTCCCTCCCTTCCACTTACGCCCAGTTTATCCTGAACTTCAACATGCAAAGAAAAAAAGTTGAACTTCCGGAGCTCCTCAACATGTTGAGGAGTGCAGAGGGCACCTTACAAAAAGTAAGGGAAACACCCGCTTTGTCTGTTGGAGGACCTTCCTCTTCTAGGTCCAAGGCGAAAGCCAAGGGAAAGAAGAAGAAAACCCCCACCAAACCAAGGTGCAGTGTTAGTAAAGTGGAAGCGAAGGGAAAGACAAAGGCAACAAAGGTAGCTGGACAACTTGTGGGAAAGGAAGAGTGCTTTTATTGTCTTAAGAAAGGACACTGGAAAAAGGATTGCAGAGCTTGGAAGGCCAAGAACCAGGACCCGAAGCAAGTTGTGGCTTCGGCTTCAGGTGTGTATGTTATTGAAAACTGTCTATCAGTAAACTCTACTTCCTGGGTATTGGATACCGGATCAGGATCTCATATCTGTAATTCTTTGCAGGCACTGAGAAAGCGTAGGGTTTTGAAGGCAGGTGATATGACCCTCAGAGTTGCAAACGGAGCTGGCATGGATGCTGAGTCCGTGGGGGACTATCACTTGAGATTGTTAGATGGACATGTTTTGGTTTTGCGTGATTGTTATTTTGTACCCAGTGCGACTTGTAATATCATATCTGTATCTTTAATGTCTAAAGAAGGTTATGATTTTGCATTTGTAAGCGATGTTATAAACATTCACCTTAATCATGTTCTCATTGGGTCGGGTACATTAAGCAACGGTATTTATGTATTAAACCAACCACAGATTTTCAATGTCCAGAATACACACAAAAGAAAGTCTCCAGAAATAAATCATGCCTTCTTATGGTATTGTAGACTGGGTCACATTAATGAGAGAAGGTTGACGAAGTTACATAAAGAAGGATAATTGGATCCGTTCGAATATCAATCATATGCAACTTGTCAATACTGTCTCAAAGGAAAGATGACAAAGACTCCATTTACTGGACATAGAGTAAGAGCGAGCGAGCTCTTGGGACTCGTACACAGCGATGTATGCGGTCCAATGTCTACACATGCGCGAACTGGTTATTCTTACTTCATTACTTTTACGGATGATTTTTCAAGGTTCGGGCATGTCTTCTTAATGAACCATAAATCTGAAGCCTTTAAAAAATTCCAGAAATACAAGAATGAAGTAGAAAAATAAACAGGCAAAAGTATTATGACACTGAGATCTTATCAAGGTGGTGAATACTTGAGTGCCAAGTTCCTGGATTACCTAAAAGAGAATGGAATTCTCTCTCAGCTTACTCCTCCATACACTCCACAACATAACGGTGTATCGGAAAGACGGAACCGAACCCTATTGGATATGGTACGTTCCATGATGAGTAACGCTGAGTTGTCGCGATTATTCTGGGTATATACACTAGAACCAGCTGCATATCTTTTGAACCGAGTTCCAACTAAGACTGTGCCTACCACACCATATCAGATATGGAGTGGGAAGAAACCCTATTTTCAATATCTGAAGATTTGGGGATGTCCAGATTTTGTCAAAAAGTAGCATGCGGACAAACTCGAGGCACGCTCAGTACAGTGCAAGTTTGTGGGGGTACCCAGAGAACTCCAGAGGGTATCTTTTCTATTACGCAGAAGAACAAAAGGTTTTTGTCTCTCGTAATGCCCACTTTCTGGAACATCAGTTCTTAGAAAAAGAAATAAGTGGGAGCGCAATAGAACTGGAAGAAATTCCACAACCACAAACTATTACTGAAAGCTTAGTAGAACCAGAGGGTTCGAAAGAACAGGACATTCCTGCGCCGCTCGGCAGGAGTAGTAGGTAGTCTCATCCGCCCGAGAGATACTACGGTTTTCTCATAGACGGGGATAGAGAGGATTGCATCATTGATAATGATGAGCCGACTAGCTTCCAGCAGGCTATTCAGAGCGTTGACTCGGTAAAATGGCTGGATGCAATGCGGACCGAAATGGAGTCCATGCACACCAAAAAAGTATGGACTTTGGACGTTGCTCCAGAAGGGGTAAAATCCGTAGGATGCAAATGGATCTTCAAGAGGAAGATTGGTGTAGATGGACAGGTTGAGACCTATAAGGCTAGACTTGTTGCAAAGGTTTTTCGTCAAAGACCTGGTTTGGACTATGACGAAACCTTTTCTCCAGTGGCTATGCTCAAATCCATTCGGATCCTTCTTGCCATTGCTGTCTTCCACGATTATGAGATTTGGCAGATGGACGTAAAGACCGCTTTTCTAAATGGAAATTTAGATGAGTGTGTCTATATGGACCAGCCAGAGGGTTTCATTCAGAGTGGGAGCAGCGGAAAGGTGTGCAAGTTGCTTAAGTCCATTTATGGACTAAAGCAGGCATCGCGGAGTTGGAACATCTGTTTTGATGAGACGGTCAAATAATTTGGCTTTATCAAAAATCCAGATGAACCATGCATCTATAGTAAAATTGTAGCACGAACTGTCATATTCCTTGTTTTATACGTGGATGACATTCTCTTGATAGGAAATGACATTCCTGTGCTACAATCTGTCAAAGGGTTCTTGTCACACAGGTTCTCCATGAAAGACCTGGGTGATGCCTCTTACATTCTGGGGATCCGGATCCGTCGTGATAGGTCCAAGAGGATATTAGGACTTTCACAGTCCAGGTACATCGACACCATACTGAAAAGATTCAGTATGGAAGATTCCAAGCGCGGTAATCTACCGGCTTGTCACGGGATCACCCTCTCCAAAGAGATGTCTCCCAAGACTGATTTGGAAAGGGATCGCATGTCTATTATACCCTACGCTTTTGCAGTAGGCTCTATAATGTATGTGATATTGTGTACCAGACCAGATGTAACTTATGCACTGAGTGTGGTAAGCCGGTATCAGTCAAACACTGGGGAGAAGCATTGGATAGCGGTAAAGAACATTCTGAAGTATCTGAGAAGGACTAAGGACATGTTTTTGGTTTACGGCGGAAAAGACCTCCAGATGGAGGCCTTTGCTGACTCCAGCTTCCAGAGTGATAAGGATGACTCTAAGTCCATGTCGGGTTATGTATTTACCCTCAATGGAGGGGCGGTTGTTCCCCTCCGAAAGACGGCGCGACACCGCGTCTTGCCTGAGATTCGGGGCAGATGCTAATAGGTGCTATCCGTCCACCTCTTCGAAGATGCCAAGTTGATTTATGGCACTACGTATTGAAGGTTTAGACGGATGCGTCCGATGTAGCAGACTTCGTCAGATTCCCCCTCGTTTGAGGGGTTTTTGATTGTGGGGACGCTCTTCCCTGCAGGCGCAAGCCCCTGCAGTTAATTACGCTACCGCATTGCGATAACAACTTTCTCCTTCTCCAGATGGTCACTTCGTGTCGTGGGTGTCTGTTTTGTATTTTGTTGCCCGTGGATTGTTTACGGAGACTGAGTTATGTCGTCGCCCGTAGGGCGTGGACTAGTCCAAATCCGTATTATCTTAGATTTGGGTTTGGGGGGGTTTGGTTTGAGGATACGTCAGCCCTACTTGAGGCTAAGATCAACTCAAACGTTTGTTAAGGATACGTTAGTCTAACTTTGTGACTAAGATCAACTTAACGGGATCGTTTAGATCCGACAAAAGAGCGTTTGGACTCTAATGTTCCAGTTTAGGGACATAGTGGTCCATGAATGTATGGCCGTCGGGACCCGTCACCTCTCTGACGACGTTGAAGGATTACAACGACGGATGTCAGAGGAGTTCAAGGATGTACCCTCGAGCCAGAGTTAATTGGGGGGATTTATAGTCCACTCTGTTTGAAGGTTTAAGGATACGTTAGCCATCTTTGAGGCTAAGATCAACTTAAACGGGACCGTTTAGATCCGACAAAAGAGCATGCGGGGCTCTATTGTCCTAGTTTAAGGACATTACGGTCCATGGGTAGTTTAAGGACATTGCGGTCCATGGGTAGTTTAAGGACATTGCGGTCCGTTGTTAGTTTTAAGACATCTCGGTCAAGGTTAAGGACGTCGTAGTCCATGGGTTTAAGGACCCCATAGTCCATTGTTAGTTTTAAGACATCTCGGTCAAGGTTAAGGACGTCGTAGTCCATGGGTTTAAGGACCCCATAGTCCGGCATGTGCTCTGGATGCTTCACACGGGTTCACTGCCGTGCTTGGCGAGGACCAGGCTCCGCTCTGGACGTTTTCCACGGGGTCAAAGAGTGACATTATCCGCGTTCCACGTAACCAGGAATTTGCATTAGACATGAGTTTAAGGACCCCACAGTCCATATCAATGTGTGGTCGTCGGGACCCGTCACCTCTTTGAAGACATTGAGGGATTACAATGCCAAGTATCAAAGGAGTGACGAGATGTACCCTAGAACCGGAGTGGATTAAATAGTCCCTTGCCCAATTTGGGATCAAGACCGATTAATTATGTTATGGGTCCATTGGACCAGTTAATCACCAATTGAGGACTTATGGCCATCTTGGGCTAAGTCCAATCAGGAGAGGCTTTGCCTCTATCCATTTGGGCCAATTGGGCCAAAGCCTAGTGTTAAACACTACAGAGCAGTCAGTGTTGAACACTGGGAATGGGGTTGACAAGTTAGTGTTTAACACTAAGAGAATATTTGGTGTTAAACACCAGCAACAATGCTTTTTCAGATTAGTGTTAAACACTAAGGTAATCAGTGTTGAACACTGCAAATGAAGATCTCAGATTAGTGTTTAAACACTAAGGTAATCAGTGTTGAACACTGCAAATAAAGCTTTTTAATTAGTGTTGAACACTAAGGCCCAACAGTGTTTTAACACTGGGTTCGAGAGTTTTAATTTAGCGTTAAACACTAAGGCAAGAGGGGTCACGTGGCAGCACGTGAGAGCGCCCTCCCTTCATTTGTTCTGCTGAGATTATCGCATCTTTCAGAGCATCACGTGCCATCACGTGATGGGCATTCAAATGCCTATGTATTAGAGCTTCTGCCGAGGTCACGTGGGTCACGTGGGGTGCTGCCTCAAAGGGGCTTTCTGTAGATCTCTTGGGGGGACACGTGATGACACGTGACCCTGCCTCTAGGTATTTTGTTTAAAGGCTTTGTTAATCTTCTTTCAGGAATTAAATTCCTCGAACTGTAAATTTCAGAGGAATTAAATTCCTACTTCCTTTCGAAGACTTTGTTTTCTGGAATAGAGTTTAACTCTGAATTTTCTGTAGGAATTAAATTCCTCATATACGTGAAGGGCTGAATAGGGTTAAACCCTAATAAAAGTTTTTAAGGAGTTTAAACTTCCATCCTCTGTATGATTAAGGGAATTAAATTCCTGCTGTTTCAACAGAACTAGGTTCTTAATTAGGGTTAAACCCTGTTTCTTTTTTTGTTCTGGAGGAATTAAATTCCCATGATATAGGGTCAAGCCCTAACTTTTATTTTAAAGGAATTAAATTCCTATAGTTCTGCGAGAATTAAATTCTCGTGCTTGTATTCCTTCTCCATGTTTTGGATCTGCATGGCAGGATCTCAACCCATTGAGAATTAAATTCTCAACCTTAAGGGGAGATGTGCACTTTGCAGATCCTCCATCAAAGAGAGAAGAAATATGTTCTTCTGTTTTTACATTATCAGAGTTAAACTCTGTTGAGAATTAAATTCTCTTTCTTTCAAAAGGCCTTCCCTTTCTTACCTAGGGTTTTTTGCAGAAGATCCGAGTCTTTTTCAAAGTATCAAAGCTCTTCTCCTTTTTTCTTTTTTCTTCTCTGCGCATGTCTATGTATGTATGTCTCTTGGCTCCTATTTATAGGAGAAGCAGCCGAATCAATCAGTTTTTTGACGAATCTTCATTGAGATTTGATTTGCATTCATCATTCATTTTGGACCTTTGGATTATTAGGTGAATTTTATTCACCATTGGATTTTAAATCCAGAGATTCTCCCTTGTTGTTTTGATTAGATTTAAAGGGGAAATCTTTCCAAACCCGAGATTTTCCCATAGATAGACGATATTTCATCACCTCTGAATCTTTAATTTGATTGGTTCAAGATAGTTTCTTTCTTTCGGAAAGATTTGAATTTCCTTCAGAATTTAATTCTGTTAACACAATGGGCTTTGAAAGCCGGTCACGTGTGACCACGTGACCCATGGTCACGTGTGGGCACGTGACCCCCTTTGGAATGAGCCTTTTCCTTTCTTTTGCGCTCTGTCTTCTGATCGCTGCCTAAGCGTCACGTGCTACCACGTGACCCCTGGTCACGTGTGAGCACGTGACCCTCGTTTGAACTCTTTTTCCTTGGTTCGTCTGGAGAATGAGTCTGCTGTCTTGTACATCACGTGCCAACACGTGACCCTGGTCACGTGGGAACACGTGACCTCTTCTGAAGCCTTTTCTTGACTTGATCAGAGAACTTGTGTGCCTTTGACGCTTGCATTTAAATGTCACGTGTCGCCACGTGACCCTGGTCACGTGTCGCCACGTGACCCTGGTCACGTGGGAGCACGTGACTCTTTCTGAATCCCATTTTCTTCAGCGTAGTCAGGAAACTGAACTTGACTTGATGATGCCTTTTAGGTGTCACGTGCCAACACGTGACCCCTTTTTGAAGCTTTTCCCAGAAGCTTTCCTGATTTTAAATCAGGAAACAAATGCCCCCACAGCGTTGTTCTCACGTGTCTGCACGTGAGTGCAACGCTGTCACCTCTTGTGACCGTTGGATTCCTCTAGGGATCTGGGGAGACGAAGCGTTTTCATTGTCTTCTATAAATACCTCTGTCTCTTCATAAGAGCCTTCACTTTGTTCATCTTCTTCTTCTGAGAACTTTTTCTGAGAATTTAATTCTCTTCTTCCAGAGCTTAGTTCTCTGTCTTGAAACAATCTTCAGAGTTTAACTCTGTTCAAAAGGAATCCTTTTTCCTCAGGTAATGTTCTTGGACAACGATGGACCTTCACATTTCCCTGGATTTTAAATCCAAAACAAGGGTTTTTACCCTTCTTTCTTCATATTTTCCATAAGAACATGAAACTGTTTAATCTTTCAACTGTAGATCTCTTAGGGTTTAGATGATCTTTGGGGAGATGATGATGGCGGTTCAAATCCATGGAATTTAATTCCATCCAAAAATGTTTTTGGGAATTTAATTCCCTTTTCTTAATAAAGAATTTAATTCCAACGAAGAATTTGATTTCTTCACACAGAGGCTTCCTGGGGTCTCTTGGCCCGAGGTTGTTCTTCCTGCAGTTAATGCAATGGGGGCCTTGTAATGAATCTCATGACTTTTATTTTAGGTACCATGGATGCCCATCTGTACCGTCTTGACGAGATCATTTCCTATGGGAATATTCGTGCGCTGGGCCGCAGTCAGAACCAGGAGTTCACTGATGCTCAGTGTGCCGAGATCATGAGCCGCTTCGACGAGTACAACCATAGGCTACTCCCCCGTCGCTCTTCTCTTCTGAGGCTGATCGTGCTGGCGATCCGGGAGACACTTCCTCTCTTTTGCGCCGGCATACCGCTCGGGGCCTTGGACACCGCCGAGGATAAGGTGCATTCGGTGTACCTTATGGGCTTGATCTCAAAGAGAAGGCGGGATAATCTCATCGATCTCCTTCATCAGATTTTTCAGCAATCAGCCATATTGGGCGCCTACCGGAGGGTAGAGGACATCCGCGGGGACCCCGATGCTTGTGACCGTGAGAGAAAGCATACTCGGGAGGTTCGAAATGCTTGGAAGATCTTGAATAAAGTTAATTTCGAGTTTCTCAACCCATGCCCCGCGTCTGAAGCCTTACCATTGTAAAAGTTTTTCTTTTTATTTTGTATCGCCTTCTTGAAGTCTGGATGATAAATTTTGTTGTGTCCTTGTATGTTTGCACGCTTTTTCTCTGAGATTTTATTATTTTGCTACTATTGTTGTTTATGCTTTTTAACATGCAGGGTATCACTCCATATTTTCCTTTTAACTGAACGTCAGGTTTAGGCCTCACGTGTTCTGCACGTGGGATCCCTTGATGTGGCTGTTCACAAAATTTTCCCATGCCGTATTTTCAGTGCAGAGAAAGGGTCTTGGAAATAATTACATCTCCTTGATTTTCGGTGCCTTTCCTTTTTTAGGCCTTGGAAATAATTTCACCATGCAAGATTTTCCGCGCACAGCACTTAATGCACTTCATTATATATGAGGCTATAGCCTTCTTTTCTTTTCACAGAGAGATTCATATCATATATATATTTTTTTTTCTTGAGGGAGAAACGAGTGCCATGGCTTGTAATCGCCCTCATGCTCGTCGACAGCCGTGGGAAGTTCCTCTTGAGGAAATGATCCCCCGCTTTGCTGCTCGGTTGGTGGACCCCCTCCTTTCTGACAACGAATGTGACTCGGCCATGCACGAGCTCTCAATCCGTAGAGGGTCTCCCCTCCCGATGGGTTCCCTCTGGCTCCGGATGATCCTCATGGCCGTGCTTGCCGACATTCCTCCTCACCCGGCAGAGATGACCCTGGCGATGCTTGATGCGGCGGAAGAAAAGCTCGAGGGTTTTCATGAAGCATGCTTGATTACTCAAGCTCTGAAGGACTGCTCAATTCATCTGCTGAGCGAGATAAAGGCCCGGCGAGCTATTATGTTTGCATTCGCGGACGAACATGGCACCAACCGATGGGGAGCGACTTCTCGCGAGAATCGTCGCTTCGATGTGCTGGAGAAAGCGGGGAGAGAGATGGAGAATTTTGTCCTTTGCTTCATCAACCCCTGTGCCGTTGATCCTGTGTTTGGTGATCTTTTCCGTTAATGTAGAACCTTTTTAAATTAGTCCCTCTTTTTTGTATGCTTTATGTTGAACTTCCATGCAGGCTTGGTATTCGTATGTATGTTTCCGCTTGCATGAATAAATTTTGTGTTCCTTTTTATGAAAACTTTCTTCAATTATCAATATTGTTGTCATGTCGCGTACGCGTTAAAGCTTCGAATTTTATTTCTTTTTCGGATGTTCATACGATTGCGAGCGCATGCTTGATAGGATAATCATCGGAAAGCTTCTCGTTGCTTTTCATACCGGGTTGTGTGAGCGCGTTCTGGATCGATTATTGCTATCGATCGGGAGCCCATTTATATGGTCTCGAGCGTGTATGTCCTGTTTCTAAGGTTGTGGTCGCAAAGTGAGCTTTCATGGCCTAATAGGGTGACACGTAGCGAACATGAGGTTGTGGCCCTCGATAAAGTTGCCATGTTCACTCGTGAGAGGGTTGAGGCTCATAGGGCCACTGAGAAAGAGCTTGGAGCCCGGCTCGTTTCATATCAGGCCCAGCAAGCTCAAGCGGAGGCTCGTCTTTTGGAGATCTTGCGTCATGAAGCCGTGGCTCAGCAAAAGCAGGATGAGCTGACCAAGCTGCTGAATCGCCCGCCGGCCTGAAACATTTGTATCTTTTTCTTCCCTTTTGTACATACTCATGGATGAGAGTATTTTCTTTTTGTTTCTTTCATGAATTGTACTTTGTACCCATTTTGGTTTATGAATAAAAGATACATTTTTTCTTGTCAATGATGTGTCTCCTTTTCATTGAATGTATTCTGTGGGTATTCTATCTTGATCTCCTTGTAGGACAGCAATGGCTCAGGACTCAGGGTTAAGATCTGCTTCCTAAGGCTTTTGCATCTTATGAGCCACGAGGGTCTCATAAAGAGTTTTTCTCCCTACAGGTCGAGAGGATCCCATAGGTGTGAGTTCTTCTTAATGATCGTGAGGATCCTTAAGCGGGGTTTCCCTTGAGAGTCGTAAGGACCTCACAAGAGAGTTTTTCTTCCTTACAGGTCGTGAGGGCCTGCAAGTGCCGGATGTGATCACCCTTATCCGTGTTTCACGGAGTCGGGAGTTTCTCAAGGTATCGTAGTTTAAAGACGTCACGGTCAAGGTTAAGGACCTCATAGTCCGTGGATTTAAGGAATCCACAGTCCGCTGTTAGTTTTAAGACATCACGGTCAAGGTTAAGGACCTCATAGTCCGTGGATTTAAGGACTCCACAGTCCGGTGTTTGGTTGCAGGGACCCGTCACCTCTTTGAAGACGTTGAGGAATTACAACGCCGGGCATCAAAGGAGTGAAGAGATGTACCCTTAAACCAAGGCAAAGTCTGTAGGGAATCGGGGTGGTTGATCGTTAGTTTTAAGACATCACGGTCGAGGTTAAGGACGTCATAGTCCGTGGATTTTAAGGACTCCACGGTCCGGTATTTGCTCTGGATGCTTCACACGGGTTCACTGCCGTGCTTGGCGAGGACCAGGCTCCGCTCTGGACGTTTTCCACTGGGTCAAAGAGTGACATTATCCGCGTTCCACGTAACCAGGAATTTTGCACTAGATGCTTCACACGGGTCCACTGCCGTGTTAGGCGAGGACTAGGCTCCGCTCTGGATGCTTCGCACGGGTTCACTGCCATGCTCTGCGAGGACCAGGATCCGCTCTGGACGTTTTCCACGGGGTCAAAGAGTGACATTATCCGCGTTCCATGTGACCAGGAATTTTGCACTAGATGCTTCACACGGGTTCACTGCCGCGTTAGGCGAGGACTAGGCTCCGCTCTGGATGCTTCGCATGGGTTCATTGCCATGCTCTGCGAGGACCAGGATCCGCTCTGGACTCTTTCCACGGGGTCAAAGAGTGACATTATCCGCGTTCCACGTGACCAGGAATTTTGCACTAGATGCTTCACACGGGTTCACTGCCGCGTTAGGCGAGGACTAGGCTCCGCTCTGGATGCTTCGCACGGGTTCACTGCCATGCTCTGCGAGGACCAGGATCCGCTCTGGACGCTTTCCACGGGGTCAAAGAGTGACATTATCCGCGTTCCACGTGACCAGGAATTTTGCACTAGATGCTTCACACGGGTTCACTGCCGCGTTAGGCGAGGACTAGGCTCCGCTCTGGATGCTTCGCACGGGTTCACTGCCATGCTCTGCGAGGACCAGGATCCGCTCTGGACGCTTTCCACGGGGTCAAAGAGTGACATTATCCGCGTTCCACGTGACCAGGAATTTTGCACTAGATGCTTCACACGGGTTCACTGCCGCGTTAGGCGAGGACTAGGCTCCGCTCTGGATGCTTCGCACGGGTTCATTGCCATGCTCTGTGAGGACCAGGATCCGCTCTGGACGCTTTCCACGGGGTCAAAGAGTGACATTATCCGCGTTCCACGTGACCAGGAATTTTGCACTAGATGCTTCACACGGGTTCACTGCCGCGTTAGGCGAGGACTAGGCTCCGCTCTGGATGCTTCGCACGGGTTCATTGCCATGCTCTGCGAGGACCAGGATCCGCTCTGGACGCTTTCCACGGGGTCAAAGAGTGGCATTATCCGCGTTCCACGTGACCAGGAATTTTGCACTAGATGCTTCACACGGGTTCACTGCCGCGTTAGGCGAGGACTAGGTTCCGCTCTGGATGCTTCGCACGGGTTCACTGCCATGCTCTGCGAGGACCAGGATCCGCTCTGGACGTTTTCCACGGGGTCAAAGAGTGACATTATCCGCGTTCCGCGTGACCAGGAATTTTTGCTGAATATATCCGCATTTCACGGGGTGAAGGTTTGACTGTTGGCGATATGTATACCACCGAGCCATGGAACTGGGAGTGGCCGCTGTTCCGCTTAGCTTGAAGTTGTGTCCGTTGTTACGAGACGATCTCCAGGTTATTTGTGAACCGTCGAGATTTGGCTTCCTCTCATGATGAAACCTGGGGGGAGGAGTATGATCCCTTCTTTGTTTGCGCCCCTGGATTGTATACAGGGATTGTTGTAGTATCACCTGTAGGGCAAAAAGGTTTCATTTTTCCATCATTTCTTTTATTCTTTCCGCGATGCTCTATCATTTCAGCTTTTTATATCGCGAAGGTCGCGATTGCCCAATCATTTCGGCTATTTTTCGCGGTGCCCAATCATTTCGGCTATTTGTTTTATTTTTACTCGCTGCTTTTTATTGCGAGTTGCCCCATCATTTCGGCTATTTTTCATGCATACATTTTTACTTGCTGCTTTTTATTGCAAGTTGCCCCCATCATTTCGGCTATTTCGTAGGCATGTGTGGCCTGCTAGCTTTTTCGCCGCAAGCTCGGATTTTGGACACCGATTTCGGCATCATCATCGCTGCAACTGGGATGTTGCCAGGAGCGAATCATCATTTGCCTTTGTCGATGTTGAACAAAGGTGGCTTAGCAAACAGGGTTAAGGTCCTGTCGACTAAGGCTTTTGACTTCATGAGCCGTAAGGGTCTCACAAAGGTATTTCTCCCTACAAGTCGTGAGGATCTTGCAGGTGTATCTTCTCCTTAGGGATCGTGAGGATTTCTAAGTGTATGTTCCTCTGTAAGTCGTAAGGATCCTACAAGAGGGTTTTCTCCTTATGGGTCGAGGGGACCTACAAGGGTTGGACTTTGCTGGGGATATGTTTATTCGCGCCCGTAGATTGTATACAAGGGTCAGTATTGAGCCTCTTGTAGGGCAATATCGGAGATTGTGGAGGATTTGCTTAAGAATAGGTTTAGGTTTCTGTAACTTAAGACTTTCAAATCTCATGGGCCGTGAGGGTCCCACAAGAGAATTCTCCTTACGAGTCGTAAGGATCTCGTAAGTGTATTTTCTCCTTAGGAATCGTGAGGATCCCTAAGTGTGTTGCTCCCTTGTGAGTCGTAAGGATCTCACGTAGGTGGTTCCTCCTTACAAGGTCGAGAGGACTCTGTAAGTGTCCTTTAACGAGGTTGCGCCCTTTCGGGTTTTCACAAACACTCGCCGGTAGTCTTACTGTTTTTACTCACGGAGCCCTTTCGGGTTTTCATCCATGCCCGTTTTGCTTATAGACATACCGTTTTTTTTTATTCTTTTCACTTTTTTTTTTACAAGGTCGTGCCCTCTCAGGTTTTCACGAACACTTGCCGGCAGCCCTGCTGTTTTTACTCACGGAGCCCTTTCGGGTTTTCATCCGTGCCCACTTTGCTTATGGACATACCGTTTTTTTTTGTTTTTTTTTTTATTTTTTTTTTATCTTCTTTTTTCTTTGTTCATCCATCTCGTCGACCTAAGGACGTTGCGGTAGTAGTTTAGGGACGTTTCGGTCCGTCGATAGTTTAAGGACGTTTCGGTCCGTTGTTAGTTTAAGGACGTTCCGGTCCGTTGTTAGTTTAAGGACGTTTCGGTCCGTTGTTAGTTTAAGGACGTTTCGGTCCGCCGATATGGGAAGGCTGGCTGCTGCTTGTAAAGTCTGAGCCTAGGAAGATAGTGAGCGGACATAGTCGTCGTCATCTATCATTGACCCAGGCTGTGGCTTATTAAGCATAGTATTTCTTTAAGAAGCGGCCGTTTATTGGCCTGAAAGGCCTTTCACCGTGCATGTCCATGAGTAGGTAGGCTCCACCCTGGTAGACCTTGTCTATGATGTACGGGCCTTCATAGTTTGGCTCAAATTTTCCTCGCTTGGCGCGATTGGGGATCATACGTCTTTTGACCACTAGTACGAGTTTGCCTTGGCGGAATGTCCTCGGCCTGGTCAATCGTTCGTACGAGCGCGTCATCTTTGCTTTGTAGGCTTCTAGATGTTGTTGCGCTATGAGCCGGGTTTCGTCGAGGGCATCAAGCTCCTCAAGCCGAAGGTGAGCATTTTCTTCGTTCGTCAGCTCGTGGTGGACTGCTACTCGTAGAGAGGGTAACTCTATCTCGAGGGGGAGCACTGCCTCCGTCCCAAACACCAACGCGTACGGCGTTGTGTTTGTGGCCGTCTTGAACGTAGTTCGATAAGCCCAAAGGGCTTCTTGCAGCCTTTCGTGCCAGTCTCTCTTATTCCTGGAAACGGTCTTTTTTATGATCTTCGTCAAGGTCTTATTGAAAGCCTCGGCCAGACCGTTAGCTCGTGGATTGTAAACTGAAGAATATCTCCAGTCTATATTGTGCTGCTGTGCGAAGCGGCTAATCTTATGGCTTCGGTAGGCCGGCCCATTATCGGAGATAATCCGCCGTGGAGTTCCAAACCGATAGATGACGTGCGTCTTGAAGAAGTGGAGAATATTCTCCGTCTTCACTTCCCTCAGCGGTACTGCTTCTGCCCATTTGGAGAAGTAATCAGTGGTCGCCAGGATAAAACGGTGTCCCCGGGATGATGCTGGCTCAATGGGGCCGACTATGTCAGTCCCCCACATTTCGAATGGCCAACTAGCCAACGTCGGGTGCAGTGGATTCGGATGTTGGTGGATGAAGTCTCCATGGATCTGGCATGAGTGGCATTGCTTCGCATACTCGAGGCAGTCCTGGATCATCGTGGGCCAGTAATAACCCATCCGTTTAACTTTTAACTTCATCTTTGGGCCTGCTTGGTGAGAACCGCAAAGTCCGTCATGAACTTCCTGAACGACTCTTTCTGCTTCGTCAGGTCCCAAGCATCTCAGCCATAGAGAATCGAACGATCTCTTGTATAGAATATCGTTGACGAAAGCGAAAGATAAGGCTCGTTTCATGAGCCGATGTCTTGAGGACGCTTCTTCGGGCATTCGGTGGGACTTAAAGTAGTCTATGAAGACTTCCCTCCAGTCTTCGGCCTTCTCATGGTCTTTTATTTGTAGGGTCATCTGCTCAGTCGTTCCCTTTTTTCCGCATGATTCCGGAGATATTTCTGCCGGGGCGAGCACTCGACGGCTTTGTACCACGATTCTGACGTCATCGAGGTTCTCGTCAGCCAGTTCTTTAGCAAGTTTAGCCAACGCGTCTGCTTTGCTGTTTTCCGCGCGCGGTATGGTCTCCAAAGTATAGGAGGGAATTTGGGTCAATAGTTGTTGCACCCTTTCGCCGTACTTCACCAATTCCGGCTTGCACGTTTGATAGTCACCATTTACTTGACTGACGACCAGCTGAGAATCCCCGTATATGAGGAGGTCTTCAATTCCCATGTCGATGGCGATCTCGAGGCCTGCTATCAGAGCTTCGTATTCGGCTTCATTGTTTGTCCTCGGCTCTGTTAAGGAGAAGGCGAAGCGCATTATCCCTCCTTGTGGAGTTGCAAAGATGAGGCCTATCCCTGATTTGATCATTGGGATACCTTGTTTCTGTTTCTTTATGGAGGACGCTCCATCGAAATAGAGTTCCCATCGGGTGCTTCCGCCGCTAATCGCATCAAATGCATGCTCGTCCGGCAAATCGCAATTCAGAGGAGAATTGGCCGGTATCGGGTGCTCGGCGAGGAAGTCGGCAATGGCCTGGCCTTTCACTGCCTTGAGAGGTTGATACGTTATCGAGAACTCCATCAAGAGCAGGGCCCACTTAGCAATTCGTCCCGTCAGTATGGCTTTCGACATCAAATATTTGAGAGGGTCCACCTTTGAAATAAGACGGACTTCATGTGCTAATGCGTAATGTCTAAGCTTTGTTACTGCGAAGATCAACGCCAGGCAGTGCTTTTCAATGGGGGAATAGTTGCTTTCTGCCCCCAGCAGCACTCGACTTAAGTAGTAAAGTGCTCTTTCTTTCCCCTGATCGTTCTCTTGTGCCCATAATGCACCTAAGGAACCTTCGAGGGCGGCCGTGTAAAGAATGAGAGGCTTTCCCTTCACTGGAGCAGCCAACACTGGAGGGTTCTGCAGGTACTGCTTGATCTCGTCTAGTGCACCTTGACATTTGTGATCCCAAACGAATGGGGTTCCCTTTTTCATCAGGTGGCTGTAAGGACGGCATTTGCCTGAAAGATTGGCGATAAACCGCCGGATGTACGCGAGCTTCCCTTGGAGAGACCGCAACTGCTTGAGGGTTCTTGGCGGAGGCATTTCCATGATCGCCTTAATCTTTGACGGATCTATTTCAATACCTCGGTGTCGAACGATGAATCCCAGAAATTTGCCCGAGGAGACTCCAAACGCGCATTTGAGGGGATTCATTTTCAAATTGTATTGCCGAAGGCGTTGAAATACAGTCTCCAGATGCTTTAAATGCTCTTCGTATGACATGCTCTTTACTACGAGGTCATCGATATAGCACTCGACGATGTCATGTATGAGATCGTCGAAGATCTTTGTCATGGCCCTTTGATAGGTGGCGCCAGCGTTCTTTAGACCAAAGGGCATAACCTTGTAGCAAAATATACCCAAAGGGGTGCGGAAAGCGGTATGCTTCTGGTCTTCAGGATGCATCTTTATCTGATTGTATCCTGATGAACCATCCATAAAGGATGAAACCTCGTGAGTTGACGTGTTATCTATCATTAGTTCGGTTACCGGTACTGGGAAATTATCCTTTGGACAGGCTTTATTGAGATCCCTGAAATCCACACATATGCGTACCGTCCCATTCTTCTTCATTACAGGGACGATATTGGCGATCCAATCGGGGTACTGGACTTCTTGGATAAATCCAGAATCGATCAGCTTCTTGACTTCGGCGTTGATGCTCATCTCAAGCTCGAGTCGCATCCTCCTTGGCGCCTGCTTGACTGGCTTGATATCTGGGGATATTGCTAATCTATGCACAGCAATCTCCGAATCCAATCCTGGCATCTCGGAGTAGTTCCACGCGAAGCAGTCTTTATGCCGTAGAAGCACGTTCTTTAACGCAGCCACCTTTTCTTCGGATAATAGCTCGCTGACAAATGTCGGTCGCGGGTCGTCTGCCGATCCCAACTCAATCTTCTTGAGGTTATCTGTAGTAGTATGTATACCATCTTCCAGTTCTTTCGGAGCGGGCGGAAATTCTGAGATCACCTCATCATCGCTGTTCTCAAAGCACCGGTAAAGGTCACCTACGTTCTCGGGCTCTTCCCTTAATATCGTAATCGTATAACAAGTGCGAACCCGCTCTGTGGACTGAAGTGGACCCGGTTCTGCTCTTGCGGCCTTGGGCTCATGCTTTTGCGGCGGCGTTACCTTCCAGCCGTCGGATAAAGCGAATCTACCCCGTCGGTACTGGTCCTCGACCCAGTTCTTGAAGGTGAAGCAGTCTTCGGTAGGATGTCCTATGGTTCGGTGATAAGAGCAATAACTCGGATGAGAGACCTTGCTAGCTTGCCCAAGATGTCTAGACTCTGAAAGCGTGATCATTCGATGTTTTATAGCGAGGTTGAGTAACCTCTCCGTCTTGTCTCGGGGGAAGGAATACGCTCGACTTATCTTCTTCACGAGGGACCAACCCGAGCCGCTTCTTGATTTAAGGACATCTCTGCGTCGGGCCTTTCGCACAACGGATTGACGGGGATAAGCGTCTTTGTCTTTTTCGGTACGCTGAGATAGACGTTGCGTCCTGGCCTTCTTGTAGATGGCCATCTCGCGGTTGTGGTATTCCTGAGCTCTCTGACCCGTTTTCCTGATAGGCTTGTTCGTTCGCTCTTCAAACGACGGACTCGATGTTTCAATCGCAGGGTCTAGTTTTAATGAAGGGTTGGCATCTCCTGACAGGGCGTCCTCCTCTTCATCAAAGGTATATATAGTGTAGCTGCTGTGAGTCCGTTCCCGTTTTCCAGCTCTTGCGTATCCGAGCCCGAGTGTTTCCATCTTCACGTTGGGCAACTTGCGTTGAGTCCCGGGGACATCCCAAATCCTGTTGTAGAACCGAGCCTGCCGAACAGCCTGTTTTAAGGGTACTCCTTGGCGCTTCAATAGCTTCTTTAATCCGTCCGTATAGTATCTGGGCAGACGGATGGGTTGGAGCCTGTCGAGCGTAGTATCTGCGCCATGCCAGATCTCTTTCTCTATTTTCGACTCTGAGGATCGGTAAAATAGGATCACCTTCTCGCCCCTTCGCCTGGGAGGGACGTAAAATGTTTGCAGGTCCTGCACATCGTGAGCCTGAAGCGCGTCGAGATCCTTGTAGTGTTCTCGCGGTACCATGGTGATTTGCAAACTATGGTCATCGCCAAGGGGTGCTTGTGTCGGCAGCCGATTGGAGAACACAGCATTAACTTCATCTTCTGAATCACTTCCGAAGACTAATACGGGGGCGGGTGTCCTCAGGTTGTTGCGTTGAGATGGCCCTGCATAAACTATCTCTTCCTCTTCTTCGGTATCGCTCCCGAAAATAGGGATGGTGGCGGCGGTTTTGTTTTCCGGATTGCGACATCTTTCTGTATCCTCGAAATCTGGCAAAAAGTATTTCGCATCTTCGTATTTGCGGACTTCGTTCACGGAAAATAGGTTTAACTCACCTGTTACGGTATACTCAAGACCATCCTTGAAGTACTTCATACACTGATGTTGTGTAGAAGGGATGATATTGTACTCGTGTAGCCAAGGACGACCGAGCAAGGCGTTGTAGCAGGTCTTGGCGTCAATGACATGGAATTTGATGTCTGTGACGAGAAGTCCAAAGCGTAATGTTAGTATCACAGATCCGAGAGTCCGTGACGATTGTGAATCGAAACCGGAGATAGTAATCTTGTCACGAGCGAGGTGTTGCACGCTCATGCAGATTTCCTTCAACACCCGAACATTAAGGAGATTGACGGAGGATCCATTATCCACCAGGATCTTTCCTATCTTGATATCATGGCAGTATCCGGAGACATATAGGGGACGGTTGTGGTCGCACGTCCCGAGAAGGAGGTCTTCATCACCGAAAGTGACGTCGGCCGTATGCACTTCCTCCAGTTCATCCTTCATCTTTTCAGTGGCGAGGAAGGCTTGGAATTGCTCGGGTTCTTGTAACGCCTTAATTAGTGAGTCTCGCGCTTCTTTCGATAATAGGAGGGCGTCGAGAATGCTAAGCTGAGAAGGTAGCTTCCTCAGGTGCGCGAGGATGTTATAGTCCACTTTACTCTTCCTAGGAGGGTCTTTGGCAGCCAGCTCCGTCATGACTTGGTCATCTAAAGTGATATCTTCAGAGACCTTTTCCTTTCCCTTATCCCTTCTATTCCCGGGACCGAGATTCTTTTCTGGGAGTGTGCGATTGCGCAGCTGAATGTTCTCGCAGGCCTCCGATTCTTCTTCTTTCCCCAAAACGGATTCTTTAAAGAGAGGGCCCAGAGCTATTTCTTCGTCAGAGTCGCTCCCAAAGGTGAGAACTTGTGACCCCCTGGCGTTAACCATGTAACAGTTGCCAGTCGTTCTGTTGTGCCCATCGACAGTACTTCTTCGCTCCCGACGGCTCTTGCGTTTCATGCGCTTAACATGTTGCCGACGAGCGACATATCCTTGCCACCATATCTTAAAGGCGTCGCACTCCTCCGTGGGATGTGATATTCTCCGATGATATGTGCAATAGTCAGGGTGCCTCTCCACCCCATGTGTGTTTCCTTCCGAGGGCGGTAGCTTCATCCCCAGTGACATGGCTTTGGCAAACCTTTTTCTCGTCTTGAATATCTTCTTGTTTACTTCGGATGCCTTCCGCTCTGGTAGTTCAACTCTTTCGTTCAGCTGCCCGCATTTGGCTCCTTCCGACGTGGTCATCTCACGCTCCTGGTCCGCTTTACATTTTAGACGAATCTCGTCTAGAAAAGCGTCGATCATTTCATCTGTTGGCCATGCACGCTCTGGTACAGGCTCTGTTTCCAGCTTTTCAATGCCAGGAGTTTTCCCATCATCGGTAAACGAATGGGAGATTACGTTACAACTCGCCACATATCCTTCGGATTCATCCGACGAGCTTTCTCCATCATCTTCTTCTTGAAAGATGTGGTTGAGGAACTCTTGCAATGTGACAGGGGTTCGCGCCTTTTGATTGTACTCTTCCAGTGCGTCGATTTGCTTCTGCAAGTTCGTGTGCTCTTTTCCAGGCTTCACGGACTTCTTGGATTTCTTCTTCTTTTTCTTTGAAGATTTTGACGATTGGGCGTGAGTATCTGGGCTCTTATCGTGAGTCTTTGTAGTCGGGCGGCGCCTTAGCATCCCTTCGATAATTTGAGGTTCAAGAGGGTCCTTCCATTCGATCGCAGGGCACGCATGAAGGTCTCTCAGCATTCTTCTGGTTTTAGTTGATAGCACGAGCTCCCATGGAGCTTCTTCAATAAAAGAACATGTTGCCCCCGGTGTATCCGCTTTCCTAGGAGCATGCGGCTGTGGGGGGTTCACCTTCCACTTTCCGGACAGTACAAACTTCCCCTGGAGGTATTGGTCTTCAATCCATCCTTTGAAGACGAAGCAATCTTCAATCGGATGGCCTACCGTCTGATGGTAAGGGCAATAGTTAGGGTTATTCACCTCGGTGGGTTGCGGCGGTCGCCTTGGATTTGGCAGGTTTATAAGTCTGTTGCGTATTGCCAGCTCGAATAGCCGTTTCGTCTTGTCCCGTGGGAACGAGTAGGGACGCTTCATCTTCTCATTATAATACCGACGTCTTTCCTCCAGTTGATCTGTCGGTTTCGGGGCGTTAGGTTGCTCCTGGGCATTCGCAACAAATGTCGCTCTTCCTTTACCCTTGTCATTCCGAGGTTCCGACTTCGGTGTAGGTGGTCTATGACCCATCTGGTCCATCTGAGCCAACTTGTCGATCAGGGCCTGGAATGTGGTTGGCTTAAAGAACATCATAAACTGGGAGATAGTTGCGTGAGGGTCTAGAGTTCCCACGAACATGCCCACCGCAGGTGCTTCCTCAATGCGTTGCTCACATCTCGACCACAAGTTCCGCCAGCGTATAGCGTACTGGACCCAGGTTTCGCCCGGTTTTACCCTGGCGTTAATAAGTGCAGTTATTGGAGTGCGTTCGCTGGCACTTGCAAATCGCTGAGTGAACAACAACTCCATTTCAGCGAACGTTTTGATAGAATCGTTCGGGAGTTCCGAATACCATTCGAACGCTGTTTCTGATAAGCTGCCCACAAACTGGCGGAGCAACAATTTATCATCACCGCCGGTGTTACCGCAGAGGGCCCGAAACTGGGCGACATGTTGATGGGGATTGCCGGTCCCCTTATACACGTGGAATTTTGGTATCGTATAGCCTTGCGGGTATTTGATTTGGTCGTACCAGCTCGGATACGGCCGCCCCGTTTTCACAACTTGACCGGCTGCCTCAGTAGCGTGATGAACCCGGATTTGCTGGGCTATGTAGTCAGCCAAGTCAGCCTTAGAGATTGCCTCCTCCTTGGCCGTTGAGAGGGCTGGTGGTGGATTTGACGTTTCTCCTCGGTCGTCTTCAAGAATGATCGGGGCATCCTCGACGGGTAAGTCCTGCTGGATCATCATTCCTATTACATCTTGGAAGAGAAGGCCCATCCGTTGTATGTTGGCCGCTTGTTCAGCAGCCTCTTTGTCCCTTTTCTCCAGTGTCCGGCGAAGGAATTCAGCATCGGTTTCTTCCTCCCGGCGTGCGTCTGAGGACGTTTCTGGGTTTTCTTTTGGCCCGGTGAGCGCGGCCATAGCATTCATCATTTCTTGCAGCTTTTGTTGCTGTTCCTGGGCTTTCGTCACGGATCGGGTTAACGGTCGGTGGCCCGTGGAAGTGCGGCTTTCCTCTTTTCCAGAGGCCATGTAAACAGTGTGCACCACCATGCCCCCAGACTTGGGGCGTCTGGGCTCAGTGCTTTTAGCCGTCGTTGCATGCTGGGGGGTCTTCTCTGGCCTCCTCCTTTTATGAGCCAGTTGATCAACAGCCTTTTGGGGTTTAGCCTGGTGACCGGCTTCCGGTTGGATTTTCAGCTTCTTGTGTTGGCGGGAGAAGCTCGGGTCGATGATCGAGTCCCGTGCCTGCCGCCAAACCTTATAGATTTTGGAAGACAGCCGTTGAGGAGATTGGGGCCGTTCTGACTCCATTTCCACAACCTTCTTTAACGGGGGAGGAGACCTCTTCAGTACTGCAGTAGGGGAATTTCTTCGCACTTTATTTAGCATTTCGAAGCTGTTCCCAGTTGGAACAGCAGCATTAACTTCTGCCATCGGGACTGATGGAGTCAACCCAGATGGGGAGTTGCCCCCAGCCTTCCTCACTCGGCGCCAATGGCGACGTCGGGCGTGTCGCGCGGACGGTGTAGGGTCGGCGGTAAGAATGGTTTCGTTTTGCCTTCTGTCTGGGCGTGGGGTCGCAGCTGGTATTAGCCTGTCAAAGACCGATGTCCTTTGGGCAGTAGGAGCAGGAGCTGAAGCCGTTAATCTTGTAAAGACCGACCTTTTGGCCGGAGAGGCTGTCTTGACGACTTCTGGGATGGGAGCGGCCACTTTCTTAGAAGCAACCTTCTCTGAGATTGTAGGTCCTGTGATGGGTTTGCAGGATTTCTGGCCCAATCTAGAGAAGACCGAGGCGTTGACGTTGGGCGACTCGTTGAGAGGAGCCGCGGCAGGGGTAAGTCGATCAAAGACCGACTTCTTGGGAGCCTCCGTTGTCAGCACTGGAGCGGCAAAGTTTGTCGGCGGGACCATGGTCCCAAAGAACAATCCTGTGGTGGCGCGAGTGACCTGTTCCACGGGCATTGTGAATAGCGAGGCAGCTTGGGGTCCGTAGGCTATACCTCCTGGCGAGGCAGAGCGTTGGTTGCAATTGCAGTCTGAGCAGTTGGAGACTTTCACGGAAGTAGAAGCCATCGACCCTTTGCTTTCTGCAATAAGCCAGACGCCAACTCTTAGTATCTTGAAACCCAAGGGCAACCATTAGCGAACCGCGATTGGTTCGCGAGTCACGACACACGAAGTGTGGAGTGGAAAGAGGAAAAGGTCCCACCGGGCGTGCCAGAATCTGTTCCCCTCCGAAAGACGGCGCGACACCGCGTCTTGCCTGAGATTCGGGGCAGATGCTAATAGGTGCTATCCGTCCACCTCTTCGAAGATGCCAAGTTGATTTATGGCACCACGTATCGAAGGTTTAGACGGATGCGTCCGATGTAGCAGACTTCGTCAGATTCCCCCTCGTTTGAGGGGTTTTTGATTGTGGGGACGCTCTTCCCTGCAGGCGCAAGCCCCTGCAGTTAATTACGCTACCGCATTGCGATAACAACTTTCTCCTTCTCCAGATGGTCACTTCGTGTCGTGGGTGTCTGTTTTGTATTTTGTTGCCCGTGGATTGTTTACGGAGACTGAGTTATGTCGTCGCCCGTAGGGCGTGGACTAGTCCAAATCCGTATTATCTTAGATTTGGGTTTGGGGGGGTTTGGTTTGAGGATACGTCAGCCCTACTTGAGGCTAAGATCAACTCAAACGTTTGTTAAGGATACGTTAGTCTAACTTTGTGACTAAGATCAACTTAACGGGATCGTTTAGATCCGACAAAAGAGCGTTTGGACTCTAATGTTCCAGTTTAGGGACATAGTGGTCCATGAATGTATGGCCGTCGGGACCCGTCACCTCTCTGACGACGTTGAAGGATTACAACGACGGATGTCAGAGGAGTTCAAGGATGTACCCTCGAGCCAGAGTTAATTGGGGGGATTTATAGTCCACTCTGTTTGAAGGTTTAAGGATACGTTAGCCATCTTTGAGGCTAAGATCAACTTAAACGGGACCGTTTAGATCCGACAAAAGAGCATGCGGGGCTCTATTGTCCTAGTTTAAGGACATTACGGTCCATGGGTAGTTTAAGGACATTGCGGTCCATGGGTAGTTTAAGGACATTGCGGTCCGTTGTTAGTTTTAAGACATCTCGGTCAAGGTTAAGGACGTCGTAGTCCATGGGTTTAAGGACCCCATAGTCCATTGTTAGTTTTAAGACATCTCGGTCAAGGTTAAGGACGTCGTAGTCCATGGGTTTAAGGACCCCATAGTCCGGCATGTGCTCTGGATGCTTCATACGGGTTCACTGCCGTGCTTGGCGAGGACCAGGCTCCGCTCTGGACGTTTTCCACGGGGTCAAAGAGTGACATTATCCGCGTTCCACGTATCCAGGAATTTGCATTAGACATGAGTTTAAGGACCCCACAGTCCATATCAATGTGTGGTCGTCGGGACCCGTCACCTCTTTGAAGACATTGAGGGATTACAATGCCAAGTATCAAAGGAGTGACGAGATGTACCCTAGAACCGGAGTGGATTAAATAGTCCTTGGCCCAATTTGGGATCAAGACCGATTAATTATGTTATGGGTCCATTGGACAAGTTAATCACCAATTGAGGACTTATGGCCATCTTGGGCTAAGTCCAATCAGGAGAGGCTTTGCCTCTATCCATTTGGGCCAATTGGGCCAAAGCCTAGTGTTAAACACTACAGAGCAGTCAGTGTTGAACACTGGGAATGGGGTTGACAAGTTAGTGTTTAACACTAAGAGAATATTTGGTGTTAAACACCAGCAACAATGCTTTTTCAGATTAGTGTTAAACACTAAGGTAATCAGTGTTGAACACTGCAAATGAAGATCTCAGATTAGTGTTTAAACACTAAGGTAATCAGTGTTGAACACTGCAAATAAAGCTTTTTAATTAGTGTTGAACACTAAGGCCCAACAGTGTTTTAACACTGGGTTCGAGAGTTTTAATTTAGCGTTAAACACTAAGGCAAGAGGGGTCACGTGGCAGCACGTGAGAGCGCCCTCCCTTCATTTGTTCTGCTGAGATTATCGCGTCTTTCAGAGCATCACGTGCCATCACGTGATGGGCATTCAAATGCCTATGTATTAGAGCTTCTGCCGAGGTCACGTGGGTCACGTGGGGTGCTGCCTCAAAGGGGCTTTCTGTAGATCTCTTAGGGGGTCACGTGATGACACGTGACCCTGCCTCTAGGTATTTTGTTTAAAGGCTTTGTTAATCTTCTTTCAGGAATTAAATTCCTCGAACTGTAAATTTCAGAGGAATTAAATTCCTACTTCCTTTCGAAGACTTTGTTTTCTGGAATAGAGTTTAACTCTGAATTTTCTGTAGGAATTAAATTCCTCATATACGTGAAGGGCTGAATAGGGTTAAACCCTAATAAAAGTTTTTAAGGAGTTTAAACTTCCATCCTCTGTATGATTAAGGGAATTAAATTCCAGCTGTTTCAACAGAACTAGGTTCTTAATTAGGGTTAAACCCTGTTTCTTTTTTTGTTCTGGAGGAATTAAATTCCCATGATATAGGGTCAAGCCCTAACTTTTATTTTAAAGGAATTAAATTCCTATAGTTCTGCGAGAATTAAATTCTCGTGCTTGTATTCCTTCTCCATGTTTTGGATCTGCATGGCAGGATCTCAACCCATTGAGAATTAAATTCTCAACCTTAAGGGGAGATGTGCACTTTGCAGATCCTCCATCAAAGAGAGAAGAAATATGTTCTTCTGTTTTTACATTATCAGAGTTAAACTCTGTTGAGAATTAAATTCTCTTTCTTTCAAAAGGCCTTCCCTTTCTTACCTAGGGTTTTTTGCAGAAGATCCGAGTCTTTTTCAAAGTATCAAAGCTCTTCTCCTTTTTTCTTTTTTCTTCTCTGCGCATGTCTATGTATGTATGTCTCTTGGCTCCTATTTATAGGAGAAGCAGCCGAATCAATCAGTTTTTTGACGAATCTTCATTGAGATTTGATTTGCATTCATCATTCATTTTGGACCTTTGGATTATTAGGTGAATTTTATTCACCATTGGATTTTAAATCCAGAGATTCTCCCTTGTTGTTTTGATTAGATTTAAAGGGGAAATCTTTCCAAACCCGAGATTTTCCCATAGATAGACGATATTTCATCACCTCTGAATCTTTAATTTGATTGGTTCAAGATAGTTGCTTTCTTTCGGAAAGATTTGAATTTCCTTCAGAATTTAATTCTGTTAACACAATGGGCTTTGAAAGCCGGTCACGTGTGACCACGTGACCCATGGTCACGTGTGGGTACATGACCCCCTTTGGAATGGGCCTTTTCCTTTCTTTTGCGCTCTGTCTTCTGATCGCTGCCTAAGCGTCACGTGCTACCACGTGACCCCTGGTCACGTGTGAGCACGTGACCCTCGTTTGAACTCTTTTTCCTTGGTTCGTCTGGAGAACGAGTCTGCTGTCTTGAACATCACGTGCCAACACGTGACCCTGGTCACGTGGGAACACGTGACCTCTTCTGAAGCCTTTTCTTGACTTGATCAGAGAACTTGTGTGCCTTTGACGCTTGCATTTAAATGTCACGTGTCGCCACGTGACCCTGGTCACGTGGGAGCACGTGACTCTTTCTGAAGCCCATTTTCTTCAGCGTAGTCAGGAAACTGAACTTGACTTGATGATGCCTTTTAGGTGTCACGTGCCAACACGTGACCCCTTTTTGAAGCTTTTCCCAGAAGCTTTCCTGATTTTAAATCAGGAAACAGCGGTGTGTTGGAAGAGTTCCAAATAGGAAACCGTTGCTGACTCGACGATGGAAGCGGAATATATCGCTGCATCTGATGCCGCAAAAGAAGCCGTCTGGATGAGGAAGTTCTTGACAGAACTTCAGGTGGTTCCGTCCATTGTTGATCCAATACCTCTGTATTGTGACAACAACGGGGCTATAGCTTTAGCGAAGGAACCCAGGTCCCATCAGAAGTCCAAACACATCTTGAGGCTGTATCACCTGATCAGGGAGATCGTGGATCGCCGGGAGATCGAGGTTCGGAGGGTTGCTACAGAAGATAACACTGCAGATCTATTCACGAAGGCTTTACCCTAGATTCAGTTCGAGCGGCTGATCGAGATGATAGGTCTTCGATACGCCAGTACATGGCCTTAGTGCAAGTGGGAGATTGTTAGTGTATATGCCCTAGAGGCCATTACTGTATCATACTAGTTTGTATATTACTTGATGGAAGCTTGGGATATTCACAGTTGTATAGACAATCTTGCTCGAAATGGTAGTATGCTACTTGGTTTGTTTCTACTTTAATGTGTGCATGTGTTTCTTTTAGCATATCGCCTATACACATTAGTGGAGCCCTTAGGATCTTTACTTGATTACCAGCGTTGTGATGGCAGTCACACTAGTGGGGGCTGGGTAATCTACAAGCACATCCTTATACAGGTCCCTAGTCGTAGGATTATCGAGACAGGGCATCGATACTCCGGAGTAGACTAGCGTATGCGCTTCTCATCCCAGCAGGGGAGATGGTCTATCCCACAGCCGTCAGTACGTCGTACTTGAGATAGTATGCGGGTGCTCGTGAGGTTACGAGTACACCGGACGGGACTCGTCGGGAACTGTTGGTTGGTACTATACCTATCGTCAGTTATCAGTTCCCAGGTGACATGAGTACATCTTAGTCCGCTGACTTGACACTGTCACTTTGCCTCGAGTGTGTTTCCACTGTTCTTAGATTGCTACCCTACCACGGCTCAAATGAGTCGTGCAAACAGGTAGCAGTTGGGTGCAGTCCCGAAGCACTTGGAGGCAGTGAGGTTAGATAGGATTCGTCTCTCCTGGTATTGGGGATTGATATCGCGCTGTGTCAAGGAGAGCCATTACACATAGTCGTCCCTGGCCAGGGTAAGCGAGATATACTGGTAGGTTATCCAGTGTTATCTCAGGGTGTTCTGGGCTACACTCTGACACGACTTGTACCGCTATTAGGGGACTGACGTTTACCACCCCCTAGGCCCGACTTGCGATATTCTCAGACGAACAGACCGGACTGTACGGAGATTGTCACATTCAGGCTCAGTAGGAGTTCGGATGGGTTCACCTCATCAGTCTTCTTATCGGCATCTATCTGGGGACCGTTACGTACAGGTAGTACCGCTTGCGGCCTGTGGTTAAACTCACTGCCAGTGTAGTGTCGAGTCTTTAGAGTCTCACACAGAGAGCTATTCGCCTTTGGGCAAAACAGAGTAGAGGTCGCATGGTTTTGCGACAGGATTCGTTCACATCCGCGCACTTGTGCACGTTTGGTGTCCGGGCAGTTATTAGTAGCGGGCTTTGGTTTAAGCCAGATCCTAGTATATGTTTTGGGATTGGTTTTATCTCATTGTATTCGTGTTCCTCGGAACACGGATGCGGGTGTGTATGCACAGTTGACTGAGGCAGAGGCAGAGGATTCTCATTAGGGTTGTTGACTGTTGATTTTTTCTAAACCCTAATTAGAATAAGAAATATGATTGATAATATTAATTAAGTATTATTGTGCCATGGTTGAGTTGAACATTTGACTTTTGTTGACTTTGTTGACCGGTTGACTATTTTGGACTTGTTGACCATCATCATTTCATTTCAATGATGCTTCTTGTTCTTTGCAAAATGCATTAAATGCATGAAATGATAATGGTCATTGAAACTAACCATTACAATTCTTAATTATTTTTATCATCATCATTATTCTTTCTTTTGTGAGCATGGTTGTAAAAAGTCAACCTCATTCTCACTTGATTACTCTTTCTCATCCAAAGCTCACCCTCTTCCTCTCTCTCAAAGCTCTCATGTCTCATGTGTTGAGAAGCATGAGCTATTGAGATAAAACCCTAAAAACTCTTCTCTACTCACTCTAGAGTTCTGGGTCTAGCAAGCCAAGCACTTTAGTTGCCTCTTGGTTGAGGTAGGAGCTCAAGGTAGAGGCTTTCGGGTGGATCCTTCTTCAACAACAAGGAGACTACGAGGTGGAGCCGTTCCAACCACTCCAAGGAGCAAGAAGAGAAGGAGTTCAAGACCTAGGTATAACCCTCTAACATAGTAGTTAAACTTCTAGTTAGTTTGCTAGGTTTTTGTTTAGCAAAGATCCTATTTTCTAATCATGTTACCTTACCATAAAAAATCGTTTTTTACCGTTTCCGCATCCCCGTAAGAACCGGGACGGGTAACGTGGACTTACAGCTGGCCCCTTTTTGTTTGTGTGTTCCTTTTTGCAGAGCCAATGGGCCGATCAAAAATCCTGGCCGCTGTGGCCGCCAAGACCCAAGGAAAGAAGGCTGGGGGCGCAAGCTCATCCCGCCCCGGTCTGAGCTCGGCCCCGAGGCAAACACCTCCGCCCAAACCTTCCGCAGCACCTCCAGTCCAGGAGGAGCACCATGGGGGGGCAGAAGTACGTGCGGGACCCGGCGCCCCGGGCGAGGGAGGAGGAGGAGCAGCCCGCCGAGGTCCCCCTTAAAAGACTGAACCGGGTGGTCTCTCGGCCACCACCAACCGTGATTCCAGTGCAGGAGGGCGATTTCTGCATTGAGGTGCCCTCGGGGCTCTCCATCGCCGACTGCTTGCTTTCGGACATGTAGCAGGCTGCCGGGGGCAAGATTCCCCTGGGGACCATGAAGGCCCAGGTGGCCGCCATAGCGCAGGAGGCGGTTCAGGTAGGTACTTGACTTTTCTTAAATTTCTTAAATCTTATTTCCTCGGTTTGAGCTTTCTAACCCGTTTGCTGCTTTCCTCGGGTCCTTCATCACTGCGCTCTCCTCATCGCCATGGAATCCGAGTAAGTAGCCCCATGAAAAAGGAGGGTGAATCCTCCTCGCGGGAGGAAGAGCTTTGCCTCCAACTGCAGCAGGCGGAGGAGAAAGCGGCCAGCCTCGACTCGAGATCAGTCGCAAAAGGGCTGACATCCTTCAAGCCGAAGGAGTCCCATCGGCTCCTGAATGAGTCCAACCGGGCTATCCAAGCCAAGTTGGAGGAGACGAACATCCTCTATAATGTGATGAAGTGGTTGAGGGACACCGCCAAGAAGGATGTTCGGGCAGTCTTAGACGCGGCGAAGGTTGCAGAGGGTCGGGCGGAGAAGGCCGTGGAGGAATACAAGGCGTCCGATCAATTCTACCTTGATCTCGCCGAATCCGCGGCCTTCGTGTGGCACTGCGCCCTCGACACCGTTAAGGAGTCCATGCCGAAGTTCGTCGACCGCGAGCTTCGCGCCAAGTACCCCCTCGCCGAGGAAGTGCCGCAGGGGGAAGGCGCTGAGCAGGCCGTAGGAGGCGAGGTCGTCGGCAGGAGAGCCGACACCGAGGTCTCCATTATGATCCCCGGCAAAGGCGCTGAGCAGGAAGAGATCCCGGCTGAGCGGGCGGCCTGGGATATCCCCCTTCTCCTTTTTTTCTTTTTAGGATTTTTGTAAGCCTTCGGGCATTTCTGTAAGGCTGAGGAACCCAGAATACCTTGTATTTATTTTTGATTATAAATAAAGTACACCCTTTTTCCTTTGCTTAAATGTTTGCTCACTGCACAAGTACTTTAGCTCATATACTTTTCATTGTTCGAATCTTTGTTCTGCAAATATTTTTAGCTCGTAGGTCTTTCCATCTTGCAAGTACTTTTAGCTAGTAAGTATCTTTTCATCTTGCAAGTACTTTTAGCTCGTAAGTATCTTTATCTTGCAAGTGTTAGGCCGGTGTCCACCCTTCCCACTCTTGCCGACCGTTCATCGAGTAGAGTCGAGCGATAGCCAAGTGTAGGAAGGTCGGTATCCTCCCTTTCCCCGGAGTCGAGATGGTGATCGCGCGTCGAGTACGAGTCGATTGATGGCCAAGTGTAGGAAGGTAAATATCCTCCCAGCGATCGCGCGTCGAGTATGAACCGACTGATGGGCTGAGCAGGAATCCGCTCGGCGACCTTATGACGAGGGCTTTTAGATCCGCTATTTTGTAGGGCAGGAATCTACCTGCCGCGGATGGATCGAGCAGGAAGCTACTCAGTTGCCTCGATATCGAGGGCTTTAGATCCACAGCGTTGTTGACCAGGAAGCTACCCGCTATGGATGGGCCGAGCAGGAAGCTACTCGGTGGCTTCGTGATGAGGGTTTTTGGATCCACAGCGTTGTTGGGCAGGAAACTACCCGCCGCGGATAGACCGAGCAGGAAGCTACTCGGTGGCCTCGTGGCGAGGGCTTTGGATCCACAGTATTGTTGGGCAGGAAGCTACCCGCTGTGGATGGACCGAGCAGGAAGCTACTCGGCGGCCTCATGACGCGGGCTTTTGGATCCACAGCGTTGTTGGGCAGGAAGCTACCCACTATAGATGGACCGAGCAGGAAGCTACTCGGCGGCCTCGTGACGAGGGATTTTGGATCCACAGCGTTGTTGGCCAGGAAGCTATCCGTGTGGATGGACCGAGCAGGAAGCTACTCGGTGGCCTCGTGACGAGGGCTTTAGATCCACAGCGTTATTGGGAAGGAAGCTACCCCTGCGGATGGGCCGAGCAGGAAGCTACTCGGCGGCCTCGTGATGAGGGCTTTAGATCCACAGCGTTGTTGGACAGGAAGCTACCCACTGCGGATGGACTGAGCAGGAAGCTACTCGGTGGCCTCATGACGAGGGTTTTAGATCCACAGCGTTGTTGAGCAGGAAGATACCTCCTGCGGATGGACCGAGCAGGAAGCTACTTAGTGGCCTCATGATGAGGGCTTTTGGATCCACAGTATTGTTGGGTAGGAAGCTACCCGTTGCGGATGGACCGAGCAGAAACCTACTCGGTGGCCTCGTGATGAGGGCCTTAGATCCACAGCGTTATTGGGCAGGAAGCTACCCGCTGCGGATGGACCAAGCAGGAAGCTGCCCGGCCGCCTTGTGATGAGGGCTTTGTTGACTCTATAATATCTTGTTGGGGCGTCGTCCAACCTCCCTTGACCCGTAAAGGGTGGGAATGGTGACCGTCGCGGGTGACACGTGGCAGCGTCATATCGGGAAAGTGAGATATTCCGTGATTTGCGTCGTTGTGCGAGTAAATCTCGGCCGTTGGAAGATTTCTGTTGAGGCTATAAATACCGGAGGCATATTGGTTTCTTCCTAGCCTTGTGTTCCTGAAGATGACCTGCCGCGTATACACCATCAGAGGCATCGTTTCTCCCGATGATGTATATTTTTATAACCTTGATCGTTCCGAGGAGACGTACGAGGCGGTGATAAGCCGCTTGGAGGGCCACCGTGGCTGCTTACTTCCCCGGCGATCTCCTCTGCTTCAGGTGATGATTTACGCGATATGGAGGACTTTCTCGGGTTCATACAACACGCTGTCTCCGCAGTTGATGGACGAGGCATTGGACAAAATGCACAAGGTCCATGGGCTTGGTCTGATCTCGAAGAGCAGGCGGGACCGCTCGGTGGACCTTCTGCTTGAGACTTTTCATTAAAGGTTGGTCGTCGCATCCTGCTCGGCGGAGGAGAATCCCGGGGAGTCCGTGGCTTCTAGGGTCTGTGAGTACCGTCGGAGGGAGCGGGTCGAAGCTGCTTGGGATCGGCTGGAGGAGCTTTCTTCGGTGTATCACCGATAATGTTTCCTTAACTCTCGCCCTCTCTTGTTGTAAGGCTGGGAAGCCCATAATACCTCTTAAATAAATAAACTTGCCTTTAATTGCGGTGTACCGTCTCTTTTCCTCTCCTTGATATATGCTTTGTGTTTTCTTAAAAAAAACTTCGGAGTCTTGGAACCGAGAAGAGAAACAAAGAGCTAGATCCCTGCGGGGGTACACAAAGTCTTTTCTAAAGGACTAGCCCGGAAGACTAAGTTAAATGCAAAAAATAATTACATTATTTTGAAAGACGATACATGTTTATTTATACAATTTAAGCTTTTTGGCATTATAGGGCCGAGGAAAATTATGCCCCCCGGCGTCCTGCAGGCGGTGGGCTCCACCGGGCAATACTTCTATTACGAGGAATGGTCCGTCCCATTTCGGGGAGAACTTATGCAGTTTCCCTTGGTCCACGAACTCGTTTCTTCGTAAGACCAGATCTTCCATCTTGAAGGCCCGATGTTTAACTCGGGTATTGTAGTAGCGTGCGGTTTGCTGCTGGTATGCGGCCGCTCTGATTTGCGCTTGATCCCGTTTTTCCAATAAGATGTCCAAATTGCTTCGGAGCGCTAAGGTGTTGGCTTCATCGTCAAAATTTTCTACCATGTAACTGGGCAGTCCAATCTCCGCAGGGACCATTACCTCGGTACCGTAGCAGAGGCTGAATGGGGTTTCTCCCATGGGTGTTTTCTTCGACGTTCTTAATGCCCATAGCACCCGTGGCAGTTCCTCGACCCAGCCGCCTTACCTTCCTTCCAAACGGGCTCTGAGACCGCGGATGACGCCTCGGTTCTCTACCTCGGCTTGCCCGTTGCATTGAAGATGTGCAACCGCAGAAAACTTCATCAGAATGTGGTAGTCACTGCAAAACTCTTTGACTTTATCATTTTCGAAGTTGGTCCCATGGTCGGTAACTATGCACCTCGGGATTCCGAATCGAGAATTATGTTATTCTGCAGGAACTTTACCGTTGAGGTGGCGTTTAGTTTTCTGATGGGTACGGCCTCTATTCATTTTATGAAGTAGTCCACAGCGACGAGGATGTATCTGTATCCGCCCATGCCGGTCGGGAGTTGACCGACCATATCCATTCCTCATTGTGCAAATGGCCAAGGGGAGTTGAGTGGTGTTAGTTCGGTGGCAGGAAGACGAGGTATGTTGCCGAAGAGTTGGTAGTTTTTGCATCTTCGGACCAGCTTCTCGGTGTCCTGGTGTAATTTCGGCTAGTAGTACCCTTAGAGCAGCGTCTTCTGGACCAAGGTGCAGGTTCCTTGATATGCTCCCCAACCCCTTCATGTATTTCTCGCAGAACGTAGTCAGCCTCGTGGGGGTCGATGCATCGGAGCAGAGGCTGAGTGTATGACTTCTTGTATAGGTTTCCGTTGCTCCAGACAAAATGGCGTGCTTTGGCCCGTAGCCGGCGAGCTTCTCCTCGGTCATCGGGGAGAACACCATCTTTTAGGAACTCCACGAGTGGCTTTCTCCAATCTTGGCCTTCTTCCTGGGTTGTGTATATCTAGAGCGTAACCCTTCCTTCTTCCACGCTGGGTCGTGGTAAAACTTCAAAGAGGATATTTCTTTTATGGGTGGCCGAATAGGAAGAAGCGAGCTTGCTCAAAGTATCGGCCCGGGTGTTCAAGTTCCTGGGGATCTGCTCCACTTGGACTTCGTCGAATTTTTTTCGAAGCCTTTTTACCTCGGCCGGGTATTTTATCATGAGCGGTTCCCGGGCTTCTAAACACCCGGTTACTTGGCCGACGACTAGTGCGGAGTCGCTGCGAACTCTGATGGTCTTCAGTCCTACCCCGGAGGCAATTTGCAGTCCTGCCAATAAGGCCCCGTATTCCGCGGCGTTGTTTGACGCTCTGAACCCGAGCTTTAAGGAGTATTCTATTTCCGCTTCGTCCGGGCCCCGGATGATCAGGCCAGCCCTGCTCCCCTCCTCGGTAGAAGATCCATCCACGTAGAGCACCCAATCCGGGATGGAGTTGGGCACCTTCTCGACCGAGGGACGTGGTTCGAATCCCCGTGTCGGCGTTTCTTCTTTAGTGGGGATGGTGCATGTTCCCGCCAATTTTTTTGGCAAAGAGCTATTTGTTCCTGTCACACCCCGCTTCCCGGTGTACGGGAAGAGGGCACGACTGGCCGCTACATATTTACTCAGAAATAAATACGCTAAGCGTAACTAAGTAATATAAAAGAAATATACACAAGAGACAAAAGTAATGAACAACAACTTTATTTATTAACATTCTTTTACAGTACATGGAAAAGTAAATACATGGAATGGAAAGCAATGCTTAAACAATGGCATAACAGAAAAGTAAAGGAAATGTACAAGTGTAACTACAGCTTGGGATCTTCAGTAAACTGGTCCAAGTCTTCACTGGTGGGCTCGATCTCCAGAAGGTCCGGATCACCTGACGACATTCCAAAGAAGAAGAAAAAGAATGTCGTCAGCGAACAATCGCTCGGTAAGTCCCGTAAATAGACAAGAAAGAAATAGACAGAATAGAGAGTATATTGTTATATTGTTATAATGTTATATTTAGTGTTAACGCTGTTGTTTGTAGCATGGTACAGAAGAGGCCAGTGTATACGAGAGGAGTCTCAGTAGGCCAGAGACTAAGGTGAACGGAATGTATAAGGAACCGTTTATGCCACGGTACAACAGCAATGGAATACAGGTTAGGTGTCTTAATTCTTGTAGTCTCGTGCCACTTCTAACACCTTCCGTACCAATCTACCCCTTAAACCTCGCGATGTCTTGATTGTATTGTTTGTATTGTATTGTAAATTGTATTGTCTTGTATTATAGATTGTATAGATGGATGACTTGCCGAAACCATGATATTGTATAAATGGAAATGGATATACTGGATAATCATGTAAATGGAATATATCCATGGTTCGGTTTAGTCAATATAGATTGATAGATTGAACAGATTGAATATATGGATTCATATTGAATTGTTATATTGTAGATTGTACTTAAATCATATTCAAGTCAGATTGATAATAATAAGACTCAGTCTGAGTCAGACAATTATAAAAGGAAATTGAATCCTGAATTAGGTTTTGATGTTATCGGTAACCGCTGCACATGTACGACAGGATTTGTATTTTTTTCAAAGACGATTACTGTATTGATAACACCGTTTGGTAAGTTGTCTACCTTAAATAGGCAAGCACCCACTTCTCCGGCTCCCTGAGGCTCAAGAGACTGGTCCCGCTTAAACCTATATTCACTAGGGTCCTCAGTGTAATTTAGTATAACTTGAGGGGGTTTTATGTAAAAATAATTTTGTATAATTTTCAAAATATACCTCAAGTATTTTATTATTGTCTTTAAAGTTTTCATTGATGTATATTTTATTATTGTGATATTTCTAGTGAATAAAACCTATTTTTCATAATATATGGTATTTAATTGTAATATTGAACATGTATGGAATTGCATGGTATTTTCTTGTAAATGAGTTGTTTTTCTTGAAATTTGGAAATGTGGAATATAATAAATACTAAAAATAGATATTTTGATATTAATTACGTATATATATATTTATTTAAAACATAAGTTTTATTTATAATAGAAATCATATTTTCTAAAGAGAAATGTATTTTTAAATCTTTCGAGACCGAATGCTCCTTGCGGAGATCTGCATCTCGCACTACTAAGACCGATGACGTGCGATAATCCGTACCATCCCGAACATATTCCCCAAATGGGTTGTAGCGGCGCTTTGCAAAAATTTGTTTAAAATACATAATCTTTTAGAAAACGGTTTTAATAGTAAAATGTATTTATATGTAAAATTGCATTTTCCCGTATTCTATGTTCCCGAAAGACATCGTGATATGATGCATATGAGTGTTGTGAGGAGGTAGGTCATTACCTCGTGATCTATTTAAAGGTATAGCAAGGAATTATGATGTTGTAATGACGAAACTAAACTACATGGTATTTTTCTGTAAAAGTACGATAAAAATTGCAATATGAATTCTTTTGAAATGGAAATTGTTCAATATGTTTTTTTAATGATTAATAGTAATGTTGTGAGAGTTTGATATTGTTGTATTTAAGAAAAGTTGAACTTTTTAAAGAAAACCGAATCGGAAGTCGGATTAACTCCGCTTCCGTCGGGTTTTAGAAATACGAGTTTTAGGAATAGAAAAGAGAAGAAGGAGGAGGGAATTACTGGATTGTGTATTAGGGAAGAGGAAGAGGGAGTGGTAGGAGGTGCTGGTGCGTCGTTTCGTCGCCGGGAGCTCCTAGGGCCGTCGTCGGAAATTCGCCGGAGCTTCGCCCTTCGCTAACTCCACTTGTACACAAAAGTTCTAGAGAATTTTCTTGAGAGTTTGGATAAAGTTTGTGAGTGAGAGGTGTGTGAATTGGAGTGGTATTTATAGGAAAAGATTAGGGTTAGGGTTTGATAGAAAATGCATTAAAATTTTTGCATTAAAATGGATTTAAATTAGGTTTTACTTGTATTTTAAAGTCTCTGGAATAATGCAGGGAAATTAAACATGACAGGGGTTATGGGGAGGCAAAAAGACACAGAGAAAAAGAGGAAAAATCGGGGATTGGCCGAGTCAACCCGGCGTCGCCGGCCGAGTCAGGCTTCCTGCCGGCCCAAGTCAAGCGAGTCGGGGCTGGGCTCGTCGTCATGTGTCCGTCGCTGCTTGGTCTACCCTCTGAACTCATTTGGTTTTAGTGTGACCTTTGGGTTTACGGGTTAAGCACGTGTAGACTCTTGGACTTATAAAAAGATCAAAAGAAATCAATATAAAAAATAATGTGGTTGATGGGATTTGAACTCTGGTGCTTTGGTTCAGCAGTGCAAGGTCTTACCAATGAGCTACAAGCTCCTTCTTACTATTAAAAGGTAAAATAAATACTTATAGTACTCACAGAAAATGCAAATACCCCAAGTATACATTAACTTTTAAACAAATTTTTGTACACTAAAATTGTATTTGTTACAGTCTTCCCTCCTTACAAAAATTTCGTCCTCAAAATTTACAAATTTTATTTTAAGGACTAGTTTATAAATAGGTGAGTGTATCTTGCACGCATCTTATCTTCTCATTCCCATGTCAATTCTCCTGGAGTGTATTTTCTCCACATCATTTGAACCAAGTGACTTCCTTGTTCCGAAGCGACATCACTTTCCTGTCTAGGATCTCAACAGGTTGTTGCTCACAAGATAAGTTGGGCTGTACAGTGAGCTCAGAATGATCAAGAATGTGGCTGGGGTCACTCACATACCTTTTGAGTTGGAATATGTGGAATACATTGTGCACTCCTTCCAATGAAGGTGGAAATGCCAAGCGATAAGCCACTTCACCGACTCATTCGAGTATGTCGAACGGTCCAATGTATCTCGGACTGAGTTCACCCCGTCTTCCAAATTAGATCACTCCGCGGTTTAGAGATATCTTTAAGAATACGCGATCTCCCGGCTGGAACTCCAAGTGACGTCGCTTTGCATCAGCCCAGTACTTCTGTCGATCTTGGGCTATGCGCATTCTTTCTCTGATAGTATGAACCACATCAACAGTTGCTACTATCATCTTAGGTCCAAGAAGTTCCCTATCTCCGATATCATCCCAACTTAATGGCGATCGACACTTCCTTCCAGGCAGTGCTGCAAAAGGTGCCATTCTTATGCTTGCTTGGTAACTGTTGTTGTACGAAAACTCCACAAGATGTAGGTGATCTTCCCACGATCCTCTGAAGTCTAGCATACATGCTCTGAGCATATCCTCCAAGATCTGAATAGTTCGCTCAGACTTACCATCTGTTTGTGGATGATAAGCCGTGCTGAAATTCAGACTTGTTCTCAAGCTTGCTTGCAGACTCTGCCAAAATTGTGATCGGAAGCTGGTGTCACGATCGGAGACAATGCAGACCGGTACTCCATTAAGTCTCACAATTTCCTGTATGAGTTCATGGGTATCAGAGATAGTACATATTTGAAGAATTTAAATCTTAAGTAGATTCTTACCTCCATAAACTTCTTTGCTAATGTCTCAGTAGATTGTCCAACTCAAAATGGGATGAAGTGAGCCGACTTTGTGAGTCGATCCACAATAACCCATACCGCATCGTTACCCTTTGTGCTGCAAGGAAGTGCAGTCACAAAATCCATCATGATGTGTTGCCACTTCCATTCTGGGATCGATAACGGTTGAAGTAATCCAGTAGTCCTGTGATATTCAGCCTTTACTTACTAACACACCAAGCATTTTGCGACGCTTCTGACTACTTCACGCTTCATTCCATGCCACCAGTAATTTTGACGTAGATCTTTGTATATCTTTGTACCTCCAGGGTGTACTGAGTAGGGAGAGCTGTGAGCTTCTTTCATTAACTCTTCCCGAACAGAACCTTTTGGTGCACATAATCTGCTGCCGTATCTCAAAGATCCGTCTTCATGGATGATGAAGTCTGTTCTGAGTCCATTCTCTACTTGTTCTTTGATCTTTTGCAGCTTAGCATCACTTGTTTGAGCTGCTTTGATCTAATTGACAATGGTAGATTGAACTTGTAAATTCATCAAACTTGAATCGTTACCTGGCATGACTACTTCAATCTCCATCTGATGCAAGTCTTGTTGCAGTTTCCACTGAGCGGTGAGATTCGTTGCTAATGGTTGGCGACTAAGGGCATCAGGTACCACATTCACCTTTCATGGGTGATATTGCAGGTTGATGTCGAAGTCTGCCATGAGTTCTAACCATCGTCTCTGCCGCATATTAACCTCCTTCTGAGTAAACATATATTTCAGACTCTTGTGATCTGTGTATATGTTCACTCGATCACCAAGAAGATAATGGCGCCAAATCTTTAGAGGAAAGATTACGGCTGTCAACTCCAAATCATGCGTTGGATAATTGCGCTCATGAATCTTCAGTTGTCTTGAAGCATAAGCCACAACCTTTCCGTGCTGATGTAGAACACATCCTAATCCCTTACCGAAAGCATCACAATGCACTTCGAAACCTCCAGATTGGTCCGGTATAACAAGAATAGGCGCTGATGTCAACCTTGACTTGAGTTCTACGAATGCTTGTTCACATGCTTCTGACCACACAAATTCTTCATCATTACGTGTGAGCTTGGTCAGGGGTGTTGTTATCTTCGAAAAGCCTTCAATGAACCTTCTATAATATCCAGTTAAACCCAAGAAACTTCGAATGTCCTTCACTGACTTTGTTGTCGGCCATTCGCTTACTGCTGAAAATTTCGCTGGATCCACAGAGATTCCTTCGCCTGATACAATATGCCCAAGAAAACCAACTTGATCTAGCCAGAACTCGCACTTGCTATACTTGGCGTAGAGTTAATGTTGTCGTAGAGTTTCCAGGACAATTCTCAGGTGCTCGGCATGTTCTTTCCGACTCTTAGAATACACCAGGATGTCATCGATGAAGATGACAACAAACCTGTCTAAGTACTCCCGGAAAACTTGATTCATCAGGTTCATGAATATTGCTGGTGCGTTGGTCACTCCAAATGGCATCACAAGAAATTCGTAATGCCCATAACGAGTTCTGAATGCTGTTTCATGAATATCAGCTTCCTTGACCTTCACCTGATGATAACCTGAACGAAGATCTAACTTAGAGAAAACACAAGATCCACTTAGCTGATCGAATAAGTCGTCGATGCGCGGGAGTGGATATTTGTTCTTTATCGTTACTTCGTTCAAGACTCTATAATCAATGCACATTCTGTATGAACCTTCCTTCTTCTTTACAAGCAGTACTGGTGATCCCCAACTTGAAGTGCTGGGACGAATCCATCATTTCGCCAATAATTCGTCCAACTAAGTTCGGACTTCCTTCAAACCTTCCGGACTTAATCGATAAGGTGCTTTGATTACCGGTTGTGCTCCTGGAACTAAATCAATGCTGAATTCAAGAGCTCGATCGGGAGGCAAACCTGATATATCGTCAGGAAACACATCGTTGAACTCTCGAACCACTTCTGGCCTTGATTCTTCCTCTGCTTGAGTTGTTGCAATTGCTACTTTCTTCGGCTTTGCCTTGTAATTACTTGGCTCCAGGGTACGGTCTCCACTTTTGAAATAAAAGACCGGATGGTCTGGAATCTCGAACACTACCCTCCTTTGACGACAGTTGATGGTAGCGTAGAATGTTCCTAACCAATCCATTCCTAGAACCATATCAAAGTTCGGTATGTCCAGCACCTTGAAATCAGCATAGAATTCTCTGTTGCAGACGACTACTGGACACAAGCTGTATCTCATTGTTGCCTTCAGAATGCCATTTCCTGAACTGACATTCCAACTGAATACAAGCAGTGTGACTGGAATCGCATGAGTTCGGATGAACCGTTGTGACATAAAGTAGTGAGATGCTCCAGTATCGAAGAGTGCTAGTGCAGGAAGTGAGGCTACTAAGATTGTACTTAAGGTATGTGGGATATGGTTTAGGTATAGGAAAAATATGTAGGTGGGTGTTAAGACTGAAAGAAAAGCTTGAGAAGAAAGGGTTATCAGTGATGATTTGGCCAGTGGCCTCGGGTTCTTCCACGGTCATCGTGAAAGCCTGTCGCCATGGTACATTTCTTCTGGCCAGAGGAGCAGTCCTCGGAACGTTCCTTTGAGCTTGATGGAACTGGCGAGGAGGAGGTGCAGTCGATGGTCCTCTAGGTGGTGGAGCAGGTAGAGCGAGTCTTGGAGCAGGTGCCTGAAGGGATGGTCGCTGTTGATATGTGATTGCTGGCCTGGGTGCAGTGATAGGGTTGGGTCTTCTGGGACAAGACCCAATATCATGAGTAGCTGAGCTACAGACTAAGCAAATACGGTTGGCTCGCCGGCAGTCTTTCATCAGATGCCCATCTCTCTTGCAGTAGTTACAAAAGGCTAGGCTGGGCCTGTTGTTCGGTACTCCCGGTCTCCTTGGCACAAATGGTGGCCTTGACGAGGCTCCTCCTGCCATCTGGTTGGCAGGACGCTTAACTCCAGCAGATTGAGATCTGCCCCTCATCTTTACCACTGCCTCATAACGGCGGGCAGCTTTCAGAGCCGATTCATGATTCGGAAAATCTCCTGTGGCCAGTGCAGCCTGGATTTCCGAATCCAAACCTTTTTGAAATCGACGGGCTCTGATCTTATCTGTCGGTATCAGGTGTGCCGCAAATCTGTTAAAGTATTGTGTTAGCTGTGTAGTATGTGATATATTGAAGAATCAAATTATTTGAGACTTATCTTACCGACTGAGCATGGTGAAGTCAGCGTCATATTCATCTACTTACTTGGTCCACATCGAATCTTGTTGCAGATGGATGAACTGCTGTTCCATGTCGAATCTGGCAGTCTCAGAGAAGTACTTTGCGTCGAACATGTCTCAGAAAGTCTTCTATTCGATGGGTTGATCAAGAGGGCTTTCTTCCGCCTTCCACCAAACCCGTGCATTGTCCGTGAGTTGCAGCTTCGCAACTCAGACCCAAGCTATCTCTGACGCTTGTGCCGCTTCCAGATCATCTTCAATGCTCTGAGCCCATTCCTCAGCTTCTAGAGGGCTCACTTTTCCTGAGAATTGTTTGGGGTGCCAGGCTCTGAATTGCTTCACCCCAGGTGTTTCTGTTTCTGGTCGGTTCATCAGGATATCAGTCTATTGCTGATGTCCTTCCAGGAGGCTGCGGATTGCCTCAAGCAGAACCGTCTGCTCGTTGATCGGAGCAGGGATGGCAAGTGTAATCGGTAGGGGAGGTGGAGTGTTGTTGAAGTTGGTGCTGGTATTGTTTGGGGAATCCTTAACCTTGAAGAAAAATTTGGGTTAGAATAGATTCAAAATATATGGAATGATGAGATTCAAAAAGTATGAATTGTAAAGAATATTTTCAATTGCTGATTCTTGTGTTTATTGCTTAGGTTGTCCACGCAGAATTGAACTGCATGGTAGGGTTCCATACAGCTCTAACCTGCATGGGCCACCAACAAAACCTGTCACGCCCTGCTTCCCGGTGTACGGGTAGAGGGCGCGAATGGCCGCTACGTATTTACTCAGAAGTAAATAGCTAAGCGTAACTAAGAAATATAAAAAAAAATATACATAGGAGACAAAAGTAATGAACAACGACTTTATTTATTAACATTCTTTACAGTACATGGAAAAGTAAATACATGGAATAGAAAGCAATACCTAAACAGTGGCATAACAGAAAAGTAAAGGAAATGTACAAGTGTAACTATAACTCGGGATCTTCAGTAAACTGGTCCAAGTCTTCACTGGTGGGCTCGATCTCCAGAAGGTTCGAATCACCTGACGGCATTCCAAAGAAGAGAAAAGAGAATGTCGTCAGCGAACAATCGCTCGGTAAGTCCCGTAAATAGACAAGAAAAAAATAGACAGAACAGAGAGTATATTGTTATATTGTTATAATGTTGTATTTAGTGTTAACGCTGTTATTTGTAGTTTTATACAGAAGAGGCCAGCGTATACGAGAGGAGTCTCAGTAGACCTGAGACTAAGGTGAACGGAATGTACAAGGAACCGTTTATGCCATGGTACAACAACAATGGAATATAGATTAGGTATCTTAATTTTTGCAGTCTCATGCCACTTCTAACACCTTCCGTACCAATCTACCCCTTAAACCCCGCGATGTATTGATTGTATTGTTTGTATTATATTGTAAATTATATTGTCTTGTATTATAAATTGTATAGATGGATGACTTGCTGAAACCATGATATCGTATAAATGGAAATAGATGTACTGGATAATTATGTAAATGGAATATATCCATGGTTCGGTTCAGTCAATATAGATTGATAGATTGAACAGATTGAATATATGGATTCATATTGAATTGTTATATTGTAGATTGCACTTGAATCATATTCAAGTCAGATTAATAATAATGAGACTCGGTCTGAGTCAGAAAATTATAAAAGGAAATTGAATCCTGAATTAGGTTTTGATGTTATCGGTAACCGCTGCACATGGACGGCAGGATTTGTATCTTTTTCAAAAACGATTACCGTGTTGATAACACCGTTTGTTAAGTTGTATACCTTAAATAGGCAAGCACTCACTTCTCCGGCTCCCTGAGGCTCAAGAGACCGGTCCCGCTTAAACCTATATTTACTAGGGTCCTTAGTGTAATTTAGTATAACTTGAGGGGGTTTTATGTAAAAATAATTTTGTATAATTTTCAAAATACATCTCAAGTATTTTATTATCGTCTTTAAAGTTTTCATTGATGTATATTTTATCATTGTGACATTTCTAGTGAATAAAACCTATTTTTCATAATATATGGTATTTAATTGTAATATTGAACTTGTATGGAATTGCATGGTATTTTCTTGTAAATGAGTTGTTTTTCTTGAAATTTGGAAATGTGGAATATTATAAATACTAAAAATAGATATTTTGATATTAATTACGTATATATTTATTTATTTAAAATAAAAGTTTTATTTATAATAGAAATCACATTTTCTAAGGAGAAATGTATTTTTAAATCTTTCGAGACCGAATGCTCCTTGCGGAGGTCTGCATCTCGTACTTCTAAGCCCGGGATGTGCAATAATCCGCAACATCCCAAACATATTCCCCAAATGGGTTGTAGCGGCGCTTTGCAAAAATTTGTTTAAAATATATAATCTTGTAGAAAACGGTTTTAATAGTAAAAGGTATTTATATGTAAAATTGCATTTTCCCGTATTCTATGTTCCCGAAAGGTATCATACTATATTGCATATGAGTGTTGTGAGGAGATAGGTCATTACCTCATGATCTATTTAAAGGTATAGCAAGGAATTATGTTGTTGTAATGTCGAAACTAAACTACATGGTATTTTTCTGTAAAAGTACGATAAAAATTGCAATATGAATTCTTTTGAAATGGAACTTGTTCAATATGTTCTTTTAATGATTAATAGTCATGTTGTGAGAGTTTGGTATTGTTGTATTTAAGAAAAGTTGAATTTTTAAAGAAAACCGAATCGGAAGTCGGATTAACTCCGCTTCCGTCGGGTTTTAGAAATACGAGTTTTAGGAATAGAAAAGAGAATAAGGAGGAGGGATTTACTGGATTTTGTATTAGGGAAGAGGAAGAGGGAGTGTTAAAAGGTGCCGGTGCATCGTTTCGTCGCCGAAAGCTCCTGGGGTCGCCGTCGGAAATTCGCCGGAGCTTCGCCCTTCTCTAACTCCACTTGTACACAAAAGTTCTAGAGAATTTTCTTGAGAGTTTGGACAGAGTTTGTGAGTGAGGGGGTATGAATTGGAGTGGTATTTATAGGAAAAGATTAGGATTAGAGTTTGATAGAAAATGCATTAAAAATTATGCATTAAAATAGATTTAAATTAGGTTTTAATTGTATTTTAAAGTCTCTGGAATAATGCAGGGAAATTAAACATGACAGGGGTTATGGGGAGGAAAAAAGACACAGAGAAAAAGAGGAAAAATCGAGGATCGGCCGAGTCAACCCGGCGTCGCCGGCCGAGTCAGGCTTCCCGCCGGCCCGAGTCAAGCGAGTCGGGGCTGGGCTCGTCGCCACGTGTCCATCGCCGCTTGGTCTACCCACTGGACTCGTTTGTTTTTAGTGTGACCTTTGGGTTTACGGGTTAAGCACATGTAGACTCTTGGGCTTCTAAAAACATCAAAAGAAATCAATATAAAAAAATAATGTGGCTGATGGGATTTGAACTCTGATGCTTTGGTTCAGCAGTGCAAGGTCTTGCCAATGAGCTACAAGTTTCTTCTTGCTATTAAAAAGCAAAACAAATACTTATAGTACTCACAGGAAATGCAAATACCCCAAGTATACATTAACTTTCAAACAAATTTTTGTACACTAAAATTGGAGTTGTTACAGTTCCCTTATAAAAAAGGGAAGAGGAAAAGAATGCTCATAGTTTGGCATCACGTGTTAAACATGTGGGCGCTTATATGCAAAGCATATAAGCGCTGAAAACAAATAACTAATGGTCAAATTGGCCTCAAGTGTTAAACGCGACTTAAAGGCCAAACTGGCCTCACGTGTTAAACACGTGAGCGCTCATATGCAAAGTATATAAACGCTGAAAACAAATAACTAAAGGTCAAACTGGCCTCACGTGTTAAACACGTGAGCGCTCATATGCAAAGCATATGAGCGCTGAACATAAATAACTAATGGCCAAACAGGCCTTACATGTTAAACACATGAGCGCTCATATACAAAGCATACGAACACTGAAAACAAACAGGCTAAAACCCATACTAGGGGTCACGTGTTAAACATGTGAGTTCTCTTGCCACATTCTTTGGCAACGCTCACATGCAAAGCATGTGAGCGCCCCAATTTAAAATGATCACATCTGATAAAATTAAATTCTATTTGGGAAATATTTTCCCTGATCTTTCTAATATGGAGAGATCTTTTTCTAACAGAGAATCTTGGATTTAAAATCCAATAGTGATAAAATATCACCAATTAAACCATCTGGTAGAATTAAATTTTATGTGGGAAATAATTCCTTAATCTTTCTCAAACTAGAAAGATATTCTCAGTTAAACAGAGGACCCTGGATCAAAGATCCAACGATGATTATAAAATCACCCACCGATCATCTGATAGAATAAAAATTCTATCTTAGGAAAAGATATTTCCTAATCTCGTTAAATAAACAAGAAAACTTCTCTGTTAAACAGAGAGCCATTGGATTAAAAATCCAATTTTGAATAAAATTCACCAAGTGATCCGAGAGATCATTTTTGATTAATTATAAAATCAATCATGATCTCTCAATGAGAGATTTTCTCAATGAATTGATTCCTTTCTTTCTCCTATAAATAGGAGCAAAGATATGACAAGAAGGAGGAGGAAAAGAAAAGAGGAAACCCCCCATCAGCTTCTATAAAAATACAGAAGGCTCTTAAAATAGCAGAGAATTTAATTCTCTCAAAGAAGATGATCTCCCTCCTAAAAAATTTAGGTAAAGAAAAAAGAAGAGATCAAAATATCTCCTCTACCTAACATACCATATCTAAGGGTTTAACCCTTTTAAAAGAACTTAGTTCTTTCTATGGAGCTTAGATCCACAAGACAAGTCTTGCACAAGTTGAGAATTTAATTCTCATCGGAAAGATCTTGTTCTTGAGAATCAAAAATTCAGAGGGGAACATGGATACAAGAACGTAGAGAAAACAGAGTCTATAATACTCCAGGAACTTAGTTCCTCCAAATCAAGAACTTAGTTCTTAAACAACATGATCCCAGATCCACAAAATAATGATCTTGGTGATCGTTAATGATCAAAATACCATTAACAGAAATTTAAGTTCTCTAAAAAGATCAACAGAGATTAAATCTCCAAAAGAACTCAGCGCCTCACGTGAAAAGCATGTGAGCGCTCAAGGCCAAGTATATAGCGCCTCACGTGAAACGCACGTCAGCGCCTGAAAAAGTTAGTGCTTAGCACTACTGGAGCACCTCATGTGAAACACACGTGAGCGCCAGAAAACAGAAAAGTTAGTGCTTAGAAATAGTGCAGCGCCATAAAAGACTGGTGCTTAGCACTATTATAGCGCCTCAGATGATATACACGTGAGCGTTATAGGCAACTGAGTACTTAGCACTGCTGGGTGTTAAAGAAACCCAAACCAAGCCCAAATTGGCTAAGTTCCTCTGGAGTCAATTGCAATTGAGTCCAAATACTCTGTTGTTGGATCTCAACTAAAATTTGAAGATCCTTAAATGTTGCTAAGTTGATCTTAATCTCAAATAAGACTAACGTATCCTTAGTTAAAAATAAATTGAGCCCAAACGTTCATTTGTTTAAGTTGATCTTAATCTCAAATTAGATTAACGGTCCTTAAACCAAACAAAATATTTTTGAACTAAAGGAACATATAACCTAAGTTCAAAATCCAAAACCCAATCTTAGCCCAAATTGGCTAAGCATATATTTATGATATCCAAACCGATCTTAGTCTCAAACATGACTAATGATCCCTCATTGATGATATCCAAAATGATATTCATCCCATATCTCCTAAGGTAATCTTAGTCTTAAATATGACTAACGATTCTTAGGTTCACCATCCTTTCCCTCAAATACGGGATTTGGTTTAAGGGTACATCTCTCCACACCTCTAATATATGTCGTTGTAATTCCTCAACGTTTTCAGAGAGGTGGTGGGTCGATACAACAAAAAACAACTCCTCGTCCCAACTTGACGTAAAACTTCATCAAGACTGGGAATGATACATCTCACATTGATGCACTTCCAAATTGACGTGCATCGGATCGTACCCCAAATTGGGCGCATTCTATGTCACCATCAATCACTCCGCCACGTAAAAAATACACGCGCGCGCAAGATAGACATTGGACCGAAATGTCCTTAAACTAACACTCGTCCCAAAATAGGGAATGTTAGACCGCAATGTCCTCAAACTAATATGTTTTGCCCTACGGACTGTCTCCATAATGACTACCGTATACTATCCATGGGCTATTCATATATGATCTAATGATCAGTTGAGCCCATATGCTCATTGCTCATAAATCAATCTTAGCCTCAAATATGGCTAATAATCCTTAGATCAAACCCAAATATCCCCTGAACCGATGGACCTCACAAATGTGAGATCTGCGTCCTAAGTTCATCCCCGTTGGCAAACCAAGCTACCAACGTGGGCCCCGTCAAGAAAAATTCTTTATCTAAACCCAAATCTCAAATATACAGATTTGGGCTAATCCGAGTCCTACGGGCAACGACATAAATTAGTCTCCATATACAATCCACGGGCAACCAAAACGAAAACAAACAAAAACATACACGACACGAAGTGAGCTTCCGAAGCAGGAGAAAGTGGTTATCGCAATGCGGTAACGTAATTAATTGCAGGGGCTTGTACCTACAGGGAAGAGCGTCCCACAATCAAAACCCCTCATAAAACGAAGGGGATCTGACGAAGTCCGCTACAACGGCCGCATCCGTTCAAACCTCTGATATACGGTGCCATAAATCAACTTGGTATCTTCGGAGAGGTGGATGGATAAATCCAAATAGCATCTGCCCCCAGGATTCAGGACAGACGTCCCAACATCCCGGTTCGTCTTCCGGCGGTGAATAGATTCTGGCACCCCCGGTGGGACCTCTTCTTCTTTCCACTCCACACTTCATGTGTCGTGTTTTTCTGCGATCAAATAATCGCGGTATAAATGTTTGTAGTTGCCCTTGGGTGATGGGATACTGAAGCCGGCGTTTCCTCTCTATGCAGAATGGCGTTTTCTTCCACTCACCGCAACTCAGGCTCTGTCACATTTGGTGGAGTCAAGGATGGGCCACTTGCAGCCTCAAATCTCTGCAATCCGGCTCTTCAAGAAATCATTGGGCTTATCTTTGGGTCTATGCCCCCACCTCCTACCCTCGGTACCTCAATGCCGAAGGAGGAATCCTAGAAGAAATCTGTCTTCTATAGGATGGCTCCTCAAGTTTCTGTTTTTCCGACGGAATCGATCTACAAACAACCGGTACCTTCCAAAGGCCATAATCAACGCAGGGGGCAGAATATTCAAACTCTCAAAGAAAACAGGGGGCGGGCTTAGCAAAATTCTAAGGCTAATCAAATTCTGGCCGTAAGAAGCAGTCGACGTTGATATCAGCGTCGTACAAAACAAGCTGGGAGCAGTTCTCCATCAGCGTTGATTTCACCTGCTTCAATTCTGATGATGAATACTGCTGTTCCAATAGGAAATAACTTCAAACTGCTGCGAAGGGTCAGACAAAATTCTCCCACCGCAGAATTGAAGAAATCTACGCATCCTGTGGAAATTCAACGAGAGCAAAAACCAGTTCGCTCCCCAAAAGAACTTTCCTCATCTATATATAAGGTGTGAAAGCAGGTGAAGAACTAAGTCGTCGTCTGCGGATCTTCCTCTAAACGTCAGCCAAATTCTGACAAATCCCCTTTCGAATACAAGGGGACTCATTCCAAGGTGGTTGCTGATATAATGGTTCCTCCCAAAGAAGCTTCTCACAAAATAGAGAGGTCAGATAAAACTCAAGCGCCCGAGGCAAACTCCAAAGGCCAAAACTCCAAACATCCCAAGCCTAGAGGGATGGTAGTTCACACAGTCCACATGGTGGACTCCAAAGACGATTACTGAAAATTTAAATAGAACATAAAGATTCAATCGGATTTGATATTCCATTAGCCACTCCGCAGATATGGTGGGTAACCTCAGTCGCCCGAGAGGTACTTCGGTATCCTCAAAGACGGTGACAGGGAGGTTCTTGTTTATCTAGACTTACCATTACTGCTGTTCTAGACTATGAGACCCAGCATGAGGTGTATATAGCGTCGTTCTAAACTAATTTTAGAAGTGCACGTGTATATGACTCTGCCAGAGGGTTGTTGTAGTCAGTGGGAGCAGCGGAAGCATAGTGGACAAGTTACTTATGTCTATTTATAGACTAAAACAGGTATAGCGGAGATAGATCATCTATTTTTGATATAACAGTCATAGGTTTTGACTTCATCAGAATAGGAGATGGATCTATTAAGAAGGTAGTAGGGTGTGATGTCCTAGTTTTTGGATGACATACACTCGGAAGTGAAATTCCTACACTGCGATCGGTTATACTGTGGTTGTCACACAGTGGTTTCTCCACATAAGATATGGATATAATATCAGGCATTCTGGTAACTGGATCTATGGTTTTAGATATAAATTTGGGTAGTTTCCAACCTGGGTACTTAGACAGTATTCTAAAGGTGTTTTAGAATAGACGACTCCTGGCATGGTAGTGTACCTGCAGGTGATGGAGTCACCCTCTCTGAAGGTGTCTTACAGACTAAAAGGGAGAGAGATGTGCATGATTGGCATATCACTTGCTTAGGCAATTGAGTCAATCATAAGATGTCAAGTACCACACCAGATGTTGTTTTTGCACTAGATGTAATAAGTTGATGTATATTAATCCAATCCTGGAGAAACGTTCGAAAGCAGTTTATGAACATAAGTAGATGTTCTAGGGATATAGTAATGACAGCCTCTTTCAGGAGACGGTTATCATTCCAGACTTCCAAGGTGACCTGGATGATAGAGTGACTGTCAGAGTTATAATTTTCTCTCTTTTGAGGGGCAGTAGTTTGGACAGGTGATCCAAGCGGATACTGAGGGAGGTATGGCGCAGGATACTGATTAAATTCAGTTGACGATACAGTCTAAGAAGTTTAGCTGGATTTGAAGTTCATTTGTGAATTGGGTCCCATCAGATATCCAGACATATTCTAAGACAAGTATTGCTCATTTCGGGAGATAGTTTTCTCCGCGAACTTGAGATAAAGAGAGACATAGAAAGAGACATTGGAGCGGATCCACTCACTGAGGCTATTTTTCGAACGCAATAGTCTAACAAACGAGCTTTGTGAAACTGATTAGTAGAGAAGTTGGGTGTTCGGTATCACACGGGCTGTGAGTATGCGACACCGTAATAATTAACCTTAAATGCAAGTGGGAGATTGTTGGCTATAGTGCCCTCAAGTCAATTATTGGGTCGCAGGCACATGATTGCAATGATTGAGAGAGGACCTATACCGGTAGAAAGTCTTACTCAAGATGATAGTATGCTATCTGGTTTGTCTTTATCATCGTGTACATGTTTCAGGTGACATTATAGATCATTATTACATATTGATAGAGCCCATAATATTCTTGCTTGACTACCAGTAGTATGATGGCGATCATATACGTGAGAGTTGGGTGGTCTATAAGCACATCCCTAAAGTGTCCCTGGTCGTGGGAGTTTCGAGACCGGGCATCGATACTCTAAGAGTAGACTAGTGTATAGAGATCGAGTCCCCGACGAGCGGTGGTGGCCGGTCTCACAAGCCATTGGTGTTAGTTGTTTCACCTAAGATGTATACAGGTGCTCATTGGGTTATGAGTACACCGTACGGACTCACCGGGAATATACTAGTTGGTATTATACCTATTGTCAGATAGCAGTTCCCAGGTGACATGTGTACAGGTTAGTCTATCGAGCTGAGATCGTCATTTCTCTCGTGTGAGTTCCCACCGTGTTTTGATTACTACCCTACCATGGCTCAAAGGAGTCGTGTAAACAGGTTTTAGTTGGGTACAGTCCCGAGTCACATGGAGGCAGTGAGCGGATCGTCAGGGGATTCGTCTCTCCCGGTATTGGGGGTTGATGTCGCGGTGTGCACATATGGCCATCACCAGAAATTCTCGGCCGGGGTAGACGAAAATTACCGATCTAGGATTGGTAGTTTCTCAGTTGGTGATAGGTTTAATACCGACACTAAATATCGCGTTATTAGGGGTCTGACTTTATCCACCCCTAGCCTCGATATGCGATACTCATGGAAAAACGGACCGGACTGTACGGATATTGTCACTGTCAGGCTCAATAGGGTTTCAGGACGAGTTTGCTCGTCGGACTCCCTTTCGCTCAATACCTGGGTAGCTGTTACGTACAGCTAGTGCCACTGACGTGCTTGTGGTTAAACCCACTGCCAGCGTATTGACGAGTCTTTAGAGTCCTACACATAGGGTTTCCCTGGTTCGGGCGAAACGTTGTAGAGGCCGTATGGTTTTATGGCAGGGTTCGATCATATTCGTGCACTTGTGCACGGATCATGATCGGACGGATAATACTAGTGGGCTTTGGTTTAAGCCGGATCCTAGTATTATATTGTTGGATTATTTTCGTCTCGTTGTATTCGTATTCAGTCGGAATACGGATGCGGGTATGTATATACGGATGAGGGATATTCTTGTAGTTCATTACAAGATTACTTTAGTTGTTGCCATTTATTTTATTGTTTTAAACATTTAGTTTAAATGTTTAATTGGTGGAAAGTGTGAGTGCAAGTCTTGGCCTAATGCATTGATTCATGGTGCATGCACTTGGTGACTCAGGGTGTTGGGTCTTGTGATAATTCATTGTGACATGCTAGATATTTTGTGTGAGTTTTGTGAGATATTATTGTGGCAAAGGCAGATCTTTTATTGTGTGAATTTTCTTTAGTTGCTCACACAATATCTCACAACACACACACTAGAAAAAAGCAGCAAGCAATTTCTTCACTTGCCTCTTTCTTGAGCTCACACTTTCCTTCATGGCTTCTTCTTCACCTCCACCCATACCCTCTCATGAGTTGAGAATCCTTGGGTGTTTTGAGACAAAGTATTCACACACTATCTCTACTTCATCTTGGATATCTAGGTTAGCAAACTAGATACCCGAGTTGCTTTGGTTTTGAGGCGAGAGACCATATTACTAATCCTCGACGTGGATCGTCTTCGACGAGGGAGACCGGAGATTGAACTTGATCGAGGCAGCCGCGAGGAGCTTGGGACAGAGGTTGAAGACCGAAGGACACAGATCGATCGGTATAACCTCTCTAAACTCTTTTCATAGAACTAGTATAGGGTTAATGGTACGATCCGTCGATTAGGGTTCCGTTAGCACCGATTTTTTAAAGTTTTTGTTCCGCGTTTGGCCACGGATTGGTGGTCGGGGCGCTGCCGTAACCCTACATGGTATCAGAGCCAACCCATTAACCACATACTAGTTTGTTTAGACGATATTAAAGTATCGAAAACGAAAAAACTCCGAAACAATACCCGATGTATTCCATTCTCTGTCAAATTTTTCTGAGTCTTCTAAAAATATTTTAGCAACTGCAGAAGACTACTCAAGTGACAACTAGAACATACACCAAATACGAGCTTGAAATGACTTTACTTGGCCGGCCACATTGGGGAAAAATCCGGCATGGCCGGTTTTTGTGAGGGATTTGGACTTAGAATTTGTTGTGTGGTCTAGTCTCTGGAATATTAGTTTAGTGGTATTACTAGTTTAGCCCAGTTTGGATATGGTTTTATCTAGTTGTTTGGGGCTATTTGGGGTTATTTCGAAATCGATATTTCTAACACTATTTAAAGTTTACAGTACATGCATTGCTATCTGCGACCGTGAATGTCATTAGAGCGGTACAACTTGTCTAATTGCTATAATTCTTTTAGACGGGTTTGCGAACGTGACATTCACGTTGTTGTGCTGTGTTGTTGCGGAATCGTCGAGGTGGATAGCCTCGGTGCAATGTTAGTACAGTTTAGATTTATTTGTACATTTGATATCGCGGGGCGAGCGTCCGACATGTGGACTGCCGTCACTGCCTGCTTGTATATTATTTGTTTGGGGAACGACCGGGTTGAGGTCGATGTCACCGTTGTACATATTTTCTTTTCTGTACTAGAATTACCCCGCGATGGAGTGCACGGTTAGCCGTGTTCTGGAGGGAAACTGGTCCGCATCTCATGGCGTTGAGAAGGAGGGGGCCTTACTCTAGAATTGGCGGGCTATTCGCCACACTCGTAGGGGTACAGGTTGAACCAAGGAAGGGTGCTCAAGTTACCGGATTCCGTGAAGTGTTGGGTGGCCGATTCACTTTGATGAAAAGGGCTTCCTCGCTTCTGGTTTTGGCGGGTAACTTTCCGCGCTCGAAGGGGTCTAGGTTTTCATTGCACAGGCATCCACAAGAGCAGGGGAACGTCGGGTTTCACTTGCGGCTCAAAGCAAACCCGGGGCTCCCAGATTATCTGTATTGTTCTGTGATGCTTATCGCTTGTCTGTGATGTTGCATTTATCATACCTGGAGTGATTATTATATATTGTTATATATATACTAGTAGATGGTGTATATGTTTTACGCCCACGCTAGTCCAGCCCCCGCTCCGTCGTTAGTTAAGTAACCTAATGGGTGATGACGGTGCCCAGTGGCGAATGCGGATGGCATATACGTACATCATATTTTCGTTCTTTTCTGGTGTGATTAATTGATGGGACTGCGTTGATTCAAATCAATGCAAGGAAAACAAACCTATTCGATGTTGTTGGAACAATTTTAAAAAGCTGTTATTACAATGACGTTTTCTTTTGTTTTGCACAACGGTATTCGGTTATGAATATCCAGCACCTCATTCAACGAGGCAAGAGCCGAGATCCCCTCACCGGGAGTGACCTCTTGTGCAGAAGTTTGCGTCGGGTAATAATTTCACTATAGTCGATTACTTTTGCTTTGCATCGTGGTATTCAGTGAGAATATCCTGCACCTCATTCGACGAGAAAAGAGCCGAGATCTCTTCACCGGGAGTGACCTCTTTAGCAAAGGTTTTTGCCACTATATATTAGTAAAAATCTATTCGGTTCCTTCAACAATATCAAGTTCATTACGTTAAAGATTTTTTCGCCAAAAACCATTCGTAGACCTCCGTCATTTCAGACGGATGGCACTTAGTATTCATGCTATATTTGTTGGCCTTCGTCATGGCATAGTGTATGGCATAGTCACATAATTCGCAAATTATTCGGCGAATTCGCGAATAATTCGCGAATTATGTGACTTCCGATTAAATCTGCGAATTATTCGCCATCACCGAACGCGCCGAATTATTGCCGAATTATTCGCGAATTATTCAAAAAACAGCAAATAATTCACCAAATCAAAATCTAGCGTCTCATATATTAATTTTATATTAATTTTTTGCTCGAAATCCTTCCCGAACATTTTCTGAACACTTGCCGAATCTTTCCCGAATACCTGCCGATTTTTTCCGAATAGTTCTCCGAATCCGAATTTTTGACCTCGCCGAATTATTGCCGAATCACGAATTTGTGACTATGGTGTATGGTAGCTATTTGTTACTTTTATGTTGGATAAATAGATGCGTTGGTTTGGGACAGTCGTACTACTATTTTGGCCTTCGTCAAGGGTATGTACGGGTGGGTTCAAATTAATCTGGACAATGACGGGTAGAACTTGACATGTGACTTATGATATGTTGGCCTTCGTCAAGATCATAAGAGCATGGGGTAAAAATCACATCGGGAGTTTCAAACATACAGAAAACTTACCAGGCATGCGCATACCTTCTGAAGTGTGATAACTTGAGTGGATTCCATCAAGTTATCATGCGATGAGAGTTGGATCTCGATTCCCACTGATGAGTTGGTTTACTCCTCGGATGATTTTATATAATCCTGATTAATTCTTCTTTCAGATTTGGAGGAGAATTTGAGGATACAGTGGGAGACATCCTGATTAGATAAAGTGATTGACTATTCTTATCTAGATTAGAGTGCACGCTGAGTGTTTCTTTTCTCTCTCTCTTTGGCAGCGACTATGTCCCGACCCTACACTATAACTCAGTAACCAAGTTAACCGAACCTTCTTAAAACACACTGGCTTTTGGATTGTCAGAGTTGCATACTTCATTGCCACTCCTACTTTTTACCCTTTGCTTTTCTCCGGAACATTCCGTATCACTACGAATATCCACATTTATTGGATATGACCATCGTATATTTACATACGAACTTGAAGAAACTTGTTTCAGATTCGAGAATGGTTTCCGGTTCTGGAGAAATTGAATAGGACTATTTAGTTGTCTTTTCCTTTTACCTTCTCTCAGATTGTGAGGATTCCTAGGATTAGGAGAGGGTACACCTATTGCGCTTATTGGATAGTCTTCTTCCAAACCATAGGCAGGTGCCGAAAGGTGAGGAACGAAGAAAACCAATTAGCCTAAATGTGGTGTACAGAAGGTAATAAGTAAAGACAAATAAAGGGATTAGAAAGAGGGGAAAATAATTTGCGACTGCTATCATTCACGACCAAACCGCGTATATCATCACCACTCCTACTTCACCTTTGTATTTCTCCAGAACACCCCGTATCACTACGAAAATCCACATTTATTGGATAATCTATCGTATAGTTATATACGAACTCGAAGGAACTTGTTCCAGTTTGAGGATGGATTCTGGTTCAGGAGAAATAGAATAAGGTTTATTCAGTTGTCTTTTATCTTTACCTTCTCTCAAGTTGCGAGTACTCCTAGGATTAGGAGAGTATACCTATTAAGCTTATCAGATAGTCTTCTTCCAAACCATAGGCTGATGCCGAATGGTAGGAAAGGAAGAAAACCATTTAGCCTAAGGGTGGTGTACAGAAGGTAATGAGTAAAGACAAATAAAGGGATTTGGAGAGATGGCAAGGAAATATACGGTTACAGTCATGAATCTGGATAATGGAAGAGGCATTACTAGGAATACCCGCTATCCCTTCGAAACATTTTATGTTTCAGTTTCACTAGGCATTACTAGGAACACTCCTGGTATGGTAGTGTACCTGCAGGTGATGGAGTCACCCTCTCTGAAGGTGTCTTACAGACTAAAAGGGAGAGGGATGTGCATGATTGGTATATCACTTGCTTAGGCAATTGAGTCAATCATGAGATGTCAAGTACCACACCAGATGTTGTTTTTGCACTAGATGCAATAAGTTGATATATATATTAATCCAATTCTGGAGAAACATTCGGAAGCAGTTTATGAACATAAATAGATGTTCTAGGAATATGGTAATGACAGCCTCCTTCGGGAGACGGTTATCATTCCAGGCTTCCAAGGTGACCTGGATGACAGAGTGACCGTCGGAGTTATAGTTTTCTCTCTTTTGAGGGGCAGTAGTTTGGACAGGTGGTCCAAGCAGATACTGAGGGAGGCATGGCGCAGGATACTGATTAAATTCAGTTGACGATAAAGTCTAAGAAGTTTACTGGATTTGGAGTTCATTTGTGAACTGGGTCCCATCAGATATCCAGACATATTCTAGGACAGGTATTGCTCATTTCGGGAGATGGTTTTCTCCGCGAACTTGAGATAAAGAGAGACATAGAAAGAGACATTGGAGCGGATCCACTCACTGAGGCTATTTATCGAACGCAACAGTTTTACAAACGAGTTTTGTGAAACTGATTAGTAGAGAAATTGGGTGTTCGGTATCACACGGGCTGTGAGTATGCGACACCTCAATAATTAGCCTTAAGTGCAATTGGATCACAGGCACGTGATTGCAATGATTGAGGGAGGACCTATACCGGTAGAACAGTCTTACTCAAGATGATAGTATGCTATCTGGTTTGTCTTTATCATCCTATACATGCTTCAGGTGACATTACAAATCACTATTACATGTTGATAGAGGCCATAGGATTCTTGCTAGACTACCAGCAGTATGATGGCGATCATATACGTAAGAGTTGGGTGGTCTATAAGCGCATCATTAAAGTGTCTCTAGTCGTGGGAGTTTCGAGACTGGGCATCGATACTCCAAGAGTAGACTAGTGTATACGGATTGAGACCCCGACGAGGGGCGATGGCCGGTCTCATAAACCATTGGTGTTAGTTGGTTCACCTAAGATGTATACAGGTGCTCATTGGGTTATGAGTACACCGGACGGACTCGCCAGGAATATGCTAGTTGGTATTATACATATTGTCAGATAGCAGTTCACAGGTGACATATGTACAGGTTAGTCTATCGACCTGAGATCGTCATTTTTCTCGTGTGAGTTGCCACTGTACTTTGATTACTACCCTACCACGGATCAAAGGAGTCGTACAAACAGGTTTTAGTTGGGTACAGTCCCGAGCCATATGGAGGCAGTGAGCGGATCATCAGGGGATTTGTCTCTCCCGGTATTGAGGGTTGATGTCGCGGTGTGCACAGGTGGCCATCACCAGAAATCTTCGGCCGGGGTAGACAAGAATTACCGATCTTGGATCGATAGTTTCTCAGTTGGTGATAGGTTTCATACCGACACTAAATGTCGCGTTATTAGGTGTCTGACTTTATCCACCCCCTAAACTCGATATGCGATACTCATGGACGAACAGACCGGACTGTATGGATATTGTCACTGTCAGGCTCAGTAGGGTTTCAGGATGAGTTTGCTCGTCGGCCTCCCTTTCGCTCAATACCTGGGTAGCCGTTACGTACAGCTAGTGCCACTGACGTGCTTGTGGTTAAACCCACTGCCAGCGTATTGACGAGTCTTAGAGTCCTACACAGAGGGTTTCCCTGATTCGGGCGAAACGTTGTAGAGGCCGTATGGTTTTATGGCAGGGTTCGATCATATTCGTGCAGTTGTGCACGGATCATGATCGGACGGATAATACTAGTGGGCTTTGGTTTAAACCGGATCCTAGTATTATATTGTTGAATTATTTTCGTCTCGTTGTATTCGTATTCAGTCGGAATACAGATGCGGGTATGTATATACGGATAAGGGATATTCTTGTAATTCGTTACAAGATTACTTTAGTTGTTGCCATTTATTTTATTGTTTTAAACATTTAGTTTAAATGTTTAATTGGTGGAAAGTGTGAGTGCAAGTCTTGGCTTTATGCATTGATTCATGGTGCATGCACTTGGTGACTCATGGTGTTGGGTCTTGTGATAATTCATTATGACATTCTAGATATTTTGTGTGAGTTTTGTGAGATATTATTATGGCAAAGGCAGATCTTTTATTGTGTGGAATTTTCTTTAGTTGCTCACACAATATCTTATACTAGAAAAAGGCAGCAAGCAATTTCTTCACTTGCCTCTTTCTTGAGCTCACACTTTCCTTCATGGCTTCTTCTTCACCTCCACCCATACCCTCTCATGAGTTGAGAATCCTTGGGTGTTTTAAGACAAATTATTCACACAGTATCTCTACTTCATCTTGGCTATTTAGGTTAGCAAACTAGATACCCGAGTTGCTTCGGTTTTGAGGCGGGAACCCGTATTACTGATCCTCGACGTGGATCGTCTTCGACGAGGGAGACCGGAGATCGAACTTGATCGAGGCAGCCGTGAGGAGCTTGGGACAGAGGTTGAAGACCAAAGGACACGGATCGATCGATATAACCTCTCTAAACTCTTTTCATAGAACTAGTATAGGGTTAATGGTACGATCCATCGATTAGGGTTCCGTTAGCGCCGGTTTTTTAAAGTTTTTGTTCCACGTTTGGCCACGGATTGATGGCCGGGGCGGTGCCGTAACCCTACAAGGAGGAGGAGACGAGCCGCTCCCACCTCCGTTGTGGTGGCTCGTATTTGGATTGTCGCGGTTGTCTCTCACCATCAAGTCAAGGGCGGAAGATCAACTTTAGAGGTGGAGAAGCTTCTGAAATGTTCCCACAGACGGCGCCAACTGATGGAGGCTATGATCTCCTTCAGATGTTGTCCTCCGTCGATCCTGAGATGGTGATCTTTAACGGTTGAGATTTGATTTGGGAGTTGTTGAGCGTGTAGATTTCAATGGGTTGGTGTTGATGTCGAGCTATCTGCAAAGGCCCCGGGATGCATAACCACCGTAGGACCCTCCGACGATCAAGTTAGTGTCGGGGAATAAGTGCAGAGTAACGGCGTATTGGAATGTGTTGGAATTACCTGAGTCATCTGAGAGAGGGGTTTATATAGTGGTCGCGTGGAGCGAGTAGGCGCGAGATCATCGCTGTCAGTTATGCCCTTGTGTTATTCTCGCATTAATGGCGGGATACGCCGATTAATAGGGGGATGCGCTAGCGTAGGACGCGGAACGTGGGGAGGCGGATATCTCTCCCTGGCGGGATACACGGAGCCGTTGCGGGGGCGCTTGGGTTCCGCGCTCTTGGTTGATCGGGGAAGCTGAGGAAGCTCGGCCTGACAGATTGCTCGGAGACGAGCATGGAGGCCGAGGAAGCTCGGTCTGTCTAAAGGCTCGAAGACGAGAAAGGAGACCGAGGAAGCTCGGAGACGAGCTGTTGGACATTTGCTAGGTGAAGGTGGAGATTACTCAGGAAGGTCTCCTGAAAGATCGGATACGTCCTTGGAGATGAGGTCCCGAGGAACGCCCCTGTTCAGACCATAATATTGCATTTATCATTCCCCTATTCTTATCCTTTTTATAAATAAACAGGTACTCTTGACGCACGTTTGTTGCATATTACAGGATACAGGACTCTAGAGCAAATACAGAGAAAAAGACACAAAACAACAGAAAAGGGACTTTTGACCAACAATTAGACGAATCCTAGTCAAGCCCAGTTCACATAGGTGCAAGGCAACGAATGTCAAGGTGAAACGGTTAAAAAGCCCAATACAAGTCTTCACTGAAGATCTGGAGAAGAGTGAGAAGCAAACAGAGAAAAAGAAGTATAAAACTAAGAAGCCCAGACAACCACAAAAGGACCCCAGAAGTTTGGAAGCCCAAGACCATCAATGGGCCGCGGATCCGCGGCCCAAGCCATCAATTGCCGCGGATCCGCGGCCGTATAATGCCCGTGTCGGCGCAAAGATTTTGTGCTGTTGCGTCGGTGCGGGTGTTGGGATTTTTCGTGGGCAAATCTGTAATTGCGCATGCGCGAGAGTCTGTAACCCTAGGTTTCCTATTTTCCTATAAATTGTAATTTGAGATCTGAAAAATGTATGCCTCTTTTCAATCAATAAAAATTCAGAATTTCTGGGAGTGATTATTCAGATCTGTTCTTTATCGCTTGGAGGGAGCCGTCAAATTAGTAAGTACTTTTTTATTCTTTTAATGTTTTATCATCCCCTAATGAGCGAGTAGTCTCCTCGCTTGTTAGGGTTAGCTTTAGGGAAAGGGTTGAGAGATGAAATCTCTCACCCCTTTCAATGCCATATTAAACTAAAGAATTAGCACTCCATGCATGCGCGCACAACCGCTCCCTGCGGCACCCTACCCCTAGAGGTAACGGTGAACCGCAGTATAAAGGGCCGGTTGCGCGCGTTTTCCATGGGGGTTAGGGTAATTAACGATAAAGGAAGGATACGAACCTAGAGGAAGAAATATCTTCCCAAAAGATTCGTATCCACTTTATCGATAATTACCGTAACATCTAACAGATCTAAAAATATGGCAATGAAAGCGGTGAGGAAAACATTTAATCTCCAAAACTTTCCCGAAGCCTAACCCTAGCAAGACTTTTAATTAGATAAATTAGATCCGTTTTTAGAGATTTTCATAAACCAACCAAAACGACAAATCGAATCAACTCGTTAAAACACATAAAAGGAATTTACCCGTCTCTGTGGATCGACCCATACTCACCGGCTAGCTGCGAAGCGACGCCGTTTCTTGATTGCGGTAAATACAATTTTTGACAATAATCAAATGGCGCCGTTGCCGGGGACGGCGTAATCTTTCTTTTTTTGAATTTTCGGGTTGATATAAATTTTAAAAATTATAAAAATCTGAAAATATAAAAAAATAAAAAATTATCAACTTTGATCTGTTTGAAGGGTTTGCTATTTGAATCTTGCAGGAACAGCAAAGGCTTTTGGATCTGGAGTTTTACAGAAGGTCAAAACAGAAAAAGGAGCATAAGAACAGAAAGCAATTGTAAGCACAGAACAGTACAAAAATTTCCAGAGCCCGATCCCTCTTCTCAGCCGCTCTTCCGCCGCAATAAGGGGCCCAGGACCGCGGTTCCGCGCTCATTTGGCCACGTCAGCATCTCAAATTTGCTCTGTTTGTTTTCTCCTTCTCCCCTCTGCAACCTCCTATATATCTATCTGTGAAACTTTTCTGCAGGATTTCTTTGCGTAAAGAGTCTTTCTCCCCCTTCTCGATAACAGATTTTCTGCAGGTTTCTTTGCGCCGCGCTAAAATTGAATGCAAGTGAAATTTTATTTGTTTTGCATAATTTAACCGGACTCTAAGGGGCTATTTGACCAAACTCAGATTGGGTGGGGATTTCATCACCCTTCCCAGGACCCCAGAAAAACACCTAAAGCATTTTGCATCGACCACCTTTAATTAAAAAAGATTAGACTCAGACCTAAGGACAGCGAGCTCAATAGGAAAAGGACTAGGGTAGGCATCGGCCGTTTGTCCTAACCGACATTGCGGTGTCTAGGCTAGTGGTTATTAATTAGGCCTACTGTAGTGGTGGTTCCTTCCCACTTACCTGGCCGTATTTGTCCGTGAAGAGGCGGTTTGAGGTCTATTTCTAGCCCTAGTTAGGAGCTGTCTAGCAGACCTAGGCGACCCTAGATCTAGGCCTGATTGTGCATGTGTGGTTGACACATTGGTGTCACGAGTCCCTTTCCTAAAACCTCTTTGCAAAACCTTCACATAAATAAAAGAAAAAAGAAAAAGAAAAATCTTTTCAAAACTTGCAACTTGCCGCTAAGAAAAATTGCAAACTCACTTCCACCACTTCTTCTCATTGACGTTATCTTACCCCCACATTCTGTTTTTCTCTTTTTTCTGACTGCACTACCCTTTAGTGTATGTCATTTTGGACTAGGGATACTAACGCCCGATTAGTCCGTGTTTCGTTGGTACCGACCGACGAACCCTTCGTCGAAATTCCCTCCATTTCCTTACCTCCACCTTTAAATTCTTCTTTCGAAGGTATGTCGGGATTCAACCCCAACGATACCTTACCGACGGGAATGATTCCACCTCCGCCAGGTGCGAATAACCCGAATCTTCCGCCTGTTGTAGCGCCCGCACGAGTCGCGCTCCAGGATCTCTTCTACCCCGTTCGCACTTCTTTACCTACATGTCTTTCACCCCCACCGGCAAATGGGGATAATTTTGAAATAAAACCACATTTCATCAATATGCTGCCTAAGTTTCATGGTTTGGAATCCGAAGATGCATATATTTTCATTAATAAATTCCAAAACGTTTGCGCCATGATGAAGACAACCCAATTAAGTGATGACGCAATAAGGCTAAGGGTCATTCCTTTTACCTTATGTGACCTAGCCGAGAAGTGGCTATACAGCACCGCATCACATTCCATTAGAAATTGGGACGAGTTTGTGAGAGCTTTTCTGAAAAAGTTCTACCCTCATCATAAAACTGCTAGAATCCGAAACGAGATTATACAATTCTCACAGCTTCCGTCCGAACCATTTTGGAAGTGCTTCGAGAGATTTAAAGACCTACTGGTTCAATGCCCTCATCATGGGATAGAAAATTGGCAACTTTGCCAAACTTTATACGAGGGATTGAACGCAGCAGTTGCTAGAAACAATATGTCAAGGTCATTTTCTCTCCAAGTCTAGCGACGAAGCTTGGCAGTTTCTTGAGGACCTAAGTGAGCAAACAATTCAGTGGGAGAGTACCAAGACCACATCATCTTCTTCAGTTGGTCAATCTAGGGCAGGCATACATCAAATAGATATGTCGATTGCTATGAAGGCCGAGATGGCCTCACTTATGAAAAAGCTAGAAGCCATTGAGACAAAAATCTCATCGACTTCTCCTGCCCCTACTCTACCCACACGAACTGTTTGTGCTTGTTGTTCGAACCCATCGCATTTAACCGAAGAGTGTCCTTATAATGCACCTATTCAGGGACAGGATCAAGTCAATGCTGCATTTCAGCAACGACAAAGAAACGATCCGTACTCTTCGGCATACAATCAGGGGTGGAGGAGTCACCCAAATCAACAGTTCCAAGGGAATAACAATTTTCAACGAGCTCCTCCACAACAACAACAAGCACCTCCACAAACTCAAAACCAGCAACCTTTCCAACAACAACCTTATACAAATCAAACGAACAACTTAGTTCAACCAAATGATGATAAGGTTAGCTCGCTCAAGAAAAGTCTAGATGCATTTCTCAAGCAATCTACAGAATCCGCAGCAAGATTTGAAAGTTATGTTCAATCTTTAATGAATAACAATGCCTCACACGATCAAAGTATCAAATCTATTGAGGCACAAATTGCACAATTAACTGCTGCGTTGAGCGAGAGAGAAAAGGGAAAGCTTCCATCTCAACCAATGCCCAATCCCGGTCACACACAAAACGCATATCACAATCACAATATAAATGCGGTGACCATATTGAGATCCGGAAGAGAGTTGCAAAATAATGTGGGAACTAGTGATGACATCCCCGCCGGTGGTTCTTCTTCCCCTTCTTCATTTTCTTCACTTCCTTCTTCACCTTTTTCTTTAGAGCCTATTCTCCACCCTTCACACGGCTCTACTTCTTCTGACTCGAACGGACCCATTTCTCACAACACGAACACATCCACACTGGGATCCGTTCCTACTCCACATTCTACTCCACAGACTTTTGACTCAACAAATTTTCAGAACGCTCCATTCCCAAACAGGTTGAGTCCTAATAAACCAAATACACAAGTGGAGAAGATTGTGGAGATATTTAAGCAGGTTAGCATAAATATACCTCTCTTGGATGCTATCCAACAAGTCCCTTCATACGCGAAAATCTTAAAGGGCTTATGCACCTCGAAGAGAAAGGCATCTCAAGTACCCAAGAAAGTGCTAGTGGCTAGTGCAGTGAGCAATGCTATTAACCACCATCAAACCTTACCCCAAAAACGAAAGGACCCCGGCTGTCCTACTATTTCAATCACAATTGGGGATAAGAAAATTAATCGAGCACTTTTAGATCTTGGGTCTAGTGTTAACCTGATTCCTTATTCCGTGTACGAACAATTAGGGGTTGGAGAGTTGAAACCCACTCGTTGCACTCTCCAAATGGCTGATCGATCAATCACCTATCCAAGGGGTCAACTAGAGGATGTGTTGATCAAAGTCGGGGAATTCATATTCCCCGTTGATTTTATCGTTATGGATACACAACCTGTTGCTAACCCAAGAAACCAATTCCGGTGATTCTTGGTCGACCATTTTTGGCCGCTTCCAATGCCGTAATAATTTGTCGCAATGGCTCCATGACTCTATCCTTCGGAAAGATGTCTAGTGAGTTCAATATTTATAAGATGGGAAGTCTGCCCCCCGTACCTAAAACTAGTACACGAGAAGTTTTCTCTATTCACGAAATCACGCAGGAGGACTGCGAGCTTGAAAGATTTCTATTTGATGAAAACAGTTTTGACGCCACTAGTGCGTCCCTCCTTGAGCCGACTACCGTTGACACAACCGATGTTGATTATGAATGTTTCACTTTTTTGGATGATGACGACTCACAGCCCGAATATGAGTCGTTTGAATTTTTGGATGAGTCAGTCGAACTATCCGAATCGGTTGTTTGCAGTGATTTCGAACCTGTGTTAGAGTCCTTTGAGTTCGAGGTAGATTCCGCAATGATTCTTTCGCCTCAGAAATTCGAACTCACGCCCTTGCCGTCTCACCTTAGATATTCCTACATAGGTGAGAATGAGACCTTTCCCATTATCATATCGGCCTCTCTAGCCCTTGAGCAAGAGAACGCCCTCTTAACGGTCTTACAAGATAGGCGGCAAGTTTTCGGTTGGACTATGGCGGACATCGAGGAGATAAGTTCCCTCATAAGTGAATATCATACACAATTGATGGATGATGCCATGTCAATAGAGGACCCACAGGAATATCTTGGGGGTATTGTGGTGAGTCAACCTCCTCCCTTAGAAGTTGAAATACCCCCATTTCTTTTAATAAGGTACGAGAATGCCAACACTCCACTGATTGCTGATCATTTACATTCTCGTTTCAATGCATCACCATCACCTGTATATTTACCTCCACACCTCCCATACCACTACTTCTATATTCCCCAATTCTTTGCGGACCACCACAACTTATTTTTCCACCAACCAATATTCTTTACTGATAAATTTTTCAACTGGTTGGTGTTAACTTTTGGCCGATGCAAGGTTTGGCAGTATTGTCTAACATAGTTTAAATGAAGTTTGGGGGAGGGCCTTTTTGTATATATTTTTGTTTTTCTTAACAATAAAAAATTATAAATAAATAAACAGGGAAGTGTCGGTATTTTGACCCTCTTGGTTTAGCATGACAGTGAGGACACTGTCAAGTTCAAGTTTGGGGGTATGCTCGGTACGTCTTCTTCCTTCGCATTTATTTGTACATATTTTGCATTTGCATACTTATTTGAAAACCTAGAAAAATTTGAAAAATTTCAAAAATTATAAAAATAAATGTATTCAATTTTGGCTAATTGACTTTAGTTTGACAAATAGGTCAACTAGCTAGGAACAACTAGATCTTAGACTTAGTAAGTTGAAAACCCTAAAAATAACCTTCCTTAAAGTTTAACGGTAGAAAGTATATGCCTTGTAGTTTATTTAGAAATAGGCAAATTTTGGGTTCACTTCTTGGGCTAAGTCGAAACAAAGGAAGAGTATTGATGTTCTTATTAGAGTATAAGTTTGAAAAATAGTTCCTAGCTTAAGTCTAGATTCTGAAAATGTATACCCTACAATTTGCACTATCACGCACCTTGAAACTTGGAATAGTAGAAGAGACCTTGAAATACTCTTGTCTAAAGTCCTTAGTACAATGAAAATAAAAGAAAAAAATGTGAATAAAGAATAAAAAAATGGACACTGGATTTTGTGATTACTTAAGGCTGCAAAAATAGAAAAATATTTAGCGAGGGTGCTTCATCACCTAGTGCCTTAGACCAACTGGTTTGGGAGTCACTGCTAAAGCCTTGGGTGTTGCAAGGACTAGGAAGTACGCTTTAAAGTGCAAACGCATTTTGTAATCGGTCGTTGGTACCTCAAGAAGTATTAACGGTCGCATGAAGGATGTGTAAGCGAATTTCATTTAAATTCACCAATTAATAAGTACTTTGGACAATGGACTAGGGCATGATTGCTTGAATTGAATTTCCAAGTGTAGGGGTGATCTATACACACACGTAGGGGTATGTGATTGGAATTTAGATAAGAGAGAGAAATGAAAGATAAAATTTGTATCTTTAATAGAGTTGATAAAAAATTCCTAAGTAGAGATGAAACCCTAGAAGGAAGACTTAAGAGATGCCGAAAGCTAAGTAGGTCTACATAACATATATAATCTTAAATTAAATAATGAGGAAGCGTGAAGAATATGGGTGGATAATTTACAAGTAGAAGATAATAGAATTCCTTTGTAGAAGACCTAAATGAAGAACAAAAGTCAGTGGGCCGAGTTGATAGGATTTTGTGGGTGTAATCCGCTGAAAACCCTCAGGAGACAACACTCCTCCTACTAGGGACACCTAGAGGTTTAACGGCTTGTTGCACGTGCTCAGTGCAATCGCGTTTCCCTGCGAAAGTGCGGTTAGGATTTTAGTGAATAAAATAATAAGTTTGCTCGAGGACGAGCAAAAGGTAAGTTTGGGGGTATTTGTTCAGACCATAATATTGCATTTATCATTCCCCTATTCTTATCCTTTTTATAAATAAACAGGTACTCTTGACGCACGTTTGTTGCATATTACAGGATACAGGTTTCTGGAGCAAATACAGTGAAAAAGACACAAAACAACAGAAAAGGGACTTTTGACCAACAATTAGACGAATCCTAGTCAAGCCCAGTTCACATAGTTGCAAGGCAACGAATGTCAAGGTGAAACGGTTAAAAAGCCCAATACAAGTCTTCACTGAAGATCTGGAGAAGAGTGAGAAGCAAACAGAGAAAAAGAAGTATAAAACTAAGAAGCCCAGACAACCACAAAAGGACCCCAGAAGTTTGGAAGCCCAAGATCATCAATGGGCCGCGGATCCGCGGCCCAAGCCATCAATTGCCGCGGATCCGCGGCCGTATAATGCCCGTGTCGGCGCAAAGATTTTGTGCTGTTGCGTCGGTGCGGGTGTTGGGATTTTTCGTGGGCAAATCTGTAATTGCGCATGCGCGAGAGTCTGTAACCCTAGGTTTCCTATTTTCCTATAAATTGTAATTTGAGATCTGAAAAATGTATGCCTCTTTTCAATCAATAAAAATTCAGAATTTCTGGGAGTGATTATTCAGATTTGTTCTTTATCGCTTGGAGAGAGCCGTCAAATTAGTAAGTACTTTTTTATTCTTTTAATGTTTTATCATCCCCTAATGAGCGAGTAGTCTCCTCGCTTGTTAGGGTTAGCCTTAGGGAAAGGGTTGAGAGATGAAATCTCTCACCCCTTTCAATGCCATATTAAACTAAAGAATTAGCACTCCATGCATGCGCGCACAACCGCTCCCTGCGGCACCCTACCCCTAGAGGTAACGGTGAACCGCAGTATAAAGGGCCGGTTGCGCGCGTTTTCCATGGGGGTTAGGGTAATTAACGATAAAGGAAGGATACGAACCTAGAGGAAGAAATATCTTCCCAAAAGATTCGTATCCACTTTATCGATAATTACCGTAACATCTAACAGATCTAAAAATATGGCAATGAAAGCGGTGAGGAAAACATTTAATCTCCAAAACTTTCCCGAAGCCTAACCCTAGCAAGACTTTTAATTAGATAAATTAGATCCGTTTTTAGAGATTTTCATAAACCAACCAAAACGACAAATCGAATCAACTCGTTAAAACACATAAAAGGAATTTACCCGTCTCTGTGGATCGACCCGTACTCACCGGCTAGCTGCGAAGCGACGCCGTTTCTTGATTGCGGTAAATACAATTTTTGACTATAATCAAATGGCGCCGTTGCCGGGGACGGCGTAATCTTTCTTTTTGTGAATTTTCGGGTTGATATAAATTTTAAAAATTATAAAAATCTGAAAATATAAAAAAATAAAAAATTATCAACTTTGATCTGTTTGAAGGGTTTGCTATTTGAATCTTGCAGGAACAGCAAAGACTTTTGGATCTGGAGTTTTACAGAAGGTCAAAACAGAAAAAGGAGCATAAGAACAGAAAGCAATTGTAAGCACAGAACAGTACAAAAATTTCCAGAGCCCGATCCCTCTTCTCAGCCGCTCTTCCGCCGCAATAAGGGGCCCAGGACCGCGGTTCCGCGCTCATTTGGCCACGTCAGCATCTCAAATTTGCTCTGTTTGTTTTCTCCTTCTCCCCTCTGCAACCTCCCATATATCTATCTGTGAAACTTTTCTACAGGATTTCTTTGCGTAAAGAGTCTTTATCCCCCTTCTCGATAACAGATTTTCTGCAGGTTTCTTTGCGCCGCGCTAAAATTGAATGCAAGTGAAATTTTATTTGTTTTGCATAATTTAACCGGACTCTAAGGGGCTATTTGACCAAACTCAGATTGGGTGGGGATTTCATCACCCTTCCCAGGACCCCAGAAAAACACCTAAAGCATTTTGCATCGACCACCTTTAATTAAAAAAGATTAGACTCAGACCTAAGGACAGCGAGCTCAATAGGAAAAGGACTAGGGTAGGCATCGGCCGTTTGTCCTAACCGACATTGCGGTGTCTAGGCTAGTGGTTATTAATTAGGCCCACTGTAGTGGTGGTTCCTTCCCACTTACCTGGCCGTATTTGTCCGTGAAGCGACGGTTTGAGGTCTATTTCTAGCCCTAGTTAGGAGCTGTCTAGCAGACCTAGGCGACCCTAGATCTAGGCCTGATTGTGCATGTGTGGTTGACACATTGGTGTCACGAGTCCCTTTCCTAAAACCTCTTTGCAAAACCTTCATATAAATAAAAGAAAAAAGAAAAAGAAAAATCTTTTCAAAACTTGCAACTTGCCGCTAAGAAAAATTGCAAACTCACTTCCACCACTTCTTCTCATTGACGTTATCTTACCCCCACATTCTGTTTTTCTCTTTTTTCTGACTGCACTACCCTTTAGTGTATGTCATTTTGGACTAGAGATACTAACGCCCGATTAGTCCGTGTTTCGTTGGTACCGACCGACGAACCCTTCGTCGAAATTCCCTCCATTTCCTTACCTCCACCTTTAAATTCTTCTTTCGAAGGTATGTCGGGATTCAACCCCAACGATACCTTACCGACGGGAATGATTCCACCTCCGCCAGGTGCGAATAACCCGAATCTTCCGCCTGTTGTAGCGCCCGCACGAGTCGCGCTCCAGGATCTCTTCTACCCCGTTCGCACTTCTTTACCTACATGTCTTTCACCCCCACCGGCAAATGGGGATAATTTTGAAATAAAACCACATTTCATCAATATGCTGCCTAAGTTTCATGGTTTGGAATCCGAAGATGCATATATTTTCATTAATAAATTCCAAAACGTTTGCGCCATGATGAAGACAACCCAATTAAGTGATGACACAATAAGGCTAAGGGTCATTCCTTTTACCTTATGTGACCTAGCCGAGAAGTGGCTATACAGCACCGCATCACATTCCATTAGAAATTGGGACGAGTTTGTGAGAGCTTTTCTGAAAAAGTTCTACCCTCATCATAAAACTGCTAGAATCCGAAACGAGATTATACAATTCTCACAGCTTCCGTCAGAACCATTTTGGAAGTGCTTCGAGAGATTTAAAGACCTACTGGTTCAATGCCCTCATCATGGGATAGAAAATTGGCAACTTTGCCAAACTTTATACGAGGGATTGAACGCGGCAGTTGCTAGAAACAATATGTCAAGGTCATTTTCTCTCCAAGTCTAGCGACGAAGCTTGGCAGTTTCTTGAGGACCTAAGTGAGCAAACAATTCAGTGGGAGAGTACCAAGACCACATCATCTTCTTCAGTTGGTCAATCTAGGGCAGGCATACATCAAATAGATATGTCGATTGCTATGAAGGCCGAGATGGCCTCACTTATGAAAAAGCTAGAAGCCATTGAGACAAAAATCTCATCGACTTCTCCTGCCCCTACTCTACCCACACGAACTGTTTGTGCTTGTTGTTCGAACCCATCGCATTTAACCGAAGAGTGTCCTTATAATGCACCTATTCAGGGACAGGATCAAGTCAATGCTGCATTTCAGCAACGACAAAGAAACGATCCGTACTCTTCGGCATACAATCAGGGGTGGAGGAGTCACCCAAATCAACAGTTCCAAGGGAATAACAATTTTCAACGAGCTCCTCCACAACAACAACAAGCACCTCCACAAACTCAAAACCAGCAACCTTTCCAACAACAACCTTATACAAATCAAACGAACAACTTAGTTCAACCAAATGATGATAAGGTTAGCTCGCTCGAGAAAAGTCTAGATGCATTTCTCAAGCAATCTACAGAATCCGCAGCAAGATTTGAAAGTTATGTTCAATCTTTAATGAATAACAATGCCTCACACGATCAAAGTATCAAATCTATTGAGGCACAAATTGCACAATTAACTGCTGCGTTGAGCGAGAGAGAAAAGGGAAAGCTTCCATCTCAACCAATGCCCAATCCCGGTCACACACAAAACGCATATCACAATCACAATATAAATGCGGTGACCATATTGAGATCCGGAAGAGAGTTGCAAAATAATGTGGGAACTAGTGATGACATCCCCGCCGGTGGTTCTTCTTCCCCTTCTTCATTTTCTTCACTTCCTCCTTCACCTTTTTCTTTAGAGCCTATTCTCCACCCTTCACACGGCTCTACTTCTTCTGACTCGAACGGACCCATTTCTCACAACACGAACACATCCACACTGGGATCCGTTCCTACTCCACATTCTACTCCACAGACTTTTGACTCAACAAATTTTCAGAACGCTCCATTCCCAAACAGGTTGAGTCCTAATAAACCAAATACACAAGTGGAGAAGATTGTGGAGATATTTAAGCAGGTTAGCATAAATATACCTCTCTTGGATGCTTTCCAACAAGTCCCTTCATACGCGAAAATCTTAAAGGGCTTATGCACCTCGAAGAGAAAGGCATCTCAAGTACCCAAGAAAGTGCTAGTGGCTAGTGCAGTGAGCAATGCTATTAACCACCATCAAACCTTACCCCAAAAACGAAAGGACCCCGGCTGTCCTACTATTTCAATCACAATTGGGGATAAGAAAATTAATCGAGCACTTTTAGATCTTGAGTCTAGTGTTAACCTGATTCCTTATTCCGTGTACGAACAATTAGGGGTTGGAGAGTTGAAACCCACTCGTTGCACTCTCCAAATGGCTGATCGATCAATCACCTATCCAAGGGGTCAACTAGAGGATGTGTTGATCAAAGTCGGGGAATTCATATTCCCCGTTGATTTTATCGTTATGGATACACAACCTGTTGCTAACCCAAGAAACCAATTCCGGTGATTCTTGGTCGACCATTTTTGGCCACTTCCAATGCCGTAATAAATTGTCGCAATGGCTCCATGACTCTATCCTTCGGAAAGATGTCTAGTGAGTTCAATATTTATAAGATGGGAAGTCTGCCCCCCGTACCTAAAACTAGTACACGAGAAGTTTTCTCTATTCACGAAATCACGCAGGAGGACTGCGAGCTTGAAAGATTTCTATTTGATGAAAACAGTTTTGACGCCACTAGTGCGTCCCTCCTTGAGCCGACTACCGTTGACACAACCGATGTTGATTATGAATGTTTCACTTTTTTGGATGATGACGACTCACAGCCCGAATATGAGTCGTTTGAATTTTTGGATGAGTCAGTCGAACTATCCGAATCGGTTGTTTGCAGTGATTTCGAACCTGTGTTAGAGTCCTTTGAGTTCGAGGTAGATTCCGCAATGATTCTTTCGCCTCAGAAATTCGAACTCACGCCCTTGCCGTCTCACCTTAGATATGCCTACATAGGTGAGAATGAGACCTTTCCCATTATCATATCGGCCTCTCTAGCCCTTGAGCAAGAGAACGCCCTCTTAACGGTCTTACAAGATAGGCGGCAAGTTTTCGGTTGGACTATGGCGGACATCGAGGAGATAAGTTCCCTCATAAGTGAATATCATACACAATTGATGGATGATGCCATGTCAATAGAGGACCCATAGGAATATCTTGGGGGTATTGTGGTGAGTCAACCTCCTCCCTTAGAAGTTGAAATACCCCCATTTCTTTTAATAAGGTACGAGAATGCCAACACTCCACTGATTGCTGATCATTTACATTCTCGTTTCAATGCATCACCATCACCTGTATATTTACCTCCACACCTCCCATACCACTACTTCTATCTTCCCCAATTCTTTGCGGACCACCACAACTTATTTTTCCACCAACCAATATTCTTTACTGATAAATTTTTCAACTGGTTGGTGTTAACTTTTGGCCGATGCAAGGTTTGGCAGTATTGTCTAACATAGTTTAAATGAAGTTTGGGGGAGGGCCTTTTTGTATATATTTTTGTTTTTCTTAACAATAAAAAATTATAAATAAATAAACAGGGAAGTGCCGGTATTTTGACCCTCTTGGTTTAGCATGACAGTGAGGACACTGTCAAGTTCAAGTTTGGGGGTATGCTCGGTACGTCTTCTTCCTTCGCATTTATTTGTACATATTTTGCATTTGCATACTTATTTGAAAACCTAGAAAAATTTGAAAATTTTCAAAAATTATAAAAATAAATGTATTCTATTTTGGCTAATTGACTTTAGTTTGACAAATAGGTCAACTAGCTAGGAACAACTAGATCTTAGACTTAGTAAGTTGAAAACCCTAAAAATAACCTTCCTTAAAGTTTAACGGTAGAAAGTATATGCCTTGTAGTTTATTTAGAAATAGGCAAATTTTGGGTTCACTTCTTGGGCTAAGTCGAAATAAAGGAAGAGTATTGATGTTCTTATTAGAGTATAAGTTTGAAAAATAGTTCCTAACTTAAGTCTAGATTCTGAAAATGTATACCCTACAATTTGCACTATCACGCACCTTGAAACTTGGAATAGTAGAAGAGACCTTGAAATACTCTTGTCTAAAGTCCTTAGTACAATGAAAATAAAAGAAAAAAATGTGAATAAAGAATAAAAAAATGGACACTGGTTTTTGTGATTACTTAAGGCTGCAAAAATAGAAAAATATTTAGCGAGGGTGCTTCATCACCTAGTGCCTTAGACCAACTGGTTTGGGAGTCACTGCTAAAGCCTTGGGTGTTGCAAGGACTAGGAAGTACGTTTTAAAGTGCAAACGCATTTTGTAATCGGTCGTTGGTACCTCAAGAAGTATTAACGGTCGCATGAAGGATGTGTAAGCGAATTTCATTTAAATTCACCAATTAATAAGTACTTTGGACAATGGACTAGGGCATGATTGCTTGAATTGAATTTCCAAGTGTAGGGGTGATCTATACACACATGTAGGGGTATGTGATTGGAATTTAGATAAGAGAGAGGAATGAAAGATAAAATTTGTATCTTTAATAGAGTTGATAAAAAATTCCTAAGTAGAGATGAAACCCTAGAAGGAAGACTTAAGAGATGCCGAAAGCTAAGTAGGTCTACATAACATATATAATCTTAAGTTAAATATTGAGGAAGCGTGAAGAATATGGGTGGATAATTTACAAGTAGAAGATAATAGAATTCCTTTGTAGAAGACCTAAATGAAGAACAAAAGTCAGTGGGCCGAGTTGATAGGATTTTGTGGGTGTAATCCGCTGAAAACCCTCAGGAGACAACACTCCTCCTACTAGGGACACCTAGAGGTTTAACGGCTTGTTGCACGTGCTCAGTGCAATCGCGTTTCCCTGCGAAAGTGCGGTTAGGATTTTAGTGAATAAAATAATAAGTTTGCTCGAGGACGAGCAAAAGGTAAGTTTGGGGGTATTTGTTCAGACCATAATATTGCATTTATCATTCCCCTATTCTTATCCTTTTTATAAATAAACAGGTACTCTTGACGCACGTTTGTTGCATATTACAGGATACAGGTTTCTGGAGCAAATACAGTGAAAAAGACACAAAACAACAGAAAAGGGACTTTTGACCAACAATTAGACGAATCCTAGTCAAACCCAGTTCACATAGTTGCAAGGCAACGAATGTCAAGGTGAAACGGTTAAAAAGCCCAATACAAGTCTTCACTGAAGATCTGGAGAAGAGTGAGAAGCAAACAGAGAAAAAGAAGTATAAAACTAAGAAGCCCAGACAACCACAAAAGGACCCCAGAAGTTTGGAAGCCCAAGACCATCAATGGGCCGCGGATCCGCGGCCCAAGCCATCAATTGCCGCGGATCCGCGGCCGTATAATGCCCGTGTCGGCGCAAAGATTTTGTGCTGTTGCGTCGGTGCGGGTGTTGGGATTTTTCGTGGGCAAATCTGTAATTGCGCATGCGCGAGAGTCTGTAACCCTAGGTTTCCTATTTTCCTATAAATTGTAATTTGAGATCTGAAAAATGTATGCCTCTTTTCAATCAATAAAAATTCAGAATTTCTGGGAGTGATTATTCAGATCTGTTCTTTATCGCTTGGAGGGAGCCGCCAAATTAGTAAGTACTTTTTTATTCTTTTAATGTTTTATCATCCCCTAATGAGCGAGTAGTCTCCTCGCTTGTTAGGGTTAGCCTTAGGGAAAGGGTTGAGAGATGAAATCTCTCACCCCTTTCAATGCCATATTAAACTAAAGAATTAGCACTCCATGCATGCGCGCACAACCGCTCCCTGCGGCACCCTACCCCTAGAGGTAACGGTGAACCGCAGTATAAAGGGCCGGTTGCGCGCGTTTTCCATGGGGGTTAGGGTAATTAACGATAAAGGAAGGATACGAACCTAGAGGAAGAAATATCTTCCCAAAAGATTCGTATCCACTTTATCGATAATTACCGTAACATCTAACAGATCTAAAAATATGGCAATGAAAGCGGTGAGGAAAACATTTAATCTCCAAAACTTTCCCGAAGCCTAACCCTAGCAAGACTTTTAATTAGATAAATTAGATCCGTTTTTAGAGATTTTCATAAACCAACCAAAACGACAAATCGAATCAACTCGTTAAAACACATAAAAGGAATTTACCCGTCTCTGTGGATCGACCCGTACTCACCGGCTAGCTGCGAAGCGACGCCGTTTCTTGATTGCGGTAAATACAATTTTTGACAATAATCAGCCCCTAATGTAACTCATTTATTCTACCTCCGTAGCCTTCGGGATACGTCATCCGCTACGTGTCGTAATCTGAGAAAATATCACTTGCGAGCATCATCAGTTGCAGATGGTTTCGAATTCGGCACTATATATATATATATATATATATATATATAGAGAGAGAGAGAGAGAGAGAATAATGGAGGAAAGATGCCATAGCAGGGAATTTCCTCCTATGGCGTCGAAAAAGTATGTCGTCCCTCATTTTTTCCGACGATCGGCAATCTTCATCTTCATCGTTATCATCAAAGATGTGGGTACACCAAATTTCATATGATTCTATAACTTTTTCACCGTTGATTTAGCGGGTTCAAAATTAACGGTTTACCGACAACAGAACTTTTTACATTACTAAATCAACGGTGAAAAAGTTGTAGAATCACATGAAATTTGGTGTACCCACATCTTAGATGATAACGATGAAAATGATGGGTGCCGATCGTCGGAAAAAATGAGGGAGGGCGTACTTTTTCGACGCCATATGAGGAAATTCCTTCCTATGGCCTCTTTCCTCCATTATTCTCATATATATATAAAGAACTAGACGGACGTTTATATATATTTTATTTATGAGTGTACACGAGTTTTTGATATAACTGATTTCCAACAATAACACCCAAGTATTTTTGAGATTTGTCCCATCTTATATCTTATACCTATGTACCTCTCATAGTTTTTCCAATATAGGATCATTTTAATCCATACATCTCCACACCCCCTCATGTGAGTGTGGTTGTCACGTGGATTACACAACACTTGTAGAGCTAGGTCTCTTAGAGACACTTTTTTGATGCTTGTAGACTGCTTCTCTCAGAGGTATTGTTGAGGCTCCGATCAATCTGGGCTCTGGTACCATATATATATATATATATATGAGTGCACACGGGCTTTTGATATAAGTGGATTCCAATAATAAGACTCAAATCTTTTTGAGCTTTGTCTCATCTTATATCTTATATATACCCATGCACCTTTCATAGTTTTTCCAATGTGATTATTTTTAATCGACACATCTCAACACTTTATTGGGAAATAAATTGAATACAAAAATGACTATTGAGAAAAAGTATCTACCCAATAAATTCAAACAGGGTAAATTAAATTAAAATACCCTCAACCATCATGTACTTTCGTTAAAATACCTTAAAGTGTTTTATTACATTAAAATACATTAATGTATGTTTTTAAATAAAAATGGTTTCATTGAAATACCCTCAAAAGTAGCACTCAAGGTAGTTTTACCATCATGATGGAACTCCTTTTCGGGCCTCCGTCAGATGTTGTCTTCCTTTGATCTCAAGATGAACTGGGTTGATTGTCCTCTGATGCGTGTGGGTCTCAATGGGTAGTAAGAGGACCAAATGGGATGAGAAGGCTGCCGCCGTGTACCTGCAAAGAAGTCCCGGGGTGGTTGGGTACCACCGAGGACCCTCCGACGCTCATGTCAGTGACGATATCCGAGCAGAGTAACAGCGTAAGTGTAAATAATGGCTTACTTGACCCCTCTGTGATGGGGTTTATATTGTGGCGGCAGCACGCAGCAGCAGGTGCGATAATCTCGCCGGCAGTTACGTTCCCGACATCACCCCCGCGTGATAAGCGGATCGCCCGTTAATGGGGATCGAAATGGCGTGGAACGTGGGATGTTACCGGCGGAGAATTTGCGCATGGCGAGATTCGTGGAGCGGCGGTTGCGCCTGTGGGTGGTGGAGCTGGTCGGTCGGAGGGACCGAGGAAGATGCCCTCGGTAGGCGAGCTCGGTAAAGAGCAGGAGGGCTGAGGCATCTTGGTCTTACGGCAGCTCGGGGTGAGCTGAGTGGCCGAGGAGGCACATTCGCAGAGGGCCCCGAGGTGGACCAGTTTGTGCTCGCAAGTTGGGCACCGGGTGGCCTGGTCGGCCCTTGTGGGTCCTTTCTTCTAAGCCTTAGGACACATCATCTGCCACGTGTTCCGACCATGGAGGTCACCAATATCGAGTATTATCATTAGCTTTTCACTCTTGTCCTGACCAGCTAGCGGGTCGGGTCAGGAGTGGACAGCCGGGCCTCCCGAGGCGAGATCCCTTCTAGGGTTTCATCAGGGCTAGTCCTCGGGCCGTCGGTCGTCTTTCCCGCTAGCGAATCAGGGCGAGATATTCGTATTTAAAGAAGGTGCGCCGGTTCGTGCACTCTGCAGCTGGAACGACGGTCCACATGTCAGGCGCCGATCGGCTGACGTGACGCGTGCAGCTCTGCAGCATCTGATGGGACGCAGTCAATCGCGGGGCCGCCACGTGGAATGATCTGAGCTGCTGGGCGCAATGGGCCATTTCGGCGGGAGATGACGGGTGCCGTTGGATGAGGTCGCAGGCGGTGATAAATGGGGTGGGGCCCAGCCTAGGGTCCCTACTCCTTCATATTTTCTTTCCTCAGGTCCCAGCTGCTCGGCGCTCGTCTCTCCTCCTTTGCTCTAACCCCTGCAGAATTTCTTTTCCCGGGTTAGATGTCTTCTTCTTCTGCAGAATTGGTAGATGTTGTAAGGGTAGGTACTAGGGTTCCTTTAGATGTGCCCGAGTCTTCCAGGGGAGCAGGGGCTGGCCCCTCTCCCCAGGGTCGTGAGGCGGGGGCCGCCTTCAGGGAGGAGGAGGCAGGTGTAGCCCCCAGCACCCCGTGCTGGGTGAGGCATGAGGACGAGCTCGCCAACGCTCGGGCTCGCTTCCACATCCCCCCGCATTTCACGCTTCGTCTGGCTAAGGAGGGAGAGAGGGCCGATCAGGTGCGGGGCAGGGAGATTGCCCTGTACCTGGAAGCTTTTTGGGGCGGAATGCGCCCGCCCTTCTCTCCCGAGGTCATCGCCGCTCTAAACTTCTTCGGTCTGGCCCCCATCCAGTTAGTGCCGAATTCATGGAGGATTCTCCTCGGGTTCTTGATCCGCCTGAGGCTGCAGGTGGTTCCCTTTAGTCTTTCCCTCCTCGATTCCTCTCTTGTATTCAAAAGTCACCCCGGCGGTCGAGCGGGCGACCCCAAGTGGGTGTACTTTGCTTTTAGGAAACGGCTCGAGGTTACTGCCGGGACCGGTGTCGTGGCCTTGCCCTCCTCCATTCATGATTGGAAAAAGAAATTTTTCTTCGTTTCCCCTCCCGAGGGCGAGGACTGGCCAGTGCCCACCAAATGGTCGAGGGAAAAGTGCCTGCCCGGGAACCTGTCCAACGACCCCACCGCGGTGAGAGTGGCGTCATGGGAGCCCATCCCCCGTTATGACGTGTTGCTGTCCGAGAGAGTCTTGAGCTGGGCCGGGCTCAGCCCCGTCGAGTTCGTCGGTAAGTTAGGCTTACTTCCTGGGTTTATGTTTTACTCGCATTGCTGATAAGTGGGGTGTTTGTTTTGTGCAGGATCCATGGACTTCGGCATTCTCCGAGAAGCTATGCGCCAACCGAGGTAGCCAGCCGGGGGTGCCAGCTCTTCCCGGGCGCAGCCAGCCCCCGCTCCCACTGCCCCGGTGGCGGTCCCCCGAGGGCGCTCGGCGGTGGATCCCGCCTCGAGCCCCAGCAGGGCGTCGGGCCGGAAGCGGGCCCTGATCGTAGAGGACACGGCCTCTGAAGAGGAGATTGGCTCCCCGCCGGAACCGCTTAAGAGGAGTCATCGGAGAGTTTCCCGGGGTCGGTCTTCGCCGACCGTGGTAGAGGAAGGGGGGCTCCAGTTCATGGTGCCATCCGGGCTGTCGGTCGTGGACAGCCTCCTCCACGAGATAGAGACCTCGGCGGGAGGTCGGGTTCTAGGGGGAACCTTCAAGGCCCAGCTGGCGTCAATCGCCCAAGAAGCCGTGCAGGTAAGCCCCCAGTGCGCGGCAAGATTTTAGTATCCCCCTCCATATTTCTTATCATTTCCTTTTTTGTGTCTTTCCAGACTCTCCAACATATGGCCCTCGCCCTTCGCATGGAGACCGAGGTGGTTGCCCCGGCGATGGTGGCCGCGTGCCAGCTCGCCGCGTTGAAGGAGAGCTCCAGGCGGGAGTAGGAGGCGATGTCGGGGAAGATCGCCGCCTTGGATGGCGAGGTGGACGCCCGAAAAAGGGAGGCCGGCCGGCATCACGAGGCCGCTGTGATCGCCAAGGGCAAGCTCGAGGACTCTCAGGTGCTCGTCAACAACCTGAAGAAGACGATGAAGACCCTCCGGAAGGAGCTGGGGGCATCGGCCGAGGCGGTTAAGTCTGCCGAGTCGAGGGCGGTGGCATCCTATAAGGGGTCGAAGGATTTTTACCAGGACCTGGCCGTGGCCACGACTCGTATTTGGCACGATGCTCTTGATGCCGTCAAGTCCCGGATGCCAGAGTTCAACGACGCGGACCTGCGGGCCGAGTTCCCCCTCGTGGGCGCCGACGAGCAAGGGGGAGCATTCCCCGGTGAGGAGATGCCCGAGGACCCGGCGCCCCCGGTGGTGGAGACCGAGGACCTCGAGGTCGCGCCCGGCCCCGAGGCGTAGAGCTCCCGCTCTCGTGTCTTTATTTTGTTTTCGTTTGAATTTTGTAAGGCTGGGGGGCCGGAAAATACCCTTTGTAAACAATCAAAAACTGTTTTTGTTGGTAGCGATGAAGTTCTTCCTTAGCTTCCATGTTCTGCCTGTTTGTGAAGAATGCTACTTATTCTTGCCTGCACCATCGTGCTTTCCTGTCAGGTCGACCCTCTGTCTAACGATCGTCCGTCGACTTGACTGCAGTCGCTTGTCGACGAGCGTTTCCGAGGAGGTATCTCTATGGGCCCCGGAGTCGAGGGGAGATCGTTTAGATTAGAACTGACCTGTCCTCGGTTTTCAGATAGCGTGTCTGCCGTCGTCTGGGGTTGGCCGGGCAGGGTAGCTGCGCGGTCGGGGTAGTCGTTCCGATGCTTCTTGTGGGGCCTTCTGATCCCTTGCGGGCGCCCTGTTGTTTGACCGAGCAGGGTAGCTGCTGGGGGGCCTCAGTATGAGGGCTTTTTGATCCCCGGCGTTTTGGCAGGGTAGCTGCCCGCGGGGGATAGCCGAGCGAGGGAACCTTGGGCCTCGACTGCCTCTGGGAGGGCTTTCTGATCCTTCAGGACGGGGACCGAGCAGGGTTACTGCCCAGTGCCTCATGGCGAGGACTTTGATCCCTGTTGGTTGTGGTAGGAAGCTACCAGCCGGGGATAGCCGGGCAATGACCCGATCGCCTCTGGGAGGACTTTGGCCCTTGGCGCGAGGAAAGCTATATAGCTGTAGGGAGCCACCAAGGACCCTTGGCCGATCAGGGTTACTGCCCGGTGCCTCTTGGCGAGGGCTTTTGTCCTGGAGGATAGCCGAGTGAGGGAACCTTGTGCCTCGACTGCCTCTGGGAGGGCTTGTTTGATCCCCGGCGTTGCGGCAGGGAAGCTGCCCGCCGGGGATAGCCGAGCGGGGGAACCTCGCGCCCGACTGCCTCTGGGAGGGCTTTTCGGTTCCTCTTTTTCCTTTCCTTTGATTGACCGAGCACGGTAGCTGATCGGGGGCCTCAGTATGAGGGCTTTTTGATCTCCATCCTTGCGGCAGTGAAGCTGTCCGGGGTGCCTGCTGAGTCGAACCTTCCACGAGGTGCGGTCTGGTCGTCTGGCTGCAGGCGCGGGGAATGGTGACGGGCAAGGCAACGGCGCGTGCATCCAGCGCATCGAACGCCGAGGGAGGTGAAGCGGCCGGAATGCGTCGTTTCGTTTCCCCCGGGTAACCAGCGTTGGACGCCACGTGGCGCGCCGCTTCGTTTCGTTCGGGGGACGCTCGAGGGGCGCCGCGTGGTGGCCGTTGGGCTGCACATCGGGCTATATAAGGGGCACCGTTGATTCCCTTTCGCAGGTAGGCCATTAAAATGGAAGATTTCCCTTTCACCATCGCCGAAATCATTAATTCCGCTGACGTGTATCTCTATGACCGCGGCCGCACCGAGGACACGGTGCAGCTGGTGGTTGCCCGCATCGAGGAGCACTTCGGCCGGCTACTCCCTAGGCGTTCCTCCTTGCTGCAGCTGCTGTTGTATTCCATCTGGAGGGTGTCACCGGGGCTTTACAACCCCCTGTCAGAGCAGCTCTTCGACGAGGCCGTGGGCAAGTTGCGGTCCTTGAGGCGCTTCGGCTTGATCTCTGCAAACCGACTGGCGCGCTCAGAGGCGCTCATCCTGGAATGCTATGAGCTAAGGCTCGGGGTAGACGCCCGTGGGGGGAATCGGGAGCAGAGGCTGGAACTTGCGCGTCCCCGGTTGATGGAGATCTTCGCCGAGTACCACGAGCAGTGCTCGGCGCACCCCTTGCCCCCGTTATTGTAAACCCCCCTTTTCTTTTTCTTTTTTTTTATTATATATTTTTGTATGGCCGGGAGGGCTATAATACCCTTTGAATGAACAATGATCTATCTTTTTCGCAATGTTCCCTCGATCTTTTTATTCAGTCAACAGTAGATCCTAGGATAAATTTACATTGTTTTAGAAAAGGGAAAGAGGAAGGACAAGTACAGATTAAAGGATGACTTGGTCGGCCTGAGCCGAGTTTCCCGAAGGGCTGTCGGCCCCCTTGGCCCCGGGGCGGCTGCTCCCCGAGACGAGCATGATCTGGCTGACAGTCTGGCCGCCGGAAGGGCGGGGCAACTCTCGCTCGCGGTCGGCCCGCCGCTTGTCCCTTAGGTAGGTGGCGAGGTGCCTGGACCGGATGAGCTCCTCGATGTAGTCCCTCAGTTGCTTGCAGTCCTCCGTGGCGTGGCCCAGTACCCGGTGGAAAGCACAGTAGGGGCCCCGGGTTCTTTTAGCGGCCTGGCGTGGGACCGGCGGGAACTTGAAGAACTCTTCATTCTGGGACTCCTCCAGCAACACCGCGAGGGAGACGTTGAGGGGGGCATACTCTTGGAACTTCGGGTGGTAGGGCTGCTGACGCTTCGGCCTGTCCTCCCGAATCCTTTTCTTCTGGTCGGTCCGATCCGCCCAGGGAAGGTTGGCATTTACTTTGGATTCCAGCTGGACCTCGCGCTCGGTCCACGCTTTGACTTCGGCCATGGTCTTAGGCTGGGCCAGCGTGAAGGAACACAGCCACTCTTTGTGCCTCAGACCTGATCTGAGTGCCGTTATGACGGTCTCGTCGCGGTGCTCGGGCACTTCGAGGCGGGCGTTATAGAAACGGGCAATATAGGCCTTGAAGGTTTCTTTGTCCCCGCTCTTGACCGTAAAGAGATAGTCGATCGTACACTTCTGTCGACGGTTCCCCACGAAGTGGCCGAGGAACTGGATGGCCAGCTCGCCGAAGGTTGAGATTGAGCGGGGCTCGAGCCCCTGGAACTAGTCCCGATCCGCGCGGATGAGGGTGGCCGGGAAGGCCCTGCACTGGGCGGCGTCGGAGTGATCTTGGATGCTCATTCTAGCGGTGAAAGCATCCAAGTGGTCCTTCGAGTCAGTTTTCCCGTCGAACAGGGAGATCTTCGGGGGCTTGTTGCGCGAGGAGATGCGTACAGCGAGTAATTCCTCGGTGAATGGCCTTGTGAGCGAATCGGAGGCGTACTTGGCTCCGTCGCTCGAGGAGTGGGCTTCCCGGCGCATGCCCTCAATCTTCTTCTCGAGGGCGTCGAGCCGACCGTGGTACCTTGAGGAATCGGCACCTTGTGACTCCCGGGCCTCGCTCTAGGCGGATTGTGCATGGGAGCGGTCCCGGTTTCTCCTGATGAGGTGCCTTAGGTTCCGGGACGGGGAAGCCTGCGTGCCGTCAGGATGGGCCCCTTCCGTGCGTTCCTGCCGACCACGATGGGGTCGGCCACGCTCGCTGTTAGGAGAGGCGACCGACATTTCCTCAGGAGGGTAGGGGTAGCGAGGAGGCTCGGGCCGAGGCTCTCTGGCGGCGGATCTTGGCATGGAGCCCTAGGGCGCCCAGCGGGCCTCAGGGAGCACCGGTTCGAGGGACCGGTAGCGAGGGGATGCAGCTTGCTGGTGGTTGGCCGCCCAGACAGGGGCGGGGCCTTCTGGAGGCGGAGGTGCAGCGATCTGGGGCCCGGGCGCAGTCGTTTGGACGCGGACGAGGGCTTCTACGAGGGATTGCAAGCGATCTATCCGGCCTGCGAGGGCGTTGATTACGGTCATGGGGGAAGGTTCGTCCTCGCCTTCGGTGAGCGGAAGGCGGCGGCTAGTACCGGGATCCCCATGATGGTCGTTCGACATGAGAGAGGAGATAGGAAGGTCAACTTTGTATTTTGGGGAATTGGTTTCCCACAGACGGCGCCAATTGATGGAGCTCCTTTTCGGGCCTCCGTCAGATGTTGTCTTCCTTTGATCTTAAGGTGAACTGGGTTGATTGTCCTCTGATGCGTGTGGGTCTCAATGGGTAGTAAGAGGACCAAATGGGATGAGAAGGCTGCCGCCGTGTACCTGCAAAGCAGTCCCGGGATGGTTGGATACCACCGAGGACCCTCCGACGCTCAAGTCAGTGACGATATCCGAGCAGAGTAACAGCGTAAGTGTAAATAATGGCTTACTTGACCCCTCTGTGATGGGGGTTTATATCGTGGCGGCAGCACGCAGCAGCAGGCGCGATAATCTCGCCGGCAGTTACGTTCCCGACGTCACGCCCGCGTGATAAGCGGATCGCCCGTTAATGGGGATCGAAATGACGTGGAACGTGGGATGTTGCCGGCGGAGAAATTGCGCATGGCGAGATTCACGGAGCGGTGGTTGCGTCTGTGAGCGGTGGAGCTGGTCGGTCGGAGGGACCGAGGAAGATGCCCTCGGTAGGCGAGCTCGGTAAAGAGCAGGAGGGCCGAGGCATCTTGGTCTTACGGCAGCTCGGGGTGAGCTGAGTGGCCGAGGAGGCACATTCGCAGAGGGCCCCGAGGTGGGCCTGTTTGTGCTCGCAGGTTGGACACCGGGTGGCCTGGTCAGCCCTTTCTTCTGAGTCTTGGGACACGTCATCTGCCACGTGTTCCGACCTTGGAGGTCGCCAATATCGAGTATTATCACATCATAAAAGAACTTTAAGATATTTTAGTGAAAAACACGATGACTTAGGGTTATAATGTAATCTGCCAAATTAGACATTGTTATTTTTTATATCAGATACGAACATGATATTGGTGTTGGCGTATTCAAATCCAGATAGAAATAGTCATCGGAAATGAAAATTACTACGCATACATGATAAAAAAAGGTTAGGGATGGATACAGAAGCTAGGATTATTGCACCTTTATTTCCTGCAGCCATGGATTTTGTGTTAAGCTGTTCCTGCGGATCACGGTAAGAAAAAGGTCGTTGACAGGGTGGATACCAGGTGGAATTTGCTGGTTTTTTGGTGTGCCCCCTACAGCCAGCAGGACCATGTGAAGGGTGGGCCCCACAGAAGGACAAAAAGGAGATTCGAAAACATAACGTTCGTCTCAAAGCGCACCATAAAATCAAGGGTAAATTATCAAAAAGCCCCCGGCCTGCTTCAAACTTCTGTCGAAATCCCATTTTGCTCATGTTAAAAAAACTCCTGTGCCGAATGAAAATCTCAACATACCAGTGGACTGTAATATCTAAACAGTTGCCTATAATATCCAAGCAGCTGCAGTTTTCTGTAATATCCAAACGGTTGAGAGAATACAATGTCTAAATGAAATATAACCCATGAATTTTTTTACAAAGATTTTGAACAGTAGGTTTTTCTCAACAAATTCGAAAATTTCAGGGTTTTCAGTCAGCTTCCAAACGGGCCAGGAGCTGTTTGAAAATTTACCCTAAATTCAATGCACTCTTGATATTCTTATTTATTTGATTTTAGAGACAAAATTCATAAAAGAGTGTAAAATATTTTGCAACAAGACTTGTATTTTTCATATTTATTACTGTTTTAATATTAGTAGTCATGATATGAAGTTTATAGAATTGATACTGTTTGATGTTTGCTTGTATTACTGGATATAAAGTATCATAGGCTTACAAATGGTTGGAAAATGGTTGAAGACTACCAGACTTTATTTTTGGACACATTGGATTCCAAATAGTTGACTTCTCGGGCATGAACAATGGAGGGATTGATTGGTTGTGCATTCATGTAGACATGTAAGTTGTTTGGAAAATTGTAAATTGTCAAAAAGCCATCGGCCAGTTTGGAAGTTGTATTCTCTCAACTATTTGGATATTACAGATCATTACAACTGTAACGACAGTGTCTCTTTTGAAATAAATAAAAGTATGTTTGAATTTAATCTTGTTGTTTTTGTTTTTAAATAATAAAAGAGAATTTTTAAATTTTGAAAAGATAAAATTGATTTGCCAGTATTTTAAAAGAGAAGAGAATGAATTTATTTAATAAAAAAAGAATAATTATTTTAAATTTTATTAGATTTTGATAAAGGGGATTTTTGAAAAGAGAATCTTTAGAAAAGGATTTTCAATAAAAAAAATATTTATTAGTATTTTAAAGGAAAAGATTTTGTTTATCTTTAATTTAAAATATCTTCCGTTGGAGAAAATAATTTCTAAATCGTTTTTTGTATTTTTAAAAGACAAGAAAAGATTAAGAGATTTATTAAAAAAAAAATTGAAAAAATAAGATTATTTATAAGTATTTTTATGAGTTTAATTAGATTTAATTTTAATTAAAAATATTTTTTTAAAAACAAACCCATTTTTATGAAAACCTCTTTTTATACCGTTGGATATAATCTTATTTAATCTCAGCCCTTCATCTCAAAACCCTAATTCTTAGCCCTATAAGTAAATCTTTCCCCTATCCCTCTCTTATGATTTTTCATCACAACAAAGGTCTTTTTTGAGGCGCTGTAAGAATATCAACTCTATCGGGGTCTCGATCTATGAGTTAGGGCTTAAAAATGGCAAATTGATTTGTATATCGATTTGCACACTTTAGTAAGTTTCCTTATTTTGTATATTTATATTTTTCGGAAACTCTTATCAAATTTTCCTATTGAAATTATGTGACTATTGCATATTTTCATCATACAATATTTATTCATGTTTTATGAAATTTTACAAGTTATGTTGATTTACTTTTCGCATGAGATACTTGAAACGTGATTACTACTTTATATGTGATTGATACTTGATTCATATTACTGGTTAACTCTTATCTATAGAAATTTTATGTTTCATGTAGTAAATCTTTTTTGACATGGGGTAATTAGGGAATTCCAAAAGGAATAAAGTCGTATATATCAAGAAGACGGTAAATACTATTGTATGCGGAACCAAGTTGTATGTCTACGGTAGCGCCCCGGCCGTCTAACAGACGCCAAATGCGGAACAAAAACTTTTTACAAACTGGCGCTATCGCGTACTATATCCCGGATCTGCCATTAAAGCTAAACTAACAAACTACAAAGTGGGTTGGAATGTTATACCGAACGATCCGAGTCCTTCGGTCTTCAACCATCATCCCACGCTTTGTTGCGGCTGCTCCGATCTCTTGAATCTCCAGTCTTCTCGTCCAGCTGGCACCACGTCGACGGATCTTTAAACGGGCTCCCGCCTCTGAACCGAGGCAACTCGGTCGTCAAGTTTGCTAAAAGAGACGACCAAGATGATATAGAGAATGAGTAGAACACTTTGTCTTGTTACATCCAAGGCTATGGACGAACGGTTAATGAAGTTGCCTTTTGAATCGATATGAAATGAGAAATGGAGTATACTAATTTCCATAAACCAAAATCCTTAATCTTTTTCAAATGAAATCAATCATCTCTTTAGCAAGAGGGGGCCAGCCATATTTATGGAGGAGGGAGGTGAGTGTAGGAGAGGGGAAGGTGACTATGAGATTAAAGAAGAGAATGAGTCACAAGACACCTTGTATGAACACATTTAATGCATACATTGAACCTTCTAACCTAGTCATCATGCATTAATTGCACAATAAATGCACTAATGACTCACTAGCCTAATCACTTCATCTAGAAACCTCTAGAAACTTCCACACTCATCTCAAGAAAAGATAAATCCGTATTTAACCGAATGTTAAATACGGCGGATAGAAAACTGGAAACTGGCAACTTCCAAAAGCGATCCTGAAACGAATTTCAGGATAACCCCGTAACATACCCGCATTTGTATTACGATCGAATACAAATGCAACTGAGACAAAGATATTATATCTACACAGTATAATACTGGGATCTGGCTTAAACCAAAACCTACCAGTATTATCTGCCCGAAAAATGACACGTGCGAAAACGTACGTGCATTTTCCGAACCCTGCCATAAAACCATACGGCCTCTACAACGTTTCGCCCGAACTTGGGAAAGTGTCTGTGGGGGACTCTAATGACTCATCAACACACTGGCACTGGGTATAACCTCTAGCACGTCAGAGGTACAAGCTGTACGTAACGGTTGCCTATGTATTGATTGGAAGGGAAGCTGACGAGCGAACTCATCCATAAACCCTACTGAGCCTGACAGTGACAATATCCGTACAGTCCGGTCCGTTCGTCTAAAGAGTATCGCATATCGAGTTTAGGGGGGTGGATAAAGTCAGACCCCTAATAACGCGATAAATCGTGTCGGCATGAAGCCCATCACCACCTGAGAAACTACTGATCCAAATCAGTAATTCTCCACTATCTCGGCCGAGAATTTCTAGTGATGGCCACCCGTGCACTGTGCGACATCAACCCCCAATACCGGGAGAGACGAATCCCCGACGATCCGCTCACTGCCTTCATGTGGCTCGGGACTGTACCCAAAAAAACCTGTTTGCACGACTCCTTTGAGCCGTGGTAGGGTAGGAATCAAAGCACAGTGGGAACTCACACGAGACAAATGACGATCTCAGATCGACAAACTAACCTATACACATGTCACCGGGGAACTGCTATCTGACGATATGTATAATACCAACTAGCATGTTCCCGGCGAGTCCTGTCCGGTGTACTCATAACCCAATGAGCACATGTATACATCTTAGGTGAATCAACTGACACCAATGGCTTGTGAGACCGGCCACCGCCCCTTGTCGGGGTCTCGACTGTATACACTAGTCTACTCTGGAGTATCGATGCCCTGTCTCGAAACTCCCACGACTAGGGACACTTTAAGGATGTGCTTACAGACCCCAGCTCCCACGTATATGATCGCCATCATACTGCTGGTAGTCAAGCAAGAATCCTATGGGCTCTATCATCATGCAATAGTGAACTAAAACATGTATACGATGATAAAGACAAACCAGATAGCATACTATCATCTCGAGCAAGACTGTCATATCGGTATAGGTCCTGCCTCAATCATTGCAATCACGTACCTGCGATCCAATAATTGACTTTGAGGGCACTATCTCCAACAATCTCCCACTTGCACTTAAGGCTAATTATTGCGATGTCGTATACTCACAGCCCGTGTGATACCGAACATCCAACTCCTCTACTAATCAGTTTCACAAAGCTAGTTTGTAAAACTCTTGTGTTCGAGAAATAGCCTCAGTGAGTGGATCCGCCCTGATGTTTCTTTCTATGTCTCTCTTAATTTCAAGTTCGCGGAGAAAGCCATCTCCCGAATTGAGTAATACCTGTCTTAGAATATGTCTGGATATCTGATGGGACCTAGTTCATAAATGAACTCCAAATCCAAACTTCTTAGACTTTATCGATAACTGAACCTAATCAGTATCCAGCACCATGCCTCCCACAGTATCCTCTTGGACCACCTGTCCATAATACTGTCCCTCGTCAGAGGGAAAACTATAACTCTGACAATCACTCTGTCATCCATGTCACCTTTGAAGCTTGGAATGATAACCGTCTCCCGAAGGAGGCTGCCGTCTCCAAGTCCGTAGAACATGCACTTATGTTCCAAAACTGCTTCCTTATGTTTCTTTAGGATTGGATTAATATAAACTTATTGCATCTAGTGCAAAAACAACATCTGGTGTGGTACTTGACATCTCATGATTGACTCAATTGCCTAAGCAAGTGATCTGCCAATCATGCACATCCCTCTCCCCTTTAGTCTGTAAGACACCTTTAGAGAGGGTGACTCCGTCACCTACAGGTACACCACCATACCAGGAGTCATCTATTCTAAATTACTATTAGAATGCAGTCAAAGTACCCATATTGGGAAACTATCCAAATCTAGATCTAAAACCATAAATCTAGTAACCAGAATGTCAGATATTATATTCATATCCTGTCTGGAGAAACAACTGTGTGGCAACCACAGTACAACCGATCGTAGTATAGGAATTTTACTTTCTACTATGTGTATGTCAACCAAATACCATGACATCACACCCTACTACCTTCTTAACAGATCCATCCCCTATTCTGATGAAGTCAAACCCATGACTGTCACATCAAAATTAGATGATCTATCTCCGCTATATATGCTCAAGTCTATAAATAGACATAAGCTACTTGCCCACTATGCTTCCGCTGCTCCCACTGACTACAACAACCCTCTGACAGAATAATATATACATACACTTCTAAAGCTAGTTTAGAACGACGCTATACATGTCCTCCTGCCGGGTCACATAGCTTGGAACAACCATAGTGTCAAGTATGGGTAAACAAGAACCTCCTTGTCACCGTCCTTGAGGCTACCGGAGTACCTCTCGGGTGTCTGAGGTTACCCTCCATATCTGCGGAGTGGCTAATGGAATGTCAAAACTGATTGAATATATAGGTCCTATTAAATTTTCCTTAATCGTTTGCGGTTCTGGAATCACTTCCAGTTCTACCATACTCCCACTACTGTTTTCTGAAAAAGTCCATTTTAATAAAACTGTGGTGAGTCAAGAACAATATCACTTTTGATCTTCCAGATGGTAGAAATGTCAACCCTCGTCAAAGCCAGGGTCAACCCACAAACTGCCATTACAGAAACGTGCCTTGAGTTATCCAGTGTCTGGTTTTAAGCATAAGCTGGACAACTCCCCGTATCTTAACATCGTTAAGATATGAACCATTTTATATACAATATAAAAATAGAGGCACTAATTTAATTGGAACCAGATTCAAATCATGCAGCTGTCTCCAGTGCATATCATCTTAATGGAGAGAGGCTAATCAGCATTACTCAACTTAGGAATACATCCAATTATGAGTAACCTGAAAAAGAAACAAGTTTCTCAAAACCATTACTATCAACCGAATACCAATCACAAGAATCTACATCTTCGATCTCTTTGAAGAATCCCGATACTTGCGATACCTGGTTCTCTACTTTATTCTTATACCCACAACTTCTCAAAATTTAGACATTGTATTTCTTCGAAACACTTGTCTAAAAACTAGAGAAGTCTCAAGTAAACAGAACATAGTGCGAGGACCTACTCCTTTGTCCTGACGGACACTGGACAACATACAATACTCTATATAAGTCCGCTGAGTTGAATAACTCAAAATCTGTGTATCGTAGGTTGAAAACTGTACTCAGACGATTTCCTCAAATATCACCAATTACAACGAATTCCAATATAATGAGGATAATTACCTAATTTCCAATAACTTACTCCTAATCATTATCTGTAAAACCATACAGATGTGAGAATCATACCTGGTAAATACATACCCTGGAGTAAGTATCTAATCGGGAAATCAGTTTTCCATTAACAATGCACTGAAACATAAAAATGTTTCGTAGGGGTATCATGCTATTCCTAGTAATGCCTCTTCCATAATCAAATTCATGACTATAACCGTATATATTTTTTTGTCATCTCTCCAAATCCCTTTATTTGTCTTTATTCATTACCTTCTGTACACCATCGTTAGGCTAAGCGGTTTTCTTCCTTCCCTACCGTTCGGCACCAGCCTATGGTTTGGAAGAAGACTATCCAGTAAGCATAATAGGTGTACCCTCATCAACCTAGGAGTACTCGTATCTTGAGAGAAGGTGATGATAAAAGACAACTGAATAATATCTTATTCCATTAAAGGTGAAATAGGAGTGGCGATGAAGTACGCGGTTTGGTCGTGAATGATAACAGTCGCAATTTACTTTGCCCTCTTTCTAATCCCTTTATTTTGTCTTTAGTTATTACCTTCTGCACACCTTACTTAGGCTAATTGGTTTTCTTCATTCCCTACCTTTCGGCACCTGCTTATGGTTTGGAAGAAAACTATCCAATAAGCGTAATAGGTGTACTCTCCTAAACTAAGGAACCCTCGCAGCCTGAGAGAAGGTGATAATAAAAGACAACTGAATAAACCAATTCTATTTCTCCTGAACCTGGATCCATCCTCGAAGAAGTCCCTTCGAGTTCATATATAACCATACGATGGATCTATCCAATGGAAGTGGATGTCCGTAGTAATACGGGGTGTTCTGAGAAATACAAAGGGTAAAAGAAGGAGCGGCAATGACTTATGAACTTAGACAATCCAAAAGCCAGTATTTTAAGAAGGTTCGGTCAACTTGGTTACTGAGTCATAGTCTAGGGTCGGTCAAAGGTCGCTGCCAAAAAAAGAGAGAGAAAAGAAGCACTCTGTGTGCACTCTAACCTAGACCAGAATGGTTATCACTTTATCTAATCAGGAAACCTCCCACTGTAATCTCAAATTCTCCTCCAAACCTGAAAGAAGAATCAATCGGGATCACCCGAAGAGTAAACCAACTCATCAGTGGGAATTGGGATCCAACTATCATCGCATGATAACTTGATGGAAGCCGCTCAAGTTATCACACTCCAGAAGGTATGCGCATGCCTGGCAAGTTTCCTGTATGTTTGGAACTCCCGATGTAATTTTTGCCCCATGCTCTTATGACCTTGGCATTGATCAAAATATCATAAGTCACATGCCAAGTTCTACCCGTCACTATCCAGGTCAATTTGAACCCACCCGTACATACCCTTGACGTTGGCCAAGTATGACAGAACGACTGTCCCAAACCAACTCATCTATCTATGCAACAGATGAATACCCAGCAGCTACCAAACACTATGCCTTAGCGTTGGTCAAAATACATAGCTTGAATACTACTGACCATCCATAAGAAATGACGGAGGGCTACGACTGGTTTTTGGCGAAAAACCTTTAACGTAATGAACTTGATCTCGTTGAAGGAACCTGATAGCTTTTTATAAAAAATATAGTGGCGAAAACCTTTTGCTAAAGAAGTCACTCCCGGTGAAGGGATCTCGGCTCTTTCCTCGTGAAATGGGGTGCAGGATATTCCAACTGAATACCGCGATGCAAAACAACTTGTAATCGACTATAGTGAAGTTATTACCCTGACGCAAACTTCTGTCCAAGGGGTCTCTCCCGGTGAAGGGATATCATCCCTTGCCTCGTCGAATGAGGTGCAGGATATTCCAACCGAATATCACTATGCAAAACGAAAGGAAACGTCTTTATAATAACACTTTTAAACTGTTCCAACAACATCAAATATAGGTTTGTTTTATCCTTGCATTGATAAGAATCAATGCAGTCCCATCAATTAATCACACTAGAAAAGAACGAAAAATAAAATGTACGTATATGTCATCCGCATTCGTCACTAGGTCCCGTCATCACCCGTTAGGTTACTTAACTAACGACAGAGCGGGGGCTGGACTAGCGCGGGTGTAAAACATATACAACATCTAATAGTATATAAACCAATATACAATAATCGCTCCAGGCGTGATAATATGCAACATTACAGCAAAGTAATAAGCATCACAGAACAATACAGATAATCTGGGATCCCCGGGTTTCACAGAGCCGCTACTGAAACCCGACGTTCCCCTGGCCGTGTGGATAGCCTGTGCAATGAAACCTAGACCCCTACGGGTGCGGCAAGTTACCCGCCAAAACATGAAGTGAGGTAGTCCCCCACAACATAGTGAATGGAACACCCGGCACTTCACAGAATCCGGTAAATTGAGCACCCCTCCTTGGGTCAACCTGTACCCCCTACGAGTGTGGCGAATAGTCTGCCAATTCTAGAGTGAGGTCTCTCTGCCTCTCAAAGCCATGAGATACGGACCCGTTGCCCTCTAGAACCCGGCTATCCGTGCACTCCGTCGCGGGGTAAACCTAGTACAGAAATAGAAATATATACAACGGGTATATCGACATCTACCCGGTTGTGCCCCAAAAAGAATATTATACAAACAGGAAGTGACGGCAGTCCACATGTTGGACGCTCACCCCGCAATATCAAATGTACAAATAAATCCAAACAGCACTACCATTGCACACTGCTATCCACCACGACATATCCGCAACATTACAGCACAACACAGAACATCAACGGGAATGTCACGTTTGCAAATCCGTCTAAAAGAGCTATAGCAATTAGACGCAATTTACCGCTCAAATGACATTCCCGGTCGGAGATATAAAGTAAGTACTGTATACTAACAAGTTTAAAATTTCGATCGACAAAATTTCCCGAAGTGGGCCCCACGTACATCTGCTGTAAAGTAACAAAATCTGGGCCCAAAAAAACAGTACCAGAAACCACAATTTCCCAATTTGAAGCTCTCGGGAAAAATTGGAGCACTGTTCCCACAAAGTCGCCGCGGTTCCGCGGTCAAACCCTAGGTTTGACCGCGGATCCACGGTGGTCATGTGGGATCACGTGCCCAAATTTTCCCAGAATGCTTATAAAACCCTGCACGCTTTTCTGTAATATGCAAAATTATTTTTAGGCTCTTTAAAAAATCGACAGAAACTTGTGTGCTGAAAATTGTGATTTCGGAAATTCCGTTCGATCGATCTTTTAAACGCGTTAGCACAAGTTAGTAAAGCTTAATGGTGAGGCTCTGATACCACTGTAAGTCCACGGTAGTGCCCCGGCCGTTTAACAGACGCCAAATGCGGAACAAAAACTTTTTACAAAGTGGCGCTATCGCGTTCTATACCCCGGATCTGCCGTTAAAGCTAAACTAACAAACTACAAAGTGGGTTGGAATGTTATACCGAACGATCCGAGTCCTTCGGTCTTCAACCATCATCCCACGCTTTGTTGCGGCTGCTCCGATCTCCTGAATCTCCAGTCATCTCGTCCAGGTGGCACCACGTCGACGGATCTTTAAACGGGCTCCCGCCTCTGAACCGAGGCAACTCGATCGTCAAGTTTGCTAAAAGAGACGACCAAGATGATGTAGAGAATGAGTAGAACACTTTGTCTCGTTACGTCCAAGGTTATGGACGAACGGTTAATGAAATTGCCTTTTGGATCGATATGAAATGAGAAATGGAGTATACTAATTTCCATGAACCAAAATCCTTAATCTTTTTCAAATGAAATCAATCATCTCTTTAGCAAGAGGGGGCCGGCCATATTTATGGAGGAGGGAGGTGAGTGTAGGAGAGGGGAAGGTGACTATAAGATTAAAGAAGAAAATGAGTCACAAGACACCTTGTATGAACACATTTAATGCATACATTGAACCTTCTAACCTAGTCATCATGCATTAATTGCACAATAAATGCACTAATAACTCACTAGCCTAATCACCTCATCTAGAAACCTCTAGAAACTTCCACACTCATCTCAAGAAAAGATAAATCCATATTTAACAGAATGTTAAATACGGCGGATAGAAAACTGGAAACTGGCAACTTCCAAAAGCGATCATGAAACGAATTTCAGGATAACCCCGTAACATACCCGCATTTGTATTACGACCGAATACAAATGCAACTGAGACAAAGATATTATATCTACACAGTATAATACTGGGATCCGGCTTAAACCAAAGCCTACCAGTATTATCTGCCCGAAAAATGATACGTGCGAAAACGCACGTGCATTTTCCGAACCCTGCCATAAAACCATACGGCCTCTACAACGTTTCGCCCGAACTTGGGAAAGTGTCTGTAGAGGACTCTAATGACTCATCAACACACTGGCACTGGGTATAACCTCTAGCACGTCAGAGGTACAAGCTGACGTAACGGTTGCCCATGTATTGATTGGAAAGGAAGCTGACGAGCGAACTCATCCATAAACCCTACTGAGCCTGACAGTGACAATATCCGTACAATCCGGTCCGTTCGTCTAATGAGTATCGCATATCGAGTCTAGGGGGGTGGATAAAGTCAGACCCCCTAATAACGCGATAAATCGTGTCGGCATGAAACCCATCACCACCTAAGAAACTACTGATCCAAATCAGTAATTCTCCACTACCTCGGCCGAGGATTTCTAGTGATGGCCACCCGTGCACTGTGCGACATCAACCCCCAATACCGGGAGAGACGAATCCCCGACGATCCGCTCACTGCCTCTATGCGGCTCGGGACTGTACCCAAAAAATACCTGTTTGCACGACTGCTTTGAGCCGTGGTAGGGTAGGAATCAAAGCACAGTGGGAACTCACACGAGACAAATGACGATCTCAGGTCGACAAACTAACCTGTACACATGTCACCAGGGAACTGCTATCTGACGATATGTATAATACCAACTAGCATATTCCCGGCGAGTCCTGTCCGGTGTACTCATAACCCAATGAGCACCTGTATATATCTTAGGTGAATCAACTGACACCAATAGCTTGTGAGACCGGCCACCGCCCCTCGTCGGGGTCTCGACTGTATACACTAGTCTAGTCTGGAGTATCGATGCCCTGTCTCGAAACTCCCACGACTAGGGACACTTTAAGGATGCACTTACAGACCCCAGCTCCCATGTATATGATCGCCATCATACTGCTGACAGTCAAGCAAGAATCTTATGGGCTCTATCATCATGCAATAGTGAACTAAAGTATGTATACGATGATAAAGACAAACCAGATAGCATACTATCATCTCGAGCAAGACTGTCATATTGGTATAAGTCCTGCCTCAATCATTCCAATCACGTACCTGCGATCCAATAATTGATTTTGAGGGCACTATCTCCAACACAAGTGCCATATGGAACAAAGTGCCACGTCACGAGGGTAGGGCCACCTCTTGAATTCGCAGGGGCCACCTCTAGAATCCCCATATGATGTTCCGACATGACGAACGGAATATTCACGATATTGCATACCCTATTCTTGTTTCGATTCGTACAAGATAAAACATGGTTTTAAAAATATATCCGTCAATATCTTTTCACATGAGCTTACATTATTTTTTCTTGCTATTTACTGAGTTGATTTTGTTTTATTAATATCATATTTTTATTATCTTTATTGGATTTTTGGAAAACTTACCGAGCATTAGTTCGTTGACCGGCATTTCGAATGTTTTCTCTTTTTCTTGAAATGTTCGTCAGATTCTACTTTAGAAGGAGACGAAGCAGTGCTCGGTGAGGAGGACATATCAACCCAAGATCTTTCACACTTCCAGCCCTTTCCGAAGTATTGGTTCTCCTTTTGTTATCACTTTATGATATGTATCTTGTGTATACCTCATGTTTGAAGGCTCTTTATTTTGTATCGCTTGAAACTTGTTACTTTGTTGTATATCTTGTTTAATAAATATTGTTATAAATTATTGTGATATAACTACTGCATGTACAGACGCTTGGTGTATCTATATCGGGAATGTGTGCTTCTTTATATAGATACGTCGTGGGTCTTGTCATGTCCTCATAACCCTAATATTTTAATATTTTTTCAACCTTATTATTTTTTGGAAGCGGGACGTGACAACAACTGCATAGATATTACAGGCATCTACTTAGGATGTTACATGCAACTGGTATATAGCGGGTTTTGATTGGGCCCAAGAATTTTTAACAAGAGCAAAAAGCCTAGGTGTTTTTACACATGATTGAAGCAAGCCGGGGGCTTTTGACAATTTACCCAAGAATATTCACAATGAACATATTTGGCAACAAGATTCCGAAAACCCTGTTTCGTCAAAGTTGAATCGAAACTACGGTTTGCATACATGCACACCGTGGTTTCGTAAAATTGATATTTCGCAAAACTTAGGGTTGTTTGGCAACTCAGTTTCGAAATTATGGTTTCTATTTAAAGCAGCGTTTAAGAAAGAAAACATTTTGAAACTTTTAACAAAAATAGGGATTTGACTTTCGAGTCCTCAAAACCTTTTAAAACTGTTCGTGAAATTTTACTAGTTGCCAAATAATGCTCGGTTACAATTTTTGGATTTAGGCTCCAAAACCCACCCAATCATGATTTCGAAAACCGTAACTTTACTGCCAAACGAGACCTTAATCGATCATGGGTTGGTCTAGTTTGTAAATTTTAATTTTCCCATTTTTTGCAACAGCTCGCAGGCTTTGGGGGAGGTGTTAGTTATATGTATGCCCTAGAGGCCATTATTGTACATACGATATATATTGTAGTGGATGCTTGGACATATATAGGGAGGACTTTCTTACTCGACATGATAGTATGCTATCTGGTTGTACTTTATCTTAATATATACTCTGATTGTCTCTATGTTACATGTTGATAAAGCCCTTAGGATATGTACTCGACTACTAGGACTATGATGAGATCATACTAGTGGGGCCACGGTAGTCGACGAGTACATCCTATAACTGTTCCTAGTCGAGAGTGTATCGAGACAGGGCATCGATACTTCAGAGTAGACTAGCGTATACGCATCTTGACCCATATGATGGGCGATGGATGATCCCATATCCATCGGTGTTTGACATCAAGGATGGTGTATGGGTGCTCAGTAGAGTCTGGGTACACTGGACGGACTCGCCGAGAACTCCCAGATGGTATTATACCTCACGTCAGATGGCAGTTCTCCGGTGACACTGGTACAGAGTAGTCTGTTGACCCGAGATCGTCATAGAGTCTTGTGTGATTCCCACCGTGCTTTGATTTCCATCATACCACGTCCAAGAGGGCGTGCAAAAAGGTGGCTTTTGGGTACAGTCCCGAATCACATGGAGGCAATGAGTGATAGGAGGGGATTCGTCTCTCCCGGTATAGGGAGTTGATGTTGTGCTGTGTTCGATTGGCTATAACTGGAAATCCCTGGTCAGGGTTGCTGAGATTTACTGGTAAGTGTTATCAGTAGTTTCTCAAACTGTTATAGACCTCATATCGACACGACTTATCGAGCTACTGGGGTCTGACGTTTATCACCCCTAGGCGAGATATGCGACATATCAGACGACGAGACCGGACTGTACGGGAGTGTTACTGATTGGATTCACAGGAGAATGTACAGGCTTGCTTGTTGATCTTCTGAGCGCTCAATACCTGGGTGGCTGTTACGTTTAGCTGACCGCTTGCAGCTTGTGGGTGTTTGATATAATCATCACCTACTGCCGGCGTATTGACGATTCTTTAGAGTCCTACACAGAGGTTTCTTGACTCAGGCAAAATGGAGTAGGGGCACATATGTGATATGTGCAAAACCGAGGATAATGCGATATGAGATACCGTATTATATTCTCGTGATATTTGATATCAGCCGGGTCATCGGATCAAGTGTTGATTCGATGAATCGGTAAATGAGATATTAGTCGGTTATATGCGATATAGCCGGATTGTCGGATCAAGTGTTGATTCGATAATTTAATGTATAATAATATATATGATATATTAAATTTCATTAACTAATATTAGCTCACTAAAAGATTCTTTTTCTCACTCGGGTAATATATTGATATATATACGATATATGTTAATTGTATTATTTTATTTTGTTACAATAAATATTATATATATGATATATAATATTGTAACATGTTATGATTATTAATGCAACATGTTTAGTGGAGATTAAACATGGTTAGGGTTTAATTTGGGTTAATCATTTCTAGAACCTTCTAGAAGGTTTTCTTTTGTCATGGAAAAGATATTATGCTTGATATTTTCAAGTGACTCACCTTTAACCCAACCCAAACCCTAGCCCTACTTAAATCTCTATAAGGGTTTAGTTGACCATGGTTACATTATTCATCATTATTATCTTATCATTATTCATCACAAAAGGATTTAATTCATTAATCATCTTCTTCTTCCTTGACTTCTTCATGGAAAAGGCTTTCTAACTTTTTCTAAGTGATGATTATGTGTGAAAAAAAGATTATAAATGAGAGCAAAAATCCCATTTCATCATTCTCATCTATCCTTACCCTTTAGATGAGAGCGTTCACTTCATTTAGTGAGTGAGAGCTTGTGTTAATGAAACTTCAAGGTAAATCATCTTTGTTATCGAAGATCGGAAGCAAGCTTGCATCTTTCTCTTCGTGGAGCCTCTCGAGAGTCCGGAACACGATGATCGCAACGAAGGGACCTCAACACAGAGCTTAAGAATTGAAGGACCGAATCTACAAAGGTTGTAATCCCTCTCACTTAGTGTTAACGTGTTTAACATGCTTGTTTTCGCCTAATCTCTAGTTTAAAGATCCGGCTTTGGGTTGTTCGGCACGGCTAAATTTTAAATCGGGTATGGTTGATGTCTCGTAGACCCTTGTGCGTGTGCCTAGCAACCCTACAGGAGGGGGGTGGGCCTCTGTCCCATGGGAACTTTCTCCACATGATTGGTCAAAACTGCCGTTTGGGAAATTTTAGTGGTTTTCAAATAAGGCTTGGTTACAATTTTTGGATTCATGTTCCAAAACCCACCTAACCATGATTTTAAAAACCATAACCCTACCGCCAATCGAAGCCTTAATCGATCATGAGTTGGTCTAGTTTGTAAATTTTAATTTTCTCATTTTTTTGCAACAACCCGTAGGCTAAAAGGGAGAAGGGTTGGGCCTCTGGCCCGTGGGAATTTTATCCAGATAATTGGTTGAAACTGTTGTTGGGAAAATTCATTGGTTGTCAAACTGGCTCGGTTGCCTTTTGGATTTAGGCTCCAAAACCCATCCAACCATGATTTTGAAAACCATAACTCTAATGCCAAATGAGGCCTTAATCGATCATGATTTGGTCTAATTTTTAAATTTTAATTTCCCCATTTTTTTGCAACAATCCGTAGGCTTTGGGGGAGGGGGTTGGGGCTCTAGCCCATGCGAACTTTCCCCGTATAATTGGTAGAAACTGTTGTCTAGAAAATTTTATTGGTTGTCACACAAGGCTCGGTTACAATTTTTGGATTTAGGCTCCAATACCCACCCAACCATGATTTCGAAAACCATAACCTTACCGCTAAACGAGGTCTTAATCGATCATGAGTTTGTCTAGTTTGTAAATTTTAATTTTTCCGTTTTTTGCAACAGCCGTATGCTTTGGGGGAGGAGAGTTAGGCCTCTGGCCCATGAGAATTTTCCCGCATAATTGGTTGAAACTGTTGTTTGGGAAATTTTATTGGTTGTCAATCAAGGCTTGGTTACAAATTTTGAATTTAGGCTCCAAAACCCACCCAACCATGATTTCGAAAACCAAAACCCTACTGCCAAATGAGGCCTTAGTCGATCGTGAGTTGGTCTAGTTTGTAAATTTTAGTTTACCCATCTTTTGCAACAAACCGTTGGTTTTGGAGGAGGGAGGTTGGTCTCTAGCCCATGAGAACTTTCTTCACATAATTAGTTGAAATCGTTGTTTGGGAAATTTTATTGGTTGTCAAAAAAAGCTCGGTTACAATTTTTGGATTTAGGCTTCAAAACATATCGACCGTGATTTTGAAAACCATTACCCTACTTCCAAACACGGCCTTAATCGATCATGAGCTGGTCTAGTTTGTAAATTTTAATTTTCCCATTTTTTTGCAATAGGCCGTAGGCTTTCGGGGAGAGGGTTGAGCCTCTGGCCCATGAGAACTTTCTCCCATAATTGGTTGAAACTGTTGTTTGGAAAATTTTAGTGGTTGTCAAACAAGGCTCGGTTATAAATTTTGGATTTAGGCTCCAAAACCCATCCAACCATGATTTCGAATACCATAACCCTACTGTCAAACGGGGCCTTAATCGATCATGAGTTGGTCTAGTTTGTAAATTTTAATTTTCCCATTTTTTTGCAACAACTCGTAGGTTTTGGGGGAGGAGGTTGAGACTCTGGCCCATGGAAAATTTCTCCACATAATTGGTTGAAATTATTGTTTGGAAAGTTTTTTTGGTTGTCAAACAAGGCTCGTTTACAATTTTTGGATTTAGGTTCCAAAACCCACCCAATCATGATTTTGAAAATCATAACCCTACCGCCAAACGAGACCTTAATCAATCATGAGTTGGTCTAGTTTGTAAATTATAATTTCCCATTTTTTTGTAACAGCCCGTAGGCTTTGGGGAAGAGAGCTGGGTCTCTGGCCCATAGAAACTTTCTCCATATAATTAATTGAAACTGTTGTTTGGGAAATATTATTGGTTGTCAAACAAGGATCGGTTCCAATTTTTGGATTTAGGCTCCAAAACCCACCATGATTTCGAAAACCATAACCTTACTGCCAAATAAGGCCTTAATCGATCATAAGTTTGTCTAGTTTGTAAATTTTAATTTTCCCGTTGTTTTGCAACAGCCCGTAGGCTTTGGGTGATGGGGATTGGGCCTCTGGCCCATGGAACTTTTTCTTCATAATTGGTTGAAACAATTGTTTGGGAAATTTTATTGGTTGTCAAACAAGGCTCGGTTACAATTTTTGGATTTAGGCTCCAAAACCCATCCAACCATGATTTCGAAAACCATAACCTTACTGCCAAATGATGTCTTAATCAATCATGAGTTTGTCTAGTTTGTAAAATTTCATTTTCCCATATTTTTTGCAACAGCCCGTATGCTTTTAGGAAGGGGGTCGGTCCTCTGGCCCATGGGAACTTTCTCCATATAATTGTTTGAAACTGTTGTTTGGGAAGTTTTATTGGTTGTCAAACAAGGCTCAATGACAATTTTTGGATTTAGGCTCCAAAACTCACTCAACCATGATTTCGAAAACCATAACCCTACTGCCAAATAAACAAGGCCTTAATCAATCATGAGTTGGTTTAGTTTGTAAATTTTTGGATTTAGGCTCCAAAACCCACCCAACCATCATTTTGAAAATCATAACCCTCCTGCCAAACGAGGCCTTAATCGATCATGTGTTGGTTTAGTTTGCAAATTTTAATTTTCCCATTTTTGGCAACAGCCTATAGGCTTTGGGGAGGGGGGTTAGGCCTTTGGCCCATAGGAACTTTCTTCATATAATAGGTTGAAACTGTTGTTCGGAAAATTTTATTGGTTGTCAAACAAGGCTCGGTTAATTTAGGCTCCAAAACCCATCCAACCATGATTTCGAAAACCATAACCCTACTGCCAAACGAGGCCTTAATCGATCATGAGTTGGTCTAGTTTGTAAATTTTAATTTCCTCATTTTTTGCATCAGCTTGTAGGCTTTGGGGGAGAGGGGTTGGGGCTCTGGCCCATGGGAACTTTCTCTATATAAGGCCGTATTTGGATAATTAGGGTTAAACTCCATAGGATTGATTTTAGAAGTAAAATATTTTGGAATGCACATATATTCCAAATGTAAAATTCCAATAGATTTTGGTAAAATAATGCATGTTTAGATGGTCAAGATAATGATAGAATTAAAGCGAGAGAGAGAAAGAAAAAGAGAGATTGATATAAGGATGTCATTGAGAGAGAGAGAGAGAGAGAGAGTTAGTTTTGGATTAGAAAAATTGAGTCTTTGCCAATTTTTAGAATCCAATGGATTAGGGATATTTTTAGGTCTTTTTCCATCGGAATTCTTCACAAAAAAATTTACCCAAACAACCAATTTTTTGGATTGACTGAGTCCAATGGAAAAAAGAAATCTAGTTGAATATGGGTATCCAAAAATAGCTTAATTGGTTGAAACTGTTGTTTAGGAAATTTTATTGGTTGTCAAACAAGGCTCGGTTACAATTTTTGGATTTAGGCTTCAAAACCCACCCAACCATGATTTTGAAACCATAACCCTACCGCCATACGAGGTCTTAATCGATCATGAGTTGGTCTAGTTTGTAAGTTTTAATTTTCCCATTTTTTGCAACAACGTGTAGGATTTGGGGGAGCGGGTTGGGCCTCTGGCCCATGAGATCTTTCTCATAATTGATTGAAAATCTCCTTGCCACTGTCCAAACCCAAGAACTCCCACAAATGGAGGGAGTGTCATTGTGGCCTGAGCAAAGGCTCTTTGGCTGAAGCCCATGCTTTTGATTTGCATTGAAAGGCTCTCTTCTTATGAGTTCCATGAAACTCGCAGTTGCTTCCCCTTTTAATGATCTCATAATAATTACAGGTGGGTTTGAGAGAGAATGGGGGGAGTTTGATAGAGGTCAAGGTGCTGGAGTAAATCGAAGAGAAGTAAAATGTTCGAGTTTCCAAAAATGGTAAATTGCAAAAATGTACCCATGAACTATTACGGTTTTTGCGTTTGATATAATAGACTTTAATAATTAGAGATTACTACCACAAATTTTTTTGACATAACTTCCATATGGCGTTAAAAATTGTACATAAATAGACCGTTATACCCTTCGATTTAACATTAATTTCAAAAAATAAAAAAATAAAAAAAAAAGAAATAAAAAAACTAAGGAGGCCTCCTCCTCCTCCTCCTACATCCACCACCCTCCTCCACCCTCCGCCGTCAGAACCATTACCGACTCCCATCATCATCAACATCTTCTTCTTCTTCCTCTTCTTCATCGATTATCGCCATCATCACCATTTTCTCGTCGTCCTCATCATCTTCTTCAATGTCTTTTTCTTTTTCAATTTCTTCTCCTTCCACCACCACCTCCGCCGGTGCGCCCCCTGACCTCCCTCTTTGCCGCCCATGCTCCTCGTGGCCCGCCATCATCATCACCACAACCACCACCGCCATCACCAACCTTCACCATCTCCACCACCACCTAGTGCTCCGGTGCACGCCACCTCCGCTTCCACCGTGGCCCACCGCCACCATCCTCCTCTTGCTCCCTTTCTTCTTCGTTGAATCCTCAGCCGATGGGTTGATCCGTGTTGGATTGAAGAAGAAGGCGCTGGATCGCCCCAAATTCTCAGAAAATTGTGTTAATTTTATTTTTCAAATGGATGATTTGGAGGTGGATTTGCAGTCAATTTGCAAATTCAAATTGGTCAATGTGATTAAGTATTAATCAACGACATGGCCAATTTGCAGATCTCCTGTGCATTGGCCAATGTGATTAAGTATTTTATCTCCAAATTCATTAATTTGTAGTCAATTTGCAGCATTCATTAATTTGTATAAATTCAAAGAATTAAAGGCTGATTATGTGGTTGTTGAGGGGAGGGGATGAGCATGGATAGAGGTTTGGGTTTAATGAGGGGAGAGGGGGAGAGAGGGGAGGCGGGGGGACGAGCATGGGTAGGGGTTTGGGTTTAATGAGGGGAGAGAGGAAGAGAGAGATAGAGAGGGGGTGGGGTGGGGTGGGGTGGGGGGTTACGATGATGGTGGATGATGGCGGCGGCGGTTTTAGTGATGGTTGTGGTGATGATCAAGGATGGGGGAGGTGAGGGCAGGAGGTCGGGGAAGGGAAGGGGAGATAGGGGCAGAGGGTGATGAAGGTGGTGGTGATGATGATGATGAAGGCGATGAAGAGGAAGAAGAAGATGAGGGGGAGGAAAGAGGGAAGTTTTTTTTAATTTTTTTTAAATTTTTTTTTAATTCAGTTTTTTCTTCTTAGAAGGAAGAAGAAGAAGAAGTATTAGGATAAAAAAGAAAAGATACTACAAAAATTGCTGATCTGACGGTTAAAAATAATGCGTGTTTCTATGGTAGTAAGTTGTAATCCAATATGGTAGTTTATGTAGCAATCTGCTATAAAATTAATTCATGGTATCAAACGCATAAAAAACGTGACATGGGTATATTTTTGTAATTTACCCAACCCAGAAATTATGAACATGGTGAAAAGAGCCGATCAAATCTAGAAATTACTCTTACAAAATACTTTATAATTCTATTTTTCAGATCTAAGAGAAAGATAGTCGGAGCTTGAGAGGACACGATGAACTCTTGATTATGCTTTTCAAAATAAAGTAGGAACGGTATATGGACGAGAATTTATCTCGGCGTTTAACGGAGATTATGACGTACAACCTGTTTTTCCTCAGGATTGTAGTATTTTAAACTGTTTTCCTCAAGACTGTAGTAATCTTATCGGATCACTGCTTATTTTCATTTGTAGTTGTGTTTGCACAAACAGAAAAACAAGCGAAAAAGTTGTCTGATGGATTGAGATATATTTAGTAAATAAAATTTTAGTTGCTAATTTTGCCACTACATAGCTAACCAAAACCAATTGGATAATATATTTCTTAAATCAATTATATTAAATTCTACCTTAATTAACATACATACATGGATTGTAAATAAATAATAACCTTTATATCTTACCAAAATCAAACCATTCAAATCTCTAATTTTTAACCTTTTTAATCTTCTTATTCCATTTATCTATTCATCTCAGATTCATAAAGAATTGGATTCATTCACTCCCTACAGTCTTCTCTTCTAGTAATCTAGTATAAAATTATTCTAAGATACATAGATTTCATATTTTCCTATGCATTTTGTAACTACCGTGTTTTCTAATACCTAACAAAATATATTTTATTTAAATTTCTACTATCAAATAATTATTTATGTGTTTCGTTAATAGAAGAATAATTTTTAAAGTGATGTTAATAATTTTCAAAGCATTGAATATGATTAAAGGAATTTTCTAAAATCTATTTATTATTTTTATAGGCTTAAAATGTTTTAGTAAGATTTTATAACACCTTAAAATAATCTACATATTTTTATTATCAATTAAAGTAATTAATTCGTAATTAAAAATATTTTAAAGGATAAACTAGATATTATATAATTTTAATAACTAACTAAAACCATAGGAATGGATATACTATTTATTTTGGCCCAAAATTATTTTTATACTAAAGATAACAATAAAATATAATTTCTGAAATTTTTCCATAATTATCCCTTATTTTAAACTATTTTTAACAATATTTTAAAAACCAAATTCAATTTTTAAATAATAAACAGTATATAATTTTTATTTTTAAAAATAAATAAATAAAAAAAAATTAAATTCCCCTTGATCCTGGACCGTTGGATCATAAGATCCAACGATCCAGAACCCACCGACGCGCCCACGTGGTGGGGACCATGCGAAAATGCGTGATCCTCCCATGCGTGACGCGTGGCGCAGAGGCGGCGGCTCGTGAGCCGTTGGATGCAGATCCAACGGACACGAAACTTTGGCGGCGGCGGCTAATTATGAGGTGATGATTTGAATGATTCGGCGGCGCGGATTTTAGGGAAATTTAACTGAATTTTTGGATTTTATAGTTGGTGAAAAAACGCTATAAATAGGCACTTCAAACACTGATTTTTCACACCTCAAAACTCCAAAAATTCTGAAAAAAATACCAGTGCCTTCGTATCGATGACGCCGACGCTACGGATCCACCCAATCGACGAGGAAAAATCGGGGCACGGAGCTTTTAAGGAGTTTTGCACAAGCCTACGTTTTTAACCATCTACGTCTAACTCTAATCAAAGGTAGGATCCGCCTCTCCCCCCTCTTTCTGTCGTCTTCTTCTTTTCACAATAACCTAGTTCAAACTTTTAATCATCAACCCCCTATTTAAAATGATGTTATAATATTCGAGCATGCCTATTCCTTGTACCCTTAATGATGATAATGTTAATCCATGTTTGAAAACGGTGTTTAATTTCCTCCGTACGCAAACGTATATTGCATTCTCATACTACCTGAAATCTGATATGCTTAATGTCATAACCTATGAATTGTCAATTCACCTCTGATATACCCACACTTACCCATACTCTCAAATGATCTCGAAATAGGTTACTTCCACAAAATACCCTCGTTTAATTAAAATGTTATATTTGTTTAAAATATCCATAAGAGATAAGATATGTGAAATAAATATTATAGATACGACATACATATATTTTACTTACACTTTCTCATCAACTACTATAATGTTGTTAAACCCCCTTCAACCTTTTTAAAGAAGAAAATACTAAATTTAAATAACGGCTTATGGTTTTTCCAAAACGAACGTATTTTTTAAAACGTTACCCCGAATCTAAAACACTATAATTTCATAAAATTATTAATTTCATTTAAATATCTCGACCTTTATTGAAGGGCCATTTTCCATAAGGAACATAATCCGTATAACGATATCTTTTCAAAAGGAATATCTAGTACCTTATTAAAAGGTAATTTTAAAACAACACCAATCTAGGACAAAAGAAAGGTTGTAGGTATCGGTCGTTTATCTAAACTAGATTTTGTGGTGCCTAGGCTAGACAAGTGGGAAAGGTAATTTTAAAAGGCCCGTCTCACGGTGATTCGTGAGCGGATCCCTCCTTTCCTTACTTGTGCTTACCTGGCCACAATTGGCGGTGAAGAGGCAATTTGAGGATCTCACAACTTGCCCTTTGGAACAGTTAGGAGCAGTCTAGTTTTTTAAATAAAAACCTCTTGCACCTTGTTCTTATAAAAAATCTCTTGCAAAAGATTTTCAAATAAACACCACAACCTTTTATCGAAAGGATATTTTTCCGTAAAATATTATGTTTTTCCAAAATGATAAATATCCCAAATCTCATGGTTTTTCTTAGAAATAATAAAAGATAATTAAACACTATTATTCTTTTTACTAAGCATTCCCTAAGATGACACGAAATACTTTACGAACTTTAGAAAATAAAATGAGTGGTTGTGGAAGACCATATTAAACGAGATCAATACTTTTTAAAAATTTCCAGTTTATGACATACCTGATATATGATACGGTTAGGGTTAGAATGCGTTGACCTAGGTATGGAATAGTTATTATGAAGATCCCGATATTCCGGGTGTCCAGTCTAATATATGGGCGACTATACAAATATGAAGATCCCGATATTCCGGGTGACCAGTCCAATATATGGGCGACTATACAATGTGGAAATTCCATGCCTAGAGGTATACGCACTAACTCTAATTCGTCCGAACCTTTATACTGAATCACGGGGATTGGTAGTTTGATTAGGCAACGAAATTCGGAACTCGGATTCCCCTACTAGTCGATCATGATCCCGAGAAGTGAAACGGTACATTTCACTTCCCCAGTTGTTGTTCCGTGGCCACAACGGAATAATCGCGAGTATCTGGACCCTTGTTTAACAAACTAATACGAACTTTTACCTTCACTTCCTACTACTTATCTACATATAACTTACAACATACTCATGCTCATATATACCTCTCTTCAAAACGTCTTAAGTTTGTGCATTTCAAACATTTACAACCCTTACTTTATGTCTGCATGCATACATCATACTCTTATATACACCTGTTCATTTTTATACTCTTATTTCCTTATGAGGCAATCCTACCCGAGTATAACTCGCTGACAGACCTTTCTTTTCTTCTTCTATCTTTGAAATGTCCGTCAGATAAGAATGAGTATTATGGCGAGGATCAAGGTGTGATGCCAACTTATGAAGATTATGCAGACTGGACGATGGAAGATTAGCTAGATTTAATTTTTGCTGTTTGCCCACATGTTTAGGGATTTTGTTTCTTCTCGATATAATTAAACTACTTAGTTTATTTTACTCTTTCTTTTGGGATGTAATAAAGTTTGGTTAATGGAAATAAATGCCTTTCGCTTTTATTATTTTTGTTTTGGTACACATCCTGCATGTTAAATATTCATACGCTTAACGTAACTGTATTGAATAGACCATCTTCAATACAGTTAGGTTGCGGACCATGCCACGTCATCCTTCTCCTTCTTTTGGGAAGCGGGGCGTGACAGGTTTTTATGGTGGCCCATGGAGGTCATCTTGTGTACTAAAATGAAACCGTTAACTGACTTATTATATTGGTGAATCTCATCCATCTATACTGATATCATAGTTTTCCTATGTCCCTTGTCCCTTCCTTGACATTCTGTACCTTGACCATGACCCTTCCTTCTGGTCATGGCAAATCTTTCCAACGAGGATGACATGTCCGATATTACTTTTGAAGCTACAACTAGAGATTCAGACGATGAATTCATAGACTCTCAGGCGGTTATTTCCGACAGCGACTCGGAAGACGAAGAAGTCGATACTGCAACTCCGGAGCCTATGATGGCCAATGACTCCGAAGACGAAGAAAAAGATACCATGGAAGGGGAGCATATAGAGGATGGGCCAGAAAAAGAGGCTCCTGCGGCGGGAGTGAATCCATAGAATATGATCCGGATGAGGAAGCCCCCGCAAAAGAACAAAACCCTATAGAGGTGGAATCAGAGAGCGAGGCCCCTGCCGAGGATGAGTCGAAGGACGAAGCTTCGGGTGAGGAGGAACTCGAGGCCGAAGAAACTCAGGCAGTTGTCCTCGCAAGGCACCATGGGAATGGTCGTACCTTTCTTAGTGCGGAGGCCTATTGCGACTTGTTGAACTCCCATAATCGAGATTAATAAGTCTTTTTCCTTTTTCTTTGGCCGAATAAAACGATGTAAGAACATTAAGGGCATGTCCTTACTTTTCGGTTGTACTCTCCATATTGAAGTTGGATAATAAAATCTTAGTTTCGAGCAAAAATCTCTCTTGTGTCTCTTGCTCTTCTTATTAGTCTCTCCCTTGCATTAATTGTTGTTCTTCCATGCAAGTTATTATCTTGTCTCATCTCTCAGCCCATTTGTAACCTAACCTATTCTGATTCGGATCATCAATGGCCGGACGACACCATGACCGCAACCGAAGGGGAAATGGAATCAATGGAGCCGCTGCTCAGCAAGCAACTATGCTATAAATGATACAATGACTACTGGAGCAACAGCAGCAGCAGACAGCTGCTCTTTATCAGGAGCTATGAGAAAGTAGGCAGCAGCAAGCAGAGATTTTAAGTAAGGCACTAACCCCAGTTTCTCAAGGTTCGGCGGGAGTGAAGCAGTTCAGATCACTCCATTCTAAGACTTTTCGGGAAAGGAAATTCCTTTAGAAGCTGAGGAATGGCTCAAGGGAATAGTCAACGATCTCTGTGCTGCCCAAATTTCGAAGGATGCATGGGTGAACATCGCTAAGACTTACGGATAATTCCAGGATATGGTGGGAGGCAGAGGAAAGTAGATTAAAGGAGCCCATCGACTGGGAAAACGTTCAAACATCGTTTTGATACCAAGTATTTTCCAGTCGTAGCACACTTAAGGATGGAAAGAGAGTTTATACATTTCCAACGAGGGAGCATGTGGGATAAGTCGGTGGATGAGTATGCTTTGGAGTTCGCAAGGTTAAGTCGGTTCACGCATCATCTGGTGGCAACCCAAGAACTTTATGCTAAGAGATTCCGGTAAGGATTGGACCTGAAGACGCAGTCCTCCATGTCTTCTGCCACCCTTTCGACTTATGATAAAATCTTAGAGGCGACACGAAACTTTGAAAACCTTCAGAGACGAATAAGGAAGGATGACCGTTTGTCTGGCATTAAGCAACCAGCCAATCAAATTCTTGGAGGATCATCTTCTAGATCCAACGGGAAACAACAAGCTAAGAGGCCAGCAGGACCAACTATCTTCGGAAAACCAGCCTCTATATGCAACCATTGTGGTAGGACCGGACACTACAGAAGAGACTGTCGCATTTTGAACAAGTTTTGCATAGTCTGTGGGTCTCCGGATCATGCCATTGGGGACTATCCTCAGAGAGGGAGACAATCAGGCCCCGTCAACCAGCCGGCTAATTATGGGGCACCAACACAAGGAAACCGGCCACTTTCCGCCACTAAACCAACCGGTCAAGGAGCGTCACCAAAGGGATCACCTTTGTCATCACAGGAGCTTGTTTTTCAGCAAGCGCAGAGGAATGGACCCAAACGCCAGATTTTCACCATGACAGCCGAGAAGGCTGATACCACGTGGCAAGACAGCAGAGATACTCTTTTATTTTTCAACCTTTCTTTTAATACCATGCTTATTTATCCTTCGATGCAAATCTTAATTTAACTCACTATGATTCCTCTAGTTTTCGTAATTTAGACTAGTTGCCTTTATGTTATATCTCTCAAGTTTTCCATTAATTCACAACTTCCCTTCAACTTCCAAACTTTTCTATTTGGAAGCAAGTACTGATTTTACATTTTCCGATTTCTTGTACCTAAACCCTTCAGAGACTTTCCATGCATCAAGTGATATACCAACTCGCGGGAGCGACACATGCAGCAAAGAGGATTTCTGACAGCGTTACTGATTTCCGTGCCTAGTAGTGGCTGCTCCTTTGAAAATTTCAAATATGAAATTATTCTAAGGAGGGTAGATCGTACCTATTACAACCATTCTTGCAATTCTTAGCTAACCCAGAAGTTTTAAACATCCACAACGATTTTCGGAGAAAGGACTTGATGGTGTGATGTATCAGCGCGGCGATATAGTCGCATATGCGTCAAGACAACTAACGACTTGTGGACGCAACTATCATGTTCAGAACCGGCGATGGTAATTTTCATCTTGAAGATATAGAAACACTACTCTAAGGAGAACATGGGAACACGGATGGTTGAAACACATGAAGCGGATGAGAGGGGTCAAGTTTTATATGGGAGAAGTACCGATCGATTTGGGACGACCCTGAAGATGGAGAATTGTAGGATTGACATAATTGTAGAAAAAAAGGGGGTGGAGAAGGAGATACAATGCAGCGAGCGAGGAAAGCTCAGCCCACGACTCATCGGCCGTTTAACATCTTGGAAGGAGACGGTGGGTTTGTGTATAGACTAGCTTTGCTATTTTCTATGGAGGGTGTGCATAATACTTTTATATCTCACAGCTAAGAGGGTATGCTGGCAACCCTAGTCATACTTTTGATCATTCCGAGATTATGTAAAGGTTGGCGTAATCTACAAGCAGCAACCGGTCGGGATACCAGAAGGATGAAACCTTGAGGGACAAGATAATCCAGCTGGCTAGAGTTATGTGGGGAAGGAACTATCAGGCAAAATATACGCGGAAGCGGGAAGACGGGATGAGAGAGCGAAACCCAAAATATTTAACTGCGATAATCCCTTCTTAGTGATTTCTTTCTTTCCTTGACATACCTTCTGAAATTTCGAGGACGAAATTATTTTAAGGAGGGTAGATTGTAACGACCGTGTTTTTTAATACCTAATAAATTATATTTTATTTAAATTTCTACTATCAAATAATTATTTATGTGTTTCGTTAATAGAAGAATAATTTTTAAAGTGATGTTAATAATTTTCAAAGCATTGAATATGATTAAAGAAATTTTCTAAAATCTATTTATTGTTTTTATAGGCTTAAAATGTTTTAGTAAGATTTTATAACGCCTTAAAATAATCTACATATTTTTATTATCAATTAAAGTAATTAATTCGTAATTAAAAATATTTTAAAGGATAAACTAGATATTATATAATTTTAATAACTAACTAAAACCATAGGAATGGATATATTATTTATTTTGGCTCAAAATTATTTTTATACTAAAGATAATAATAAAATATAATTTCTAAATTTTTTCCATAATTTTCCCGTATTTTTAACTATTTTTAACAATATTTTAAAAACCAAATTCAATTTTTAAATAATAAACAGTATATTATTTTTATTTTAAAAAAATAAAAAAATAAAAAATTAAATTCCCCTTGATCCTGGACCGTTGGATCATAAGATCCAACGGCCCAGAACCCACCGACGCGCCCATATGTTGGGGACCACGCGAAAACGCGTGATCCTCCCACGCGTGACGCGTGGCGCAGAGACGGCGGCTCGTGAGCCGTTGGATGCAAATCCAACAGCCACGAAGCTTAGGTGGCGGCGTCTAATGACGAGGTGATGATTCTAAATGATTGGGCGGCGTGGATTTTGGGGAAATTTAACTGAATTTTTGGATTTTATGGTTGGTGAAAAACGCTATAAATAGACACTTCAAACAATGATTTCTCACACCTCAGGACTCCAAAAATTCTGAAAAAAATACCAGTGCCTTCGTATCGACGACGCCGACGCTACAGATCCACCTAATCGCCGAGGAAAAATCAGGGCGCGGAACTTTTGAGGAGTTTTGCACAAACCTACGTTTTCAACCGTCTACGTCTAACTCTAATCAAAGGTAGGATCCGCCTCTCTGCCCTCTTTCTGTCGCCTTCTTCTTTTCTCAATAACCTAGTTCTAACTTTTAATTATCAACCCCCTATTTAAAATGATGTTATAATATTCGAGCATGCCTATTCCTTGTACCGTTAATGATGATAATGTTAATCCATGTTTGAAAACGGTGTTTAATTTCCTCCGTACGCAAACGTATATTGCATTCTCATACTACCTGAAATCTGATATACTTAATGTCATAACCCATGAATTGTCAATTCACCTCTGATATACCCACACTTACCCAAACTATCAAATGATCTCGAAATAGGTTACTTCCACAAAATGCCCTCGTTTAATTAAAATGTTATATTTGTTTAAAATATCCATAAGAGATAAGATATGTGAAATAAATATTTTAGATACGATATACATATATTTTACTTACACTTTCTCATCAACTAGTATAATGTTGTTAAACCTCCTTCAACCATTTTAAAGAGGAAAATACTAAATTTAAATAACGGCTTATGGTTTTTCCAAAACGAACGTATTTTCTAAAACGTTACTCCGAATCTAAAACACTATAATTTCATAAAATTATTAATTTCATTTAAATACCTCGACCTTTATTGAAGGGCCATTTTCCACAAGGATCATAATCCGTATAACGATATCTTTTCAAAAGGAATATCTAGTACCTTATTAAAATGTAATTTTAAAATAACACCAATTTAGGACAAAGGAAAGGTTGTAGGCATCGGTCGTTTATCTAAACCAGATTTTGTGGTGCCTAGGCTAGACAAGTGGGAAAGGTAATTTTAAAAGGCCCGTCTCACGGTGATTCGTGAGCGGATCCCTCATTTCCTTACTTGTGCTTACCTGGCCATAATTGGCGGTGAAGAGGCGATTTGAGGATCTCACAACTTTCCCTTTGGAACAGTTAGGAGCAGTCTAGATTTTCAAATAAAAAGCTCTTGCAACTTGTTCTTATAAAAAATCTCTTGCAAAAGATTTTCAAATAAACACCACAACCTTTTATCGAAAGGATATTTTTCCGTAAAATATTATGTTTTTCCAAAATGATAAATATCCCAAATCTCATGGTTTTTCTTAGAAATAATAAAAGATAATTAAACACTATTCTTCTTTTTACCAAGCATTCTCTAAGATGACACGAAGTACTTTACGAACTTTAGAAAATAAAACGAGTGGTTGTGGAAGACCATATTAAACGAGATCAATACTTTTTAAAAATTTCCAGTTTATGACATACCTGATATATAATACGGTTAGGGTTAGAATGCGCGGACCTAGGTATGGAATACTTATTATGAAGATCCCGATATTCCGGGTGACCAGTCCAATATATGGGCGACTATACAAATATGAAGATCCCGATATTCCGGGTGACCAGTCCAACATATGGGCGACTATACAAATATGAAGATCCCGATATTCCGGGTGACCAATCCAATATATGGGCGACTATACAATGTGGAAATTCCATGCCTAGAGGTATACGCACTAACTCTAATTCGTCCGAACCTTTATACTGAATCACGGGGATGGGTAGTTTGATTAGGCAAGAAAATTCGGAACTCGGATTCCCCTACTACTCGATCATGATCCCGGAAAGTGAAACGGTACATTTCACTTCCCCAGTTGTTGTTCCGTGGCCACAACGGAATAATCGCGAGTATCCGGACCTTATTTAACAAACTAATACGAACTTTTACCTTCACTTCCTACTACTTATCTACATATAACTTACAACTTTCTCATGCTCATATATACCTCTCTTCAAAACGTCTTAAGTTTGTGCATTTCAAACATTTACACCCTTTATTTTATGTCTGCATGCATACATCATACTCTTATATACACCTGTTCATTTTTATACTCCTATTTCCTTATGAGGCAATCCTACCCGAGTATAACTCGCTGACGGACCTTCCTTTTCTTCCTCTATCTTTGGAATGTCCATCAGATAAGAATGAGTATTATGGCGAGGATCAAGGCGTGAAGCCAACTTATGAAGATTATGCAGACTGGACGATGAAAGTTTAGCTAGATTTAATTTTTGCCGTTTGCCCACATGTTTAGGGCTTTTGTTTCTTCTCGATGTAATTAAACTACTTAGTTTATTTTACTCTTTCTTTTGGGATGTAATAAAGTTTGGTTAATGAAAATAAATACCTTTCGCTTTTATTATTTTTGTTTTGATATACATCCTGCATGTTAAATATTCATACGCTTAACGTAACTGTATTGAATAGAACACTTTCAATACAGTTAGGTTGCGGACAATGCCACGTCATCCTTCTCCTTCTTTTGGGAAGCGGGGCGTGACAGTCGGGACCCGGTTCTTATTCACGGAACAAAGTGCCATACGGAACAAAGTGCCATGCTAATTGTTATTCCAAGGGGGCGGGTCCATGGGGGCCACCTCTTGAATCCGTGAGACCCACTGTAGAACAATGGAGAATTTTCGGAACACATTCCGAAAGAGGATCGAACTGCATCATAAATGTAATGACACCACCCTCAATTACAGAGGCTCCTTTTAAGTGAACCGGAACTACAGGAGCTTGAGAACTCCGTAGTTAAGCGTGCTCGGGCCAGGGAAGTCTTGGGATGGGTGACCTTCTGGGAACTGGCCCCTGGTCGGGTCCGGTTCGCTCTAAAGGGAAAAACTGTGCGGTTTCGGCCAGAGCGGACAATACCATCTGTACTGGGGCATGGGGCGTTACATTTATGGTGGCCCATGCAGGTCCCTCAGTAGTAGGTCTGTGGTACGAGGACGAACCATTGTTCAAAGGTGGGGAGAATGTCGAGACCCGGTTCTTGTTCACGGAACAAAGTGCCACACGGAACAAAGTGCCACGCCAATTTTCATTCCAAGGGGGCGGGTCCGTGGGGGCCACCTCTTGAATCCGTAGGACCCACTGTAGAACAATGGAGAATCTTTGGAACACATTCCGAAAAAGGACCGAACTGCATCATAATGTAATGACACCACTCTCAATTATAGAGGCGCCTTTTAAGTGAACCGGAACTACAGGAGCTTAAGAACTTCGTAGTTAAGCGTGCTCGGGCCAGGGAAGTCTTGGGATGGGTGACCTCCTGGGAAGTGGTCCTTGGTTGGGTCCGGTTCGCTCTAAAGAGAAAAATCGTGCGGTTTCGGCCAGAGCGGACAATACCATCTGTACTGGGGCATGGGGCGTTACACATTTTTAGCCAATTTAATGTTAATTAATTTTTATTGTTGCTAGTTTGCTTGTATGGATGTAAAAATCATGAAAGATTATATATGGTCGATATGATTTAATATGCAATCAAGATACCAATGAGCAATAGCTCAATTTGTCACTCTCCGAAGAGAATGGTGTTCGATCCCCAGCGGGAGAGGGGACCACAATTTAATGCTTTTGGGGAAAATTCATGGGTACTCTGGGTGTGTGTGATGTGTGCGTGGATGTATTGTGCGCATATTGCATAGGTTAAGGCTTGGGCCAGTGCTAAAAAAAATTTGAAATCAAGACTATAAATTGTTTTTTCTATGGTTTACGACTTCATTTGTAAATATCCTTTTCTTTTGCATTACAATGATAGTTGAAAAGAATTTAAAGATATTTTAGTGAAGATATTAAAGAGATTCTTAAAGGAGTAAATATAATTTGAAAAGTTAAAGTTTCTTAAACATTTTTTCCCTTACAATTATGAGAAACAATCTACTCATCATCAAATTTCAATTTCAATTTAATAGCTAAAGTCATATAACTGGCCATCGTTTCACCCAAATAGCAGATAAATGCCACTTTAATAGCTAAAGTTTTGCTTTTCGGCATTGTTCTATCTATTTGTTTCCATAATGTGTAAAATCATTCTATATTTTCAATGCTACAGAAAAAATCTAGAGAAGTCATGTGAGAAGCACAAGGAGATGTAGAAGGAAATTTACACATTTCTGGAGAACGGGTAGATAGCACAGTGCCAAAAACAAAACTTCATGTATTAAAGTGCCACATTTAGAGCTATATATATTTATCTGCCGTTTAGATGAAATAATGGGTATTTATATGCCATTTAGCCTGGTAGTAATAATTCAGTTATTTAACCTTTTTAGATAGTTGTTTATGTAGTAATACGTGCATATTGCTTTCAGGAGTAACAAGGTAAAGTTTAAATAGCCGAACAACATCAAATTAAGAGAAATCTTAATATTTTGCATCCAGTTGTGATGAGGCTCGATATCGGTGACTCTTAAGATGCTGACACGTTGCAGATGACGTGTCCCATAACCCACAAGGGAGGATCAGTAACCTCGGTTGGAATCACACCTCGAGCCTCCGATCCGAGGAGTCTCCCGACCTTCGGTGGCCTTCCAGACCACCCACTGGCTCGCCTCCGAGCTATCACAGAACAAAGATGCCTCGGCCTCCCGCTCGTGCCCGGGCCTCCCGCCGAGCTCATCTTCCTCGGTCTCATCCAGACCGACCTGCAGCGCTGATCACAGGCGCCTTCGCCACGGCTCCGTGAATCTCGCCATGCGCAAGATGTCCGCCGCTCACGATCCCGTGTTCCATGCCATCACGATCCCCCATTAACGAGCCTGTCTCGTCATTAATGTGGGATCCCGCCTATCACACGGACGTGGCGCCAGGGGCGTAACGGCCGGCGTGATTCTCGTGCCCACCTGCCCATTGCTGCCGCTATATAAACCCTTCTCCCAGACATTTCAGGTAAGCCATCTAAACTCCACTAGGCCGTTACTCTGCCAAAATATCCCGCCTAACTTGATCGTCGGAGGGTCCTCGGTGGCACAACCACCCCGGGACTTCCTTGCAGGTATCTTGGCCTCAACCATATAAAACCCATTGAGATCCACACGCTCCAAGAGAAAATCCTCCAAGTCAATCTCAGCCGTTCGCCAACACGCGAAGAGATCAACGGATGATAACATCTGAAGGAGATCTAGACGTCCATCAGTTGGCGCCGTCTGTGGAAGAATTTCCACTCAACCAAAAGTTCATCTTTCGATCTCGACTACATGGCCAGCGGTCACCGCGACGATCCAAGCACCAGCCGTTGGCCTCCCCATGGTGGAGACGAGGGAGAATCCCCTCCTCCACCAAATGCAATTCACGCCCTATCCGCTCGAATAGATCGACTCACATCGGTCGTAGATGCGCTCGTCCGTGTCCAAACGGTCGGGCAAGCTCCCCAGGTTGTCGCTCCCCCTCCACGGGACCGGGACCCTTACAGAGGGATAGAAGACTCTACCTGCATTGGCACAACCGATCACCACCTCGCAATCTCCGGCGGCCGCAGATCCTCCAGGCCAACATATTCAATGACCCGGTGGGCGCCGCACAGTTTAACTCCAAGGTCTCACGCCAGAGCGCCTCGCCCCGAGCCCCATCGCGCCCTTATCCTTCCCGAGGAGGTTTTGGTCAGCTCGCCTGCACCCAGGCATGACCGGCACCCCCTCCCTCGATGGGGTCATGCGCACGGGACACGCCACGGTAGCTCGAAAACGACCTCGCCAGGAGACCCGAGGAACGTCATCGAACGGAATCGGGGCCGCGGCCACGCAGAGGCCTCCGGTAGCCGAGGCAAAAATCGGAGTATGCCGACTCCTCGGGATACCACGGCCGACTCGACGCTCTCGAAAAGAAGATCGAAGGTATGTATCGGGAAGGTCGTCATTTGAGCGACGGGGCTAAGTACGCCGCCGACTCTCTCACAAAGCCCTTCACCGAAGAGCTGCTTGCCGTCCATGTCTCCTCCCGGAACAAGCCCCCAAAGATCTCGCTCTTCAACGGGAAGTTAAACCCGAAGGACCACTTGGACGCGTTCACGGCCGGGATGAGTTTCCAAGACCGTTCTGACACCGCCCAATGCCGTGCTTTCTTGGCCACTCTCATCCGCTCCGGACGTGACTGGTTCGGAGGACTCGTGCCACGCTCAATCTCAACCTTTGATGAGCTGGCCACCCAATTCCTCGACCACTTCGTCGAAAACAGACGGCAGAAGCGGACCGTCGACCATCTCTTCACAATAAAGAGCGGGGACAAAGAAACCTTCAAAGGGTACGTCACCCACTTCTACAACGCCCTCCTCGAAGTCTCAGAACACTGGGACGATACGGTCATTACGGCCCTCAGGTCAGGTCTTAGGCACAAGGAGTGGTTACGCTCCTTTGCATTAGCGCAACCTAAGACCATGGCCGAGGTGAAGGCCTGGACCGAGCGAGAGATCCAGCTCGAGTCCGAGGTGAACGCAAATCTCCCCCGGACAGAACAAGCCGATCATAAGAAAAGGGGCCAGGAAGAGAGAAAGAGGCTTGAGCGGCCAAAGCCCTACTCGCCGAAGTTTCAGGAGTACACCTTGCTCAACGCCTCCCAGACAGTACTGCTGGAGGAGGCTAAGGACGAGAGGTTCTTCAATCTCCCCCCGGTCTCGAACAGAGCGACAAAGCGCACCCGGGGCCCCTACTACGACTTCCACAGGTCGTAGGGCCACTCCACGGAGAACTGTAAGCGGCTCCGAGACTACATCGAGGAGCTCATCCATTCGGGACACCTGGCAACATACTTGCGAGACAAGCGGCAGGCTGACTGTGAGCAAGAGCAGCGTCCCCCTCCCGGCGAGTTAACAATCGGCCAAATCATGGTCATATTAGCGGGGGGTACGTCGAGTACCTACGAGGCTCAGCACCCCATGCCGGTCGTTGAAGCTAACAGCCGTTCGAGGAAGAAGGCCAGGGAGACGAAGCCGATCGTTTTTTACGACGAGGACCTCCGCGGTATATCCCTGCCCCACAACGACCCGCTGGTGATCACAGCTCGGGTCCACCACTACGAAGTGCAGAGGATACTGGTCGACTCGGGAAGCTCGGCGGATATACTCTTTTAAGACTGCTTTCTGCACATAGGGCTCACCCCGGCAGACCTAAGGCCGATCTCTCACGTCCTATCAGGGTTCACCAACCACTCCATCCCGGCGGAAGGGGTAATCACTCTCCAGTTTAACATTGGGGAGGCAGGCTGTACGCGAACAATGCCTGTAGAATTCATCGTAGCGAGAATCCCATCAGCCTACAACATCCTCCTCGGCCGCCCAACGCTGAACTCTCTCAGGGCCCAGATATCGACCTACCACCTGGCGATGAAATTCCCGCTCGACCAAGGCTGGATAGGTCGGGCTTACGGAGACCAGCGGACTGCAAAGGTTTGCTTTACCGCAACATCTTCGTCTGAGCGGCCAAACAATGATATCGAGGCCGAGAGTGACATCAGGGGTTCTCTGGACACTTGAGACGAGCAAAAGGAGATCCGAGGGTCCCCGATGGAGCCATTGATAGAGGTCCACCTCGTAGAAGGGGACGATGAATGAACCATTCAGATCGGGTCGCTTTTGACAGGGACTCAGCAAGACGACCTGGTTGGCTTCCTCAGAAACAACTCTGACGTGTTCGCCTGGGCACCTGCTGATATGCCTGGGATCGACCCCAAAATCATATCTCACAAGCTCGGGGTAGATCCTACGGCCCGACCCGTCAGGCAGAAAAAGCGAAGTTTCGTCCTGATCAAACAGAAGGCGATCGGGGACAAGGTAAACAGGCTCCTCGCCGCCAACTTCATTCGGAATGTGCCTTAATCCGAATGGTTGGCAAACGTGGTCATGGTCAAAAAGTCAAGCTGGAAGTGGCGCATGTGCGTCGACTTCACCAACCTCAACAAGGCCTGCCCAAAAGACAACTATCCCATCCCTCGGATAGATCAGCTCGTTGACAGCTCGGCAGGCCACGAGCTACTCAACTTCATGGACGCTTTTTCCGGCTATAATCAGATCCGTATAAATCCGGCAGACGAAGATCTCACTGCATTCACAACGGACCGGGGGGTATACTGCTACAAGGTAATGCCTTTCGGCCTTACAATGCTGAGAAGCTCAAGCTGTACCAATGAAAAGTATATTTGCGAGTGTGTATTTCTCCTTTCACAAAGGCAATGTAAATCTGTCTAAAGTTCTTGCTATTTAAATAATGAGAAAGGAACACTAGAACATTGCAAAAAAAAAGAGTTTTATTCATTCAAAGGGTATTATGGGCTCCTCAGCCTTACAGAAAATAAAAAGAAACATTTACAACAGAGGTGGTAAGGGATCGTGGAAGTACTCCTGGTGATACTCGGAGTAGATTTCCGCTAGCCGAGCCCTAACCTCTGCAGCCCGTTCCTGCCGATGCTGCACGCGAACCCGGGACGCCACAGAAGCACCCGACGTTCCGCCCTCAGGCCTTGGCCCATGATGTACCTCATTTTGAAGCACTCCAGAATGAGAGCCAAGGATCGGTTGTGCCTATCTTTCGAGACGCTGAACCACTCCCCGGTACCCATCCTCGACCGGGGATTGGTCGCACACGGAGACGTCGTCAAAGGTAATGATCTCTTCGATCGAGTACACGCGCCCAGTCATCTCGTAAAACGATGCCGAAGAAGTTGCCGTCTCCTTCTCTATTTATAACCTCAAACAAAATCCTCGAGGACCCAGATTTGAGCACGCATGGGCGCGAATCCAGGGATCCATCAAGATTACCCTAATGACGCGCGCCCACGTGGCAGAGCTGACGCGACTTCCCGAAACGTTACGCCTCTCCCAAGAATTCAAGGCACGTGCCGCCTGTGACGGTCGCCCCGCCCAATGTTCACAAACACCGGGGAAGATCGGACAGAACCTCACGACTCAACAGAGCAGCTTTACTACTCGGTCCATCCTTAGAATGCCTCCCTAATGCCCTCCCGCGCTAAGGATCAAAGCCCTCACCAAGTGGCAACCGGGCAGCTACCCTGCTCGGTTATCTCTGGCTGGTAGTTCCTTACCCTACGACGCCAGGGATCTAAGCCCTCGCCAAGAAGCAACCAGGCTCGCCCCTGCTCGGTTATCCGTGGCTGGTAGTTCCCTACCGCACGACGCCAGGGATCTAAGCCCTCGCCAAGAGGCAATCGGGCTCGCCCCTGCTCGGTTATCCCTGGCTGGTAGTTCCCTACCCCACGACGCCTGGGATCTAAGCTTTCGCCAAGAGGCAACCGGGCTCGCCCCTGCTCGGTTATCCCTAGCTAGTAGTTCCCTACCCCACGACGCCAGGGATCGAAGCCCTCGCCAAGAGGCAACCGGGCCTGCCCCTGCTCGGTTATCCCTGGCTGGCAGTTCCCTACCCCACGAAGCCAGGGATCTAAGACCTCGCCAAGAGACAACCGGGATCGCCCCTGCTCGGTTATCCCTGGCTGTTAGTTCCCTACCCTACGACGCCAGGGATCGAAACCCTCGCCAAGAGGCAACCGGGCTCGCCTTTGCTCGGTTATCCCTGGCTGGTAGTTCCCTACCCCACGACGCCAGGGATCTAAGCCCTCGCCAAGAGGCAACCGGGCTCGCCCCTGCTCGGTTATCCCTGGCTGGTAGTTCCCTACCCCACGACGCCAGGGATCTAAGCCCTCGCCAAGAGGCAACCGGGCTCGCCCCTGCTCGGTTATCCCTGGCTGGTAGTTCCCTACCCCATGACGCCAGGGATCGAAGCCCTCACCAAGAGGCAACCGGGCTCGCCCCTGCTTGGTTATCCCTGGCTGGTAGTTCCCTACCCCATGACGCCAGGGATTTAATCCCTCACCAAGAGGCAACCGGGCTCGCCCCTACTCGGTTATCCCTAGCTGGTAGTTCCCTACCCCACGACGCCATGGATCGAAGCCTTCGCCAAGAGGCAACCGGGCTCGCCCCTGCTCGGTTATCCATGGCTGGTAGTTCCCTACCCCATGACGCCAAGGATCTAAGCCCTCGCCAAGAGGCAACCGAGCGGCCACCCCGCTCGGTTATCCCTGGCTGGTAGTTCCCTACCCCACAACGCCAGGAATCTAAGCCCTCGCCAAGAGGCACCAGGCAGCAACCCTGCTCGGCCCGTCCTTAGCAGGTCTCTTACGGCCCCTCCCGCGCTAAGGATCAAAGCCCTCGCTAAGAGGCAACCGAGCGGCTACCCCACTCGGTTATCCCTGGCTGGTAAATTCTTACCCCACGACGCCAGGGATCAAAGCCCTTGCCAAGAGGCAACCGAGCAGTTACCCTGCCCGGTCCATCCTTGGCTGGTAAATTCTTACCCAACGACGCCAAGGATCTAAGCCCTCACAAAGAGGCCACCGAGCAGCTATCCTGCTCGGTCCATCCACGTCTAAGCGATCTCCACCTCGACTTCGGTGCCATAGGGATACCGACCTTTCACCAGTCTTGCATGCTTGGCAAGCGATAGAATTCAACTCGACATGTGATCGCTAAATGAAATACCGACCTAAAGATGAAAGCAGTGCTGTGCAAGTACAAATGTTTATCACAAACAAAAGGAAAATGCGCACGCAAAGAGGCCGTAAGGAGATTTTTTATTCATAAAAAAATCAGAAGTCTTTACAAGGTATTATGGGCTCCCCAGCTTAATAAAACGCCCGTAGGCTTACAAAAATTTAGCGCAAAAAAAGGAGGCGAGGAAGTTCAGGCCTCAGGGCCGGGGAGAACCCTGATGAGCCGCGCGTCCACTACGACCACCGGGGTGGCATCTTCGGGGTCGACACCCACGGCGGGAACCCCGGTGTCGGTAGCCGGGTCGACCGACTGATCCCCGACGGGCCTACCAGGGGCCTCTTCCCTTGTAGCACTGCCGGGATCGTCCCCCTGCACCTCTTCCCCGAGGGGGTACGCGGCCCGGAGCTCGCCGTCAGGAAACTCCGGCATCTGGGCCTTGACAGCGTCGAAGGCGTCGTGCCAAATAACGCCGGCAGCTTCAGCAAGGTTGGTATAAAGCTGGTCCGACTTCTTATAGCTCTCCACCGCCTTCGAAGCCCGAAGCTCAGCCTCCGACGCACGAAGCTCAGCATACCTCGTCCTTTCCTTCGCCGCCTCATTCTCCCCTCGGAGGGAGTTCACCGTATTCTTCAAGGTGGCGATGAGCACCTGGGAGTCTTCCAACTTGGCCTCGGCACCGGGCGGCCTCTCAGCACCGGGCGACCTCCCGACTCCCGGCCGCCACCCGGTCTTCATGGGCAGCGATCCTTTCCATCGCCGCCCCCAGCTCCTGCCTTGAGCTCTCCTCGCGGACCGCGACCTGCATCGCCGGGGTTATCTCCTCATCCTCCATGTTGACGAAGAGGGCGAGTGCTGGAGGACCTGAAGAAAAGGAAGGGGGTTAAAAAGGAACCAAGTGGGATGTGAACGGTAACCTGCATGGCCTCTTGAGCTATGGCCGCCATTTAGGCCCGGAGGGTCCCCCGAGGGGTTCTGCCCCCGGCCGACCTCTCCATCTCTGAGAGAAGGCTGTCGGCGATGGAAAGCCCCGAGGGCACCTCGAAACAGAGCTCCCCGTCATCCACGAAGATCGGGGAAGCCGGGGCGGAGGACACCGTCCTATGGAAGCTCTTGAGGAGCAACGCGGGAGAACCAGTCTTGGCTCCCACCTCGGGTGCCCAGGGCTCTTGCTCCCAAGCATGCTTACGGACCAGCGCGCGGCTGGACTCGGGGGCCCGAGGAGCGTTTGGGCGCCTGGATGGAGCCGCCGCCGGCATGGAAGAAGCCAGCGGGACCGGAGCCGACAATGGGCGAGAAGGGCCGGCGCCTCCGGCCTTCTTTCCCTTCTTCACGTCAACCACTGCCGCCCGGAACTTGCTTAGGTCCATGGGTTCTGCATAAGACAAAATACAGAGGATTCAGCAATGCCAGAAAAGTAAAATAATGCACAAGTCCAAACAGGTTTCCTGAGAACTCCTAACTTACCCGCGTACCGGGAGGGGCTGAGCCCGGCCTAACTGAGGGCCCGCTCAGACAGCAGCACATCGAACCAAGAGAGGGGCTCCCACATTGACACCGCCACCGTGTCGGCATCATTTGACCGACTCACCCGCGGACAGTTGGCCCCTTGCCACTGGGTGGGCACAAACCAATCCTCGCCCTCGGGCGAGGCCACAAACAAAAACTTCTTCTTCCATTCGTGAATGGAAGAAGGTACTACGACAACTCCCAACTCAGCAACGTCCCCCGTTGCTTCCTAAAAGAGATGTATACCCAGCTCGGCTCGCCCCTGCGAGCGCCAGGATGTTTTTTGTAGCAAAGAGAAGAAACGAGAAGGCTCAGGCTGAAGGAGATCAGACTCAGTTTCAACCGGACCAGGAACCCGAGGAGGATCATCCAAGAGTTCGGCACTAACTGGACCAGGGCTAACCCAAAATAATTCAACGCTGCACCCACCTCGGGGGAGAAGGGCAGACGCATCCCGGCCCAAAAGGCTTCCAGGTATAAGGCAATCTCATTGCCCCGTACCTGGTTTGCCCTCTCCCCCTCCTCAGCCAAATGAAGTGAATAGCCGGGAGGAATGAAGAAATGAGTCTTTATGTTGACGAGCTCCTCCGCACGCCTCAGCGAGGATCGCACGCCAAGAACACCCGCGACCTGTGCTCTGGGGACCGCCCCCGTCGCACGACCCTGGGGAGTATTACTAACCCTAACTCCCCGAGGGGACTCCGACTTAGAGGAGGAAGAGGAATAGCAGAAGAGGAAGCTTCAGAAGACTCCCTAGACTCCACCCGGACTACATTTACAGACTCCTCAGAAGAAGACATCTAACCTGATCAAAAGGGGTGTCCTCGGGAAATCAAACGCAAAGAATCCAACCTGAGGAGAAGATAGCCGAGCTAACATGACTAGGGACGAGGAAATTATGAGGAGGTATGGGCCCTGATGGGGATCCCACCTCTATTTATAGCTGCCAGCGTGTGCATCCTACGGCCCCGATCGCCTCCCGCTAAAACAACATTTCACAACCAACGGCCGACAACATTCCACCTATCGCACTTGCGTTGGGAACGTCCCATCGGGTGCGGGAACTCCTGCGGCACGTCTCTCCAACAAACCAACGCCAGACACGTGGGCTGTCGCTTACAACGTTCTGGCTCACTTGAGAAAGCTACCTTCACAGGTAAGCATTCTCGATGCACTCTTGTTGTCAAAAGAGGCGAGATATTCTCTGATCAGGGTGTTACAAGAGCCCGAACAATTCCAAGCTTTCCTCACCGAAGAAAAGATGAAGGACGAGTTGGAAGAAGTACACACGGCCGATATCACCTTCGGCGACGAAGACCTCCACCTCGGGATGTGTGAGCATAACCGTCCCCTTTATGTCTCCGGATACTGTCATGATATCAAGATAGGCAAAATCCTGGTTGACAATGGGTCCTCCGTTAACCTCCTCAATGTAAGAGTGTTGAAGGAAATCTGCATGAGCGTTCAACACCTCGCTCGGGATAAGATCACTATCTCCGGGTTTGACTCCCAGTCATCACAGTCGCTCGGGTCTGTGATATTGACGCTGCGCTTTGGGCTGCTAGTCACTGACATCAAGTTTCACGTCATTAACGCTAAGACTTGCTATAACGCTTTGCTCGGCCGGCCTTGGTTACACGAGTACAACATTATCCCTTCTACACAACATCAGTGTATGAAGTACTTCAAAGATGGTCTCGAGTACACTGTGACAGGGGAACTAAACCCATCTCCGTGAACGAAGTCCGCAAATATGAGGATGCCAAGTACTTCCTGCCAGATTTCGAGGACACAGAAAGATGTCGCAAACCGGAGGACAAGAACAAAGCTATCACCACTATTTCGGTCTTCGGGAGTGATACCGAGGAGGAAGAAGAAATAGTTTATTCAGGGCCGTCCCAATGCAACAAGCCGGGACCATCCACCCCTATGTTGGTCTTCGGCAGTGACTCTGAAGAAGAAATCAATGCAGTATTCTCTGCTCGGCCATCAATACAAAGCCTTCGCTGGCGATGATCGAAGTTTGCAAATTGCCATGGTTCCGCAAGAGCATTACAAAGAGCTCGATGCACTTGAAACCTATAGTGTGCAGAAACTGTAGACGTTCTACGTCCCTCTCAGGCGAAGTGATGAAAAGGCGATCCTCTTTTATCAATCCACGGAAACCAAAGTGGAGAAAGAAGTCTGGCATGGTGCTGATTCAACACTTGACAGGCTCCAGGCCATCCGTTTGCCCAGATACTACACAGGAGGATTAAAAAAGCTGTTGAGACGCCAAGACGTACCCTTCAAACAGACTGCTCGACAAGCTCAGTTCTACAACAGGATCTGGAACGTCCCCGGAACTCAGCGAAAATTGCCCAACGGAAGAATGGAAGCGATCGGGCTTGGATATATCCGATCTTACAGGTTTTTGTGATCTAGCAGAAGACAACAGTGAGGACACTGTTGAAAACAAGTTTGGGGGAGGTTTGTGCTTATTTACGCATCACTTTGCATCATACTTTGCATAAGCAAAAAACATGTAATAAAAAAAATTGTACATAAATAAGATAATAAAAGATTAGATAGTGAAAAATTACATCCAAAAGAGTGGAAAAGTTTGAGAAAACCCAGAAAGTTAAAATTTTTCTTAAACGAACTAGTAATAAGTAGCTATGAGCCGTTGTCCCAAGGGTTAGTAAGATGAAAGAAGTCACCAATCTGCGGATAAAAATAAGTCTGAAAAATAGTTCCTATTCTGGAAGCCAAACATTTGAATGTTGATACCCTACTATTCGCACTTACACACGTCTTGAAACTCTGGATAGTAGAGGATACCTTGAAATGCTCTTGTCTAAAAGCCAAAGTACGAAAATGAAAATAAATGAAGAAAATATAAAATGGTGAAGAAAAATGAACACTGTTTTTGTTATCACCAAGGCAGCAATAAAAAAAATATAGCATGGGTGCTTCATCACCTAGTGCCTTAGACCAACTGGTTTGGGAGTCACTGCTAAGCCTTAGGTGTTGCTAGACGAGAAAATTGCTAATTATGCCTAATCTGTGAGCACATTTAGTAATCGGCCAGTTAGTACCTCAAGAAGTATTAACGGTCACATGAAAAATATGTGAGCAATTCATCCAAAATATTCACCGACTAAAAAGCACTGAGCTAGATGGACAAGAGTATGATAGCTTGAATTGAATTCTCCGAGTGTAGGGATGTCTTTTACACACACATAGGGGTATGTGATCGGTGTTTGGAAGAAAGATAGGAATGAAGAATACAGACGTTGTTTTATTGAGGGATGATGTGATTTCTAACATCTTTTCATGACTATTAAGATAGGGCTCATGACAACTGAAAAGCTAGTGTAGTTGGAAACTCTAATTTTCAAAGTCTTTGTTTTACAATTCTTATCTTTATATGTAACTTTCACAGTCTTCTTTTTATTATAGGATTTTTGTGGGTGCAATCCGCTGAAAACTCTCAGGAGACAACACTCCTCCTACTAGGGACACCTAGAGGTTTAAAGGCTTGTTGCACGTGCTCAGTGCAATCGTGTTGCCTACGAAAGTGTGCTAGTTAATTTTTCTTTTTCTTATATTTTCTTCTTCACCCGAATAAAAGATGTTTGCTCGAGACGATCAAAATTAAGTTTGGGGGAATTTGATCAGTCGAAAATATTGCATTCTTAACACATCAATTTCCCTACTCTTTCTAATCATTTAAGGGTGTTTGGTATAAATATAGCACATATTAGCAATTCGTCTACAAAATATCAAATAATATGTGTTATACATTATAACCGGCATAATGAGGGAAATTGTGTGTTTATGACTACATGCATATTTTGTATATCTCAACACCTTCATCAAGATTGTGTGCAGGAAATTCTTCGGGTAAACAAACTGGAATCGCAAAAGTGCCGATAAAGTGCAGCAAGTCAAAAACTTGAAATCTGGCACCAACCAAGAAAGGATTATAAGATTCTAGACATCAAAAGAACACTTCAAAGACAAAACCAAACATCCCCAGAAAAATGACCAAGATATCTCCTCAAATGGCCGCGGATCCGCGGCCGATCCAGGCCGAGTCGCCGCGGTTCCGCGGCCAAGTTGGGTCGTTGGCGCTCTAGACTTCTCCAGAATCTTCCTTGTAACGGCCTACCTTCCTCTAGACGCTCCAATTCCATGTGGCATCTTCTGGAAGGCTCTGCATAACAACCAAGCTTATGAGAGAAAATTAAATGAGTAATTATAAAAGGGGATCTAGATCTACAATTTGGGGGCTGTTCAATAGTTTATTAATTAGTGGTGAATTAGTTATACATTTGGAGCCAAAATTCAAATTCAAGTTGAGTGACACAGCTTGATACCAAAACCCTAACCCAAATCCATTTTCCAAAGCCAAATCAAGATCGTTTTGAGAAGCAAATCGAGCAAGCAATCATTGATCCTTTATTCGCGAAGCCAATCTTCATCAAGAGCGCGAGATCCACGACGATCCAAGTCTCACAGAGATCGAGCGGAGCGAAATTCGACGGATCTAGTTACCTCTTCAAAAGGAGCGATCGAGAGCAACATCTTATAATCTCGAATTGTAGGAATGTGTAATTAGTCGTCGATTTAATAAAGTGATAATTGTAATTCTTACTTTCTTTACATCCTTGCGTTATGAAACTTCTTGATCTTTAATTCATTAATTTTCATGATGTGTGAGTGAAATCTCCGCTTGTAAAGGAATCGAGAGAATAGGTAGATCTAATGGTGATGAAATCCTTTTACTAGTTTTAAGTCTTATGAGAATTGTTAACTCTAGGAAAATGAATCATCGATGACCTAATTTGGAGCGAGATCACTTTAGTGATAACTTCGTTGCAAATTAGAGATGAACGATTGATGATTTTCTTTGCCAGAGGTTAGATTTGAATGATGATCAATGAAAAGACAAGGGATAGTGAAGAAGAAACCCTAGTTTCTTCAATAGATCCCTAATCTTCATTCATCATCATCTCTCTAGCTACAATCCATCATTAGATAAAATTAGCTATAATTAGTATTCATCATGGTTACCAATTTGATCGATTCCTACAAGATATTCTACAAATCTTGATAACTAAATTGATTGGGATATTTCTTGATTCTAGATCTATTTTCTTGATGTTTCTTGAGATCAAATCTTACAAATCTTGAATCAACTTTCTTGAAATTTCTTTTATCTTTTAATTTCGACTCATCTAAAACAAGATCGATCAAAACACACATCTCAGTGGATGATCCGTATTCATTAACGCGCTACATCGACACCGTTAATTGATTGCGGTATAAATTTCTTTGGTTGTGATCTTTACACTTTTCAAAACACGACACGGGAAAAAGACATCAATCAATAACCCACAAACTGCCATTACAGAAACGTGCCTTGAGTTAGCCAGAGTCTGGTTTTAAGTATAAGCCGAACAACTCCATATATCTTAACATCGTTAAGATATGAATCATTCTTTATACAATATAGAAACAGAGGCACTGATTTAATTGGAACCAGATTCAAATCATGCAACTCTCGCCAGTGCATGTCAACTAAATGGAAGGAGGTCGATCAGCATTACTCAATTAGGAGTGCATCCAGATATGAGTAACCTGAAAGAGAAGCAAGTTCTCAAAATCAATACTATCAGCTGAATACCAAACATAGGTATCTACATCTTCGATCACCTTGAAGAATCCTGATACTTGCAACACATGGTTCTCTACTTTATTCTTGTACCTATAACTTCTCAAAATTTGGACCTCGTATTTCTACGAAACACTTGTCTAAAACTGGAGAAATCATAAGTAAACAGAATATAGTACGAGTACCAACCCCTCTGTCCTAATGGACACTGGACAACATACAATACTTTGTATAAGTCCCCTGAGTTCAATAACTCAAACCCTGTGCATCGTTGGTTGAAAACTGTACTTATGGTTAAGAAGAATTACACCGCTGTTTAATACTCCTTACCTAACCTTCAACTGATATAGGTAAATGTCATGGACATAATTTCAAAAAGTTATATCTCACTTTATAAAATAAACGTACAGATATATCAGTTTGAAATTGGTGCATAACAACGGATATTCAAAACCAAATATCTGCCATCAGGCAAAAACCCAGGTGATCTCCTCAAATATCACCAATTACAACGAATTACGATATAATGAGGATGATCAGCTAATTCCCAATAACTTACTCCCACTCATCATCTGTAAAACCATACAGATGTGAGAATCAAACCTGGTAAATACATACCCTGGAGTAAGGATCTAATTGGGAAATCAGTTTTCAATTAACAACGTATAGTGAAACCGAAACATGGAAATGTTTCGAAGGGATATTCGGGTATTCCTAGTAATGCCTCTTCCATTATCCAGATTCATGACTGTAACCGTATATTTCCTTGCCGTCTCTCCAAATCCCTTTTTTTGTCTTTACTCATTACCTTCTGTACACTTCTCTCTTAGGCTAAATGGTTTTCTTCCTTCCCTACCGTTCGGCACCAGCCTATGGTTTGGAAGAAGACTATCCAATAAGCGTAATAGGTGTACCCTCCTAATCCTAGGAGCCCTCGCAATCTGAGAGAAGGTAAAGATAAAAGACAACTGAATAATCCTTATTCTATTTCTCCTGAACCAGAATCCATCCTCGAACTGGAACAAGTTCTTTCGAGTTCGTATATAACCATACGATGGATTATCCAATAACTATGGATCTTCGTAGTGATACGGGGTGTTATGGAGAAATACAAAGGTGAAATAGGAGAGGCAATGATATACGCGGTTTGGTCGTGAATCATAGCAGTCGCAATTTACTTTGCCCTCCTTCTAATTCCTTTATCTGTCTTTACTTATTATCTCCTGTACACCACACTTAGGCTAATTGGTTTTCTTCTTTCCCTACCTTTCGGCACCTGCCTATGGTTTGGAAGAAGACTATCCAATAAGCGCAATAGGTGTACCCTCTCCTAATCTTAGGAGCCCTCACAACCTGAGAGAAGGTAAAAGGAAAAGACAACTGAATAGTCCTATTCAATTTCTCCGGAACTGGAAATCATCCTCGAATCTGAAACAAGTTTCTTCGAGTTCGTATGTAACTATACGATGGTCATATCCAATAACTGTGGATCTTCGTAGTGATACGGAATGTTCCGGAGAAATGCAAAGGGTAAAAGTAGGAGTGGCAATGAAGTATGCAACTCTGACAATCCAAAAGCCAGTGTTTTAAGAAAGTTCGGTTAACATGGTTACTGAGTTATAGTCTAGGGTCGGGCCATGGTCGCTGCCAAAGAGAGAGAGAGAGAAAAGAAGCACTCTGCATGCACTCTTACCTAGATCAGAATGGTTAATCACTTTATCTAATCAGGATGTCTCCTACTGTATCCTCAAATTCTCCTCCAAACCTGAAAGAAGAATTAGTCGGGATCATCTAAAATCACCCGAGGAGTAAACCAACTCATCAGTGGGTATCAGGATCCAACTATCATCGCATGATAACTTGATAGAATCCACTCAAGTTATCACACTCCAAATGGTATGCGCATGCCTGGTAAGTTTCCTGTATGTTTGAAACTCCCGATGTGGATTTTTACCCCATGCTCTTATGACCTTGACGAAGGTCAACAAATTATAAGTCACATGTCAAGTTCTATCCGTTATTGTCCAGATTAATTTGAACCCATCCGTACTCGCCCTTGACGAAGGTCAACAAGGCTGTACGACTATCCCAAACCAACGCATCTATCTATGCAACAGAAAGGTAACAAACGGCTACCATACACTATGCCTTGACGAAGGTCAACAAACATAGCATGAATACTAAGAGCTACCCGTCTGAAATGACGGAGGGCTACGAATGTTTTTTGGCGAAAAACCTTTAACGTCATGAACTTAATATAGTTGAAGGAACCGGATAGCTTTTTACAAATATATAGTGGCGAAAATCTTTGCTAAAGAGGTCACTCCCGGTGAAGTGATCTCAGCTCTTTCCCTGTAGAATGAGGTGCAGGATATTCCAACTGAATACCGCGATGCAAAGCAAAAAGTAATTGACTATTGTGAAGTTATTACCCTGACGCAAACTTCTGTCCAAGGGGTCACTCCCGGTGAAGGGATCTCGGCCCTTGCCTCGTCGAGTGAGGTGCTGGATATTTATAACCGAATACCACTGTGCAAAACAAAAGAAAACATCCTTGCAATAACAGCTTTTTGAAAATTTTTTCAACAACATCGAATAGGTTTGTTTTCCTTGTATTGATCTGAATCAATGTAGTCCCATCAATTAATCACACCAGAAAAGAACGAAAATATGATGTACGTATATACCATCCGCATTGGCCACTGGGTCCCATCATCACCCGTTAGGTTACTTAACTAACGACAGAGCGGGGACTGGACTAGCGCGGGTGTAAAACATATATAACATCTACTAGTATATATAGCAATATATAATCGCTCCAGGTGTGATAAATGCAACATCACAAATAAGTAATAAGTATCACAGAACAATACAGATAATCTGGGAGCCCCGGGTTTCTTTTGAGTCGCAAGTGAAACCCGATGTTCCCCTGGTCATGTGGATAGCCTGTGCAATGAAAACCTAGACCCCTACGAGCGCGGCAAGTTACCCGCCAAAACCAGAAGTGAGGCAGCTACTTCATCAAGGTGAATGGGCCACCCGGCACTTCACGGAATCCGGTAACTTGAGCACCCCACCTTGGGTCAACCTGTACCCCACTACGAGTGCAGCGAATAGCCCGCCAATTCTAGAGTGAGGCCCCCTCCTTCTCAACGCCATGAGATGCGGACCGTTGCCCTCCAGAACCCGGCTATCCATGCACTCCACTGCGGGGTAATCCTAGTATAGAAAAGAAAATACGTACAACGGTGACATCGGCCTCAACCCGGTCGTGCCCCAAACAAATAATATACAAACAGACAGTGACGACAGTCCACATGTCGGATGCTCTCCCCGCAATATCAAATGTACAAATAAAACTAAACTGCACTACCATTGCACCCAAGGCTATCCATCACGACAATCCGCACAAACCATAACGAGATTTATCCACAGAAACAAGTAACCGAATCATGTGTGTAACCCCGTCTAATTGAGCATATAACATTTAGACAATGTTACCAACACATCCACGCATGCAAACGAAGTCACAACATTAGAATTCCAAAACACAATTAGCGCACATCCCAAATATACTAAGGATCAAAAACCAAGTGCACTAAACATCCAAAAAAGTCGAGTTTTGAGCCAATTAGGAGGTCCGAATCAAAACGAAACGCGTCCGAACCTTCGCGGGGAGTTATAGCACGAAATTAACTTCGAGTCGGGGGGCCTAGAGGGGGTATCCCCCCCCGAGGCCACCACGAGGTGGCCAGAGGGTGAGGCAGACCCGAAATTGCCCATGCAGGGGCAGTTTCGGGTCCCCACCCCTAAGACCACCTTGTGGTGGTCTTGGGGAGTGGGCCCAGCCGTTCGGTCCCCCTCGGAGTCTCCCCGAGGTGCCCACGCAGCACCCCGTGGCTTCTCGGTTCAAACCGAGAGCCCGCGGGGTGTGCAAATATCTCAAAACTCAAAAATTCGGGACTGTTTTTTCGACAGTTTTCAATGCCCGAAAAAACGTGAATTCTAATGTCGCAACTAGCTAGTTTAAGGTGTTTGGGTGGCTCTGATACCATGTTGGGTTTTGCCGGCGCCCCGGCCATCAATCCGTGGCCAAATGCGAACAAAAACTTTCAAAACTTTGGTGCAAACAAAACCCGCACAAGATCGAACCAAAAACCCTATACATGCAAACATGCAAAGAGGAGTTTGGAGAGGTTATACCGATCGATCCGTGTCCTTCTGTCATGCCCCACCTCCAATACAGAGAGTATTGTCCTCTCTGGCCGAACCCGCACGGTTTTGTCCTTTGGGGCAAACTGGACCTGACCAGGGGCCACTTCTCAGGAGGTCACCCATCCCAAGACTTCCCTGGCCTGAGCACGCTTAACTACGGAGTTCTCAAGCTCCTGTAGTTCCGGTTCACTTAAAAGGCGCCTCTGTATTGAAGAGTGGTATCATTCCATTTATAGTACAGATCTGTCCCCTTTCGGAATGTATTCCGAAGATTCATCATTGTTTTACAGTGGGTCCCACGGACTCAAGAGGTGGCCCCCACGGATTCAAGAGGTGGCTCCCGCCCACTTAACATGACACTTCGTGTTGCACTTTGCTCCGTGAGAAAGAACCGGGTCCCGACATTCTCCCCACCTTTGAACAATGGTACGTCCTCGAACCACAGACCTACTATTGAGAGACCGGCTCTGATACCATTCTGTCATGCCCCACCTCCAATACAGAGAGTATTGTCCGCTCTGGCCGAAGCCGCACGGTTTTGTCCTTTGGGGCAAACCGGACCCGACCAGGGGCCACTTCCCAGGAGGTCACTCATCCCAAGACTTCCCTGGCCCGAGCACGCTTAACTACGGAGTTCTCAAGCTCCTGTAGTTCCGGTTCACTTAAAAGGCGCCTCTGTATTGAAGAGTAGTATCATTCCATTTATAGTACAGATCTGTCCCCTTTCGGAATGTATTCCGAAGATTCATCATTGTTTTACAGTGGGTCCCACGGACTCAAGAGGTGGCCCCCACGGATTCAAGAGGTGGCTCCCGCCCACTTAACATGACACTTGGTGTGGCACTTTGCTCCGTGAGAAAGAACCGGGTCCCGACATTCTCCCCACCTTTGAACAATGGTTCGTCCTCGAACCACAGACCTACTATTGAGAGACCGGCTCTGATACCATTCTGTCATGCCCCACCTCCAATACAGAGAGTATTGTCCGCTCTGGCCGAAGCCGCACGGTTTTGTCCTTTGGGGCAAACCGGACCCGACCAGGGGCCACTTCCCAGGAGGTCACCCATCCCAAGACTTCCCTGGCCCGAGCACGCTTAACTACGGAGTTCTCAAGCTCCTGTAGTTCCGGTTCACTTAAAAGGCACCTCTGTATTGAAGAGTGGTATCATTCCATTTATAGTACAGATCTGTCCCCTTTCGGAATGTATTCCGAAGATTCATCATTGTTTTACAGTGGGTCCCACAGACTCAAGAGGTGGCCCCCACGGATTCAAGAGGTGGCTCCCGCCCACTTAACATGACACTTGGTGTGGCACTTTGCTCCGTGAGCAAGAATCGGGTCCCGACACCTTCGGTCTTCAATCTCTTCCCAAGCTCTTCGCGGCTGCCCCGAACTAGTTCGCTCTCCGGTCTCACTCGTCGAAGAGGATCCACGTCGAGGATTCTTTATACGGGCTCCCGCTTCTAAACCGAAGTAATTCGGACATCAAGTTTGCTAGCCGAGATGACCAAGATGAAGTAGAGAGAGTGTGTGATCATCTTGTCTCAATACACCCATTGATTCTCAACATATGATTGTGTATGGGTGGAGGTGAAGAAGTTGCCATGAGATGAAGTTGTGAGCACAAGAAATAAGCAAGCAAAGAAAAAGGTTTGGCTGCCCCATTTTCTTTTGTTGGAAAAAATGAGGTATTTGTGTGTAGCAACAAAGGAAAAATCCCACACCAAAATATCTCTATCTCCCACACAAATATCCCACAACTCATTAAATGAATCAAGCATGGCACATGGGCTCATCATTGCACACTAGACCCAAGACCATGAATCACCAAGTGAGCACATGCACCACGAATGCCCTAGGTCAAAACTTGTGCTAACAATTTCCACCAAATTAAACATTAAACCAAATGTTTAAACAAAAAAGATAATGGCATCTTCTAAAGTAAACTCGTAACGAATTACAAGAATACCCCTCATCTGTATATACATACCTGTATCTATATTCCGACTAAATACGAATACAAGGTGATGAAAATAATCCAACAATATAATACTAAGATCTGGCTTAAACCAAAGACCACTAGTATTATCCGTCCGATCATGATCCATGCACAAGTGCATGTATATGATCGAACCTTGCCATAAAACCATACGGCCTCTACAACGTTTCGCCCGAACTTGGGAAACTCTCTGTGTAGGACTCTAAAGACTCGTCAATACGCTGGCAGTGGGTTTAATCACAAGCACGTCAGTAGCACTAGCTGTACGTAACGGCTACCTAGGAATTGAGCGAAAAGGAGGCCAACGAGCGAACTCATTCTGAAACTCTACTGAGCCTGACAGTGACAATATCCGTACAGTCTGGTCCGTTTGTCTATGAATATCGTATATCGGGCCTAGGGGGTGGTAAATGTCAGACCCATAATAGCAGTATAAGTCGTGTCGGAGTGTAGCCCAGAACACCCTGAAAAACTACTGGAATACCTACCTGTAAATCTCACTTGCCCTGGCCAAAAACTTTATGTAATGGTTCTCCAAACACAGCGCGATATCAACCCCTAATACCGGGAGAGAAGAATCCCCTGACGATCCGCTCACTGCCTCCATGTGGCTCGGGACTGTACCCAACTAAAACCTGTTTGCACGACTCCTTTGAGCCGTGGTAGGGTAGTAATCAAAGCACAGTAGGAACTCACACGAGACAAATGACGAACTCAGGTCGATAGACTAATCTGTACACATGTCACCAGGGAACTGCTATATGACAATAGGTATAATACCAACTAGCATGTTCCCGACGAGTCCGTCCGGTGTACTCATAACCCAATGAGCACCTGTATACGTCTTAGATGAACCAACTGACACCAATGGCTTGTGAGACCGGCCACCGCCCCTCGTCGGGGTCTCGATCGTATACACTAGTCTACTCATGGAGTATCGATGCCTAGTCTCGAAACTCCCACGACTAGGGATACTTTAAGGATGTGCTTATAGACCACCCAACTATCATGTATATGATCGCCATCATACTGATGGTAGTCAAGCAAGAATCCTATGGGCTCTATCAACATGTAATAGTGATCTATAATGTCACCTAAAACATGTACACGATGATAAAGAAAAACCGGATAGTATACTATCATCTCGAGTAAGACTGTTCTACTGGTATAGGTTCTCTCTCAATCATTGCAATCACGTGCCTGCGATCCAATAATTGACTTTGAGGGCACTATATCCAACAACATTAACAAAATATATTGACAAGTTTCATATCAAAAGAATTCATATTTCAATTTTTATCGCATTTTTACAGAAAAATACCATATAGTTTAGTTTCGACATAAATCATTATAATTCCTTGCTATACCTTTAGAAAACTCACGAGGTAATGATCTACCTCCTCACAACACTCATATGTAACATAGCACGATGAAATTTGGGAATATATTTTTGGGAAAAATACGATTTTACACATAACTACCTCCGACTTATAAAAAAAACTTTTTCTACAAGACGTGTATTTTTAACAAATCTTTGCAATGTGCCGCTACAACCCATTTCGAGGAACCCGTTCGGGATGGTGTGGATTATCGCACATCCTCGGACTTAGTAGTGCGAGATGCAGACCTCCGCAAGGAGCATACGGTCTCGAAAAATTTAAAATACAATTTTCGTTAAAAAATGTGATTTCTATTATAAATAAAACTTATATTTTTAATAAATAAATATATATGTAATTAATATCAAAATATCTATTTTTAATAATTATAATATTCCACATTTCCAAAATTCAAGAAAAACATTCCATTTACAAGAAAATACCATACAATTCCAATATTACAAATAAATACCATATATTATGAAAAATAGGTTTTATTCACTAGAAATGTCATAATGATAAAATATATATCAATAAAAACTTTAAAGACGATAATAAAAAACTTGAGGTGTATTTTGAAAATTATACAAAATTATTTTACATAAAACCCCTCAAGTTATACTAAATTACAATAAGGACCCTAATAAATATAGATTTAAGCGGGACCAGTCTCTTGAGCCTCAGGGAGACGGAGATATGGGTGCTTGCCTATTTAAGGTAGACAACTTAACAAACAGTGTTATCAACACGGTAATCGTCTTTGAAAAAGACAAAAATCCTGGTGTCCATGTACAGCGGTTACCGATAACACCAAAACTTAATTCAGGATTCAATTTCTTTTCTAATTTTCTGACTCAGACTAAATCTCAATATAATTAATCTGACTTGAATGAGATTCAAGTATATATAACAATTCAATATGAATCCATATATTCAATCTGTTCAATCTATCAATCTATACAACTTGACTGAACCGAACCATGGATATATATCCATCTAGATGATTCTCCAGTTACATCCATTTACTGATATCATGGTTTCAACAAATTATCCATCTATACGATTCAAATTACAGGACAATACAATTTACAATACAATACAAACAATACAATCAAGATATCACGGAGTTTAAGGGGTAGATTGGTACGGAAGGTGTTAGAAGTGGTATGAGACTGCAACCATAAGACACTAACCTGAATTCAATCACCGTTGTTCCGGGTATTTTGACAGAGCCTTGTACTCTATATACCGTAGTCTCTGGTCTAGTGAGACTCCTCTCGTATACACTGGACTCTTCTGTACCAATCTACAAACAACAGCGTTAACAATATAATACAACTTTAAAAGTTACACACTCTCTCTGTCTATTCTATTTCTCCCTCATCTTTGGGATTTATTGAGCGATTGTTCGCTCACGACATTCCTTCTCTTTCTTATTTGGAATGTTGTCAAGTGGATCGGACCTTCAGGAGATTGAGCCCACCAGCGAGGACTTGGACCAGCTAGCTTTCTATCCGGAGCTTTAGTTACTTGTACACATTTCATTTCAGTACTTTCCATTTCTGTTATGCCACTGTTTAGGCATTGCTTTTCATTCCATGTATTTACTTTTCAGATGTATTGTAAAAAGAATGTTAATAAATAAAGTTGTTGTTCAATTATATCTATTGTCTTTGTCTCTTGTTCATTTTATTTATATTACTTAGATACGCTTAGCGTGTTTACTTCAGAGTAAATACGTAGCGGCCTCGTCGCTTCCTCTGCCCGTATACTTCGAAGCGGGGCGTGACAACTGGGTTGCATTCTGTATTTATACGGAATAGCTTCTATAAGATGACCACCTCATTATTAGATTTTCATTTTAGAAAATCAATTTGGGAAATAAGGTGGAGGGTGAGTTAGCATGAGCATGGGCTTGGCATGTAGAGAGGCATGGCTCTCATTTATTTATTGAAAAATTGGAGAAGATATTTTCATTGCATGGTTGTAAATTGTTGGAGCTATATTCTTTACATGCCATCCAAGTATTTTTCTTGACTTGATGATTCTTTTCTCTCTTGAGAGACTTAGCCATTTTCTTTAGTTGCTCATGCCACATGTTTCCTCACCTCCTCTTCATCTTCTTGAGTTGCCCTTGGAGCATTTTGATGAGCGAAAAATTGTAGTGAGATAATTCTACACCTTCACTCTTCTTTGCTAGTAAGCTTGGAGCGTCGGTTGCCTTGCTAGGCAAGGTTGAAGTTTGCGCTGTTTCTCTTGGGTAGATCATCGTAGATGGAGGAAGACCGGCAACCAAATTCGATCCGCGACCACCAGGAGCTTGGGATGATGGTTGAAGACCCGAAGAACTTAGTTTATTCGGTATAACCATTCCTAACTCTTTATATTGCTTGCTAGTATAGGGTTTAGGGTAGATCCGGGTATCGGGTTGTGATAGCGCTAGTTTAGAAAAAATTTATTCCGCATTTGATCACGGTTTGATGGTCGGGGCGCTGCCGTAACCCAACAGAATGTCAACCAATCTCAAAAGTATTCACAAACTCAAGGATAGGGCCCCAGAAGCAAGTAAACGCGGGTCCAAAAGTAACGGGACTTCAATTGTTATTGAAGTATTCCAAATCCAAGAGTAGAGCCCTAGAGGCTTGGAAACACATGCCCTCATTCGCAAATTTATGAATTCGTGAATACTTGATTTGCAGTTATAAGACTCATGTGATTCTGTTGGATTTATACTCAAACTACCCCAACACACAGTATATATTAGTCTATAATTAAACTTATCAGCCTTGATCGAATCCATGAATACAAAAGATGACTTGCCGAAACCATGATATCAGTAATAGTACAGATATAATGGATGAACATGTAGATGGAGTATATCCATGGTTCGGTTCGGTCAAGTAGATTGTTATAGATTGAATAGACGGATTCATATTGAGTTGTTGTATTGTAAGTTTATACTTGAATCACATTCAAGTCAGATTGATTAGATTAAGACTCAGTCTGAGTCAGATACTTTAAAAAGAACTTGAAATCCTGATTGTTTTTTATGTTATCGGTAACTGTTGCACATGGACGGCAGAATTTGTGTCTTTTTCCAAGACAATTACCGTGTTGATAACACCGTTTGTTAGATTGTCTACCTTAAATAGGCAAGCACCCATATCTCCGGCTCCCTGAGGCTCAAGAGACTGGTCCCGCTTACACCTATGTTTACTAGGGTCCTTATTGTATTTTAGTATAACTTGAGGGGGTTTTATGTAAAAATAGTTTGATATAATTTTCAAAATACACCTCAAGTATTTAATTATCGTCTTTAGGGTTTTCATCGATGTATATTTTGTTTATGCGAAATTTTTAGTGAGTAGAACCTAGTTTTCAAAGTATATGGTATTTTCTTGTAATATTGTAATTGTTTTGTATTTGGATGGTATTTTCATGTAATGGTGATTCCTTTTGAAAACTTGGAATATTTATATAATATAATTAAAGTAGATATTTTGATAATAGATATATATATATTTAATGAAATTAATTTTATTTATTTTCTTGTAGAAATCTCATTTTCTAAAGAAAAATGTATAAAAATTCTATCGAGATCAAATACTCCTTTCGGAGGTCTGCATCTCGCTCTACTAGGCCCGAGAATGTGCAATAATCTGCACTATCCTGAACGGGGTCCCCAAAAATGGGTTGCAGAGGCACAATTGCAAGGAATTGTTGCGTACATCTTTTTATAGAAATGATTTTATAAATTAATGGTATTTATTTGTAGAGTCGTTTTATCCCATAACCATGTTCTCAAATTTCCATCGTGCTATGTTAGAGATGTGTGTGGTGATGAGGTAGGTCATTATCTTGTGAACTATCTAAAGGTATATCAAGGAATAAAGTTATTATGTCGAAACTAAAGTATATGGTATTTTTCTGTAAAAGTGCGATAAAAGTTACAAAAATGATTCTTTTAAGGTGAAACTTGTTTTAATAGATTTATTAATGTTTGTTAAACAATATGTGAGAGTATGGTATGTTCTGGATTAAGAAAAGTTGAGTTTTGAAGAAAAGACCGAATCGGAAGTCGGATTAACTCCGCTTCCGTCGGGTTTTAGAAATGAATATTTCTAGATTAGAAGATGAGAGGGGGAGGGGGAATTACTGGGTTTGGATCAAGAGAAGAGGGAGAGGAATCTACGGAATGCTTCGGGGTGTCATTTCGTCGCCGGAATCTTCTTGGATCGTCGCCGGAAATTCACCCTTCGCTAACTCCACTTGCACAACTTAGGACTTGGAAATTTTTGAGAGTTTTGAGACTAAATTTCAGAATGAAGAGGGCCAAAGTGTAGGGTTGTATTTATAGGGTAGGATTAGGGTTTAGGATGATGATATAGAGAATTAAAATGCATTAAATTATGGAGTATTGCTTATTTTTAATTCTCTGGAAATGTGCAGAGAAAACAAACAGACTGGGGTTAATGGGGGGAGTCCAAGGGGTGATAGGGTTAAAAAAAATCGCATTTGGTTCTACCCAAACCGGTGGAGCCGGCCCGAACTTGAATCTCGCCGGTCCAATCTTTGGGGTGGGGGCTCGGATGTTTGCCACATGTCAGGGTTTGTATGAATAGTGTCTTCCACATGTTTGTTTAAGCTATGACTCTTCAGTTTACATGTGTTTACCGCCGAAAACCAGGAAGACATACGTCTTGCCTGAATTTGGGGGCAGATGCTATTTGGTTTTATCCGTCCACCTCTCCGAAGATGCCAAGTTGATTTATGGCACCGTGTATCGAAGGTTTAGACGGATGCGACCGTTGTGGCAGACTTCGTCAGATTCCCCCTCATTGTGAGGGGTTTTTGATTGTGGGCACGCTCTTCCCTGCAGGCGCAAGCCCCTTCAGTTAATTACGTTACCGCATCACGGTAACCACTTTCTCCTGCTCCAGAAGGTCACTTCATATCGTGTGTGTTTGTTTTATTTTTGGTTGCCCGTAGATTGTATACAGAGACTAATTTATGTTGTCGCTCGTAGAGCGTGGATTAGTCCAAATCCGTATTTTCTTAGATTTGGGTTTGGGTTGGTTTAAGGACCGTTAGTCTTGTTTTATACTAAGGTCAACTTAAACGTTTGTTGAGGATACGTTAGTCTAATTTTAGATTAAGATCTACTCAACAGGATTTTGGGATCATTCAGATCCAACGAAAGAGTATTTGGACTCTATCGTTTTAGTTTAGGGACGTTGCAGTCCATAAGTTTATGAACATCATAGTCCATGGAGTTTAAGGACATCATAGTTCATATTTAAAAACATCATAGTTTGTAGGGTTTAAAGACGTCATAGTCTGTGGGGTTCTGGTTTAGCCAATTTGGGGATGCACCAAAAGTTATTAGTTACTGGGACCCTCCACCTTTCTGAAAACGTTGAAGAATTATAACGACACGTATCAGAGGTGTGGAGAGATGTATCCTTGAACCAGTGAATGTTCATCAAAGATTTGATAATCTTGTTTGGGACTGAGTCCAATAAAGAGCTCATGGGCTCATTTGATTATGAGTTTGGCCAACTTGGGCTGAGCCTACTGAGTCTCTGTCATTTCTCTTCTTTTTTTTTTTATAAAGTGTTAGACACTTGTTAAGACATAGTCCTTTCTCTGTGCACATACTGCTAAACATTTATTGGGGTACTGACACCCACTTTCTTTTTATTTTTTATTGAGTGTTGAACACTCTCTATGGCGCAGAACGCTTGGCGCTGAGCGCCAGACTTGGAGCGCTAAGGCGCTTCTTCTGAAATAGCGCCCATGTAGGGAGCACGTGGAGCGCTTGGCACTGAGCGCCAGATTTGGAGCGCTGGAGCCCTAAAGCGCTTCTTTTAGAATAGCGCCCATGTGAGGAGCACGTGGCGCGCTTGGCGCTGAATGCCAGACTTGGAGCACTAAGGCATTTCTTATAAAATAGCGCCCACGTGAGGAGCACGTGGCGCGCTTGGCGCTGAGCGCCAGACTTGGAGCGCTAAAGCACTTCTTTGGCAGCTCTGATTAGTTATGTGCTCTGAGAATTAAATTCTCGGTTTATAAGAGACTTTATCTCATCGATCTAAGATTGAGTTTTTCTTTTTGTGAAGAGATACTTTGATCTTTTCTGTTTTTTGTGAAAGACTTGGTCTTATAGATCTGTGATCTAGAAAAAGAACTAAATTCTTCTGATGTGAGAGTCAAACTCTCAAATATGGAGGGGATATTATGATCTCTCTTCTTTTTATTTACCTTGTAGAAAATTTCTTCTACTTAGTGCTTGCTCTTCTCTTTTCCTTTTCTGAGAACTTGAAGTTTAGGGGGGTTCTTCTGTACAAGACTTGAAGTCTTGGGTCCTTTTATATAGGGGAGCTGAATCAGTTAAGGAAATCTCTCATTGAGAGATTTCTGATTGATTTGGGGAATATTTCCCTCCGTTGGATCTTTGATCCAAGAGCTTCTGTTTTACAGAAGATAGTTTTCTTATTATTAAAAAGATTGGGAAAGTATTTTCCCATATAGAACTTATTCTGTATCTTGGTGATTTTTTATCACCATTGGATCTTTGATCCAACGGTGCTCTGATTTACAGAGCACAATCTTTCTTATTTGGAAAGATTTGAGGAGTATTTCCTCAATAGAATTAAATTCTGTAATTTGATGATTTATTCATCTCAGTCGGATCTTTGATCCAATGGTGGAGAACATTTAGTTCTAGTGTTTGGCGCTCTCGTGCTTTGCACGTGAGGCGCTGCCTCAGAGTCTTTAGCGCTGGCGCTCTCGTGCTTTGCACGTGAGCGCTGCCTCAGAGTCTTTGACTCTTAGCGCTTGCGCTCTTGGCGCGGGCGCTCTTATGAGGCGCTGCCTCATTTCAAATTTCAAATTTTGAGTATAGCTTTGCTCTCTAATCGGGGGAAACAAATGCCCCCCAACCGTTGCACTCACGTGGCTCACACGTGAGTGCAGCGGTGGCAGCCTTTCTACCGTTGGATTGTCTTGGAAGTTGGATCGACTTCCAGCGCCTATAAATAGGGCCTTTGGCCCTTGAGATGACTGCTTGTTCATCTTCTTGATTTCTTTTTTTCTGAGATTTTAATCTCTCTTCAGAGCCAAGCTCTCTGCCTTAAGAAATTTCTTTAGAGTCAAGACTCTGCCCAAATTTGGTAAGGATTGAACTTATTAACAGAGCTTTGCTCTTCTTAGATCGTAGATCTTAAAAAAATGTTTTAGGGTTTTACCTATTAACAGAGCCGTGCTCATCTTTAGATCATAGATCTGTTCATCTTCCATGAAGAACTCTCAGAGTTTGTTCATAGATCTTGAAGATCTTGGAGTTTTTAACTTAGTAAAGCTTTGCTTTTTAGGGTTTTTGATGGGTTACTCCATTATCTTCATAGAGCATAGCTCTTCAGAATTTTTGGGGGAATTTTTATTCCCTTCATTATTAGAGTTGACAGATGTCACTCTTATCTGCAGAGTATTGCTCTCGAGAGAGTTTAACTCCTTGGCCCGAGGGGCCTCTCATTAAATGAGAATCCTTTTTGGATTTCCTATTTAATGAGTGGCTGTCTCGTCAATAATGAGCCGTCACCTTGATTTGGTGGGTCCCCTTTGGTCCCTTTCCACTGCATTCCAGTGTGGTACAAATTTTAAGTACCAAGTGTTAGAATTTGGACTATAGCATTGACAGCTACCCTTGTTCTTTCTCGCGCAGGTACTATATCTTTTGACACTTCCTTCCCGTTCGTTCGTCCGGAGAGCGCATTTGCTGACGCGCCCGTGGATAGGAAAGTATTCGCTCTCATCAAAGATCACGACCCGGAGCGGAAATCTCTTCATCTATGGGGGTCGTGGTACAATCAAATCATCCGGGGTCGACGCAGCTTCTCTTGTGCGGTGCCTTTGGAGCCCATTTCGGCGATCCACTACGCCGACTCACCCTCAGTGAACTATGCCATAGAGGAGGTCAACTGGACTTCGGAGGGTTGCCTTAAGCCCTCTATGGCCGCGATACCCGTACAGCCACCGATGGCTTTGGATACTCTGGGGCGGCGTATATGTCAAGGCGAGTCGCGCCCTTGGGGACAGCCGTAGATGATAGGCTTGACTCCTCGCCATCCAGCCGGATATTTGCAGTGGGCCCGGTACATTTTGTCGGCCAAGAAATCGCAGCTGCTGAAGCTCGGGTTATACCCCGCGATTTATGCGTCTTTCTTCCAGTATTCCACGCCCCCTGTATGGTTGGTCAAAGCTTTCTTGGAACAATAGAACATTCTGACTCATACCTTTCTTCTATCAGATCGGGAAGTCTCAATCTCTTTGGAGGAATTCACGGAGATCTCCGGCTTTCCTGTCAGGGGAGAACATTACGAGGAGCTACTTCCTCCTGACGAGTACATCTTTGCCGCCAAGTCAGAGGTGATGGGCCTTACCCTGGAGAATTCCATTCAACATCAATCCCCAAGTCTGATTAAGGTGTTGAATATTTATGAGAGTCTATTTCTCGAATCCGGAAGCCACGGGATTAACTTCACAGATTTCATTGCCCGTTTTCTCCGCCCAGAAGTCCTGTCGAAGGAAGCCGTGAAATTCGCCAAACTCGACGAACCTTTCGGCTTTGGTTTGGACAACCAGCCGGCAGCGGAAGCGGATCAAAGGAATTTCTTTCTCCCTGACACCCCGGTCGTCTCTTTCGCAGAGCTCGTGGCTTCTGACGTCAATGAAGAGGCGTTCTTTTTGGGGTTCCTCGGGCTATGGCTAAGCTAGTTTATGCTCCCAATGCACCCTCGCCATATGAGGCCATCCGTCTTCTACCCAGCTTACCGAATGGTTATTGGGATGCAAGTGGCCATCGGGGTCGCTGGGCTGGCTTACCTGTATTATGGCCTTAGCTTGGCGGCAGACACCACTTAACCGGGGGTGCAGCCCGTAAACTTCCCGATGCATTATTTCACTTCGTGGCTCGAGCTGCATGTGCTTGGCGCTTTTGGAGTCCACAAGCGGCCCCGTTTCTATGAAAGTTATAACTTTCCTCGAGTTATGCGACTAGTTGACGCTTCCGCTTTGGAACCGACTCAGCGAGAGGCTCGGGGCTCGGTTCTTCGCCCGCGTACGGTCGGGGATGGCATGACCTTCGTCGATAAGGTTTTAACTATCGGCAAAGAATCCGCTAAGACGGTGCAACCACTGTGGGACACTTTCAAAGACGGGGCTTCTACCTTGAAAGCTTGGGAGATTCTTCACTTATATTCAATTAGGCCGGGCTTTTTAGTGTTTAGGCAGAACGATTCGATGTTGTTCATGAGATACAACCCACACCGTTTCGCTCAACAATCAAGCTACAATCAGAGTGTCCCGCTTGAGGCCTTTTTAGCTGAGCCTACTGCAACGGAGGAAGGTATCGGTAATGCGCTGCACCATTTCATGCGGCTAAACACCGGGTCTAACTTCTTTATCAGCGAGCCGAGCTGCGTTCCGAAAGTCTTGAACATATATGTGGCGTGGTACCAGCACGCGATGGGTGCCGTTATCAGGGAAGAAAAATGATTATTGCTTGATCGTAAGGGTGTTGTCCCAGCTGGTAATCCAGCCGTTCCTTTGAAGCGACGGACCATCGTTCGTCCTTCCTTGAGAGAAGCTGCTGCGGCGGTGGTCCCGCGCACTTTTCCTGATAAGCCTCTACCTCGTGTGCCTGTGGAAGCGGTGGCTGCAGCGTCTCCTGAGTCTGGGGTGGGTTCGGAGATCGGGAATCGTCGCCCAAAGTTGCCCGCCAAGCGCAAGCTCCTGTTGCCGGCGTCCGCTCACAGAAGAAGAAGAAGTCGCTATTTTCTGCGGACGTTGCATTCGGCCAGGAGCCTCATGCTCCTTACAGCGAAGGCTTAAGTGAGTACGGGACCAATTGGGGTCTATTTATCGCGCCTGCAGATGATACCGATCTTCAAGCTGCCCTTGTGGCTTTCGAGCGACTGGCTCGCGATGAAGCAGCAATAATCACTATCGCACATCAGGTATACTTCAGTTATATTTTTCCGCGTTCATTCCTTCCTTATTTTTACTAATGTCTTTTTCTTCAACAGGTATCTTTAGCGAAGAGGTTCTTGCGGCTTCCCTCAAAACATTTGAAAAGGAAGAGAGGCTCCGTACTTCTTTAGGCCTTGGTATAATTCGGCTCATTACGTCTTCATTCACTTTTTCTTTATTTGTAGTCTGACCCCCTTCTTTGTTTTGTTGCAGGGTCTACCTTAACGCGGGTTATCCTAAGTGCGATGCCGATCCCGAGCGGTGATGCAGCGACGCTTCCAAAACCGGTTATTGTGGCCCCAGCTCCCCCGCTAGTACTGCAAGAGGCTTCACTTAAACAGCCGATGACGGACGCCGTAGTGGCTCCGGAGGCAGAGCTTGGTTCGGAAGATACCGTTTCTTTGACGGAGGTCTTAAGGAGATCGCTTCTCACTTCTCAGACCGAAAAGAAACGTAGGAAGCGTGCAGCAAAGGAACGTGACGCTGCTTTGGCCGTGGGTGCAGGTTCAAGCACTACCCTATTTGTCGTTGTTCCTCCAGAGGATGCTCTAGCTGCCATGTCTACTGCCCATAGACAGGTTGCGCGCGCGGCTCGGGAAGAGACCGAAAAGCTGCTCGAAGGTAACGTAACGCTGAGTCTTTTATCAGAACTTGGTCTTCAAATTCTTATATATCATATCCCGCAGGGCCAAGTCTCGGCGATGAGATGACAGGTGAGACGACGATGACCACAGAGCCCGAAGAGACTACTCTCTTTCGGGAGTCTGGGACTGCCCAATCCGCCGCTCTTTCCCTTTGCGGCTCCCCGAGATCGGCAGGCATCGCAAGCGTCACCACGGCTCTTATAGAATCAGGGGACGAAGTCACGGGCGCCGAAACTATTCCATTGAAGGAGAGCGAAGAAACCGCTGCGCCTGGTGATGCTTTCGTCGCGGTTTTGGCTGATGACCCATCAGGTAGGTGCTGGGTCGCTATTTTCAAGCTTTCCAATCTTGTTTAGCCCTTCTAATGATACGTTGTTTGTCTTGTGTACAGGCACGGTGAATCCTAAGGTTGTATCATCTGAAGAAGCGTCACCGGTCGCTGCTCTGACGCTAGTCGTCCCTTCGTCTTCTCTCATGTCCTTTCAAATGCTGGAAAGTATGGGTTTGCGACTTATTTGGTTCAATTGTGGATAACATATTCCTTGTATTGACAGTATGTTGTCGCCACTTTGCAGGAGTCCTTTTTGACCACCTATATCAGGTGCTGAACCTGCATTTCTCCTTCCAGTCGAAGATTGCTCCACCAGCTGGTGTCGGTGAGTATAGTCTTTAACTGACATCCTTTCCTTTCTTTTATGGGCAGCCATGCCGTTGCTAATTCTTCTTTAAATTGATTGCAGCGTTACAGATTGGAGGAGGGGACGAGAGAATAGTCGCGCCTCCGGTACTCCCAACTTTTCCACCTGTCACAGCCGATATAGTAGACTCCATCGCTCGTATGATTTCTTTATTTCGCGAGTCAGCTTTTAACCGTAATTCATTTTTCAGCGATCGCACCGGCTCCATCTCCCTTCAAGTCTTGCATCCTAATGCCGGCAGGGCCCTTTTCTAGACGTCTGTCTTCCAAGGGCGCTGTGACCAGCCTGCGTGTGTTGAGTGAATCTATCGAGGAGCTTGACACGGAGTCCCCTGCATTCGCTGCAGATTTTGCTGCTGAGGTTAATCCGATGTTGGCGACGCTTGTGCACTTCCATAGCGAGGGCGTCGTCGAATCTTGGGTTAATTATTGCAGATAGATCGAGGCTTGCTTGCACGAAGTTGAACTCAAGCGTCTTTCTCCCGAAGTTCTGGCTTTGAACTCCCAGCGGGCTGTGGCTGCATGGGTTGAGCAAAGTGCTTCTTTCCTTCGCCATTTTGAACAAGAGGCGACCTTGAAGCGGAAGGAACGTGAGGCGGCTTCCGCAGAGTCTGTCCGATTGCGTGCCGAGGTCAAAGCGAACACTGCACAGCTAAATGCTATTTTTGAAGGTCTCCAACGATGTATTTCCGACGGGCTGGTGCTGAGGAAGAAGCTTGACTCCACTGAGCGGGTTACGCAGAGTCATGAAGCTGCCCAGCGGGAAATTGATGAGAAGGTTTCATTCTGTTTGCAGCAACGGGCTTGAGTCGAAGCGGAGCTGGCCACTGCGGCTGACCATGAAAAGGAGTTGAGAGGAGTGCGCGAGCGGCTTGCCGACCTGTTGAAAACACCTACTTCCCAATAGTCATCTTTGTATCAATTGAAAATTTGTAACTTATGAATAACATGTATTCATTCCATTTTTTATATGATGTATTTTGTATTCAATTGAATTCATGAATAAAGGACACATTTATTTTCTATCTTGTACTATCGCCTTCTTTTCTTTACTGTGTTGTTGTCATGTTACTCTAGTAAGTGTAGCCTGTAGATAACAACTCATCTTGAACTCTTTGTAGGGTAGCGATGGCTTAGGAAACAGGTTCGGGTCTGCTGCCTAAGATTTTTCAACTTTATGAGCCGTGAGGGTCTCATAAAGATTTTTCTCCCTACGAGTCGAGAGTATCTCGTAGGTGTATTTTCTCCTTAGGAATCGTGAGTATTCCTAAGTGTGTTCTCTCTTGAGAGTCGTAAGGACCTCACAAGAGAATGTTCTCCCTTACAAGTCGAGGGGACTTGTAAGTGGTTGGTGAGTTGACTTGTTCCCGAGTCGAAGCACTGCTCCGACGAGGAGGTCATTTGCTGACGTATTTCCGTGACGGGGTCATTTGCTGACGTATTTCCGCGACGGGGTCAATGGATGACGTGTTTCCGCGACGGGGTCATTGGATGACGTGTTTCCGAGACGGGGTCATTTTCTGACGTATTTCCGAAACGGGGTCATTTGCTGACGTATTTCCATGACGGGGTCATTTGCTGATGTATTTCCACGACGGAGGTCATTGGCTGACGTGTTTCCGTGACGGGGTCATTGGATGACATATTTCTGCGACGGGGTCATTAGATGACGTATTTCCGCGACGGGTCATTTGCTGACGTATTTCCGTGACGGGGTCATTGGATGACGTATTTCTGTGACGAGGTCATTGGATGACGTATTTCCACGACGGGGCCATTGGATGACGTATTTCCGCGACGGGATCATTTGCTGACGTATTTCCGAGACGGGGTCATTGGCTGATGTATTTCCTTGACGGGGTCATTTGCTGACGTATTTCCGAGACGGGGTCCTTGGATGACGTATTTCCGCGACGGGGTCATTTGCTGAAGTATTTCCGAGACGGGGTCATTGGCTGACGTATTTCCGTGACGGGGTCATTTAGTGACGTATTTCCGAGACACGGTCATTTGCTGACTTGCTCTGCTTTCTGCGGTGTCGGGGCTGACTCTAGGTTGTCTGTGAACCGTAGAGTCTTGGAACTGGGAACTTTATCGTGGCTCCGATTGGTGGTGTCGCGTTCGCATCCTGCTGGAATGAGGAGGAACGCCGTTGTTGGTCTTCTGGGATGCAGATGTTGCCGTTGAGATCCGGCTCTCTCTTTGACAGAGTCAGTCGAGGAATGTGGTTCCTTCTTCGTTTATGCCCATGAATTGTATACAGGGGTCAGTATGGACTCGCCTGTAGGGCAAAAGGTTTCATTTCATTTTTTTTATTTCTTTCCGCGATGCTCTATCATTTCAGCTTTTTATATCGTGAAAGTCGCGATTGCCCAATCATTTCAGCTATTTTTCGTGGTGCTCAATCATTTCGGCTATTTTTCTTTTTTACTCGCTGCATTTTATTGCGAGTTGCCCAATCATTTCGGCTATTTTTTGTATGCATATCTTTTACTTGCTGATTTTGTTGCAAGTTGCCCTATCATTTCGGCTATTTCATATGCATTTATAGCTCGCTGACTTTTGCTGCGAGTATGGAACTTGGAATCTGATGCTAATCTTAGCATTAGCATCGATACGACTGGAATATTGCCAGGAGCGAATCATCATTTGCCGTGAAAGGACTTAGAATTTGACACCGATTTAAGCATCATCATCGCTACCACTGGGACATTGCCAGGAGTGAAGCATCATTTGCCTCTGTCGATTCGAACAAAGGTGGCTTAGTAGATAGGGTTAGGGACCTGACGACTAAGGCTTTTAACTTTGTGAGTCGTAACGGTCTCATAAAGGTGTTTCTCCCTACCAGTCATGAGGATCTCGTAGGCACGTTTTCTCCTTAGGAGTCGTGAGGATTCCTAAGCGTATGTTCTCTTATAAGTCGTAAGGATTTTACAAGAGTGTTTTCTCTTCATAAGTCGAAAGGGCTTACAAGTGTTGTTCACCAAATAGGGGGATTTCACGCCATTAGCGGAACTTGGTGGGGTCGACGTATATTTGTGTCCATGGATTGTATACAAGGGTCAATACTGAACCGTTTTTAGGGCAGTCTGGGGAATGTGATGGCTTAAGAACAGGTTCAGATCCCTGTAACTTAAGGCTTTTGAATTCTATGAGCCGTGGGGGTCTCATAAGAGGATTCTCCTTACGGGTCGTGAGGATCTCGTAAGTGTAATTTCTCCTTAGGAATCGTGGGGATCCCTAAGTGTGTCGCTCTTTTGTGAGTCGTAAGGATCTCACGCAGGTAGTTTTCTCCTTACAAGGTCGAGAGGACCTTGCAAGTGTCTTTTAACGAGACTGCGCCCTTTCAGGTTTTCACAAACTCGCCGGTAGCCCTGCTGTTTTTACTCAGGGAGCCCTTTCGGGTTTTCATCCGTGCCCATCTTGCTTATGGACGTACCTTTTTTATTTTTTTATTTTTTTATTATATTTTTTTGCATCGGCCCAAGGATGCTGCGGTTTGTAGTAGTTTAAAGATGTTTCGGTCCGTAGCTAGTTTCAGGACGTTACGGTCCATTGTTAGTTTAAGGACGTTTCGGCCCGTTAGCGATTTTGAGGCAAGGTTTCGCTGGATACTACTTATAGAGTTTGGGCTTGGGAAGATAGCGAGCGGACATAGGTGTCGTCATCTATCGTTGACCTAGGTCGTGACTCGTCAGGCGTAGTATCTTTTCAGGAACCGGCCGTTTATTGGCCTGAAGGGTCTTTCACCATGCATATCCATGAGTAGATAGGCCCCTCCTTGATAGACATTGTCTATGATGTATGGGCCCTCATAGTTCGGCTCGAATTTCCCCCGTTTGGAACGATTGGGGATCATAGGTCTCTCGACTACTAGCACGAGTTCGCCTTGGCGGAATATTCTCGGCCTAGTCAACCTTTCATATGAGCGCGTCATCCTTGCTTTATAAGCTTCTAGGTTTTGCTGCGCCATGAGACGAGTTTCATCGAGGGCGTCGAGCTCCTCGAGCCGAAGATGAGCATTCTTTTCGTATGTTAGCTCGTAATGAACCGCCACTCGCAGAGAAGGTAACTCTATCTCCAAGGGGAGTACCGCTTCTGTGCCGAATACTAATGCATATGGCGTTGTATTCGTAGCTGTTTTGAACGTAGTTCGATACGCCCAGAGAGCTTCATGCAGTCTCTCGTGCCAATCCTTTTTATTTTTGGACACCGTCTTCTTTATGATCTTCGTCAAGGACATGTTGAAAGCCTCAGCTAGACCGTTAGCTCGGGGATTATAGACCGAAGAGTATCTTCAGTCTATATTATGCTGCTGTGCGAAGCGGCTGATTTTATGACTTCTGTAGGCTGGCCCGTTATCGGAGATAATCCATCGCGGAGTGCCGAACCGATAGATGACGTGTGCCTAGAAGAAATGGAAGATATTCTCTGACTTCACTTCTCTTAGCGGTACTTCTTCTGCCTACTTAGAGAAGTAATCGGTTGTCGCCAATGTGAACCGATGTTCTCGGGATGACACTGGTTCGATGGGCCCGATTATGTCGGTTCCCCACATTTCGAACCGCCAGCTAGCCACTGTTGGGTGTAGCGGGTTTGGATGCTGGTGGATGAAGTCTCCATGAACCTGGCACGAATGGCACTGCTTCGCATACTCAAGGAAATCCTGAATCATCGTGGACCAATAGTAGCCCATCCTTTTAATTTTCAGCTTCATCTTCGGCCCGGCTTGATGAGAACTGCAGAGTCCGTCGTGAGTTTCTTGGACAACTTTCCTTGCTTCTTTTGGTCCCAGGCATCTTAGCCATAGAGTGTCGAACGATTTCTTATATAGAGTATCATTGACAAAGGCGAAGGATAGAGCTCGTTTCATAAGCTGGTGCCTTGAGGATGCATCTTCAGGTGTTCGATGAAATTTGAAGTAGTTTATAAAGACTTCTCTCCAATCCTTGGCCTTTTCCTGGTCCTCTATTTGCAGAGCTGTTCGCTTGGTCGCTTCCTTTTTTTCAGATGACTCCGGAGATATTTCTGCCGGCGCAAGAACCCGACGGCTTTGTACAACGATCCTTACGTCATCAAGGTTTTCATCGGCCAGTTCTTTAGCGAGTTTGGCTAACGCATCCGCTTTGCTATTCTCCGCATGCGGTATGCTTTCTAGGGCGTAGGAAGGGATTTGATTCAGCAATTGTTGCACTCTCTCACCGTACTTTACCAACTCTGGTTTGCACATTTGATAGTCGCCGTTCACTTGACTAACGACCAGCTGGGAATCTCCGTATATGAGGAGGTTTTCGATTCCCAAGTCGACAGCGATCTCAAGACCTGCTATCAAAGCTTCATATTCTGCTTCATTTTTTGTTCTCGGCTCTGTTAAGGAAAAGGCAAAGCGCATTATCCCTCTTTGTGGAGTCACGAAGATGAGGCCTACCCCAGATTTGATTATGGGGGAGCTGTGCTTTCGCTTCTTCATGGAAGTTGCCCCGTCGAAATAGAGTTCCCATCGGGTATCACTCCCTCCTTTTTCCCTGTCGGTAGTGTCAAACGCATGCTCGTCTGGCAATTCACAATTTAGGGTTGAATCAGCAGGTATCGGATGCTCAGCGAGAAAGTCGGCGATGGCCTGACCTTTCACCGCCTTGAGAGGTCGGTATGTTATCGAGAATTCCATTAAGAGTAGGGCTCATTTAGCGAGCCTTCCCGTTAGCATGGCTCTTGACATCAAATATTTGAGAGGATCCACCTTTGATGTGAGATGGATCTCATGCGCCAATGCATAATGCCGAAGCTTCGTTATCGCGAAGATTAACGCTAGGCAGTGTTTTTCGATGGGGGGGGTAGTTGTTTTCTGCCCCCAGGAGAACTCGACTCAAATAGTAGAGGGCTCCCTCTTTCCCTTGGTCGTTCTCCTGTGCTGATAGCGCCCCTAAAGAACCTTCAAGGGCTGTTGTGTACAGGATGAGGGGCTTTCCATTAACTGAAGCGGTTAGTACCGGTGGATTCTGCAGGTATTGCTTGATTTCGTCCTGTGCGCTTTGGCATTTACGATCCCAAACGAATGGGGTTCCCTTCTTCATCAGGTAACTGTAGAGGCGACATTTGCCGGAGAGGTTAGCTATGAACCTGTTCCCTTCCGAAACACGGAGACGCGACCGCGCGGGTCCGTCTTGCCTGAATTCGGGGCAGATGCTAATTGGTTCTATCCGTCCACCTCTCCGAAGATGCCAAATTGATTTATGGCACCATATATCGAAGGTTTAAACGGATGCGGCCGAGGTAGCAGACTTCGTCAGATTCCCCCTCGTTGAGGGGTTTTTGATTATGGGGACGCTCATCCCTGCAGGCGCAAGCCCCTGCAGTTAATTACGCTACCGCATCGCGGTAACCGCTTTCTCCTTCTCCAGATGATCACTTCGTGTCATGGGTGTTTGTTTTGTTTTTGGTTGCCCGTGGATTGTATACGGAAACTAATTTATGTTGTCGCCCGTAGGGTGTGGATTAGTCCAAATCCGTATTTTCTTAGATTTGGGTTTGGGGGTTGGGTTTAAGGATACGTTAGTTTCATTTGAGACTAAGATCAACTTAAACGTTAGTTAAGGATACGTTAGTCTAATTTTAGACTAAGATCAACTTAACAGGATCATTTAGATCCAACAAAAGAGCATTTGGGCTTTATTGTTTAGTTTAGGGACATTGCGGTCGATTATCAGTTTAAGGACATGGTGGTCCAAGGTTAAGGACATCATAGTCCGTGAGTTTAAAGACCTCACAGTCAAGATTAAGGACATCATAGTCCGTGAGTTTAAAGACCTCACAGTCAAGGTTAAAGACATCATAGTCTATGAGTTTAAAGACCTCATAGTCAAGGTTAAGGACATCATAGTCCATGGGCTTAAGGACCCCACAATCCAGGTTAAGGACATCATAGTCCATGAAATGTATGGTTGTCTGGACCCGTCACCACTCTGAAGACGTTGAAGGATTACAATGACAAATATCAGAGGAGTTCAGAGATGTGTTGGGGTAAAAATTTACACCCCGGTTGACCGAGTCAAAGTCAAGGTCAACCCCAAGCTAGGTGGGCCCAAGCCCAGGTCAAGCGGGCCCATGCCCAAGTCGAGCCCACGGCTAGCCTCCCCATGCCAACAACAAAATCATGTAATAAATAATTTTTATGTAATTTTTTATATATGAATGTATGCAAAATGGGCATAAAGCCAATATTTTGTAAGCCTATGGCTTATGTGCAAAAATGAAATGGCACATGAGCCATGGGATGGGCAAAACGCCATTTTTGTAAAGCCCAAGGGGGTATATGCAAATATGTAAGCCTATATAAGGCAAAATGATGATGAATAAAAGAACAATACTTTCATTCTCTCAAAAACCTAGGGTTTGTATTTCGTTCCCTTTTCTGAAAGGTCTCAAATCTTCTTCTTTCTTCTGAATTAAATCAAGAGTTTTACTCTTCCTTTTCAAAAACAAAATAGTTTTTCGCCACCAAACCCACAAAGGGGAACTTGGATCTGTCTTTAGATCTCAAAAAGGAGAGATTTTGAGATCTCACATCTCTTGATCTTCAAGATCCAGCTAACAGAGGAGGAGGAAGAAGAACTCCTTTCACTAAACCAAAAAAAAACACACTCAGGAGTCCAACTCCTCTCTGATTTCTCTTACGAGAAATTTTTTTTGGCTAAAAGCCTCTTTTTCTTGCCGGCGCTCAAGCGCAGAGCGCCTGCGTGCCGACACGTGGCGCGCTTGCGCTCAAGCGCTCAGCGCTCGAGCGCAAAGCGCCCACGTGCCGACACGTGGTGCGCTTGCACTACAGCGCCCTGCGCTCAAGCGCAAAGCGCCCACGTGCCGACACGTGGCGCGCTTGCGCTCAAGCGCAAGTGCTCGAGCGCAAGTCGCCCCGGTGCCGACACGTGGCGCGCTTGCGCTCAAGCGTCAGGCGCTGAAGCGCAAAGCGCCCACATGCCGATACGTGGCGCGCTTGCGCTCAAGCACCCAGCGCTCAAGCGCAGGGCGTCCATGTGCCAACACGTGGCACTCTAGCGCCTGAGCGCACAGCACCTAGGCGCACAGCGCCCAAGGTGCTGCCCCCACGCATCCTTTGGATGCCTTTTCCCCCTCTCTTTTTTCTTACATACATACATACATACATACATACATACATATGTATACATATGTGCACACACACATATATATCTGCATACATACATACTCCACGACACTGTCCCTGTTAGAAAAAAAAACACACGTACACTGCACATTGAGTTCGCATGACCAGTTTAACCCGTTAATCGGAGGTTCCGTCGCCCTAAAAGCGAGGGGTAATTAACGAAAGCTTATTCCGCGGCTGCCGGAGATTCGGATCCCCACAATCATTAAACCCTAGCCTACCCTAGACAGGGGGAATCTGTAGTACGCCTGACAAGCGCGCGCGTATTCCCATCTCAATGGGGTGACGAAAACCACCCTACAGATTCTGGCACGCCCGGTGGGACCTAATCTCTCCTCCCATATTTCGGGTTAAATATTCATGCGAACTCAATCAATATAGATTGATTACCTGTACTGAAATATTGCTTCTTTTGCAGGGGTTAACAATTTCCAATTGCCATCTTCAAACGCAAGTCGGTATTTGAACGGTTTTCCTTGGCCCCAGCTGGGGGCAAGGCCATCAACACCGAAAAAGTAATAAGGCATCTCATGCAAGCTCCATCAATGACCTCTACGTCTTTAAACTGGAAACAGATGACCTCTAAGTCGTTAAACTGGAAACAGTAGACCTCTAAGTCTTTAAACTAGAAACAGATGACCTCTACGTCGTTAAACTGGAAACAGTTGACCACCATGTCACTAAACTGGGAACAATCGACCACCACGTCATTAAACTGGGAATAATCGACCACCACGTCATTAAACTGGGAACAGTTGACCACCATGTCATTAAACTGGGAATAATCGACCTCTAAGTCGTTAAACTGGGAATGTAAAAAAATGTGTAAATAAAAGAAAAATAAAAGCCGAAATGATGGGGCAACTCGCAATAAAAATCAGCGAGTAAAAATAAAGATGAGAATAAAGCCGAAATGATGGGGCAACCGCGAATAAATAGCCGAAATGATAGGGCAATCGCGATCTTCGCGATAAGAAAAGCTGAAATGATAGAGCAATCGCGGTAAAAAAAAACGGCGAATGATGAGTCGCTCCTGGTACCATATTCCAGTGCAGCGATGCAGACGCCAACCAAAATCCAGTTTCCCAAAATTCTTCCAACCCTACGGTTGGTCCCCAAGTTGACTACCGTATACAATCAACGGGCTCAAATAATTCTCATCATACTCATGCCCCACCATAATCACCAGTTACGCGGCTGGTCTCCGCCTTTGGAATTATGTTCCATTAAGAAGACCTACTTATGTGTCCTCACGATGCATGAGGAGAACAAACCTTCGTGGGATCCTTACGACTCACAAAGGAAAAACACACTTGGGAGTCCTCACGACTCCTAAGGAGAAAATGCACCTACGGGATCCTTACAACTCGTAGGGAGAAAATGCTTTTATGGGACCCTCACGGCCCGTAAAATTGAAAAGCCTTAGGCGATAGGGATCTAAACCTGTCTCCTAAGCCATCGCTCCCCAATCCCCAAGTGGCGAATGATGAGTCGCTCCTGGTACCATATTCCAGTGAAGTGATGCAGACGCCAACCAAAACTCAAATCCCCAAGTGGCGAATGATGAGTCGCTCCTGGTACCATATTCCAGTGCAGCGATGCAGACGCCAACCAAATTCCAAATCCCATACCCAATGGCGAATGATGAGTCGCTCCTGGTACCATATTCCAGTGCAGCGATGCAGACGCCAACCAAATCCCAAATCCCATACCCCAAGTGGCGAATGATGAGTCGCTCCTGGTACCATATTCCAGTGCAGCGATGTAGACGCCAGCCAAATTCCAAATCCAAATCCCCAAGTGGCGAATGATGAGTCGCTCCTGGTACCATATTCCAGTGCAGCGATGCAGACGCCAACAAAGTCCTGAAATTTTTATGGCCCTACGGTCTGGATCATACATCCTGCAAAACCGTATACAATCCACGGGCGTAAAACAATCCCAATCTCTCTAAAAATAATAAAATAAAAATAAAAAAAGGTATGTCCACAAGCAAAATGGGCACGGATGAAAACCCGAAAGGGCTCCGTGAGTAAAAACAGCAGGACTGCCGGCGAGTTTGTGAAAACCCGAAAAGGCGCAAACTCGTGAGAAAGAGATGAAATGCACTACAAGGTCCTCTTGACTTTGTGAGGAGAAAATTCCCGCGTGAGATCCTTACGACTCACAAAGGAGCAACACACTTGGGAGTCCCCACGACTCCCAAGGAGAAAATACACCTACGGGATCTTTACGACCCGTAGGGAGAAAATGCTTTGTGAGACCCTTACGGCTCACAAAATTGAAAAGTCTTAGATGATAGTGACCTAAAACCTGTCTCCTAAGCCATCGTTTCCTAATAACCAAACGCAAATGATGATTCGCTCCTGGTACCATATTTCAGTGTAGCGATGCTGATGCCAAACAAAAAAAAAACAATTCCTAAATCCTCTCATGACAAATGATGATTCGCTCCTGGTACCATATTCCAGTGTAGCGATACTGATGTCAACCCAAATCAAATCAAACCAACAACCTCTGCGGAGGAATCATGCTCCGTCCCAGAATGTACCCCGTGTCGAAATCATGCTTCGCCTCGGGATATCTACTTTCCCTGCCGGAATTATGCTCCGCCTCGGAATTAAATCAACCAACAAGCTCTGCATCGGAATTATGCTTCGTCTCAGAATGCACCCCGTGTCGAAATCATGCTTCGCCTTGGGATATCTACCTTCCCTGCCAGAATTATGCTCCGCCTCGGAATTAAATCAACCAACAAGCTCTGCGTCGGAATTATGCTTCGTCTTAGAATGCACCCTGTGTCGAAATCATGCTTCACCTCGGGATATCTACCTTCCCTGCCGGAATCAAGCTCTGCCTCGGAATTAAATCAACCAACAAGCTCTGCGTCGGAATTATGCTTCGTCTCAGAATGCACCCCGTGTCGAAATCATGCTTCACCTCGGGATATCTACCTTCCCTGCCGGAATTAAGCTCCGCCTCGGAATCAAGTCAACCAGCAAGCTCTGCGTCGGAATTATGCTTCGTCTCAGAATATACCCCGTATCGAAATCATGCTTCGCCTCGGGATATCTACCTTCCCTGCCGGAATTATGCTCCGCCTCGGAATCAAGTCAACCAGCAAGCTCTGCGTCGGAATTATGCTTCGTCTCAGAATGCACCCCGTATCGAAATGATGCTTCGCCTCGGTGTACCTGCCTTCCCTGTCGAAATTATGTTTCGTCTCGGAATCAAGTCAACTAGCAAGCTCTGTGTCGGAATTATGCTTCGTCTCAGAATGCACCCCATGTCGAAATGATGCTTCGCCTCGGTGTACCTGCCTTCCCTGTCGAAATTATGCTTCGTCTCGGAATCAAGTCAGCCAACAAGCTCTGCGCCGGAATCATGCTCCGTCTCAGAATATACCCCGTGTCGAAATCAATGCTTCGCCTTGGAATATTTGCCTTCCTGGTCGGAATTATACTTCGCCTAGGAATCTACCTCTGCATCGGAATCATGCTTCGGTCAGAATGTCTGCCGCTCATCGGAATGATGCTCTGATCTCTGGAATTATGCTCCGCGCTTCGGAATGATGCTCCGATCCTTGGAATCATGCTCCGCTCTTTGGAATGATGCTCCGAACCCTGGAATCATGCTCCGCCCATCGGAATGATGCTCCGATCCTTGGAATCATGCTCCGCTCATCGGAATGATGCTCCGAACCCTGGAATCATGCTCCGCTCTTCGGAATGATGCTCCGACCCCTGGAATTATGCTCCGCTCTACGGAATGATGCTCCGATCCCCGGAATTATGCTCCGACTCTTCGGAATGATGCTCCGACTCTGGAATTATGCTCCGCAAATCGGAATGATGCTCCGATCCTTGGAATTATGCTCCGCTCATCGGAATGATGCTCCGATCCTTGGAATCATGCTCCGCCCCTCGGAATGATGCTCCGATCTCTTGGAATCATGCTCTGCCTTTCGGAATGATGCTCCGAATCCCGGAATGATGCTCCGAATCCTGGAATCATGCTCCGCTCTTCGAAATCATGCTCCGAACCCTGGAATCATGCTCCACTTTTCGGAATGATGCTCCGATCTCTGGAATTATGCTCCGCCCTTCGGAATGATGCTCCGATCCTTGGAATCATGCTCCGCCTCTCGGAATGATGCTCCGATCCTTGGAATCATGCTCCGCCCCTCGGAATGATGCTCCGATCCTTGGAATCATGCTCCGCCCCTCGGAATGATGCTCCGATCCTTGGAATCATGCTCCGCTCATCGGAATGATGCTCCGATCCTTGGAATCATGCTCCGCTCTTCGGAATGATGCTTCGATCCATGGAATCATGCTCCGCTTTTCGGAATGATGCTCCGATCTCTGGAATTATGCTCAGCCCTTCGGAATGATGCTCCGATCCTTGGAATCATGCTCCGCTCATCGGAATGATGCTCCGATCTTTGGAATCATGCTCCGATCCCTGGGAATCATGCTCCCCGAGGGATACTTCTACCCTGGAATTATGCTCCGCGAATCGGAATGATGCTCCGATCCCCGGGAATCATGCTCCCCGAGGGATGCTCCGATCCCTGGAATTAAGCTCCGCGAATCGGGATGATGCTCCGCCCCTGAAATGATGTTCCACCTCGAAGTCCAACTTCAAGATCCATCAATTTCATGCACACAACTCAAATGTGCGGTGTGCATTTATTGATGGGGGCACTTTGTTGGGGTAAAAATTTACACCCCGGTTGACCGAGTCAAAGTCAAGGTCAACCCCAAGCTAGGTGGGCCCAAGCCCAGGTCAAGCGGGCCCATGCCCAGCCCCCCATGCCAACAACAAAATCATGTAATAAATAATTTTTATGTAATTTTTTATACATGAATGTATGCAAAATGGGCATAAATCCAATATTTTGTAAGCCCATGGCTTATGTGCAAAAATGAAATGGCACATGAGCCATGGGATGGGCAAAACGCCATTTTTGTAAAGCCCAAGGGGCTATATTCAAATATGTAAGCCTATATAAGGCAAAATGATGATGAATAAAAGAACAATACTTTCATTCTCTCAAAAACCTAGGGTTTGTATTTCTTTCCCTTTTCTGAAACGTCTCAAACCTTCTTCTTTCTTCTGAATTAAATCAAGAGTTTTATTCTTCCTTTTCAAAAACAAAATAGTTTTTCACTACCAAACCCACAAAGGAGAACTTGGATTTGTCTTTAGATCCCAAAAAGGAGAGATTTTGAGATCTCACATCTCTTGATCTTCAAGATCCAGCTAACAGAGGAGGAAGAAGAAGAACTCTTTTCACTAAACCCAAAAAAACACACTCAGGAGTCCAACTCCTCTCCGATTTCTCTTCCGAGAAATTTTTTTTGGCTAAAAGCCTCTTTTTCTCACCGGCGCTCAAGCGCAGAGCGCCCGCGTGCCGACACGTGGCGCGCTTGCACTACAGCGTTCTGCGCTCAAGCGCAAAGCGCCCACGTGCCGACACGTGGCGCGCTTGCGCTCAAGCGCAAGTCGCCCCGGTGCCGACACGTGGCGCGCTTGCGCTCAAGCGCAAGCGCTCGAGCGCAAGTCGCCCCGGTGCCGACACGTGGCGAGCTTGCGCTCAAGCACAAGTGCTCGAGCGCAAGTTGCCCCCGTGCCGACACGTAGCGCACTTGCGCTCGAGCGTCGGGCTCTGAAGCGCAAAGCGCCCACGTGCCGACACGTGGCGCGCTTGCGCTCAAGCGCCCAGCGCTCAAGCGCAGAGCGCCCATGCGCTGACACGTAGCACTCTAACGCCTGAGCGCACAGCACCTAGACGCACAGCGCCCAAGGTGCTGCCCCCACGCATCCTTTGGATGCCTTTTCCCCCTTTTTTTCTTATATATATATATATATATACATATGCGCACACACACATACATATGTGCATACACACATACTCCACGACACTGTCTCTGTTAGAAAAAAATTTCTAACGGGGCATTGCCCCGCACCCCGCAAGAGGGCTGCTAGCCCTCTTGACCCCCAGCCCGCTATCCGGGTAGCGGGACCCCCGTAAAATCTCTGCGTGGCTCCCGATATATTTAAATCCCCCCTCCAAAACAAAACACACGTGCACTGCACATTGAGTTTGCATGACCAGTTTAACCCGTTAATCGGAGGTTCCGTCGCCCCAAAGGCGAGGGGTAATTAACGGCAGCTTAGTCCGCGGCTGCCGGAGATTCGAATCCCCACAATCATTAAACCCCAGCCTACCCTAGGCAGAGGGAATCTGTAGTACGCTTGACAAGCGCGCGCGTATTCCCATCTCAATGGGGTGACGAAAACCACCCTACAAGATGTACCCTTAAACCGATGTGGGTTAAGAGACCTGTACTCCAATTGGGACTAAGATCTGTGATTATGGGCATATGAACTCAATTAATCTGAATTGGGGACTTATGGCCAATTTGGGCTAAGTCCATTCAATTATAATGTTCAAAATTTGTTTTTGAATTGTTAGATATTTGTTTGAGCCCAATCCCTTTAAAAATGCTAAGCATTGGTTTGGTCTCTGACAATGTTTTGTCTTTAGTTGAATACTGTGCATTTATTATAGCTCCAGGCTTATTCAAAGAACAGTTTATGTTTTGTCCAAGCGCACATAAAAGCATGTGGCACACTTGGCACTAGCGCCAGTCGATGAGCGCAGTGCGCTATGGTTAAAGCGCTAATGCGCTTAGCGCTTTGCGCCAGATATGAAGCACTAATGCGCTTTGCGCTAAATGAAGAGCGCTGATGCGCTTAGCGCTTTGCACTAGATGTAGAGCGCTAATGCGCTATAGTTGAAGCGTTGAGGCGTTTGGCGCTGGTGCCATATAATGAGCGCAAAGCGCTTTTAGTAATGCAGCGCACCCGTGAGGAGCACATGGCGCGCTTAGCGCTGAGCGCTAGCCAATGAGCGCAGTGCGCTGTGTTTGATACGCTATGGCACTGCAGCGCTTTACGCTAGATGAAGAGCACTAAGGCACTTTTAAATTAGGAGCGCTGAGGCTCTTCTTAGATTAGGAGCACTAAGGCTCTTCTTAGGTTAACCTTGCGCTCTGAAAATTATCTTTTCTTTGATAAGAGATTTTGTCTCAAGATTCTAAGAACAAATTCCTTAGTTTATAGGAGATATTTCAATCTCTTTTTGTTGAAAGGTTTTGCCTTTATGGATCTGTGATCCTAAGAGAATTGGATAATTCTCCCCCTTTATAATGAGATGTTCATAATCTATTTTGTGAAAGACAATTTGTCTTATAGATCTTTCATCTGTGAAAGAAGTAAATACTTCTTTTTATATTGAGATGATTTCATCTTTCTATTTTTTTCACCTTGAAAAAAATTGTCTTCTTTTGTCGAGAGCTTCTTCTTCTTCCTGAGATTTTCTCAAAGTTTATGGGGGGGTTCCTCCTCTTGAGACTTCAAGTCTCGGGGCCTTTATATAGGGCAAGATGGTTTGTTCAATCAGTTAAGGAGATCTTTTCTCCAATTGATTTAGGAAATTTCCCATCGTTGGATCTTTGATCTAAGGGCTTCTGGTTTACAGAAGATAATCTTCTTGTTTTTTACCAAGATTGTGAAATCTTTCCCCTTTACAGAATTTGTTCTGTATTTTAGTGATTTTTAATCATCATTGGATCATTGATCCAACGGTGTTCCAAATTCAGGGTACAATCTTTTCTGTTTGGAAAGATTCAACAGAATTTCATTCTTGTTAATTGATGATTTAATCATATCCGTTGGATATTTGATCCAACGGTGAGGAACATTTAGTTCCAGCGTTAGCGCTTATGCGCTCTGCCCATGGTGCACTACTTAGAGCGCAGCGCTCTTAGCGCTAGCGCACACGTGCTTTGCACATGGTGCGCTACTTGTACCGCAGCGCATCTAGCGCTAGCGCCTATGCGCTTTGCATGGGGTGCGCTAGTTGTAGCGCAGCGATTTTATAAAAGCGCAGCTTTAATTCAAATTTTCAATTCTGAACAGAGCTTTTCTCTAATTGGGGAAACAAATGCCCCCCACCGTTGCGCTCACGGGGCCCACACGTGGGTGCAGCGGTGGCAGCATCTCCACTCTTGGATCAACCGAGGAATTGAAACGGCAATTAGTGCCTATAAATAGAACCCTTGGCCCTTGAGATGACTTCTGTTCATCTTCAATCCTTCTTGAAAATTTATTTTCTCCTTCAGAGCGCAACTCTTCCTCTTAAGAATTTTCTTAAGGACAGAACTCTGTCAGATTTTTTAGGTAAAAGATTAAATCTTTTTGAAACATCTTTTAGGGTTTCACCCATTAACAGAGCCTTGCTCTTCATAGATCTTTGATCTAAAGAAAATCCGTTTTAGGGTTTTATTAACAGAGCTTTGCTCTCTTGGAATCACAAATCTAAAAGGATCTTGCTTATGATTTCTTAATCCATTAATGGAGCTTTGCTCCTTTCAGATCATATAGAAGAATTCTTAAGAGTTTGTTCATGGATCTTGAAAATCAAATTGAAGTTTTATTTTTGATGGATTATTCCATCATCTTCTCAAAGCAAGGCTCTTAGGATTTTTTTGAGGAATTCATTCCTTCATTATTAGACTTTGACAGATGTCTGTCTAGTGAAGAGCGCTGCTCTCAATGGGAGTTTTACTCCTCTGCCCGAGGGATTTCTCATTTAATGAGAATCAATTGAGGATTTCCTCATTTAATGACAGTCTCATCAAATGATGAGGCTGCTTTATTAATGATGAACTGTCATCTAGATTTTGTGGGTCTCTTTTGGTCCCTTTTGACTGCATTGCAGTGTGGTACGGATTTATAGTACCTAGTGATAGAATTTAATTTATAGTATTGGTGGATGAAAATTCGTTCTTTTCTGCGCAGGTACTATGTCTTTCGACACTTCCTTCCTATTCATTCGCTCAGAAGGCGGATTCCCTGAAGCACCCGTAGACCGAGAGGTTTTTGCGCATGACCCAGAGCACAAGAGTCTTCATCTATGGGGTAAATGGTACGATCAAATTATCATGGGCCGACGGAGCTTTTCCTGTGCGACACCCTCGGAGCCTATTTCGGCGATCGCTTATGCAGATGCACCTCCTATAAATTACGCTGTGGAGGAGGTCAACTGGACTTCAGAGGGTCTCCTTCGGCCTTCTATGGCCGCAATACCCGTGCAGCCGCCGGTGGCCTTGGACATTCTAGGACGGCGCATATGTCAGGGCAAGTTGCGCCCTTGGGGACAGCCCTACAACATCGGACTAACTCCCCGTCATCCGGCCGGATACTTGCAGTGGGCTTAGTATATTTTATCGGCGAAGAAATCACAGTTGCTGAAGCTCGGATTGTATCCCGCCGTTTACGCTTCTTTGTTTCAATATTCCACACCTCCTACATGGTGGGTCAGGGCATTTCTGGAGCAGTGGAACATTCCAACTCACACCTTCCTCCTATCAGATCGAGAAGTCTCCATTTCTTTGGAGGAATTTGCAGAGGTCTCAGGTTTACCCGTTAGGGGAGAACATTATGAGGAATTGCTTCCCCCGGATGAGTATATTTTCACCACCAAATCAGTGGTAATGGATCTTACTCCCGAGAACGCTATTCAACACCAATTTCCGAGTTTGATAAAGGTGTTGAATATCTATGAGAACCTCTCTCTTGCATCCAAAGGTCGTGGAGTTAATTTTACGGCTTTTATCGCTGATTTTCTTCGCCCAGAGGTATTGAAGGAAGAAGTCGAGAAATTCGCCAGTCTTGACGACCCCTTCGGCTTAGGTTTGGGCAACCTGCCGGCGGCGGAGGCAGAGGCAAATTAGAAGAGCTTCTTTCTACCTGATACCCCGATCATCCCTTTTACAGAGCTGGCGGCTCCTGGGATTGACGAAGAAACGTTCTTTTTATGGTTTCTTGGGTTATGGCTGAGTTGGTTTGCGCTTCCCATGCACCTTCGCCGTATGAGGCCGTCCGTCTTCTATCCTGCGTATTGGATGGTTGCTGGGATACAAGTGGCTGTAGGGATCGCTGGGTTAGCCCATGTGTATCACGGCCTCATCTTGGCAGCTGATGCCACTGAGCCAGGGGTGCAGTCGGTAAATTTCCCGATGCATTATTTCACGTCATGGCTCAAGTTGTACGTGCTAGGCGTCTTTGGCATCCACAAGAGGCCGGGTTTTTATGACAGGTGCAGGTTCTCTCGGATCATGCGACTGGTCGGCGCTTCTATTATGACTCCAACGCAACGGGAAGCTAGAGGCTTGCTTCTTCCCCCGCTTACGGTTGGAGCTGGCATGTCCTTTACTGATAAAGTTTTGACCGTCGGCCAGGAATCGGGGAAGACGGTGCTGCCATTGCAGGATATATTTAAAGATGGGGCCTCCGTCTTGCAAGCTCAGGAGATTCTTCATCTATACTCTATCCTGTCAGGCTTTCTCATATTTAAGATGAATGACTTGGCTTTATTTATGAGGTATAACCCGCATCGCTTGGCCCAGCGGTTAAGCTACAATCAGAGCGTCCCACTCGAGGCTTTCTTGGCAGAACCGGCAGCCACTGAAGAGGGTACTCGGAGCGCACTACATCATTTTATGCACCTGAACACAGGGTCTAACTTCTTCATCAGCGAACCGAGTTGTGTTCTGCAAGCCCTGAATGTGTATGTGGCGTGGTACCAACATTCGATGGGTGCCGTCATTAGGGAGGAAAAGCGATTGCTGCTTGATCGCAAGGGCGCAGTGCTGGATGGTGATCGAAATGTTCCTCTGAAGCGACGAAACATTGTTCATCCTCCCTTGAGAGAGGTCACTGCAGTTGAGCCCCCACACGTGCTAAGCCCTACGCACGGGTTGCCCCCATCCAGCGCGCCTAAAAAAGAGATGGCTGCCGCGTCCCCCGAGTCGGATATAGGAAAAGAAATTAGGACTCGTCGTCCAAAGGCGCCTACTAAACGCAAACTCGTGTTATCGGCCATCGACGCTCGTCCTCAGAAGAAAAAGAAACAAGTACTTTCTTTGGACACCATATTAGGCTCGATGCCCCTTGCTCCGTCTAGCGAAGGCTTGAGCGAATCTGGGACCAATGAGGGTTTATTCGGGACACTCGATGATACCGATTTGGAGGCTGCCATCAAAGCTTCCAAACAGTCAGCCATCCTCAAAAAAGAACTGGCCGCCCTTGCGCAGTCAGGTATACTTCACCCTTATCTCTCCGCTGTTCATTTCATTTTTTTTATCATGCTTTGACTGACGCCTGCTGTTTTAACAAGTGCATCCACAGAAGAAGCCATTGCTGCTTCGCTTAAAACCTTCGGAGAGGAGGAAAGGCTTCGCGCCTCATTGCCAACAGAGGCTTCGTTTGAACGATCGATGACGGATACCGTAACGGTTCCGGAGGTAACACCTAGCTCTGATGATAATATCCCCTTGGCGGAGGTCCTGAAGAAGTCTTTCCTCCCTGTCAAAACCGAAGAGCAGCTCAAAAAGTGGGCGGCAAGGAGAAGGAAGCGATCTTCTACAGTCACTAGCTCTGGGCCAAAGCGGGGGAAGAAGGCCGTTACTAGTCCGCCGGAAAGCAGTCTTCTTTTTCCTGGTTCATCTGCCGAGGAAGCCGCACAATTGGTTGAGGCTATAAGACACTCACAGGATGAACCCGAGAATGTAAGGATCCCGACGAGGCCTTATCCTGCCGTCATCTTTTACGAAGATCCTCCATCGATACGGCGGAATTCATAGGTCCTTTGGAAGAAGGGGCGAGAGAGCCCTTAAGCAGGCTGTCTCAGCCGACGCTGAAGATGCACTTTCGTTGTGGACCGGTGGCCACGAGTCTACCCTCAAACCTCGGCGGGCATACCTCCTCAGGAAGGAGCGTCGGCTTGAACAAACCATACTAGAAGCTCCCTTGCGCATTGGTACACTTATATAGCCTTTTGTAGTATTTTGCACTGCTTATATATATACACATATCCTTATCCTCGTGCAAACTTTGCAGGGACTTCGCTGATGGCAGAGGATCTGAGTCCAAGTCGCGCCCTGACTATGGACTCTGCAAATATCCTCGATGAGGCACTAATCAGTATGGAGGGGGTCGATGCAACTGTTGTTCCTACGATGGAGCTTCCCTCGATGATTCCCGCTCCCCCGGTGCTTGCTCCTCCGGAAGAGGCATCTTCATTGGCCGCAGATTCAATGGATCTCTCTGGGGACGGCCCAGAGACTGCGGGACAGGTAGTCGAGGCCACCGTCCTTTCATTGGAACCTATAGCGATGGTCACTGCTCCTCCACCGGATGTTATTATACCGGCCCACATCCCCGATAATGTGCCTGGGGGCACGGAGGAGGCCGCCGAAGCTGCCATCCTTCCAACCCAGAGTGGGAGGAGCATCGAAGGTATTTTTCTATCTTTTATTTTAGCGATCTCTTCATTATATGAACTTTTCTGTCTTTTCAAAGCTATGGGGATTGGCGGCGTCCATCGCTGGCCTGTCTTCCAAGAAGTCTTTCCAGCGTCTGCTAAAACTGGCTGCTCCACAGGCGATATCCCCTCAGTGCATCATTATATCTTCCAGATAAGGTTAGCATTATTCGCTCCTTTCTCAGTATTGTTACTTCTTCATATAACAATGTTCATGTCCTTTGTAGTTCTGGAAGCTGATGATGAGGTTGAGGTCTTCAATGGGCCTGGGGATCTTCCAGACTCTTCTTGTATAAACGTGGGTAAGTAAAGTTTCGACGCCTTTGCATCTGTCCTCTGTTTGCAAACTTCGCTGATCATTTATCAATCTTTAACAGCTCTACCTACTTTTACCCCGTTGGAGACTCGCATTCTGATGCCGTCTGGCCCTTATGCGCTGCGTACATCCGAACGTATGGCCAATTTAAGCCTTCACTCTTTGTTAGCATTGATCGAAGACCTTCGTGTTGGTAGCTCGCTCACGGCCGAAGAATTTGATGCTGAGGCCAACGGTTCTCTCCCCTTTCTTGCCACTTATCACAGTGAAGCATTGGTGCAAGTCTGGGTCGAATTCTGTCGTCGAGTGGAGGCTTGCTTGTATAGTCTTGAATGCGCGCGCCTTTCTTCAGAGGTGGTGGATGCAAAGACAAGCTTGCAGGGGCTGATTAAGCGGTACGCGCTAATACGCTTTCCTATGAAAAGAGGCTCCGCCGAAAGTTCTCAGAGAGGAAGCTGGCTTCAACCGCCCTCGGGGAGCTTCAAGCCGAATTTACAGCTAAGACCACCCACACATATGAACTTTGGCAAGAGCTTCAAGCCGCAATCAAGGACGTGGTGGCTGTTGATAAACCTGTTATCTTTACCCGGACGATGGTTGATGCTCATAAAGCTACTGAGTAGGAGCTTGAAGGCCGGCTTACCTCGCATCAGGCCGACTTACCTCGCATCAGGCCCAACAGTCGGAAGCGGATGCCCGTCTCGCAGCCATAGTCAATTTTGAAGCAGAGACCCAAGAAAGGAAGGATGAACTGATGAACCTTTTGAATCATCCACCAGCTTGAAAGATGTATTATATTATTTTTTTTATTCTTTCTTATACATGTTCTTAACTGAAAATATATTCTTGATTCTTTCGTAAATTGTACTTTGTATTCATTTTGATTCATGAATAAAAGACATATTTTGCTTCATGATGGTGTGTCCCTTTTAGTAAATGTATTTTGTGGATAATCTATTTTAATCTCCTTGTAGGACAGCGATGGCTTAGGAGTCAGGTTAAGATCTGCCTCTTAAGGCTTTTCAACTTTATGAGCCGTGAGAGTCTCATAAAGGTATTTCTCCCTACGGGTCGAGAGGATCCCGTAGGTGTAGTTTCTCCTTAAGAATCGTGAGGATTCCTAAGTGTGTTTTCTCTTGAGAGTCGTAAGGATCTCACAAGAGAGTTTGCTCCCTTACGAGTCGTGAGGACCCGTAAGTGATGGGTGAGGTGACCATTATCCGCATTTCACGGAGTCAGGAGTTGCTCTGGATACTTCCCACGGGGTCTGTTTGACATAGCCGTGTTCTGCGAGGACCAGGTTCCGCTCTGGACATTTCCCACGGGGTCAGGATTGACGTAGGCCGTGTTCCACGTGACCAGGAAAGGTTGACTCTCGGTTGTTTGTGCATCGTCGAGTCATGGAACTGGGAATTTTGCCGCAGCTCCAATTTGTTGATGTTTCGTCTGTTGTAATGAGACGAATGTTGATATGATCTCCAAGCTGTCTGTGAACCATCGAGATTTGGAACATGGACTCTTCCGTTGCACTTTTTGCTGACGTCGTATATTCCTGCAGAGACACTGATCTCTCTGCAGGTCGACGTGAATTGAGATGCTCTCGTCAAGGACGCTGATCTCGCTGAGGTTGAGATGAATCAAGGAGTTCTCGCAAGAATGTCCTAACGTTATAGTTAACCTTTGCTCTTTACGACAGATGTCCGTTAGGGTCTGTGGTACTGGGGTTTTGCCCGTCGTACCGTCGCGTTGGCTGATGTATTCCTCGATAGGCAATCTTGCTGTTCGAGTAGCCTTGCGACTGTCGTGTCTCTGATCCCTTCGGGGGCTGGACAAGACGTCTTCAAGCAATCTTCCTAGGCAGTTTGATCGCCGGGCAAGCGTTAGGAATTTTTCCATGCCGCTTTTTACTTGAGGTTAGGCTCAGTTTGGGGAGCCCCGATGAGTCATAACCACTCCGCGCTGGTGTGGGATGATCTCCGATAATCTTTCAGGTTTTATTTGAGTTGCCGTCAAGACCCTGATGCTAGGAATTTGGCCTTTGCTTTGTTTGCTGGCATTGCGTCTGCTGTATCGAGACGAATGTCGTGGTTGTCTCTAGGTTGTTGGTGAACCATCGAGGTTTGGAACTAGAGATTTTGCCGTGGCTCCGTTGTTTGATTGTCACGTCCAAATCCTGCTGGAGGAAGAATGCTGTGGTGACATCTCGTATGCTGTATCGAGACGAACGTCGAGGTGGTGACCACTCCGTGCTGGTGTGGGATGATCTCCGATAGTCTTTCAGGTTTTATATGAGTTACCGTCAAGACCTTGAAGTTAGGAATTTGGCCTTTGCTTCGTTTGCTGGCATTGCACGCGTTGGTGATCACTCCTCGCTGGTGTGGGATGATCTTCGATAGTCTTTCAAGTTTTATATGAGTTGCCGTCAAGATCCTGAAGCTAGGAATTTGACCTTCGCTTCGTTTTCTTTGGCGTGTCCGAATCCTGTTGGAGGAAGGACGCTGTAGTGACATCTCGTCTGCTGTATCGAGACGAACGTCGAGGTGGTGCTAGGGTTTTGCCATCACTTCGCTTTGTTTCGACCGTGAGGTCTTTCGTTGACGTTGCATCTGCATCCTGCCGGACTACGAAGGAATGCTGTCGTTGACATTGCGTCTGGTGTAATGAGACGAATGTTGAGGTGGAGCTGGGATTTTGCCATCACTCCGCTTTATTTCGACCGTGAGGTCTTTTGTTGACGTTGCGTCTGTATCTTGTCGGACTGCGAAGGAACGCTGTCGTTGACATTGCATCTGCTGTAACGAGACGAATGCTGAAGTGGAGCTGGGATTTTGCCGTTACTCCGCTTTGTTTCGACCATGAGGTCTTTTGTTGACGTTATGTCTGCATCTTGCTGGACTGCGAAGGAACGCCATTATTGACATTGCGTCTGGTGTAACGAGACGAATGCCGAGGTGTTCTTTAGATTATCTGCGAACCATCGAGATTTGGAACTAGGGACTATGCCATGGCTCCGTTTTGCTGACATTGCGTCTGCTGTAACGAGACGAATGTTAAGATGGTCTCTAGGTTGTCTGCGAACCGTCGAGGTTTAGAACTAGGGATTATGCCGTGGCTCCGTTTGGTGATGTTGCGTCCGAGTCCTGTTGGAATGAGGAGGATCATCTTTAATGATTTTTAGGCTGTAGATATTGCCGTCGAGACTTGGCTCACTTTTCCATGGAGCATGGTGGGATGATATGGTTCCCTCTTTGTTTGTGCCCCTGGATTGTATACAGGGATCAATGTGATCTCACCTGTAGGACAAAAAGTTTCATTTTATATATTTTTCTTTCCGCGATGCTCTATTATTTTAGCTTTTATATCGCGAAAATCGCGATTGCCCAATCATTTCGGCTATTTTTCGCGGTGTCCAATCATTTTGGCTACTTGTTTTATTTACTCGCAGTTTTTTATTGCGAGTTGCCCAATAATTTCGGCTGTTTTTGTATGCATACACTTTTACTTGCTGATTTCGTTGCAAGTTGCCCCATCATTTCGGCTGTTTCATATGCATTTTTGGCTCGCTGATTTTTATCGCGAGTATGAGATTTAGGATCTGATACCGATTTAGGCATCAGCATCGCTACAACTGGGATATTGCCAGGAGCGAATCATCATTTTCCTCTGTCGATGTCGGACAAAGGTGGCTTAGCGAACAGGGTTAGGATCCTGTCGACTAAGCCTTTTAACTTCATGAGCCGTAAGGGTCTCGTGAAGGTATTTCTCCCTGCGAGTCATAAGGATCTCGTAGGTGCGTTTTCTCCTTAGGGATCGTGAGGATTCCTAAGTGTATGTTCTCTTATAAGCCGTAAGGATCTTACAAGAGTGTTTTCTCCTTATAAGTCGAGAGGACTTACAAGGGTTGTTCACCGTGTAGACATATCCCAAGTCGTGGATGGGACTTTGTTAGGGAAATGTTTATTCGTGCCCGTGGATTGTATACAAGGGTCAATATTGAACCGCTTGTACGGCAGCATTGGAGGTTGTGATGGCTTAAGAACAGGTTCAGATCCCTGTAGCTTAAGGCTTTTGAATCCTATGAGCCGTGAGGGTCTCATAAGAAGGTTCTCCTTACGGGTCGTGAGAATCTCGCAAGTGTAATTTCTCCTTAGGAATCGTGGGGATTCCTAAGTGTGTTGCTCTCTTGTGAGTCATAAAGATCTCACGCAGGTATTTTCTCCTCACAAGGTCGAGAGGACCTTGTAAGTGTCTTTTAACGAGATTGCGCCCTTTCGGGTTTTCACAAAAACTCGCCGGTAGCCCTGCTGTTTTTACTTACGGAGCCCTTTCGGGTTGTCATCCTAGCCCATTTCGCTTGTGGACATACTGTTTCCTGATTTAAAATCAGGAAAACTTACGGAGGAGGCATCACGGGCTAACACGTGACTAGCGGTCACGGGCTAACACGTGACTTTTGAAAGCAGCGGCACAAGACGCATTCGTTCCCTGATTAAATCAAGAAAAAAGCTCCAGAAACAGGTCACGTGCTCACACGTGACCAGGGGTCACGTGTTGGCACGTGACGGCTGAGCAGCGGCCAAAGAACAGAGCGCAAAAGGAGAAGAAAGGCCCGTTCCAGGGGTCACGTGCCTACACGTGACCAGGGGTCACGTGGCCACACGTGACCGGCTTTCAAAGCCTCCTTATTTAACAGAATTAAATTCTGAAGAGCATTCAAATCTTTCCAAAAGAGAATGATTATTTAGAACCGTTGGATTAAAGATCTAAAAGTGATTAAATGTCACCTATTTATGGAAAAATCTTGAACTTGGAAAGATTTCCCCTTAAAATCTAACTGAAATAACAAAGGGATATCTTTGGATTTAAAATCCAATGGTGAATAAAATTCACCTAATAATCCAAAGGTCCAGATGAATGATGAATGTAAATCAAATCTCTCAATAAACAAATCAAATCTTTCAATGAAAGATTCACTAAAACTGATTGATTTTCTTCTTTCTCCTATAAATAGGAGCCAAGAAGAATACATACAGAGACATACAGAGAGAGAGAGAAATAGAGCCTTGAGATTTTGGGAAGAATTTGATCCTCTGCAAAAGAAAACCTTAGGTCAGAAGGGAGAGGCTTAAAAAAGAGAATTTAATTCTCAAAGAGTTTAACTCTTATATAAAAAGAAGAACTTAGTTCTTTCTCTAGCAGAGAATCTGCAAAGTGCACATCTCCCCATGAATTGAGAATTTAATTCTCATTGGGTTGAGATCCTGCCATGCATATCCAAAGCATAGAAGGGGAATGGAAGTTTGAGAATTTAATTCTCACAGAACTATAGGAATTCAATTCCTTTGAGATAAAATTAGGGTTCAACCCTATGTTATGAGAATTTAATTCCTTCAAAATGGACAGAACCAGGGTTTAACTCTAATTAAGAACTTAATTTTATCAAAATAACAGGAATTAAATTCCTTTAAAAAAAAAAAGAAATTAAGGTTTAACCCTATGATAGAATTTAATTCTTCACATCTATGAGGAATTTAATTCTTACAGAAAAGAAACTAGAGTATAACTCTATCTAAGAATATAATTCTTCAGAAGAAAGTGGGAATTTAATTCCTCTAAAATTATTATTAGAGTTTAACCCTATGAAGAATTTAATTCTTAAAAAAGATAAACAAACATGCAAAGAAGCAGGGTCACGTGCTACCACGTGACCCCTGAAAAGTTCCACAGAGAAGGGATTTGAGGCAACGCCTCACGTGCCCCACGTGACCCCTTGGCAGAAGCTCTAACAGACAAACATTTAAATGCCCATCACGTGACAGCACGTGATGCTCCAAAGTATTCAATACTTTTGGCAGAATAAAATGAATTGAGGGCGCTCTCACGTGCTACCACGTGACCCCTCTTGCCTTAGTGTTTAACACTAAAGTTGAAACCTCTATATCCAGTGTTCGATGCTGATTTTCTTAGTGTTTAAACACTAATTTGGAAAACTCTATTTACAGTGTTTAACACTGACTTTCTTGGTGTTGAACACCAACTTGGAAGACCCTGTTTACAGTGTTTAACACTGATCTGCCTTAGTGTTAGACACTAATTTGAAATCTCCATTACCAGTGTTTAACACTGATTTGCTTTAGTGTATAAGCACTAATTTGAAAGCCCTGTTGCTAGTGTTTAACACTAACTATCTTTTAGTGTTAAACACTAACTTGTCAATCTCACTCCCAGTGTCCAACACTGTTGGTCTTTAGTGTTTAACACTAACTTTAGCCCAATTGGCTAAGTTTCTAGAGGCAAAGCCTCTACTTCAATGGACTAACAGAAAGCCAATATTCTAAACATGATTGGACATAGCCCAAGCTGGCCATAAGTCCTCAATTCAAACTTAACTGAGCTAATGGGCTCATAACATAATTAATTGGTCTTGGTCCCAAATTGGGCCGAAGACTATTTAATCTACCTTGGTTCAAGGGTACATCTCTTCACTCCTTTGATACTTGGCGTTGTAATTCTTCAACGTCTTCAAAGAGGTGGTGGGTCCCGATGACCATACATTGATACGGACTGTGGGGTCCTTAAACTCATGGACTATGAGGTCCTTAACCTTGACCGTGATGTCTTAAAACTAACGCCGGACCGTGGAGTCCTTAAATCCACGGACTATGATGTCCTTAACCTTGACCGCAATGCCTTAAAACTAATATTGGACCGCAATGTCCTTAAACTACCTATCGACCGCAATGTCACTAAACTAAACAATAGGGCCCCCAATTGCTCTCTTGTTGGATCTAAACGATCCCGTTAAGTTGATCTTAGTCTAAAAACTAGGCTGACGTATCCTTAACAAACGTTTAAGTCGATCTTAGTCTCAAACGAGACTAACGTATCCTTAAACCCAAACCCCCAAACCCAAATCTAAGATAATACGGATTTGGACTAGTCCACGCCCTACGAGCGACGACATAACTCGGTCTCCGTATACAATCCAGGGGCAACCAAACACAAAATAAACACACACGACACGAAGTGATCATCTGGAGAAGGAGAAAGTTGCTACCGTAATGCGGTAGCGTAATTAACTGCAGGGGCTTGCGCCTGCAGGGAAGAGCGTCCCCACAATCAAAAACCCCTCAAGCGAGGGGGAATCTGACGAAGTCTGCTATATCGGACGCATCCGTTTAAACCTTCGATACATGGCGCCATAAATCAACTTGGCATCTTCGGAGAGGTAGACGGATAGCACCAATTAGCATCTGCCCCGAATTTCAGGCAAGACGTCCGTCGCGCCGTCTTTCGGAGGGGAACAGATTCTGGCACGCCCGGTGGGACCTTTTCCTCTTTCCACTCCACACTTCGTGTGTCGTGTTCGCGAACCAAACATGGCTCGCTAATGGTTGCCCTTGGGTTTCAAGGTACTAAGATTTAACGTTTTGCTTATTGCAGAAAGCAAAGAATCAATGGCTTCCACTTGTGCGAAATTCTCCAACTGCAACTGCAACCGGCGCTCCGCCTCGCCAGGAGGTATAGCCTACGGGCCCCAAGCTGCTTCACTATTCATAATGCCCGTGGAATAGGTCACTCAAGCCACCACCGGGTTGTTTTTCGGGACCATGCCCCCGCCAACGAGCTTCACCGCTCCTGTGCTGACACCGGAAGCTCCCAAGAAGTCGGTCTTTGATCGGCTTACACCTACCGCGGCCCCTCTCAACGGGTCGCCCAACACCAGCGTCTCGGTCTTCTCCAGACTGGGCCAGAACTCCTGTGGACTCGCAATGGGGCCTACAATCCCAGAGAAGGCTGCTTCTAAGAAAATAACCAGTCCTGCTCCTGAAGTCGTCAAGGCGGCTTCTCCTGCCAAAAAGTCGGTCTTTACAAGTTGACTGTTCCAGCTCCCGCTCCTGCTACCCAAAGGACATCGGTCTTTAACAGGCTGACACCAGCAGCGACCCCCACCTACACAGGGGGCAAGACGAGGCTATCGTCCTCACCGAGCCGATTCCATCAGCACGGCACGCTCGACGTCGCTACTGGCGCCGAGTGAGGAAGGCCGGAGGCAACTCCCCTTCTGGGCTAACTCCTCCAACCCCAACGACAGAAGTTAATGCCGCTGTTCCAACTAAGAACAGCTTTGAGATGCTGAATAAGGTGCGTAGGAATTCTCCTGCCGCGGCGCTAAAGAGGTCTCCCCCTCCACTGAAAAAGGCCGCGGAAATAAAGCCAGAACAGCCCCAATCTCCTCAACGGCTGTCTTCCAAAATCTATAAAGTCTGGCGGCAGACCCGAGACTCGGTGATCGATCCAAATTTCTCCCGCCAGCACAAGAAGCTAAAAATCCAACAGGAAGTCAGTCATCACGCTAAGCCACGAAAAGCTATCTGGGTGCCCACCTCAACGGCCCCCTCAACTTCCACTGCTCATAAAAAGAGGAGGCCGGAGAAGATCCCCGGGCCTGCGACGAAAGCTAAAGGCGCTGAGCCCAGACGCCCTAAGTCTGGGGGCATAATGGTCCATACTGTATACATGGCGTCGGGAAAGGAAGATAGCCGCGCGTCTACAGGGCATAGACCGCTTACACGGTCGGTGACCAAAGCTCAGGAGCAACAGCAGAAGCTCAAGGAAATGATGATCGCAATGGCGGCGCTTACTGGGCCAAAAGAAAGCCCTGAAGCGTCCTCGGATCAGCGACAAGAACAAGAAACCGACACTGAGTTCCTTCGGAGGATATTGGCAAAGAAAGATAAAGAAGCTGCGGAACAAGCGGCCAATATAAAGCAAATAGCCCACTTAATTCAAGACATGGTTGGGATGACGATTCAACAAGATCCTCCCGATGAAGATCCCCCGACCGTCCTCGAAGATGATAGAGGAGAAACGTCGAATCCAACACCGGTTCTTTCAACGGCCAAGGAGGAGACAATCTCCAAGGCTGACTTGGATGACTATATAGCCTAGCAGATCCGGGTTCATCAGGCGACTGAGGCAGCTGGTCAAGTCGTAAAAACGGGGCGACCGTATCCAAGCTGGTACGACCAAATCAAATATCCGTCGGGTTATACAATACCGAAATTCCATGTGTATAAGGGGTGTAAATCCCCGTTTCCATTCTAATAAAAGTTTCCTATTCTCTGATTTCCAGTGGTTTCTTTTCTTTTTCCTTCATTTTAAATTGGTTGTTTAAGCTTAATATTTATATTTTTATAAACCCTAAAAGTTAAAACCCAAGATTTAAAACTAATTTGGAAAACCAAACTCAAACCAAAAGTTTAAAACAAATAAACTATTTTACAAAACCCCAAACCCTTTAATTAAAACCCTCAGCCCACTCACAAATTTTTAAATAAATCCTTAATTATTTTCGGCCCGGCCCTTCCCATTCCAATCTCCTTCAGCCCACAAATCTTTTTGTAAAGGAATTATTTTTTTTTTAAACGGGCCCGGCCCAACTCAGCAGCCCGCCTCCTTAAGACCCGACCCGACCCGCCACTGTTTATCTCTTCCTTTTCACTCCAACGGTAACATCCCCTTTTCCCGCTCGCGATCGTTTCCTCCGCCGCAGCTCGCGCCCCCGCTCACGCCCCCGCTCCTGCCGTTACACCCACGACTTCAACCCCCGTTCTCTTCCTCGCACCCCCATCTCCCTTCTCTGCCATTTCAGAAATCCCTCATCTCTCTTTCTCTCTCACAAAAACTCACCGAGCACCATTCTTCCCCTCACTTCGCCGCCGGAGACGACCCTCGACAGCCCTCGGCAACCCTCGCTCATTCTTCCTCCACCAACTTTCTCCCTCTACGACTCCATCTTCATCAACCCGAGCCCTCTGCCGAGCACCTCTGTGCACAACCCCTGTACACCGAGTTCGGCCACCCCGCACCCCACGCCGGCGAGGTTTCTACTGCGCTCTAACCCCTCATCGACACCTCCACTGGAACTCCGCATCATCATCATAATAGCCAAGCCCCACCATCTCTCTCTCTCCCTCTCTAGAAACCACACCCAAAATCACCCAAACCCAAACAACCGACACTCACTGCATCCCATAGCCGGAGCAACGCCGTCGACCATCGTTGACCCCAGTACACTCGCAGAGGATCATCAAGCACCCCTCAACGTCCAGTGACTGCGCAACGACCCCGGACAACTCCGACGCAAAATCCGCATCTCGATCCAAGCTCGCGCGAATCGGTTTCACGGCGTACATCACGCGTTCGTGACGCCGTTGCTGCCGTACGACCCCGAGACGTTTCCAGGCAAGTGTTTACTTGCTTCATGCTAAAATAATAGTGGTACAAATCTAAAACATCTAGTTTACGGATTTGCCGATTACCGATATATTATGTGACCTAAGTGTTGGATGCTAGTCTCCAATGATTATAATAGTTTATTTTGACGGAAACTGATATTTTCTGTTGGCCCATTTGATGATAAATACCGTGTATGAATCTCGGTGGAAAATACAATTGTTAGAGACAAAAATTGATACCCCCAAATATGCCGTTAAAACTAATATTTTCTCGCATCTGAAAATGAATAAAATCACCGTAAATTATATACATATTGGAATGATACGTTCGAGGGCTTAAATCGAAGCAGACTCGACAAACTTTAACCCTGTATAAACTTCTAATGATTTCTGTTCTGTAACTGAGATGATAATTAGATCGGAGTGCGACTCTGGACTGCAGTCCAGAGCGACTCTGTTTATAGTGTACTATACCAAAATGTGTGTCACTGTGTTTCCTGAAGTCGTATGTTACGGAACTCTACATTAGATTAAAGATAATTCTGTTAACTAAACAAAAAAAGTGGTTCCATTCCATTTCATTGTCTTTTGCTATTTTAAACTGTATTTAAAAGGGCAGAACGTATAACTGTCCAGAACAGATTCAGAAGTGATATACTGACATTAAGCTGTGTATAGCTTTCAACGCACAGATGCGATTGAGGATCCGTCTGTTGCGTTGAATACTCTATTGAAAACCCTAGATTTCATTCAACGGTAACATTGCTAAATTCTGAGCCCAACTGGGTGTAATTTGTGTCGCGAAACGGACGTTCAGTTCTGAAACTGAATTTCCAGCCGCAAGCACTTAAAATGAAAGAGTTATATCTTGAAAACCGGAATCCCGATTGAACTGAAACAAATTTTGATGAATTGTTGACTGAGTGTTCTATTTATCTTACTTGTATCATTTTGCTGAATTCTTAACATATTAATTTATGCAATTTATATAAGTTAATGACATGCATATTAATTCATAATATACAGAGCATATTGGTAGCATACATACATATATCATAGAGCCCCATACAGAATGGCACCAGTTGAGTTGGCAGAATTGAAGAAGCAGGTTGAAGAACTATTGGAGAAGGGATTTATTCGGCCAAGCGCTTCACCGTGGGGTGCACCAGTCCTGTTAGTAAAGAAGAAGGATGGATCGCTGCGAATGTGTATAGATTATCGGGAGCTGAACAAGATCACAATAAAGAACAAGTACCCAATACCGCGCATTGACGACCTATTCGATCAGCTAAGTGGAGCCAAAGTATTCTCGAAATTGGACCTCCGTTCTGGATATCATCAAATCAGAGTAGCAGCCGAGGATGTATGCAAGACGGCTTTCAGGACCCGATACGGACACTACGAGTTTCTTGTGATGCCGTTCGGTGTTACCAATGCCCCAGCAATATTCATGGACTTGATGAACAGAGTGTTCGCAAAGTACTTTGACACGTTTGTCGTTGTGTTTATCGACGACATACTTGTCTACTCAAAGACCCGGGAAGAGCACGCTGAACATTTGCGCACGGTACTATAAATTCTTCGGGAAGAGAAGCTGTATGCGAAGCTGAGCAAGTGTGAATTCTGGCTCGACAAGGTTCAGTTTTTGGGACATATTGTTTCGGGCGAAGGCATCTCGGTGGACCCGGCAAAGATAAAATCTGTCAGAGATTGGCCAACGCCGAAGTCAGTGGCCGAGATCAGGAGCTTTCTGGGATTGGCAGGTTATTATCGGAGATTCGTCCAAGATTTCTCAAGAATCGCGGAACCATTGACGAGGCTTGTAGGGTGTTTTTCGTCACCCCATTGAGATGGGAATACGCACGCGCTTGTCAGGCGTATACTACATATTCCCCCTGCCTAGGGTTGGCCGGGGTTTATTGATTGTGGGGATCCGAATCTCCGGCAGCCGCGGATTAAGCTGCCGTTAATTACCCCTCGCCTTTGGGGCGAGGGAACCTCCGATTAACGGGTTAAACTGGTCATGCGAACTCAATGTGCAGTGTACGTGTGTTGTTGTTTTGGAGAGGGGTTTGAATATATCGGGAGCCACGCAGAGTTTTTTTACGGGGGTATGTGTATGTGTACATTTGTAGGGGGAAAGTGTCGCGGAGTATGTGTATGTGTACATTTGTATACATATGTATATATATATATGTATATATAAGTAAAGGGGAAAAAGACATCCAAAGGATGCGTGGGGCTAGCGCCTAGGCGCTTGAGCGCGAGCGCGCCACGTGTCGGCACGTGGGCGACTTGCGCTCGAGCGCTTGCGCTGGAGCGCAAGAGCGCCACGTGTCGGCACGGGGGCGACTTGCGCTTGAGCGCTTGCGCTGGAGCGCAAGAGCGCCACGTGTCGGCACGGGGGCGACTTGCGCTCGAGCGCTTGCGCTGGAGCGCAAGAGCGCCACGTGTCGGCACGGGGGCGACTTGCGCTCGCGCGCTTGCGCTGGAACGCAAGCGCGCCACGTGTCGACACCGGGGCGACTTGCGCTCGAGCGCTTGCGCTTGAGCGCAAGAGCGCCACGTGTCGGCACGAGGGCGACTTGCGCTCGAGCGCTTGCGCTTGAGCGCAAGAGCGCCACGTGTCGGCACGTGAGCGCTCTGCGCTTGAGCGCCGGCGAGGAAAAGAGGCTTTTAGCCTAAAAAGATTTCTCTGAAGAGAAATCAAAGAGGAGTTGGACTCCTGAGTGTTTTTTTTTGTTTTTTTTGTTTAGTGAACGATGTTCTTCTTCCTCCTCCTCTGTTAGCTGGATCTTGAAGATCAAGAGATATGGGATTTCTAAAAATCTCTTATTTTTGAGATCTAATGGAAGATCTGAGTTCCCCTTTATGGGTTTTGTGATGAAAAACTAATTTGTTTTATAAAGAGAAGAGTAAAACTCTTGGTTTAATTCAAGAGAAAAAGGAAGGTTTTGGAACCTTGAAGAAGGAGAAAAGATCTCAGATCTGAAGAAAATTTTGAGAGAGAGAAAAAGTTGTTGAGATATTTCATTATCTTTGCCTTTATGGGCTATACACTTTACGCATAGCCCCTTGGACTTCACAAAATGGCATTTTGCCTATCCCATGGCTCATGTGTCTTTTCTTTTTGCACATAAGCCATGGGCTTTACAAAAATTTGGCTTTATGCCTATTTTTCTTACATTTATCCATAAAATAAAATAAAAGAAATGTAACAAAATTATTTATTACAAAATTTTTATCTTGGCATGGGGGAGGCCGGCCGCTTCATGTTCGGGCTTGACCCGGGCATGGGCCCACTGGATCTGGGCTTGGGCCCACTTGGCTTGGGGTTGACTTTGATTTTGACTTGGTCAACCGGGATGTAAATTTTTACCCCAACAAGGCTGACACGGAAGGACGTGCCGTTTACATGGACAGAGGAGTGCACTCAGGCATTCGACACACTGAAGCAGAAGTTAACCACGGCACCTATACTTACAGTACCAGATAATTCCGGTGGTTTGGTGATACACAGTGATGCGTCAGGGAAGGGATTAGGCTGTGTCCTAATGCAGCACGGCCGAGTGATTGCTTACGCCTCTCGACAACTGAGAAACCACGAGAAGAACTACCCCACGCATGACTTGGAGTTAGCTGCGGTAGTCTTTGCGTTGAAGATTTGGAGGCACTATCTATTGGGTGAGAAAGTGGATGTATACACGGATCATAAAAGTTTGAAGTATGTTTTCACTCAGAAGGAACTAAACATGAGGCAGCGCCGATGGCTAGAGCTAATGGCAGATTATGACTTGGACCTTCAGTATCACCCGGGGAAGGTCGATGTTGTACCAGATGCGCTCAGTCGCAAACCAGCGGTCATGATGTTGACCGATCAGAGGAGCATTATTGAGGATTTCCAGAGACTTGAACTTGAGGTCGTTACGCCGAACGCACTCAGTCAATTTTGGCAACTACAGGTGCAATCTTCCCTGGTGGATCGCATCAAGATTGCACAAGCGGACGATCCCCGATTGCAAAAGTTTAGAGAGCAAGTGGAAGCTGGACTGAGAACGGATTTGATTATACATGAAGATGGCTCTCTGAGATTCGGTAGCAGACTCTGCGTACCTAAAGGAGATGTTCGAGAAGAAGTTTTGGCTGAAGCACACAGTTCAGCTTATTCTGTGCATCCAGGAGGTACAAAAATGTATCAGGACCTAAAGCAGCACTTTTGGTGGAACGGAATGAAGCGGAAAATTGCGAGGTTTGTATCCAGATGTTTGGTATGTCAGCAGGTGAAGGCGGAACATCAGAGGATAGAAGGATTGTTACAACCACTGCCGATACCAGAATGGAAGTGGGAGCACATTACCATGGATTTTGTGACGGCCTTACCACGGAGCCCTAGGGGCAATAACGCCATTTGGGTTATCGTCGATCGTCTCACAAAAGCTGCACACTTTCTACCTTTCCGAGTGGGACAGTCGAAAGAATCACCGGCAGAAAGATATATGCAGGAGTTTGTGCGACTTCACGGTGTTCCAGTCAGCATTGTGTCCTCTCTCTCAAAAAAACTCACCGAGCACCATTCTTCCCCTCACTTCGCCGCCGGCGACGACCCTCGACAGCCCTCGGCAACCCTCGCTCATTCCTCCTCCACCAACTTTCTCCCTCTACGACTCCATCTTCATCAACCCGAGCCCTCTGCCGAGCACCTCTGTGCACAACCCCTGTACACCGAGTTCGGCCACCCTGCACCCCACGCCGGCGAGGTTTCCAACACAACAGACGGATCCTCAATCGCATCTGTGCGTTGAAAGCTATACACAGCTTAATGTCAGTATATCACTTCTGAATCTGTTCTGGACAGTTATACGTTCTGCCCTTTTAAATACAGTTTAAAATAGCAAACGACAATGAAACGGAATGGAACCACTTGTTTTGTTTAGTTAACAGAATTATCTTTAATCTACTGTAGAGTTCCGTAACATACGACTTCAGGAAACACAGTGACACACATTTTGGTATAGTACACTATAAACAGAGTCGCTCTGGACTGCAGACCAGTATTACCTCATATACCTGTTTCATCTTATTATAATAATATTGTTATTATGTCGCTCTGACGACCTGAGTATGCATGCTCAGATTCCGCGGGAGGACCAGTACAGGAGACGGATCTACCCTTCGAGTTCACGGAGATATAGTTGGTGTACTTTCTTCATTTACTGCTTTCCATAAAAGTGATCGTAAGATTGAACTTGGTTATTAATTGTTCTTGTTATCTGTAATTTGTGAACATTGAAATTTTAATGTAATAAATTAGTGATGTGATTCCTTTACTACTGTGCTTTATTTACTGATTACCATGTAATGCTAGAAGCCAAAGTGTGACTACGGCGGGATGATTCCTTGACCGTTTCTTGTATCTTTGTTAAATTTCGAGGACGAAATTTTGTTAAGGGGGGGTATGATGTAAATCCCCGTTTCCATTCTAATAAAAGTTTCCTATTCTCTGATTTCCAGTGGTTTCTTTTCTTTTTCCTTCATTTTAAATTGGTTGTTTAAGCTTAATATTTATATTTTTCCAAACCCTAAAAGTTAAACCCCAAGATTTAAAACTAATTTGGAAAACCAAACTCAAACCAAAAGTTTAAAACAAATAAACTATTTTACAAAACCCCAAATCCTTTAATTAAAACCCTCAGCCCACTCACAAATTTTTAAATAAATCCTTAATTATTTTCGGCCCGGCCCTTCCCATTCCAATCTCCTTCAGCCCACAAATCTTTTTGTAAAGGAATTATTTTTTTTTAAACGGGCCCGGCCCAGCTCAGCAGCCCGCCTCCTTAAGACCCGACCCGACCCGCCACTGTTTATCTCTTCCTTTTCACTCCAACGGTAACATCCCCTTTTCCCGCTCGCGATCGTTTCCTCCGCCGCAGCTCGCGCCCACGCTCACGCCCCCGCTCCTGCCGTTACACCCACGAATTTAACCCCCGTTCTCTTCCTCGCACCCCCATCTCCCTTCTTTGCCATTTCAGAAATCCTTCATCTCTCTCTCTCTCACAAAAACTCACCGAGCACCATTCTTCCCCTCACTTCGCCGCCGGCGACGACCCTCGACAGCCCTCGGCAACCCTCGCTCATTCCACCTCCACCAACTTTCTCCCTCTACGACTCCATCTTCATCAACCCGAGCCCTCTGCCGAGCACCTCTGTGCACAACCCCTGTACTCGTTTCCGTATTTTGGAAAGCGGGGCGTGACAAGGGGACAGGCAATCCCCACCAACATGTTGCTCAGTTCAGGGCCCTTTGCGGTAACACCGGCGGTGATGATAAACTGTTGCTTCGCCAGTTCGTGGGCAGCTTATCAGAAACGGCGTTCGAATGGTATTCAGAACTCCCGAACGATTCCATCAAGACGTTCGCTGAAATGGAATTGCTATTCACTCAGCGATTCGCAAGCGCCAGCGAACGCACTCTTATAACAGCATTAATTAATGCCAGGGTGAAACCAGGCGAAACGTGGGTCCAGTACGCTATACGCTGGCGAAATTTATGGTCGAAATGTGAACAACGCATTGAGGAAGCGCCCGCGGTGGGCATGTTCGTGGGAACCCTAGACCCTCATGAAACTATCTCCCAGTTCATGATGTTCTTTAAGCCAACCACGTTCCAGGCTTTAATCGACAAGTTGGCCCAGATGGACCAGATGGGTCACAGACCGTCTCCCCCGAAGTCGGAGCCTCGGAGTGACAAGGGTAAAGGGAAGGCAACCTTCGTCGTGAATGCTCAGCAGAAACCCAGTGCCCCAAAGCTGGCGGATCAACTGGAAGAAAGACGCCGGTATTATAATGAGAAGATGAAGCGCCCCTACTCGTTCCCACGGGATAAGACAAAACGGTTATTCGAGCTGGCCGTATGCAACAGGCTTATCAACTTGCCAAACCCAAGGCGACCGCCACAACCCACTGAAGTGAATAACCCCAATTATTACCCTTACCATCAAACGGTAAGCCATCCGATTGAGGATTGCTTCGTCTTCAAAAGATGGATTGAGGATCAATACCTCCAGGGAAAGTTTGCGCTGTCCGAAAAGTGGAAGGTGAATCCGCCACAGCCGCATACTCCTAAGAAGACAGACGCACCAGGGGCAACTTGTTCTTTTATTGAAGAAGCTCCATGGGAGGTCGTGCTATCAGCTAAAACCAAAAGGATGCTGAGTGATCTTCATACGTGCCCAACAGTCGAATGGAAGAACCCGCTTGAACCTCAAATCATCGAAGGGATGCTGAAGCCGCGTCCAACTACAAAGAGCGGTGGTGATGGCCCAAGTACTCACACCCAACCGTCAAAATCTTCGAAGAAAAAAAAGAAGAAATCCAAGAAGCCCGTGAAGCCTGGAGACAAGCGCACGGATTTGCAGAAACAGATTGATGCGCTGGAGGAGTACAATCAAAAGGCGCGGACTCCCGTCACACTGCAAGAGTTCCTCAACCACGTTTTTCAGGAGGAAGATGATGGAGAAAGCTCGTCGGATGAATCTGAGGGATATGTAGCGAGTTGTCATGTGATCTCCCACTCGTTTATGGACGATGGAAAAATTCCTGGCACTGAGAAACTGGGGGCACACCCTGAGCCAGAACTTGTATGGCCGACAGATGAAATGATCGACGCCTTTCTAGACGAGACTCGTTTGAAAAGTAAAGCCGATCGGGAGCGTGAAATGGCCGCATCAGAAGGAGCCAAACGCAAGCGACTAAACGAAAGAGTCGAAGCACTCTCGCCAGATCAAAAGACATCCGATGCGGATAAAAACATATTCAAGACGAGGAAAAGGTTTGCCAAAGCCATGTCAATGGGAATGAAGCTACCACCCTCGGAAGAAAACACGCTCAATGGGGTGGAGAGGCACCCTAATTATTGCTCATATCATCGGAAGATTTCACACCCTACGGAAGAGTGCGACGCTTTTAACATATGGTGGCAAGGATATGTTGCTCACCGGCAACATTTTAAGCACATGAAACGCAGAACTCGTCGAGAGCAGGAAAGAACTACCGGCGGGCACAAAAGAACTACCGGAAACTGTCGCATGGTTAACGCCGGAGGATCACAGGTTCTCACCTTTGGGAGCGACTCTGATGAGGAAATGGCTTGGGCCCTCTCTTTAAAGAGTCCGTCTTAGGGAAAGAGGAAGAACCAGAGGCCTGCGAAAACATTCAGCTGCGCAATCGCACGCTCCCGGAAAAGAATCTCGGACCCGCGAATAGAAAAGATAAGGGAAAGGAGAAGGTCACTGAGGATATCACCTTAGATGACCAAGTCATGAAAGAGTTGACTGCCAAAGACCCTCCCAAGAAGGGTAAGGTGGACTATAACATCCTAGCACACCTAAGGAAACTACCTTCACAGCTCAGCATTCTCGACGCCCTCCTATTATCAAAGGAAGCGAGAGATTCATTAATCAAGGCGTTACAAGAGCCCGAACAATTCCAAGCCTTCCTCGCCGAAGAAAGGATGAAGGATGAACTGGAAGAAGTGCACACGGCCGACATCACTTTCGGTGATGAAGACCTTCTCCTCGGGACGTGTGACCACAACCGTCCCCTATACGTCTCCGGATATTGCCACGATATCAAGATAGGCAAAATCCTGGTTGATAATGGATCCTCCGTCAATCTCCTTAATGTTCGGGTGTTGAAGGAAATCTGCATGAGCGTGCAGCACCTCGCTCATGACAAAATTACCATCTCCGGTTTCGACTCCCAGTCATCACGGACTCTCGGATCTGTGATATTAACATTACGCTTCGGGCTACACGTCACGGACATCAAGTTTCACGTCATTGATGCCAAGACCTGCTACAACGCCTTGCTCGGTCGTCCTTGGTTACACGAGTACAACATCATCCCTTCTACATAGCATCAGTGTATGAAGTACTTTAAGGATGGTTTTGGGTATACCGTAACAGGTGAGCTGAACCCATTCTCCGTGAACGAAGTCCGCAAGTACGAAGATGCAAAGTACTTTTTGCCAGATTTCAAGGATACAGAAAGGTGTCGCAAGCCGGAGAACAAAGCCGCCGCCGCCATCCCTGTTTTTGGAAGCGATACCGAAGAAGAAGAAGAGATAGTTTACGCTGGTCCGTCTCGACGCAACAACCCGGGACCGTCCGCCCCTGTATTGATCTTCGGAAGTGACTCGGAAGATGAGGTTAATGTCGTGTTCTCCAGTCGGCCGTCAATACAAGCATCCCCTGGCGATGATCAGAGTTTGCAAATCTCCATGGTGCCGCGGGGACACTACAAAGACCTTGACGCACTTGAAACTTACAATGTGCAGGACCTGCAGGCGTTTTACGTCCCTCCCAGATGAAAGGGTGAAAAGGCGATCCTATTCTACCGATCCACGGAAACAAGAGTGGAGAAAGAAATCTGGCATGGCGCGGATTCTACACTCGACAGGCTCCAACCCATCCGTTTGCCCAGATACTACACAGACGGGTTGAAAAGACTATTGAAGCGCCAAGGGGTACCCTTAAAACGGACTATCTGACAAGCTCGATTCTACAACAGGATTTGGGATGTCCCTGGGACCCAGCGCAAACTGCCCAATGGGAGAATGGAAACGCTCGGGCTTGGATATGTGAGATCCGGGAAACGGGAGCGAGCCCACGGTAGCTACGCCATATATAACTTCGATGAGGAAGAGGACGCCCTGTCGGGAGATGCTAACCCCTCGTCAAAACTGGATCCCGCGAGCGAAGTGCCGAGTCCGTCGTTTGAAGAACGAATGGACAAGCTTATCAGGAAAGCGGGTCAAAAAGCTCGAGACGACCATAGTCGCGAAATGGCCATCTACGAGAAAGCCAGGACGCAACGTCTGTTTCAACAGGCTGCAAAAGACGAAGATGCTCCTCCCTGTCGACCCATTGCGCAAAAGGCCCGACGCAGAGGTAGAAATAAGTCAAAAGGCGGAAAAAGGAGCCGACAGCAACGATGCAGGATTAAAGAGTCATGTGATCGGGTATTGCGCAGTCCGGACTTGTCCCTCATGAAGAAGATGAGTCGAGCGTATTCCTTCCCTTAAGAAAATACGAAGAAAATACTCGATCTTGCTATGAAGCACCGAATGATCACACTTCCGGAGTCTAAACACCCTGAGCAAGCTAACGGGGTCACTCATCCGGGCTATTGCTCTTATCACCGAGCCATAGGACACCCTATCGAAGACTGCTTCACCTTTAAAGACTGGGTGGAAGACCGGTACCAGCAAGGCAGGTTTGCTTTATCCAGCAGCTGGAGGGTGACGCCGCCACAAAAGCACGAACCCAAAGCCACAAGAGCAGAACCAGATCCACGACGGTCTTGGAACTCGTACCTGTCATATGATAACGATATCAAGAGAAGGGCCCGAGGATAGGGACGACCTCCCTTGGTGCTTCAAAAACAATGACAATGAGGTGATCTCAGAATTTCCACCAGCTCCGAAAGAACTAGAAGATAGCATACATACTACTGCAGATAACCTCAAGAAGATTGAGTTGGGGTCGGCAGATGACCCGCGACCGACATTCGTCAGCGAGCTGCTATCTGAAGAAAGGGTGGCTGCGTTAAAGGACGTGCTTCTACAGCATAGAGATTGCTTCGCATGGAACTATTCCGAGATGCCGGGATTAGATCCAGAGATTGCTGTGCATAAATTAGCAATATCCCCGGATATCAAGCCAGTCAAACAAGCGCCGAGAAGAATGCGGCTCGAGCTTGAGATGAGCATTAACGCCGAAGTCAAGAAGCTGATCGATTCTGGGTTTATCCAGGAGGTACAGTATCCTGACTGGGTCGCCAACATCGTCCCGGTAATGAAGAAAAATGGGACAGTACGCATATGTGTGGACTTCCGATATCTCAATAAAGCCTTCCCGAAAGACGATTTCCCAGTGCCGGTCAGTGAGCTGATGATAGATAATACGTCCACTCATGAAGTTTTCTCTTTCATGGACGGTTCATCAGGGTACAATCAGATAAAGATGCATCCCGAAGACCAGAAGCACACCGCTTTCCGGACTCCTTTGGGTATATTCTGCTACAAAGTTATGCCTTTTGGTTTAAAGAATGCCGGTGCCACCTATCAGAGGGCCATGACAAAGATCTTCGATGATCTTATACATGAAATCGTTGAATGCTATATCGACGACCTTGTAGTGAAGAGCATGTTATACGAAGAGCACTTAGAGCATCTGAAGACCGTATTTCAACGCCTTCGGCAATACAATTTGAAGATGAATCCCCTCAAATGCGCATTCGGAATTTCCTCGGGTAAATTCCTGGGATTTATCATCCGACACCGAGGTATCGAAATAGATCCATCTAAGATCAAGGCGATCATGGAAATGCCTCCACCGAGAACTCTCAAACAGTTGCGGTCTCTCCAAGGGAAGCTCGCGTACATCCGACGGTTTATCGCCAACCTGTCAGGCAAGTGCCGTCCTTACAGCCACCTGATGAAGAAGGGAACTCCATTCGTCTGGGAACAAAAATGCCAGAGCGCGCTAGATGAGATCAAGCAGTACCTGCAGAACCCGCCGGTGTTATCTGCTCCAGTCAAGGGAAAGCCCCTTATTCTTTATACAACAGCCCTTGAGGATTCCTTAGGTGCATTATGGGCACAAGAAAACGACCAAGGGAAGGAAAGAGCGCTCTACTATTTGAGTCGAGTTCTTCTGGGGGCAGAAAGCAATTACTCCCCTATCGAAAAATATTGCCTGGCGTTGATCTTTGCGATAACAAAACTCAGGCACTATGCATTGGCGCATGAAGTCCGTCTTATATCAAAGGTAGACCCCCTCAAATATCTAATGTCAAAGGCCATATTGACAGGGAGACTCGCTAAATGGGCCCTGCTCTTGATGGAGTTCTCGATAACCTATCAGCCTCTCAAGGCAGTGAAAGGCCAAGCCATCGCCGACTTCCTTGCTGAGCATCCAGTACCTGCCGGTTCTCCTCTGAATTGCGATCTGCCAGACGAACATGCGTTTGACACGATCAATGGTGGTGATACCCGATGGGAGCTTTATTTCGATGGAGCATCTTCCATGAAGAAGCGCAAACAAAGTACCCCGATAATCAAATCGGGGGTAGGACTCATCTTTGTAATCCACAAGGATGGATAATGTGCTTTGCTTTCTCCTTAACAGAACCGAGGACGAACAATGAAGCCGAGTATGAAGCTTTGATAGCAGGCCTCGAGATCGCCATCGACATGGGGATTGAGAACCTCCTCATCTACGGAGACTCTCAGCTGGTCGTTAGTCAAGTAAATGGCGACTACCAAACGTGCAAACCCGAGCTGGTGAGGTATGGCGAGAAAGTACAACAACTGCTCACTCAAATTCCTTCCTGTACTTTGGAAAGCATACCGCGCGCGGAAAACAGCAAAGCAGACGCGTTGGCCAAGCTCGCTAAGGAACTGGCTGATGAGAACCTCGACGACGTAAGAATCGTGGTACAAAGCTGTCGGGTGCTCGCCCCAGCAGAAATATCTCCGGAATCATCCGAAGAAAAGGAAGCGACTGATCAGATGACCTTGCAAATAAAAGACCGGGAAAAGGCCGAGGATTGGAGAGAAGTCTTCATAGACTACTTCAAATACCGTCGAACGCCCGAAGATGCGTCTTCAAAACATCAGCTTATAAAACGAGCTCTGTCTTTTGCCTTCGTCAACGATACTCTGTACAAGAGGTCATTTGACTCTCTGTGGCTGAGATGCCTAGGACCCGAAGAGGCAAAAATGGTCGTTCAGGAAGTTCACGATGGACTCTGCGGTTCTCACCAAGCAGGCCCAAAGATGAAGTTGAAAATCAAGCGGTTGGGCTACTACTGGCCCACGATGATTCAGGACTGCCTCGAATATGCGAAGCAATGCCACTCATGCCAAATCCATGGGGACTTTATCCACCAGCATCCAAATCCACTCCATCCAACGGTGGCTAGCTGGCCATTCGAAATGTGGGGAACTGACATAGTCGGCCCCATCGAACCAGCATCGTCCAGGGGACATCGTTTCATCTTGGCGACGACTGATTACTTCTCCAAATAGGCAGAGGCAGTGCCGTTGAGAGAAGTGAAGACGGAGAATATTCTCCATTTCTTCAAGACGCGCGTCATTTATCGGTATGGAACTCCGCGACGGATCATTTCCGATAACGGGCCAGCTTACAGAAGCCACAAGATCAGTCGCTTCGCGCAACAATACAATATAGACTGGAGATATTCCTCGGTTTATAATCCGCGAGCTAACGGTTTAGCTGAGGCCTTCAATAAGACCTTGACAAAGATCATGAAAAAGACGGTGTCCCGAAATAAGAAGGACTGGCACGAGAGACTGCAAGAGGCTCTTTGGGCGTATCGAACTACGTTCAAGACGGCCACGAACACAACGCCATACGTATTGGTATTCGGTACGGAAGCAGTACTCCCCCTCGAGATAGAGCTACCTTCTCTACGAGTGGCAGTCCACTGCGAGTTGACGGACGAAGAAAATGCCCACCTTCGGCTTGAGGAGCTTGACGCCCTTGATGAAACCCGGCTCATAGCGCAACAAAATCTGGAGGCTTACAAAGCGAAGATGACGCGCTCATACGAAAGATTGACCCGACCGAGGGCATTCCGCCAAGGCGAACTCGTGCTAGTGGTCAAAAGGCCTATGATCCCCAATCGCGCCAAGCGGGGAAAATTCGAGCCGAACTACGAAGGCCCGTACATCATAGAGAAGGTCTACCAGGGTGGAGCCTATCTACTCATGGATATGGACGGTGAAAGGCCTTTCAGGCCAATAAACGGCCGCTTCCTAAAGAAATACTACGCTTAATGAGCCACAGCCTAGGTCAATGATAGATGACGACGACTATGTCCGCTCGCTATCTTCCTAAACTCAAGCTCTATAAGTAGTAGCTGGCCCTCTCAACATTGGACCGAAACGTCCTTAAACTAACAACGGACCGAAACGTCCTTAAACTAATGACGGACCGAAACGTCCTTAAACTACTACCGCAGCATCCTTAGGCTGACGAGACAAAAAATAATAATAAATAGATAAATAAAAATAATAAAAATAATAAAAAATAAAAACGGTATGTCCATAAGCAAAATGGGCACGGGTGAAAACCCGAAAGGGCTCCGTGAGTAAAAACAGCAGAGCTACCGGCGAGTGTTTGTGAAAACCCGAAAGGGCGCAACCTCGTTAAAGGAGACTTGCAGGGTCCTCACGACCTTGTAAGGAGAAACCACCCGCGTGAGATCCTTACGACTCACAAGGGAGCAACACACTTAGGGATCCCTACGATTCCTAAGGAGAAAATACACTTGCGAGATCCTCACGACTCATAAGGAGAACTCTCTTATGGGACCCTCACGGCTCATAAGATTTGAAAGTCTTAAGTTACAGAGACCTAAACCTGTGCTTAAGCAACCCGCACAACCTTCGATACTGCCCTACAAGTGGCTCAATACTGACCCTTGTATACAATCCACGGGCGAGAATAAACATTTCCCCAGCAAGGTCCCACCCATGACTAGGGATATATCCATATGGTGGACAGCCCTTGCAAGTCCTCTCGACTTAGGAGGAGAAAACCCTCTTGTAGGATCCTTACGACTTACAGAGCAACATACACTTAGGAATCCTCACGATTTCTAAGGAGAAAATACGCCTGCAAGATCCTCACGACTTGTAGGGAGAAATACCTTTGTGAGACCCTTACGGCTCATGAAGTCAAAAGCCTTAGTCGACAGGACCCTAACCCTGTTCGCTAAGCCACTTTTGTTCGACATCGACAGAGGCAAATGATGATTCGCTCCTGGCAATATCCCAGTTGTAGCGGTGTTAATGCCGAAATCGGCCACACGTGCATACGAAATAGCCGAAATGATGGCGCAACTTGCAATAAAAAACAGCAAGTAAAAATGTATGCACGCAAAATAGCCGAAATGATGGGGCAACTCGCAATAAAAAGCAGCGAGTAAAAATGAAATAAATAGCCGAAATGATTGGGCACCGCGAAAAATAGCCAAAATGATAGGGCAATCGTGACCTTCGCGATATAAAAGCTGAAATGATAGAGCGTCGCGGAAAAAGAAATAAAATAAGAAAATTTAATTTATGCCCTACAGGTGATGTTACATCAATCCCTGTATACAATCCAAGGGCGTAAACAAAGAAGTGATCATACTCCTCCCCCCCAGGTTTCATCAAAGAAAGAAGCCAAATCTTGACGGGCCGCAAGTGACCTAGAGATCATCTCAACACTCGTCTCGTAACGACGGACACAACTTCAAGCAAAACGGAACAGCGGCAACTCCCAGTTCCATGGCTCGGCGATATACTGATCACCGAAAAGTCAAATCCCAATTCCGTGGAATACGGATACAATCAACAAAATTCCTGGTCACGTGGAACACGAATAATGTCACTCTTTGACCCCGTGAAAAACGTCCAGAGCGGATCCTGGTCCTCGCAGAGCACGGCAGTGAACCCGTGCGAAGCATCCAGAGCGGGGCCTAGTCCTCGCCGAACACGGCAGTGAACCCGTGTGAAGCATCTAGTGCAAAATTCCTGGTTACGTAGAACGCGGATAATGTCACTCTTTGACCCCGTGGAAAGCGTCCAGAGCGGATTCTGGTCCTCGCAGAGCACGGCAGTGAACCCATTGAAGCATCCAGAGCGGAGCCTAGTCCTCGCCGAACACGGCAGTGAACCCGTGTGAAGCATCTAGTGCAAAATTCCTGGTCACGTGGAACGCGGATAATGTCACTCGTTGACCCCGTGGAAAACGTCCAGAGCGGATCCTGGTCCTCGCAGAGCACGGCAGTGAACCCGTGTGAAGCATCCAAAGCGGAGCCTAGTCCTCGCCGAACACGGCAGTGAACCCGTGTGAAGCATCTAGTGCAAAATTCCTGGTCATGTGGAACGCGGATAATGTCACTCTTTGACCCCGTGGAAAATGTCCAGAGCGGATCCTGGTCCTCGCAGAGCACGGCAGTGAACCCGTGTGAAGCATCCAGAGCGGAGCCTAGTCCTTGCCGAACACGGCAGTGAACCCGTATGAAGCATCTAGTGCAAAATTCCTGGTCACGTGGAACGCGGATAATGTCACTCTTTGACCCCGTGGAAAACGTCCAGAGCGGATCCTGGTCCTCGCAGAGCACGGCAATGAACCCGTGTGAAGCATCCACAGCGGAGCCTAGTCCTCGCCGAACACGGCAGTGAACCCGTGTGAAGCATGTAGTGCAAAATTCCTGGTCACGTGGAACGCGGATAATATCACTCTTTGACCCCGCGGAAAACGTCCAGAGCGGAGCCTGGTCCTCGCCAAGCACGGCAGTGAGCCCGTATGAAGCATCCAGAGCAAACACCGGACTGTGGAGTCCTTAAAATCCACGGACTATGATGTCCTTAACCTCGACCGTAATGTCTTAAAACTAACGATCAACCACCCTGATTCTGTACTGATTCTACCTTGGTTTAAGGGTACATCTCTTCACTCCTTTGATACCTGGCGTTGTAATTCCTCAACGTCTTCAAAGAGGTGACGGGTCCCTGCAACCACACATTGAACTGTGGAGTCCTTAAATCCACGGACCATGAAGTCCTTAACCTTGACCGGGATGTCTTAAAACTAACATGGGACTGTGGAGTCCTTAAATCCACGGACTATGAAGTCCTTAACCTTGACCGTGATGTCTTAAAACTAATATCGGACTGTGGAGTCCTTAAAACCACGGACTATGATGTCCTTAACCTTGACCGTGATGTCTTAAAACTAACGCCGGACTGTGGAGTCCTTAAAACCACGGACTATGATGTCCTTAACCTTGACCGTGATGTCTTAAAACTACCGCCGGACTGTGGAGTCCTTAAATCCACGGACTATGAAGTTCTTAACCTTGACCGTAATGTCTTTAAACTAACATCGGACTGTGGAGTCCTTAAATCCACGGACTATGAAGTCCTTAACCTTGACCGGGATGTCTTAAAACTAACATCGGACTGTGGAGTCCTTAAATCCACGGACTATGATGTCCTTAACCTTGACCGCGACGTCTTTAAACCACGATACCTTGAAAAACATCCCAAAGCAACCCCTGACCCCGTGAAACACGGATAAGGATGACCACGCCCAGCACTTGCAGGTCCTCACGACCTGTAAGGAAGAAAACTCTCTTGTGAGATCCTTACGACTCTCAAGGGAAAACCCGCTTAAGAATCCTCACGATTCTTAAGAAGAACTTACACCTACAGGATCCTCTCGACCTGTAGGGAGAAAAACTCTTTATGAGACCCTCACGGCTCGTAAAGCTCAAAAGTCTTAGGAAGCAGATCATAACCCTGAATCCTAAGCCATCGCTACCCTGCAAGGAGACCAAGATAAATTGCCCATAGAACAAGTTCAACCGAAAGAGACACATCATTGAGAAGAAAAATATGTCTTTTATTCATAAACCAAAATGGATACAAAGTACAATTCATAAAAAGGCAAAAAGAATATACTCTCATCCAGGAGTATGTACAAAAAGGAAGGAAAAGATACAAGTCTTCAAGCCGGCGGGCGATGTAGCAATTTTACTAGCCCATCCTTCTTTTGCTGAGTCACGGCTTCATGATTCAGGATCGCCAGAAGACGAGCCTCCGCCTCCGCCTGTTGGGCCTGATACGAAGCAAGCCGCCCTTCAAGCTCTTTCTTGGTGGCCTTATGGGCCTCGACCCTTTCGCGAGTGAACATGGCAGCTTTATCGAGAGCCACCACCTCTTTGATAGACTCTTGAAGCACCCGCCAGAGTTCATATGCTTTGTTGGCCTTGGCGGTAAGATTAGCTTGAAGCTCGCTCAGCGCTTTAGAAGCTAGCTCCCGCTCCGAGAATTTACGGCCGAGCCTTTTCTCGCACGACGTCATGTTTTCCGCGCACCGTGCTATCAGCCCCCGTAACTCCGCCTTTGCAGCCACGACTTCCGAGGAAAGGCGGGAACACTCAAGGGCGTGCAAGCAAGCCTCCACCTACCGACAGAACTCCACCCAAACTCGCACCACCTCTTCGCTATGGTAGGTGGCAAGAAAAGGAAGAGAACCGTTAGCTTCGGCGGCGAACGCTTCAGCTGTGGTTGCGCTGCCAGCATGGAGCTCCTCAATCAAAGATGATAAGGAGACAAGGCTTAATTGGGCCAAGCGTTCTGAAGCCCGCAAAGCATAGGGGCCGAGAGGCATAACGACGCGCGATTCCAACGCTATGGAGGCTGGCAGGGCTGTTCAGATTTGAAAGATGTCAATAAAATTCTTAAGTAAAAAAACAAGTGAGACTATAATGAAATGTCACTTACCTACGGTCATGCAAGTAGGAGTTGAAGGTTCCCCTGGCCCTTCCTCGACCTCGACCTCGTCGTCATCTTCCAAAACTGTAAGAGACATCAACGTCATTTCGCAAAAATGGCAACAATGCTATAATAAAAAATGGCGAATGACGCTAACCTTGCCCAGAGGAAAGGACAATGCGCTGAGGGGAGATCGCCTGCGGAGCTGCCATCTCCAATAAGCGCTGAAACGATTGCCGAGGCGACAAATCAGCAATAGAGGTTGCCAGCCCGCGCAATTCTGGGGAAAGACAAAAGAGTTCAGACCACGGAGAGATTGCTAATTTAAAATGCAGAAGTTTACCTTCAACACTCCTCCCGTTCTGAGCCGGGGGGATAGCGGCTTCGACGGCCTTTGCCGTGACCTCGGACTCCAACAAAGGGAGGGTAGTCCCGACTACCTCTATCCCGGCCTCTGGGCCGCCTTCGGGAAGAGTCGTTGGAGCGGCAACCTCCAAAGGAGCCTCCCCCAAAGGAACAAGCGCTCCGTGATCAAGAACTGCTACTGGAGGCTCTATCGTAAGAAGAGCAGCCTCATCAGCCCCCTCCACATCGAGCAATGCTTCATCGGGAATGTCGACAAGCTTTAGCTTCAATAAGCCCGTAGGGACCTCCCCCATCGTTGAAGATTATGCACAATTCACACAAGAATAAGGATACATGCACACAGGCGTAAACAATCTGAAAAGCAACAAAGAAGAACAAAAACGTACCGATGCGCATGGAAGCCTTCAATATGGCTTCTTCAAGCCGATGCTCCTTCTCAAGGAGGCGTGCCCGCCGGGGTTCGAGGGTAGACTCGTGGCCGCCGGTCCATAAAGAAAGCGCGTCCGCTGCGTCCTCTGAAGCAGCCTGCTTCAGGGCCCTTTCCTCCTATTCCTCCAAAGGGCCGATAAACCGCCGCCGAATCCACGAAGGGTCTTCATAAAAGATTACAGCAGGATAAGGCTTCTTCGGAACTCTGGCGTTCTGAGATGCGTCCTTGGAACGTCTTATAGCCTCAGCCAACTGCGCGGCTTCCTCGGCGGCCGAACTTGGGAAAAGTAGTCCAGCATCTGATCCCGGCAAGGCCAATGGCTCATCTTCAAGAATGGGCTCGGACTCCGTTAAAGAGTCGAGCAAGTTAGTAGCCACTTCCCTTCGGCGCTTGGACCCAGAGCCAGTCGCCTAGGACGACCGCTTCCTTCCCTGCGAAGCCTTAGGGCGACGGCGACCCACGTCGCCCTCAACACCCTCAACAACCTCATCCCTGTCACCCCCATCCGGTACCACAACCGAGGATGACACCGCCACTGTCGATGGCGCAGGGGGCGGTACTGCCTCGAGAGGTGGCGCTGTTGCCGAAGCCCGTCTACCCCGCGATCGAGTACCCAGGGGCATACCAGCTGTTGGAGTAAGATCCATCCCCGACTCCCCCGGAATGAGCGCGGTGCCGGTATCCCTCAGAGGAAAGCGGACCGGAACGCACGGTCGCAGCGTAGCTCCCGGGGCCGGAACCTGAGTAGGGGCACCATGACCAAGAAGCACCCTTCTTTCCTCAAGAATAATTGGGTTGACTCGATGGAGATACCAACCCGTGAACGATCCCACGCATCGGGGCATATACTCAGCTTCAGGGACCATGAAGTGGGAGCCGGTGTTCAACCTCACGAAATGGTGAGTGGCATCGCGAACGACATCGAGTGAAGGGACTGGCGCAACTATGAAAGCCTCGAAAGGAACACCCTGGTCATATCCAAGCTGCCGGGCGAAGCGATGCGGGTTGTACCGCATGAAAAGAGCTGCACTGTCCTGGCGAAATACCAAATAGCCTGGTCTAATTGCATACAAGTGCGCGGCCTCCCGGGGCCTCAAAGAAGGTACGTTGTCCTTTGATCGGTCCCAGAGTTGTTGAACTGGACCTGAGGGAGAAGATAAGACCCGATCATTAAAAACCAGCCCGCCAGCAGTAGCGTGAGGAGAAATCAACGCCCGAATAGCCCCGAATTGAGTCGGGTCAGCAGCAGAAGCATCCACCAATCGCATAATCCTTGGGAAGGTATAAGCGTCGTAAAATGCGGGCCTTTGATGCATAGCGAAGGCACCCAAGACGTGCATTTCGATCCAGGACGTAAAGTAGTGAAGCGAGAAATTTACCACATCTACGCCAGGGTTGGCGGTATAAGCTGCAGTGCTCAACCCGTGATAAAGATGTGCCAACGCCGGGATGCCGATGGCCAACCGCGTTCCCTCAGCGATACAATGAGCCGGGTAGATAACCGAGGCCCTCATAAAGCGGCGATGCATGGGGATGACAAACCAACTGAGCCAAACACCGACAAACCCCGCGAAGAACGTCTCCTCATCCATGCCGGGAGCTGCAATGGATTCAAAAGACATCGGCGATATAATGGGGATGTAGTACTGTGGTAGATCAGATTCAGTGGTCGGCAGCTTCTTCGGACCAAACCCAAAGGGATCTTAGATGTTTGCGAACTTCGGAGCTGTCTTCGACAGGACGTCCTCGTGAAGGAAGCAGGGAATGAAGCTCTTAAAAGTAATGCCCTGCTCCTCAGATTCGGTGAACAATCGGTCAAAAATACCTAGCGCCTTGATCAAGCTGGGACGCTTGTGGCGGACAGCGTTCTCGGCAGACAAGCCGTCAACCGGTGCAGGCTCGGGCTCAAAGACGTACTCGTCGGGAGGCAGCAACTCCTCATACAGTGTACCCTTGATTGGCAATCCCGAGATTTCATAAAATTCTGTCAGAGAGATCGAGACCTCGCGATCTCCTAGAATAAAAGTGTTGGTAGGGAGATTCCATTTGTTCAAGAACGCCTTAACCCACCAGACATGCGGAGATTGGTAGTGAAAAAGCGATGCATATATCGCCTGGTAAAGCCCAACCTTCTGCAGTCGCGCACGATGGGCAGAAAGGATGTAGCGAGCCCAGAGAAGGTAGCCCGTAGGGTGTCGAGGAGTGAGCCCTATCTTATAAATTTTCCCCCACAGGTGGGTCTCACCCTGACAAATACGCCGCCCCAAAATATCTATGGCTGGGATCGGATGGTTCGGGATACCGGTTGTTGAAGGCTCGAGCCGTCCCGTTGGAGTCCAATTTGGCATCTCCTCAGCGAAAACCGTCCTCGGGGGATCCATCGGCAAGAACGGGAAAGTAGGCTCTGTCGGCATTTTGCAGAGGAAACTCCGGCGACCTCGGATGATATGACTGTACCAGGTTCCCCATAGAAGTAAACTGGTGCAGTTCGGGTCATGAGCCCGGATCATCGCCATCGCTTCCTCGTCAGATGGTGATTGAGGAAAAGCGGCCTCCGAACGAGTGAAAGGGAAGCACGGAACAGAAGCCATTGCACCTGAAACCGAATAAAAGAAAACTGTCAAAAGCAAAGCAGCAATATATATACATGCATGAACATGAAGACAGTTGAAGAAAGCGATAGCAGACTCTTTTTATGGGACCATTGGCTACAAAACACATGGGCCCACAGAATCAGGATGACGGCTCGTTAATAATGAGACCAAGCAGTTGTAATAAGACAAAGGGGATATTCTCATTAAATGGGAAGTGGGTTTCAAGTGGCCCTGCATATCCCCTAGAAGACAAATCTATCTTGGACTCTACAACAAATCAAACAGGATCAAGGGAATTAAATTCCCACAAAAGACATCATTGCAAGCTTCTGCTCCATTAATTACAGAAGGACAACCAAGGGCAAAGAGACCCTAAGAAGCCTCCATGCGAAGAAACTGAGTTCTTCATAGGAATTAAATTCCTTACTGAGAAAAGAGAATTAAATTCCTAGAAACATTATTGGGATGGAATTAAATTCCATGGATTTGAACCGCCATCATCATCTCCCTAAAGATCATATGAGCCCTAAAAGATCTACTGTTGAAGATTAAATGGTTTCATATTTTGGTTGAAAAGCTCAAAGAAAGAATGGGTTCCTGTTAAAAAGGGTAAAAACCCTTTCTTTGGATTTAAAATCCAGAGGAATGTGAAAGTTCATCGTTCATTCAAGAGCATTACCTGAAGAAAAGAGTCTTTTTGAACAGAGTTAAACTCTGGAAATGTTTCAAGGTAGAGAACTAAGCTCTGGAAGACGAGAATTAAATTCTCAAAGAAAAAGTTCTCAAAGGAAGAAGATGAGCAAAGTGGAGGCGTCTCTGAAATGACCTCTATATTTATAGGATGTGATGGAAATGCTTCATCTCCCCGATTCCCTAGATGGATCCAACGGTCACCAAAGTGACAGCGTTGCACTCACGTGCAGACACATGAGAACAACGCTGTGGGGGCATTTGTTTCCTGATTTAAAATCAGGAAAACTTACGAAGGAGGCATCACGTGCTAACACGTGACTAGCGGTCACGTGTTGACACGTGACATTTAAAAGCAGCGGCACAAGACGCATTCGTTCCCTGATTAAATCAAGAAAAAAGCTCCATAAACAGGTCACGTGCTCACATGTGACCAGGGGTCATGTGTTGGCATGTGACGGCTGAGCAGCGGCCAGAGAACAGAGCGCAAAAGGAGAAGAAAGGCCCGTTCCAGGGGTCACGTGCCAACACGTGACCAGGGGTCACGTGGCCACACGTGACCGGCTTTCAAAGCCTCTTTATTTAACAGAATTAAATTCTGAAGAGCATTCAAATCTTTCCAAAAGAGAATGATTATTTGGAACCGTTGGATTAAAGATCTAAATGTGATTAAATATGACTGACTTTCTTGGTGTTGAACACCAACTTGGAAGACCCTGTTTCCAGTGTTTAACACTGATCTGCCTTAGTGTTAGACACTAATTTGAAATCTCCATTACCAGTGTTTAACACTGATTTGCTTTAGTGTATAAGCACTAATTTGAAAGCCCTGTTGCTAGTGTTTAACACTAACTATCTTTTAGTGTTAAACACTAACTTGTCAATCTCACTCCCAGTGTCCAACACTGTTGGTCTTTAGTGTTTAACACTAACTTTAGCCCAATTGGCTAAGTTTCTAGAGGCAAAGCCTCTCCTTCAATGGACCAACAGAAAGCCAATATTCTAAACATGATTGGACTTAGCCCAAGCTAGCCATAAGTCCTCAATTCAAACTTAACTGGGCTAATGGGCTCATAACATAATTAATTGGTCTTGGTCCCAAATTGGGCCGAAGACTATTTAATCTACCTTGGTTCAAGGGTACATCTCTTCACTCCTTTGATACTTGGCGTTGTAATTCTTCAACGTCTTCAAAGAGGTGGAGGGTCCCGATGACCATACATTGATACGGACTGTGGGGTCCTTAAACTCATGGACTATGAGGTCCTTAACCTTGACCGTGATGTCTTAAAACTAACGCCGGATTGTGGAGTCCTTAAATCCACGGACTGTGATGTCCTTAACCTTGACCGCAATGTCTTAAAACTAACATTGGACCGCAATGTCCTTAAACTACCTATCGACCGCAATGTTACTAAACTAAACAATATGGCCCCCAATTGCTCTCTTGTTGGATCTAAACGATCCCGTTAAGTTGATCTTAGTCTAAAAACTAGGCTGATGTATTCTTAACAAACGTTTAAGTCGATCTTAGTCTCAAACGAGACTAACGTATCCTTAAACCCAAACCCCCAAACCCAAATCTAAGATAATACGGATTTGGAGTAGTCCACGCCCTACGAGCGACGACATAACTCGGTCTTCATATACAATCCACGGGCAACCAAACACAAAATAAACACACACGACACGAAGTGATCATCTGGAGAAGGAGAAAGTTGCTACCGCAATGCGGTAGCGTAATTAACTGCAGGGGCTTGCGCCTGCAGGGAAGCGCGTCCCCACAATCAAAAACCCCTCAAGCGAGGGGGAATCTGACGAAGTCTGCTATATCGGACGCATCCGTTTAAACCTTCGATACATGGCGCCATAAATATACTTGGCATCTTCGGAGAGGTAGACGGATAGCACCAATTAGCATCTGCCCCGAATTTCAGGCAAGACGTCCGTCGCGCCGTCTTTCGGAGGGGAACACATACCTTTTTTTTTTACCACGTCAGCCTGGGGATGCCGCGGGTTTGTAGTAGTTTAAAGACGTTTCGGTCATAGGTCCGAAATTTTTTGGACAACGTACGATTACGCAGCTAGATTTTCTCGCAAATCTTCTCATCTTTTGTGTCGGAGGCGGATTCCTTGAAGAGAGGGCTGAGGGCGATTTCTTCGTCAGAGTCGCTTCTAAAGGTGATAACTTGCGATCCCTTGGTGTCGACTATGTGACAGTTGCCAGCGGCTCTTTTGCGCTCATCTGTCGTGCTTTTCTGTTCCCGACGAGCCTTGCGCTTCACTTGTTGAACGTGTTGTCGGTGGGCAACATATCCCTGCCAGCAGTTTTTAAAGGCTATGCACTCCTCGTTAGTGTGTGAAATCCTCTGATGGTATAAGCAGAAGTTAAGGTGTATGTCTGCTTCATCAAGATGTATACCGCCAGAGGAATTTCCTCTGAAAGAGGGCAACTTCATTCCTATTAACAGGGCCCTAGCGAATCGTTTCCTTACTTTAAGCTTGCTTTTGCTGACGATAGGGATGCTTTGATCTGGTGGTAATGTTTCAACCCTTTCGTCTAGTCGCCGGCGTTTTGCCTTTTCAAATATGGCCATCTCGCGCTCCCGATCAGTTTTTCTTTTCAGAAGAGCTTCATTCAGGAATGCGTCAATCATTTCATTTGATGGTCCTAGAAGTTCCGGCTCAGGATCTGCCCCCAATTTCTTTGCATCAGGAGCTTCTTCACTGTTTATCAACGAGTGAGAGATCATATAGCAGCTTGCCACATAATCCTCAGGTTCATCCGACGAGTCTTCTCCATTGTCGTCATCTCCGTCCTCAAGGACGTGGCTGAGAAATTCTTGGAGTGTGATTGGGGTCCACGCCTTCTAGTTATATTCTTCCAGCGTGTCAATCTGTTTTTGCAGGTCCGTGCGCTTGTCATCAAGCTTCACGGGCTTTTTGGTCTTCTTCTTCTTCTTCGAAGAGTTTGATGGCTGTGCCGGGGTGTTTTGCCCATTGCTATCAATTCTCGGTGTTGGGAACGGCTTTAGCATTCCTTCAATGACCTTGGGTCCTAGCGGACTTTTCCATCTGATTGCCGAGCATGTTTGGAGATCCTTCAGCATTCTTTTCGTCATGGCTGAAAGAGCGACCTCCCATGAAGCTTGTTCTATAAAAGAGCACGATGCCCCAGGCGTGTCCACCTTTTTAGGAGCGTGAGATTGCGGCGGGTTCACCTTCCAGTTTTCGGATAGCGCGAATTTGCCCTACTGGTATTGGTCCTCAATCCAGCCTTTGAAGACAAAGCAATCTTCGATTGGACGACTTATTGCTTGGTGGTAAGGGCAGTAATTAGGATTGTTGACATCGCCTGGCTGCAACGGACGTTTTGGATCTGGCAGATTGATGAGTCTGTTGCGCACCGCCAGCTCGAACAGTCTCCTCGTTTTATCCCGGGGAAATGAATAAGGACGCTTCATTTTCTCATTATAGTATCTCCTTTTCTCGTCTAGTCGATCCGTTAATTTTGGACCACTGGGCTGCTGTTGATCATTGACGACGAAGGCCACTTTGCCTTTCCCTTTTTCATTTCGCTGCTCCGGCTTCGAAGAGGAAGGCCTATGGCCCATCTGGTCCATTTGAGCTAGTTTATCAATCAGAGCCTGGAACGTGGTCGGCTTGAAAAACATCATAAATTGCGAGATGGTCGCTTGAGGGTCAAGAGTGCCCACGAACATGCCCACTGCTGGCGCTTCTTCGATGCGCTGCTCGCATTTCGACCATAAATTTCGCCACCGTATTGCATACTGGACCCAAGTTTCGCCCGGCTTCACCCTGGCGTTAATTAGTGCGATAATCGGAGTACGCTCGCTAGCGCTCGCGAATCTCTGCGTAAACAGCAGCTCCATCTCCGCAAATGTCTTAACAGAATCGTTCGGGAGTTCAGAGTACCATTCGAACGCTATTTCCGACAAGCTACCGACATACTGGCGCAGCAGGAGTTTATCATCACCTCCGGTGTTGCCGCGCAGGGCTCTGAATTGAGTGACATGCTGATGTGGGATCCCCATCCCTTTATATACATGAAATTTAGGGATCGTATATCCCGGTGGGTAACTTATTTGGTCATACCAGCCTGGATAGGGTCGTCCAGTCTTAACGACCTGCCCAGCCGCTTCGTTTGCCTGGTGAGCTCGTATTTGCTGAGCAATGTAATCATCCAGAACGGCCTTGGAAATGGTCTCCTCTTTGGCTGCTGAAAGAGCCTGAGGAGGGTTTGATGTCTCCCCTCTGTCGTCTTCAACGATGATCGGGGGTCTTCAGCTGGAGGTTCCGGCTGTAATATCATCCCAGCCATGTCTTGGAACAAAAGAGCCATTCATTTTATATTGGCTGCCTACTCCGCAGCCTCTTTTTCCTTCCTCTCGAGCATTCTTCGGAGGAACTCGGTATCAGTTTCTTGTTCTCGACGTTGCTCCGAGGTCTCTGGATTTTCTTTTGGCCCAGTGAGTGTGGCCATCGCAGTCAGCATCTCCTGAAGTTTCTGCTACTGTTGTTCCTGAGCCTTCGTTATCGATCGAGTAAGCGGTCGATGACCCATGGAAGCACGGCTTTCTTCTTTTCCGGAAGCCATATAAACGGTATGTATTACCATGCCCCCGGACTTGGGGCGTTTAGATTCAACGTCCTTGCAGTTTGCTGTGTTCACAGAGGCTTTCTCTGGCCTCCTTCTCTTATGAGCAGTTGAAGTCGAGGGGGCCGTTGCAGCGGGCACCCAGACGGCTGTCGCCTTTGGTGGCTTGACAGGATGGTTTTCTCCTTGTCGAGCTTTAAGATTCTTTATTCGGCGAGAGTAGTCCCGGTCAATCACCGAATCCTGGATCTGTCGCCAGACTTTATAAATTTTGGAGGACAGCCACTGAGGGGGCTGCTCCGGCTTCTTTTCTGTAGTAATCTCCATAGGTGGAGGAGATCTCTTCAGCATGGCAGTCGGAGAGTTCTTGCAAACCCTCTTAAGAGGTTCAAAGTTGTTCCCAGTTGGAACAGCAGCATTGATTTCCACCATGGGAGCTGGCGAAGTTAGTCCAGAAGGGAAGCTACCCCCAGCCTTCCTTACTTGGCGTCAGTGACGATGGCGAGCATGTTGTGCAGATGGAGTTAGTTCAGCTATGGGGATGGCTTCGTCATGCCCCCTGTCTTGGCGGAGGGTTGTCGCCGGTGTCAGCCTTTTGAAGACTGACGTTCGCCGAGAAGTAATGTCCAACCTATCGAAGGCAAACTTCCGAGTAGGGGAAGCAACCTTGACGATTTCGTCTGGAACAGGAGTTGAAATAGTCAGTCTTGTGAAGACCGACCCTTTGGCAGGAGAAGCCGCCTTGACGACTTCGGGAGCATGGATGGCTATCCTTTTTGGGATAACCCTTTCTGGTATCACGAGCTTCTTCATGGACCCAACTGAGCTTTGGCCCAGTCTGTCAAAGACTGAGCCGTTGGAGCTGGACGACCCGTTGAGAGGGGACGCAGTAGTTGTAAGCCGATCAAAGACTGACTTCTTCTGAGCTTCTTATGATGATACAGGAGCGCTGAAGCTCGTTGGCGGGAGCATGGTCCCGAAGAACAATCCAGTGGTGGCCCGAGTGACCTGTTCCACCGGCATAGCAAAGATGGAGGCCGCTTAGGGCCCGTAAGTCACTCCTCAGGACGGGACGGAGTGAGAGTTGTAGTTGCAGTTAATGCAGATTGAAGCCATTGATCTTCTGTTTTCTGCACGGAGCAAGACACCAAATCTTAGTAACTCGAACCCAAGGGCAACCATATCAAACCGCGATTTGTTCATGAACATGATAAACGAAGTGTGGAGTGGAAAGAGGAAAAGGTCCCGCCGGGTGTGCCAGAATCTGTTCCCCTCCGAAACACGGAGACGCGACCGCGCGGGTCCGTCTTGCCTGAATTCGGGGCAGATGCTAATTGGTGCTATCCATCCACCTCTCCGAAGATGCCAAGTTGATTTATGGCACCATGTATCGAAGGTTTAAACGAATGCGGCCGATATAGTAGACTTCGTCAGATTCCCCCTCGTTGAGAGGTTTTTGATTGTGGGGACGCTCTTCCCTGCAGGCGCAAGCCCCTGCAGTTAAATACGCTACCGCATCGTGGTAACCACTTTCTCCTTCTCCAGATGATCACTTCGTGTCATGGGTGTTTATTTTCTTTTTGGTTGCCCGTGGATTGTATACGGAGACTAATTTATGTTGTCGCCCATAGGGCCTGGATTAGTCCAAATCCGTATTTTCTTAGATATGGATTTGGGGGTTGGGTTTAAGAATATGTTAGTCTCATTTGAGACTAAGATCAACTTAAACGTTAGTTAAGGATACGTTAGTCTAATTTTAGACTAAGATCAACTTAACAGGATCATTTAGATCCAACAAAAGAGCATTTGGGCTCTATTGTTTAGTTTAGGGACATTGCGGTCGATTACCAGTTTAGGACATGGTGGTCCAAGGTTAAGGACATCATAGTCCGTGAGTTTAAAGACCTCACAGTCAAGGTTAAGGACATCATAGTCCGTGAGTTTAAAGACCTCACAGTCAAGGTTAAGGACATCATAGTCCATGAGTTTAAAGACCTCACAGTCAAGGTTAAGGACATCATAGTCCATGGGCTTAAGGACCCCACAGTCCAGGTTAAGGACATCATAGTCCATGAAATGTATGGTTGTCGGGACCCGTCACCTCTCTGAAGACGTTGAAGGATTACAACGACAAATATCAGAGGAGTTCAGAGATATACCCTTAAACTGATATGGGTTGAGAGACCTGTAGTCCAATTGGGACTAAGATCTATGATTTATGAGCATATGAACTCAATTAATCTGAATTAAGGACTTATGACCAATTTGGGCTAAGTCCATTCAATTACAATGTTCAACATTTGTTTTTGAGTTGTTAGATGTTTGTTTGAGCCCAATCCCTTTAAAAATGCTAAGCATTGGTTTGGTCTGTGACAATGTTTTGTCTTTAGTTGAATGTTGTGCATTTATCATAGCTCCAGGCTTATTCAAAGAACAGTTTATGCTCTGTCCAAGCGCACATAAAAGCATGTGGCGTACTTGGCACTAGTGCCAGTCGATGAGCGCAGTACGCCTGGTTAAAGCGCTAATGCGCTTAGCGCTTTGCGCCAGATATGAAGTGCTAATGCGCTTAGCGCTAAATGAAGAGAGCTGATGCACTTAGCGCTTTGTGCTAGATGTAAAGCGCTGATGCGCTATAATTGAAGCGTTGAGGAATTTGGCGCTGGTGTCATATAATGAGCGCAAAGCGCTTTTAGTAATGCAGCGCACCCGTGTGGAGCACGTGGCGCGCTTAGCGCTGAGCGCTAGCCAATGAGCGCAGTGTGCTGTGTTTGAAGCGCTATAGCACTGCAGCGCTTTGCTCTAGATGAAGAGCACTAAGGCACTTTTAAATTAGGAGCGCTGAGGCTCTTCTTAGATTAGGGGCGCTAAGGCTTTTCTTAGATTAACCTTGCGCTCTGAAGATTATCTTTTCTTTGATAAGAGACTTTGTCTCAAAATTCTAAGAACAAAGTTCTTAATTTATAAGAGATATTTCAATCTCTTTTTGATGAAAGGCTTTGCCTTTATGGATTTGTGATCCTAAGAGAATTGGATAATTCTCCCCCCTTTATAATGAGATGTTCATAATCTATTTTGTGAAAGACAATTTGTCTTATAGATCTTTGATCTGTGAAAGAAGTAAATACTTCTTTTTATATTGAGATGATTTCGTCTTTCTATTCTTTTTTTTGTACCTTGAAAAGAATTGTCTTCTTTTGTCGAGAGCTTCTTCTTCTTCCTGAGATTTTCTCAAAGTTTATGGGGGGGAGTTCCTCCTCTTGAGACTTGAAGTCTCGGGGCCTTTATATAGGGCAAGATGGAATGTTCAATCAAATAAGGAGATCTTTTCTCCAATTGATTTAGGGAATTTCCCATCGTTGGATCTTTGATCCAAGAGCTTCTGATTTACAGAAGATAATCTTCTTGTTTTTTTACCAAGATTGGGAAATATTTCCCCTTTACAGAATTTGTTCTGTATTTTAGTGATTTTTAATCACCATTGGATCATTGATCCAATGGTGTTCCAAATTCAGGGTACAATCTTTTCTGTTTGGAAAGATTCAACAGAATTTCATTCTTGTTAATTGATAATTTAATCATATCCGTTGGATATTTGATCCAACGGTGAGGAGCATTTGGTTCCAACACTAGCGCTTATGCGCTCTGACCAGGTGCACTACTTGGAGCGCAGCGCTCTTAGCGCTAGCACACACGTGCTTTGCACGTGGTGTGCTACTTGTAGGGCAGCACATCTAGCGCTAGCGCCTATGCGCTTTGCACGGAGTGCGCTAGTTGTAGCGCAGCACTTTTATAAAAGCGCAGCTTTAATTCAAATTTTGAATTCTGAACAGAGCTTTGCTCTAATTGGGGAAACAGAACCGTCGAATATATGCGAGCTTTCCTTGGAGAAACCGTAGTTGCTTGAGAGTTCTTGACGGAGGCATTTCTATGATCGCCTTGATCTTTGACGGGTCTATCTCGATGCCCCGGTGTCGTACGATGAATCCTAGGAATTTGCCCGAGGAAACTCCGAACGCGCATTTCAGAGGGTTCATCTTCAGGTTGTATTTCCGAAGGCGCTGAAACACGATCTTCAGATGCTCCCAATGCTCCTCGTACGATTTTCTTTTCACTACGAGGTCGTCGATATAGCATACGACGATTTCATGTATGAGGTCATCGAAAATATTCGTCATGGCCCTCTGATAAGTAGCACCGGCGTTCTTCAGACCGAAAGGCATCACTTTGTAGCAGAATATGCCCAAAGGGTCCGGAAAGCTGTATGCTTTTGATCTACAGGGTGCATCTTTATTTGATTGTATCCTGATGATCCGTCCATGAACGAGAAGATTTCGTGAGTGGACGTGTTGTCTATCATCATCTCGGTAACCGGTACGGGAAAATCATCCTTCGGGCAAGCTTTGTTTAGGTCCCGAAAGTCCACGCAGATGCGCACCGTCCCATTTTTCGGGATATTGAACTTCTTGGATAAAGCCGGAGTCGTTTAGCTTCTTGACTTCGGCGTTGATGCTCATTTCAAGTTCGAGCCGCATTCTTCTTGGCGCTTGTTTAATTGGCTTGACGTCCAGAGATATAGCCAATTTATGCACAGCTATTTCTGGATCTAGCCCGGGCATCTCGGAATAGTTCCATGCGAAGCAATCTTTATATTCCATGAGCACGTCTTTTAGTGTAGCCACCTGTTCTTTCGATAGCAGCTCACTGACGAACGTTGGCCGTGGGTCGTTTGCCGTCCCTAAGTCGATTTTTCTCTTGTCCGTAGTAGTATGTATCCTATCTTCCAATTCTTTTGGTGCCGGTGGAAATTCTGAGATCAACTCATCTTCATCCTCATTTTCGAAGAACCAAGAGAGGTCATCCATATCTTCGTATACTCCTTCTTCTGACAGTGTTATCGGGTGACAAGTACGAGATCGTTTCCAAGACCGATGTTGATCTGGTTCTACTCTTGCTATGTACGTTGCTTTTGGAATATGCCTTTGCGGTGGGGCTACTCTCCAACTGTTGGACAGAGCGAATTTGCTGAGTTGATATTGGTCTTCGACTCAGCTTTTGAAGGTGAAGCAGTCTTCAAGAGGGTGTCCTATTGCTCGGTGATAGGAGCAATAATCCGGGTGATGAACTTCATTTGCTTGCTCGGGGTGTTTGGACTCCGGGAGCGTAATCATTTGATGTTTCATGACAAGATCGAATATCTTCCTTGTCTTGTCTTGGGAAAGGAATATGCTCGACCCATCTTCTTTATAAGAGATGGATCCCGGCTGCTCAATTCTCGATCACGTGGCTTCTTAGACCCGCTTTTCCGCTGTCGAACGTTTTTTCCATTCTTTAGTTTGTTTTTGCCTCCGCGTCGGGTCTTCTGTATGACGGGCTGGCGACGAAGGGCATTGTCATTCTCCGTAGCCTGCTGAAGGAGGCGCTGCATCCTGGCTTTCTCGTAAATGGCCATTTCACGGTTGTGGTCATCCCGGACCTTTTTACCCGCTTCCCTTATTAGCTTGTCCATCTGTTCTTCAAACGACGGACTTGGCATTTTTACGGCAGGATCTCGTTTTGGTTCAATTGCAGTGTCTTCTAACAGAGCATCTCCTTCTTCATCGAAGTCATGTATAACGTAGCAGCCATGGAATCGCTCCCGTTTCTTGGATTGAGCATATCCAAGCCCGATCGTTTCCATTCTCCCGTTGGGCAATTTTCGCTGAGTTCCGAGGACGTTTCAGATCCTGTTGTAGAACTGAGCTTGTCAAACAGTCTGTTTGAAGGGTACGCCTTGGCGCCTCAACAGCCTTTTTAATCATTCTGTGTAGTATCTGGGCAGACGGATGGGCTGGAGCCTATCAAGCGTAGAATCGGTACCATACCAGATTTCTTTCTCCACTTTGGTTTCCACGGATCTATAAAAGAGGATCGCATTTTCATCTTTTCGCCTGGGAAGGACGTAGAACGTTTGCAGTTCTTGCACACTATAGGTATCAAGTGCGTCAAGCTCTTTTTAATGCTTTTGCGGAACCATGGCGATTTGCAAACCCCGTTCATCGCCAGTGAAGGCTTGTATTGATGGCCGAACAGAAAATACTGCATTGACCTCATCTTCAGAGTCGCTGCCGAAGATCAACATAAGGGTAGACGGTCCGGACTTGTTGTATTGGAGCGGCCCTTAATCGATTATCTCTTCTTCTTCCACGGTATCGCTTCCGAAAGTAGGAATGGGAGTGACGGGCATCTTTTTAAGCTCCGACTTATAACACTTCTCCATATCTTCGAAGTCTGGCAGGAAGTACTTGGCGTCTTCATATTTTCAGACTTCATTCATAGAGAATGGGTTTAGCTCTCCCGTAACGGTGTACTCGAGGCCGTCTTTGAAATACTTCATACACTGGTGTTGTGTAGAAGGGATGACGTTATATTCGTGTAACCAAGGCCTGCCGAGCAAAACGTTGTAGCAGGTCTTGGCGTCAATGACATGAAACTTGATGTCAGTGACGAGCAGCCCAAAGCGTAATGTCAGTATTACAGACCCGAGCGTCCGTGATGACTGGGAGTCAAACCCGGAGATGGTGATTTTATCCCGAGCGAGGTGCTGAACACTTATGCAGATTTCTTTTAGTATCCTCACATTTATGAGGTTGACAGAAAACCCGTTGTCAACTAAGATCTTCCCTATCTTGATGTCATGGCAGTACCCGGTGAGATACAAGGGACAGTTGTGCTCACACGTTCCGAGGAGGAGATCTTCATCGCCGAAAGTGATGTCAGCTGTGTGCACTTCTTCCAGCTCGTCCTTCATTTTTTCTTCGGTAAGGAAAGCTTGGATTGGTCGGGCTCTTGTAGTGCCTTGATCAGAGAATCTCTCGCCTCTTTAGATAGCAGAAGGGCATCGAGAATGCTTAGCTGTGAGACTATCTTTCTCAGGTGTGCCAGAACGTTGTAATCCACCTTGTTTTTCTTGGGCGTGTCCTTGGCTGCCAACTCTTCGACGACTCGGTCATCGAGGGCGATATCCTCAGGGACTTTTTCTTTCCCCTTATCTTTTTTATTCGATCCCTTGTTTGTGGGTCCGAGATTCTTTTCGGGTAACGTGCGATTACGCAACTGAATGTTCTCGCAGGTCTTCATCTCTTCTTTTTCGGAGATGGATTCCTTGAAGAGAGGGCCGAGGGCTATTTCTTCGTCAGAGTCACTTCCGAAGGTGATAACTTGCGATCCCTTGCTATCAACCATGTGACAGTTGCCGGCAGTTCTTTTATGCTCATCGGTCGTGCTTCTTTGCTCCCGACGAGTCTTACTCTTCAATCGCCTGACGTGTTGTCGGTGGGCAACATATCCCTGCCACCAGTTTTTAAAGGCATTGCACTCTTCGGTGGGGTGCGCAATCCTTTGATGGTATAAGCAGTAGCTAGGATGTACATCTGCTTCGTCAAGGTGTATCCCAACATGAGTGTTTCCTTTGGAGGATGGCAGCTTCATTCCCATTGACAGGGCTTTAGCGAATCGTTTCCTCGTTTTAAGCCTGCTTCTGTCTGCCGCGGGTGTGCTTCGATCTGGTTGGAGTGTTTCAACCTTTTCGTCCTGTCACCGACGTTTGGATTTTTTGAATATGGCCATTTCGTACTCTCGATCGGCTTTGCTTTTCTGACGGGCTTCGTTCAGCAGCAGGTCGATCATCTCGTCAGACGGTTCCAAGGGTTTTGGCTTCGATCCTGCCCCCAGCTCCTTTATGTTGTCTTCTAACGCCGAGTGAGCTTCTTCGTCAGTTAACGCCAAATGCGAGACCATGTGGCAACTTGCCACATAATCCTCAGATTCTTCTGACGAGTCACCTCCGTCGTTATTGTCGTTATCTCCGCTCTCAAGGATATTGTTGAGAAATTCTTGGAGTGTGACCGGGGTTCGCGCCTTTTGGTTGTATTCCTCCAGCGTGTCAATATGTTTTTGCAGGTCTGTGCGCTTGTCATCAGGCTTCACGGGCTTTTTGGTCTTCTTTTTCTTCTTTGAAGACTTTGACGGCTGGGCATGGGTGTTTTGACTATCGCTACCAATTCTTGGCGTCAGGCGCGGCTTCAGCATTCCCTCAATGACCTCGGGTTCCAGCGGACTTTTCCACCTGATCGCCGGGCATGTTTGGAGATCTTTCAGTATTCTTTTCGTTTTGGCTGAGAGCACGACCTCCCATAGAGCTTCTTCTATAAAAGAGCACGATGCCCGGTGTGTCCATCTTTTTAAGAGCGTGCGGCTGGGGCGGGCTTACTTTCCAATTCTCGGACAATGCGAATTTGCCCTGTTGGTATTGGTCCTCAATACAGCCTTTGAAGACGAAACAATTTTCGATTGGATGGCCTACTACTCGGTGATAGGGGCAGTAATTGGGATTGTTGACATCACCGGGCAGCAATGGACGTCTCGGATCCGGCAGATTGATGAGCCTGTTGCGTATCGCCAGTTCGAACAGTCTCTTTGTTTTCTCCTGCGGAAACGAGTAAGGACGTCTTAACTTTTCGTTGAGGAATCGCTGTATATCGTTTCGGCGATCGGCTGGTTTTAGACCAGTCGGCTGTTGCTGAGCATTCGCGACGAAGGTCGCTTTCCCTTTCCCTTTCTCATTCCGCGGCTCCAACATTGAAGAGGAGGGCCTATGGCCCATCTGGTCCATTTGGGCCAGCTTGTCAATCAAGGCCTGGAAGGTAGTCGGCTTGAAGAACATCATGAATTGAGATATGGTCGCCTGCGGATCGAGGGTTCCCACAAACATGCCCACTGCAGGAGCTTCTTCTATGCGCTGTTCGCACTTCGACCATAGGTTCCGCCACCGTATCGCATACTGAACCCATGTTTCGCCTGGCTTCACCCTGGCATTGATCAATGCTGTGATTGGGGTGCGTTCGCTGGCGCTTGCGAACCTTTGTGTAAACAGTAACTCCATTTCTGCAAATGTCTTGACAGAGTCATTCGGGAGCTCGGAATACCACTCGAATGCTGTCTCCGACAAGCTGCCAACAAACTGGCGAAGCAGCAGTTTGTCGTCACCCCCAGTATTGCCGCACAGAGCCCTGAACTGAGTGACATGTTGATAGGGATTGCCTGTCCCTTTGTATACGTGGAACTTAAGAATCGTGTATCCTGGCGGGTACTTAATCTGATCGTACCAGCTTAGATATGGTCGCCCAGTTCTGACGACTTGGCCAGCGGCTTCGTTCGCTTGATGAGCTCATATCTGCTGAGCTATGTAGTCGTCAAGGGCGGCTTTGGAGTTGGTCTCTTCCTTGGCTGCTGATAGAGCCGGAAGAGGGTTTAATGTCTCCCCTCTGTCGTCTTCAAGGATTACTGGAGGGTCTTCAACTGGAGGATCCGGCTGTATCATCATCCCGAACATATCTTGGAATAAAAGCGCCATCTGTTTTATGTTGGCCGCTTGTTCCGCGGCCTCTTTGTCTTTCTTCTCGAAGATTCTGCGGAGGAATTCGGCATCGGTTTCCTGTTCCTGACGCTGCTCCGACGATGTTTCCGAGCTTTCTTTTGGCCCAGTGAGTGCGGCCATCTTCGTTAGCATCTCTTAGAGCTTTTGCTGTTGTTGCTCCTGAGCCTTTGTCACAGACCGTGTGAGTGGTCGATGACCCGTGGAGATACGGCTATCCTCTTTTCCGGATGTCATGTAAATGGTGTGTACTATCATGGCCCCAGGCTTGGGGCGTTTGGATTCAGTGCCCTTGAGATTTGTCGCAGACACAGGGATTTTCTCCAACCTTCTCCTTGTGTGGGCGGTCGAAGTTGAGAGGGTCGTTGCAGCAGGCACCCAAGCATACGACACCTTCTGTGGTACGACAGGGTAGTCCTTCTCTTGCCGAACCTTCATCTTCTTCTGTCGGTGGGGATAGTTTTGGTCAACTACAGAGTCTTGGACTCTTCGCTAGACCCTATGGATTTTAGAGGACAGCCACTGAGGAGGTTGTTCTGACTTCGGCTTTGTAACGTTCTCCACAGGTGGAGGAGTCTTCTTCAGATAGCGGTTGGAGAATTCTTGTGCACCTTCCTAAGCGGCTCAAAACTGTTCCCAGTTGGAACAGCAACATCGACTTCCACCGTTGGAGCTGGCGGAGTCAGTCCAGAAGGAGAACTGCCCCCAACTTTTCTCACTCGGCGCCAGTGGCGACGTCGAGCATGTCGTGCGGCCGAGATCACCTCCGTTGTCGGAGTAGCTTCATCGTGCTTCATGCTTTGATGAGAAACTGTTGTTGGTGCCAGCCTGTCGAAAACTGACGTCCGTTGAGAAGGAACGTCCAGCTTGTCGAAGACTGACTTTTGGGCAGGGGAAGCAGCCTTGGTGACTTTGCCTGAAGCAGGAGTTGGAGCGGCCAGTCTTGCAAAGACTGATCCTTTAGCAGGAAAAGCCGCTTTGACGATTTCCTCTACTTGAGCCGGAATGGCTATCCGTTTTGGGATAACCCCTTCGGGTATTGCAGGCTTCTTCATAGGCCCATTTGAGCTTTGGCCTAGTTTGTTAAAGACCGATGCGCTGGAATTGGACGACCCGTTGAGAGGGGACGCGGTAGTGGTGAGCCGATCAAACACCGACTTCTTCAGAGCTTCCTATGACGGCATTGGGACGCTGAAGCTTGCCGGTGGGATCATGGTCCCAAAGAACAGTCCAGTGGTGGCCTGAGTCACCTGTTCCACTGGCATGGCGAAAATGGAGGCCGCTTGGGGCCCATAGGTCACTCCTCCGGCGAGGACGGAGTGGGAGTTGTTGTTGCAGCTGGTGTAGTTGGAAGCCATTTTCTCTGCACGGGAGCAAGACACCAAATCTTGGTACCTCGAATCCAGGGGCAACCACATTAAACCGCGATTCATTCGCGAACACGACACACGAAGTGTGGAGTGGAAAGAGAAAAAGGTCCCACTGGGCGTGCCATAATCTGTTTACCGCCGAAAACCGGGAAGACAGACATTTTGCCTGAATTTGGGGGCAGATGCTATTTGGTTTTATCCGTCCACCTCTCCGAAGATGCCAAGTTGATTTATGGCACCGTGTATCGAAGGTTTAGACGGATGCGGCCGTTGTAGCAGACTTCGTCAGATTCCCCCTCATTGTGAGGGGGTTTTGATTGCAGGGACGCTCTTCCCTACAGGCGCAAGCCCCTGCAGTTAACTACATTACCGTATCGCGGTAACCACTTTCTCCTGCTCCAGAAGGTCACTTCATATGTGTTTGTTTGTTTTATTTTGGGTTGCCCGTCGATTGTATACGGAGACTAATTTATATTGTCGCCCGTAGGGCGTGGATTAGTCCAAATCCGTATTTTCTTAGATTTGGGTTTGAGTTGGTTTAAGGACCGTTAGTCTTGTTTTAAACTAAGGTCAACTCAAACGTTTGTTGAGAATACGTTAGTCTAATTTTAGACTAAAATCTACTCAACAGGATTTTGGGATCATTTAGATCCAACGAAAGAGTATTTGGACTCTATCGTTTTAGTTTAGGGACATTGCGGTCCATAAGTTTAAGGACATCATAGTCCATGGAGTTTAAGGACATCATAGTCCATATTTAAAGACATCATAGTCTGTAGGGTTTAAAGACGTCATAGTCTGTGGGGTTCTGGTTTAGCCAATTTGGGGATGCACCAAAACTTATTGGTTACTAGGACCCTCCACCTCTCTGAAGACGTTGAAGAATTATAACGACGCGTATCAGAGGTGTGGAGAGATGTACCCTTGAACTAGTGAATGTTCATCAAAGATTTGATAATCTTGTTTGGGACTGAGTCCAATAAAGAGCGCATGGGCTCAGTTGATTATGGGTTTGGCCAAGTTGGGCTGACCCCACTGAGTCTTTGTCATTTCTCTTCTTTTTTTTATAAAGTGTTAGACACTTGTTAGGACATAGTCCTTTCTTTGTGCACATATTGCTAAACATTTATTGGGGTACTGACACCGACTTTCTTTTTGTTTTTTATTGAGTGTTGAACACTCTCTATGGCGCAGAGCGCTTTATGTACAGAGCGCTTGGTGCTGAGCGCCAGACTTGGAGCACTAAGGCGCTTCTTCTGAAATAGCGCCCACGTGGAGAGCACGTGGAGCGCCAAATTTGGAGCGCTGGAGCGCTAAAGCGCTTCTTTTAGAATAGCGCCCATGTGAGGAGCACGTAGCGCGCATGGCGCTGAGCGCCTGACTTGGAGCGTTAAGGCGTTTCTTATAAAATAGCGCCCACGTGAGGAGCACGTGGCGCGCTTGACGCTGAGCGCCAGACTTGGAGCGCTAAAGCGCTTCTTTGGCAGCTCTGATTAGTTCTGTGCTCTGAGAATTAAATTCTCGGTTTATAAGAGACTTTGTCTCATGGATCTAAGAACTGAGTTCTTATTTTTGTGAAGAGATACTTTGATCTCTTCTGTTTTTTGTGAAAGACTTGGTCTTATAGATCTGTAATTTAGAAAAAGAACTAAGTTCTTCTAATGTGAGAGTCGAACTCTCAAATATGGAGGAGATGTTATGATCTCTCTTCTTTTTATTTAGCTTGAAGAAAATTTCTTCTTCTTAGAGCTTTCTCTTCTCTTTTCCTTTTCTGAGAACTTGAAGTTTATGGGAGGGTTCTTCCGTACAAAACTTGAAGTCTTGGGTCCTTTATATAGGGGAGGCTGATTTATTGAATCAGTTAAGGAAATCTCTCATTGAGAGATTTCTGATTGATATGGAGAATATTTTCCACCGTTGGATCTTTGATCCAAGAGCTTCTATTTTACAGAAGATAGTTTTCTTGTTATTAACAAGATTGGGAAAGTATTTTCCCATACAGAACTTATTCTGTGTCTTAGTGATTTTTAATCACCTTTGGATCTTTAATCCAACGGTGCTCTGATTTACAGAGCACAATCTTTCTTGTTTGGAAAAATTTGAGGAGTATTTCCTCAACAGAATTAAATTCTGTAATTTGATGATTTATTCATCTCAGTTGGATCTTTGATCCAATGGTGGAAAACATTTAGTTCTAGCTCTTGGCGCTCTCGTGCTTTGCACATGAGGCGCTGTCTCAGAGTTTTTAGAGCCGGCGCTCTTGGCGCTAGTGCTCTCGTGCTTTGCACGTGAGCACTGCTTTAGAGTCTTTAGCGCTGGCGCTCTTAGCGCGAGCACTCTCGTGCTTTGCACGTGAGCGCTGCCTCAGAGTCATTGACTCTTAGCGCCGGCGCTCTTGGCGCGAGCGTTCTTATGAGGTACTGCCTCATTTCAAATTTCAAGTTTTGAGTAGAGTTTTGCTCTCTGATTGGGGGAACAACGTGTAGTGCACATGTAAACCCTTAGGCTTCTAAAAGATTAAAAGAAATTTTAATAAAAAGATAATGTGGCTGATGGTATTTGAACTCAGGTGTTATATCTCAGCAGTGCAAGGTCTTACCAATGAGCTACAAGCTTTTTCTTGCTGTTCAAAAGCAAAACAAACTTATAACGCGTACTCAGGCTTAGGTGTTCTTTTCTGTATTTTGAAAAAAAAATCATACTAAAAGTTAGGGTTGTTACAAGAACTCTGTCGCAAGGAACGAGCTTGACTTGGCTTCTTAGAAAAACTTGACTTCTAAAGAGAACTTGAGGATGCTTGACTTCTTAGCTTGAATAGGACTCGAGTTTGAAACTTTGAAAGAATATAGTGTGAGGTGATGTGCTTAGGAAAAGGAGATAGGATTGGGTTGGGTTTATATAGATGGAGGAAAAGTGTATGGTTAATTAGAAATTAAAGTTGAGATTAAAAGAGTGTAAATAGGGTAATTCAAGTGCTGGGAAGTTGCTTTATTGATTTGGAAATTCCGAGGTATTAAATAGGGTTGATGGGAGGTGAAAAGATATACGTGCAAAATATGGAGGCCATCGGGATCAGTGGAGCCGCCGATCTCGGCCAGAGCTCGGCCATGGTGTAGGAATTTTCCTCGGGATTCGTGCCATGTGCTCATTTGGGTTTAAAGGTCGCAGTTACGTACTTCTTTTCTGTTGCAACCTTTCGTATCTCCGTGTAATGCTTGTGCAAACTCTTGGGCTTCCAAACATCGAAAACAAAAATAATAAAATATTTGGAAATGATGGGATTTCAATATACAGGCTATGAGAAAATAGTGGAGTGTCTTAACCAGTAGGATATAAGGAGTTTCTTACATTTATTTAACAAATATTAAATATATGCCGTAGCTCGAAAAGGAAGTGGATTTAGGAAGAGATCAAAAAGGAACCGTTTTGGATGAGGGCTTAGGTGTTAGGTTTTTGTAAGATTATAAAATAGAAAAAATAGATGGAGAGATTATATATATATATATATATATATATATATATATATATATATATATATATATATATATAGAAAATGCACAAAACAAAAGATACAATAGAAAAATAATAGGAAAGTATAAAGATTTTGGGATCGATTCCATTCACTTAATGTCTTATGTCCATTCTCATTGATGATACTCATAAGTGGGAATTCCCCAGATCATGACACGTGATAGATGACGTGTCCCGGGACTTACGGGACAGGAGCAAACACGATACTTTGAAGATATTCCCCGGGCCTCCACCCCGAGGATTGAACCGACCTTCGATGGCCTCCTAGAATACTCATACGTTCGCCTTACAAATAACCATCGGCTCGCCTCCGAGCCGTCCTACACGCTGAGCTTCCTCAGCCTCTCAGCTCGCCTCTGAGCTATCACAGAACCAAGCTTCCTCGGCTCCCCGCTCGTCTCCGAGCCTCCCGCCGAGCTAACCCTCCCCGGTTCTCCCGAGCAACCAAAAACGTAGAGCCCAAGCGTCTCCGCAACGGCTCCGCATATCTCACCGAAGCGAGATATCCGCCACCCTATGTCTCGCGTCCCACACTGGCGCATCCTCCCATTAACGAACGTGTCCCATTATTAATGGGGAGATCCCATCATTCACGTGGGCGTAACGGCCGGAGCGTAACTGACGGCGAAGATCTCGCGTCGGCTCGCTCCATGCGACCACTATAAAAACCCCTCTCTCAGACGACTCAGGGAACGCAATTTTCATCCACTAAGCCACTACTCTGCTCAAATTTCTCGGCTAACTTGATCGTCGGAGGGTCCACGGTGGTGCAACCACCCCGGGACTTATTTTGCAGATAGCTCGGCTTCAATTTAAAACAAGCCCACTGAGATCCACACGCTCAAGGGAACAATCCTCAACACCAATCTCAACCCTTCATCAACGCTTGCGATAGATCGACGAAAGACAACATCTGAAGGAGATCCCAGCCTCCATCACTCATTAAATTTTTTTGCCCCTGCTGCAACACATAAATTATTTAATTAGGTACATATTGGACTTTAAACTTAAGTCTTTATAAAAAAAAAATTATTACAAAAAGTGCAGCCCCTCCATTGATCTAATTAATGCAAAAAAGAAAGAATATAAATGAAAACCCAAAGTGTCAAAGAGATTCATTTTGTTTAAATTGGCTCATGATCCAATCAAGTTTAATACTTAGAATCAAAACAATAAATAACATTTGTTTTTACCATAGATGTGTTAATGAGATGTTGACGTGTGATGATTTTATTAAGGGTAAATTGTCAACAAAAAAAAAAACAAACTCCCCGAAGCATTTTTTTCTATTTTGAGAAACCTCCCGCCTCGAAAAGTTAATCAAAATCCCTCTAAATAAATTTTAGTTGTCAAAAAACCCCTTACATATGATATCTAGTAGTTGCATACTATATCTAGTTTCCTGTGATATCTAAATATTATCCAACGATATCTAAGCAGTTGCATGCGATATCTAAACAGTTACCTGCGATATCTAAATAATTTGTATGAATTGGTTAGATATAGCAGGCTACTGTGTATATACTGCAGGAAAATTTTCTAAAGGGTTTTTAGCTACCGTTTCAAGGTCAAGGGGGTTTGACAGCATAAAAAGTGCTTGGTTTTTTTATGACAATTTACCCTTTTATTAATGATGGTGGATGGATTAATTATTGAATTTTTTTGGTTATTTTTAACAAAACGACTAAAGACAGCATCAATCATAGAAAAGTAAGTTTAAAGCATTTAATAAAGACCGATTCTGAACTTAAGAATCCACTTTATGTGCGAACTCTATGACAGGAGAAAACACATTGAAATCAAAATTTTGGTTGGATCTTCTTAGCTTCTCAAAGTTAGAAATCTGTAAACCGTGACAAATCTACGTTCGTTGGAAATTGTTTCGCATATTGTAGCACTATCGATATGACTTGACAGATTGCGATTGAAGCATCTCAATATTCTTGTATATATTTTTCTTTTCTTTCTCGGACAGTGCCCTTGTGAAAAGATATTGGTTTCAAGCTCAGTACACCGTGCGCATTTCGGGATAGGGGTAGGGAAGAGAGTTGGTAGTATTCATAGTATTCATCTTTGTAGTAACTATCATCGTAAAGCCGAGAAATATATATCCAATGAATGAATTCAAATAAAATAAAAATAAAATAGGAGGACATTTTTTTTGCTAAAGTTTTTGTTCAACTACATGGGGTACATTTTTTAAATTTCTTTTTCACTTAAAACAATGGCGGTTTAATGCCATCTTTCATTAATTAGTATAAACAATTGGTGCACGTGAATTGTATGTGAATTTATTCCATACCAATCACCTCCAATCGATCCCCTGGGATAGCAAAAGGAGATGATAAAGTAAGGAATAACAAAAAAGGAAATGGCCATGTATTAAAATAAATTTGCAACTAGATGCAAAATTATAAGATTTCTCTTGATTTGATAATGTTTGGCTCTTTAACCTTTATCTTGTGACACCCCATCTCTCTCTCTCTCTCTCTCTCTCTCTCATCTTCCTGCCAACAACTTTATTAAAATCCTTTTAAATTTTGCATAAGCTTGAAAAGAAATATAAGATTGAAAAGAAATCTATATATATATATATATATATATATATATATATATATATATATATATATATTTGAAGTAAAAAATAGGGCAAAATATCCTACTCAATAAAATAAATTTAAAATATAAAATATTTGCAGGCCAAAACATGTATGCATCGAGGTAAACCATAAGAAAATCCTCGATATATCGTATAGAAATTACAAACGCTAAAGAAAAAACTACTATTATTTATATCGAACGTCAACGACTGATCAAGTTTCTTCTTTACTTCTGTTCATATCCAAAAGACGAATACTATTAATAGTATTTCCATCAATAATAACGCCGCAAGAAATAGCAATATCCATAATGGCATCATCATCATAATCCTCAAAAGATATAGTAGAGCGAATTTCAGTACAGCATTTCAGATCCAATTTCTGCTCAGCCTTCTTGAGCGAAAAGGAGAATCCGCATGACAGAAAAAAATGTTTACTAGAAGTAGTATCAGTGATTGGATTTCTTTTATGGGTCGTTTTCCTGATACGAGGTGGTTTGAATCCAGGAGGAATCAAATGATCTCCTTCCGAGTCCAACTCATTCGAAAAAAACTCTGAATTATCAGAGTAAACAAGTTCAGATGACGAATGTGGTAATACAGATTTACCATTTTACTCTTTAGAAAGTGGAGAATTAACCCGGGGATTAACAGTATTGGCCATTTAATTATTGACATTAGAATCAGGAGCACCACAAGCTTGATTGATGGTATCGGAGACATGTGTATCAGAAACTTGATTATTGGTAACAGAATTAGAAGCAGATATTTCACAATGTTCTGAAATTGCATTCGCAGTGGATAGTTTAGGAGACTCACCGACAAACAGAGAAGTTATTAATGCCTCGGTATGAAACTTGCTTATGATCCATTCTTTGATAGTGACCGGCATATTAGATACATTATTGCGGGCAAGCATAATATTCTCGGCAGCATTTGAATAATTTGGAGTGATGGATATGTTGAGCTTGGATCAATGAGCAGCGGTAAATAAAGCCATTTCTATCAAGATGCCGATGGGTTTCCATGCATTCATCTTCTTAGTTTTTTGAATGCTTGATTGTTTCGGTGGTGGATCAGGATGGACCGCCTCTTGATCTTGCACATTAAATTGATTTATCTTTTGATTTTTCTTACAATCTTCTTTAGAATGACCATTTTTTATATAAGTAGTACAATATTTGTAATTCTTCTCAAAAATGAATTTTTGAGGTAACTTAACAAAAGAGAATATACCAATCCAAAACTTAGAAGGTAATGATTTGTGGATATTTAGTCCTACACAAACACGAGCCCTACCGGTGCGTGTGCGAAGTAAAGCGTTGGCATCTATTTTAAGGAGTCTACCAATTCGCTTAACAATAGATTTTAACATTTTTTGATGATAAAATTTCGGAGGCAGACCACGAAGGATTAACCATGCGGGCACGATAGATGGCTCTTGATCCTCATTAAAATAAAGGCGACAACTTAGATGATATATAAACATATCAGTTTGCAAACTCACAAACAACCGACAAATTCCTGCCGGTCAGAATATGAAGAAGAAGAACCAGGATGAAGCAAAAATACACTTAACTGGGAACAACTATATCTTCTTTACTACTAACTAGCAGATGCCCTGCTCAAATGCGCAAGGGCTTGTCCAAAGTTAAAACCTTTTGAGCAAAAATATTATTGTAGCTTTATATTGATGTTTTATATGAAAAAAATATGTATATAAATAAATCAAACAAAGCCTATAAAGAAAATCACAGCACCACAATTCATCAGAAAAAAAACACAACACAAATTCAAAAAAAATATTGACTACAATATCAAATATTGGCAATGGAAAAACAATCTTAAGATTTTCAAAAAAATAAACAATCATGTGTTTAAAATACATAAACCATTAACAAAAATTTGTTTTCTCTTGTATTCCAGCATTTATCCCTGTACACAAATGTAGAGTCACATAAACCAACACATATACTCAATGATTTTGGTGGCCTAATAATTCTCATATATAACCACTGATCGGTTCAATTTGTTAATCAATTGCAAATTACATATACTCAATGATTATGGCTTAGGCCTATGAGATGATTATTTTTAGGGACGTATGGGGATATAAGTATTACCATATCTGTATCCAATACATAATTGTAGATGCAAATGTGGATATAGATAGTTGTCGATAAAAAAAAATTACCATCCTTATCTGTTATAAATCGAACACAAATACATAATGGATATTGTAAAAACCATATCCGCAAAAATCGGATATCGATACTATTGGGAGAGATATAAAAAGTAATAATTTATAACTACAACTAATAAAATATGTAAATAGGTTCATCAATATTTGTAGATTAAAACAATCACATATCAAATTCACAAATCTCAATAGTTACAAATTATAACTTTTCATGTAACATCAATTCAACCAACCATCCATAAGTCTAGATATAACCAATACGTGGTAATTTGTAGTTGGATAGTGGATACTATTAGTTTGGATATCCAGATTCGGATCCGAAAATTTTGTTAGTAACTGGATTCGGATCCAAAATTTTTGTTAGTATCCGGATTCGAATTCGAATCCGATTTGGATACAAATTTTATATTTGAATCGTCCGGATATGGATTTTTAATATCCATATCCGTAAGTTGTCGGATTCGAAAACTGACCCGGATCAGATTATCCGAGTTCGTTGACATCCCGATTATTTCTTTCAAAAACCTTTTCAAAAAGTTAATTAATTATAGCTAATATATATTGTGGTGAGTAAAATAATTCCAAAAAGAAAGCTCTTGGAGATTTGAGAAATTAAAGCTAAAAGATAGAGGCAAATTGGTGGGGTGCGTGGGGCGCGGGGGAGTGGGGTGAGGGGGGAAGCTTGAAATCAAGCTACGTTCATGCGTACAGCTATTATATATAATAACAATGAAGAAAGGCTGGGATTTTAAATTAATATTGTCGATCTGATTTTTATATATGGCATTTGGTAAGAACATTTCTCCTAATTTTGACCCAAAAAATGTTTAATTAAGTGTATTAACTCCTTAAAAATCTCTTTAATATCTTAACTAAGATCTCTTAAAAATATTGTCAAATATTGTGACTGCAATGTTAGCAACACACATGGAACATCACATGTACTGACAGCTAACTATATTGTAATGCAAAAGAAAAGGGAATTGATGGAGGTACTTTTCAGGTCTCCGTCAGATGTTGTCTTCCGTTGATCTTCCGGTGGATTTTGGCGGTGATCTTCTGTTGCGTGTGGATCTCAATGAATTTTGGTGAGATTGGTGATTCGGGGAGTTTAGCGCCGAGTACCTGCAAAGAAGTCCCGGGATGGTTTGGCACCACCGAGGACCCTCCAACGATCAAGTTAGTGCTAGATCCGAGCAGGGTAACAGCTAAGTGGAATAAAAAAGGGCTTACTTGACCCCTCTGTGATGGGGGTTTATATAGCGGTGATGGCACGCAGCAGCAGGCGCAAGAATCTCACCAGTAGTTACGCTCTCGATGTCACGCCCACGTAGAGAGCGGATTGCCTATTAATGGGGATCGAGGAGGCGTGGAACGTGGGATGTTGCTGGCGGAGAATCCGCGCATGGCGAGATTTGCGGAGCGGCGGTTACGCCTGCGAGTGGTGGAGTTGGTCGGTCGGAGGGGCCGAGGAGGACGGCCTCGGCTGGGGGGCTTGGAACCGAGCAAGAGGGTCGAGGAGTCTTGGTCCCGTGGCAGGCCGGGGCGAGCTGAGGGACCGAGGAGGCAAACCCTCAGGGGGCCCCGAGGAGGGCCAGCTTGTGCTTGCAGGTCGGGTACAAGGGTGGCATGGTCGGCCTCTGTGGGCCCTTTCTTTCGGGTCTTGGGACATGTCATCTGCCACGTGTCCTGATCTTGTATCGCCAATATTAAGTATCATCATTAGCCCCCCACTCTTGTCCCGACCAGCTAGCGGGTCGGGCCAGGAGTGGACTGCCAGGCCTCCCGAGGTGAGCTCCTGCCTAAGGCTTTGTCGGGACGAGTCCTCGGGCTGTCAGTTGTCTTCTCTGCTAGCGAATCAGGGCGAGATCTCAGAATTTAAAGAAGGTGCGCCGATTTGTGCACTCTGCCACTGAAGCGACGGTCCACGCGTCAAGCGTCGATTGGCCGACGCGACTTACGCAGGCCTGCGACGCCTGGTGGGATGCGGTCCAGCGCAGGATCGACACGTGGAGCGATCGGAGCCGCTAGATGCGAGGAGTCGTTTCGGCGGGAGATGACGGGCGTCGTTGGATGAGGCCGCTTGTAGCAATAAGTAGGGGTGGGGCCCGCCCTTGGGCCCCTACTCCTTCATATTTCCCTCTTCTAAGTCCTGGTTGCTTGGCGCTCGTCTTCTTTCCCCCTCTTCCAGCTCACGAAGATTCCCTTTTTCAAGGTTAGATGTCTTCCTTTGTAGAGTCAGTAGATATTGTAGAAGTAGGTTCTAGGAACCCTTTAGTTGTGTCCGAGTCCCCCCGGGGAGCAGGGGTCGGATCCTCTCCCCGGGATCGTGCGGCGGGGGCAGCCCCCTGGGAGGAGGCGGCAGGTGCGGCCCCCGGCTCCTCGTGTTGGGTGAGGCATGAGGACGAGCTTGCCAATGCTAGGGCTCGCTTCCACATCCCCTCGCGTTACACGCTCCGACTGGCCAAGGAGGGAGAGAGGGCGGATCAAGTACGGGGTAGGGAAATCGCCGTGTATTTGGAAGCTTTTTGGGGCGGAATGCGCCTGCCCTTCTCTCCCGAGGTCATCACCGCGCTGAATTTTTTCGGTCTGGCCCCCGGCCAGTTAGTGCCGAACTCGTGGAGGATCCTTCTCGGGTTCTTGATCCGCCTGAAGTTACAGGCGGTTCCCTTCAGCCTCTCCCTTCTCGATTCTTCTCTCGTCTTCAAAAGTTACCCTGGTGGTCGAGCGGGCGACCCGAGATGGGTCTATCTCTCTTTCAGAAAGCGGCCGGGGGGCGCTGCCGGGACCAGGGTCGTGGCCTTGCCCTCTTCTATTCATGATTGGAAGAAGAAATTTTTCTTTGTTTCCCCTCCCGAGGGCGAGGACTGGCCCGTGCCTACCAAGTAGTCGAGGGAGAAATGTTTGCCGGGGAACCAGTCTAATGACCCCGCCTCGGTGAGGGTGGCGTCGTGGGAGCCCATCCCCCGACCTGACGTGCTGCTATCCAAGAGGGTCCTGAGCTGGGTCGGGCTCAGCCCCATTGAGTTCGTCGGAAAGTTAGACTAGCTTTTTAGCTTGTGTTTTGCTCGTGTTGCTGACTTGTTGGGTATTTTGCTTTGTGCAGGATCCATGGACTTCGACTCGCTTAAATCCTCCATGCGCCAGCCGAGGCAGGTTACGAAGGCTGGGGGCGCCAGCTCTTCTCGCGCGAAGCCCGCCCCGGCTCCTACTGCTCCGGTGGTGGCGTCCCGTGAGCGTTCGGGGGCGGATCCCGCCCCGGGTCTCAGCAGATTGTCGGGCCGGAAGCGGGCCCTAGTTCTGGATGACCCGGACTCGGAGGAGGAGATCGGCTCACCCTCGGATCCGCTCAAGAGGAGCTCCCAGAAACCTCCCCGGGGCCGGTCATCGCCGATCGTGGTGGAGGAAGGGGCCTCCGGTTCGCGGTGCCATCGGGGCTATCCGTTGCGGATAGCCTTCTGCATGAGATAGAGGCCTCAGCCGGGGGTAGAGTTCCCGGGGGTACCTTCAGGGCTCAGTTGGCGTCCATCGCCCAGGAGTCCGTGCAGGTAAGTGTTTGGTTCATTGCGAGATTCGGTGCCTCCTTCGTCTTTCTGATCTCTTTCGTATCTCCCAGGTTCTCCAGCACGTTGCCCTCGCCTTGCGTATGGAAGCCGAGGTGGTAGCCCCGACGCTGGAGGCTGCGGGCCGGCTCGCCTCGCTGGAAGAGAGCTCCAGGCAGGAGCTGGAGGCGGTGACGGCGAGGGTTGCCGCCTTGGATGGCGAGGTGGAGGCCGGGAAGCGGGAGGTAGCCCGGCACCGCAAGGTTGCCGTGTGTTGGGGTAAAAATTTACACCCCGATTGACCAAATCAAAATCAAAGTCAACCCCAAGCCAAGTGGGCCCAAGCCCAGATCCAATGGGCCCATGCCCGGGTCGAGCCCGAACATGAAGCGGCCGGCCTCCCACCACGCCAAGATAAAATTTTTGTAATAAACAATTTTGTTGTATTTCTTTTATTTTATTTTTTGGATAAATGTAAGAAAAATAGGCATAAAACCAAATTTTTGTAAAGCCCATGGCTTATGTGCAAAAAGAAATGACATATGAGCCATGGGATTGGCAAAATGCCATTTTGTGAAGCCCAATGGGCTATGTGTAAAGTGTACAGCCTATAAAGGCAAAGATAATGAAATATCTTAACAACTTTTCTCTCTCCAAAAAAATTTAGATCTGAGATCTTTTCTTCTTCTTCAAGGTTCCAAAAATCTTCTTCTTTCTTTTGAATTAAATCAAGAGTTTTACTCTTCATTTAATAAAACAAAATAGTTTTTCACCACCAAGCCCATAAAGGGGAACTTAGATATGTCACTAAATCTCAAAAAGGAGAGATTTTTAAAAATCCCATGTCTCTTGATCTTCAAGATCCAGCCAACAGAAGAGGAAGAAGAAGAACCCCCTTCATTAACCCAAAGCATCTTAGGAGTTTAAACTCCACCCTATTTTCTCTTTAGAGAATTTCCGGGACTAAAAACCCCATTTTCCTCGCCGGCGCGCTAACACTCGAGTGCAAAGTGCCCACGTGCCGACACGTGGCGCGCTTGCGCTCCAGCGCCCTGCGCTCGAGCTCAAACCCCCCACGTGCCGACACGTGGCGCCCTGCGCTCGAGCGCAAAGCGCCCACGTGCCGACACGTGGCGCGCTTGCGCTCCAACCCTCTGCGTCCGAGCGCAAAGCGCCCATGTGCCGACACGTGGCGCGCTTGCGCTCCAGCTCCCAGCGCCCACGTGCCGACACGTGGCGCGTTTGCGCTCAAGCGCCCGCGCCCGAGCGCAAAGCGCCCACGTGGCGCGCTTACGCTCCAGCGCCCAGCGCCCGAGCGCAAAGCGCCCACGTGCCGACACGTGGCAAGCTTGCGCTCAAGCGCCCAGCGCCCGAGCGCAAAGCGCCCACGTGCCGACACGTGGCGCGCTTGCGCTCAAGCACCCGAGCGCAAAGCGCCCATGTGTCGACACGTGGCGCGCTTGCGCTCAAGCGCCTAGGCGCTGGCCCCATGCATCTTTTGGATGTCTTTTTCCCCCTTTATTTATATATACATGTATATATATACATATGTATACATATGTACACATACACATACTCTACGACATTGTCCCTGTTAGAAAAAAATTTCTAACGGGACGCTGCCCCGCACCCCGCAAGGGGCCTGCTAGCCCCCTTGACCCCCAGCCCGCTATCCGGATAGCGGGACCCCCGTAAAAACTCTGCGTGGCTCCCGATATATTTAAACCCCCCTCCAAAACAAAACACACGTACACTGCACATTGAGTTCGCATGACCAGTTTAACCCGTTAATCGGAGGTTTCCTGGCCCCAAAGGCGGGGGGTAATTAACGGCAGCTTAGTCCGCGGCAGCCGGAGATTCGGATCCCCATAATCATTAAACCCCGGCCTACCCTAGGCAGGGGGAATCTGCAGTACGCCTGACAAGCGCGCGCGTATTCCCATCTCAATGGGGTGACGAAAAACACCCTACAGATTCTGGCACGCCCGGTGGGACCCTTCTCTCCTCCCATATTTCGAGTTAAACGTTCATGCGAACTCAATCAATACACATATCAATTGCCTATACTGAAATGATGTTTTCTTTTCATGCAGCAATCAACTTTCAACGACAATGTCTCCCAAGACGAATTCAACTTCCAAAGCGACCCCGATTCCGTACGTGGTCAAGATCAACGCTCGTGTGGTTCTCTCCGCAAGCCTCAGTTGACAATGGGAGGAACCGCCCCGCCAGTTTGTCTCCGTCATCATCTACCCTGCCGGAAGCGCTCATCTGGCGGAGATCCCGGCGGAACAGGTGGCCAAGCCGGTCTCAAGGGGTAAGAGGCCGAATGTCGTGATCGCCAAGGCACCACAACCGAAACTTAAGACGGTGTCTGAACGATTCTCTGGTGCTCCGGCAGGGGGCAAGAACTCCGGTACAAAAGGCAACATCAAATGTTGCGGACGAGCTCAGGCGATGACTCCAACAAATGCACAATCGAGTGTATCTCTAAGGCCCTCCATCGCCCGGTCTGCGGCGTCTTCCCAAAGAGCCGAAGTCTGCCAGGTGCTTAGAACAGAAAAGTTAAGGCAGAAGCGGCTCAGGTATCGAGCCAACAAGAGGGCCAAGGCTTCGGCCAAATGGAATCGTGTGAAGTTCCAAGTGCAGGGTTGCCCGGCGACGACGGCTGAGTCGGACGTAAGAATCAGCAATTCCTTCGAGCCTCTGAAGTGGGTTCAGAAAAATGCCATGACCGCCAGAATCAAGAAGACAACGGTCCGAACAGTGGCACAAAGAGACATGTCCCGGCCCCAACAGAAAAAGTATGACACTGTCTCTTCAAGAGTCTATCAGGCACTCTGTGCCGCACGAAAGCAGTGGGGCAAACCCAGAAAAGAAGCGCCAGCACCATTCAAGAACCTGGTTAGGCCAGCTGCCTTCAATCGACTACCAGCTACCGAAACAAGGGGGTCAAGACAGTGATCCGTGAAATCAGCTGCCAATGATAGAAAGACGGCCGGATATATCATCCATACGGTCTATATGGCGGGCGGGCGCCCCAGCGACAACCTTCGCAGCAAAAGCAAGGATGGGGCCACCACATCCCAAGCCCAATCTAGCCTGAATGTGGTTGCCGCTGCCCAAGAACAGCCGCCCCCGCTGGATGAAGAAAACCCTCTCGATGAGGATGATAGGCAGAAAGACTCCTCGGTCCATGCAGAGTCAAGCTCGGACAACGAGGAAGAGCTGACTTTCCGCCCCAGGACTGCGGAGCAAGAGCTGCTTCAAGAGCTTCGAAAACCGCTCAGGAGCAAAGATAAAGAGATGGCCAAGCTCTATTCGAAGATTGACGACTTAACGAACGTGGTGATGCAGCTTACGGCTCAAATTGCTCGAGCGCCTCCCAATCAAGCACAAGCCGCTACTAATCAGCCGGGTGATGACAATCCGAGACAGCCAATGCCTGTTCCTTCGGGTCCAAGACTGGTCGAGCCACATGAAAGCCGGCCACACTCCGCTTCTGGGGACGCCTTGGCCCCAGATAGCACTATCCCGCTAACACAGGATCGGATAATGGATTTGGTCACCAGCAAGGTTAAAACATTGGTGGCCGAAGCTGAAGCTCAAAAAGAAATCGGCAGTAGTGGGTGGCCATACCCCGCGCAGTACGATTTGATTGAGTTCCCAAGCGGCTACGTCATTCCTAAGTTCGGAAGATTTGATAGAACGGGGAATGCAAATCAGCACGTCGCCCACTTCAAAGCATCGCGGAAATACAGGGGGCAATGACGCGCTCCTTCTTCGTCAGTTTGTCAACAGCCTGACCGGTGTCGCTTTCGACTGGTACGCGAGCATACCAGACGGGTCCGTCATTACCTTTGCCCAAATGGAGTCTCTGTTCCGGCAAAGGTTCATGAGCGTCAGTGATAAAATCTCCATTTCCGACCTTGTGAGGACCAAGCCGGGGAAGAATGAAAGCAACACTGACTTTTTCGCCCGATGGCGTAATCTCACGGTCAAGTGTGAACCGCCGCTGGAGCAGGACCAGTCCGTCAGCCTTCTCATTGGGAACCTCAGCAATTGGATGGTCCCATTCTTGTGTACAGCGGGCCTCAAGACATTTCAGGAGCTAACCAAGAAAGTCCAAATGCTGGAACGCTCGAAGCAAGAGTCCTCGCCGGACTCTCAGAGAGACAAAACTTGGAAAAGCAAGCGGGGCGACAGCCGTAGAAGCGGGAGTTCCAGCAGTACCAATGTCTTCAATGCCTCCGACAATGAAGAAAAGCGAAGGGCGGGCGAATCCAAAACCAACCGGTCTCGAAAGCCATTGCTGGGAGGAGATGGGCCTTCCCTAGAGGAGAAAAAGAACAAGGTTTACTCTTTCAGAAGGGACAAGCTCTACAAGATATTTAAAGATGCGTTGAACAACGGCCTACAATTGCCGGAGTCGAAAAGACCCCAAGAAGCAAAAATGACCGACAATCCTCTGTATTGCCCGTACCACCGAGTAGTGAGCCATGCGATCGAGGATTGCTATATCTTCAAAGACTGGGTCGAGAAGAAGCCTTGAGAGATCGAGCTGTCCAAAAGTGTGTTGGTGAACAATCAAGTTGCAACCGCCAACTTTATACAGACAGAAGCTGAAGCCTTCTGGGAGCAGACAGCCGAACCCGCTGCCCTGAGAAATGAAACGGACTCATCGCGGCCTCCGTGGAGTACGCACATATCTAATAAGACGAAGAAGATGATAAAGCTACTTCGGAAAGAACCCAGGACGAAATAGGAAGGGCAGAAGAAGCCTACCAGTCCAGCTGCCAATGTGACTCCATCAGGCTCAAAATCCAAGAAGCTCAAGAAGAAGAAAAGTGCAGCTCGGCGCGAAAAAGAGTCTGCAGGGAGATCGGCCATTCAAAAATATATCGATTCCCTCGAAGAATATGAACAAAAGGAATAACATTGATTCAATTGAAGTAGTTCTTCCCTGTACAAGCGGCTAAAATTCTGGAGGAGTTAGAAGAAGACTCCAATGAAGAGATCCCAGTGGTGACCTGCTACGCCATCCATCTTGGCAGCGACTCCGAGGATGAGTTCTGTTTTCCCGAAGAGGACGAGGAGCTCACCACAAAGGCCAATCAAATCCAGCTCAGAAGCGACAGGGCTCTACCGCCAAATCAGGGCAACGCCCCAAAAGGGAAGGAAAAACAAGTCACTAATGAAGAAGATGGCAGAGAACCGGCTGATGAAAACATAAGTCCTTCCTCGGTGGACTATAATATCTTGGCATATCTCCGGAAGCTTCCGTCTCTCCTGAGCATCTACGACGCCTTGGTCCTATCTAAGGAGCTTAGAGATGTTTTCATTCACGCTCTACAAAACCCCGAGCGGTATCAGGCTCACTTTGCGGAAATTAATATGAAAGAAACCCAGCACGTTTTGCATGCCGCCGCAGTCACATTTAAAGATGAAGACTTGCTACTGGGAACGGCTGAGCATAATTGGCCGCTTTACGTGACCGGCTACAGCGACGGAGATCGGATTAATCGCATATTGATTGATCCGGGGTCTTCAGTGAACATCATGAACTTGCGGACGCTGAAAAGTTTGTCAATGGACGTCCGACACCTGTCAAGGGAAAGGATTGTCATTCAAGGCTTCAACCAAAATTGCCAGCAAGTTCTGGGGTCCATAGCTCTGCCAATCAAATTCGGGGATCTGCAAACTGAAGCTGAAATATACGTGATCGACGCCGACACGTCTTATAAGATTCTCTTGGGGCGGCCGTGGCTCCACGATTACAGCATCATTCCGTCAACTCTCCATCAATGCATGAAGTATACTAAAAATGGCGAACAAAGATGCATTGACGGAGACATCCAACCGTTCGGTGTGCATGAAGTCCGATATGAAGATTCTCGGTACTTTATGAACCACCAAAATACTAAGCCACAACTAACTGAGGATAGACCGGCCCCAAGACTCAAAAGCAAATCTGCGCCGGCTGTCACTTTCAAAAGCAAAAATGCCCAAGTGCGCCCGCATTTCGGTAGCGACACTGATGAGTCCGACGCTGGAAGTCCGTCCTTCCGTAAAACTCGCCCTCATTTCGGTAGCGATATGGATGAATCTGTCACTGAAGCCCCATCTAGCAGTAAAGTCCGCCCTCATCTTGGCAGCGACACTGAAGAGTCAGAGGAAGAGGACCTGTCGTGCAACAGCGGTGCAGATTGGACCCCCATGCAAAAAGCGAAACTACGAGAGACCCTAGAAATTGCAGAAGGGTCCCTAGCCGTCACAAGGGTGCCGGAGCAGATGTGCAAAGAGCTCGATGCGTTGTCAGTCTCCACCGTGGACCAGCTGAAAACTTTCTACGTCCCCGGGAGGAAAAATGGACAGAAGGGCATCCTGTTTTACGGGTCAACCCCCGTTGTGCGCCCGGACGATCTTTCTATCGCGTGCCTTCCCTATGAGAGAGGCATAAGAGCCGTCCTCAATCCCAGATATTATGCGCCCGAGATGCGGGAATACTTTAAAAAGTGCGGATGCCGGTTATATCAAACGGAGTCCGAAGCAAAGTTTTACGAAGGGCTATGGCATCCACCCCAGGTCCGAGCTCATCGATGGACGAATTCCAGATAAACGGGGCATAGGCTACGTTCAACCTAATTCCAAAGCGTGCTACATGATCCATGTTGGTGAGGCTAGCGAAAGATCAAATGATGCTGACGAAATAGCCGAGCCAGAAGAAGCTCCTCAAGAGCTCGAAGATGAGGGATAAGCAACCTTTGATGAGCTAACCGAGATTGACTTAGGAACGCCCGATAATCCAAGGCCGACCTACATCAGCTCACTCTTGTCGGAGGAAATAAAAGAGCAGATAATTGCCCTGCTGCATGAGTTCGTCGACTGCTTCGCGTGGACGTACAAAGAAATGCCTGGCCTTTCCCCTGAAGTAGCCGTGCATAAGCTGGCTATATCTCCTGATGCTAAGCCAGTCAAACAAGCTCCTCGAAGAATGAGAAGGGAGTTGGAAGAAAAGGTCATCAAGGAAACCAAGAAACTCATCGATGCCGGCTTCATCAGGGAAGAGAAATATGCGGACAGGATCGCATGCATAGTCCCAGTGAAGAAGAAAAATGGGCAGATCCGAGTTTGTCTCGATTTCAGGGACCTCAACCAGGCATATCCTAAAGACGACTTTCCGCTACCGGTCATGGAAATGATGGTCGATGACACCTCAAATTACGAGCTGTTCACCTTTATGGATGGCTCGTCTGGATACAATCAGATCAAAATGTCGCCTGAGGATGAGAAGCACACAGCATTTCGAACCCCGATCAGAATATATTGCTACAAGGTAATGCCATTCGGACTGAAGAATGCAGGTGCTACATATCAAAGGGCAATGACTAATATCTTTGATGACCTAATCCATAAATTCGTCGAATGCTATGTTGATGATCTGGTCGTCAAGACTAAAACCAAGGCCGATCATATCCAAGATCTCAGGACCGTTCTCACCAGACTAAGGGAATACGATATGAAGATGAATCTTCTGAAATGTGCTTTTGGCGTGTCATCGGGAAAATTCCTGGGTTTTATATTCCGGCATCGAGGGATCGAAGTTGACCCATCAAAGATAAAGGCCATCATGGAGATGCCCTCTCCGAAGAGTCTGACGCAGCTAAGATCTTTTCAAGGCAAGCTTGCTTATATACGGAGGTTTATCTCAAATTTATCGGGGAGATGTAGGCCCTTCTCAAAGCTCATGAAGAAAGGAGCTCCTTTTATCTGGGATGCCGAATGTCAAGCAGCGTTCGAAAGCATCAAACAATACTTGTTGCACCCTCCAGTGCTGGCCGCTCCCATTCCAAATAAACCGCCGATTCTCTACACTGCCGCGCTGGACGAGTCACTCGGTGCGCTCCTTGTCCAGAATAACGAGGAGGGAAAAGAAAATGCCCTCTACTACCTCAGTCGAACTCTAGTCGGGGCGGAACACAACTACTCCCCAATCGAAAAGCAATGCCTGGCTCTAATATTTGCTGTGAAGAAGCTGAGACACTATTTGCTCGCTCATCGGGTTATGCTGATCTCCAAGGTTGACCCGCTCAAACACTTGATGACCAAAGAAAGCCTAGCCGGCAGAATGGCAAGATGGGCTGTCATGCTACTTGAGTTTTACATAGTTTAACCCCTCAGAAAGCAGTAAAAGGGCAAGCTCTTGCAGACTTTCTCGCTGCTCATCCCATACCAGAAGGGTCGCCGCTAAATTGTGAGTTACCCGACGAACAAGTGCTGCACCTCGAGAAAGATGAGCCATGTTGGGAGCTCTACTTCGATGGGGCCTCATCAATAAGGAGCTCCGGCAGATCAAGCGTCCCGGAGGTAAAAGAGGGGATAGGATTGGTGTTCATCACGCCATCAATGGGAACCCTACGGCGTTCTTTTGCTCTCACCGAGCCTCGGACAAACAATGAAGCTGAGTATGAAGCTCTAATAGCTGGTTTGGAACTCGCCATAGAAATGGAAATCTTTCGGCTACGGGTTTACGGTGACTCCCAGCTTGTCGTCAACCAAGTAAGCGGCGACTATAAGATATACAAACCTGAGTTAGCTTGGTACAGAGGCCGGGTAGTGGAACTCATGAAACGGTTCACTCATATTGAACTAATGAGAATCCCCAGAGCGTTGAACGGAAAAGCCGACATACTCGCTCGCTTAGCCAAGGAGCTGGCTGATCCTGACATGGAAGAAATTCTGATCACAGTCAGGAGCCGGCAAATTCTACCCCCAGTCTCTCTACGGGAAGAGGAAAGCGCGGAACAGAAGAGCAGTCCCGCCGAAGAAGCTTCGATCATCCAAGACGAGCCCGATTGGAGAGAACCCTTCATAGAGTACCTCAGATACGACAAGCTGCCCGAAGAAAAATCTGCGAGGATTCAGCTGAAGAAAAGAGCTCTCCGATACGTGTTTGTAAATGACACGTTATACCGCAGGTCATATGACCAACTCTGGCTCAGGTGTCTGTCATTGGCCGAAGCCCAAAAGGTCATGAAAGATACTCGGGCGTTTGCAGTGCTCACCAATCTGGCCCCAAGATGTGACTTCAAATCAAACGGCTTGGGTATTACTGGCCCACCATGATACGGGATTGCGGAGAGCATACAAAGAAATGTCAGATCTGCCAAATCCATGGTGATTTCATTCACAAGCATCCCAATCCGTTGCATCCTACGGTGGCGTCGTGGCCCTTCGAAGTCTGGGGCACCGACATTGTTGGCCCAATTGATCCTCCGTCATCCAAAGGCCATCGGTTCATACTGGCCGCGACAGACTACTTCTCTAGATGGGCTGAAGCTGTCCCACTAAAATAAGTCAAGACAAAAGATATTCTGACATTCTTCCAGCATAATATTCTATACCGCTTCGGTACACCAAGAAGAATCATTTCTGACAACGGGCCTTCTTTTAAGAGCTTCAATGTCTCAAGATTCGCTACTCAGCACAAGATAGACTGGAGATATTCCTCCATCTATAATCCAAGAGTCAATGGGCTAGCCGAAACCTTCAATAAGACTCTATGCAAGCTCCTGAGGAAAAATGCTTCAGCCAACAAGAGAGACTGGAATCTCAAGCTTCACGAGGCGTTGTGGGCATATCGTACCACGCACCGTACTCCAACTCAGTCCACTCCATACTCATTGCTCTTCGGAGTGGAGGCGATCCTACCCCTCGAAATCGAGGTTCCAAGTTTAAGAATGGTCATCCAACACGAGTTGACGGAAGAGGAAAACGTGCTCCTTCGGCTTGAAGAGCTCAACGCACTCGAAGAAAAGTGTTTGACGGAGGATCCTACCAACTAATAAGTGCCGAGGGAGAAAGGCCCATGCCACCCATCAATGGCCGATATCTCAAGAAATACTACACGTGAATACTTCAAGTCACAGGCGAATTGAGCACATCAGCCCTACGGTCTGGATCATACATCCTGCAAAACCGTATACAATCCACGGGCGTAAACGACCCCCATATCTCCCAATTCCTGCCGGTGAGAGTACTTTCAAAGTCCCACCAGCGGCAAAAAAAAAGAAGAAAAAAAGAAGAAAAAAAAAGAGAAGAAAAAAGAAGAAGAAAAAATGGTATGTCCATAAGCAAAACGGGCACGGATGAAAACCCGAAAGGGCTTCGTGAGTAAAAATAGCAGGACTACCGGCGAGTTTGTGAAAACCTGAAAGGGCGAAAACTCATGAAAAGAGATGAATACTCTCGCAAAGTCCTCTCGACCTTGTGAGGAGAAAACCCCTGCGTGAGATCCTTACGACTCACAAAGGAGCAACACACTTAGGAATCCTCACGATTCCTAAGGAGAACATACACCTACGAGATCCTCTCGACTCGTAGGGAGAAAATGCTTTTATGAGACCCTCACGGCTCATAAAATTGAAAAGCCTTAGGTGATAAGGACCCAAACCTGTCTCCTAAGCCATCATTCCTCAATGGGCAACGGCAAATGATGAGTCGCTCCTGACATTTCGCTTCAGTGTTAGCGGTGCTGATGCCGACCAAAATCCTAAATCCCAAGTCCTCCCAAGGCAAATGATGAGTTGCTCCTGGCATTATTCCAGTGCAGCAATGCTGATGCCAAACAAGATCCAAATTCCAAGTCCCCAAACGACGAATGATGAATCGCTCCTGGTATCATATTCCAGTGTAGCGATGCAGACGCCAACCAAAATCCAATTTCTCAAAATTCTTCAGCCCTACGGCCAGTCCCCAAATTGACTGCCGTATACAATCCACGGGCTCAAATAATTCTCGTTATACCCATGCCCCACCACAATCACCAGTTACGCGGCTGGTCTCCGCCTTTGGAATTATGCTCCATTGAGAAGACCCACTCATGTGTCCTCACGATACATGAGGAGAACAAACCTTTGTGGGATCCTTACGACTCATAAAGGAAAAACACACTTAGGAGTCCTCACGACTCCTAAGGAGAAAATACACCTGCGGGATCCTTACGACTCGTTGAGAGAAAATGCTTTTATGGGACCCTCACGGCCCATTAAATTGAAAAGCCTTAGGTGATAGGGACCTAAACCCGTCTCCTAAGCCATCGCTCCCCCAACAGGAATAGGCAAATAATGAATTGCTCCTGGTACGTGTGCTTCAGTGTTAACAACGCTGATGCCTACCCTAACCCTAAAATCCCAAACTCCAATCCAATAGACTCCTAAGTCTTTAAACTAGGAACATATGACCCTTAAGTCGTTAAACTGGGAACAGATGACCCCTAAGTCGTTAAACTGGGAACGAGGGAAATCTCCTCATGGCAGATGATGATTCGCTCCTGGTACCATATTCCAGTGCAGCGATGCTGATGCCAAACCAAAACCAAAATCCCCAAATCCTGTCAGGACAAATGATGATTCGCTCCCGGTACCATATTCCAGTGTAGCGATGCTGATGTCAACCCAAATCACATCAAGTCAAACAACCAATGACCTCCCTGGCATAATCAAATTCCACCTCGGAAACAAGTCAATTTCATCCCTGACACCGCAAGAAGCGGAGCAAGTCAAATCCAGCACCGACCGTCCAAGTCGCTAAAAGGGCAGCACCGACCGTCCAAGTCACAAAAAGGGAAGAGCCGACCGTCCACGTCGCTAAAAAGGCAGCACCGACCGTCCAAGTCGCAAAAAGGGCAGTATCGACCGTCCAAGTCGCAAAAAGGGCAGTACCGACCGTCCAAGTCGCTAAAAGGGCAGCACCGACCGTCCACGTCGCTAAAAGGGCAGAACCGACCGTCCACGTCGCTAAAAGGGCAGAACCGACCGTCCACGTCGCTAAAAGGGCAGCACCGACCGTCCAAGTCGCAAAAAGGGCAGAGCCGACCGTCCACGTCGCTAAAAGGACAGCACCGACCGTCCAAGTCGCAAAAAGGACAGTATCGACCGTCCAAGTCGCTAAAAGAGCAGCACCGACCGTCCACGTCGCTAAAAGGGCAGAACAGACCGTCCACGTCGCTAAAAGGGCAGCACCGATCGTCCAAGTCGCAAAAAGCGCAGAACAGACCGTCCACGTCGCTAAAAGGGCAGCACCGACCATCCAAGTCGCAAAAAGGGCAGAACCGACCGTCCAAGTCGCAAAAAGGGCCGCATTGACCGTCCATGTCGTAAAAGGGGCAGTGCCAGCTTCCCAAAAGGTGGGAACCGAATCAAGTCGCTTCCACGTGAAAGAAGATCCATCAATTTCATGCACACGACCCACATATGTGGTGTGCATTTATTGATGGGGGGCAATTTGTTGGGGTAAAAATTTACACCCCGGTTGACCAAGTCAAAATCAAAGTCAACCCCAAGCCAAGTGGGCCCAAGCCCAGATCCAGTGGGCCCATGCCCAGGTCGAGCCCGAACATGAAGCGGCCGGCCTCCCACCAGGCCAAGATAAAAATTTTGTAATAAACAATTTTGTTGTATTTCTTTTATTTTATTTTATGGATAAATGTAAGAAAATAGGCATAAAGCCAAATTTTTGTAAAGCCCATGGCTTATGTGCATAAAGAAATGGCACATGAGCCATAGGATTGGCAAAATGCCATTTTGTGAAGCCCAAGGGGCTATGTGTAAAGTGTACAGCCTATAAAGGCAAAGATAATGAAATATCTCAACAACTTTTCTCTCTCCAAAAAAATTTAGATATGAGATCTTTTCTCCTTCTTCAAGGTTCCAAAAATCTTCTTCTTTCTTTTGAATTAAATCAAGAGTTTTACTCTTCATTTTATAAAACAAAATAGTTTTTCACCACCAAGCCCACAAAGGGGAACTTGGATCTGTCACTAGATCTCAAAAAGGAGAGATTTTTAAAAATCCCATGTCTCTTGATCTTCAAGATCCAGCCAACAGAAGAGGAAGAAGAAGAACCCCCTTCATTAACCCAAAGCATCTTAGGAGTTTAAACTCCACCCTATTTTCTCTTTAGAGAATTTCCGGGGCTAAAAACCCCCTTTTCCTTGCCGGCGCGCTAGCGCTCGAGCGCAAAGCGCCCACGTGCCGACACGTGGCGTGCTTGCGCACCAGCGCTAGCGCTCGAGCGCAAAGCGCCTACGTGCCGACACGTGGCACGCTTGCGCTTAAGCGCCCAGCGCCCGACACGTGGCGCGCTTGCGCTCCAACACTCTGCGTTCGAGCGCAAAGCGCCCACGTGCCGACAAGCGGCGCGCTTGCGCTCCAGCACTCAGCGTTCGAGCGCAAAGCGTCCACGTGCCGACACGTGGCGCGCTTGCGCTCCAGAGCCTAGGCGCTGGCTCCACGCATCCTTTGGATGTCTTTTTCCCCCTTTATTTATATATACATGTATATATATACATATGTATACATATGTACACATACACATACTCCACGACATTGTCCCTGTTAGAAAAATATTTCTAACTGGGCGCTGCCCCGCACCCCGCAAGGGGGCTGCTAGCCTCTTGACCCCCAGCCCGCTATCCGGGTAGCGAGACCCCTGTAAAAACTCTGCGTGGCTCCCGATATATTTAAACCCCCCTCCAAAACAAAACACACGTACACTGCACATTGAGTTCGCATGACCAGTTTAACCCGTTAATCGGAGATTCCCTCGCCCCAAAGGCGGGGGGTAATTAACGGCAGCTTAGTCCGCGGCTGCCGGAGATTCGGATCCCCATAATCATTAAACCCCGGCCTACCCCAGGCAGGGGGAATCTGTAGTACGCCTGACAAGCGCGTGCGTATTCCCATCTCAATGGGGTGACGAAAAACATCCTACACCGTGATTGCCGAGGTCAAGCTCGAGGATGCCTAGGTGTAGGGTTCCTAGGCACTCTAATGGAGTCTCACAAGTGATCAAACATGGCCAATTGAAATTTTACAAGTGCCTATTAACCCTAATACGGATCGTTAACTAGATAAATAGGCGAAGCAAGCATGTAATCGAATTAAATGCTAAGGGAAAGTGACTACAACCTTTGTAGATCCGGTCCACCACTTTCTAAGCTCCGCGATGATCTCCCTCCGCTGTCCAAATCGAACCCTGAACTCAAGCATCGGCTTTGTCGAAGAAATGGGCGGGCTTGATCGTCGGTTCGATGCCGAAGATGATCTACGTCGAGGCATCACAAGAACGAGCTCCGCCTTCGCCAAGTCAAGAAACTTGTGAAGACAACACACTCTACTACATGGCAAGTAGTAGAGGATGAAGAAATAGGAAGTGGGTAGACTTTAGATTTGGATTTCTCACACTTTTTCATCAAACACCATTGATGTAGCAAGCTTTTTCTTTTGTTGAAGAAGAAGAAGATGATGAAAAAGAATATGATAAGTGTTATGAAAATGATAAATAAATCAATACTTATCATTTACTAACCCTTGGTTAGTTGTAGAGAATGGACCATGGTTAACTTGAATGGTTAGGGTTAAGGATGAGATAAGAATGGTGACTAAGTCAAAGTTTCAAGAAACTTCAACTACAAACAAAACTAGCAACCATTCTTTTTCTCTTTACCTTTTCTTTTTCCAAAATAAACAAAAGAATAAATAAATGAATAAGTAAATAAAAAGAAAGCCCTAATCATAAACCTAACCATGGTCTAATTCTTTACACTAACCCTAGCTTGCATGTATCATCAAACATGATACAATCATGTGCACAAAATATATCACATATACAATGTGCACAAACCAAGTGAGTAAATCCATTTAAAGTGAACCAATACTAGTTAATGCAAAGTAATATATCAAATATATAATTATACATTCAATCATTAAATCAACACTTGATCCAATGATCCGGTCATATCGCATATAACCGGCTAGTATCCAATGTATCGGCTTATCGAATCAATCCTTGATTCGATAACTAGGTTATATCGCATACAACCATTCGACACACATTCATCGCGAGAATGAAATACGGTATCACATACACGCATTATTCTCGGTCCCGCACATATCTCATATGCGCTCCTATTTCGTTTCGCTTGAGCCAGGAAACCTCTGTGTAGGACTCTAAAGACTCGTCAATATGCCGGCAGCGGATGATGATCATATCAAACACCCACAAGCCGCAAGCGGTCTGCTAAACGTAACGGCCACCCGGGTATTGAGCGATCAGAAGATCGACGAGCAAGCCCGCTCACACTCCTGCGAATCCAACCAGTAACACTTACCGTACAGTCCGGTCTGTTCGTCTGATATGTCGCATATCTCGCCTAGGGGTGGTAAACGTCAGACCCCAATAGCTCGATAAGTCATGCCGACGTAGGGTCCATAACATTCGTGAAACTACTGATAACTCTTACCAGTATATCACTGCAACCCTGGCCAGGGATTTCCTGTTATGGCCAGTCGAGCATAGCACAACATCAACCCCCAATACCGGGAGAGACGAATCCCCTCCTATCGCTCATTGCCTCCATGTGAATCGGGACTGTACCCAAAAACCACCTGTTTGCACGACTCAGTAGAGCCGTGGTAGGGTGGAAATCAAAGCACAGTGGGAGACACACAAGACTCTATGACGATCTCGGGTCAACAGACTAAGCTGTACCAGTGTCACCAGAGAACTGCCATCTGACATGAGGTATAATACCATCTGGGAGTTCTCGGCGAGTCCGTTCAGTGTACCCAGTCTCCACTGAGCACCCGCATACCATCTTCGATGTCAAACACCAATGGATATGGGATCATCCATCGCCCATCGCATGGGTCGAGAAGATATGCGCTAGTCTACTTTGGAATATCGATGCCCCGTCTCGATATTCCCTCGACTAGGAACATTTCAAGGATGCACTCATGGACTACCCAGGCCCCACTAGTATGATCTACATCATAGTCCTGGAAGTCGAGTACACATCCTAAGGGCTTTATCAACATGTAATCAGAGAGACAGAAAGTATACATGTTAAGATAAAGTGCAACCAGATAGCGTACTATCATGTCGAGCAAGAAAGTCCTACCTATATATGTCCCAGCATCCACTACAATATACATCCAATGTACAGTAATGGCCTCTAGGGCATACATATAACTAACAATCTCCCACTTGCACTAGGGCCATCTGTAGCAGTGGTTGCAGTATCACATACTCAACCATCCCCTAAATTGTCTCTCTTTGGGAAAAGGCCTTCGTGTCTGGATCCGCCGTGTTGTCCTCTGAGTCTACTCTCCTAACCTCGATCACCCTGGAGATCAACTATCTCCATGATCAGGTGATGCTGCCTCAGAATTTGTCTGGGTCACTGATGGGACCAGGGTTCCAGGGCCAAAGCCACACTTCCATTGTCATACAATGGCAGGAACCTAGTTCATCTTATGAACCAATATACACCCAAACTTCCTCTTTGGTAGTATCTTCAATAGCGATGTTACCAGCCTTTATTGTCTAGTTTGCCACGGTATCGCGCTTGGAACTCTTCCAACATACCGTCCCTTTACTGAGGGTAAAGACAGTGCCTGTGACTGACATTCAGTCGTCTTTATCATCCTGGAACTCTTCCAGTGATTCTCCCCAGGATCGATTGATACCATCTCACTACACCTAGTGAGAATCCTAGCATCCAATTACATCTATCTCATAGATGAAAACTCAGGATTTAGGAGGTATCACTTTGATCCTATTTGGAGAATCCTAGTGATAATAGGAGATTGGCCGATCGTAGTATAGGAAACTCTTTTCCTATCAAGAGTATGTTGTCTACGTACAATACGAAGATGACCACCTTACTCTCTACTACCCTTTTGTATATACAAGGTTCGTCTACCATTTTGATGAAGTCAAACACTTTGACTATCACATCAAAACAGACGTTCCAACTCCGCGATGCCTGCTTCATTATGAAAAGCAACTTGCACACGTTTCCGCTGCTCCCACTGTCTACGAAGACCTCTGGCTGTGTTCTTATAGACGTTCTCTTCTAAATCAGTATTTAGAAAAGCAGTCAGGGCACCCAACCACCAGATATCGTAGTCATGGTATGTAGCCGTGGTAAGTAGGATCTGGATAGACTTAAGCATAGCTACTGGAAAAAGGTTTCATCATTATCCACGCCTGGTCGATGACGAAAACCTTTAACAAGTCTAGCTTTGAAAGTCTCAACTTTTCCATCTAAACCAAGTAATCTTCTCAAGATATACTTGCTCCTGATGGGGATTTAACCCTTCAGATATAGCAGCTAAAGTCCATACTTTGCTGGTGTACATGGATTCCATCTCAGATTGCTAAGCATCCAGCCATTCTTACAGAGTCCCTACTCTCGATGGCCTGCTCGAAACTAGTTGGGTCATCATCTCATGATGCAATCCTTGCTCCCACTGTCATCGAGAAACCGAGGTATCTCTCAGGCGGATGAGGAACCCTACTAGATCGGCGGAGAGGGTGAGGTTCGTCGGGAACTATAGAATCTTATGGTTCTGTCAAATCATCAACTGCAGTTTTGTATAGCTGGAACCTTTCCAGTTCTACAGAACTGATCCTGCCTCGATCTTGTCCGGATTTTGCTTTAAACATAGGCCGGACAACCCCAAATCTTAACTCGCTTAAGAGATGGGTTCTTCCCATACCATATCTTATATGGAGTGGTAGGCAGTGATTTGATTCAAACCTAATTCAATAGGTATGCAGCTTCTCAAGTGCATAATACGCAAAAAAGGAAATAGGCAACTCAGCAGTACTCATCATAGAGCACACCTTATCATATAGGGTGTGATTGCTCCGCCCCGATATACCATCGTGCTATGGTTTATACGGAGGAGTAATGCTGAGAGATAATCTCATTTTCTTTTATAATAGTCCAGGAATGCTATGCACAAGTATTCTCCTCCCTGATCTCATCATAGGACATAATACTTATACCCGGTTATTGGTTCTCTACTTCTAACTTATATTCTGTGAATACCTCAAAAGGTTCGGACTTATGTTTCAACAGGAACATATGACTGAATCTTGAGAGATTATCAGAGAATATAATGAAGTATAAAGAACCAGTCCTGGCATGTGTAGACAGGAGACCTTACATACATCATCATGTATCAGTCCCAAGAGTTTACTAACTCTTCCTCTGTTTCCAGTAAACAGAGCTGGTGTCATTATATCTTTGTGACATGACTGGCAAGTTTCACAAGATGTAAATTCAAACTGATTTAAATATGCATCTAAATGTAACTTCAGCTAGTCGGGTCGCATTGATATGACCTAGTCTACAATACCTCAAGAAGAATTCGTTCATTTCTGAACTCTTCCTCTTGTGTGTGTTCTGTATACGAGGAACTGTAGTTTGATTTAGAACGTCAATGCTTTTAGATAACGTGCCTGAACCGATCAACTTTTGATATAGGAAATGTTCAAAACATTATCCATCAATACAAAATTATATCCTTTCTTTACTAATAAAGAGACTGATATGATTTTGTATATCAGGTTCGGTATCTAATAGCATTTGTTCAGAATCAATGTATTCGTAATACAGGGTGACAGTGACCAACAGACTTGGCTGCAACACTTGCCCCGTTTTCTGTCTCATGAAACTTATCACCCGTTCTCAGTTTTTCTACCCTTTTGTAGCCCTATGTAACAGATTACATATCTGGGATCCTGATCCGGTATCATATACCCAGGATGCAGAGGATACTGAGAAACAGTTCTTTGTAATGAACACACCCGAAGGAGATGCATCTCATGCACTTTCTTCGTTTGGGCGGCATGGGAATCCTGGCATTCCCCTATTTCCTGCTCTGTCTTATAACAATTATAAGTTGGAGCAGGACCCAATGTTCCCCAGCTCAGTATAACAAGCGGGTTCGGTCAATACATCCATATTATTATCTTGATTAAGGCGTGATATGGTCGCTACCAGGAGAGAGAGAGAGAAGAAAACACTCTGCGTGCGCTCTTGCAAGATCAGATTGGTTATATATTTTATCTAATCAGGATGGCTCCCACTGTTTTTATCAAATCTTCCTTCAAACCTTAAAAGGAAAGACTAGCCGGGATTAATTACACTCTACAAGTTCGCCAATCTTTCAGCCAGGCCAGTGTCGGTACTTTGAGGGAGGTTCCCCGTGCTTTCGCACGGACCTAATTACTGCAAACCTCGTTTTCCCAGAGGCGTAACCCCGTTGATACCTTTCTAGACACCTACTTGATCGGCTAATTGTAAAGTGCAAAACTCTCCCAGGAGTAACAATTACTCGCAGTGGGTATCGGGATCCAACTATCACATAGAAGGTATGCAATCTCATTGCAAATTTCAACACTTGAAACTCCCGATAAAGGTTTTTACCCCTAGCACCTATGACCTTGGCTAAGGTCAACAAATCATAGGTACTAGTCAAGTTCTACCCGTCATTTCGTGATTAATTAGACCCACCCACATGACCCTTGGCTAAGGTCAACAAAGCCACATGACTGTCCTAACTAATCGCATCATATGCTGTGTAGGAAGACATCACTTAGCTACCGTACACTGTGCCTTGACTATGGTCAACAAACACAGCACGAATACTAAGTACTCTACTTCCTAAAATGACGGAGGGTTGCGAATGGTTTTTGTGAAAACCTTTAACGCTTTGAACTTGATCTCGTTGCGGAATCAAATGGTTTTTAAATGGAATGTTTTTGAAGCTTTTCTAGTTTTGCTAAAGGGGTCACTCCCGGTGAAGGGATCGTCGGCCCTTTCCTCGTCGAATGAGGTGCGGGATATATCATATATATCACTGTGCAAAGCGAAAACTATAGAAGCGATCAAAGACAAACCGAGTGTGTAGCATCTGCCAGTTATTGCTAAAGGAGTCACTCCCGGTGAAGGGATCTCGGTCCTTTCCTCATCGAATAAGGTGCAGGATGTTCTATAATGAACACCGCGATGCAAAGCAAGAACTGTAGCTACCTGTTTTTATTTTGAAATTCGATTCCACAACATCAATTAGGTTTATTTTCTTTCATTAATCTTATTAATGAATATCCCATCATTTAAGTCCACCTAACCATCACAGATAAATATAACGTACGCTTATGCCATCCGCATTCGCCTCGATGTCCCGTCTGCACCGTTAGGTTAGGTAACTAACGCCAGAGCGAGGCAGGGCTAGCGCGGGTGTAAAACATAAGCAACGTCTATATAATATATCATATACATTATATATAATATCTGTCACAGAACATCACATGATCACAGATAAATCACAGCAGAAGAAACATATGAAATATTGGATATACTAGGACGTCCGTGTTTTCAATACGAGCCAGTATAAAACACGGATTCCACGGTCGTGATGAATAGCCAAACCCACACCCCAAGACCCCTACGAGAGCGGCAAGCAACCCTACCAATTCTAGGGTTAGGAGACCCGGACTCGACTCCTCGAGTTGGTCTCCCACTGGACCCCAGAACCCGGTTACTTGTGCTCCCCTCCTTGGGTCTATCCTAGTGCAGAAAAGTAAATAATATACATCAACGGTGACAACTTCCGCAACCTGGAAGCGCCCCAATAAAAGAATATTACATACAAGTTTTTACATGAATGAAAATGAAAAACACTCATCTCACATAAAAACCCCCGGCTATTCAAACACGACGATCCAATATAACATATCCAGCAACACATAACATCTCATGTCATCAACGTAAGTAAATATGCGCATCCCAATTGTCGTTGACATATAGCAACGAAACCGGCGATATCACATATTACACTTACGGTCACAGAAAAGAAAGTGTAAAACTACAACAGTTGGAATCCGCAACCTCCTCAGACATCGCATGCCTGACCAAATGAAATACTTAGACATCGCATACCTAACAATTATAAACCCCGCATTTTAGTCTCAAAGTCGAAAACACTTTTCAATATCAAGTCGGGCAATTCAACAGGATTCCCGACATTCTGATCAAATACTCGTCGCAAACTTTAGTAGACGGCCGCACCCCCGATGCCGTCGACAAAGTGCACCAAGGCGGAACACCGCTACCGGGAGCACCCGAACGGATGCTTTCGGCGACGGGGTTCTCCTACAGTCACTTGGTCGGGGCTATGGAGTGAGGCTGTCTATTAAGTTTACCCGGCGAGTATCCGCGTACGCTACGTGATTGCGACGGACTTTTGATCACATCAAAATTCCGTGGCAACCAATCAAGTGAGACTAAACTGCTATGTTTATAATATTCATTCCGTTATCTCATAACTATTTGTGAATTACAATTATTGTATCACATTCCGGATAAATAGAAAATGTTAAACTTTCCGATCGAACAATCGAACACCCAAGTTTTCCCGATACAGCTCAACACATGAAATAAGTCTAACAGCATTCAGTTCGTGCCTCAGTAGCAACGGTCCAGCCGTAGAAGGGTCAAGCCAACGCCTCACATGTGGCACGCCGTACTGCCCCTAACCCGAAGGTTCAAAGGGCAGTTCAAGATGGTCACATAATCGAGTTAAGGTTTGTTGTCTTCTAGAGGGTCCATCGCGTTACTTGCACTACTTAGAACGTCGTTAAACTACGGAAAAATCCAACAATTGGAAATTTCCCGGCAGGGGAAAAAGTGGGTATTTATATCCGGTCGAACTTTTTAACGTATTCTAAAAATACCCGGAAAAGCACACCGACAAAATTAGACAGTCCGATCGAATACACCGAGTCCCCAATACAACACTGAAAATACAACTCTGGAAAAATTATTAAAAATTCCCAGGAAAATCAGCACAGAAGAATAAGAATTACTGTGCAGAAATAGATGCACAAAACGACAAAGTGGCCGCGGATCCGCCGCATGAGCCTTCTGTAAGGCCGCGGATCCGCGCCTACTTTGTGGAATCAGGACCACGAATTTTACATTATGTCTTAGATCTTCCTGCTGATTTTTCTGAATATTTTTAATCTCGAAAAAACCACATTTTACAGAAATGTCCAGAGAGCATTTTCAAAGTCGGGTTTTGGGTCGATCGGACTTATGATTCCGTCGGGACTTCGCCTAAGGCTCTAGCTAGGCTCTGATACCACTGTAGGGTTCCTAGGCACTCTAATGGAGTCTCACAAGTGATCAAACATGGCCAATTGAAATTTTACAAGTGCCTATTAACCCTAATACGGATCGTTAACTAGATAAATAGGCGAAGCAAGCATGTAATCGAATTAAATGCTAAGGGAAAGTGACTACAACCTTTGTAGATCCGGTCCACCACTTTCTAAGCTCCGCGATGATCTCCCTCCGCTGTCCAAATCGAACCCTGAACTCAAGCATCGGCTTCGTCGAAGAAATGGGCGGGCTTGATCGTCGGTTCGATGCCGAAGATGATCTACGTCGAGGCATCACAAGAACGAGCTCCGCCTTCGCCAAGTCAAGAAACTTGTGAAGACAACACACTCTACTACATGGCAAGTAGTAGAGGATGAAGAAATAGGAAGTGGGTAGACTTTAGATTTGGATTTCTCACACTTTTTCATCAAACACCATTGATGTAGCAAGCTTTTTCTTTTGTTGAAGAAGAAGAAGATGATGAAAAAGAATATGATAAGTGTTATGAAAATGATAAATAAATCAATACTTATCATTTACTAACCCTTGGTTAGTTGTAGAGAATGGACCATGGTTAACTTGAATGGTTAGGGTTAAGGATGAGATAAGAATGGTGACTAAGTCAAAGTTTCAAGAAACTTCAACTACAAACAAAACTAGCAACCATTCTTTTTCTCTTTACCTTTTCTTTTTCCAAAATAAACAAAAGAATAAATAAATGAATAAGTAAATAAAAAGAAAGCCCTAATCATAAACCTAACCATGGTCTAATTCTTTACACTAACCCTAGCTTGCATGTATCATCAAACATGATACAATCATGTGCACAAAATATATCACATATACAATGTGCACAAACCAAGTGAGTAAATCCATTTAAAGTGAACCAATACTAGTTAATGCAAAGTAATATATCAAATATATAATTATACATTCAATCATTAAATCAACACTTGATCCAATGATCCGGTCATATCGCATATAACCGGCTAGTATCCAATGTATCGGCTTATCGAATCAATCCTTAATTCGATAACTAGGTTATATCGCATACAACCATTCGACACACATTCATCGCGAGAATGAAATACGGTATCACATACACGCATTATTCTCGGTCCCGCACATATCTCATATGCGCTCCTATTTCATTTCGCTTGAGCCAGGAAACCTCTGTGTAGGACTCTAAAGACTCGTCAATACGCCGGCAGCGGATGATGATCATATCAAACACCCACAAGCCGCAAGCGGTCTGCTAAACGTAACGGCCACCCGGTATTGAGCGATCAGAAGATCGACGAGCAAGCCCGCTCACACTCCTGCGAATCCAACCAGTAACACTTACCGTACAGTCCGGTCTGTTCGTCTGATATGTCGCATATCTCGCCTAGGGGTGGTAAACGTCAGACCCCAATAGCTCGATAAGTCATGCCGACGTAGGGTCCATAACATTCGTGAAACTACTGATAACTCTTACCAGTATATCACTGCAACCCTGGCCAGGGATTTCCTGTTATGGCCAGTCGAGCATAGCACAACATCAACCCCCAATACCGGGAGAGACGAATCCCTTCCTATCGCTCATTGCCTCCATGTGAATCAGGACTGTACCCAAAAACCACCTGTTTGCACGACTCAGTAGAGCCGTGGTAGGGTGGAAATCAAAGCACAGTGGGAGACACACAAGACTCTATGACGATCTCGGGTCAACAGACTAAGCTGTACCAGTGTCACCAGAGAACTGCCATCTGACATGAGGTATAATACCATCTGGGAGTTCTCGGCGAGTCCGTTCAGTGTACCCAGTCTCCACTGAGCACCCGCATACCATCTTCGATGTCAAACACCAATGGATATGGGATCATCCATCGCCCATCGCATGGGTCGAGAAGATATGCGCTAGTCTACTCTGGAATATCGATGCCCCGTCTCGATATTCCCTCGACTAGGAACATTTCAAGGATGCACTCATGGACTACCCAGGCCCCACTAGTATGATCTACATTATAGTCCTGGAAGTCGAGTACACATCCTAAGGGCTTTATCAACATGTAATCAGAGAGACAGAAAGTATACATGTTAAGATAAAGTGCAACCAGATAGCGTACTATCATGTCGAGCAAGAAAGTCCTACCTATATATGTCCCAGCATCCACTACAATATACATCCAATGTACAGTAATGGCCTCTAGGGCATACATATAACTAACACTAGGTGCTTGCCGGCAACCTGAAGAGGACGGTGAAGACCCTCCGAAAGGAGCTCGGGGCTGCGGCTAAGTCAGCCGAACTGAAGGCGGTGGAGAGATATAAGAAGTCGAAGGACTTCTATGATGACCTGGCCGTGGCTACGACCCGCATCTAGCACGACGCTCTCAATGCCGTTAAGGCCCGGATGCCGGAGTTTGCCGACGGAGATCTCCGGGCCGAGTTCCCCCTCGCGGGTGCCGATGAGCAGGGGGAAAAGGTTCCTGGAGAGGAAACCGCCGAGGACCCCGCACGTCATGTGGTGGATGTCGAGGACCTCGAGGTAGCACCTAGCCCCGGGGTCTAGAGCCCCCATCTTCCTCCTTTTATTTCTTTGTTTTTGGAATTTTGTAAGGCTGGGGAGCCCCAAAAACCACCCTTTGTAAAGCCTTTGTCTTTGGTAGTAATAAAAATTTTCTTTGGTTTCATCGAATCGCGCTCTACCATCTGTTTGTGAATAATGCTCGTAAGATATCTCTGCTTGCACCGTTGTGTTGTTTTCATATCAGGTTGTCCATCTGTCTAGCGATCGTCCGTCGAGTTAATTTTGATCACTTGCCGACGAGCATGCCAAGCGCTACCGAGGAGGTATCCCCATGGGCCCTGAAGTCGAGGGGAGATAGTTTAGACCTGGATAAACTTGGTTCCCCTCACTGGGGTCTCGGATCCACTGCGGGTGACGTGCAGAGCGTTGTTCGCCGTATTTGTGCTGAGCGTGAGTGGGAGGCTGCCTTGTGGCCCCATGGGGGGTGCCATCTTTTGACTTCTGGCAATGCGAGCATCGACCACCAGCCAGGGATGACCGAGCAGGATAGCTGCTCGGTTGCCTCTTGCGAGGGCTTTGATCCTTCAGGATGGAGATCGAGCGGGGTTACCGCCCGACGCCTCTTGGCGAGGACTTCGGTCCTTAGCGCGGGAGGGGCTGTAGGAAGCCTTCCAAGGACCCTTGACCGGGCAGGTTTTCTGCCTGGTGCCTTTTGGTGAGGGCTTTTGTCCTGACGGATAGCCGAGCGAGGGATCCTCAGGTTCGACTGCCTCTGGGAGGGCTTTCTGATCCCTTACGTTGCGGTAGGGAAGCTACCAGCCTGGGATGAACGAGCAGGGCAGCCGCTCGGGTGCCTCTTGTGAGGGCTTTGATCCCTGGCGTCGTGGGTAGGGAGCTACCAGCCGGAGTTTGACCGAGCAGGGCAGCTGCTCGGTTGCCTCTTGCGAGGACTTTGATCCTTCAGGACGAGGACCGAGCGGGGTTACCGCCCAGTGCCTTTTGGCGAGGACTTTGATCCCTGTCGGTTGTGGTAGGAAGCTACCGGCCGGGGATAGCCGAGCAAGGACCCGACTGCCTCTGGGAGGACTTTGGTCCTTGGCGCGGGAGGGGCTGTAAGAAGCCTACCAAGGATCCTTGGCCAGGCAGGATTACTGCCCGGTGCCTCTTGGCGAGGGCTTTTGTCCTGAAGGATAGCCGAGCGAAGGATCCTCGGGCTCGACTGCCTCTGGGAGGGATTTCTGATCCCTGGCGTTGTGGTAGGGAACCTACCCGCCAGGGATAGCCGAGCAGGGAAGCTGCTGAGTTGCCTCTAAGGAGGACTTTCTGGTTCCTGGCGTTGCGGTAGAGAAGCTACCCGCCGGGGATAGCTGAGCAGGGCAGCTGCTCGGCTGATTCTTCATGAGGTTTCGCCCGACTATCCAGTCGCAGGTATGGTGAACAAGAACGGTCGCGGCGATCGCCGCGCGCAGCATGCGCATTGAATGCGGGGGGAGGCGAAATGCCAGGGTCGCGTCGTTTCAGAGAGACCTTTGGGGGCTTGTTGCGCGAGGAGACGTGGACGGCGAGCAATTCCTCGGTGAACGGCTTTGTGAGCGAATCAGAGGCGTATTTAGCCCCGTCGCTCGAGAGGTGAGCCTCCCGGCGCATGCCCTCGATCTTCTTCTCGAGGGTGTCGAGTCGACCGTGGTATCCCGAGGAATCGACGCCTTGGGATCCCTGGCCTCCGCTGCGGGTGACCTGCGTCTGGGAGCGGCCCCGGTTCCTCTCGATGAGGTGCCTCAGATCCCTAGGTGAGGTGGCTCTCGAGCCGCCGATGCGAACCCCTTCTGTGCGACCCTGCCGAGGGGGGTGGTGTCAACCATGCCTGTGGATAGCGAGGTGACTGACATCTCCTCAGGGGATAAGGGTCGTGAGGAGGCTCGAGGCGAGGCGTTCTGACGGTGGACCTTGGTGTGGAGCCGTGGGGAGCCCAGCGTGCCTCAGGGAGTACCGGCGCGAGAGATTTGTAGCCATGAGTCGTAGCCTGATGGTAGTCAGCCGTCCCAACGGAGGCATAGCCTTCTGGAGGCGATGGAGCGGCGATCTAGGGCCCATGCCCGGCCGCTTGGACGCGGACAAGCGCCTCCACGAGGGACTGTAGCCGATCTATTCGGCTGGCGAGGGCGTTGATGATGGTCGCTGGAGGAGGCTCATCCACGTCTTCGGTGAGTGGAAGGCGGCGGCTGGTACCGGGATCTTCAGGATGGTTGCTCGCCATGTGGATGGAGATCGGAAGGCCAACTTTGTTTTTGTGGAGTTTCCCTTCCCACAGACGGCGCCAACTGATGGACTTTTTTAGGTCTCCGTCAGATGTTGTCTTCCGTTGATCTCCCGGTAGATTTTGGCAGTGATCTTCTGTTGCGTGTGGATCTCAATGGGTTTCGGTGAGATTTGTGATTCGGGGAGTTTAGCGCCGAGTACCTGCAAAGATGTCCCGGGATGGTTTGGTACCACCGAGGACCCTCCGACGATCAAGTTAGTGCTAGATCCGAGCAAAGTAATGGCTAAGTGGAATAAAAAAGGGCTTACTTGACCCCTCTGTGATGGGGGTTTATATAGCGGTGATGGCACGCAGCAGCAGGCGTGAGAATCTCGCCAGCAGTTACGCTCCCGACGTCACGCCCGCATAGAGGGCGGATCGCCCATTAATGGGGATCGCGGAGGCGTGGAACGTGGGATGTTGCTGGCGGAGAATCCGCGCATGGCGACATTTGAGGAGCGGCGGTTACGCCTGCGAGTGGTGGAGTTGGTCGGTCGGAGGGGCCGAGGAGGACGGCTTCGGCTGGGGGGCTTGGAACCTAGCAAGAGGGTCGAGGAGTCTTGGTCCCGTGGCAGCCCGGGGCGAGCTGAGGGGCCGAGGAGGCAAACTTGCAGGGGGCCCCGAGGAGGGCCAGCTTGTGCTTGCAGGTCGGGTACAAGGGTGGCCTGGTCGGTCACTGTGGGCCCTTTCTTCCGGGTCTTGGGACATGTCATCTGCCACGTGTCCTGATCTCGTATCGCCAATATTGAGCATCATCAGGAATATACAAATTAAAAATATAGAAAGCAGAAAAAACAATTTATAAGCTTGATTTCATATTAAATCAGAAAAATATACGCTAATCTTTCATGAACTTTTGCTGCATACAAGCATATGGAGGACAACAATAATGTTAATTAAAATTCAACAGACTAAAAATGTTTGTAAATATGAAATATTTATCCCTAGAATAACTTATATATGCTGGATTTGCATGATAGAAGACGATAGGGAGCACATGAATCCAATTCTTTATAAATTTGAAATAAATTAATTGATGTAATAGGAAGATTAAAAAAAACTAGATATTTGAGTGGCACGATTTTGGTAAGATGTAGAATTTATTATTTATCTACTGCCTATTGTGTATGTTAATTAAGTTGTATTAATTGATATAAAATATATTATTTGATTGATTTTGGATAGCTATGTCGGTACATGGCTACTAAATTTTTTCCTCAAATGAAAACACCTCAACTCATCTCATGTTACAAATAGGAATAAAAGGAAGAAAAATGTAACAACTAAAATTTCTAACCAATAGAAATAATTTAACCTATCAAACAGTTATCAATGTAGGTTCCTCATGTCCTCCCTTAGCTTTGTCGGTCATTGATATAAGTTTTCATTTGCTTACTTCATTCCATTTTGCAGCTATCCAATAACTTTTACATATGTTCACCTGTATTACACATGCAAAAAATTTATTTAAAAGAAACGATGGTATAACAATCTCGCCTGAGTACTTATAATTAATATAAGTTCAGATTGACCTAATAAATTTTACAAACTAGAAAGCTTCTGCACATTTCGCTCTTTGGGGGTATTAATCTTTGAAGTAATTATCATCGGAAAGTCTAGAAATATAGAAATATAGATCCAATGAATGAATTCAAATGAAAAAAATAAAAATAAAAATAAAATAGATGAACAATTTTTTTGCTAAAGTTTTTTTACAACTAGATGCAGTACATTTTTTAAATTTCTTTTTCACTTAGAAAATTGATGGTATTTCATTAGTATCGACAATTGGTGCATGCGAATTTATTCCATACTCAATCCCCTCCAATTGATCCAATGGATAGCAAAACGTGATGATCAAGTAATGGAAAAAAAAAAGGGATTGCTAAGGAATGTTAAAAAAAGAGGAAATGAAAGGAACCATCTTAAAAAAAATAAATTGCAACTTGATGGAGGTCTGGATCTACTTCAGATGTTATCTTCCGTTAATCTCTTCGCGTGGTCGCGGGCGGCTGAGATTGACTTGGAGGATTGTCTCTTGGAGCTTGTGGATCTCAATGGGTTTATGTGGTTGAGGCCGAGATATCTGCAAGGAAGTTCCGGTGTGGTTGTGCCACCGAGAACCCTCCGACGATCAAGTTAGGCGGGATATTTTGGCAGAGTAACGGCCTAGTGGAGTGAAGATGGCTTACCTGAATCGTCTGGGAGAGGGGTTTATATAACGGCAGCAATGGACAGGCGGGCGCGAGAATCACGCCGGCCGTTACGCCCCCGGCGCCACACCCGCGTGATAGACGGATCCCGCATTAATGACGAGACAGGCTCGTTAATTGGGGATCGTGATGGCGTGGAACGCGGGATCGTGGGCGGAGGATATCTTACGCATGCCGAGATTCGCGGAGCCGTAGCGAAGGCGCCTGTGATCAGCGCTGCGGGTCGATCTGGGTGACACTGAGGAAGATGAGCTCGGCGGGAGGCTCGGGCACGAGCGGGAGGCCGGGGCATCTTGGTTCTGTAATAGCTCGGAGACGAGCTAGTGGGTGATCTGGAAGGCCACCGAAGGTCGGGAGACTCCTCGGACCGGAGGCCCGAGGTGCGATTCCAACCGAGATTACTGATCCTCCCTTATGGGTTCTGGGACACGTCATCTGCAACGTGTCAGCATCTGGAGAGTCACCGATATCGAGCTTCATCATTAGCCCCCCACTCTCGTATCGACCCGCTGCTGGGTCGGGTCGAGAGTGGTCTGACCGATCATCCGAGGTGAGCTCTCATTTGAAGATATCGTCGGCGCGCATTCCCGGGCAGAGAGTAGTATTTTCTTGATGGCGTCAGCGGATCAGGGGAGAGATCTCGCATTAAAGGGAAGCACCGGATCGTGTGTATGTTTGTGTAACTTAGATAGTCGTGTCGCATTGATATGACCTAGTTTACAATACCACAAGAAGGATTCGTTCATTTCTGAGCTCTTCCTCTTGTGTGTGTTTTGTACATTAAGGACTGTAGTTTGATTCAGAACGTATATGCCATTATTTAATGAGCCTGATCCAATAAACTTTTGATTCAGCAAGATGTTCATAACATTATCATGTACTACAAAATTAAATCCTTCTTTACTCAATAAAGAAACTGATATAATATTGCATATCAGGGTCGGAATGTAATAGCATTCGTTCAGAATCAATGTATTACCATTTGATAACACAAGGTGATATTCGCCAATAGCTTTGGCTGCAACATTTACACCATTCCCTACTCTTATGGAATGATCACCCTCTCCCAGTTCCCTACCTTTCCGTAGCCCATGTAACATATTACATATGTGGTATCCCAATCCGGTATCTAATACCCAGGACGTAGAGTGAACTGAGAAACAGTTCTCGATAACTAACACACCCGAAGAAGATGCATCAGCATACTTATTCTTTGTTTGGGCAGTTCACCTTGTTTTTCTTTGGCGGGTCCTTGGCTGTCAGCTCTTTGACGACTTGATCATCTAGGGCAATGTCCTCTGGGATTTTTTCTTTCCCCTTATCTTTTCTATTCGACCTACTGTTCGCGGCCCCGAGATTCTTTTCGAGCAGCGTACGATTGCACAGCTGAATGTTCTCAGAGGTCTTCATTTCTTCTTCTTTTTCTGAGATGGATTCTTTGAAGAGAGGGCCGAAAGTCATTTCTTTTTCAGAATCGCTTCCGAAGATGAGAACTTGCGATCTTTTGCTATCAACCATGTGACAGTTGCCAGTAGTTCTTTTGCGCTCCTTGGTCGTATTTCTTTGCTCCCGACAAGTTCTGCGTTTCATCCGCTTGAAATGTTGTCAGTGAGCAACATATCCCTGCCACCAGTTTTTAAAAGCGTTGCGCTCTTCGGTGGGGTGCGCAATCTTTCGATGATATAAACAGTAGCTAGGATGTATATCCGCTTCATCAGGAGTGTTTCCTTCGGAGGGTGGCAGCTTCATTCCCATCGATATGGCTTTGGCGAACCTTTTCCTCGTCATGAATCTGCTTTTATTTGCGGCAGATGTACTTTGATCTGGTGGGAGTGTTTCAACCCTTTCGTCCAGTCGCTGGAATTTGGCCTTTTCAAATATGGCCATCTCGTGCTCTCGATCAACTTTGCTTTTCAAAAGAGCTTTATTTAGGAATGCATCAATCATTTCGTCTGATGGTCCTAGAAGTTCAGGCTCAGGATCTGCCCCCGGTTTCTCTGCGTAAGGAGCTTCTTCATCGTCTATCGATGAGTGAGAAATCATATGACAGCTTGCCATATAATTCTCAGATTCGTCGTCGTCGCTATCTCCGTCTTCAAAGATGTGGTTGAGAAACTCTTGAAGCGTGACCGGGGTTTGCGCTTTCTGGTTATATTCTTCCAGCGCGTCGATATGTTTTTGCAGATCCGTGCGCTTGTCATCAGGCTTCACGGGCATTTTGGTCTTTTTCTTTTTCTTCGAAAACTTTGATGGCTGGGTGTAGGCATTTTGACTATCGCCGCCAATTTTTGGAGTTGGACGCGGCTTCAGCATTCCCTCGATACCTTCGGGTTCCAGCGGACTTTTCCATTTGATTGGGGATGCTTGGAGATCCTTCAGTATTCTTTTCGTTTTGGCTGAAAGAACGACCTCCCATAGAGCTTCTTTAACAAAAGAGCACGATACCCCCGGTGTGTCCCTCCTTTTAAGAACGTGTGGCTGAGGCGGGTTTACTTTCCAATTCTCGGACAGTGCGAATTTGCCTTGTTGGTATTGGTCCTCAATCCAGCCCTTGAAGACGAAGTAATCCTCAATTGGATAGCCTATTGCTTGATGATAGGGACAATAGTTGGGATTATTAGCCTCCCCGGGTTGTAGTGGGCATTTCGGATTCGGCAGATTGATGAGCCTATTACGCACCGATAGTTCAAACAATCTCCTCGTTTTATTCCGGGGAAACGAATAAGGGCGCTTCTCATTATAAAATCGCCGTCTCTCGTCTAGGCGATCAGTTAATTTTGGACCACTGGGTTGCTGTTGAGCATTGGCGATGAAGGTCGCTATCCCTTTCCCTTTTTCATTCCGCGGCTCCAGCTTCGAAGAGAAAGGCATGTGGCCCATCTGGTCCATTTGGGCCAATTTGTCAATCAAGGCTTGGAAGGTGGTGGGCTTGAAAAACATCATGAACTGGGAGATGGTCGCCTGCGGATCAAGAGTACCCACGAACATGCCCACTGCTGGCGCTTCTTCGATGCGATGCTCACATTTCGACCACAGATTCCGCCATCGTATTGCGTATTGAACCCATGTCTCGCCTGGCTTCACCCTGGCGTTAATTAGTGCGGTAATCGGAGTACGCTCGCTAGTGCTTGCGAATCTTTGTGTGAACAACAACTCCATTTATTTCAAATGTCTTGACAGAGTCGTTCGGGAATTTAGAGTACCTTTCGAACGCTGTCTCCGACAAGCTGCCGACGAACTGGCGAAGTAGCAGTTTATCATCACCTCCAGTGTTGCCACATAGAGCCCTGAAGTGGGCGACATGCTGGTGGGGATTGGCCGTCCCTTTATATACATGGAATTTATGGACCGTATATCCCGGCGGGTACCTTATTTGGTCATACCAGCCCGGATAGGGTCGTCCAGTCTTAACGATCTGCCCGGCCATTTCGCTCGCATGATGAGCTCGTATTTGCTGAGCGATGTAATCATCTAGAGCGGCCTTAGAGATGGTCTCCTCCTTGGCTGCTGAAAGAGCCAGAGGAGGGTTCGATATCTCCCCTCTATCATCTTCAATTATTATCGGGGGGTCTTCAGCTGGAGGTTCCGACTGTAACATCATCCCGGCCATATCTTGGAACAAAAGAGCCATTCGTTTTATGTTGGCCGCCTATTCTACGGCCTCTTTTTCTTTCCTCTCGAGCATTCTTTAGAGGAATTCAGCATCAGTTTCTTGTTCCTGACGCTGCTCTGAGGTCTATGGATTTTCTTTCGGCCCAGTGAGTGCGGCCATTGTAGTCAGCATCTCCTGAAGTTTTTGCTACTGTTGCTCCTGAGCCTTTGTTATTGATCGGGTAAGCGGTCGATGACCCGTAAAAACACGGCTTTTCTCTTTTCCGGAAGCCATATAAACGGTATGTGTTACCATGCCCCCAGACTTGGGGCGTTTAGATTCAACATCCTTGCGGTTCGCCGCAGTCACAGGGGCTTTCTCCGGCCTCCTTCTCTTGTGAGCGGTTGAAGTTAAGGGAGCCGTTGCAGCGGGCACCTAGACGGATGACATCTTCTGTGGTACCACGGGATGGCTCTTTTCTTGCCGAGCTTTAATCTTCTTTAGTCGGCGAGAGTAGTCCTGTTCAATCACCGATTCTTGTACCTGTCGCCAGACTTTGTAAATTTTGGAGGACAGCCGCTGAGGGGGCTGCTCCGGCTTCTTTTCTGTAGCATTCTCCACATGCGGAGGAGATCTTTTCAGCATGGCAGTTGGAGAGTTCTTGTGGACCCTCCTAAGCGGTTCGAAGCTGTTCCCAGTTGGAACAACAGCATCGATTTCCACCATGGGAGCTGGCAGAGTCAGTCCAGAATGGGAGTTGCCCCCAGCCTTCCTTACTCGGCACCAATGACGATGGCGAGCATGTCGTGCGGATGGAGTTGTCTCAGCTGTAGGGGTGACTTCATCATGCCCCCTGTTTTGGCGAAGGGTTGTCACCAGCGTCAGCCTCTTAAAGACCGATGTCCGTTGAGAAGCAATGTCCAATCTGTTAAAGACAGACCTCTGGGCAGGGGGAACAGCTTTGAGGACTTTTCCTGGAGCGGGAGCCGGAATGCAGTCTTGTGAAGACTGACTTCTTGGCAGAAGAAGCCTCTACGATGATTTCGTCCGCTTGAGCCGGGATGGCTATCCTCTTTGGGATGGCTGCATCAGGTATCGTGGGCTTGTTGGCGTTTTGGCCCAGTCTGTTGAAAACTGAGGTATTGAAATTGGGCGATCCGTTGAGAGGGCCGCGGCAGTGGTAAGTCGATTAAAGACCGACTTCTTTGGGGCTTCTTGCGACAACAGCGGGGCATTGAAGCTCATCGGTGGGATCATAGTCCCAAAGAATAGCCCAGTGGTGGCCTGAGTTACTTGCTCCATTGGCATTTTGAAAAGGTAGGCCGCTTGGGGCCCATAGGTTACACCTCTAAATGAGACGGAACGGGAGTTGCAGTTGCAGCAGGAGCAGTTAGAGGCCATTGATGTTCTTTTTTCTGCACGAGAGCAAAACCAAATCTTAGTACCTCGAACCCAAGGGAAACCATATTAAACCGCGATTCGTTCGCGAACACGACACACGAAGTGTGGAGTGGAAAGAGGAAAAGGTCCCACCGGGCGTGCCAGAATCTGTTCTCTGTCGAAAGACGCGAACGGGACGTTGGGACGTCCGGACCGGAATTTCGAGGGCAGATACTAATTGGTGCTATCCGTCCATCTCTCCGAAGATGCCAAGTTGATTTATGACACCGTGTATCGAAGGTTTAAACGGATGCGGCCGATATAGCAAATTTCGTCAGATTCCCCCTCGTTGAGGGGTTTTTGATTGTGGGGACACTCTTCCCTGCAGGCACAAGCCCCTGCAGTTAATTACGCTACCGCATCTCGATAACCACTTTCTCCTTCTCCAGATGGTCACTTCGTGTCGTGTATGTTTGTTTTGTTTTTAGTTGCCCGTGGATTGTATACGGAGACTAATTTATATTGTCGCTCGTAGGGCGTGGATTAGTCCAAATCCGTATTTTCTTAGATTTGGGTTTGGGGTTGGGTTTAAGAATACGTTAGTCTCATTTGAGACTAAGATCAACTTAAACGCTTGTTAAGGATACGTTAGTCTAATTTTAGACTAAGATCAACTTAACGGGATCATTTAGATCCAACAAAAGAGCATTTGGGCTCTATTGTTTAGTTTAGAGACATTGCGGTCGATTATCAGTTTAAGAACATGGTGGTCCATTGTTGCCATTTTCGAGGAAAATATTAGTTTAGGGACATTTCGGTCCATTACTAGTTTAAGGACATGGTGGTCCAAGGTTAAGTACATCATAGTCCATCGGCTTAAGGACCCCACAGTCCGAGGTTAAGGACATCATAGTCCATGGGTTTAAGGACCCCACAGTCCGAGCTTAAGGACATCATAGTCCATGGGTTTAAGGACCACACAGTTCAAGGTTAAGGACATCATAGTCCATGGGTTTAAGGACCCCACGGTCCAGTTTAAAGACGTCATAGTCTATGAAATATATGGTTGTCGGGACTCGTCACCTCTCTGAAGACGTTGAAAGATTACAACGACAAATATCAGAGGAGTAAAGAGATATGCCCTTGAACCAATTTTGGTTGAGAGATATGTAGTCCAATTTGAGACTAAGATCAAAGGATTTATGAGCATATGGGCTCAGTTAATCTGAATTAAGGACTTATGGCCAAGCTTGGGCTAAGTCCAATCAAGTTAAAATGTTTAACATTTATTTTGGGCCGTTGAGCAATTATTTGGGCTTGGCCCTTTTTAATAATGCTGAGCATTGATTTGGATTCTGACAATATTTTTGTCTTTTATTGAATGCTGAGCATTCATCATAGCTCTGGGGCTTATTAAAGAACAATTTATGTTCTATCAGCGCAGCACATGGTGCGCTTGGCGCTTGGCGCCACTCAAAGAGCACAGTGCGCTTCTGCCGAGTAGTGCACACGTGAGGGACACGTGTTGCGCTTGGCGCTAAGTACCAGATGATGGGCGCATTGCGCCAGTTTATGAGCGCAGAGCGCTATCTTATGAGCGCAAGCGCTATCTGTTCAGTGGCGCACACGTGGGGAGCACGTGGTGCGCTTAGCGCTAAGCGCCAGTCTTATGAGCGCAGTGTGCTATATCTAGAGGGCTGAGGCTCTTTAAAGTTAAGAGCGCCAAGGCTCTGCAGCGCTTTACGCTAGATGTGGAATGCTGAAGTGCTTCTTTTATGCAACTAGATCAGTTTGCGTCCTGAGAATTAAATTCTCTTTTTATAAGAGACTTTGTCCCAAGGTTCTAAGAACAAAGTTCTTATTTTATAGGAGATGTTTCAATCTCTTATTTTGGTGAAAAGTTTTGCCTTTATGGATCTGTGATTCTAAGAGAATTCAATTATTCTACCCCCCTTTTATAGTAAGATGTTTATGATCTTCTGAAAGACAATTTGTCTTACAGATCTGTGATCTGTGAGAAGAATTGTGTTCTTCTTCTTATTTTATAATGAGATCTTTTGATCTCTTTGTGAAAGACCTTGGTCTTATAGATCTATGATCTTTAATGAAGTGAATTCTTCTTTTTAATTATGAGATGAGTTCATCTCTCTGTTCATCACTTTTTTTTACCTTGAAGAAACTCTTCTTTTCCTGAGAGCTTGGCTCTTCTTTCTGAGATCTTTCAAAGCTTATGGGGGGTTTCCTCTATTTGCTTCTGTATATCTGAGACTTAAAGTCTGGGGGCCTTTATATAGGGCAAGCTGATTTTTTCAATCAGTTAAGGAGATCTTTTCTCCAATTGATTTGGGGATTTCCCCCACCGTTGGATCTTTGATCCAAAAGCTTCTGATTTACAGAAGGCAATTTTCTTGTTTTTAACAAGATTGGGAAATCTTTTCATACAGAATTTATTCTGTACTTTTGATGATTTTTAATCACCATTGGATCATTGATCCAACGACGCTCTGATTTACAGAGCACAATCTTATTGTTTGGAAAGATTTTGAGAAATCTTTTCTTAACAGAATTTAATTCTGATTAATTAATGATTTATCATTATTATTGGATCTTTGATCTGACGGTGGGGAGCTTTTAGTTCCGGTGCTAGCGCACCCGTGCTTTGCACGTGGTGCGCTGCTTAGAGCGCAGCGCACACGTGCTTTGCACGTGGTGCATTGCTTAGAGCGCACCTAGCGCTAGCGCACACGTGCTTTGCACGTGGTGCGTGGTGCTCTACTTAGAGCGCAGCGCACCTAGCGCTAGCGCACACGTACTTTGCACGTGGTACGCTAATTAGGGCGCAGCGCACTTGGCGCTGCTAAGAAGCATTTGTTTTATTTCAAAATTTGAATTTTAAACAGAGCTTTGCTCTTATTGGGGGAAACATGCACCTCATTGCGTCTGTTTGCTTTTTTTGAAACTTTTCATTTCTCCATATATTGCACGTGCAACCCTTGGGATTCAAAAAAGAAAAAAGAAAAAATCTAAAAATAATTGGGTATGATGGGAATCGAATATACAGGCTGCGTCACAGCAGTGCAGAGGCTTTACCTGTGAGTTACAAGTTGTTTCTTGTTTTTATTTAACAAAAATAACTTTTAACTCTTACACAGACTATAATACTGTTTTCTGTACAATAACAAGAAAATTTCTGTACAATAATTTCAGAGTCGTTACAACTTCGCATTTTTACGGAAATTGCTCCTCGAGGAATTTGACATCTCGTGACTCGATCTCGGTTGCAGTCCCATCGTCATGCTCACCTAAGAACACATATCCCTTAGAGTTTGTGGAATAGCGTATAAATATGCACTTCTTTCCTCTAAGGCCCAACTTTCTATACCGATGTGAAGTGTTGTGCATATAGACAGCGCACCGCCATGGACTTAAGTGATCCAACACTAGCTTATCGTCCGTCTATAACTCGTAGAGTGTGGACTGAACCGATCAGAAGTCACTCGATTAAGAACATAACATGTTATTATCAGCGCATCTTCCTAAAACGATATAGGAAGATTGGCATTCGCTGTCATTCTCCTAACCATATCCAGCAACGTCCGATTTTGTCTCTCTGCAACACCATTTTGTTGCGGAGTGTAAGGCATCGCCAGCTGTCTGATGAACCCTTTCTCTTCATACAGTTCCCTGAACTGAACCGACGGATATTTTTTACTGCGGTCCGTGCGTAAAGCCTTAATACTTTTGCTCAATTGACTTTCCACTTCGCTGATATAGCGCTTGAAACAATCCAAAGCTTCAAACCGGTGGGAAATCCAAAACATGTGCCTGTAGTAGAAGTAATCGTTTATGAAGGTGATAAAATAAGGTGCACCGCCATGTGCCTTCACATTGATTGGTCCGCATATGTCAGAGTGAATAAGTTGCAATGGAGTACTCGCTCTCTTTACCATTCTGAATGGCTTCCTAGTGGCATTACCCGTGAGACAATACTTGCACGTGGACAGGTCAAACTTGGCAAGTGTGCCAAGCAGGCCGTCTCTGGCAAGCATTGTCATCCTGTCCTGCTCAATGTGACCAAACTTTCTATACCATAATATAGATTCATCTACAGAACTATTCACAACATACGAATAAGCAAATAAAGCATTTTTATTGACAAAAGAGTCACAATCCAAAATAATAAGGTCATTTATAAGGCATCTAAAACAAAACAGAGAATTATTTAAAATAAGTTTTATAGGATTATTCTCATATAAAAAGCTAAATCCTAAGTTAACTAGCCTAGCCACTGATAAAAGGTTCCGCCGTATCTTTGGAGCATATAAAATATCATGGAGAAGTCACTCATTTCCTGAACTCGTAGGTAGCTGATATGTCCCGATTCCCTGCACCTCAACATACGACTCATTCCCTATATAAATCTTTCGGCCCTCAGCGGGTACTCTCCTATACTCTACGAACCTTTCCATGTCTCAAGAGATGTGGTCCGTGACTTCTGAATCTACAATTCACAAATTTGTAGAGTGAGCCATCATCACTGTACAAGCAACTAATGTTGTATAATTAGAAGAGAGAGAGTTTACTTTTCTAAGCCCCTTGCAATCACGAGCAAGGTGACCTTGTTGCCCACAGTTGAAGCATGCATTCCTCTTAGCTCATCTTTTCCCGCGCTTCTTGGGCTTCACATTTTCATCATTCGCATCTTTGTTCGATTTCTTGTAGGGCCCCTTACGTCTAGGCCTCTTGACCTTCGGCTTAAAGCCTTCAGCTGCCATTGCTAAGGATGATGGCTCTTAGCCTGGAGGGCGTCCTTATGCTCCGCTTCAAACTCAACTTTAGCCCTTACGTCCTTGAACATATTCACGTTCTCAGCATGGCTTAAAAGGAGTTTTGAGATCATCCCATAAACAAAACATTGAATTATTTAAAATAAGTTTTATAGGATTATTCTAATATAAAAAGCTAAATCCTAAGCTAACTAGCCTAGCCAATGATAAAAGGTTCCGCCGTATCTTTGGAGCATATAAAATATCATGGAGAAGTCACTCATTTCCTGAACTCGTAGGTAGCCGATATATCCTGATGCCCTGCACCTCAACATACGACTCGTTCCCCATATAAATCTTTCGGCCCTCAGTGGGTACTCTCCTATACTCTACGAACCTTTCCATGTCTCAAGATGTGGTCCGTGACTTCTGAATCTACAATTCACAAATTTGTAGAGTCAGACATCATCACTGTACTAGCAACTAATGTTGTATAATTAGAATAAAAAGAGTTTACTTTTCTAGGCCCCTTGCAATCACGAGCAAGGTGTCCTTGCTGCCCACAGTTGAAGCATGCATTCCTCTTAGCTGATCTTTTCCCGCGCTTCTTGGGTTCACATTTTCATCATTCGCATCTTTGTTCGATTTCCTGTAGGACCCTTTGCGTCTAGGCCTCTTGACCTTCGGCTTAGAGCCTTCAGCTGCCATTGCTAAGGATGATGTCTCTTAGCCTGGAGGGCGTCCCTATACTCCGCTTCAAACTCAACTTTAGCCCTTACGTCCTCGAACGTATTCACGTTCTCAGCATGGCTTAAAAGGAGTTTTGAGATCATCCCATGAATCGGGCAGAGCATGGATGACGGCCTAAATTTGCTACTTATTTGTTACGCCCCACCCCCAATACAGAGAGTATTGTGCACTCTGGCCGAAACCGTACAGTTTTGCTCTTTTTAGGACGAACCGGGCCCGACCAGGGGCCATTTCCCAGGAGGTCACCCATCCCAAGATTTTTACAGCTCGAGCACACTTAACTACGGAGTTCTCAAGCTCCTGTAGTGCTGATTCACTTAAAAGGCACATCTGTATTGAAAAGTGGTATCATTTCATTTATAGTTCCGGATCTGCCCTCTTTTGGAATGTATTATTCCCATTGTTCTACAGTGGTTCCCACGGATTCGAGAGGTGGCCCCCACGGATTCGAGAGGTGGCCCCCGCCCTTGCCCCCTTAGCATGACACTTGCCGTGGCATTTTATTCCGTGTGGCACTTTATTCCGTGAGCAGAAACCGGGTCCTGACATTTTCCTCACCTTTGAACAATGGTTCGTCTTCAAACCACAGACCTACTATTGAGGGACCAGCTCTGATACCATTCTGTCACATTCCACCCCCAATACAGAGAGTATTATCCGCTCTGGCCGAAACCGCACGGTTTTGCCCTTTTTAGGGCGAACCGGACCCGACCAGGGGCATTTCCCAGGAGGTCACCCATCCCAAGATTTCCCTAGCTCGAGCACGCTTAACTACGGAGTTCTCAAGCTCCTGTAGTGCCGGTTTACTTAAAAGTCGTCTCTATACTGAAAAGTGTTGTCATTTCATTTATAGTTCCAGATCTGCTTTCTTTCGGAATGTATTATTCTCCATTGTTCTACAGTGGGTCCCATGGATTCAAGAGGTGGCCCCCATGGATTCAAGAGGTAGCCCCCGCCCCCTTGGCATCACACTTGGCGTGGCACTTTTTTCCGTGTGGCACTTTGTTCCGTGTGCAAGAACCGGGTCCCGACATTATTGCTGAGTGCAACTTCAGCAATTCCGAGATCCCTGATCATCGATGCCATCATACGAAAATAAAACTTGATGTCTTGCTCTGTAGTCATCTTGTACGAATCCAGCTTGATAGTCGGCGCTCGGATCCACATCGGTGAGACATATTCAAAGCGAGCATCAAGAGCCTATTAAAGTCTCTTCGCTATCGAATAGTCCTCAAACTCACCGATGAGATCGTTCCTCACTGCGGCTAACATGATATACCGTGCTGAATGATCTTTCTGGACCCAGCTCTTGTACTGCTCCTCAGCCCTCCTATATTGCTGAGTGAATCTCTACACCGGTTCAGGCATTTCTATCTCAGTACAGTCTTGCATTTCTTGCTCATTTAGTAAAAATCGGATCTTTCGACGCTAATCGAAGAAATTTTCGCTGTTTGGCTTTTCACTCTTGGTGAGATCGGCGATAATCGTTTTGGAAGTCGTCTGTTTAAGAAAAAAAATTATTTTAAGTGCGTTAAGACTATTGGCTTTTAATGGAGTATCATTCTTTCCTAAAGAATGCTTCGTCTTCAACCCATCTTAACAAAAATAACGACTTACTCCCCAAAGAAAAGGAAGAAGGTCTACGGCCCCAACCACATCCTTAAAAAATATTAAATTTAAGATTTTGTTAAAATGGTGTAAACATTTCTAGAAGCGGAATAAATAGGGTAGATGAATCTTAATTCATGCTTCTATTACGAAATCTACCGCTTGAAACTTGTCAGATTTTATTAATGCATGCAGCATGCGTTTTTATTCATTGAGTACGCTATGCACGTCACAATATGCAACAAAACAATCTAACAAATTTCACTTTTTATTACACTGCCTTATTTAATCCTGTCCTTTTTATTAGGATTTTTCGTTTTTCGTTAAATTGGCACGCGCCCCGGACGCTCTCACTGGATCAAACCACCTATACAATCTCTAAGATTTTATGTGAGAATAAATTTTGAAACTTTTGATGAAGGGAAAAAACTCCGAAAAAAATATAACTTCCAAAGTTAAAATAGTGTAACCTCACAACCCTGTGGAAAACTTTGAGTGAGAAATTTTTTTTAAAGTTTTAAACGGCTTTTATGTCTCTTAAACCCCAAGATAATTTTTTTTGAAGCATATGTTGACCTTCCCTAAAAATTTCCTAAAATTTTAGAATTATTTAAAAGAGAGAATATTTTCTGAATTTTAAAAAAAAATTCAGAAAAGTAAGAACTCAATAGGGCTTAGCCTGCACGTGGCTCAGCTTGGGCTGCCCTGCACGTGCAAGATCAGCCTAGGCCCAACTGGTCCTGGCCTGCACATGCCCAGCACGTGCACGTGCTTATGGTTCTGGGTTGTCCAAGACCCGAAAAATAACTTTTTTTATTTTAATTTTTTTTAATTTTCTGGATTTATTTTTAAAATAAAAAATCCAAAAAATAATTTAAAATCTTTTACAAAATCCAGAAAAATTTCAAAAAGAATTCTAGTTTTGTTTTTCAAATAATAAAATATTTGGATTAACCAAATATCTTATCTCAAATCCTACATATGTACTAAAAAATTTAGGCGTAGGGATTTTGCTTTTCCAAAAAAAATTATTTTTGGCACAACTACACCCAAGAGCGGGTATTGGGCGCCAACAATATAAGATACAACAACCCCTTCTAGTATAATTAGTTTTCTATTGTGTCCTTGCATAAACTATTATTCAAAGCGAAGCTTTTGACGCTGCTCTAGAAGATGAGCTCCTTCAAAGCGGACAATTCTCTTGAAAATGACTTTTGGCACAACTACACCCAAGAGTTTTCAAAAGGACAAAAAAGGCTATTAGAATCTTTCTTTCAAAGGAGTAAGCATCTGACTTTCAGATGAGATAAAGAAGAGAGGACAAAGAAAAACACTCCATGTGATCATGTCTGCCACTTGCTTTATGGATGCACTGTGCATGTTTCTTCCACGGTATTTTCTTCATCTTTCCCCCAAAAATAAATATCAAAATGCTAATCCAATGGAAAATGATTCCAGTTACACCATCACAAGTTATACATATGAATTCTATAAAGCAACCAGATTGAAGTCATCTTCTATTCTTTGCTATGTTGATCTTGTTCTCTTCCAACAAAATTTACCAGGAAAAATATTCAACTCTCCATATATCTTTTACCATATCAATTTGTTAGTTTTTTTACTGCTCCCTCTTCGGTTTGAGTAAGCTGATCTACTGCAGCCTAATAAAGTTGCTAGTGATCTTCTCATGCCCCATAAACCCATCAGGTTCTTGTTTTCCTAATTCCAGTTTTCCTAATTCTTATCGCAGAACAAATGGGATGCTGAAAAATCATGTCATGCAAATAAACTAAATGGCATCGGACTTAGCAAGCTTCGAGAGAATAACATTATACCCACTTCCTCTTTCTTGTCCTCCTGAAGCCCTCCTCAAGTGGCATTCGAATATGCTACAAAATTAAGACATCAAAATACCATTTACACTAGCTACTCGACCAAAAAGACCTGTCACCTGCTGGGTTAAGACTTAAATGTTGTAAAATGACTCTCGATATGTAAAAGTAGAAATGGGATCTAGTAAAATAAAAGATATAACATCAACCCGGAAATGATATTTGTATAGAAGAGTGCATGGATAGAATAAACAATGTAGCTAATGGAAGGGGAAACTAGCTATAAACAACAAACAAGAGGGGGTCGGGGGGTCGGGGGATAATAAATAAAAATAACAGCACAAGTTGAAATAAGGAAGAAATGCATACGCTAAGTTACACCATACGGATCCAAATCCAATCACCCTGTGATTGACTTGCCCGGCTATATCGCCATGCGACATGCCTGGGATCTCCCGACAATCTCGCACCCCGTGCGACGAGCCAAACCCCTAGTCCAGCTATATGTAAAAAAAATAAAGCGGTCATAGGATAAGCACTTTGGTCGCTCGACATATAGCACATCGCAACATCATCCTTATCCAGTCAGGACGACTTTGTTAAGCGCTCCCACTGTCGCCATACCCTGTATGCAACAATACGGTTACTACTCCAAGCAGATGACGTCTTGAACTTGTCTCACCTTCGTATACTTGCCTAGCATAAAGGGGATCTCTTGTGTGAAAGGGATCCTACCTGCTGACGTATTTTGTTAAATGTGTGCCATGCACACATCGTGTACCTCGTACACTTAAATTTGTACTCCATGCCAGAAATAATCAAACAAAATAGATATATCCATCCCAGATAATAAAAAAAGAAAGAAGGCTACACACCATCAATCCTAAAATATACGTCTATAAAGTCACCACCCATAAATAAATAATTTCAAACATAATAGAAAGCCACTACATGTCCAAATACATGGTCGTCACCAAGGATGTAGCTCTAAGGCCCTAGTATGCTGTACAAAACGCATCTCGGTAATTCATTTCGTCAATGGGTCCATGACCATCTGATCCGTAGGGATATACTGCAGCTTGACTTACTCTTTCTCCCGCCTCCTAATAAAATAGTACAGAATCTGAATGTGCTTAGACTTGCCGTAGTACATCGGATCCTTCAAGTATGCAATGGCCGACATGTTATCGCAATTAAGGATCATCATATCCTTCGCATGTGGCACTATAGTCAGATTATCCAAGAATCTGCATAACCAAACTGCCACTTGTGCCGCAGCACAAGTCGCCACGTATTCCACCTCTATGGTGGAAAGGGAAATGCAATCCTGATTCTTACTTCACCAAGAGATGGCCCTGCCATTTAGTAAGAAGGTATATCCTAACGTGGACTCTCGCTCATCCAAATCGCCACCCTAGTCGGCATCTGTTTAGCCCTGCAAGCGAGAGTCTAATTTGCCATAGCACAAAGTATAGTGGGCTTTCCCACTTAGATACCGCAAGATTCGCTTCATCCCCTTCCAATGAGCAACACCGGGGTTGAACTGATATCTACTCATCAGTCACACTGCATAAGATATATCGGGTATCGTACACACCATAGCATACATGAGACTCCCGATAGCGCTCCTATAAAGAATATTCTGCATCTGCCTTTTCTCCGTTTCGTTCTTGGAACACTGCTATAGACATAACGCATGATTCTTTGCAATTGGAGTCCTAATGGGTTTGCAACCATTCATGCCAAACTGTTCTAAGACTTTTTTAATATAAGTCTCCTAAGACAAACCTAAGGTCCTCTTGGAGCGGTCCCTCAAAATTTGAACCCCGAGCACGAACCGGGTATCACCCATGTCCTTCATCTTAAAGGTGGAGAACAGCCAACTCCGAGTGGCATTTATGGTCTCCATGTTGTTCCCTACCAGCAAGATATCGTCGATATATAACGATAGAATTTCGAAACTCTTACCAGCTTGTCATAGGTAGACACAATTATCCAGATCGATCATCTTAAAACCATAGCCCGGTACGGTTTTATAAAATCGAAAATACCTGAAAGACTGTTTCAAGCCATAAATAAACCTCCTCAATTTGCACACCTTGCACTCGAGACCTTTGGCTTTGAAACAGGTGGGCTGATCTATATAGATCTCCTCTTCCAGTTTCCCATAGAGAAAAGCCATCTTGACGTCCATTTGGAATAATTCAAGATCCATCTATGCTATTAAAGCCAGAACTAAGCGAATGGAGACAATTTTCACAACAAGGGAAAATGTCCCATCATAGTCAACACCACTCCTTTGGGGCCCTTTCGCCACCAAGCATGCCTTGCAACACTCGATTGTCCCATCCGCCTTCCGCTTAACCTTGAAAACCCACTGGTTCTCAATGGTCTTGCGTCTGGCAGGAAGATCAACCAAGTCCCAGACTTGATTCTTCCTCATGGACTCAAACTCCTCTATCGCGACCTTCTGCTCTTCCGCTATAGGTCCTAAAATAGCGTTCTCGTAGGACTTGGGTTCCGCAACATCATGCGGCGCAACCATTAACGCTTCCCCCTCAATCTCGAAGCGTCGACGGGGTCCTTGTCCATAGGACGATCTACAAAACGGTTAAGATTCCGCAAATGGCTTCGAGTCATACGCAGGTATCTCACTCCCACTGTCCCTAAGTAGTAGAAGAACCAATTCCTTTTCTAATTCTGGATGATCGGCGGTCTCCTCGACTTCGTATAACCTCAAATCCCTAACAAATTCGCCTTTTTTACGAAAATTCCTTCTCGAGGAATTCGACATCTCGTGACTCAACCTCGGTCGCAGTACCATCGTCATGCTCACCTAAGAACACATATCCCTTAAAGTTTGTGGAATAGCGTATAAATTTGCACTTCTTTTTTCTAGGGCCCAACTTCCTATAACGATGTGAAGTGTTGTGCATAAAGACAATGCATCCCCATAGACGTAAGTGATCCAACACTGGCTTATCGTCCGTCCATAACTCGTAGGGTGTGGACTGAACCGATTTAGAAGTCACTCGGTTAAGAATATAAGTTGTTGTCATCAGCGCATCTCCCCAAAACGATATAGGAAGATTAGTATTCGCCATCATGCTCCTGACTATATCCAGCAACGTCCAATTTCGTCACTCTGCGACACCATTTTGTTGCGGAGTGTAGGGCATCCCCAGCTGTCTGACGAACCCTTTCTTTTCACACAGTTCTCTGAACAAAAAAAGGTTTCATTGCCAAAAAGAGTCGCAATCCAAAATAATAAGGCTATTTATAAGGCATATGAAACAAAACAGAGAATTATTTAAAATAAGTTTTATAGGATTATTCTTATATAAAAAGCTAAATTCTACGCTAACTAGCCTAGCCACTGATAAAAGGTTCCGCCGTATCTTTGGAGCATATAAAATGTCTTGGAGAAGTCACTCATTTCCTGAACTCGTAGGTAGCCGATATGTCCCGTTGCCCTGCACCTCAACATACAACTCATTCCCCATGTAAATCTTTCGGCTCCCAACGGGTACTTTCTTATACTCTACGAACCCTTTCATGTCTCAAGAGATATGGTCCGTGACTTCCGAATCTACAATCCACAAATTTGTAGAGTCAGTCATCATCACTGTAATAGTAACTAATGATGTATGGTGAGAAGAGAGAGTTTACCTTTCTAAGCCCCTTGCAATCACAAGCAAAGTGACCTTGCTGCCCATAATTGAAGCATTCATTCCTCTTAGTTGATCTTTTCCTGCGCTTCGCTGGCTTCTTGGGCTTCACATTTTCATCATTCGCCTCTTTGTTCAATTCCTTGTAGGACCCCTTGCGTCTAGGCATCTTAGCCTTCAGCTGCAATAACTAAGGATGATGGCTTCTTAGGCTTGAGGGCGTCCTACGCTCCGCTTCAAACTCAACTTTAGCCCTTACGTTCTCGAACATATTCAGTTCTCAGCATGGCTTAAAAGGAGTTTGAGATCATCCCATGAATCAGGCAGAGCCCGAATGATGGCATGAATTTGCTACTTATTGCTGAGTGCAGCTCCAGCAATTCCGAGATCCCTGATCATTGATGCCATCATACGAAGATAAAACTTGATGTCATGCCGTGCAGTCATCTTGTATGAATCCAGCTTGATAGTCAGTGTCCGGATCCACATCGGTGAGACGTGTCCAAAGCGAGCCTTAAGAGCCTCCCAAGATCTCTTCGCTGTCGGATAGTTCTCAAACTCACCAATGAGATCGTTCCTCACTGCGGCTAACATGATATACCGTGCCGAACAATCTTTCTGGACCTAGCTCTTGTACTACTCCTCGGCCCTCCTATGTTGATGAGTGAAGCTCTGCACCAGTTCAAGCATTTCTATGTCAGTACGGTCTTTCATTTCTTGCTTATTTAGTAAGAATCGGATCTTTTGACGCCAGTCGAATAAATTATCACTGTTTTTCTTTTCATCCTTGGTGAGATCGGCGATAATCGTTTTGGAAATCATCTGTTTAAGAAAAAAAATTCATTTTAAGTGCATTAAGACTATTGGTTTTTAATGGAGTATCATTCTTTCCTAAAAACGCTTCGTCTTCAATCCATCTTAACAAAAATAATGACTTACATCCTGAAGAAAGAGAAGAAGGCCTACGGTCCCAACCACATCCTTCAAAAGTATTAAATTTAAGATTTTGTTAAAATGATTGAAAAACGGTTTAAAATTTTCTAGAAACGGAATAAATAGGGTAGTTGAATCTTAATTCATGCTTCTATCATGAAATCTTCCGCTTGAAACTTATCAGATTTTATTAATGAATGCAGCATGCATCTTTATTCATTAAGTATGTTATGCACATCACAATATGCACAAAATAATCTAACAAATTTCACTTTTTATTACACCACCCTATTTAATCTTGTCCTTTTTATTAGGATTTTTCATTTCTCGTTAAATTGATATGCGTACCGGGCGCTCCTACTTGATCAAACTACCCATACAATCTCTCAGATTTTATGTGAGAATAAATTTTGAAACTTTTGATGAAGGAAAAAAACTCCAAATATATATATATATATATATATATATATATATATATATATATATATATAACTCTCAGAGTTAAAATAGTGTTACCTCATAATCCTGTAGAAAACTTTGAGTGGGAAATTTTTTTTCAAAGTTTTAAACGGCTTTTATGTCCCTTAAACTCCAAGATAATTTTTTTTAAAGCATATGTGGACCTTCTCTAAAAATTTCCCAAAATTTTAGAATTATTTAAAAGAGAAAAAATAATTTCTGAATTTTAAAAAAAATCAGAAAAGTAAAAACCTTTTCTGTTTATTTTCTTTAAAAAAATCTGACCCAGCTTGAGCTTGCTGGGTCAGCCCAAGCCCAATGGGGCCTAGCCTGCATGTAGCTCAGCCTGGGCTGACCTGCACGTGCAGGATCAGCCTAGGCCCAACTTGTCCAGGCCTGCACATGCCCAGCACGTGCAGGTGCCGATGGTTCTGGGTTGTTCTAGACCAGAAAAATATCTTTTTTATTTTAAACAATGTTTAGATTTTCTGGATTTATTTTTAAAATAAAAAATCCGAAAAAATTAATTTAAAATCTTTTACAAAATCCAGAAAAATTTCAAAAAAAAAATAGATTTGTTTTTCAAATAATAAAATATTTGAGCTAACTAAGTATCTTATCTCAAATCCCGCATATCTACCAAAAAAAATTAGGGTTTGGGATTTTGCTTTTCCAAAAAAAATTAAGGCCTAACTAACACAAAATTTCACCAAAAATTTACAAACAAGATCCAATCTTTAGCAAAAAAAATATTCTCACAATTTTGATTCATGGCCAATCCCCACATCAAGAAACATTTTATAATTATCACAACATCACAAGAAAAATAGATCTAATTTAGAGGACATATGATGCATAAAAAAAATAAATAGATCGAAAGATCTGTTTCCGTCAACAACCCTAATAATTGCATATCTATAAAAATCGATAAAAAAATTTGATCTAACCTTTAGACTGAAAAAACACAAATTTGAGTTGCTATAATTTTTAAAATATAGATCTAACTACGGACTACGAACGTGGGTATTGAAGGCTCTGATACCAATGTAGTATTTAGGTGCATAGATCTTAATATCAAATCATGGCAGCGGAAATAGAAGATCTACACACAAGGTTCTACATGAATTCCCTTAACCTGAAAGTGGTGAGATCGTTATCCTCGCCTACGCTGCCACAACGAACTTTGACCTTCGCCTAATGAAGAAACTTTGAAATCAAAGACGATGCTCATCCTAATCTCCAAGGTGGCTCATTATTTGTTCTTCTTTTAAGGAATTTTGCTGAGATATAGTCATAAACTTAATGCAGTCATTGAAAACTACAACCTCGCGGCAATATCATATGATTATGTGAAGAGCTACAAATTCACTTAGAATCGATCCTTTTCCAGATTTGATAACAGTATGCGAAGTCCAGTATACTGAATCAAACGCAATTTTGCTGTTTTATCTTTATCCCCAAAAGAAACAGGAAAAGAAAATGAGAAAATAATTAAAATGGAATTAGCAAATGTACAGATATTTAACAAATAGTGTTAATCATAATATAGTCAAGTGACCAAATTGGATCTGTTCCTTATTTGTAGCCAGCAGCTTTGAGGAAAGCTAATTCAGATTGCACCTGAAAAAATCTGGTTCAATGGCTTGTTTATGTTTGCAGCCACAATTTTGCTGGATTACTCTACTTGCAGACGAATAAGCGTCAACACTATTAAGATTTTAAACATGACTGAAATTCAGTAGGCATATCTAGGGGTCTTTGTGTATCCTGTTTGCTTTGTATTAGAAAAGACGTATGTGTGTGTGTGTGTTAATTAATGTTTGAGGAGGTACTAACATATATGTAAATATATGTATGATTAGTTATGCAACTGGTTTCACTTATCTCTAAACATGGACTTGATTTCTATAAAACTTTCTTTTTTCTTTTTCTGTTCTATACTGTCAATTTATCAAACATATTACTTTCACTAATACCACCTTTTTTTACTAATTCAATTATTACAACCATTACAATACTAATTTAATATAAAAGAGTGAGACTATAATAATTAGGGGTGGACATATATACACCGTATTTTATTGTATTTTATTAAATGTATTGGAGAAAACAAATGCGATTAAATATATATCAAAGTAAAGATATACATAACATAGCCACCTGCTTAATACAATCGTGAAGACAGGCACTCACCAAAGTATTCCAGACAAATATATAAATTATATACAAACGCAGCTTATTATAATTTGCACAGCTTCTCCTCTTCTTAATTACAATGTAACCTCTGAGTCATTAGGAAACATACATATATATGCACATCCTGCGCATGCATCCTTGATCTGTTAAAGCACCCACAACCACAATATTAATTAATTTAATCAGTTAACAATAACATTCACTTCAAAAGGTTGGGAATTTTCTCCTATGACGTCAAAAAAAAAACATGTGTGAGAATAATGAAGGTACAATGCCATAAACGGGAATTTTTCCCTACGGTGTCAAAAAATACATGTGTATAAGAATAATGAAGGAACAAGGCCATTATCTTCATCTCTATCATCTAAGATGTGGATACAAAAACGAAAAAAGGCTCACAAGTTCGTTGGGAAACATTTACAAATCCTGTGCATCCTCGATCTGTTAAAGCAGTCACAACCATAGAATTGATGTATATATAAAACCCCAATAAAAGCTCCCTGTTTGCAACAGTTAATTTACATGATTTGGAAAGAAAAAACACACATAAAAAACAAACAAAAACAAAAACAAACAAAAATCCTTCTACTATCAGACTAATACATCATATTACAAAAACAGCAGTTTAACAAATTAAGAGGTGGCTGCAACACACGATTTCACAAGCTCGATGTCACCAAATTTGACAGGCATTGTGCTGCTTCACAACAAGATATATATAGCAGCTTAATTACAAAAACTGGCTTCAGTAGACCCTTCAATGTTTTTGAATAGGGCCGGGGGAACTGCTCTGCTCTCAATGTTCTTCATACATCAATACTATGCATAAAAGGCAAACAACCAACATCAGCAGTACCAATATAATACATAAATATAAATGCGCTTTTTCCAAAATATCCTATATAGTCTTGATGATATCTCTGGAATTATTATTATTATTTTTTTGTTTAAGGAAGGAAAAAAAGCACACAAACACACATTAAGGACCGATCGATAAAAAAAACTAATCAACTCATTAAATATACATGGTTTCAAAAATAACTGCCCACTATATATTAGCTTAATTTACCTTATATCAGGGATGTGATTAATCTGGTGGTGAAGTGGGCCGCCCTCTCCGTACTTGTCCTTCAACTGTGGGTTGCAATCCCATAAGTCTAGTGTTTGCAGAGAAGAGGGCAGGTTGGGTAGTGACTCGATCTCAAAGCACCGTGATATATACAACTCCTTGAGGGAAGAGAGCTTCTCCAGGGTTGCCGGGCAACGAAGGAAGATTCTCACAAGCTTGGAACTCCGGGACTTGGAGGGAGGTTAGTTGCTGAAGCAGGTCCTCTTGCTCAGCAGTAAATGGTGTCTCCTGCTCGCCGTGCATAGATGTGTATGCCTTGGAGAGAATCGAGGCATTGTTCCTTTAACAACACATGAAGCAGCAATGGGTCGTCGATGCAGAGTTCTCCATTAAAACATGACAGGCGGCAGTCCATGTCTCCTTCCAATGATCCGGTTGTTGTCGTGAGCAGCTTGGGGCATCCATGAACTTCTAACCGCTTCAAGGATGTGAGTGCCTGCAAATTCCCCATGCATGCAAGGCCCGGAAGATCACTGATGGTCAGCCACTCAAGTGCTATCAGATCACGTAGATCAGGAAGTGAACGCATGCTTGGAGAGAATGAGACGTTGGATATCTGCAACGAGGAAAGAGAGGTGAGGCCAGTCAGGCATCTTTCCCATACAACATCTCCGCTCATGTCCACTCTGGATATATCCAGTGATAAGAGGGACGAGGGCAGAGCGATTACACCCTCACCATGCTGCGGCGTTAGAATCAGCTTGGGACACTCATCAACAGTTAGAGCCTCAAGGGAAGGGAGAGTTCCTATTCCCTCGAGCGACCTTAGATTCACACAGGAAAGGATGGATAGCTTCGTCAGCGCCGTCAGCATGGGGCCAAGGAGAAGGGATGTGATCGATGGTAATTCACGCAGCCACAGACGTGAAAGAGAGTCGAAGTTTCGCATGGATGCGTTGAGCGTGTTCTCATCTAGTCCAGAGCAAGCTGCAACTGACAAATCATCAAGGGAAAAGGGCCGCTGCCGCCGCTGCTGCCCCTCGTCTTTATCACCATCATTAATGACGGTGGACAATAGAGTATTAATTCCTGGGCAGCTGTCTATTCTGACAGTCACAAGGCTGTGAGGGAAAGGGGACAGTTGCATCAGCTTAGGGCAATCTTTTACATCAAGATTTTTCAGACGACTTGGGAGGTGAGGAACCACCATCAGATTGAGGCAATGGGACAATTCTAGACACTGCAGATTGGGAAGCCAATCTTGATTATTTAGCATCCAATTTGGTGTCTTGGAACCCAGGTACCATTTGATCTCAAGCTCCCTGAGATTCGGATGGGGCTCGAGGCCTTCAAGAACATTCTCATGAATGCCTTCCATGCCCCGTAGCTCCCCCCAATTCAATTGCAAGCTTTCCAGATGCCCTTTGAGATTTAACTTTGCCTCGATGGCTTCCGCCTTATTTTTAACATCCTCAAGGCTTCCTATTTTGAGTGATCCTCGAAGCTGCTGCAAATTCTTCAGTTGTCCTATTCCGTGCTGTCGGCTTCTCTTGGAACAATCAAAGTAGTCTAGTGTCTGAAGCGAAGTCAGTTTTCCAATATTTGGTACCATTGAACATATTTCCCCACTTGGTTCCAAATATTGCAAGTTCACTAAATCGCTGAAGCTTTTTGGTACTCTGATAACCCCCCTTTTGGATAAATATAAAAATTGTAGGTGGTAGAGTTTCCCCAGCGGCTCTGGTAACTCGTTCACATATGGTAAATGCAAATATCTTAGATGTTGCAGCTGACCTATAGAGCAATCCAGAGATTGCTCTGTCTTAATACCGATATCAACATGCAGAACCCTAAGCATTGTTAATTTTTCAAATACCGCCTTTGTGCCGTCAAAGATCAGAGGCCGGTCGAAGCTCGTTTGCAAGTACATGAGCGTGCGCAAGTTCACGAACTTCGATATGTCAGGTATGGGTGTGTCAACAAAAGATAAATGAACCGCCGTTGCTGGAATACGACCTGGATCATCATCATCATTTTCGACTCGAAAACAATAACCTTTAGAGGCTCTTTCGGCTACATCATGCAGCAGGTCATGAATGACATACTCATCTTTTTCGGTTGGGTGACTCTGGAAGAAAGAATAGGACAACAATTCATCAAAGTATTCTTTTCCTTTCTCCAATACTGTCATCTCAGTCTCATTAGACGGCGCCTCAACAAAGCCTTGTGCAACCCAGAGCTGCACCAACCTATCCAGATCCCGATATCTATAACCTTTAGGGAACAAGCTGCAAAATGCAAAGCAACGTTGTAGATGCAGGGGCAGATGCTGAAAGCTCAGCTGAAGATAATCCAAAGTGTCACCCATCATATCTTGTTTAAGAATATTTCTCCATGCATCCACACCAAGTTTCTTCCTCAACAGGCTTCCGACTAACCTTGCTGCTAAAGGAGACTTTTTCAGCTTGTACAAAATCTTCTCTTTTATATCTGCTAATTTGTCATCTTCTATTGCTTTATTTTCATCGTCGAATGCATAATGCTTCAATATGGACCAGCAAACATCGGTTTCTAATTCCTTCAGGGGGACAACATTTTCATATTTGATTCCTAAAGTCAAGGCCACTCTTTCCATGCGAGTTGTTATGAGAATTCTGCATCCTATATTCCAAGCCTTAGCTAGAGGAACGAGCAATTTATCCCATTCACCCCTATCTTCACACCAAATATCATCTAAAACAATGAGAAACGTCGTCGATTTCAACATTTTCTCGAGTTTCATCTGAAGTGCATCAAGATTATCAATGTTAGCGCATTCATCTCCACCTGATTCTATAATCTCTCTTGTAACTCTACGCATATCGAAATTACGCGACACGTGAATCCAAATCCTCTTACTAAAATGACTCTTAACTCTCTCGTCGTTATAGACGTATTGAGCAAAAGTAGTCTTTCCAGCCCCTCCAATGCCATGTATAGCATAAGCAATCACACGGTTAGAGCGAGTGGACTCATGGGGCTGCTCGTTAATCAACAAATTGATGAGATGATCACGTTCCTCATCCCTCCCGAAAACAGGGGTCGACAGACCAGAGACAGTAGTTTGCTGGTGCTTCATGGTATCGGGTTGTGGAGCGGTTTTAGTGATGAGATTAAGAAGGGGAACCAAACTGTCCACCTCGTCAGCTGACCTTTTCAGTTTCTCCATACTTGCCTTCAATGCTGTTTTGAGTGAAAGAGGAGCAAAGCACATTTTTGCCTTCCCCTTTAACCTTTTGATGCAACTAGGAAGGGGGCTGACCTCGTTTTTGATGATCTCGTATTGGTACTGGTCGAGCACGTCTTCGGCCTCGTAAGCGGCGGCTTTCAGCTCCATCAGCCACGGCCTCAACTTATCGGCACGGATAGTCTCTGCTGCCTCAATCACAGCCCGGATCTTGGGGACGATGACGGTCTGCAAATTTCGAAGCTCTTCGGATGTGATGTCGCCTCCAAAGTAGGAGGAGTAAAGCGTGTTACCCAATTTACCGATGATTGGGGAGACGGTTGAAGCAATGAGGCCCAATGCTGCATTCTCCATTGCCTTCAATCTAGAGAAAAGAGGAGAGAGATGAATACAAGAGTAATTAAGGTGACGGTAAATTTTTGTAAAATGAGGGTGATAGGGTGGAAATGGACGAGTTTAGCTAATCTTGCCATGATAAAGATGACGATGATGAACAGCCGAAAAATTTATGGAGGATATATTTTTCCGAGACCATTGCAAGATTTTTCCTCCGTTATCCTCTCTATATATACTTTTTAAATTGTTGATTCAACGGTGAAAAAATGATGGAATCATATGAAATTTATTATACCCATTTCTTACATGATAAAGATGATGATGGCTACCAAGCATCAATATATATATATATATATATATATATATATATATATATATATGATAACGGAAAAAATATGCCCTACGAGGGAATTTCCTTCTTTGGCATCAGAAAAATACAGGCACCGCAATCTTTTTCGACGATCAGCACCCATCATCTTCATCTTAATCATCTAAGATATGGATACACCAAATTTCATATGATTCAATCACTTTTTCATCGTTGATTTAGCAGCTGTAAAATTAACGGTTTACCGACAATAGAACTCTTTACTAATCCAACGGTGAAAAAATTGTGAAATCACATGAAATTTGGTGTATCCACATCTTACGTGATGAAGATGATGATGATGATGATTGCCGATCGTGGAAAATGATCGTGGAGGATATAGATTTTTGAGGCCAACTAATGAAAAAGCCTTTTAGGGCCTCTTTTATTCTCTCTCTCTGTATATATATTAAATTTGTTCCCATTATATACACATGTTTTTTAATCCTTTCATGGGAAAAAGGATCCATACAAGCAATCATTTTGAGATTGAGACATTTTACTTCTCATGTTGTAAGTTAAAAAATAGTAAAGATTTGCTTATGTAAAAACAATCGGAAAGAGTTCACAATGCATTGCCAAAACTAAAATATATATATTTTTTCTTATATCAAATTTAGTTCTAAAAGCAATGATATACAATTAAGCTCGTATTATGAGAAAGAATCAAAAAAAGGGTTGAATGGAATAAGATGAGAGCGAAATGACGAGAGATCGACCATTCTAAAAGCAATTGATACTTAGCTCATCTGGTATAACTTTCCTTTCTATAATGAGAGATCGCCTATTTGATTCCAAAAAATGAAGAAGAAGAAATAGAGATGCATAATAAAACTAAAAAGAAGAGAAATGTAGAGGATAAACACTTAATAGGTTCAATTGTTTATATTTTGGTGAAAAAGTTATCCGAAATGTGTGCACGTGTTTCAAATTAAATTCCTAATTCATTTTTTTCATAAATCAATCGCTCAATTTTTACATGCTATACATGTTTAAGAGTTCACTTACAATAAATTTGAATAAATTTCAGGCTAAATGGCAAGGAATACCAGAAAAATATTCTCTACAAAAGCTTGTAAAGAAATTTCTCTACAAGCCCCTTATAAGCCTTGAGATGGGCTTTGAGATTCGTGCAAGGGAAGAGTTGCACACCCTCTCTTCTCGTGCACGAATCTCAAAGCGCATCTCAAAGCTTCGTTTTCATCTAAAACAATGAAAAACGTCATCCTATTCATTCTAAATCTCAGCTTAGGAAACACAAATAATGTTAGCACGTTTAATAGGAAGGCTTTCCCACCAAAAAAAGGTATGCGGTTCAGAGCTCTTATTAATTTGAAAAAAAAAAATATAGAAACGGTTTATCCATCATCATCCGTGCTGTGATATGTTAGATCATAGTTAACAACTAAAGGCCAAGATATATGCTGTATGTACTTTAATTATTTTAAAAACTTTTCTGACACGTTCAATTTTTGTTCCCCGATGATTATTTGAGGGTGCAAAGCCCCGTCAGAATTGTTATTTTCAATTGATATATCCAGGGTTGTTAAACGAGCCGAGTTTTAAGTTGTTCGGCTTAGCTCATTAATTTAAACTAGCTCAAAAAATTATTCAAGCTCGGCTCGTTTATCTCCCAAGCCTCGAGCTTTATCAAGTCTATTCAAAATCAAGAATAGCTATAGATATTTACAAAAATATGTGAAAAACATATAGATGCTTAAAATTATTGCCAAGCTCCATGAAGGAGCAGTTCTTGTTTAAAACCTTGTTGAAATCTAAATTTTTTGATATTTACCATAACAGTACCTGACCAAACTACTTATGAGGGTTTGAATTTCAAGTTAATAATGAAGAGTTAATCATCATCAAATGAATTTAAGAATAAGAAATTATTTTATTATTTCTACTAAATATTAATTAAACGATAAACAAGCCGAGACTGAAGGAAACTTACAATCAAAACTGCAACAGCCCTCGTAGAAATCAAAAGAGCAGTCCTTAATATTAAACCTGTAGGTTGAGCAGAGAGGTTACAATGAGAGAGAAGAGAGGGTCTTCTCTTATTTTCTTCTGTCTTCTTCTTCTGGAGATTTCTTCGGTGCTTCCCTCCTTTAGATAGAAGAGTATGCAGCCGGTTCCACCAATAAAACGCTGACACGTGTCGGTCAAGCTACTCACGTTTCCTCTCTCATCCTGACTGTTGACGGGCTGTAATTAATATTTAATATTTTCAAAAAAGATAAAAGGCTCTCCACCCTTTTTTTTTAGACGAAAACGAAGGTTACTGTAAATCTCCTACCTCTTTCTCTCTCACAAACCCAACTCCATTCCCCAAAAAAGCTCTGAAGCTAGAGCAAATGGTTTCTTTTTACTGGCCAAAAGCCATTAAAAATTTGCACAAAAAACTGTTCTGTTTTTTTGGCCAATTATTACCATATTAAGCATTGTTGCTCAATCTCCACATCTTCTACAAACCAAAGCTCTGATTAACACAATTCTGAAGGATCAAAAAGTTGTGGGATTTTAGAAGTCATCAAATAATATTTAAAACCAAGTACAAACCCAAATCAACCTTTCAGAAGTCATCAAAATGTTAACTTCTCTCGATTAACACGATAAAAGAAAAATAAATAAACCAACAAAATGGTAGAAACTAACAGCAAAAAAATTCTCACCGTTTACCGCAATTCTGAAGGATCATTTAAAAAAAGGTACAATTTCTTTGTCAATTTCACAAATGCAAACAATTCCGTCCCAAATTTTATGGGATTTTATGGGGTTTTGGGGATGTGATCCTTTTCCCATTCACTGGCCAAAATTAGATCCAAGCGAAGGAAGCAAGCGAATAATTCAATGGCACAAACAATAATAATTGAAAAAATGAAGATGATTTGAGATTAGTGGTGCAGAGATGATGGTAGCGGTGGTTGTATTTGTCGAAGGGAAGTGAAAGAGAAGCGATTCGAGGAGGGTGTTGGTGGCGCTGGAAGTCAAAGGAGAGCTGTTGGTGGCGAAGCTGTTGGTAGCGGTGGCTGTTGGCGGCAGATGGCGGCGGTGGAGGAGGGCGCGTTAAGGAGAAGAGACCGATGGGCTTCAAAGATGGAAATTAGGGCTGAGAGAGAAGAGAGGATAAGTTTTGTCGATTTAAGAAAACAACCGGAGAAGAAATTCGGCTCTATAGATCTCTAAGGGAGCTCAGAGATCGAGAGAAAGGAGCAACGAAATTAAAACGAATAAAAAGAATTTTTTTAAAGAAAAGATAAATAAAATATAATAAGGAGAAAGGACATTTGATGTGATGTTGAAAGGGCATGGTCTTAGTCTGCAAATAACGACAGCAATTAGCAAATGAGGAGAAGAAGAGTAACAAATTACAACATATAATATATTGCTCCATCTATGTTACAATAACACTATATACAACCACCATTAGGAGTGATAGCACAAGGCAAAACGTACCTTATCTATATACTCTCTATGTGTGTGTAGAGAGAGAGAGAATAATGGAGAAAAGAGGTCATGGGAGGGAATTTCCTCCTATGGCGTCGAAAAAGTACATTCTCCGTCGTGTTTTCCGACGATCGGACTCCATCATCTTCATCGTTATCATCTAAGATGTGGGTACACCAATTTCATTTGATTCTACAACTTTTTCACCGTTGAATTAGTGGGTTCAAAATTAACGGTTTACCGACAATAGAACTTTTTACATTGCTAAATCAACGGTGAAAAAGTTGTAGAATCAAATGAAATTTAGTGTATCCATATCTTAGATGATGATGATGAAGATGATGGGTGCCGATCGTCGGAAAAAACGGAGGTTGTATTTTTCCGACGCCATAGGAGGAAATTCCCTCCCATGGCATCTTTCCTCCGTTATTCTCATATATATATATATATATGAGAATAACGGAGGAAAGAGGCCATGGGAGGGAATTTCCCACTATGGCGTCGGAAAAATACAAGCCGTTGAGTTAACAATATAAAAAGTTCCATTATCGGTAAGCCATTAATTTTGCACTAACTAAATCAACGGTGAAAAATGGTATAATCACATGAAATTTGGTGTATCCACATCTTAGATGATAAAGATGGAAGTGAAGTATACCGATCGTCGAAAAAAATCATGGAGTGATGGAGGTCCTTTTCAGGTCTACGTCAGATGTTGTCTTCCGTTGATCTCCCGGTGGATTTTGGTGGTGATCTTCTGTGGCGTGTGGATCTTAATGGGTTTTGGTGGGAATGGTGATATGAGGAGTTTGGCGTCGAGTACCTGCAAAGAAGTCCCGGGGTGGTTTGGTACCACCGAGGACCCTCCGACGATCAAGTTAGTAACGAGATCCGAGCAGAGTAACGGCTTAGTAGAGTAAAGAATGGCTTACTTGACCCCTCAGTGATAGGGGTTTATATAGGGGCGGCAGCACGCAGCAGCGGGCGTGAGAATCTCGCCGGCAGTTACGCTTCCGACGTCACGCCCGTGTAAAGAGCGGATCGCCCATTAATGGGGATCATGGCGGCGTGGAACGTGGGACGTTACCGTTGGAGAATCTGCGCCTGGCGAGATTTGCGGAGCGGCGTTTACGCCTGGGTGGCGGAGTTGGTCGGTCAGAGGGACCGAGGAAGATGGCCTCGGCTGGGGAGCTCGGGGCGAGCTGAGACGCCGAGGAGGCCAATTTTCAGAGGGCTTCGAGGCGAGCCGGCTTATGCTTGCAGGTCAGGTACACGGGCGGCCTGGTCGGCCCCTGTTGGGCCCTTTCTTCTGAGTCCTGAGACACGTCATCTGCCACGTGTCCTGATCTTGGAGATCGCCAGTATTGAGCATCATCATTAGCCCCCCACTCTTGTCCCGGCCAGCTAGCGGGTCGGGTCGGGAGTGGACTGCCAGGCCTCCCGAGACGAGCTCCTTCCCAAGGCTTTGTCGGGACGAGCCCTCGGGTCGTCAGTTGTCTTTTCTGTTAGCGGATCAGGGCGAGATGTTTGCATTTAAAGAAGGTGCGCCGGTTCGTGCACTATGACACTGAAGCGATGGTCCACGCGTCAAGCGTCGATTGGCTGACGCGACGTATGCAGGCCTGCGGCGTCTGATGGGACGAGGTCCAGCGCAGGATCGACACGTGGAGCGATTGGAGCCGCTGGACGCGAGGAGTCGTTTCGGCAGGAGATGACGGGCGTCGTTGGACGAGGCCGCTTACAGCAATAAACAGGGGTGGGGTCCGTCCTTGGGCCCAAGGACGCGAGGAGTCGTTTCGGCAGGAGATGACGGACGTCGTTGGACGAGACCGCTTACAGCAATAAACAGGGGTGGGGTCCACCCTTGGGCCCCTACTCTTTCATATTTCTCTCTCTTAAGTCCTTGTTGCTCGGCGCTCGTTTTCTTTCTCCCGCTTTCAGACCCTGAAGATTCCCTTTTTCAAGGTTAGATGTCTTCCTTTGTAGAGTCTGTCACGCCCCGCTTCCCAGTATACGGCGAAGGGGACGCGACTGGTCCACTACGTATTTACTCTGAAGTAAATACGCCAAGCGTATCTAAGAAATATAAAAGTAAATGCACAAGAGACAAGTTATAATAAAACATCAACTTTTATTTATTAACATTCTTTTGTAAAATGTATGGAAAGGAAATACAATTGAAATAAAACGATGCCTAAACAATGGCATAACAGGAAATGAAAAGTACTGAATGGAAAATATACAATGTCTAGAGCTCGAGGTCTTCACTGAACTGGTCCAAGTCTTCTTGAGATGGTTCAATCTCTGCCGGGTCCAAATCACCTGACGACATTCAAAGAAGAAAGAAATAGAATGTCGTCGGCGAACAGGTCGCTCGGTAAGTCCCAAAGGTAAGAGGAGAAATAGATTAGACAGAGAGTAAGAGAGAGAGGGGGAGAGTAGCTTTTATAGTTGTATTATATTATTTTAGCATTAAGCTGTTGTTATCTTAAGTTCAAGGGTGAATGTCAACTAATCTCAAGAGTGTTCTCAAACCCAACAGGCCACAGTCCAGGGGTAGGGAACCACGGGCCCAAATGATATGTTAGTAGCGGAACTTCGACCGTCGCCGAAGTATTCCAAACTCAACAGGACACAGTCCAGGAGCATGGAAACACGGGCCATCATGATTGCTTGCTTGTGTTAGTAGACATGGATTCATGATCTAGGGGAACTCTTAAGATTATGTTGGATTCACGAATGAACTACCCCAATACCCCACGATATCTTGTTTGTATTGTTATCTTGTAAATTGTATTGATTGTAAGATTGACTGACTGACCGAAACCATGATATCAGGAAACGGTTGTAACCGTAGGGTCATGTAAATGGAATAACTGAGAATCATGTAAAAGAAATATATCCATGGTTCGGTTCGGTCAAGTTGTATAAATTGATAATTGAATTCATGGATTAATGTGTTCATATTGAATTGGAATATTGTAGATTATAGATTGACTTGAATCATATTCAAGTCAGATTGATTAGACTCAAACCTGAATCAGACAATCAGAAATGTGAATCGAAATCTTATAATTGCTAGGGTCCTTAGGGTAATTTATAATACTTGAGGGGGTTTTATATAAAAATACTTTTATATACTTTTCAAAATACACCTCAAGTATTTATTATTCGTCTTTAGAGTTGTAATGAATGTGGATTTTATGTTGTGACATTTCTAGTGAAAATATCCTAGTTTTATAAATATGGGTATTTATCTGTAATATTGATTATTTGAAGTTCATGGTATTTTAGTGTAAAATTTATTCTTGTGATTTTTTTAGAAAAAGGTGGAAAATTTATATTATAATAAAATAGATATTTAAATGATAAATATACATATGTTTATACAAAAAAAAATTTAATAAATATTTTATATTCCAAAAATCTCATTTTCTTAAGATGTAGTATTTTTAAACCTTTCGAGTCCGTATGCTCCTTGCGGAGGTCTGAATCTCGCACTACTAGCTCGAGGGTGCACGATAAACCGCACAATCCCGAACGGGTTCCCCAAAAATGGGTTGTAGCGGCGCTTTGCAAAGATTGTAAAATACTAATCTTTTAGAAAACGGTTTTATAAAGTAAAAGGTATTTATTTGCAAAGTGTAATTTTCCGTATTTTAGATTCTAGGATTTTCTAAGCCAACTAGCCTATTTCTAAATGGTCTAAACGACAAGTCGTTAGAAGTCTCAAATCGCCTCTTCACCGCCAATTGTGGCCAGGTATGTACAAATGAGGAAAGAAGGGATCCGCTCACGAATCGTGAGACGGGCCTTTTAATGTTACCTTTGCTCACTTGCCTAGCCTAGACACCACAAAGTCAGGTTTAGATAAACGATCGATGTCCACAACTTATCGTGTTTTCCTAATAAGAGGTATTTATTTAAAAGTGTATCAAAGCTAAAACTTCTAGAAATGATTTTATTACGAATATGGTATTTAAATGAAAGTATTGTTTTATCGTATTCTAAGTTTTTGATGATGTCGTTTAGGGTTGTATTTGCGCGTGTGTGGAGGTAGGTCATTACCTCGTGCTCTACTTTAAATGTATAGCAAAGTTTAAGGGGTTAAATGTGAAATCGAAACTTTGTGGTATTTAAGTGAAAAAATACGTTAAATTGGAAAGGCTATCATTTCATGTGATGAAACTTTTTCAAATTGTTTGTTAAGTGTTTAATAGTCAACATAAAGATGTTTAAGCATGAATGTATTGGTGAGAAGCGAAATTTTATAGAAAACCGAATCGGAAATCGGATTTGTTCTGATTCCGTCGGGTTTTGTAATTTAGTATTTTAGAGAATAAGAAAGAGGGATGGAATGGGACTTACGGGTTTCGATTAAGCAAGGGAGTGAAGGGGGGACTAGAGGGGCTGCCGAGGCATTACTTCGTCGTCGGTTGTTCCTAAAAACGTCGCCGGAATTTCCGCCGGAATTTCATCGGAGCTTCGCCGCGAACTTGTTTTCAAAGTACACAACTCTTGAGAAGATTTTGAGAGGGTGAGCTTAGGGTTTTGGTATGAAAGGGTAGAGGGTAAGGGGTGTATTTATAGGGTAGGCTGGGGTTAGGGTAGATGAAGGGTTTTTAATAAAAAAATTGTAAAAATATAGAAAATTCATTAAAAATTGGAGTAATTAGGTGTTAATGGGCATTCTGAAACCGATCCAATAAATTAGATTATTCAGGGGGGTAGGGGAGAGGAAAAGTCACACTTTTTGTGTTGACGACTCGGCCGACCGGCGACGCCGTGCCGAGTCGGCCGGTCCGCCGTCTAAGTCAGCCGAGTCGGTCCGAGTCGGAGGTCAGGGATGTGGGGGGTCGTCTGGTGTAGCCTTTGGTATATTTAGTTTTTCAGGTTCAGTTCAAAGTTTGGAAGTTATCTCGTGTGGACTGTTGGGCTTCTATAAAATTTAAAATAAAATAAATATTAAAAATAATGTGGGGTATGGGATTTGAACTCTGGTGGCTTGGTTCAGCTGTGCAAGGTATTACCAATGAGCTACAAGCTCCTTCTTGTAATTATGGAGCTATTTAATTACTTAAAATAGTTATAGAAAGTATAAATACCCTAAGTATACATTAATTTTTGTATACTAAAAATGGAGTTATTACATTCTTTTAACTTGTAATTAAAAAGCAAAATAATTACTTATAACTTGTGCTCAGATTAAAATACTCCTTTATGGATTTTGAAAAAAAATATTTGAAAAATTTTGTATAGGAAAATTAGGGTTGTTACAGAGTCAGTAGGTGTTGTAGGAGTAGATTTTAGGGACCTTTTAGTTGTGTCTGGGTCCCCCTGGGGAGCAGGGGTCGGATCCTCTTCCCGGGATCGCGAGGCGGGGGCAACCCCCAGAGAGGAGGCGGCAGATGCGGCCCCCAGCTCCTCGTGTTGGGTGAGGTATGAGGACGAGCTCGCCAATGCTCGGGCTCGATTCCACATCCCCTTGTGTTACACGCTCCGACTGGCCAAGGAGGGAGAGAGGTTGGATCAAGTACGTGGCAGGAAGATCGCCTTGTACTTGCAAGCTTTTTGGGGCGGAATGCGCCTGCCCTTTTCTCCCGAGGTCGTCGCAGCGCTGAATTTTTTCGGTTTGGCCCCCGGCCAGTTGGTGCCGAACTCGTGGAGGATCATCCTCGGGTTCTTGATCCGCCTGAAGTTACAGGCGGTTCCCTTCAGCCTCTCCTTTCTTGATTCTTCTCTCGTCTTCAAAAGCCACCCTGGTGGTCGAGCGGGCGACCCGAGATGGGTCTATCTCTCTTTCAGAAAGCGACCGGGGGGCGCTGCCGGGACCGGGGTTGTGGCCTTGCTCTCTTCTATTCATGATTGGAAGAAGAAATTTTTCTTCGTTTTCCCTCCCGAGGGCGAGGACTGGCCCGTGCCTACCAAGTGGTCGAGGGAGAAATGTTTGTCGGGAAACCTGTACAATGACCCCACCGCAGTGAGAGTGGTGTCATGGGAGCCCATCTCCCGACCTGACGTACTGCTGTCCGAGAGGGTTCTGAGCTGGGCCGGGCTCAGCCCCGTTGAGTTCGTCGGTAAGTTAGGCTAGCTTTTTGGCTTGTGTTTTGCTCGTGTTGCTGACTTGTTGGGTATTTTGCTCCGTGTAGGATCCATGGACTTCGACTCGCTTAAACCCTCCATGCGCCAGCCGAGGGCTGGGGGCGCCAACTCTTCTCGCGCGAAGCCCGCCCCGGCCCCTACTGCTCCGGTTGTGGCGCCCCGTAAGCATTCGGGGGCGGATCCCGCCCCGGGTCCCAGCAGAGTGTCGGGTCGGAAGCGGGCCCTAGTTCTGGAGGACCCGGCCTCGGAGGAGGAGATCGGCTCTCCCTCGGAGCCGCTCAAGAGGAGCTCCCGGAGACCTTCCCGGGATCGGTCCTCGCCGATCGTGGTGGAGGAGGGGGTCTCCGGTTAGCGGTGCCCTCGGGGCTATCCGTTGCGGATAGCCTTCTGCAGGAGATAGAGGCCTCGGTCGGGTGCAGAGTTCCCGGGGGGACCTTCAGGGCTCAGCTGGCGTCCATCGCCCAGAAGTCCGTGTAGATAAGTGTTTGGTTCATTGCGAGATTCGGTGCCTCCTTTGTCTTTCTGATCTCTTTCATTTTTCCCAGGTTCTCCAGCACGTTGCCCTCGCCCTGCATATAGAAGCCGAGGTGGCAGCCCCGACGCTGGAGACTGCGGGCCGGCTCTCCTCGATGGAAGTGAGCTCCAAGCGGGAGCTGGAGGCGATGACGGCGAGGGCTGCTGCCTTGGAAGGCGAGGTGGAGGCCGGGAAACGGGAGGTAGCCCGGCACCGCGAGGCCGCCGTGATTGCCGAGGTCAAGCTCGAGGATGCCCAGGTGCTCGCCGGCAACCTGAAGAGGACGGTGAAGACCCTCCGAAAGGAGATGGGGGCGGCAGCCGAGGCGGCCAAATCGGCTGAACTGAGGGCGGTGGAGGGCTATAAGAAGTCGAAGGACTTCTATGACGACTTGGCCATGGCTACGACCCGCATCTGGCATGACGCCCTCGATGCCGTTAAGGCCCGAATGCCAGAGTTTGCCGACAGAAATCTCCGGGCCAAATTCCCCCTCGCGGACGCCGATGAGCAGGGGGAAGAGGTTCTTGGCGAGGAAGCCACCGAGGACCTTGCGCGTCACATGGTAGAGGTCGTACCTGGCCTCGAGGTATAGAGCCCCCGTTTTCCTCCTTTTATTTTGTTTTTTGAATTTTGTAAGGCCGGGGAGCCCCAAAAATACCCTTTGTAAAGCTTTTGTCTTTGGTAGTAATAAAATTTTTCTTTGGCTTCATCGAATTGCGCTCTACCATCTGTTTGTGAAGAATGCTCGTAAGATATCTCTGCTTGCATCGTTGTGTTTTCATGTCAGGTCTGCCATCTGTCTAGCGATCACCCGTCGGGTTGATTTCGATCACTTGCCGACGAGCATGCCAAGCGCTACCGAGGAGGTTTCTCCATAGGTCCCGAAGTCGAGGGGAGATCGTTTAGACCCGGATGGACCTGATGCCCCTCACTGTGGTCTCGGATCCTCTGCAGGTGAGGGGAAGAACGCTGTTCGCCGTATTTATGCCGAGCGTGAGTAGGAGGCTGCTCGGTAACCCCAGGTGGGGTGCTATCTTTTGACTTCTGGCAATGCGAGCGTCGACCACCAGCTGGAGTAAACCGAGCAGGGTAGCTGCTCGGTGGCCTGTTGCGAGGGCTTTGATCCTTAGCATTGGAGGGGCTGTAAGAAGCCCACTAAGGATGACCGGGCAGTGAAGCTGCGCGGTTGTCTCTTGGCGATGACTTTGATCCCTGTCGGTTGTGGTAGGAAGATACCAGCCGGGGATAGCCGAGCAAGGACCCGACTGCCTCTGGGAGGACTTTCCGATCCCTGGCGTTGCGGTAGGGAAGCTACCCGCCAGGGACGACCGAGCAAGGTAGCTGCTCGGTTGCCTCTTGCGAGGGCTTTGATCCTTAGTGTTGGAGGGACTGTAAGAAGCCCACTATGGATGACCGGGCAGTGAAGCTGCGCGGTTGCCTCTTGGCGAAGGCTTTGACCTCTGGCGTCGTGGGTAGGCAACTACCAGCCTGGGATGAACGAGCGGGGCAACCGCTCGGGTGCCTCTTGCGAGGGTTTTTGATCCCTGGCGTCGTGGGTAGGGAGCTACCAGCCGGAGATGACCGAGCAGGGTAGCTGCTCGGTTGCCTCTTGCGAGGGCTTTAGTCCTTCAGGACGGGGACCGAGCAGGGTTACTGCCCAGTGCCTCTTGGAGAGGACTTTGATCCCTGTCGGTTGTGATAGGAAGCTACCAGCCGGGGATAGCCGAGCAAGGACTCGACTGCCTCTGGGAGGACTTTGGTCCTTAGCGCGGGAATGGCTGTAGAAGCCTACCAAGGACCCTTGGCCGGGCAGGGTTACTGCCCGGTGCCTCTTGGCGAGGGCTTTTGTCCTGAAGGATAGCCGAGCGAGGGATCCTCGGGCTCGACTGCCTCTAGGAGGGCTTTTTGATCTCCGGCGTTGTGGCAGGGAAGCTGCCCGCTGGGGATAGCCGAGCGAGGGATCCTCGGGCTCGACTGCCACTGGGAGGGCTTTCTGATCCCTGGCGTTGCGGTAGGGAAGCTACCCGCCAGGGGTGACCGAGCAGGGTAGCTGCTGGGTTGCCTCTTGGTGAGGGCTTTGAATCCTGGCGTTGCGAGTAAGGAGGCTACCGGCCAGGTACAACCAAGCAAGGTAGCTGCTTTGGCTAATTCTTCGCGAGGTGTAGCCAGACCGTCCAGCTGTAGGCATGGGGAATAGGAATGGTCGCGGCGACAGTGCGCGTAGTATGTGCATTGAATGCGGGGGGAGGCGAAGCGCTAGGGGCGGATCGCTTTGATTCCACCAGAGAAGGCTTGATGACCGCCGTGTGGCAGCGACTTTTTGGGTGGAAGCGGGCGATTGTTGAGCTGCGCAGTGGGCTATATAAGGCTGAAGGAGTACTGGTCCTTCCATCCTTCATAAACAGGTCGTCGAAAATGCAAGACTTCCCGTTTACCATCCCCGACATCATCCACTTCGAAGACGTGTACCTTTATGACCAGAACTGCACCGAGGACACGGTGCAGCTGGTCTATGGGAGCATTGAGGACCATTCGGACCGGCTGCTCCCCCGACGCTCCTTCCTGCTCCAGCTGCTGATGTACTCCATCTGGAGGGCATCGCCGGGGCTTTACAACCCCCTATCCGAGCAGCTCTATGACGAGGCCGTGGGCAAGCTGCGGTCTCTGAGGCACTTCGGGCTGATCTCCGCGAACCGGCTGGCCCGCTCAGAGGCGCTCGTCCGCGAATACTACGCGCTGAGGCTTGGGATCGACGCGCGCGGGGGGAACCGGGGACAGAGGTTGGACTTCGTGAGGCCCCGACTGGCGGAGATCTTTACCGAGTACCACGAGCAGTGCTCGCTGCACCCCTTTCCCCCACTGTTGTAATTTCTTTTTCTTTTTGCGTGTATGGCTTAGGAGCCCATAATACCTTTTGAATAAACAAGGTTTTTCTTTCTTTTTCGCAATGTTCCATTGATCTTTATTAAATTAACTATAGATCCTAGGAAGAGTTTACATTGCCCTAAAGGAAAGGTTCAGGCTAGTAGATGATTTTATTGGTTCGGCCCGAGCTCCCCGGAGGACTGTGGGCCTCTGTGCTTGGCGCAGGGTACAGGGCTTTCTGAGTTCCGTGCCGGCCGGCTGCCGAAACGAGCATGATCTGACCGATGGTCAGGTCAGTGGGAGGGCGATGCTGCTCCTGCTCGCGGTCGGCTTGCCGTTTGTCCCTCAAGTATGCGGTGAGGTGTCCCGATCAGATGAGCTCTTCAATGTAGTCCCTGAGTTGCTTGCAATCCTCCGTGGCGTGGCCCAGTGTCCGGTGGAAAGCGCAGTAAGGGCCCCGGGTTCGCTTCGCAGCCTGACGCGGGATCGGAGGGAACTTGAAGAACCCCTCATTCTGGGCCTCCTCTAGCAATACTGCGAGGGAGATGTTGAGGGGGGTATACTCCTGGAACTTCGGGTGGTAGGGCTGCTGACGCTCCGGCCTCTCTTCCCGAGCCCACTTTTTCTGGTTGGATCGTTCTGCTCGGGGGAGGTTAGCGTTCACCTCGGATTCCGGCTGAACCTCGCGCTCGGTCCACGCCTTGACCTCGGCCATGGTCTTATATTGCGCCAACGCGAAGGAGCGTAACCACTACTTGTGCCTCAGACCAGATCTAAGCTCCGTGATGACGGTCTTGTCTCGGTGCTCGGGCACCTCGAGAAGGGCGTTGTAGAAACGGGTAATGTAGGCCTTGAACGTTTCCTTGTCCTCACACTTAACCGTGAAGAGGTAGTCGACCGTACGCTTCTGTCGACGGTTCCCAACGAAATGGCCGAGGAACTGAGTAGCCAGCTCGTCGAAGGACGAGATCGAGTGGGGCTCGAGCCCCCGGAACCAGTCCCGACCTGTGCGGATAAGGGTGGCCGGGAAGGCCCTGCACTGGGCGGAGTCAGAGTGGTCCTGGAAGTTCATCCCCGCGGTGAAAGCGTCCAAACGGTCCTTCGGGTCGGTTTTCCCGTCGAACAGAGAGACCTTTGGGGGCTTATTTCGCGAGGAGACGTGGACGGCGAGCAATTCCTCGGTGAACGGCTTTGTGAGCGAATCGGAGGCGTACTTAGCCCCGTCACTCGAGAGGTGAGCCTCCCGGCGCATGCCCTCGATTTTCTTCTCGAGGGCATCGAGCCGACCGTTGTATCCCGAGGAATCGGCGCCTTGGGATCCCTGGCCTCTACTGCGGGTGACCTGCGTCTGGGAGCGGCGCCGGTTCTTCTCGATGAGGTGCCTCAGATCCCTGGGCGAGGTGGCTCTCGAGCCGCTGACATGAGCCCCTTCAGGGCGGCCCCGCCAAGGGGACACGCAACAATTTTCTTTTTGTGGTGCAGTGAATTTTTGCAAAGAATCCTGCAGAAAATGGTTATTGGAGAAGATCAGAGAGGAGATAAGAAAGTCATAGACATACCTGAGAAATCTGGAACACTGAAGCGCCTAAACGGCGGCGGAACCGCCGCAAAAACCTGCTAAAGGCCGCGGATCCGCAGTGGGAAGGAGGAGTTAGGGTTTCAAAATTTTCCTGTAGATTCTTGTACTCCTCTGGAATTTGCAGAACTTCTCTGAATCTTGATTGCACAACTACAATGATTCCAGATTCTCTCGCAAAAATTCACAACTAATTGTTAAGCACTTGATGCGATTTTGATCTAAAGAATTCTGATGGAATAATAATTTTTCAACTCAAATAACAAAAACGAACAAAATAACACAAATCCCCGGCAACGGCGCCATTTGATTGATGTCTTTTTCCCGTGTCGTGTTTTGAAAAGTGTAAAGATCACAACCAAAGAAATTTATACCGCAATCAATTAACGGTATCGATGTAGCGCGTTAATGAATACGGATTGTCCACTGAGATGTGTGTTTTGATCGATCTTGTTTTAGATGAGTCGAAATTAAAAGATAAAAGAAAATCAAGAAAGTTGATTTAAGATTTGTAAGATTTGATCTCAAGAAACATCAAGAAAATAGATCTAGAATCAAGAAATGTCCCAATCAATTTAGTTATCAAGATTTGTAGAATAGCTTGTAGGAATCGATCAAATTGGTAGCCATGATGAATACTAATTATAACTAATTTTATCTAATGATGGATTGTAGCTAGAGAGATGATGATGAATGAAAATTAGGGATCTATTGAAAAAACTAGGGTTTTGTAACGTTTCCAAAATAATAAAATATTATTTTCGGGAATTTTTATAATTTAATATTATTTTAATGAATATTTTAATATTCGGATATAATTAAATACAAATAAATGGGGAAAAATTATGGAAAATTCTAAAATAGGGTATTTTATGGAATTATGCCATTTTAAAGTTTTAAGATTAGTTATATGCTAATTTAGTGCTAATCACGATTAAAAATCGCTAATCGGATTTTTGGCATTTTTGTGCAAAAATATGCACATATCATTTTCCACACTTGTTACACTTGTGTTACATTTCTTTTGCCATGGTTGTTCTTTTGGGTTCACTATTGGAGTGAGAAGGAAAAGAAAAAGGAAAAGAAAAGAAAAGGAAAAAGTAGCATGAGAGAGAGAGACCAAGTCAACCCTCACTTTATAAACCATTCCCCATCATTTTCCCCTTCTCATTCTCTCTCCTCTCCCTCCCCTTGTTGCTGCTGCTGCTGCCATCCCTCTCTCTCCCTCTTCACAAAAACCCTAGATCCACAATGAAATCAACCCCAAAACCCCATTCCCACTTCACAAAACTTGTTCCCAAGCTCACTAGCTACACATTGAACCTAACAAGATTGGATTTGGAGGACTTTGAGCAACTCAAGAATTTTCTTGAGTTGCCAAAGGAGGTAATTTCTGCACCTATTAAAGTAGTATCTCATTTCTTGTGCATCAATACTAGTTTTGTGTCGATATGGTGTCGTTTCATAGATTTGTGAAACTTCAAGTTAGGGTTTATGTGAGATCTGAAATTAAAGATGAAATTGAGGATTGTGGTGACCTTAGAACCCCTTGTGTGATGCTAATTTGGACCCAAACCTAAACCAGAAACCAGAATACGGATTTTATGAGACGATGTCGGAGAAAAACTGTAAATCTGGGAGTATTTTGTAGAATCTGCTATCACCCCGAGACCCCAAAAATAAAACTGAGTTGACAGTGAGATGTGCATGCACCATGGAACCACCACACCAAACCCTAGCCCCCAACTCCAAAGTACGGCTACTAATTTATTCCTTCTGGCCGAAAATTGCGGCCAGAGCAGGAGGGAATTGCCTCGATTTTTGTGCATGGCCCTATTTCCTCTAGTCTTGACCCTGGGTATGTCTAGTTTTGACTGATTCAATCTAGGGTAAAATCTGGGTTGATTTGCTTGAGTTGGCGTATGATTTACGACTTGTTTTAGCATGGATTTTGGTATTTGGTGATTCATTCCTGTCGGGTGGCGTTTGGACGTCAACGACAAGTGGATATTGATCGTGTTTACATGCGAGTCGATAGGTTTTTACCTATGCGAGTAGCGTGTGCTATTTTGGTTTCCGATGTAATTTTCATGTGCTTTAGCGTTGTGATATACTTGTAGGTACCCTATGTGATGTTGAGGCGAAGAAGATGAAGATAGTGACATCGGCATTGGCACACGAGAAGCAAGGTGAGTAGATTATATTTACGGGGAGAAGTCGGGTGGATGGCGTATAGCACCCCCGCGGTCCGTGGTGATGTATACGGATACGTATACACACATATATTTATTATGTGTTGTTTAGGATTATTAATGGTAATAATGGTATTATTGGTGATAAGGATGTATTGGTTTAGTATAGTGCGAAACCCTAGAGTAGTGGTTGCACCCACACATATACGTACACATATACTTGCATGCATTCTTTCATTTATCTGTGCGCATATAGAGGTATGTATATCTACACATGGGTATGGGACTATGTGTTCATATACGGGATTGAGGATGATACATGTGATTGAGATGAGTCGATGAGGTTTGATTGAGGCCGTGAGATTTGGCGATATGACAGAGTTCGTTTTTGAGATGTGATATGATGGTAGTGATACCGGATATGTGATGAGATGAATGTGATATTGACCCGTACCTAGCTATTGGGATGCTGTACGACAATTTACCGTACGAGCTTTATATCGATATTAGATCCGCACTCATGACTCGAAGATGTTATATGATATACTGTATCGTACGTGATACTATTGAGGCGAGATCACCGACTATATATATATGTATATCGACTCAGATTTAAGTGGTTTCCATACCCCTCCCGATTGACTTGATTGTTGGGTTCGTAGTTCGCATAGTAGGCGTTAGACTAGACCCGAGTCATACCTATTTCAAAACTAACGAATCGGGGATATTTTAAAGATAAGCAAAAAGGGTTTATACAGATATTTTCAAACGACGCATCTTTTCTTAAAACACCGTAGCCCTTATTTTACCAAAAGCCCTGATTCGTCTTATTTCAAAAGGTAAGGTTGCATGATATATCTATTGAGACAGGTTCTCTACTGTTGTGTTGATTATTTGATTCCGCATATTCATGCTATTTGCATTGCATCGCTTGTATTGTTGATATATTTCAGTCATGCTGCTAGGACACCAGCACCATTATCGATGATGCGTATGTTCCACGTACACTTGTTTGCCGGCTCACACACTTCATCATCGATAATTGCCATGTCACTACACTGTAGTACTGTTGCATTCAGTGTATGTTGCTTACATTTCTTTACATGTCGCATATATCATGCTTTCTGATTATACGCATTGAGATATGTTGTTTCCATGATATTTCTGGTTTTTGGGAACCGTGGGTGTTTCAAATGGAAAGTATGTAATTGTTTTAAAACCCGGTTACCCTTGATATGATATTTCAGTGCGTCCACCATGTGTTTTCTCGTTGCTGAGAGCGACATGTGAAACCCGATTCGAGGAGGCGGATGAGGCCGATTGCGGGTACATGGTGGACCCGGTATGGTTCCCCGGGGCAAGAAATGTTTTTCGTGGAGTAGACGATGAGCCTGGCAGGGTGGCGAGTACCTACCGGTGATTGGTTGGACCTGGCGGTTATCCGGAGGATACCGACCAGAGTCGATAGATGGATATGGGCGTACTGCCGGGACCGAGGGCCGATACCGCAGACAGAGCCCGTGGGCCGATCCGGACTGACGGAGCCCGATATATGAGGATTTACGTGCCGATGCTGGGCACAGTTTTCATGATGTTTTCGAGTGTCGATGCTGGGCACTCCGGTTCCATGATTTTGACGTGTCGCGAGGGACACCGATGGTTTATATCCTCATATTATTCCAATGCACATGCTTTATGATATTTACATGCATGATGGTTATTGTCATTGGGTGACGAGTGGACGGGATCCACGTACATGCAGATTTGATTACATTGATCATACCTCACATTTATGATATGCTATTACCTGAGACACTGGCACGAGCACTTGGCACTACACTCATGCATAGAGATTACATTGCCAGTTTAGCATGCTTCAGACTTATTCATATTGATGTTTATTTATATCTGATCGTATTGACCTAGGATGGGTCATGCATTCGATCTCTGCTTGTAGATATTTTCTATTCACGAGTTGGCAACTTACCCCCGTTGTGCCACAGTTCTTGCAGGTTTTGCCGTACAGATTCCATAGCGGCATTTCTGGCACACTCCTTCCTTATGGGTGACTTGCTTGGGTAGGTGGGTTCTTTTGTATCAGAACCGCCATTGTTCATGTATTATTCATTATATCTAGAGATTCCATCAACCAAAACTTTTATATTGTTTCAGACTTAGAAAACAGTGTTGTATTATTTCGACCTTAGAGTCGTGCTTGTAGTATTACGGTTTTCCGGCTGTTTTGAGTTTCTTTTTGGGTTTTGATCCTAACCCTTTGGCGTTGTATATTATTATTGCTTGCGTGATTATGACCGTCGATTGACGAAGAGCTAGCTCCCGCTTGGGGATGCCTTTTATCATTTCATATATATTATTCTTGTTGTATCCCGTTCGGGGCCAGTTTTTACAAAGGAAACTCTGCCGAAATTTTCAGGAAAGGTTACACATTTAAAAAAAAAACATATTCGGCTTAGTTATTTAAAAACTTGATTTTCGAAACATGATTTCTTTACTTCTTAAAACCAGCTTTCCTTATTTACTCTTTAAATGGTTTTAGATTTCTGGGCTTTTGGCTTACTTGGATCAGATGGGGTCCTATAGACTTCATATGGTTCAAGGGCCAGTCACGTGCTCTTTCGGGTCGTGACAAAGTTGGTATCAGAGCGCTAGGTTGACCTTGGTTCGAGTCTAAGTTTGACTATGTGGAGCCTAGGGCGTTATATATATACGGAACTTAGGCTTGACCTTACGGAACTTAGACTTAGTCGAGGGGGTATTAGACCCGAACTTTCGTCGCGTAGGATGACCCTTGGTTGATGGAATAGGTGACTAAAGTAGAGTGACGTACCGTGGGTATGTTCCGCGGCATACTTACGACACGCCACTCCGCTTAAGAAACCTTAGGTTGTACATTTCCTTGCACCGTAATATATTCCTTCCTATGATCTATCCTCATCGATACTGGTTAAGGTTTTGCCGCTACGATTGCACGGGTAGAGTGAGCTACGGCTCGAGTTGCGTCAGCATGAGCTCGTCGTAGACGAGGACTGACCAGGGCGTGATTCCAGAGACATACGATTGCATATTGAGGAGTTGTCTTTTTGTGTTTTCGCGCCATGAGCGTTGGATTGATCGCTTTTACGAGATTTCCGGATGTGCTGATCGGCACCAGAGGATTGAGCCACTGATAGAGGCCAGCCAGGATGTGATGACCGTTGATATTATCGCTTATCCAGGACGATTGAGGCGTTGTCCAGCGCACGGACGAAGGAGCCAGATGTTGCTGCGAATGATGAGATATCACCCAGATGATTGGAGCTACTGCAGCATGAGCATATTCATAGAGATATGATAGTGAGTTGCTAGTCACCGAGGATTAATGACTAGAACATATGGTTCGTTCGCTTACCCCGATGCAAGGTCATCAGATAGATTGATTCCAGCTAGAGGCGACTTCACACAGGTTCGTTGAGAGTCGATGGAGACGATCGAATGTCAGGAACCCATTTTTCCAAGTTTAAGGTATTCGGAAAGACATGCAAGCAATTCTATGGACCCTCTAGAAGAATGAAACCCTAACTCGACATAATGACCGTGTGAAAGACTTTGAACCTTAGGGTTTGCGGCAGTTCCGCGGCGCCATTAGTGAGGCTTGGGTTTGCCCTTCTACAGCTGGACCACCGATGCTGTGGTATGTACTCGATACTATTAAACTGTACCCGAGATGTTGAGGTCTTGGGGGATTGTGAGGTTCTGACGAGTCGATCGGATGGTTCGACATCTTTCGGATCTTGTGATGGGACACTGCTTGGGAGACTCCAGATACGAGCATAGCCGTTGGAGCGCAGTCTGTGTAGCCACGAGGAGATGAGTCCGAGTCAGTTGATATTGAACCAGAGTGGAGTAAAGAGTTCGCATGAGATTTCGACGAGATGACGTTCCACTCCGCTGACATCAGAGATGCGATACGCACGTTGAGAACGTGATCGGCTAGATATCTCCTACCGAGTGATGGAGATACCGAGTTCATGATTTCAAGTCCGTGTTAGAGACTTCGGAGGGACCGTAGCCGAGGACATTGCAGTGCGCAGATAAAGACGCGACGTCGAATGGTCGATGATACAGGAAAACGGGACAAGAAGTTCGTGCGAGATGCAGACGAGCTGGTACTATACCCCGTTAAGATTAAAGGTCGGATATGCATACAGAGGCGCATGGATGCGACCAGCTTCCGAGGAGATGTTGTACTAAGGACTCAGATGTCCAGAGAGCAAGAAAAGATTATGCCCGAAGACCAGCCTCCGTACAGTTTGGCTTAGGCAAGATCAGAAGAGACCTTGAGTAGGATTCCTTCCAGTACACTGCTGCAATAAGATTTGCACCAGGAGCAGATGCGTGATGTGCATTCAGAGGACCCGAGGTCGGCGCCAGAGATGTGCTGCTTTACGAGCGGTCATGAGGATTGACCGAGAGATGACCGGGAAAGTGCCAGAACGGAATCGTTCCTGTCAGCACACCTGACCGAGCCGATGAGCCGATGGATTGCGAGATTGGTAATCCACAGGGAAGACAAGGAACCAGAGGCGGAGGACGCCAGCCGCGAGCAAGAGGCAAGTAGATATCTTGCGCCACTAGCATCGGATGTACCGGTACCTTCTCGACCCTGAAGAAGGGTATACCGACGGCGGTATTTATGATTTGTGATTTTGTGATGTGACTATCACGTATCCATCACTTTGGATTTCGGTATTTTGGCGATCTATTTGCATGATTTGGTTTTGATGGCTGAGTTCTATGATTTCTGTTTTCGGCACCATGGTTGCACCTACTGGGTATTTATACCTTGCACATAGTTATTACTCTTGAGGTGTTGATTGTGATTTCATGCCTATTTTATGCCGGTGATGTGATTTACGCTTCCAGCCTAGTTTTCATGTACTTTTAGTGTTTCGATTTTGCACTCGGTATAGCTTATATGTGCTTGTAGTGCATTGATATGTGTTTTGTGCACGCAGTTGCACACGTTTATGATTTTCTTTATATCTGGGTACACTTACTGTTGCTGCTTACGCATTTGAGTTATTGCTGGTATTTATGCATGGAATGCACAAGTTCTATACTTCGTGCGTTTGTCGCACCAGTTTTATGTTTCTTGCGTTTATCGCATCAGATTTATATGTCATGCCTTTGTTGCACCGGATTTATATTTTGTGCATTACGGTTGCACCTGACTTCGATTTGATATCTTTCGATATGTCGATTTTGATTCTGATATTGATGTGGATTCTTGCACTCCGTGCTTTTGACTGGACTTACGCATGTTCGACATTTGCTATTGGATTTCGTGATTCCGTGCATATTGAGTGCGCAGGGTTTAGATTTTCATTCATGCACGATGGATGCACCGATTTGGATTTTCGCGCATGTTGGGCGTATGTTTTGAGATACGATTTTGGTGCACACCCGATACACTAAATCGAGATTCTTCGTGCATGTCAGATGCACCGGATTTTGGCTGTCAGGCACACATGTTGCCTATGACAGATATTTCGTGCACACCCGTTGCACCTAGATGTTGTTTTGTGCACCTGCATGGCACATATATGGATTTTGATTTCCGTGCGCACCAGACGCACAGGGTGATGTTATGCGCATTTTTTGGATTTATTCCTTTTGGAGCAGTACATTTCTATGATATTTGATATTCATTTTGTACCGAGCAGGACTAGTCAGAGGACAGTACCTGGATATATTTTGCATGCATTGATAGTTCGAAGGGATTTCCAAAGAGCGAGCTATAGTCTCGGTACATATATACCTACGTGTCCGATATGACACGAAACGTTTTAAAAACAAGGAAACCCTTCTAAATTGTTTTCAAAACGGCGGAACGTACATATTAAACAAAGGATATATATATATACGTATATAGTTATTTTCTTATGAAAAACGCCCGCCACTGTGCAGTGTTACGCGCATCGCACAGCGACTTAAAAAGATTTGGCATGCATTTACATCAGCTATTTACATGTATAGATTGGATGTCTACATGTATAGTTCTGATCTATATCATATTGGTTTTGTATTGGATTTGACATTTGTGTCTTTACCATGACTCCAATGATTGCGGGATGTTTGATGGAGTGATGTTTTTGAGTTATCTGCTCAGTACTCATGCGCATGCATTGCGCTAGGATACGTTTTATGTATTGCTGATTTCGGAGCCCCAACGACTTGGAATTTGTATCGAAATGTTTTAGTATTTGGGGGTTTTAAATTTAAATTCGGGGACCGAATTTCTTTAAGGGGGGTAGATTGTAACGTTTCCGAAATAATAAAATATTATTTTCGGGAATTTTTATAATTTAATATTATTTTAATGAATATTTTAATATTCGGGTATAATTAAATACAAATAAATGGGGAAAATTATGGAAAATTCTAAAATAGGGTATTTTATGGAATTATGCCATTTTAAAGTTTTAAGATTAGTTATATGCTAATTTAGTGCTAATCACGATTAAAAATCGCTAATCGGATTTTTGGCATTTTTGTGCAAAAATGTGCACATATCATTTTCCACACTTGTTACACTTGTGTTACATTTCTTTTGCCATGGTTGTTCTTTTGGGTTCACTATTGGAGTGAGAAGGAAAAGAAAAAGGAAAAGAAAAGAAAAGGAAAAAGTAGCATGAGAGAGAGAGAGACCAAGTCAACCCTCACTTTATGAACCATTCCCCATCATTTTCCCCTTCTCATTCTCTCTCCTCTCCCTCCCCTTGTTGTTGCTGCTGCTGCCATCCCTCTCTCTCCCTCTTCACAAAAACCCTAGATCCACAATGAAATCAACCCCAAAACCCCATTCCCACTTCACAAAACTTGCTCACAAGCTCACTAGCTACACATTGAACCTAGCAAGATTGGATTTGGAAGACTTTGAGCAACTCAAGAATTTTCTTGAGTTGCCAAAGGAGGTAATTTCTGCACCTATTAAAGTAGTATCTCATTTCTTGTGCATCAATACTAGTTTTGTGTCGATATGATGTCGTTTGATGGATTTGTGAAACTTCAAGTTAGGGTTTATGTGAGATCTGAAATTAAAGATGAAATTGAGGATTGTGGTGACCTTAGAACCCCTTGTATGATGCTAATTTGGACCCAAACCTGAACTAGAAACCAGAATACGGATTTTATGAGACGATGTCGGAGAAAAACTGTAAATCTGGGAGTGTTTTGTGGAATCTGCTATCACCCCGAGACCCCAAAAATAAAACTGAGTTGACAGTGAGATGTGCAGGCACTATGGAACCACCACACCAAACCCTAGCCCCCAACTCCAAAGTACGGCCGCCAATTTATTCCTTCTGGCCGCAAATTGCGGCCAGAGCAGGAGGGAATTGCCTCGATTTTTGTGCATGGCCCTATTTCCTCTAGTCTTGACCCTGGGTATGTCTAGTTTAGACTGATTCAATCTAGGGTAAAATCTGGGTTGATTTGCTTGAGTTGGCGTATGATTTACGACTTGTTTTAGCATGGATTTTGGTATTTGGTGATTCATTCCTGTCGGGTGGCGTTTGGACGTCAACGACAAGTGGATATTGATCGTGTTTACATGCGAGTCGATAGGTTTTTACCTATGCGAGTAGCGTGTGCTATTTTGGTTTCCGACGTGATTTTCATGTGCTTTAGCGTTGTGATATACTTGTAGGTACCCTACGTGATGTTGAGGCGAAGAAGATGAAGATAGTGACATCGGCATTGGCACACGAGAAGCAAGGTGAGTAGATTATATCTACGGGGAGTAGTCGGGTGGATGGCGTATAGCACCCCCGCAGTCCGTGGTGATGTATACGGATACGTATACACACATATATTTATTATGTGTTGTTTAGGATTATTAATGGTAATAATGGTATTATTGGTGATAAGGATGTATTGGTTTAGTATAGTGCGAAACCCTAGAGTAGTGGTTGCACCCACACATATACGTACACATATACTTGCATGCATTCTTTCATTTATCTGTGCGCATATAGAGGTGTGTATATTTACACATGGGTATGGGACTATGTGTTCATATACGGGATTGAGGATGATACATGTGATTGAGATGAGTCGATGAGGTTTGATTGAGGCCGTGAGATTCGGCGATATGACAGAGTTCGTTTTTGAGATGTGATATGATGGTAGTGATACCGGATATGTGATGAGATGAATGTGATATTGACCCGTACCTAGCTATTGGGATGCTGTACGACAATTTACCGTACGAGCTTTATATCGATGTTAGATCCGCACTCATGACTCGAAGATGTTATATGATATACTGTATCGTACGTGATACTATTGAGGCGAGATCACCGACTATATATATATATGTATATCGACTCAGATTTAGGTGGTTTCCATACCCCTCCCGATTGACTTGATTGTTGGGTTCGTAGTTCGCATAGTAGGCGTTAGACTAGACCCGAGTCATACCTATTTCAAAACTAACGAATCGGGGATATTTTAAAGATAAGCAAAAAGGGTTTATACAGATATTTTCAAACGACGCATCTTTTCTTAAAACACCGTAACCCTTATTTTACCAAAAGCCCTGATTCGTCTTATTTCAAAAGGCAAGGTTGCATGATATATCTATTGAGGCAGGTTCTCTACTGTTGTGTTGATTATTCGATTCTGCATATTCATGCTATTTGCATTGCATCGCTTGTATTGTTGATATATTTCAGTCATGCTGCTAGGACACCAGCACCATTATCGATGATGCGTATGTTCCACGTACATTTGTTTGCCGGCTCACACACTTCATCATCGATAATTGCCATGTCACTACACTGTAGTACTGTTGCATTCAGTGTATGTTGCTTACATTTCTTTACATGTCGCATACATCATGCTTTCTGATTATACGCATTGAGATATGTTGTTTCCATGATATTTCTGGTTTTTGGGAACCGTGGGTGTTTCAAATAGAAAGTATGTAATTGTTTTAAAACCCGGTTACCCTTGATATGATATTTCAGTGCGTCCACCATGTGTTTTCTCGGTGCTGAGAGCGACATGTGAAACCCGATTCGAGGAGGCGGATGAGGCCGATTGCGGGTACATGGTGGACCCGGTATGGTTCCCCGGGGCAAGAAATGTTTTTCGTGGAGTAGACGATGAGCCTGGCAGGGTGGCGAGTACCTACCGGTGATTGGTTGGATCTGGCGGTTATCCGGAGGATACCGACCAGAGTCGATAGATGGATATGGGCGTACTGCCGGGGCCGAGGGCCGATACCGCAGACAGAGCCCGTGGGCCGATCCGGACTGACGGAGCCCGATATATGAGGATTTACGTGCCGATGCTGGGCACAGTTTTCATGATGTTTTCGAGTGTCGATGCTGGGCACTCCGGTTCCATGATTTTGACGTGTCGCGAGGGACACCGATGGTTTATATCCTCATATTATTCCCATGCACATGCTTTATGATATTTACATGCATGATGGTTATTGTCATTGGGTGACGAGTGGACGGGATCCATTTACATGCAGATTTGATTACATTGATCATACCTCACATTTATGATATGTTATTACCTGAGGCACTGGCACGAGCGCTTGGCACTACACTCATGCATAGAGATTACATTGCCAGTTTAGCATGCTTCAGACTTATTCATATTGATGTTTATTTATATCTGATCGTATTGACCTAGGATGGGTCATGCATTCGATCTCTGCTTGTAGATATTTTCTATTCACGAGTTGGCAACTCACCCCCGTTGTGCCACAGTTCTTGCAGGTTTTGCCGTACAGATTCCATAGCGGCATTTCTGGCACACTGCTTCCTTATGGGTGACTTGCTTGGGTAGGTGGGTTCTTTTGTATCAGAACCGCCATTTTTCATGTATTATTCATTGTATCTAGAGATTCCATCAACCAAAACTTGTATATTGTTTCAGACTTAGAAAACAGTGTTGTATTATTTCAACCTTAGAGTCGCGCTTGTAGTATTACGGTTTTCCGGCTGTTTTGAGTTTCTTTTTGGGTTTTGATCCTCGCCCTTTGGCGTTGTATATTATTATTGCTTGCGTGGTTGTGACCGTCGATTGACGAAGAGCTAGCTCCCGCTTGGGGATGTCTTTTATCATTTCATATATATTATTCTTGTTGTATCCCGTTCGGGGCCAGTTTTTACAAAGGAAACTCTGCCGATATTTTCCGGAAAGGTTACACATTTTTAAAAAAAACATATTCGGCTTATATATTTAAAAACTTGATTTTCGAAACATGATTTCTTTACTTCTTAAAACCAGTTTTCCTTATTTACTCTTTAAATGGTTTTAGATTTCTGGGCTTTTGGCTTACTTGGATCAGATGGGGTCCTATAGACTTCATATGGTTCAAGGGCCAGTCACGTGCTCTTTCGGGTCGTGACAGGTTTCTTCTTCATTATCCCTTATCTTTTCATTGATTATCATTGAAATCTAAGCTCTAGCAAAGAAAATAATCAATCGTTCATCTCTAATTTGCAACGAAGTTATCACTAAAGTGATCTCGCTCCAAATTAGGTCATCGATGATTCATTTTCCTAGAGTTAACAATTCTCATAAGACTTAAAACTAGTAAAAGGATTTCATCACCATTAGATCTACCTATTCTCTCGATTCCTTTACAAGCGGAGATTTCACTCACACATCATGAAAATTAATGAATCAAAGATTAAGAAGTTTCATAACACAAGAATGTAAAGAAAGCAAGAATTACAATTATCACCTTTATTAAATCGACGACTAATTACACTTTCCCTCAATTCGAGATTACAAAATGTTGCTCTCGATCGCTCCTTTTGAAGTGGTAACTAGATCCGTCGAATTTTGCTCCGCTCGATCTCCGTGAGACTTGGATCGTCGTGAATCCCGTGCTCTTGATGAAGATTGGCATCGTGAATAAAGAATCAATGGTTGCATGCTTGATTTTCTTCTCAAAACGATCTTGATTTGGCTTCAGAAAATGGATTTGGGTTGGGGTTTTGGTATCGAGTTGTGTCACTCAACCTGAATTTGAATTTTGGCTCTAAATGTGTAACTAATTCACCACTAATTAACAAACTATTGAACAGCCCCCAAATTGTAGATCTAGATCCCCTATTATAGTTACTCATTTAATCTTCTCTCATAAGCTTGGTTATTATGCAGAGCCTTCCAGAAGATGCCACCTGGAATTGGAGCGTCTTGAGAAAGCTAGGCCGTTACAAGGAAGATTCTGGAGAAGTCTAGAGCGCCAACGACCCGACTCGGCCGCGGAACCGCGGCGACTCGGCTTGGATCGGCCGCGGATCCGCAGCCATTTGAGGAGATATTTTGGTCATTTTTCTGGGGATGTTTGGTTTTGTCTTTGGGATGTTCTTTTGATGTCTGGAATTTTATAATCCTTTCTTGGTTGGTGCCAGATTTCAAGTTTTTGACTTGCTGCACTTTATCGGTACTTTTGCGATTCCAGTTTGTTTACCTGAAGAATTTCTTGCACACAATCTTGATGAAAGTGTTGAGATATACAAAATATGCATGTAGTCATAAACACACAATTTCCCTCATAATGCCGGTTATAATGTATAATACATATTATTTGATATTTTGCAGACGAATTGTTAATATGTGCTATATTTATACCAAACACCCTTAGATGATTAGAAAGAGTAGGGAAATTGATGTGTTAAGAATGCAATATTTTCGACTGATCAAATTCCCCCAAACTTAATTTTGATCGTCTCGAGCAAACATCTTTTATTCAGGTGAAGGAGAAAATATAAGAAAAAGAAAAACTAACTAGCACACTTTCGTAGGCAACACGATTGCACTGAGCACGTGCAACAAGCCTTTAAATCTTTAGGTGTCCCTAGTAGGAGGAGTGTTGTCTCCTGAGGGTTTTCAGCGGATTGCACACACAAAATCCTATAATAAAAGGAAGTCTGTGAAAGTTACATATAAAGATAAGAATTTTAAAAGAAAGACTTTGAAAATTAGAGTTTCCAACTACACTAGCTTTTCAGTTGTCATGAGCCCTATCTTAATAGTCATGAAAAGATGTTAGAAATCACATCATCTCTTAATAAAACATCGTCTTTATTCTTCATTCCTATCTTTCTTCCAAACACCGATCATATACCCCTACGTGTGTGTAAAAGACATCCCTACACTCGGAGAATTCAATTCAAGCTATCATACTCTTGTCCATCTAGCTCAGTACTTTTTAGTCGGTGAATATTTTGGATGAATTGCTCACACATTTTTCATGCGACTGTTAATACTTCTTGAGGTACTAACCGACCGATTACTAAATGTGCTCACAGATTAGGCGTAATTAGCAATTTCCTCGTCATGCAACACCTAAGGTTAGCAGTGACTCCCAAACAAGTTGGTCTAAGGCATTAGGTGATGAAGCACCCTTGCTATATTTTTTTATTGCTGCCTTGGTGATAACAAAACCAGTGTTCATTTTTCTTCACCATTTTATATTTTCTTCATTTATTTTCATTTTCGTACTTTGGCTTTTAGACAAGAGCATTTCAAGGCATCCTCTACTATCCCGAGTTTCAAGACGTGTGTAAGTGCGAATAGTAGGGTATCAACATTTAAATGTTTGGCTTCCAGAATAGGAACTATTTTTCAGACTTATTTTTATCCGCGGATTAGTGACTTCTTTCATCTTACTAACCCTTGGGACAACGGCTCATGGCTACTTATTACTAGTTCGTTTAAGAAAACTTCTAACTTTCTGGGTTTTCTCAAACTTTTTCAATCTTTTGGATGTAATTTTTCACTATCTAATCTTTTATTATCTTATTTATGTACAATTTTTTTTATTATATGTTTTGTGCTTATGCAAAGTATGATGCAAAATGATGCGTAAATAAGCAAACCTCCCCCAAACTTGTTTTCAACAGTGTCCTCACTGTTGTCTTCTGCTAGATCATAAAAATCTGTAAGCTTGGGAGGAAATTTATTAACAGGGCAAAAATATATGAATCATGAAAATCCCCCCCCCCCAAACTTATTTTTTTTTTGGCTCACAATTTTGAGGACAACTTTTATTTTCAAGAGCCAAAAATATACCCCCAAAACTTGAGTTAAACCATATTATTCTTTTAAAATCACTAGAGGGGGGTCAAAGTTACTGGTCACTGTAAAGCTTTGCAAAGACCGAAGGTCAACACCAACCATTCGAAGATTTTATCAATGAAACGCACCAGGTGGTGGAAGAACATGTTGTATGGAGTCAGGACTGTTGGGGTAAAAATTTACACCCCGGTTGACCAAGTCAAAATCAAAGTCAACCCCAAGCCAAGTGGGCCCAAGCCCAGATCCAGTGGGCCCGTGCCCGGGTCGAGCCCGAACATGAAGCGGCCGGCCTCCCTCCATGCCAAGATAAAAATTTTGTAATAAATAATTTTATTGTATTTCTTTTATTTTATTTTATGGATAAATATAAGAAAAATAGGCATAAAGCCAAATTTTTGTAAAGCCCATGGCTTATGTGCAAAAAAAAATGGCACATGAGCCATAAGATAGGCAAAATACCATTTTGTGAAGCCCAAGAGGCTATGTGTAAAGTGTATGGCCTATAAAGGCAAGGATAATGAAAATATCCCAACAACTTTTTTCTCTCTCCAAAAAAATTTTTAGATCTGAGATCTTTTCTCCTTCCTCAAGGTTCCAAAACCTTCTTCTTTCTTTTGAATTAAATCAAGAGTTTTACTCTTCATTTTATAAAACTAAATAGTTTTTCACCACAAAACTCATAAAGGGGAACTCAGATCTTCCATTAGATCTTAAAAAGAAGAGATTTTTAAAATCTCATATCTCTTGATCTTCAAGATCCAACAACCAGAGGAGAAAGAAGAAGAACCCCTTTCATCAACCCCAAAACATCTTAGGAGTTTAACTCCACTCTGATTTCTCTTTTCGAGAATTTCTGGGGCTAAAAGCCTTTTTTTCTCGCCGGCGCCCAAGCGCTCAAGCGTCCAGCGCTCAAGCTCCAAGCGCCCACGTGCCGACACGTGGCGCTCGAGTGCTTAGTGCTCCAGCGCCCAGCGCTCAAACGCCAAGCACCCACGTGCTAGCGCTCAAGCGCCTAGCGCTCAAGCGCCCAGCGCTCCAGCACAAAGCACCCACGTGCCGACACGTGGCGTGCCAGTGCTCGAGCGCCTGGCGCGCGCCAGCGCTCCAGCGCCCAGCGCTCAAGCGCAAAGCGCTCACGTGCCGACACGTGGTGCTCCAGCGCCCTGTGCTCAAGCGCAAAGCGCCCACGTGCCGACACGGGCGCGCTTGCGCTCAAGCGCAAAGTGCCCACATGCCGACACGTGGCGCGCTAGTGCCTAAGCGCACAGCACCTAAGCGCACAGCGCTCAAGGCGCTGACCCCACGCGTCCTTTGGGCGCTTTTTCCCTTTTTTATATATATGTATACATGTATATATATGTACAGATACACACACACTCCACAACATTGTCCCCCTCAAAAAAATTTTGGGCCGGGACGCTGCCCCGCACCCCGCAAGGGGGCTGCTAGCCCACTTGACCCTCAGCCTGCTATCCGGGTAGCGGGACCCCGTAAAAACTCTGCGTGGCTCCCGATATATCCAAACCCCCTCCAAAATAACACACACGTACACTGCATATTGAGTTTGCATGACCAGTTTAACCCGTCAATCGGAGGTTCCTTCGCTCCAAAGGCGAGGGGTAATTAACGGCAGCTTAGTCCGCAGCTGCCGGAGATTCGGATCCCCACAATCAATAAACCCCGGCCTACCCTAGGCAGGGAGAATCTGTAGTACGCCTGTCAAGCGCGCGCGTATTCCCATCTCAATGGGGTGACGAAAAACACTCTACAGATTCTGGCACGCCCGGTGGGACATTTCTCTCCTCCCATATTTCGGGTTAAATGTTCAAGCGAACTCAATCAATATACATATCGATTGCCTATACTGAAATGATGGTTTTTTTCCGTGCAGCAATCGACTTTCGACGACAATGTCTCCTGAGACGAATTCAGCTTCCAACGCGACCCTGATCCCGTGCGTGGTCAAGGTCAATACTCGTGTAGTTCTCCCCGCAAGCCTCAGTCAACAATGGGAGGAACTGCCCCGCCAGTTTGGCTCCGTCATCATCTACCCTGCCGGAATCGTTCATCTGGCAGAAATCCTGGCGAAACAGGTGGCCAAGCCGGTCTCAAGGGGCAAGAGGCCGAATGTCGTGATCGCCAAGGCACCACAACCGAAACTTAAGACAGTATCTGAGCGATTCTCTGGTGCTCCAGCGGGGGGCAAGAACTCCGGTACAAAGGGCAACATCAAATGTTGCGGACAAGCTCAGGTGATGACTACAACAAATGCACAATCGAGCGTATCTCCAAAATCCTCCATCGCTCGGTCTACGGCGTCTTCCCAAAGAGCCGAAGTCTGCCAAGTGCTTAGAACAGAAAAGTTAAGGCAGAAGCGGCTCAGGTATCGAGCCAACAAGAGGGCCAGGGCTTCGGCCAAATGGAATCTTGTGAAGTTCCAAGTGCAGGGTCGCCCCGCGATGACGGCTGAGTCGGACGTAAGAATCAGCAATTCCTTTGAGCCTCTGAAGTGGGTTCAGAAAAATGCCATGACCGCCAGAATCAAGAAGACAGCGGTCCGAACAATGCTACAAAGAGACGTATCCCGGCCCCAACAGAAAAAGTATGACACTGTCTCTTCAAGAGTCTATCAGGCGTTCTGTGCCGCACGAAAGCAGCGGGGCAAACCCATAAAAGAAGCGCCAGCACCATTCAAGAACCTGGTCAGGCCAGCCGCCGATAATAAAAAGACGGCAGGATATATTATCCATACGGTCTATATGGAGGGCGGGCGCCCCAGTGACAACCTTCGCAGCAGAAGCAAGGATGGGGCCACCACATCCCAAGTCCAATCTAGCTTGAATGTGGTTGCTGCTGCCCAAGAACAGCCGCCTCCGCTGGATGAAGAAAACCCTCTCGATGAGGACGACAGGCAGAAGGACCCTTCGGTCTAGGCAGAGTCAAGCTCAGACAGCGAGGAAGAGCCGACTTTTCGCCCCAGGACCGCGGAGCAAGAGCTGCTTCAAGAGCTTCGGAAACAGCTCAAGAGCAAAGATAAAGAGATGGCCAAGCTCTATTCGAAAATTGACGACCTAACGAACGTTGTGATGCAGCTTACGACTCAAATTGCTCGAGCGCCTCCCAGTCAAGCACAAGTCGCTACTCATCAGCCGGGTGATGACAATCCGAAGCAGCCAATGCCTATTCCTTTGGGTCCAAGACTGGTCGAGCCGCACGAAAGCCGACCACATTCCTCTTTTGGGGACGCCTTGGCCCCAGATAGCACTATCCCGCTAACACAAGATCGGATAATGGATTTGGTCACCAGCAAGGTTAAAACATTGGTGGCCGAAGCTGAAGCTCAGAAAGAAATTGGCAGTAGTGGGCGGCCATATCCCGTACAGTACGATCGATCGAGTTCCTGAGCGGCTACGTCATTCCTAAGTTCGGAAGATTTGACGGAATGGGGAATGCAAATCAGCACGTCGCCCACTTCAAAGCATCGTGCGGAAATACAGGAAGCAATGACGCGCTCCTTCTTCGTCAGTTTGTCAACAGCCTGACCGGTGTCGCCTTCGACTGGTACGCGAGTATACTAGACGGGTCCGTCATTACCTTTGCTCAAATGAAGTCTCTGTTTCGGCAAAGGTTCATGAGCGTCAGTGATAAAATCTCCATTGCCGACCTTGTGAGGACCAAGCCGGGGAAGAATGAAAGCAACACCGACTTTATCGTCCGATGGCATAATCTCACAGTCAAGTGCGAACCACCGCTGGAGCAGGACCAGTCCGTCAGTCTTCTCATTGGGAACCTCAGCAATTTGATGGTCCCATTCTTGTGTACAGCGGGCCTCAAGACGTTTCAGGAGCTAACCAAGAAAGTCCAAATGCTGGAACGCTCGAAGCAAGAGTCCCCGCCGGACTCTCAGAGAGACAAAACTTGGAAAAGCAAGCGGGACGACAGCCGTAGAAGCGGGAGTTCCAGCAGTACCAATGTCTTCAATGCGTACGATAATGAAGAAAAGCGAAGGGCGGGGGAATCCAAAACCAACCGGTCTCGAAAGCCATTGCTGGGAGGAGATGGGTCTTCCCTTGAGGAGAAGAAGAACAAGGATTACTCTTTCAGAAGGGACAAGGTCCGCAAGATATTTAAAGATGCCTTGAACAACGGTCTACAATTGCCAGAGTCGAAAAGACCCCAAGAAGCAAAAATGACCGGCAATCCTCTGTATTGCCCATACCACCGAGTAGTGAGCTATGCGATCGAGGATTGCTATATCTTTAAAGACTGGGTCGAGAAGCAGTATAAGGCTGGAGAGATAGAGCTGTCAGAAAGTGTGTTGGTGAACAATCAAGTTGAAACCACCAACTTTACACAGACAGAAGTTGAAGCCTTCTGGGAGCAGACAGCCAAACCCGCTGCCCTGAGAAATGAAACGGACTCATCGCGGCCTCTGTGGAGTACGCACATATCTAATAAGACGAAGAAGATGATAAAGCTACTTCGGAAAGAGCCTAGGACGGAATGGGAAGGGCAGAAGAAGCCTACCAGTCCAGCTGCCAATGTGGCTCCATCAGGCTCAAAATCCAAGAAGCTCAAGAAGAAGAAAAGTACAGCTCGGCGCGAGAAAGAGTCTGCAGGAGATCGACCATTCAAAAATATATCGATTCCCTCGATGATTATGAACAGAATGAAAGAACTCTGATTCAATTGAAGCAGTTCTTCCCTGCACAAGCGACTGAAATTTTGGAGGAGTTAGAGGAAGACTCCAATGAAGAGATCCCAGTAGTGACCTACTACGCCATCCATCTTGGCAGCGACTCTGAGGAGGAGCTCTGTTTTCCTGAAGAGGACGAGGAGCTCACCACAAAGGCCAATCAAATCCAGCTCATAAGCGGCGGGGCTCTACCGCCAAATCAGGGCAACGCCCTAAAAGGGAAGGAAAAACAGGTGGCTAATGAGGAAGATGGCAGAGAGTCGGCTTATGAAAACTCAAGTCCTTCCTCGGTAGACTATAATGTCTTAGCTCATCTCCGGAAGCTTCCGTCTCTCCTGAGCAACTACGATGCCTTGGTCCTATCTAAGGAGCTTAGAGATGTCCTCATTCACGCTCTACAAAACCCTGAGCGGTATCAGGCTCGCTTTGTGGAAATTAATATGAAAGAAGCTCAGTTCACTTTGCAAGCCGCCGCAGTCACATTTAAGGATGAAGACTTGCTACTGGGAATAGCTGAGCATAATCGGCCGCTTTACGTGACCGGGTACAGCAACGGAGATCGAATTAATCGCATATTGATTGATCCGGGGTCCTCAGTGAACATCATGAACTTGCGAGCTCTGAAGAGTTTGTCAATGGATGTCCGACACCTGTCAAGGGAAAGGATTGTCATTCAAGCCTTCAACCAAAATTGCCAGCAAGTTCTGGGGTCTATAGATTTGCCAATCAAATTTGGGGATCTGCAAACTGAAGCTAAGATATACGTGATCGACGCCGACACGTCTTATAAGATTCTCTTGGGACGGCCGTGGCTCCACGATTACGGCATCGTCCCATCAACTCTCCATCAATGCATGAAGTATACTAAAAATGGCGAAGAAAGACGCATTGACGGAGACATCCAGCCGTTCGGTGTGCATGAAGTCCAATATGAAGATTCTCGATACTTTATGAACCACCAAAATACTAAGCCACAACTGACTGAGGATAGAGCGGCCCCAAGACTCAAAGGAAAATCTGAGCCGGCTGTCACTTTCAAAAGCAAAAACACCCAAGTGGGCCCGCATTTCGGTGGCGACACTGATGAGTCCGACACTGGAAGTCCGTCCTTTCGTAAAACTCGCCCTCATTTCGGCAGCGATACGGACGAATCTGTTACAGAAGGCCCATCTAGCAGCAAAGTCCGCCCTCATCTTGGCAGCGACACTGAAGAGTCGGAGGAAGAGGACCTGCCGTGTAATAGCGGTGCAAATTGGACCCCCATGCAACAAGCGAAACTACGAGAGACCTTCGAAATTGCAGACGGGTCCCTAGCCGTCACAAGGGTACCAGAGCAGATGTGCAAAGAGCTCGATGCATTGTCAGTCTCCACCGTGGACCAGCTGAAAACTTTCTACGTCCCCAGAAGGAAAAGTGGGCAGAAAGGCATCCTGTTTTATGGGTCAAACCCTGTTATGCACCTGGACGATCTGTCTGTCGCGTGCCTTCCATATGAGAGAGGCATAAGAGCCATCCTCAATCCCAGATACTATGCGTCCGAGATGCGGGAATATTTCAAAAGGTGCGGATGCCAGTTATATCAAACGGAGTCCGAAGCAAAGTTTTATGAAGTACTATGGTATCCGCCCCAGGTCCGAGCACTCATCGATGGACGAATTCCAGATAGACGAGGCATAGGCTTCATTCAACCCGATTCTAAAGCGTGCTACATGATCCATGTTGGTGAAGCCAGCGAAAGATCAAATGATGATGACGAGATAGCCGAACCAGAAGAAGCTCCTCAAGAGCTCGAGGATGGCGGACAAGCAACCTTTGACGAGTTAACCGAGATTGACTTAGGAACGCCCGATAATCCAAGATCGGCCTACATCAGCTCGCTCTTGTCAGAGGAAATGAAAGCGCAGATGATCGCCCTGCAGCATGAGTTCATCGACTGCTTCGCGTGGACGTACAAAGAAATGCCTGGCCTTTCCCCTGAAGTAGCCGTGCATAAGCTGGCTATATCTCCTGATGCTAAGCCAGTCAAGCAAGCTCCTCGAAGAATGAGAAGGGAACTAGAAGAAAAGGTCATCGAGGAAACCAAGAAGCTCATCGATGCCGGTGTTCCCCTCCGAAAGACGGCCAACGACGTTAGGACGTCTTGCCTGAGATTCGGGACAGATGCTATATGGTTTTATCCGTCTACCTCTCCGAAAATGCCAAGTTGATTTATGGCACCGTGTATCGGAGGTTTAGACGAATGCGGCCGATGTAGCAGACTTCGTCAGATTCCCCCTCGCTTGAGGGGTTTTTTATTGTGGGGACGCTCTTCCCTGCAGGCGCAAGCCCCTGCAGTTAATTACGCTACCGCATCGCGGTAACAACTTTCTCCTTCTCCAGAATTTCACTTCGTGTCGTATGTGTTTGTTTTGTTTGTGATTGCCCGTGGATTGTATACGGAGACTAAGTGATGCCGTCGCCCGTAGGGCATGGATTAGTCCAAATCCGTATTTACTTAGATTTGGGTTTGGTATTTTTAGTTTAAGGATACGTTAGCCGTATTGAGGCTAAGATCAACTTAAACATCCGTTAAGGATACATTAGTCCCGTTTTAGACTAAGATCGACTTAACGTGGTGATCCATTTAATATATGGCCATCAGGACTCATCACCTCTCTGACGTCGTTGAAGGATTACAACGATAGATGTCAGAGGAGTTCAGAGATGTACCCTTGAACCAAAGTTGATTTAGAGTTTTATCGTCCATTTAAATGTTTAAGGATACGTTAGCCGTATTTGGGACTAAGATCAACTTAAACGGGACCGTTTAGATCCAACAAAAAAGCATTTGGAGGCTCTATTGTTCCAGTTTAGGGACGTAGTGGTCCATGTTCCAGTTTAGGGACGTGGTGATCCACCATTAGTTTAAGAATGTTTCAGTCCGATATTAGTTTAAGGACGTTTCGGTCCGATATTAGTTTAAGAACGTTTCGGTCCACGAGTTTAAGGACCCCGCAGTCCATATTCATATGTGGTCGTCGGGACCCGTCACCTCTCTGACGTCGTTGAAGGATTACAATGACAGGTGTCAGAGGAGTTCGGAGATGTACCCTCGAACCGGAGGTAAATTGATTTAAGAGAGCAATCTTGCTCAGTCAATTTAATTTGAGGACTTACGGCCAAAATTGGGCTAAGTCCAGTTGAAAATGTTCAACATTTTATTTGCTTTTGCATTGCATTTCTTTTTATTTTTATTTGGGCTTTACCCATAAAGGATGCAGAGCATCAATTTGTTTTGGGCTCTGCCCATTTATAAATGATGCAGAGCATCAATTTTACTTGGGCTCTGCCCCTTTTTATTGCTTTGCAATATATTTTGGCCTGCTGGGTCTTTTTGACTTGGGCCTGGCCCTTTAACAAAAGAAATGCATTGCATTTTTCAGGCGCTTTACGCCAATCAAAGACCGCAAGCGCTTGTGATGATGACACGTGTCATGCAGCGCAGTGCGCTGCGCTAGTGCACTACGCTTGCGCTGCTGACACGTGGCGCGCTCTGGTGAGTTGCGCCAATTTCAGAGGGCAAAGCTCTATTTCAAAAGCGCGTAGCGCAACTGGTTCAGATGCTGACACATGGCGCACTCTGGTGGCTTGCGCCAGCCCAAGAGCGCAACAGTGCAGATTTATAAGTGCAAAGCACTATTAATTTGAGAATCTTTTAGATTCAAGAACCAATGGTTCATAAAAGAAGTGCAAAGCACTATTTGTTTTCTTCGATCTAATTTAGATCAAAGAAAAAACAAGTTTTTTCTTATTTCAGAAACCAGAGATTCATAAAAAGTGCAAAGCACTATTTTTATTTTGTTTTTTTATTAAAGATCGTTGATCTTGTTTTTAGATCAATGATTTGTTCATAAGAGAATTTTCTCTTTTTCTAAAGGCTTTTTACCTTTTTTGTTCTTGAGGATTTCTTTCTAATTCTTCAAAGTTCTCTCTGTTTAATTTCTCACTAAATGTTGATGCCTTTGAATTGAGATCTAGGGTCCTTTTTATAGTGCCCATAAATTAGTTAGAGAGATCTTTCTCTGAGTGATTTGGGGAATTTTCCCCACCGTTGGATCTTTGATCGAATGGCTTCTGTTTTATAGAAGAAAATCTTCTTGTTTTAACAAGAACAGAAAGATTTCTTTTAAAATCTTAATTCTGTTGGGCGCAAACGCCCCAGCACGTGACACGTGTCGCGCAGCGCAAAGCGCAGCGCACCTGCGCTGACACGTGCCGCGCAGCGCAAAGCGCAACGCACCTGCGCTGACACATGCCGCGCAGCGCAACTGCGCTGACACGTGCCGCGCAGCGCAGTGCTTACGCAACTGAAGCGTTGCTTCCTTTGATTTTGCTTTAAACAGAGCTTTGCTCTGATTGGGTGCGCTGCCTTGGGCGCTGCGCAGATGTACCTGCGCCTGACACGTGGCGCGTTGCGCCCGGGATTTGAAGCGTTGCTTCAAATTTTGAATTTTGAATTTCCAACAGAGCTTTGCTCTGATTGGGGGAAACAAATGCCCCCCCACCGTTGCGCTCACGTGGCGCGCACTGTGTGCAGCGGTGGCAAACTCCTGACCGTTGGATCAAGGGGTGAGCTGAAGGGGCACAAACGCCTTATAAATAGGACCTATGGCCCTTAAAAAATCATCACCATCTTTTTTAAGATTTTGATTTCAACAGAGCTTTGCTCTTGCTTAAGAACTTCGGAGCTTTGCTCATTTCCAAAGTTAGAAACTTTAGGTAAGATTAATTTAAATTAAATTAAATTAGATTAATTCAATATTAATTCATATCAATCTTAACTAAAAGAGCTTTTCTCTCACAGATCTTTTGATCTAAAGAGATCCCCATTGGGGTTTCATAAACAGAGCTTTGCTCTCAAAAACTTATAGATCTACAGAGATCTTGTTCATGGGTTCTAACCCATGAACAGAGCTTTGCTCTTGAATCAACTGTAGATCTTTTAGATCTGAAAAATGAAGAATTTTTCATAAGTTTTTCATGGATTTTTCAAGATTCCAAAAATTTTAATTCTTTTAAGTGTAAATTTTTTTCTGATGGACCTTTCCATTATTACCATAGAGCTATGCTCTTTTAAGGAATTTTATTCCTTTGAGACCAGAATTTGACAAGTGTCATTCTGTGATAAAGCTTTGCTCTGAAAGAGGAGATTTTCTCCTTGTCTCTAGGGATTCCCCACTGATGAGAATATTCTCTTAGGGATCTTTTCTTTAACTGACAGTCTTACCCAATGATGAGGCTGTCTTATTAAATAAGGCATTTTCATCCAGATTTTGTAGTTCCCCATTTGGTCCCCTACCCACTGCACTGCAGTGTAGTGTGATTAATTTTATTTTAATTAATTTTTAAATTCAGTTAATTGAAAAATTTTAAACGCCAAACGTTGGAATTGCAGCACTAACGGCTAATTTCTGTTCATTTGCAGCGATCATGTCTCTCGACACCTCGTTCCCGTTTGTTCGTTCAGAGGAGGGATTTCCCGAAGCACCCTTGGACCGTGACGTCTTGGCTATGATTAGGGACCACGACCCGGAATATAAGAGTCTCCACCTTTGGGGGTCGTGGTATAACCAGATTATCATGGATCGACGGAGCTTTACGTGCGCCATACCGTCAGAACCCATCACGGCGATTCATTATGCCACCCCACCCTCGGTGCAGTATGCCGTGGAGATGGTTGATTGGACCTCGAAGGGCTTTCTTCATCCCGCCATAGATGCGATTCTGGTCCAGCGTCCTATGGTTTTGGATATCCTAGGATGCCGTATTTGTCAGGGCGAGGCGCGACCTTGGGGGCAATCATATAACATTGGTCTGATCCCCCGCCACCCGATCGGTTATCTGCCGTGGGCCCGGTACATCCTGTCGATGAAGAAGTCGCAGTTGATAAGGTTAGGATTGTACACCGCGGTGTACGTCTCTCTGTTCCAATATCCCACGCTCCCCACCTGGTGGTTCAAGGCCTTCCTGGAGCAGTGGAACATTCCTACCCACACTTTCCTCGCCATGGATCGGGAAGTGTCAATCTCTCTGGAAGAGTTTACGGAGGTATCCGGTTTACCGGTTATAGGGGAACACTATGAGGAGTTGTTCCCGACAGAAGAGTACGTCTTTGGTGCTAAGCCGGTGGTAAGGGGGCTCACGCCGGAGAATGCTGTTCAACACCAATTCCCAATCTTGATTAAAGTGTTGAATATCTATGAGTCCCTTTTCATCGAACATAGGAGTCGAGGAGTTAACTTTGAGGATTTCATCGCTCGGTTCCTTCGCCCAAGCGTCCTCTCATCAGAAGCTGCCAAGTTCGCTACCCTGGATGACCCTTTCGGTCTTGGTGTGGACAACCTGCCAGAGAAGGAGATAGACCAAAAGGGTTTTTTTTCTTCCGGACTTCCCGACTATGTCTTTTGCAGAAATTGCGGTCCCCGGGATGGACGAGGAGGCCTTTTTCTTAGGATTTCTCGGGTTGTGGCTGAGTTGGTTTGCAATCCCAATGCACTCTCACTGTATGCGGCCTTCTGTCTTTTACCCAGCCCACTGGATGGCCATCGGGGTAAAGGTGGCCGTTGGGATCGCTGGCTTGGCACACCTATATCATGGCCTGAGTCGAGCAGCGGATGCTAATGAGCCCGGGGTACTGCACATGGTCTTCCCGATGCACTACTTTGTATCGTGGCTCGAGCTACATACGGGGGGTGTCTTCGGCATGAACAAAAGGCCCTCGTTCTTCGACAAGTGCGGTTTCCCTCGCATTATACAGCTGATCGGCGCATCAATTGTGACCCCATCACCACGGAACGCCAGGGTTTACTCCTTCGCTCTCACACCGTTGGAGCCGGGATGTCCTTTATCGACAAGGTGTTGACTATTGGAAAGGCATCCACCACTGCGGTGCGACCATTACAAGACTCCTTTAAGGATGGAGCCTCAGTTTTGACGGCCCGGGAGACCCTTCACTTATATTCTATTAGACCGGGCTTTCTAGTCTTCAGGCAGAATGGTGCGGCGATTTTCATGAGATATAACCCGCATCGTTTCGCCCAACAACTGGGCTACGATCAAGGGGTCCCCTTGGAAGCTTTCCTGCTGGAACCCGGTGCCACTGAAAAAGGGATGGAGAACGCGCTGCATCATTTCATGCGTCTGAATACGGGTTCTCATTTTTTTATCAGTGCGTCGGCTTGCGCTCCACGACTCCTCAACGTATACAAAGACTGGTATAATTATGCAACAGGAGCCGTTATAAAGGAGGAAAGGCGACTGCTGGTCGACCGTAAGGGTGGGCCTCCAGGCAGTGACCGCAACGCTCCTTTGGTTCCTAGGACTCCAGTAGTTGCCCCTCTAAAAGAGGTTAGAACCGGGCCATCGCCTGCGCAAAGTCCTCCGCACGGATTGCCGCTCCCCGATATTACAGATGCACCTCCAGCGCCCTGTGCTCCAGTGGAGACAGTGGTTGTAGCCTCGCCGGAGTCTGGCGTGGGTGCAGACATCGGGACCCGCCGTCCCAAGGTGGCTGCTAAGCGTAAGTCAATCCCGCGTGCACCTAGGGTTGGAGGGCAGAATAAAAAGAAGTCGCTCTTCGCTGCAGATGTCGCGTTCGGTCAGGAACCCCACGCTCCCTATGCCGAGGGCCTGAGTGAATATGGGACTAACGAGGGACTAGTCATGCCGCCGCCGGATGATACAGACTTGGATGCCACTCTCGAAACTTCAGCGTGGTTGGCAAAGCGTGACGCGTGGCTAGCTAAGCTTGCGCAATCAGGTAACTACTAGTCGCATTTTCTTTATTGTATCATATCCTCCTCATTGCCTTTGACTAACGTTTTTCTTTCTTTTCTTCCTACAGGCATCACTGATGAAGAAGCCATTGCTGCTTCCCTCGAGACTTTCCAAGAGGAGGAACGTCTCAGAGCGTCTATGGGCCTTAGTAAGTCTCAATTCATCAAGTTTTTATCTCCCTTGCGTTATGGTCGATCTAACCTCTCCCTCTTTATCGCAGGAACCTCAATGCCGTTCCTGCCAAGTGACGCGGACATTCTGCCATCTGTCGATGTTCCTGCTTCCTCTGGGCTACCGCATGAGGTCCGTCTCGAAGAGCCGATGAAAGATGCCTTAAAGGCTCTGGAGGCATCCTTGAATGAAGACGACGATACTTTGAAGAAGGAAGCGTCAAAGAGGTCCATCGTGAAGCCCGAGGGAGAGGAAGCGGTCGAGGCGCGAAGCAAAGGCACGCAGGGCTGCCTTGGCCATTGAAGCGGGCCCAAGCATCGTTCCTCGTGCCGACACCCCTTCAGAAGAGTCCCCGGTCGCCCTGTCTACAGCCCATAGACAGACAATTCGCGCCAATAGGGAGGCTAACGAGAAGTCCACCTCAGGTAATATTTTTTTAGAATTTTATTTGTAAAAATTGTAAACTCGCCGGTTCTTATGCATCTCATCTTGCAGGGCCAAGTCCGACCGAGGGGGAGGCAGAGATTGTCGAACCCGAGGAAGCAAGGGGGAGGCACCGGTTGAACCTGAGCCGATGGTGGGCAACGTCGCTGGGGTTATGGAGCCTGAGCTGGAGGTCGAGGGATTCGTAGCCGAGAAGGTCATTGATGCCGAGCCTGAAGTGGCGGCAGATGAAATGGTTGTTATAACTGAGCCCAGGGTAGTGGCGGACGAGGCGCTTGAGGCCGGCGACCTCGTGGTGACGGTGGACGAGGCAACCGTGATCGCCGAGCCCGAGGGAGTAACGGGTGAGGTGGACATGATTCCTGAAGACGAGCCAACCGCTCTTTCTCAGGAATCTGGTAATGCTCCAGTCATAGCCCTCTCTGCCTATGGTCCCCCGCCATCTCCAGGTCTTGCGAGCACGACAATGGTCCCTATTGAGTCGGCTGACGAGGCCACGGGCGGTGGCCTCATGTCGGTGAAGGAGGGAGTCGCCTCCGTTTCGGCCGACAGCTCGTCAGGTAAATCCTAAGTTACTGTCCTTTTCATTTTGCAATCCTTTCTGACAAGTTCACCTTTGTTCGTAACGCAGGTGCAGCCAATGCCGATGCCCCACTGCTCGAGGGAGCGCCTTCAACGACTGCCTTGGCGGTGGTCACCTCTCAACCCTCTCTCATACCATCGAAGATGTTGGAAGGTATGGGTTTGCAATTTATTAATCTTATCTTTCAGACGTATAATTTGTGTACTAAAGTCATACTTGTTGTGCCTTTCAGGAGTGCTTTTTGACCATCTTTATCAGGTGTTGCTCCCACACTTCTCCTTCCCATCCGAACTCGCTTCTTCCTCTGGTGGTGTTGGTGAGTATGATTTTCATTGATATCTTCTTTTTCCATTGATGGAATTACTTCTAACCTTTTTTTTCCTCGTCCCGACTGCAGTGCTACAGATTGAAGGAGGGGGTGAAAGATTAGCTGCGCCACCGGCCCTTCCGGCCTTGCCATCTGCTTCAGCTGGTATAGCGATTATTACACTGATAACCCCTTTTTTTATTTCCTGAACTATTATCTGATCATATCTTGTTTCTTTTCAGCTGTTGTTCCGGTCTCGGCGCCCTTTGAATCTCGCATCACAATGCCGGCAGGTCCTTATCCGAGACGTCCATCTTCGAAAAGTGCCGCGAATAGTCTGCGCATGTTGAGTGACTACGTCGAGGAACTCGACGTTGAAACTCCTACATCTGCCGCAGACTTCGCTAAGGCAGTTAACCCGATGCCGGTGATACTCGTGAACTTTCATGATGAGGGCATCATCGCATCTTGGGTTAACCATTGCAGGGAGATCGAGGCCCGCCTGCATCAGCTGGAGTCGATGCGTCCCGCTCCCGAGACCTTAGCCGCCAGTAATCAAAGAGCAGCGTGGATTGAGCAGAGCGCTTCTTACTTCCGCCATCTTGAGCGAGAAGTCATTTCAAGGCGTAAGGAGCGCGGTGAGACTTCGAGCAAGTCTGCCCAACTGCATGCTCGGGTAGAGGCCAATTCTGCACGGCTGAAGGTTGTCTTTGAGGGCCTTCTGCAATGCCTTTCCGAAGGGTTATCACTGAGGGAACAGCTTGACGTTGTCGAGCGGAATGCACCTAGCCAGGAAGCAGCCCAAAAGGCGGCCGAGGAGCAACTTTCATCCTTTTTGCGGCAGCGGGCCCAGGTGGAAGCGGAGGTGGCCGCGGCAGCCACTCAGGAGGAGGCGCTGAAGGAAGTGCGAGAGCAGCTTGCGAATTTGTTAAAGACACTTCCTCCTCAGTAGCTATCCCTCTTTGTATTGTTTGCACTTGTAAATAAAAACAATGTATATATATATTTTTTATTCTTTAACACAATGTATCTTGTACCCAATCAAGTTTATGAATAAAAGATACACATTTTTTTTGTAATGTCTTGTGTCATTTCTCCGCCTTTTCTTTCTTTTATTATCAGCATGCCATCTTAGTAAACATGGTTAACAGATAATAGAGTACGCATCTTGATTTCCTCAAAAAACAGCAATGGCTTAGGCCGCAGGTTCAGATCTGCCGCCTAAGACTTTTCAACTCTATGAGCCGTGAGGGTCTCATAGAGACTTTTCTCCCTACGGATCGAGAAGATCTCGTTGGTGGGTTTTCTCCTTAGGAATCGTGAGGATTCCCAAGTGTGTTTTCTCTTATAAGTCGTAAGGATACCATAAGAGAATTTTTCCCTCTTACGAGTCGAGAGGACTCGTAAGCGGTTGTTTCCCTCCTTGTCGAAATTCGACTTTGGAGAGTGAGACCTGTGAATAGTTCGCAAGAGTCTGTTTTAGATCAACTTGCAGGGTCCCATTGTTCAGGAAGCAAGTTTTTTAGTCCCTGCTGCCTGAGGATTCATCTTGCAATTTGAGACGAATCGGGAATTTTCCCACGGAGACACTAGTTTCTCTGCGAGCCGACGCAAATCAGGAGGCTCTCGTCAAGGATTGTTTGTTTCCCTAAGTTGAGGTTTTTGCCAAGGATTATTTGTTTTCCTAGTGCCAAGGACTATTTGTTTCCCTGGTGTTGAAACGGATCGAGAATTTCCCACGGAGACACTGGTTGCTCCGCGAGTCGACGCGGATCAGGAGGCTCTCGTCAAGGATTGTTTGTTTCCCTGAGTTGAGCTATTTGCTAAGGATTATTTGTTTCCCTAGCGCCAAGGATTATTTGTTTCCCTAGTGTTGAAACGAATTGAGAATTTCCCACGGAGGCACTGGTTGCTCTGCGAGTCGACGCAGATCAGGAGGCTCTCGTCAAGGATTGTTTATTTTCCTGAGTTGAGGTATTTGCTAAGGATTATCTGTTTCCCTAGCGCCAAGGATTATTTGTTTCCCTGGTGTTGAAACGAATCGAGAATTTCCCACGGAGGCACTGGTTGCTCTGCGAGTCGACGCGGATCAGGAGGCTCTCGTCAAGAATTGTTTATTTCCCTGAGTTGAGGTATTTGCTAAGGATTATTTGTTTCCCTAGAGCCAAGGATTATTTGTTTCTCTGGTGTTGAAACGAATCGAGAATTTCCCACGGAGGCACTGGTTGCTCTGCGAGTCGACGCGAATCAGGTTTTTCTTCGTCAAGGACACTTTTTTTTTGAGTCGAAGGATTTGCCGAAGACACTGGTTTCTTCGGGGCTGGGATGAACCGTCGAGATTTGGCTTCGTTTTCTGGCGGAGCCTATTAGGAAAGTATGGTTCCCTCTTTATTTGCGCCCTTAGATTGTATATAGGGATCGATGTGATCTCAACTGTAGGGTCAAAGTTTCATCATTTCTCTTTTTTTTTGTTTTATTTCCGCGATGCTCTATCATTTCAGCTTTTATATCGCGAAAGTCGCAATTGCCCAATCATTTCGGCTATTTTTCGCGGTGCCCAATCATTTCGGCTATTTATTTTATTTTACTCGCTGCTTTTTATTGCGAGTTGCCCAATCATTTCGGCTGTTTTCCATGCATACATTTTCTTTACTTGCTGCTTTTTATTGCAAGCTGCCCCATCATTTCGGCCATTTCGTATGCATGTGCGGCCTACCGGCTTTTCACCGTAAACCTGAAATTAGACACCGATTTCGGCATCAGCACCGCTACAACTGGGATATTGCCATGACCGAATCATCATTTGCCTCTATCGATGTCGAACAAAGGTAGCTTAGCGAACAGGGTTAAGGTCCTGTCGGCTAAGGCTTTTGACTTCATGAGCCGTAAGGGTCTCACAAAGGTATTTCTCCCTACAAGCCGTGAGGATCTCGTAGGTGTATTTTCTCCTTAGGAGTCGTGAGGATTCCTAAGTGTATGTTCCTCTGTAAGTCGTAAGGATCCTACAAGAGGGTTTTCTCCTTGTAAGTCGAGAGGACTTATAAGGGTTGTTCATCATGAGTACATATCCTCAGTAACGGATGGGATTTGGTTAGGGAAATGTTTATTCGCGCCCGTGGATTGTATTCAAGGTTCAGTATTGAGCCACTTGTAGGGCATTATCGAAGATTGTGGGGGATTGCTTAAGCACAGGTTTAGGTCTCTGTAACTTAAGACTTTCAAATCCTATGAGCCGTGAGGGTCCCATAAGAGAGTTCTCCTTACGAGTCGTGAGGATCTCGCAAGTGTATTTTCTCCTTAGGAATCGTGGGGATCCCTAAGTGTGCTGCTCCCTTGTGAGTCGTAAGGATCTCACGCGGGTGGTTTCTTCTTACAAGGTCGAGAGGATCCTGTAAGTGTCCTTTAACGAGGTTACGCCCTTTCAGGTTTTCACAAACACTCACCGGTAGTCCTGCTGTTTTTACTCATGGAGCCCTTTCGGGTTTTCATCCGTGCCCATTTTGCTTTTGGACATACCATTTTTTTTATTCTTTTTATTTTCTTTTTTTTTTACGAGGTCGCGCCCTTTCGGGTTTTCACGAACACTCGCCGGTAGCCCTGCTGTTTATACTCACGGAGCCCTTTCGGGTTTTCATCCGTGTCCTTTTTGCTTATGGACATACCGTTTTTATTTATTATATTTTTTATTTATTTTATTTTTATTTATTCATCTCGTCAGCCTAAGGATGCTGCGGTATTAGTTTAAGGACGTTTCGGTCCGCTATGGAGAAGGCTGGCTACTTCTTATAAAGCTTGAGCTTAGGAAGATAGCGAGCGGACATAATCGTCGCCATCTATCATTGACCTAGGCTGTGGCCCATTAAGCATAGTATTTCTTTTGGAAGCGACCGTTTATTGGCCTGAAAGGCCTTTCACCGTGCATGTCTATAAGTAGATAGGATCCACCCTGGTAGACTTTGTCTATGATGTATGGGCCTTCATAGTTTGGCTCGAATTTTCCCCGCTTGGCGCGATTGGGGATCATAGGCCTTTTGACCACTAGTACGAGTTTGCCTTGGCGGAATGTCCTCGGTCGGGTCAATCTTTCATATGAGCGCGTCATCTTTGCTTTATAAGCTTCCAGATTTTGTTGCGCTATGAGCCGTGTTTCTTCAAGGGCATCAAGCTCCTCAAACCGAAGGTGAGCGTTTTCTTCGTTCGTCAGCTCGTAGTGGACTGTCACTCGCAGAGAGGGTAGCTCTATCTCGAAGGGAAGTACTGCTTCCGTACCGAATACCAACGCGTATGGCGTTGTGTTCGTGGCCGTCTTGAACGTAGTTCGGTACGCCCAAAGAGCCTCTTGCAGTCTCTCGTGCCAGTCTTTCTTATTTCGGGACACCGTCTTTTTCATGGTCTTCGTCAGGGTCTTGTTGAAGGGCTCGGCTAGACCATTAGCTCGCGGATTATAGACCGAGGAATATCTCCAGTCTATGTTATGCTGTTGCGCGAAGCGACTGATCTTGTGGCTCCTGTAGGCAGGCCCGTTATCGGAGATGATCCGTCGCGGAGTCCCAAAACGATATATGACGTGCGTCTTGAAGAAATGGAGGATATTCTCCGTCTTCACTTCTCTCAACGGTACTGCTTCTGCCCATTTGGAGAAGTAATCAGTTGTCGCCAGGATGAAGCGATGTCCTCTAGACGATGCTGGTTCGATGGGGTCGACTATGTCAGTTCCCCACATTTCGAATGGCCAGCTAGCCACTGTTGGATGGAGTGGATTTGGATGCTGGTGGATGAAGTCCCCATGGATTTGGCATGAGTGGCATTGCTTCGCATATTCGAGGCAATCCTGAATCATCGCGGGCCAGTAGTAGCCCATCCGTTTGATCTTCAACTTCATCTTCGGGCCCGCTTGGTGAGAACCACAGATTCCTTCATGAACTTCCTGAATGACTCTTTCTGCTTCGTCAGGTCCTAAGCATCTCAGCCACAGAGAATCAAATGACCTCTTATGCAGAGTGTTGTTGACGAAGGCGAAAGACAGAGCTCGTTTCATGAGCTGATGTCTTGTGGACGCATCTTCGGGCATTCGATGGGACTTAAAGTAGTCTATGAAGACTTCCCTCCAATCCTCAGCCTTTTCTCGTTCTTTTATTTGTAAGGTCGTCTGCTCAGTCGCTCCCTTTTCCTCGGATGATTCCGGAGGTATTTCTACTAGGGCAAGCACCCGACGGCTTTGTACCACGATTCTAACGTCATCGAGGTTCTCGTCAGCCAGTTCTTTAGCAAGTTTCGCCAACGCGTCTGTTTTGCTGTTTTCCGCGTGCGGTATGCTTTCCAAAGTGTAGGAGGGAATTTGGGTCAACAGTTGTTGCACCTTTTCACCGTACTTCGTCAATTCCGGTTTGCACGTTTGGTAGTCGCCGTTTACTTGACTAACGACCAGTTGAGAATCTCCGTATATGAGGAGGTTTTAAATTCCTATGTCGATGGCGATCTCTAGACCTGCTATCAAGGCTTCATATTCGGCTTCGTTATTCGTCCTCGGCTCTGTTAAGGAGAAAGCGAAGCGCATTATTCCTCCTTGTGGGGTCACGAAGATGAGGCCCACCCCCGATTTGATCATTGGCGTACTTTGTTTGCGCTTCTTTATGGAGGACGCTCCATCAAAATAGAGTTCCCATCGATAGCGTCAAACGCATGTTCGTCTGGCAACTCGCAATTCAGAGGAGAATCGGCAAGTATCGGGTGCTCAGCAAGGAAGTCAGCGATGGTCTGGCCTTTCACTGCCTTGAGAGGTTGATACGTTATCGAGAACTCCATCAAGAGCAGAGCCCATTTAGCGAGTCGACCTGTCAATATGGCCTTCGACATTAAATATTTAAGAGGGTCCACCTTCGAAATGAGACGGACTTCATGTGCCAATGCATAGTGCCTGAGCTTTGTTATCGCGAAGATCAACGCCAGGCAGTGTTTTTCAATGGGGGAGTAGTTGCTTTCTGCCCCCAGTAGAACTCGATTTAAATAGTAGAGTGCTATTTCTTTCCCCTGATCATTCTCTTGCGCCCATAATGCGCCAAAAGAACCTTCAAGGTCGGTTGTATAAAGAATGAGGGGCTTTTCCTTGACCGGAGCAGCCAACACTGGCGGGTTCTGCAGGTTCTGTTTAATCTCGTCCAGCACGCCCTGACATTTTTGATCCCAGATGAATGGAGTTCCCTTCTTCATCAGGTGGCTGTAAGGACGGCACTTGCCTGAAAGATTGGCTATAAATCGCCGTATGTATGCGAGCTTCCCTTAGAGAGACCGCAACTGTTTGAGGGTTCTCAGCGGAGGCATTTCCATGATCGCCTTGATCTTAGACGGATCTATTTTGATACCTCGGTGTCGGACGATGAGTCCCAGGAATTTGCCCGAAGAAACTCCGAATGCACACTTGAGAGGGTTCATCTTCAAGTTGTACTGTCGAAGGCGTCGAAATACAGTCTTTAGATGCTCGAGATGTTCCTCGTATGATTTGCTCTTGACCACAAGGTCGTCGATATAACATTCGACGATTTCATGTATGAGGTCATCGAAGATCTTCGTCATGGCTCTCTGGTAACTAGCACCAGCGTTCTTTAAACCGAAGGGCATCACCTTGTAGCAGAATATACCCAAAGGAGTCCTGAAGGCGGTGTGCTTCTGGTCTTCGGGATGCATTTTTATCTGATTATATCCTGACGAGCCGTCCATGAAGGAGAAAACCTCATGAGTGGACGTATTGTCTATCATCAGTTCGGTGACTGGCACTGGGAAATCATCCTTTGGGCAGGCTTTATTGAGATCCCGAAAATCCACGCATATGCGCACCGTCCCATTTTTCTTCATCACTGGGACGATGTTGGCGATCCATTCAGGATATTGAACCTCCTGGATAAAGCCGGAGTCGATCAGCTTCTTGACCTCAGCATTGATACTCATCTCAAGCTCGAGCCGCATTCTCCTCAGCGCCTGTTTGACTGGCTTGACGTCCGGGGATATCGCCAATTTGTGCACAGCAACTTCTGAATCTAGTCCCGGCATTTCGGAATAGTTCCATGCGAAGCAATCTTTGTGCTGTACAAGGACGTCTTTTAACGCAGCCACCCTTTCTTCAGATAGTAGCTCACTGACAAATGTTGGTCGTGGATCATTCTCCGTCCCCAACTCAATTTTCTTGAGGTTATCTGCAGTGGTATGTATTCCATCCTCCAGTTCTTTCGGAGCTGGCGGAAATTCTGAGATCACCTCATCATTGCTGTTTTCGAAGCACCAGGGAAGGTTGTCCATGTTCTCGGGCTCTTCTTTCAATATTGTTATCATGTGACAGGTGCGAATCCGCTTCCAATCCCAATGTGGAGTTGGTTCTGTTTTCGTGGCTTTGGGTTCGTGCTTCTGTGGTGGCGTTATCCTCCAGTTGTCAGACAGAGCAAACTTGCCAAGCTGATACTGATCTTCGACCCAATTCTTGAAGGTGAAGCAGTCTTCGAGAGGATGCCCTATTACTCGATGGTAAGAACAATAATTTAGGTCAGAGGCTTCGCCTGCTTGTTCGGGGTTCTTGGACTCCGGCAGTGTAAGCATTTGATGTTTTAGAGCAAGATCAAGTATCTTCTTCGTCTTGTCCCGAGGAAATGAGTACGCTCGACCCATTTTCTTCATGAGGGATAGATCAATAACGCTCGACTCCCATTTGCGTGGCTTCTTAGCCCCGCTTTGTTGCTGTTGAGCACCTTTTTGGCTTTTCGACTTGTTTCTGCCTCTGCGTCGAGCCTTTCTTATAACAGGTTGACAGGGGGCGGCACTTTCATCTTTGACGGCATATTGAAGGAGGCGTTGCGTTTTGGTTTTCTCGTAGATGGCCATTTCGCGGTTGTGATCATCTCGAACTTTTTGACCAGCTTCCCTTATAAGCCTGTCCATTTGTTCTTCAAATGACGGACTGGGCACTTTTGCATCAGGAACTTTTACTGGTTCAGGATTAATGTCTTCCTATTGAGCATCCGCTCCTTCATCAAAGTCATACACGACGTAGCAGCCGTGTAGTAACTCTCGTTTCTTTGACCGGATGTATCCAACCCCTTTTGTTTCCATTCTCCCATTAGGCAGCTTACGTTGAGTCCCAGGAACGTTCCAGATTTTGTCATAGAACTTGGCTTTTCGAACGGTCTGCTCGAAGGATATCCCCTGGCGTTTCAGCAGCTTTTTCAAACCTTCCGTATAATATCTGGGAAGACGGATAGGCTGAAGCCTGTCGAGCGTAAGATCCGCGCCATGCCAGATTTCTTTCTCCACTTTGGTTTCTTCAGAGCGGTGGAATAGAATTGCTTTTTCGCTTTCTCGCCTGGGAGGGATATAGAACATTCGCAACTCTTCTACATTACAGATATCAAGTGCATCCAGTTCTTTACGGTGTTTAGGCGGCACCATAGCAACTTGTAGACTTTGCTCTTTATCGGCGGACGCTTGTATTAAGGGTCGAGCGGGGAATACAGCATGAACCTCATCTTCCGAGTCACTACCAAAGATCAACGTAGGAGCAGGTGGCTCTGGCTTGTTGTATTAGGGCGGATCCGAATACGCTATCTCCTCTTCCTCCTCGGTATCACTGCCGAAGACAGGGATGGTGGCATTAGCTTTATTCTCCGGCTTGTGACACCTTTCCGTGTCTTCGAAATCCGGTAAGAAGTATTTGGCATCTTCATATTTGCGGACCTCGTTCACGGAGAACGGGTTCAGTTCTCCCGCCATGGTATACTCGAGACCGTCCTTAGAATACTTCATACACTGATGTTGTGTAGAAGGAATAATGTTGTACTCGTGTAACCATGGTCGGCCGAGCAGAGCGTTGTAGCATGTCTTGGCATCTATGACGTGGAATTTAATGTCCGTGACGAGCAGCCTAAAGCGTAGCGTCAGTATCACAGATCCAAGAGTCTTTGATGATTGGGAGTCGAACCCGGAGATGGTGATCTCGTCCCGAGCAAGGTGCTGGACGCTCATGCAGATTTCCTTAAACACCCGCACGTTAAGGAGATTAACAGATGATCTATTGTCGATCAGGATCTTGCCTATCTTTATATCATGGCAGTATCCTGAGACATAAAGGGGGCGATTGTGTTCGCACGTCCCAAGGAGAAGGTCTTCATCGCCAAAAGCGACATCGGCCGTGTGCACTTCCTCCAATTCATCCTTCATCTTTTTCTCGGCCAGGAAAGCTTGGAATTGTTCTGGATCTTGTAATGCCTTGATTAACGAAAATCTCGCCTCCTTCGATAGCAAAAGGGCGTCAAGAATGCTGAGCTGCGAGGGTAGTTTCCTCAGATGCGCTAGAACGTTGTAATCCACCTTATTTCTTTTTGGCGGGTCCTTGGCGCTTAGCTCTTCCACCACTTGGTCATCTAAGACGATATCTTCAGAGACCTTTTCTTTCCCTTTATCTTTTCTGTTTGAGGGTCCGAGATTCTTTTCGGGCAGCGTCCGATTCCGCAGCCGAATATTTTCGCAAATCTTCGGCTCTTCTTCTTTTCCCGAAGTGGACTCTTTAAATAGAGGGGCAAGTTCCAGCTCCTCATCAGAATCGCTCCCGAATGTAGGCACTTGTGACCCGCCGGTGTTAACCATGCAACAATCGCCAGTAGTTCTTTTAAGCCCTTCAGTCGTATTTCTTCGCTCCCGACGGGTTTTGCGCTTTTCCCGCTTAAAGCGTTGTCTATGAGCAACGTATCCTTGCCACCATCTATCGAAAGTTTTGCACTCTTGAGTGGGGTGCGAAACCTTCTGATGATATAACAATAGGAAGGGTGCATTTCTATTTCACCAGTAATTTTTCCTTCGGAGGATGGTAGCTTCATGCCCATTGATATGGCCTTAGCAAACCTTTTCCTCATCTTGAATTGGCTTTTGTCGATGGTGGAGGCATTTTCATCCAGCGGGATCGTCTCAGCTCTTTGATCAAGTCGCTGGTTTTTGGCCCTTTCAAATATGACCGCCTCGCGTTCTTGATCAGCTTTACTTTTCAACCGAGCTTCATTGAGGAATGCGTCAATTACTTCATCCGATGGCCCCAGAATTTTTGATTCGGTATCTGCCCCAGCGTTTCAGTACAAGAAGTCTCTTCATCGTTCATGAACGAATGGGAAATCACATGACAGCTCGCCACGCATTCTTCAGATTCATCAGATGAACTTTCTCTCTCATCTTCCTCTTGAAAGACGTGATTGAGGAACTCTTGGAATGTAATGGGAGTCCGTGCCTTCTGGTTGTATTCCTCCAGCGCGTCAATTTGTTTTTGCAAGTCCGAGCGCTTGTCGCCACGCTTCACGGGCTTCTTTGATTTCTTTTTCTTCTTCTTTGAAGATTTCGACGGCTGGTTATGAATGCTTGGGCCACCTCCATCGATCTTTTGAGTTGGACGAGGCTTCAACATCCCTTCAATGACCTGCGGTTCCAGCGGGTTCTTCCACTTGATCGCTGGGCATGTTTGAAGATCATTTAGCATCCTCTTTGTCTTGGCTGATAAAACAACCTCCCAAGGAGCATCTTCAATGACAGAGCATGTTTCCCCCGGCGTATTCATTCCCTTAGAGGTGTGGGGCTGCGGTGGATTCACCTTCCATTTGTCGGACAATGCGAACTTGCCCTGTCGGTACTGGTCTTCAAGCCAATTTTTGAAGACGTAGCAATCCTCGATCGGATGACCCAGTACTCGATGATAAGGACAGTAGTTGGGCTCATTGACATCACTTGGTTGTGACGGACGTTTTGGATCCGGCAGATTTATGAGTCGGTTGCGCAACGCCAGCTCGAATAACCTTCTTGTTTTATTTCGGGGAAACGAGTAAGGACGTCCCATCCTATCCTCAAGGGGTACGTACGGGCGCATATTATTTTGACGAACGACCGGCTTCGGGTTGTTCGGCTGTTGCTGAGCATTAGCGACAACGATCGCTTTCCCCTTTCCCTTCTCATTTCGGGAGTCCGGCTTTGGAAGAGGAGGTTTATGGCCCATTTGATCCATTTGCACCAGCTTGTCGATTAATGCCTGGAAGGTGGTCGGCTTGAAGAACATCATAAATTGCGAAATGGTTGCTTGCGAATCGAGGGTTCCCACAAACATACCCACTGCAGGAGCTTCTTCTATGCGCTGCTCGCATTTTGACCATAAATTACGCCACCGTATAGCATATTGGACCCATGTCTCGCCCGGCTTCACCCTGGCATTAATCAACGCCGTTATCGGGGTATGCTCGCTGGCACTCGCGAAACGTTGGGTAAACAGCAGTTCCATTTCAGCAAAGGTCTTGATAGAGTCGTTCGGGAGCTCAGAATACCACTCGAACGCTGTATCTGATAAGCTACCAACGAACTGACGGAGCAACAATTTATCATCACCGCCGGTGTTACCGCAGAGTGCCATGAATTGGGCAACATGCTGGTGGGGATTGCCAGTCCCCTTATACACATAGAATTTTGGTATTGTATAACCCGGCGGGTATTTGATCTGGTCGTACCAGCCCGGATACAGTCGCCCTATTTTTACGACCTGACCGGCTGCTTCAGTCGCATGATGAAACTGTATTTGCTGGGTTATGTACTCGTCCAGGTCGGCTTTGGAGATTGCCTCCTCCTTGGCCGTTGAGAGAGCTGGAGGAGGATTCGACGTTTCTCCCCTATCGTCTTCAAGGATGATCGGGGGATCTTCAGCAGGTGGATCTTGTTGAATCATCATACCCACCATGTCCTGGAACAGGAGGGCCATTTTCTTTATGCCGGCTGCCTGTTCCGCAGCTTCTTTATCCTTCTTCTCCAATATGCGACGAAGGAATTCAGCGTTAGTTTCTTGTTCTTGACGCTCATCCGAGGACGTTTCAGGGGTTTGTTTTGGCCCAGTGAGTGCGGCCATCGCGTTCATCATCTCCTGGAGCTTTTGCTGTTGCTCCTGAGCTTTGGTCACTGACCGCGTGTGCAGTCTATGACCTGTTGATATGTGGCTGTCCTCTTTACCAGACGCCATACAGACGGTATGAACTACAATGCCCCTAGACCTAGGGCGTTTAGGTTCACCTCCTTTGGTATTTACTGCAGGTGTAGGGACTTTCTCTGGCCTCCTTCTCTTATGGGCCGTAGAAGTTGAAGGGGCCGTTGCTTTGGGCATCCAAGCGGTCGTCACCTTTCGTTGCTTGGCCGGGGGATTTTCTTCTTGCCGACCTTTCGACTTCATCTGTTGGCGAGAGAAGTTAGGATCAATGACAAATTCTCGGACTCATTGCCATGTGTTATAGATCCTGGAGGACAGCGATTGAAGAGGCTGCTCTGGCTTTTCTGCTTCCACGGCGGTCCCTACCGGTGGAGGAGATCTTTTAAGGACCGCAGTTGGCGAGTTTCTGCGTACCCTATTCAACAGCTCAAAGCTGTTCCCGGTTGGAACAGCAGCGTTAACTTCCACCGTCGGAGTTGGCGGGGTCATCCCAGAAGGGGAGTTGCCCCCGGCCCTCCTTATCCGGCTCCAGTAGCGTCGTCGGGCGCGACGAGTTGTCGGTATTATTTCAGAGACAGAAACATCTTCCTCTTGCCCCCTGTTCAGGTGTGGGGTTGTTGCCGGCGTCAGCCTATTAAAGACTGATGTCTTTTGAGCGGCATGAGCAGGAGTGGGGGTTGGGACGGTCAATCTTATAAAGACCGACCTCTTAGCAGGAGAAGTCGCCTTGACGACTTTAGGAGAAGGTTTGGTACTCCTTTTGGAATAACCTTTTCTGGGACTGCAAGCTTCATCGTGGGCCCGCAGGAGTTTTGGCCCAGTCTGGAGAAGACCGAGGCACTGGTGTTGGGCGACCCGTTGAGAGGGGCCACAGTAACTGAAAGTCGATCGAAGACTGACTTCTTAGGAGCTTCTTATACGGGCACGGAGGTGCTGAAGCTTATTGGCGGAAGCATAGTTCCGAAAAACAGCCCCGTGGTGGCTTGAGTAATCTGCTCCACGGGCATGGTGAACAAAGAGGCCGCTTGGGGCCCGTAGGTTATGCCCCCAGTTGAGGCCGGACGCGAGCTGCAGCTGCTGTTGGAGCACTTCGAACAAGTTGAGGCCATCGATGCTTGGTTTCTCTTCTGCGCCAAGTAAGAGACCAAATCTTAGTAAACTTGAAATCCAAAGGCAACCGTTAACAAACTACGATTGGTTCGCGAAGACGACACACGAAGTGTGGAGTGGAAAGAGGAAAAGGTCCCACCGGGCGTGCCAGAATCTGTTCCCCTCCGAAAGACGGCCGACGATGTTAGGACGTCTTGCCTGAGATTCGGGGCAGATGCTATATGGTTTTATCCGTCTACCTCTCCGAAAATGCTAAGTTGATTTATGGCACCGTGTATCGGAGGTTTAGACGAATGCGGCCGATGTAGCAGACTTCGTCAGATTCCCCCTCGCTTGAGGGGTTTTTGATTGTGGGGACGCTCTTCCTTGCAGGCGTAAGCCCCTGCAGTTAATTACGCTACCGTATCGCGGTAACAACTTTCTCCTTCTCCATAATTTCACTTCGTGTCGTATGTGTTTGTTTTGTTTGTGATTGCCCGTGGATTGTATACGGAGACTAAGTGATGCCGTCGCCCGTAGGACGTGGATTAGTCCAAATCCGTATTTACTTAGATTTGGGTTTGGTATTTTTAGTTTAAGGATACGTTAGCCGTATTGAGGCTAAGATCAACTTAAACGTCCGTTAAGGGTACATTAGTCCCGTTTTAGACTAAGATCGACTTAACGTGGTGATCCATTTAATATATGGCCATCAGGACTCATCACCTCTCTGACGTCGTTGAAGGATTACAACAATAGGTGTCAGAGGAGTTCAGAGATGTACCTTTGAACCAAAGTTGATTTGGAGTTTTATCGTCCACTTAAATGTTTAAGGATACGTTAGCCGTATTTGGAGCTAAGATCAACTTAAACGGGACCGTTTAGATCCAACAAAAGAGCATTTGGAGGCTCTATTGTTCCAGTTTAGGGACGTAGTGGTCCATGTTCCAGTTTAGGGACGTGGTGGTGTTAGTTATATGTATGCCCTAGAGGCCATTACTGTACATTGGATGTATATTGTAGTGGATGCTAGGACATATATAGGGAGGACTTTCTTACTCGACATGATAGTATGCTATCTGGTTGCTCTTTACCTTAACGTGTACACTGATTGTCTCTCTGTTACATGTTGGTAAAGCCCTTAGGATGTATGCTTGACTATCTGGACTATGATGCGGATCATACTAGTGGGGACATGGTAGTCCATAAGTACATCCTTCAAAGTCCCTAGTCGTGGGTGTATCGAGACAGGGCATCGATATACCAGAGTAGACTAGCGTATACCTTCTCGACCCATACAGATGGGCGATGGATGATCCCATATCCATTGGTGTTTGACATCAGAGATGATATATGGGTGCTCAGTGGAGACTGGGTACACTGGACGGACTCGCCGAGAACTCCCAGATGGTATTATACCTTACGTCAGATGGCAGTTCTCTGGTGACACTGGTACAGAGTAGTCTGTTGACCCGAGATCGTCATAGAGTCTTGTGTGGTTCCCACTGTGCTTTGATTTCCACCTTACCACGTCCAAGAGGGCGTACAAAACGGTGGTTTTTGGGTACAGTCCCGAATCACATGGAGGCAATGAGCGATAGGAGGGGATTCGTCTCTCCCGGTATAGGGAGTTGATGTTGCGCTGTGTTCGATTGGCTATAACCGGAAATCCCTGGCCAGGGTTGCTGAGATTTACTGGTAAGTGTTACCTGTAGTTTCTCGAACTGTTATAGACCTCGTATCGACACGACTTATCGAGCTATTGGGGTCTGACGTATACCACCCCTAGGCGAGATATGCGACATATCAGACGATCAGACCGGACTGTACGGTAGTGTTACTGGTTGGATTCACTGGAGTGTGAGCGGGCTTGCTCGTCGATCTTCTGATCGCTCAATACCCGGGTGGCCGTTACGTTTAGCAGACCGCTTGCGGCTTGTGGGTGTTTGATATGATCATCACCTGCTGCCGGCGTATTGACGAGTCTTTAGAGTCCTACACAGAGGTTTCCTGGCTCAAGCGAAACGAAATAGGAGCGCATATGAGATATGTGCGGGACCGAGAATAACGCGTGTATGTGATACCGTATTTCATTCTCGCGATGAATGTTTCGATTGGTTGTATGCGATATAACCTAGTTATCGAATCGGAGAATGATTCGATAAGTCGATACATTGGATACTAGTCGGTTATGTGCGATATGACCGGATCATTGAATCAAGTGTTGATTTAATGATTTAATGTATAATTATATATATATATGATATATTACTTTGCATTAACTAGTATTGGTTCACTTTTAAATGGATTTTCTCACGTGATGTGCACATTGTATATGTGATATACTTTTGTGCACATGATTGTATCATGTTTGATGATACATGCTTTTTGGTTAAGTGTAAAGAATTAAACCATGGTTAAGTTGGAAATTAGGGTTTTGTTTTTTCCATTATTTATTTATTCATTTATTTATTTGTTTATTTATTTTGGAAAAATAAATGGCATAAAGAAATGAAATGGTGGCTCCTTTTGGACTTGCATGTTGAAGCTTCATGAAACTTTGACTAAGTCACCATTTTGTCTCATGCTTAACCCTAACCACTCCACTTAACCCTAGTTGATTCTCTACACTTCACCATGGTTAGATTATGATAAGGATTCCTTTTTATTTTCTATTTGGAAAATTATCATAACATGATTCATCTTCTTCTTCTTCTTGATCACTTGAAGAAAGCTTACTTCATCAATGGTGATTGATGAAAAAGTGAGAGAAATCCAATTCTAAAGTGAACCCACTTCTTATTTCTTCATCCTCTACCTCTTGCCAAGTAGTATAGGGTGTTTCCTTCACAATTTTTCATGGCTTGGTGAAGGTGGAGCTTGATCTAGTGATGCCTCGACGTAGATCATCTTCGGCACGAAGCCGACGACCTTGCCCGCCCATTTCTCCGATGAAGCCGACGCTAGAGCCCGGGTTTCCATTTGGACAGCGAGAAGACTTCATTGCGGAGATATGGAGGTGGAGAACCGGATCTACAAAGGTTGTATTTCCGTTTACCATTTAGTTAAGTTGTTAACTAGTTTCTTTTTCGCCTAAACTTCTAGCCAACGATCCGTATTGGGGTTTCTCGGCACCGTAGAATTTTAAATTGGCATGGTTGATGCCATGTGAGACCTCTTGAGAGTGCCTTGGAACCCTACAGTGGTATCAGAGCCTAGCTAGAGCCTTAGGCGATGCGTAGACGGAGTTAGAAATCCGATCGAACCGAAACCGTAACCCCAATATTGCTCTCTGTACATTTTTGGAAATCGTGGATTTTTGAGAATTAAAAATATGCAGAAAACTCAGTAGAAGATTCTAAGAATTACTGTATAAAACGGGGCCCCTGAATCCAAAAAAGCACGGCGGAACCGCGGCATTAGCATGCTAATGCGGCGGTTCCGCGGCCCTTTTGTCTCTTCTTGCAATCAATTTTGCACAGTAATTCCTAGTTTGCAGTGCTGGTTTTCCTGGGAATTTTTAATGTTTTTTCAAGAGTTGAATTTTTTGGGGTTGTATTGGGGACTCGGTGTATCGATCGGATTGTCTAATTTTGTCAGTGTGTTTTTCCGGGTATTTTTAGAATATGTTGAAAAGTTCGACCGGATATAAATACCCACTTTTTCCCCTGCCGGAAAATTTCCAATTGTTGGACTTTTCCGTAGTTTAACGACGTTCTAAGTAGTGCAAGTAACGCGATGGACCCTCTAGAAGACAACAAACCTTAACTCGATTATGTGACCGTCTTGAACTGCCCTTTGAACCTTCGGGTTTGGGGCAGTACGGCGTGCCACATATGAGGCGTTGGCTTGACCCTTCTACGGCTGGACCGTTGGTACTGAGACACGAACTGAATGTTTTTAGACTTGTTTCATGTGTTGATCTGTATCGGGAAAACTTGGGTGTTTGAATGTTCGATCGGAAAGTTTAACATTTTCTATTTATCCGGAATGTGATACAATAATTGGAATTCACAAGTAGTTATGAGATAACGGAATGAATATTATAAACATAGCAGTTTAGTCTCACTTGATCGGTTGCCACGGAATTTTGATGTGATCAAAAGTCCGTCGCAATCACGTAGCGTACGCGGATACTCGCCGGGTAAACTTAATAAACAGCCTCGCTCCATAGCCCCGACCAAGTGACTGTAGGAGAACCACGTCGCCGAAAGCATCCGTTCGGGTGCTCGCGGTAGCGGTGTTCCGCCTTGGTGCACTTCGTCGACGGTATCGGGGGTGCGGCCGCCTACTAAAGTTTGCGACGAGCATTCGATCAGGATTTCGGGAATCTTGTTGAATTGCCCGACTTGATATTGAAAAGAGTTTTCGATAATGAGACTAAAATGCGGGGTTTATAATTGTTAGGCATGAGATGTCTAAGGAATTCATTTGATTAGGCATGCGATGTCTAAAGAGGTTGCGGATTCCAACTGTTGTAGTTTTACACTTTCTTTTCTGTGACCGTAAGTGTAATATGTGATATCGCCGGTTTCGTTGCTATATGTCAACGACAATTGGGATGCGCATATTTACTTACGTTGATGACATGTGATGTTATGTGTTGCTGGATATGTTATATTGGATCGTCGTGTTTGAATAGCCGGGGGTTTTTATGTGAGATGAGTGTTTTTCATTTTCATTCATGTAAAAACTTGTATGTAATATTCTTTTATTGGGGCACTTCCAGGTTGCGGAAGATATCACCTTTTGTATATTATTTACTTTTCCGCACTAGGATAGACCCAAGGAGGGGAGCACAAGTAACCGGGTTCTGGAGTCCAGTGGGAGACCAACTCGAGGAGTCGAGTCCGGGTCTCCTAACTCTAGAATTGGTAGGGTTGCTTGCCGCTCTCGTAGGGGTCTAGGGGTGTGGGTTTGGCTATTCATCGCGACCGTGGAATCCGTGTTTTATACTGGCTCGTATTAAAAACACGGACGTCCTAGTATATCCAATATTTCATATGATACTTCTGCTGCGATATCTGTGATGTGATCATGTGATGTTCTGTGATAGATACAGTATATAGTATATATGATATATTATATAGGCGTTACTTATGTTTTACACCCGCGCTAGCCCTGCCCCGCTCTGCCGTTAGTTACCTAACCTAACGGTGCACGAGGGGACATCGAGGCGAATGCGGATGGCATAAGTGTACGTCGTATTTATCTGTGATGTTTAGGTACTTAAATGATGGGACTTCATTAATGTGATTAATGAAATAAAAGAAACCTAAAGATATTGTAGAATCGAATTTCAAAAATAAAACAGGTAGCTACAGTTCTTGCTTTGCACAGAGGTATATGTGATATATCCTGCACCTTATTCGATGAGGAAAGGACCGAGATCCCTTCACCGGGAGTGACTCCTTTAGCAATAACTGGCAGATGCTACACACTCGGTTTGTCTTTTGATTGCTTTTAAGAGTTTTTGCTTTGCACAGTTATATATATGATATATCCCGCACCTCATTCGACGAGGAAAGGACCGACGATCCCTTCACCGGGAATGACTCCTTTAGCAAAACTAGAAAAGCCTCAAAAGCATTCCATTTTTAAAATCATTTGATTCTACAACGATATCAAGTTCATTACGCAATAGGTTTTCAGAAAAACCTGTCGTAGCCCTCCGTCATTTCAGATAAGTGGTAGTTAGTATTCGTGCTATGTTTGTTGGCCTGCGTCAAGTCGTAGTGTGCGGTAGCTAACTAGCATTTATCTGCTTATGCATATGATGCAGATTGGATTAGGGTAGTCGTGCGATTTTGTTGGCCTGCGTCAAGGGTCGTGCGGGTGGGTTTAATTCAATCAGGAAATGACGGGTTGAACTTGACTAGCGCACTATGGTTTGTTGGCCTGCGTCAAGGTCATAGGACGCTAGGGGCAAAATTATCGGGAATTTCAAGTGTTGAAATTTGCAATGAGATTGCATACCTTCTATGAGATAGTTGGATCCCGATACCCGCTGCGAGTAAGAGTTACTCCTGGGAGAGTTTTACACATTGCAATTAGCTAATCAAGTAGGTGTATAGAAAGGTGTCAACGGGGTTACGCCTCTGGGAAAACGAGGTTTACATTAATTAGGTTCGTGCGAAAGCACGGGGGACCTCCCTCAAAGTACCGACACTGGCCTGGCTGAAAGATTGGCGAACTTGTAGTGTGTAATTAATCCCGGCTAGTCTTTCCTTTTAAGGTTTGAAGGAAGATTTGATTAAAACAGTGGGAGCCATCCTGATTAGATAAAATAATAACCAATCTATTCTTGCAAGAGCGCACGCTGAGTGTTTTCTTCTCTCTCTCTCCAGGTAGCGACCATATAACGCCTTAATCAAGATAATAATACGGAATATTGACCGAACCCGCTTGTTATACTGAGCTGGGGAACGTTGGTCCCGCTCCAACTTACAATTGTTATAAGACAGAGCAGGAAATTGGGGATTACCATAATTCCCGTGCCGCCCAAACGAAGAGAGTGCATGCTGATGCATCATCTTCGGGTGTGTTCATTATACAGAACTGTTTCTCAGTATTCTTTACGTCCTGGGTATGTGATACCAGATCAGGATCCCAGATATGTAATCTGTTACATAGGGCTACAGAAAGGTAGAAAACTGAGAACGGGTGATAAGTTTCATGAGGCAGAAAACGGGGCAAGTGTTGCAGCCAAGTCTGTTGGTCACTGTCACCCTGTATTACAAATACATTGATTCTGAACGAATGTTATTAGATACCGAACCTGATATACAAAATCATATCAGTCTCTTTATTAGTAAAGAAAGGATATAATTTTGTATTGTTGGATAATGTTTTGAACATTTCCTATATCAAAAGTTGATCGGTTCAGGCACGTTATCTAAAAGCATTAATGCTCTAAATCAAACTACAGTTCTTCAGTATACAGAACACACACAAGAGGAGGAGTTCAGAAATGAACGAATCCTTCTTGAGGCATTGTAGACTAGGTCATATCAATGTGACCCGACTAGCTGAAGTTACATGTAGATGCATATTTAAATCAGTTTGAATTTACATCTTATGAAACTTGCGGGTCATGTCACAGAGATAAGATGACCATAGCTCTGTTTACTGGAAACAGAGAAAGAGTTAGTGAACTCTTGGGATGATACATGTTGATGTATAAAGGTCCCCTGTCTACATATGCCAGGACTGGTTCTTTATACTTCATTACGTTCTCTGATGATCTCTTTAGATTCAGACATATGTTCTTGTTGAAACACAAGTCCGAACCTTTTGAGATATTCACAGAATATAAGTTAGAAGTAGAGAACCAAAATACGGGTATAAGTATTATGTCCTATGATGAGATCAGGGAGGAGAATACTTGAGCACGGAATTCTTGGACTTTTCTAAAGGAGAATGAGATTCTCTCTCAGCATTACTCCTCCGAATACACCATAGTACGATGGTATATCGGGGCAGAGCAATCACACCCTATATGATATGGTGTGCTCTATGATGAGTATTACTGAGTTACCTATTTCCTTTTGGGAGTAATGCACTTGAGAAGCTGCATACCTATTGAATAGGCTCGAATCAAATCAGTTACCTACCACTTCATATGTGATATGGAAAGGGAAGAGCCCATGTCTTAAGCTAGTTAAGATTTGGGTTTGTCCGGCCTATGTCTAAAAGCAAAATCCGGACAAGCTCGAGGCAAGGTCTGTTATGTAGAACTGGAAATGTTCCAGCCATACAAACTGCAGCTGATGATTTGATAGAACCAAAGGATTCAGTAGATTCCAACGAACCTCAGCCTCTCCGCCGATCTAGTAGGGTTCCTCACCCGCCTGAGAGATACTTCGGTTTCTCTATGACAGTGGGAGCGAGGATTGCATCATGAGATGATGACCCAACTAGCTTCGAGCTGGCCATCAGGAGTAAGACTCTGTAAGAATGGCTGGATGCTTAGTGATCTGAGATGGAATCCATATACACCAACAAAGTATGAACTTTGGGTGCTATATCTGAAGGGTTAAATCCCCATCAGGAGCAAGTATATCTTGAGAAGATTACTTGGTGTAGATGGAAAAGTTGAGACTTTCAAAGCTAGACTTGTTAAAGGTTTTCGTCATCGACCAGGCGTGGACAATGATGAAACCTTTTCAAGTGGCTATGCTTAAGTCCATCCAGATCCTACTTGCCACGGCTACATACCATGACTACGATATCTGATGGTTGGGTGTCATGACAGCTTTTCTAAATGATGTTTTAGAAGAGAACGTCTGTAAGTACACAGCCAGAGGGCCTCGTAGACAGTGGGAGCAGCGGAAACGTGTACAAGATGCTTTATAAGATATAGCAGGCATCGCGGAGTTGGAACATCTGTTTTGATGAGATAGTCAAAAAATTTGACATCATCAAAATGGTAGATGAACCTTGTATAAACAAAAAGGTAGTAGGGAGTATGGTGGCGATTCTCGTAGAGTACGTGGATGACATACTCTTGATGGGGAAAGAGTTTCCTATGCTATGCTCGATCAATCTCCGCTTATCACAATGATTCTCCACATAATATCAAAATGATACCTACTAAATCCTGGGTTTTGGATCTATGAGATAGATCTAAATGGATATTAGGACACTCACTAGTTGTAGTGAGATGGTATCAGTTGATCCTGGGGAGAATCACTGGAAGTGTTCCAGAGTGATGAAGACGACTGAATGTCAGTCACAGGCATTGTCTTTACCCTCTATCGAGGGACGGTATGTTGGAAGAGTTCCAAGCTAGATACCGTGGCATACTAGACGATAAAGGCTGGATACATCACTACTTAAGATGCTACCAAAGAGGCTGTTTGGATGTATATTGGTTCATGAGATGAACTACGTTCCTCCCATTGTGTGACAATGGAGTTGTGGCTTATGCCAAGGAACGTCCGTCCCATCAGTGGTCCAGACATATTCTAAGGCAGTATCACCTGATCATGGAGATGGTTGATCTCCAGGGTGATCGAGGTTAGGAGAGTAGGCTCAGAGGATAACACAGCGGATCCACTCACGAAGGCCTTTTCCCAGAGAGAGACTTTTATGGGATGGTTGAGTATGAGATACTACAACCACTGCTAACAGATGGCCCTAGTGCAAGTGGGAGATTGTTAGTTATATGTATGCCCTAGAGGCCATTACTGTACATTGGATGTATATTGTAGTGGATGCTGGGACATATATAGGGAGGACTTTCTTGCTCGACATGATAGTATGCTATCTGGTTGCTCTTTACCTTAACGTGTACACTGATTGTCTCTCTGTTACATGTTGGTAAAGCCCTTAGGATGTGTGCTTGACTACCTGGACTATGATGCGGATCATACTAGTGGGGACATGGTAGTCCATAAGTACATCCTTCAAAGTCCCTAGTCGTGGGTGTATCGAGACGGGGCATCGATATACCAGAGTAGACTAGCGTATACCTTCTCGACCTATACAGATGGGCGATGGATGATCCCATATCCATTGGTGTTTGACATCAGAGATGATATACGGGTGCTCAGTGGAGACTGGGTACACTGGACGGACTCGCCGAGAACTCCCAGATGGTATTATACCTTACGTCAGATGGCAGTTCTCTGGTGACACTGGTACAGAGTAGTCTGTTGACCCGAGATCGTCATAGAGTCTTGTGTGGTTCCCACTGTGCTTTGATTTCCACCTTACCACGTCCAAGAGGGCGTGCAAAACGGTGGTTTTTGGGTACAGTCCCGAATCACATGGAGGCAATGAGCGATAGGAGGGGATTCGTCTCTCCCGGTATAGGGAGTTGATGTTGCGCTGTGTTCGATTGGCTATAACCGGAAATCCCTGGCCAGGGTTGCTTAGATTTACTGGTAAGTGTTACCTGTAGTTTCTCGAACTGTTATAGACCTCGTATCGACACGACTTATCGAGCTATTGGGGTCTGACGTATACCACCCCTAGGCGAGATATGCGACATATCAGACGATCAGACCGGACTGTACGGTAGTGTTACTGGTTGGATTCACTGGAGTGTGAGCGGGCTTGCTCGTCGATCTTCTGATCGCTCAATACCCGGGTGGCCGTTACGTTTAGCAGACCGCTTGCGGCTTGTGGGTGTTTGATATGATCATCACCTGCTGCCGGCGTATTGACGAGTCTTTAGAGTCCTACACAGAGGTTTCCTGGCTCAAGCGAAACGAAATAGGAGCGCATATGAGATATGTGCGGGACCGAGAATAACGCGTGTATGTGATACCGTATTTCATTCTCGCGATGAATGTTTCGATTGGTTGTATGCGATATAACCTAGTTATCGAATCGGAGAATGATTCGATAAGTCGATACATTGGATACTAGTCGGTTATGTGCGACATGACCGGATCATTGAATCAAGTGTTGATTTAATGATTTAATGTATAATTATATATATGTATGATATATTACTTTGCATTAACTAGTATTGGTTCACTTTTAAATGGATTTTCTCACGTGATGTGTGTTAGTGTATATGCCCTAGAGGCCATTACTGTATCATACTGGTTTGTATATTACTTAATGGATGCTTGGGATATTCACCTTGTATATACAATCTTGCTCAAAATAGTAGTATGCTACTTGGTTTGTTTCTACTTCAATGTGTACATGTGTTTATTTTTGTATATCGCCTATACACATTAGTAGAGCCCTTAGGATCTTTGCTTGATTACCAGCGATGTGATGGCCGCCACACTAGTGGGACTGGGTAATCTATAAGCACATCCTTATGCAGGTCCCTGGTCGCAGGACTATCGAGACAGGGCATCGATACTCCGGCGTAGACCAGCGCATGCGCTTCTCATCCCAGTGTGGGAGACGGTCTGTCCCACAGCCGTCAGTACGTCGTACTTGAGATAGTATGCGGGTGCTCGTTAGGTTACGGGTACACTGGACAGGACTCGTCGGGAACTGACTAGTTGGTATTATACCTATCGTCAGTTATCAGTTCCCAGGTGACATGAGTACAGCTTAGTCCGCTGACTTGACACTGTCACTTCGCCTCGAGTGTGTTCCCACTGTACTTTGATCACTACCCTACCACGGCTCAAAGGAGTCATGCAAACAGGTAGTGATTGGGTGCAGTCCCGAAGCACTTGGAGGCAGTGACGGTTAGACAGGATTCGTCTCTCCCGGTATTGGGGGTTGACATCGCGCTGTGTCTAGGAGAGCCATTACACGAGTAGTCCCTGGCCAGGGCAAACGAGATATACTGGTAGGTTTCCAGTGTTATCTCAGGGTGTTTTGGGCTTCGCTCCGGCACGACTTGTACCGCTATTGGGGGACTGACGTTTACCGCCCCCTAGGCCCGCCATGCGATGTATCAGACGAACAGACCGGACTGTACGGAGAATGTCACACTCAGGCTCAGTAGGAGTTCAGATGGGTTTCGCCTCGTCGGTCTTCTTGTCGGCACTACCTGGGGACCGTTACGCACAACTAGTGCCGCTTGCGGTCTGTGGTTAAACCCACTGCCAGCGTAGTGTCGAGTCTTTAGAGTCCCACACAGAAAGCTTTTCGCCTTTAGGCAAAAGAGTAGAGGTTGCATGGTATTGCGACAGGTCGCATGGTTTTGCGACAGGGTTCGGTCACATCCGTGCACTTGTGCGCGTACAGTGTCCGGACAGTTTACACTAGCGGGCTTTGGTTTAAGCCAGATCCTAGTGTACCTTATGGGATTGGATTTATCCAGTTTGCATTCGTGTTCCTCGTAACGCGGATGCGGGTGTGTATGCACAGTTGACAGGGAGACAGAGGCAGTGGATTCTCATTAGGGTTGTTGACAGTTGACCGTTGACTATTGACCTTTTGATCAACCCTAATGAGAATATGATATGTGATTAACTATTATATTAATTAAGTATTATGGTGACATGGTTGTTGACTTTTGTTGACTTTGTTGACTTGTTGACTTTTGTTGACTTGTTGACTTTGTTGACCGGTTGACTAGGCTTGACTAGTTGACCATCATGATAACCATAGCCATCATTTCATGGCAAAGACTTTTACTTGCTTGCTCATTTGTGTAAAATGAGTGCATGAAATGATATGGTTATGGTTGCTTCAACCATCACATAAGACTTTTGTTAGTATGATGAGTTATGATTGCTTTGGATTATGAGAGGGTGAAAGACAAAAGAGAGCCTCATTTTTTCTTGCTCACTCTCTCTCTTGTTCTTGAGCTCTCCTTTTGCTCTCACCCTTTTGCTCTTGCTCTCTCTCTTTAATCTATGGTTCTCTTGTCTCATGAGTTGAGAATCAAGAACTATAGATAAAATCCCATTCTAATTCTTCTCTACTCATTCTAGTTCACTAGGTTTAGCAAACCAAGTGAACTAGTTTCTTCAAAGAACGAAGAAGGAGCTAAAGGTTGGAGCTTTCAGGTGGATCTATCTTCGGCGTACGGAGACGACGAGAAGAAGCCATTCCGGACCACCATCGGAGCTTGAAGACGAAGGAGTTCAAGACAAGCAAGGTATAACCCCCTAACCGAGTAGCTAGAAACTCGTAGTTAGGTTGCTAGATAGATGTTTAACCAAGATCCGGGTTTTAGGTCCATGTTACCACCTCCGTAAAAATCGTTTTTTACCAAATTCCGCATTCCCGAAAGTACCGGGAGAGGTAGCATGGACTTACAGTGGTATCAGAGCCTAGTTAAACTCTATCTAACAAGTTAGCAAGTAACTAGAAGATCGATCAAAGAAAAAGTCCCAAAAACGAACCCATGAATTTTCAACTTTATGTCGATTTTAAAAGTGCTGGAAAACCTTTTTAAAATACACCTAAAATCGACTCAGGCTTTTTTAAAGAAACTGCGAAAATTTGGGCCCCTGACTCGATCAAAGCGCCGTGTTTCCGCGGCGGGAGCACGCTCCCGCCGCGGAAACGCGGCCGAGTTGACTCGGTCAAGGGTTTTCTTTTTTTGCAGTTTACTCTTTGGGGTATTTTGGGATTTTTGGAATATATATTTTCTGCCCAGATTTTCCAGAACGAAAATTTTATTTTGGGGTCCCGAAAATCCGTATTTTTGATCGAACTTCTAAAAGACTTAAGCTAACGGGTTTTCTGTAATGTGATATTTGTATTGAACGTCTACTAATCGCTATATGTCGATTAGTGGGGGTTATACAAATCTGTGATCTGTAATGTTGCTGGAATGTGGATATGAATATGTTGGATTGTCGCGGGTGAATAGCCGGGGGTTGTGAGACGAGAGTTTTCTTTTCTTTCAATTCATGTAAATTTGTAAATTGATGTAATAATTATTTGTATGGCCGCACAACCGGGTCGGGGTTGTAGCCGTCATTGTATAATTTCTTTTTACTGTTTTTGCTCCTAGGATAGACCCATGGAGGGGGTGCACAAACTACCGGGTATGCCGAAGTGTCGAGTGGCCTACTCATGGAGATGAGGGAGGTTACTACGCTTCGGGTACTTGGCGGGTAGTTTGCCGCACCCGTAGGGGTCTTGGGTGGGGTATTTGGCTATTCACCGCGACCGTGTAATCTGTTTGTCGTTACAGGCTCGTGCGAATTACAGATTCCTAGTATATCCAATGTATTCATCTGTGATCTGAAATGTTTATCATTGCAGTATATCTATATATGATATTATTTAGGCGTTGCTTATGTTTTACAGACGCGCTAGCCCAGCCCCCGCTCTGTCGTTAGTTAAGTAACCTAACGGGTAATGACGGGGCCCCGTGGCGAATGCGAATGGCATAAGCGTACGTCATATTTTGGTTGTTTTCTGCAATGGTAGGATTAAATGATGGGACGCATTAAAAGAACTAATGCAAGAATATCACGCATTAAAAGAACTAATGCAAGATAATAAACCAAGTTAAAGTCGTTGGAACACTTTCGAAAAACCACTCGGTTCTTTTCAAAACCAACTTTTAAATGCGGAGCTTGAGCCACTCCTTTTAAAAGCTATCTCGTTCCATCGACCAAATCAAGTTCACTACGTTCACGGTTTTGCCAAAACCATTCGTAGCCCTCCGTCGTTTCGTATGAATATTCAATAGTATTCAAGCTGTGTTTGTTGACCTTCGTCAAGGCATAGTGATTGGTAGCTATTGGGTATTCATATATAGCATAGATAGATGCGTTGGTTTGGGACATTCGCATTACCTTGTTGACCTTTGTCAAGGGTATATACGGGTGGATTCAAATTAACCTGGATAATGACGGGCAGAACTTGACATGTGACTTATGATTTGTTGACCTTCGTCAAGGTCATAAGAGCATGGGGCAAAAATCCACATCGGGAGTTTCATAAGTACTGAAACTTGCTAGATTTGCATACCATTTGGAGTGTGATGATTTTGGTAGGATTCCTTCAGTTTCGTCACGTAATGATATTTGGATCCCGATCCTACTGTGAGTATATGCTACTCCTCAGGAAATTTCTCACTTAACGATCAATGCTATAAACCTAGTAGGTGCCTAGAAAGGTGTTAGCGGGGCTACGCCCCCAGGGAAAAGAGGTTCTCTAATTAAGGAACTTCGCGAAAGCGTTGGAAAACCTCCCTCGAAGTACCGACACCGGCCTGGCTGAACGGTTAAGCAAGTATTGTGCGGTGGGATTGATCCCGGCTAATTCTTCCTTTATGGTTTGAGGAGGGATTCGAGAAACAGTGGGAGCCATCCTGTTTAGACAAACTAAAAACCACTCTAAACTTGCAAGAGCATCATGCTGAGTGTTTCTTCTTCTCTCTCCTAATTGCAGCGACCAATCAACATGACTGGACTTAAGTTGCTCCTAGATAAAAACAAACTGACAGGGCCAAACTACAAAGATTGGCTCAGGAATGTCAAGATAGCAATCACTTACGACAAGCTGGGGTATCTTCTTACCACCAAAGCTCCCCCTGTCCCTGGTCCAACTTCCAGCGTCGCGGATAAGGAAATCCGCAAGACTTGGGAGATTGATAGCGCGAAGGCCAAATGCCTCCTGCTTGCCTCGATGGACAACGAACATCAGAGGAGGCACGAGAATATGGACATGGAATCCATATTGCTTCATACAAAAGAACTGTATGGAGAGCAATCTCGTATCGCAAGATACGAAGCGTCGAAAAAGTTATTTTCGACAAGAATGGCCGTCGGATCATCAGTAGCCGAGCACGTGCTAAAGATGATCGGCTACATTGAGGAGCTCGCGGACCTAGGGATCACATTGGAGAGTGAGCTATATACGGATATAGTTCTCCAGTCCCTTCCTTCCACTTACGCCCAGTTTATACTGAACTTCAACTTACAAGAAAAAGAGGTTGAACTTTCAGAGCTCCTCAACATGCTGAGGAGCGCAGAGGGCACCCTACAGAAAGGTAGGGATACATCCACTTTGTTTGTAGGAGGATCATCTTCTTCTAGGTCCAAGGCGAAAGCCAAGGGAAAGAAGAAGAAGGCCCCCACCAAACCAAGAGGCGGTGTTAGTAAAGTGGATACGAAGGGAAAAGGTAAAGCAACAAAGATAGCGGGGAAGCTTGTGGATAAGGAAGAATGCTTCTATTGTCATAAGAAAGGACACTGGAAGAATGATTGCAGGGCCTGGAAGGCCAGAACACAGGAATTGAAGCAGGTTGCAGCTTCAGCTTCAGGTGTGTATGTTATTGAAAACTGTCTTTCAATAAACTCTACTTCCTGGGTATTGGATACCGGATCAGGATCTCATATCTGTAATTCTTTGCAGGCGTTGAGAAACCGTAGGGTTTTGAAGGCAGGTGACATGACCCTCAGAGTTGCGAACGGAGCTAGCATGGATGCTAAAGCCGTGGGGGACTATCACCTGGGAATGTCAGATGGACATGTTTTGGTTTTGCGTAATTGCTTTTTTGTACCCAACGCAACTTGTAATATCATTTCTGTATCTTTAGTTTCTAAAGAAGGTTATGAATTTGCGTTTGTAAGTAATGTTGTAAACATTCACCTTAATCAAGTTTTGATTGGGTCAGGTACATTGAGTAATGGTATATACGTATTAAACCAACCACAGATTTTCAATGTCCAGAATACACACAAAAGAAAGTCTCCGGAAATGAATCAGACTTTCTTGTGGCATTGTAGACTGGGTCACATCAATGAGAGAAGGTTGACGAAGTTACATATAGAAGGGTATTTGAATGCGTTCGAATATCAATCGTATGCCACTTGTCAATCTTGTCTCAAAGGAAAGATGACAAAGACTCCGTTTACTGGACATGGAGTAAGAGCGAGCGAGCTCTTAGGACTCGTACACAGTGACGTGTGCGGTCCAATGTCTACACATGCGCGAAGCGGATATTCTTACTTCATTACTTTTACGGATGACTTCTCAAGGTACGGTTATGTCTTCTTAATGAAACATAAGTCCGAGGCCTTTGGAAAATTCCAGGAGTATAAGAATGAAGTAGAGAAACAGACCGGCAAAAGCATTAAGATTCTAAGATCGGATCGAGGTGGAGAATACTTAAGTGCCGAATTCCTGAATTACTTAAAAGAGAATGGTATTCTCTCTCAGCTTACTCCTCCATACACTCCGCAACATAACGGTGTATCGGAGAGACGGAACCGAACCCTATTGGATATGGTTCGGTCCATGATGAGTAACGCTGAGTTACCGCGATCATTCTGGGGATATGCACTAGATGCAGCTGCATATCTCTTGAACAAGGCTCCCACCAAGACTGTGCCTACCACCCCATATGAGATGTGGACTGGGAAGAAACCCTGTCTTAAGTATCTTAAGGTATGGGGATGTCCAGCTTTTGTAAAAAAGCAGCATGCGGACAAGCTTGAGGCACGTTCAGTACAGTGTAAGTTTGTGGGATACCCAAGGAACTCCAGGGGGTATCTTTTCTATTCCGCTGAGGAACAAAAGGTTTTTGTTTCTCAGCATGCCCGCTTCTTGGAAACTGAGTTTTTGGAAACCCAGATAAGTGGGAGCACAATAGAACTGGAAGAAGTTCCAGAACCACAGACTGTTACTGAAAGCTTAATGGAACCAGAGGGTTCAACAGAACAAGACATTCCTACGCCGCTCCGCAGGAGTAGTAGGCAGACTCATCCGCCCGAGAGATACTACGGTTTTCTCATAGACGGGGATAGAGAGGATTGCATCATAAATTATGATGAGCCTACTAGCTTCCAGCAGGCCGTTCAGAGCGTTGACTCAGTGAAATGGCTGGATGCAATGCGGACCGAAATGGAGTCCATGTACACCAACAAGGTATGGACGTTGGACATTGCTCCAGACGGGGTAAAACCCGTAGGATGCAAGTGGATCTTCAAAAGGAAGATTGGTGTAGATGGGCAGGTTGAGACCTATAAAGCTAGGCTGGTAGCAAAGGGTTTCCGTCAAAAACCTGGCTTGGACTATGACGAAACCTTTTCTCCAGTAGCCATGCTGAAATCCATTCGGATCCTTCTTGCCATTGCTGCCTTCCACGATTATGAGATCTGGCAAATGGACGTAAAGACCGCTTTTCTAAATGGAAATTTAGAGGAGTGTGTCTATATGGACCAACCAGAGGGTTTCATTCAGAGTGGGAGCAGCGGAAAGGTGTGCAAGTTGCTTAAGTCCATCTATGGACTAAAGCAGGCGTCGCGGAGTTGGAACATCTGTTTTGATGAGACGGTCAAAGAATTTGGCTTTATCAAAAATCCAGATGAACCATGCATCTATAGTAGATTTGTAGCGAGAACTGTAGTATTCCTCGTTTTATACGTGGATGACATTCTCTTAATAGGAAATGACATTCCTATGCTACAATCTGTCAAGGGGTTCTTGTCACACAGGTTCTCCATGAAAGACCTGGGTGATGCCTCATACATTCTGGGTATACGGATCTACCGTGACAGATCCAAGAGGATATTAGGACTTTCTCAGTCCAGGTACATCGACACCGTGCTGAAAAGATTCAGTATGGAAGATTCCAAGCGCGGTAACCTGCCGGCTTGTCACGGGATCACCCTCTCTAAAGAGATGTCTCCCAAGACTGATTTGGAGAGGGATCGCATGTCTATTATACCCTACGCTTCTGCGGTAGGCTCTATAATGTATGCGATGTTGTGTACCAGACCGGATGTAGCTTATGCACTGAGTGTGGTAAGCCGGTATCAGTCAAACCCTGGGGAGAAACACTGGATAGCGGTAAAGAACATTCTCAAGTACCTGAGAAGGACTAAGGAGATGTTCTTGGTGTATGGCGGAAAAGACCTCCAGATCGAGGCCTTTGCTGACTCCAGCTTCCAGAGTGACAAGGATGATTCCAAGTCCATGTCGGGTTTTGTCTTTACCCTCAATGGAGGGGCGGTGTGTTGGAAGAGTTCCAAACAGGAAACCGTTGCAGACTCGACGATGGAAGCGGAATACATCGCTGCATCTGATGACGCAAAAGAAGCTGTCTGGATGAGGAAGTTCTTGAAAGAACTTCAGGTGGTTCCGTCCATTGTTGATCCAATACCTCTGTATTGCGACAACAACGGGGCTATAGCTTTAGCGAAGGAACCCAGGTCCCATCAGAGATCCAGGCACATCTTGAGGCGGTATCACCTGATCAGGGAGATCGTGGATCGCCAGGAGATCGAGGTTCGGAGAGTCGCTTCAGAAGATAACACTGCAGATCCATTCACCAAGGCCCTGCCCCAGACTCAGTTCGAGCGGCTGATCGAGATGATAGGTCTTCGATACGCCAGTACATGGCCTTAGTGCAAGTGGGAGATTGTTAGTGTATATGCCGTAGAGGCCATTACTGTATCATACTGGTTTGTATATTACTTAATGGATGCTTGGGATATTCACCTTGTATATACAATCTTGCTCAAAATAGTAGTATGCTACTTGGTTTGTTTCTACTTCAATGTGTACATGTGTTTATTTTTGTATATCGCCTATACACATTAGTAGAGCCCTTAGGATCTTTGCTTGATTACCAGCGATGTGATGGCCGTCACACTAGTGGGGCTGGGTAATCTTTAAGCACATCCTTATGCAGGTCCCTGGTCACAGGACTATCGAGACAGGGCATCGATACTCCGGAGTCGACCAGCGCATGCGCTTCTCATCCCAGTGTGGGAGACGGTCTGTCCCACAGCCGTCAGTACGTCGTACTTGAGATAGTATGCGGGTGCTCGTTAGGTTACGGGTACACTGGACAGGACTCGTCGGGAACTGACTACTTGGTATTATACATATCGTCAGTTATCAGTTCCCAGGTGACATGAGTACAGCTTAGTCCGCTGACTTGACACTGTCACTTCGCCTCGAGTGTGTTCCCACTGTACTTTGATCACTACCCTACCACGGCTCAAAGGAGTCGTGCAAATAGGTAGTGGTTGGGTGCAGTCCCGAAGCACTTGGAGGTAGTGACGGTTAGACAGGATTCGTCTCTCCCGGTATTGGGGGTTGACATCGCGCTGTGTCTAGGAGAGCCATTACACGAGTAGTCCCTGGCCAGGGCAAACGAGATATACTGGTAGGTTTCCAGTGTTATCTCAGGGTGTTTTGGGCTTCGCTCCGGCACGACTTGTACCGCTATTGGGGGACTGACGTTTACCGCCCCCTAGGCCCGCCATGCAATGTATCAGACGAACAGACCGGACTGTACGGAGAATGTCACACTCAGGCTCAGTAGGAGTTCAGATGGGTTTCGCCTCGTCGGTCTTCTTGTCGGCACTACCTGGGGACCGTTACGCACAGCTAGTGCCGCTTGCGGTCTGTGGTTAAACCCACTGCCAGCGTAGTGTCGAGTCTTTAGAGTCCCACACAGAAAGCTTTTCGCCTTTAGGCAAAAGAGTAGAGGTCGCATGGTATTGCGACAGGTCGCATGGTTTTGCGACAGGGTTCGGTCACATCCGTGCACTTGTGCGCGTACAGTGTCCGGACAGTTTACACTAGCGGGCTTTGGTCTAAGCCAGATCCTAGTGTACCTTATGGGATTGGATTTATCCAGTTTGCATTCGTGTTCCTCGGAACGCGGATGCGGGTGTGTATGCACAGTTGACAGGAAGACAGAGGCAGTGGATTCTCATTAGGGTTGTTGACAGTTGACCGTTGACTATTGACCTTTTGATCAACCCTAATGAGAATATGATATGTGATTAACTATTATATTAATTAAGTATTATGGTGACATGGTTGTTGACTTTTGTTGACTTTGTTGACTTGTTGACTTTTGTTGACTTGTTGACTTTGTTGACCGGTTGACTAGGCTTGACTAGTTGACCATCATGATAACCATAGCCATCATTTCATGGCAAAGACTTTTACTTGCTTGCTCATTTGTGTAAAATGAGTGCATGAAATGATATGGTTATGGTTGCTTCAACCATCACATAAGACTTTTGTTAGTATGATGAGTTATGATTGCTTTGGATTATGAGAGGGTGAAAGACAAAAGAGAGCCTCATTTTTTCTTGCTCACTCTCTCTCTTGTTCTTGAGCTCTCCTTTTGCTCTCACCCTTTTGCTCTTTCTCCCTCTCTTTAATCTATGGTTCTCTTGTCTCATGAGTTGAGAATCAAGAACCATAGATAAAATCCCATTCTAATTCTTCTCTACTCATTCTAGTTCACTAGGTTTAGTAAACCAAGTGAACTAGTTTCTTCAAAGAACGAAGAAGGAGCTAAAGGTTGGAGCTTTCAGGTGGATCTATCTTCGGCGTACGGAGACGACGAGAAGAAGCCATTCCGGACCACTATCGGAGCTTGAAGACGAAGGAGTTCAAGACAAGCAAGGTATAACCCCCTAACCGAGTAGCTAGAAACTCGTAGTTAGGTTGCTAGATAGATGTTTAACCAAGATCCGGGTTTTAGGTCCATGTTACCACCTCCGTAAAAATCGTTTTTTACCAAATTCCGCATTCCCGAAAGTACCGGAAGAGGTAGCATGGACTTACAATGTGCACATTGTATATGTGATATACTTTTGTGCACATGATTGTATCATGTTTGATGATACATGCTTTTTGGTTAAGTGTAAAGAATTAAACCATGGTTAAGTTGGAAATTAGGGTTTTGTTTTTTCCATTATTTATTTATTCATTTATTTATTTGTTTATTTATTTTGGAAAAATAAATGGCATAAAGAAATGAAATGGTGGCTCCTTTTGGACTTGCATGTTGAAGCTTCATGAAGCTTTGACTAAGTCACCATTTTGTCTCATGCTTAACCCTAACCACTCCACTTAACCCTAGTTGATTCTCTACACTTCACCATGGTTAGATTATGATAAGGATTCCTTTTTATTTTCTATTTGGAAAATTATCATAACATGATTCATCATCTTCTTCTTCTTGATCACTTGAAGAAAGCTTACTTCATCAATGGTGATTGATGAAAAAGTGAGAGAAATCCAATTCTAAAGTGAACCCACTTCCTATTTCTTCATCCTCTACCTCTTGCCAAGTAGTATAGGGTGTTTCCTTCACAAGTTTTCATGGCTTGGTGAAGGTGGAGCTTGATCTAGTGATGCCTCGACGTAGATCATCTTCGGCACGAAGCCGACGACCTTGCCCGCCCATTTCTCCGATGAAGCCGACGCTAGAGCCCGGGTTTCCATTTGGACAGCGAGGAGACTTCATTGCGGAGATATGGAGGTGGAGAACCGGATCTACAAAGGTTGTATTTCCGTTTACCATTTAGTTAAGTTGTTAACTAGTTTCTTTTTCGCCTAAACTTCTAGCCAACGATCCGTATTGGGGTTTCTCGGCACCGTAGAATTTTAAATTGGCATGGTTGATACCATGTGAGACCTCTTGAGAGTGCCTTGGAACCCTACAGGTGGTCCACCATTAGTTTAAGGACGTTTCGGTCCGATATTAGTTTAAGGACGTTTCGGTCCACGAGTTTAAGGACCCCGCAGTCCATATTCATATGTGGTCGTCGGGACCCCTCACCTCTCTGACGTCGTTGAAGGATTACAATGACAGGTGTCAGAGGAGTTCGGAGATGTACCCTCGAACCGGAGGTAAATTGATTTAAGAGAGCAATCTTGCTCAGTCAATTTAATTTGAGCACTTACGGCCAAAATTGGGCTAAGTCCATTTGAAAATGTTCAACATTTTATTTGCTTTTGCATTGCATTTCTTTTTATTTTTATTTGGGCTCTACCCATAAAGGATGCAGAGCATCAATTTATTTTGGCCTCTGCCCATTTATAAATGATGCAGAGCATCAATTTTACTTGGGCTCTGCCCCTTTTTATTGCTTTGCAATTTATTTTGGCCTGCTAGGTCTTTTTGACTTGGGCCTGGCCCTTTAACAAAAGAAATGCATTGTATTTTTCAGGCGCTTTACGCCCATCAAAGAGCGCAAGCGCTTGTGATGATGACACGTGTCATGCAGCGCAGTGCGCTGCACTAGTGCGCTACGCTTGCGCTGCTGACACGTGGCGCGCTCTGGTGAGTTGCGCCAATTTCAGAGAGCAAAGCTCTATTTCAAAAGCCCGTAGCGCAACTGGTTCAGATGCTGACACGTGGCGCTCTCTGGTGGCTTGCGCCAGCCCAAGAGCGCAACAGTGCAGATTTATAAGTGCAAAGCACTATTAATTTGAGAATCTTTTAGATTCAAGAACCAATGGTTCATAAAAGAAGTGCAAAGCACTATTTGTTTTCTTCGATCTAATTTAGATCAAAGAAAAAACAAGTTTTTTCTTATTTCAGGAACCAGAGGTTCATAAAAAGTGCAAAGCACTATTTTTATTTTGTTTTTTATTAAAGATCATTGATCTTGTTTTTAGATCAATGATTTGTTCATAAGAGAATTTTCTCTTTTTCTAAAGGCTTTTTATCTTTTTTGTTCTTGAGGATTTCTCTCCAATTCTTCAGAGTTCTCTCTGTTTAATTTCTCACCAAATATTGATGCCTTTGAATTGAGGTCTAGGGTCCTTTTTATAGTGCCCATAAATTAGTTAGAGAGATCTTTCTCTGAGTGATTTGGGGAATTTTCCCCACCGTTGGATTTTTGATCCAATGGCTTCTATTTTACAGAAGAAAATCTTCTTGTTTTAACAAGAACAGAAAGATTTCTTTTAAAATCTTAATTCTGTTCGGCGCAAACGCCCCAGCGCGTGACACGTGTCAAGCAGCGCACAGCGCAGCGCAACTGCGCTAGCGCACCTGCGCTGACACGTGTCGCGCAGCGCAAAGCGCAGCGCATCTGCGCTGACACATGTCGTGCAGCGCAAAGCGCAGCGCAACTGACACGTATCGCGCAGCGCAGTGCTTGCGCAACTGAAGCTTTGCTTCCTTTGATTTTGCTTTAAACAGAGCTTTGCTCTGATTGGGTGCGCTGCCTTGGGCGCTGCGCTGATGTACCTGCGCCTGACACGTGGCGCGTTGCGCCCAGGATTTGAAGCGTTGCTTCAAAATTTGAATTTTGAATTTCCAACAGAGCTTTGCTCTGATTGGGGAAAACAGCCGGCTTCATCAGGGAAGAGAAATATGCGGACTAGATCGCATGCATAGTCCCAGTGAAGAAGAAAAATGTGCAGATCCGAGTTTGTGTCGATTTTAGGGACCTCAACAAGGCATGTCCTAAAGACGACTTCCCGCTACCGGTCATGGAAATGATGGTCGATGACACCTCAAATTATAAACTGTTCACCTTTACAGATGGCTCGTCTGGGTATAATCATATCAAAATGTCGCCTGAGAATGAGAAGCACACAGCATTCCAAACCCAGGTCGGAATATACTGCTACAAGATGATGCCGTTCGGACTGAAGAACGCAGGTGCTACGTACCAAAGGGCAATGACCAATATCTTTGATGACCTAATTCATAAAGTCGTCGAATGTTATGTTGATGATCTGATCATCAAGACTAAAACCAAGGCCGATCATATCCAAGATCTTAGGACCGTTCTCACTAGACTGAGGGAATACGATCTGAAGATGAATCCTCTGAAGTGCGCTTTTGGCGTGTCATCGGGAAAATTCCTGGGCTTCATAGTCCGACATCGAGGGATCGAAGTTGATCCATCTAAGATAAAGGCAATCATGGAGATGCCCCCTCCAAAGAGTCTGACGCAGCTAAGATCTTTTCAAGGTAAGCTTGCTTATATACGGAGGTTTATCTCAAATTTATCGGGAAGGTGTAGGCCTTTCTCAAAGCCCATGAAGAGAGGAGCTCCTTTTATCTGGGATGCTGAATGTCAAGCAGCGTTCGAAAGCATCAAACAATACTTGTTGCACCCTCTAGTGCCGGCCGCTCCCATTTCAAATAAACCGTCGATTCTCTATACTGCTGCGCTAGATGAGTCACTCGGCGCGCTCCTTGCCCAGAACAACGAGGAGGGAAAAGAGAATGCTCTCTACTACCTCAGTCAAACTTTAGTCGGGGCGGAACACAACTACCCCCCGATCGAAAAGCAATGCTTGGCTCTGATGTTTGCTGTGAAGAAGCTGAGGCATTATCTGCTCGCTCACCGGGTTATGCTGATCTCCAAGGTCGACCCACTCAAACACTTGATGACCAAAGCAAGCCTAGCCGGCAGAATGGCAAGATAGGGTGTCATGCTACTTGAGTTTGACATAGTTTATACTCCTCAGAAAGCAGTAAAAGGGCAAGCTCTTGCAAACTTTCTCACTGCCCATCCCATACCAGAAGGGTCACCACTCAATTGCGAGTTACCCGACGAACAAGTGCTACACCTAGAGAATGACGAGCCATGTTGGGAGCTCTACTTCGATGGGGCCTCATTGATAAGGACCTTCAGTAAATCAAGTGTCCCGGGGATAAAAGCAGGGATAGGATTGGCATTCATCACGCCATCAATGGGAACCCTACGGCGTTCTTTTGCTCTCACCGAGCCTCACACAAACAATGAGGCCGAGTATGAAGCTCTGATAGTTGGTTTGGAGCTCGCCATAGAAATGGAAATCCTTCGCTACGGGTTTACGGTGACTCCCAGCTTGTCGTCAACCAAGTAAGCGGCGATTATAAGATATACAAACCCAAATTAGCTCGGTACAGAGGCCGAGTGGTGGAACACATGAAACGGTTCACTCATATTGAACTAACGAGAGTCCCTAGAGCGTTGAACGGAAAGTCTGACGTACTCGCTCGCTTAGCCAAGGAGCTGGCTGATGCTGACATGGACGAAATTCTGATTACGGTCAGGAGCCGGAAAATTCTACCCCCAGTCTCTCTACGAGAAGAGGAAAGCGCGGAACAGAAGAGAAGTCCCGCCGAAGAAGCTTCGATCATCCAAGACGAGCCCGATTGGAGAGAACCCTTCATAGAGTACCTCCGATACGACAAGCTGCCCAAAGAAAAAAATCTGCGAGGATTCAGCTGAAGAAAAGAGCTCTCCGATACGTGTTTGTAAATGACACGTTATACCGCAGGTCATATGACCAACTCTGGCTCAGGTGTCTGTCATTGGCCGAAGCCCAAAAGGTCATGAAAGATGTTCACTCGGGCGTTTGCGGTGCTCGCCAATCTGGCCTCAAGATGTGACTTCAAATCAAACGGCTTGGGTATTACTGGCCCACCATGATACAGGATTGCGGAGAGCATGCAAACAAATGTCAGATCTGCCAAATCCATGGTGATTTCATTCACAAGCATCCCAATTCGTTGCATCCTACGGTGGCGTCGTGGCCCTTCGAAGTCTAGGGCACCGACATTGTTGGCCCAATTGATCCTCCGTCATCCAAAGGCCACCGGTTCATTCTGGCCGCAACTGATTACTTCTCCAGATGGGCCGAAGCTGTCCCGCTATAAGAAGTCAAGACAAAAGATATTCTGACATTCTTCCAGCATAATATTCTATACCGCTTCGGTACACCAAGAAGAATCATTTCTGACAATGAGCCTTCTTTCAAGAGCTTCAATGTCTTAAGGTTCGCTACTTAGCACAGGATAGACTGGAGATATTCCTCCATCTATAATCCAAGAGCCAATAGGCTAGTCGAAACCTTCAATAAGACTCTATGCAAGCTCCTGAGGAAAAATGCTTCAGCCAACAAGAGAGACTGGAATCTCAAGCTTCACGAGGAGTTGTGGGCATATCGTACCACGCACCGTACTCGAACTCAGTCCACTCCATACTCATTGCTCTTCGGAGTGGAGGCGATCCTCCCCCTCAAAATCGAGGTTCCAAGTTTAAGAATGGTCGTTCAGCACGAGTTGACGGAGGAGGAAAACATGCTCCTTCGACTTGAAGAGCTCGATGCCCTCGAAGAAAAGAGGCTCGCGGTGTAGCAAAATCTGGAGCTATATCGAGCCCAAATGTCACGAGCCTATGATAAGATAACCCGTCTCCGTGATTTCAAGAAAGGTGATTTGGTGTTGGTCCTCAGAAGACCGATCATCCCCAATCGACATGCCAAGGGAAAATACGAGCCAAACTGGGAAGGACCATACGTCATCGAGAAAGTGTTCGACGGAGGATCCTACCAACTAATAAGTGCCGAGGGAGAAAGGCTCATGCCACCCATCAATGGCCGATATCTCAAGAAATACTACACGTGAATACTCCAAGTCGCGGGCGAATTCAGCACATCAGCCCTACGGTCTGGATCATACATCCTGCAAAACCGTATACAATCCACGGGCGTAAATGACCCCTATCTCTCCCAAATCCTGCCAGTGAGACTACTTTTAAAGTCCCACCAGCGGCAAAAAAAGAAAAAAAAAAGAAAAAAGACAAAAGAAAAAAAAGGTATGTCCACAAGCAAAACGGGCACGGATGAAAACTCGAAAGGGCTCCGTGAGTAAAAACAGCAGGACTACCGTCGGGTTTGTGAAAACCCGAAAGGGCGCAAACTCGTGAAAAGAGATGAAATACACTCGCAAAGTCCTCTCGACCTTGTGAGGAGAAAACCCCTGCGTGAGATCCTTACGACTCACAAAGGAGCAACACACTTAGGAATCCTCACGATTCCTAAGGAGAACATACACCTGCGAGATCCTTTCGACTCGTAGGGAGAAAATGCTTTTATGAGACCCTCACGGCTCATAAAATCGAAAAGCCTTAGGTGATAGGGACTCAAACCTGTCTCTTAAGCCATCGTTCCCTAAAGGGCAACGGCAAATGATGAGTCGCTCCTGGCATTTCGCTTCAGTGTTAACGGTGCTGATGTCGACCAAAAACCCAAATCCCAAGTCCTCCCAAGCCAAATGATGAGTTGCTCCTGGCATTATTCTAGTGAAGCAATACTGATGCCAAATAAGATCCAAATTCCAAGTCCTCAAACGGCGAATGATGAGTCGCTCCTGGTACCATATTCCAGTGTAGCGATGCAGACGCCAACCAAAGTCCAATTTCTCAAAATTCTCCAGCCCTATGGCCAGTCCCCAAATTGACTGCCGTATACAATCCACGGGCTCAAATAATTCTCGTCATACCCATGCCCCACCACAATCACCAGTTACGCGGCTGGTCTCCGCCTTTGGAATTATGCTCCATTGAGAAGAACCACTCATGTGTCCTCACGATACATGAGGAGAACAAACCTTTGTGGGATCCTTACGACTCATAAAGGAAAAACACACTTATGAGTCCTCACGACTCCTAAGGAGAAAATACACCTGCGGGATCCTTACGACTCGTAGGGAGAAAATGCTTTTATGGGACCCTCACGGCCCATAAAATTGAAAAGCCTTAGGTGATAGGGACCTAAACCTGTCTCCTAAGCCATCGCTCCCCCAACAGGAATAGGCAAATGATGAATTGCTCCTAGCACGTGTGCTTCAGTGTTAGCAACGCTGATGCCTACCCTAACCCCAAAATCCCAAACTCCAATCCAATAGACCCCTAAGTCTTTAAACTGGGAACAGATGACCTCTAAGTCGTTAAACTGGGAACAGATGACCCCTAAGTCGTTAAACTAGGAACGGGGGAAATTCCCTCGCGGCAAATGATGATTCGCGTCTGATACCATATTCCAGTGTAGCGATGCTGATGCCAAACCAAAACCAAAATCCCTAAATCCTGTCATGACAAATGATGATTCGCTCCTGGTACCATATTCCAGCATAGCAATGCTGATGTCAACCCAAATCGCATCAAGTCAGCAAAACAACCAATGACCTCCCTGGCAGAATCAAATTCCACCTCGGAAACAAGTCAACTTCATCCCTGACGCCGCAAGAAGCGGGGCAAGTCAAATCCAGAACCGACCGTCCACATCGCTAAAATGGCAGCACCGACTATCCACGTCGCTAAAATGGCAGCATCGGCCGTCCAAGTCGCAAAAAAGGCAGAACCGACCGTCCACGTCGCTAAAATGGCAGAACCGACCGTCCACGTCGCTAAAATGGCAGCATCGACCGTCCAAGTCGCAAAAAGGGCAGAAACGACCGTCCAAGTTGTAAAAAGGGCAGAACCGACCGTCCAAGTCGCAAAAAGGGCAGAACCGACCGTCCAAGTCGCAAAAAAAGTAGAACTGACCGTCCACGTCTCTAAAATGGCAGCATCGACCGTCCAAGTAGCAAAAAGGGCGGCACCGACCGTCCACGTCGCTAAAATGGCAGCATCGACCGTCCAAGTCGCAAAAAGGGCAGAACCGACCGTCCAAGTCGCAAAAAGGGCAAAACCGACCGTCCAAGTCGCAAAAAGGGCAGAACCGACCATCCACGTCGCTAAAATGGCAGAACCGACCGTCCACGTCGCTAAAATGGCAGCATCGACCATCCGAGTCGCAAAAAGGGCAGCATCGACCGTCCAAGTCACAAAAAGGGCAGCATCGACCGTCCAAGTCGCAAAAAGGGCAGAATCGACCGTCCACGTTGCTAAAATGGCAGTATCGACCGTCCACGTCGCTAAAATGGCAGCACCGACCGTCCAAGTCGCAAAAAGGGCAGCATCGACTGTCCATGTCGTAAAAAGGGCAGTGTCAGCTTCCCGAAAGCGGGAACCAAATCAAGTCGCCTCCACGTGAAAGAAGATCCATCAATTTCATGCATACGACCTACATGTGTGGCGTGCATTTATTGATGGGGGGCAATTTGTTGGGGTAAAAATTTACACCCCGGTTGACCAAGTCAAAATCAAAGTCAACCCCAAGCCCAAATCCAGTGGGCCCATGCCCAGGTCGAGCCCGAACATGAAGCGGCCGGCCTCCCCCCATGCCAAGATAAAAATTTTGTAATAAATAATTTTATTGTATTTCTTTTATTTTATTTTATGGATAAATGTAAGAAAAATAGGCATAAAGCCAAATTTTTGTAAAGCCCATGGCTTATGTGCAAAAAGAAATGGCACATGAGCCATGGGATAGGTAAAATGCCATTTTGTGAAGCCCAATAGGCTATGTGTAAAGTGTATGGCCTATAAAGGCAAGGATAATAAAAATATCCCAAAAACTTTTTTCTCTCTCCAAAAAAAATTTTAGATCTGAGATCTTTTCTTCTTCCTCAAGGTTCCAAAACCTTTTTCTTTCTTTTGAATTAAATCAAGAGTTTTACGCTTCATTTTATAAAACTAACTATTTTTTCACCACAAAACCCATAAAGGGGAACTCAAATCTTCCATTAGATCTTAAAACAAAGAGATTTTTAAAATCTCATATCTCTTGATCTTCAAGATCCAGCAACCAGAGGAGAAAGAAGAAGAACCCCTTTCATCAACCCCAAAACATCTTAGGAGTTTAACTCCACTCTGATTTCTCTTTTCGAGAATTTCTGGGGCTAAAAGCCTCTTTTTCTCGCCGGCGCTCGAGCGCTCAAGCGCTCAGCACTCAAGCTCCAAGCGCCCACGTGCCGACTGTAAGTGCACGGCGGCGCCCCGGCCGTCAATCCGACGCCAGAATGCGGAAGCGATGCTTAACTTTAATTTTTCAAACCGGCACCACCGCGCACTATAAACCCGGATCGTGCCATTAAACTAGTCCTAGCTAACTACAAGATGGGGAAGAGAGATATACCGAGCGATCCGTGTCCTCCGGTCTTCTCGCCGTCGTCCCGATCTCCCGCGGAATGTCCGATCTCCACCTCCTCGCCGGAAGGGCACCACGTCGCCTGTTTCTTTTACGGGCTCCCACCTCAATACCTAGGCAACTCGGGCACGAAGTTGGCGAGCCGACGTGCCCAAGGTTTGCTGTAGAATATAGTGTAGAACCATGTCTCATTTTGGGGTTCATGGAGGTTGCCATTTTGGTGGAGGGATGATACATGAACTTTGTAGAGGAACTTGGGGATTTTAGGACACATGAGAACCAAAATCCCACACCACAAAAGAATGGGCAGCCCCTAATGAGCTTGGCCGGCCATGCTCATTGGAGAGGAGAGAATAATAGAGGGAGTGAGTGAATCAAAAATCAAAGAATGAGTGAACCAACCAACCATCCAAGGGAGAGAGAGACATGATCACTAGGAAAGTCCAACACTCAAACAACAATCATCACTTCCAAAAGTCATGCCATCATGAAGATAGAAGTCAAGCAATGATGGATTAATCAAGTCAATGGATGGTGCACCCATCATGAAAGCCATCATGATGCAACAAAATGCAAAGAACACCCTCCACAAATGCTTATTTGCACAAATGCAAATAAGCCATCCTCCACCAAACTTCGGCCAATGAAAGATACAAAGAATATGGCCGAAACGGAAAGCAAACTGGCAACTCCAGAAAACTGATCCCGTAATAAATTACAGAAAAACCACGATACTGTGTATACACACCCGCATCTGTATTCCGACCGAATACAAATGCAATGAGACAAAATCTACACTGTACTATACTAGGATCCGGCTTAAACCAATGCCGGCTAGTATTATCCGTCCGATCTTGATCCGTGCAATATCGCACGTATCTGATCGAACCCTGCCATATATCCATACGGCCTCTAGTACTAACCGTCTGATCCTGATCCGTGCAATACTGCACGTATCTGATCGAACCGTGCCATATCTCCATACGGCCTCTACAGCGTTTCGCCCGAAAACTTGAGTAACTGAATGTGGGGGACTCTAAAGACTCATCAATACTATGGCTGTGGATTTAACCACTAGCACGTCAGAGGTATTAGCCATACGTGACGGGCTACCAGCTATTGACCAAAAGGGACGTCGATGAGCGAACTCATCCTGACACCCTACTGAGCCTGTCAGTGACAATATCCATACAGTCCGTTCCGTTCGTCTATGAGCATCGCATGGCGGGCCTAGGGGGTTGGTAAAAGTCAGACCCCCAAAAGCGGTACAATTCGTGTCGGAGTATAGCCCAGAACACCTTGAGATACTACTGGAATACCTACCAGTAAATCTCTTGCCTCGGCCGAGGGCTTCGTGTAATGGCTCTCCTAGACACAGCACGATCTCACCCCCAATACCGGGAGAGACGAACCCCTGAAGATCCGCCCACTGCCTCCATGTGGCTCGGGACTGTACCCAACTAAAACCTGTTTGCACGTCTCCTTTGAGCATGGTAGGGTAGTAATCAAAGTACAGTGGGAACTCACACGAGACAAATGACGATTCTCAGGTCGATGAACTAACCTGTACACATGTCACCAGGGAACTGCTATCTGACGTCAGGTATAAGACCAAGTAGCATGTTCCCGGCGAGTCCTGTCCGGTGTACTCATAACCCAATGAGCACCTGTATATATCTTAGGTGAACCAACTGACACCAGTGGCTTGTGAGACCGGCCACCGCCCCTCGTCGGGGTCTCGACTGTATACACTAGTCTACTCTGGAGTATCGATGCCCTATCTCGAAACTCCCACGACTAGGGACCTTTTAAGGATGTGTTTGTAGACTACCAGCTCCCACGTATATGATCGCCCTCATACTGCTGGTGGTCAAGCAAGAATCCTAGAGGCTCTATCAACGTGCAATAGTGACATGTATGGTCACCTAAAGCAGTACACGATGATAAAGATAAACCAGATAGCATACTATCATCTTGAGTAAGACTGTCCTACCAGGATAGGTCCTCCCTCAATCATTGCAATCACGTGCCTGTGATCCAATAATTGACTCTGAGGGCATTATCTCCAACACCGACACGTGGCGCGCTAGAGCTCAGGCGCCCAGCGCTCAAGCGCAAAGCGCCCACGTGCCGACACGTGGCGTGCTAGCGCTCGAGGGCCTGGCGCTCAAGTGCCCAGTGCTCAAGCGCAAAGCGCCCACGTGCCGATACGTGGCGCGCTAGGGCTCGAGCGCTGGCGCTCCAGCGCCCTGCGCTCAAGCGCAAACCGCCCACATGCCGACACGTGGCGCGCCTGCGCTCCAGCGCCCACATGCCAACACGTGGCGCGCATGCGCTCAAGCGCTCAGCGCTCAGCGCTCAAGCGCAAAGCGCCCACATGCCGACACGTGGTGCGCTAGCGCCTAAGCGCACAGCGCTCAAGGTGCTGACCCCACGCGTCCTTTGGGTGTTTTTTCCCTTTTTTATATATATGTATACATGTATATATATGTACAGATACACACACACTCCACAACACTGTCCCCCTCAAAAAAAATTTAGGCCGGGACGCTGCCCCGCACCCCGCAAGGGGGCTGCCAGCTCCCTTGACCCGCAGCCCGCTATCCGGATTGCGGGACCCCCGTAAAAACTCTGCGTGGCTCCCGATATATCCAAACCCCCCTCCAAAACAACACACAGGTACACTGCATATTGAGTTCGCATGACCAGTTTAACCCGTCAATCGGATGTTCCCTCGCTCCAAAGGCGAGGGGTAATTAACAGCAGCTTAGTCCGCGGCTGCCGGAGATTCGGATCCCCACAATCAATAAACCCCGGCTTACCCTAGGCAGGAGGAATCTGTAGTATGCCTGACAAGCGAACGCGTATTCCCATCTCAATGGGGTGACGAAAAACACCCTACAAGGACGAAGTGGGGAAGAGATAAGTGGTGTGAAAGAAAGGTTTTGCGTCTCAATTTGGAGAGATGACACAGTGATTGTGATGATGGATTACTTGCATTTTTGTGGTTGTTAAGAAGAAGGGGTGGAGGTTCAATTTCTTTTTGGAGTTGATTTATCTCAACACCCGTGTTTGCTAAAAAGGCGAGTTTATCAGCGAAGCTTTCATCGATATCCCGAAGAATAATGTCATTGAAAAGAGCGGGATGATACTCAGACTCCATGAAAGATTCAGAAACGAACGTTAGATGTTGACCCGGACAACTCAAAAGAAGGGTCCGTATGTATATGATACATATCTGGGTCAAACAACAACGTATAAAGGAAGTCAGGATCAGTATCGTGAAGCTGATCAAATTCGCTGCAGTCGACATCCATTAATTCGACAGAACTTACTCGGGCATGAGGATCGGAGGGTTGACTTCCCAACTTGTAAATGTTGAGCTCAATTGACCTATTCCCAAAAGATAGGTTCATAGAACCGTTTCCACAGTTGATTACAGCGTTGGAAGTCGCAAGAAAAGGTCGACCTAGAATCACCGGAATTTGGTTCCGTGGGTTCGCTACAGGTTGTGTATCTAGAACAATAAAATCCACAGGGAATATAAATTCCCTGATTTTTATCAACACATCATCAAGTTCACCCCTAGGTTTGGTGATCGATCGATCTACCATCTGGAGAGTTGTGTGTGGGGGCTTTAACTCTCCGATACCTAATTGCTCATAGACTGAATATGGAAGCAAGTTAACACTAGCGCCAAGGTCAAGTAAAGCACGGTTAATGTGTTTACCCCCAATAGAAATAGAAATAGTAGGACAGCCAGGATCCTTACGTTTCCTAGGTAATTGTTGGGGAAAAGCTGTGTCTGCGGTACTCGACAGGAACACTTTTTACGGCACTTGAGTTTTCCTCTTCCTAGTGCATAAGTTCTTAAGAATTTTCGCATAGGACGGAACTTGTTGTATAGCATCTAGGAGAGGGATATTAATGTTAACTTGCTTAAACATTTCCATAAGCTTCTCCATTTGTGCATTGGGTTTGTTGGGCCTCGACCTATCTGTAAATGGAGCTTTATCAATAAGTGTTGGGTCCAACATTTGTGGAGAAGTTTGTGGGGGTGGAAAGGATGAAGTGGGTGGAGGGTTCGAGCCTTTGAGAAAACGGAGAATAGGCTTATGTCGTTCTAAACTAGTTTTAGAAGTGCACGTGTATATGACTCTGTCAGAGAGTTGTTGTAGTCAGTGAGAGCAGCGGAAGCATAGTAGACAAGTAGCTTATGTCTATTTATAGACTAAAACGGATATAGCGGAGATAAATCATCTATTTTTGATGTGACGGTCATAGGCTTCGACTTTGTCAGTATAGGAGATGGATCTGTTGAGAAGGTAGTAGGGTGTGATGTCCTGGTATTTGGATCACATGCACATTATAGGAAGCGAAATTCCTATACTACAATCGATTATACTGTGGTTGTCACACAGTGGTTTCTCCACATAGGATTTGGATTTTATATCAGGCATTCTGGTTACTAGATCTATCGTTTTAGATCTAGATTTGGGTAGTTTCTCAATCTGGGTACGTAGACAGTATTCTAAAGGTGTTTTAGAATAGAAGACTCCTGGTATCGTGGTGTACCTGCAAGTGATGGAGTCACCCTCTCTAAAGGTGTCTTACAGACTAAAGGGGAGAAGGATGTGCATGATTGACATATCACTTGCTTAGGCAATTGAGTCAATCATGAGATGTCAAGTACCACACCAGATATTGTTTTTCCACTAGCTGCAATAAGTTGATATATTAATCCAATCTTGGAGAAACATTCGGAAGCAGTTTATGAACATAAGTGGATATTCTAGGGATTTGATAACGACAGCCTCCTTCGGGAGACGGTTATCATTCCAGGCTTCCAAGATGACCTGAATGACAGAGTGACTGTCAGAGTTATAGTTTTCCCTCTTAGCGAGGGCCATTAGTTTGGACAGTTGGTCCAAGCGGATACTGAGGGAGGCATGGCGCAGGATACTGATTAAATTCAGTTGATGATACAGTCTAAGAAGTTTACTGGATTTGGAGTTCATTTGTGAACTGGGTCCCATCAGATATCCAGACATATTCTAAGACAGGTATTGCTCATTTCAGGAGATGGCTTTCTCCGCGCACTTAAGAAAAGAGTGATATAGAAAGAAACATCAGAGCGGATCCACTCACTGAGGCTATTTCTCGAACGCGATAGTTTTACAAACGAGCTTTGTCAAACTGATTAGTAGAGGAGTTGGGTGTTCGGTATCACATGGGCTGTGAGTATGCAACATCGCAATAATTAGCCTTAAGTGCAAGTGGGAGATTGTTGGATATAGTGCCCTCAAAGTCAATTATTGGATCACAGGCACGTGATTGCAATGATTGAGGGAGGACCTATACCGGTAGAACAGTCTTACTTGAGATGATAGTATGTGTTCACCGCCGAAAACTGGGAAGACAAATGTCTTGCCTGAATTTAGGGGGCAGATGCTATTTAGTTTTATCTGTCCACCTCTCCGAAGATGTCAAGTTGATTTATGGCACCACGTATCGAAGGTTTAGACGGATGCGGCCGATATAGCAGACTTCGTCAGATTCCCCCTCATGGTGAGGGGTTTTTGATTTTGGGGACGCTCTTCCCTGCAAGCGCAAGCCCCTGCAGTTAATTACGCTACCGCATCACGGTAACCACTTTCTCCTTCTCCAGATGGTCACTACGCGTCGTGAGTGTTTGTTTTGTTTTTGGTTGCCCGTGGATTGTATATAGAGACTAATTTATGTTGTCGCCTGTAGGGCGGGGATTAGTCCAAATCCGTATTTTCTTAGATTTGGTTTTGGGTTGGGTTTAAGGATCATTAATCTCATTTGAGACTAAGATCAACTTAAACGTTTGTTAAGAATACGTTAGTCAAATTTTAGACTAAGATCTACTTAACAGAATCATTTAGATCCAACAAAAGAGCATTTGGTCTCTATTGTTTTAGTTTAGGGACTTTGCGGTCCAAAAGTTTAAGGACATCATAGTCCATGAGTTTAAGGACCCCACAGTCCATAGTTTAAAGACGTCATAGTCTGTAAGGTTTAAAGATATCATAGTCTATGAGTTTAAGGACCCCACAGTCCGTAGTTTAAAGACGTCATAGTCTGTAAGGTTTAAAGACACCATACTCTATGAGTTTAAGGACCCCACAGTCCGTGGAATGTCTGGTTGTCGGGACCCTTCACCTCTCTGAAGACGTTGAAGGATTACAACGACAAATATCAGAGGAGTGAAGAGATATACCCTTGAACCAATATTGGTTGGGAGATCTGTAATCCAATTTGGGACTAAGATCAAAGATTTATGAGCATATGGGCTCAATTAATCTGAGGTAGGGTTCTGTGGCCACTATGGGCTCGGCCCATTTAGTTAAAATGTTAAAACATTTAACAATGCTAAGCATTGGTTTGGGCTCTGACAATCTTTTTGTTTTTTATTGAATGCTGAGCACTCATTATGGCTCTGGGCTTTATTTATAGAACCGTTTATGTTCTTTTAGCGTACACGTGAGGAGCACGTGGCGCGCTTGGCGCTGAACGCCAGTCAATGAGCGCAAAGCGCTTCTGTTAAGTGGCGCACACATGAGGAGCACGTGGTGCGCTTGGCGCTGAGCACCAGTCAATGAGCGCAAAACGCTTCTGTTAAGTGGCGCACACGTGAGGAGCACGTGGTGCGCTTAGCGCTGAGCGCCAGTCAATGAGCGCAAAGCGTTTCTTGTGAAATTGGAGCGCTAAGGCTCTGCAACGCTATGCGTTAGTTTTGGAGCGCTGAAGCGCTTCTTTTGATTGGAGCGCTAAGGCTCTTTTTAGGCAGCTTTGCGCCCTGAGAATTAAATTCTCTCTCTTATAAGAGACTTTGTCTCATGAATCTAAGAACAAAGTTCTTATTTTTTATAGTAGATGTTTCAATCTCTTATGTTTTTGGTGAAAGACTCTGCCTTTATGGATTTATGATCCTAAGAGAATTGAATTATTCTCCCCCCTTTTTATAATGAGATATTATGATCTCTTTTGTGAAAGACAATTTGTCTTATAGATCTATGATCTGAAAAAGATTAAGTTCTTCCCCTTGTTTTTTATGATGAGATACTTTGATCTCCTTTTGTGAAAGACCTTGGTCTTATAGATCTATGATCTTAGAAAAAGAAGTAAATTTTTCTTTTTATATGAGATGATTTCATCTCTCTGTTTTTTTACCTTGAAGAAAATCTTCTTCTTCTGAGAGCGCTCTTTGTCTTTGAAATTTCTCAAAATTTATGGGGGGGTTCCTCTATATGAGACTTGAAGTCTTGGGGCCTTTATATAGTGCAAGCCGATTTGTTGAATCGGCTGAAAAGATTTTTTCTCTAAATGATTTGGGGATTTACCCACCGTTGGATCTTTGATCCAAGGGCTTCTGTTTTACAGAAGGCAATATTCTTGTTTTTAACAGGATTGGGAAATCTTTTCCCATACAGAATATATTCTGTATCATCATGATTTTTAATCACCATTGGATCATTGATCTAACGGTGCTCTGATTTACAGAGCATAATCTTTTTGTTTGGAAAGATTCTGTGGAATGTTTCCTTAACAAAATTTTATTCTGGTCAATTGATGATTTTTAATCATGTTCGTTGGATCTTTGATCCAACGATGGAGAACATTTAGTTCTAGCGTTAGCGCACTCGTGTTTTGCACGTGAGCGCTGCTTCAGAGCGCTGGCGCTCTTAGCGCGAGCGCACTCGTGCTCTGCACGTGAGCGCTGCTTCAGAGCGCTGGCGCTCTTTGCGCGAGCGCACTCGTGCTCTTGTACGTGAGCGTTTCTTGCTAGCGATTTATGAAGCGCTGCTTCATTTCAAATTTTGAAAATTTGAACAGAGTTTTGCTCTGATTGGGAGAAATAGTATGCTATCTGGTTTGTCTTTATCATCGTGTACATACTTTAAGTGACATTACAGATCACTATTATATGTTGCTAGAGCCCATAGGATTCTTGATTGACTACCAGCGGTATGATGGCGATCATATACGTGAGAGTTGGGTGGTCTATAAGCATATCCTTAAAGTGTCCCTAGTCGTGGGGGTTTCGAGACTGGGCATCGATACTCCATGAGTAGACTAGTGTATACGGATCGAGACCCTGACGAGGGGCGGTGGCCAGTCTCACAAGCTATTGGTGTCAGTTGGTTCACCTAAGACGTATACAGGTGCTCATTGGGTTATGAGTACACCGGACGGACTCGCCGGGAACATACTAGTTGGTATTATACCTATTGTCAGATAGCAGTCCCCTGGTGACATGTGTACAGGTTAGTCTACCGACATGAGATCGTCATTTGTCTCATGTGAGTTCCCACTGTGCTTTGATTACTATTCTACCATGGCTCAAAGGAGTCATGCAAACAGGTTTTAGTTGGGTACAGTCCCGAGCCACATGAAGGCAGTGAGCGGATCGTCAGGGGATTCGTCTCTCCCGGTTTTGGGGTTTGATATCGCGTTGTGTTTGGAGAGCCATTACACAAAGTCCCTGGCCAGGGCAAGTGAGATTTGCTGGTAGGCATTCCAGTAGTTTCTCAGGGTGTTCTGGGCAACACTCCGACACGACTTATACAGCTATTAGGGGTCTGACATTTACCACCCCCTAGGCCCGATATGTGATATTCATAGACGAACGGACCGGACTGTACGCATATTGTCACTGTCAGGCTCAGTAGGGTTTCAAGATGAGTTCGCTCGTTGGCCTCCCTTTCGCTCAATACCTGGGCAGCCGTTACGTACAGCTAGTGCCACTGACGTGCTTGTGGTTAAACCCACTGCCAGCGTATTGACGAGTCTTTAGAGTCCTACACAGAGAGTTTCCCAAGTTCGGGCGAAACGTTGTAGAGGCCGTATGGTTTTATGGCGGGGTTCGACCATATACGTATACTTGTGCACGGATCATGATCGGACGGATAATACTAGTGGTCTTTGGTTTAAGCCGGATCCTAATATTATATTGTTGGATTGTTTTCGTCTCCTTGTATTCGTATTTAGTCGGAATACGGATACAGGTATGTATATACAGATGAGGGGTATTCTTATAATTCATTACGAGTTTGCTTTAGAAGATGCCATTATCTTTTTTGTTTAAACATTTGGTTTAATATTTATTTTGGTGGAAATTGTGAGTACAAGTTTTGACCTAGGGCATTCATGGTGCATGTGCTCACTTGGTGACTCATGGTCTTAGGTCTTGAGTGCAATGATGAGCCCATGTGCCATGCTTGATTCATTTAATGAGTTGTGGGATATTTGTGTGGGAGATAGAGATATTTTGGTGTGGGATTTTTCCTTTGTTGCTACACACAAATACCTCATTTTTTCCAACAAAAGAAAATGGGGCAGCCAAACCTTTTTCTTTGCTTGCTCATTTCTTATGCTCACAACTTCATCTCATGGCAACTTCTTCACCTCCACCCATACCCTCTCATGTGTTGAGAATCAATGGGTGTATTGAGACAAGATGATCACACACTCTTTCTACTTCATCTTGGTCATCTCGGCTAGCAAACTTGATCTCCGAGTTGCTTCGGTTTAGAAGCGGGAGCCCGTATAAAGAATCGTCAACGTGGATCCTCTTCGACGAGTGAGACGGGAGAGCGAACTAGTTCGGGGCAGCCGTGAGGAGCTTGGGAAGAGGTTGAAGACCGAAGGACACAGATCGATCGGTATAACCTCTCCAAACTCCTCTTTGCATGTTTGCTAGTATAGGGTTTTTGGTTCAATCTTGTGCGGGTTTTGTTTGCGCCAAAATTTTGAAAGTTTTTGTTCTGCATTTGGCCGCGAATTGATGGCCGGGGCGCCGGCAAAACCCAACAAATGTTTAATGATCATGATGTGAGAGTTTGGTATTATTATATTTAAGAAAAATATGATTTTTAAGGAAAAACCGAAGCGGTAGTCGAATTAACTCCACTTCCGTCGGGTTTTAGAATACTAAGTTTTTAAAATAGTAAAAAGAAGGGGGAGAAGGGACTTACTGGATTGTATTGGAGAGGAGGGGAAAAGGAAGAAGTAGGAGGTGCCGGTGCGTCGTTTCGTTGCCAGAATCTCTTCGAAACGTCGTCGGAAGTTCGCAGGAGCTTCGCCCTTCGCTAACTCCACTTGCACACAAAAAGTCTAGGGATTTTTTCTTGAGAGTTTGGACAGGAATTTCAGTTTGAAGGGTGTGAAAAATTGAGTGGGTATTTATAGGAAAAACTAGGGTTAGGTGTGATAAAAAAAATGCATTAAAAATATGCATTAAAAAGAGTTTAATTGGATTTTTAATTCTCTGGAATAATGCAGGGAATTTAAACAGCGTAGGGGTTATGGGGAGTTAAAGAGACAGAGAAACAAAAAAGAAAAATCGAATTTGGGGCTGAGTCGACCGGCGTCGCCGGCCGATCCGCGCGAGTCGCCGGCCGAGTCGAGCTGAGTTGGGCCGAGTCTCCCCGCCACGTGTCCCCTTCGCTTCGCTTTCCGCAGTGGAATCGTTTGTTTTTAGTGTGACCTTTGGGTTTACGGGTTATGCACGTGTAGACTCTTGGGCTTCTAAAAAGATTAAAAGAAATCAATATAAAAAATAATGTGGCTGATGGGATTTGAACTCTGGTGCTTTGTAACAGCAGTGCAATATCTTACCAATGAGCTACAAGCTCCTTCTTGCTGTTCAAAACCAAATCAAACTTATAACTTGTGCTCAGGCTCAAGTACCCCTTTCTATATTTTTGAAAAAAATTGTACAGAAAGTTTAGAGTTGTTACGTTCTACCCTCCTTAAAAAATTTCGTCCTCGAAATTTGTAAAAGGAAAGTGTAATAGATTCAAGGAAAGTTTGGTGATAGAACTATTGGTAGTGTATGAAAAATATGTGAAGGAACGAAAGAATGCGAAGGTTTTAGTAAAATTGTAAAAGAGATGAGGGAATTTTAGGTTAGGACGGATTCAAAATATATGATAAGATTCAGAGAATAGGTATTGTAAGGAATGTTTTCAGTTGCTGGTTCTTGTGTTATATTGGTTAGGTTGTCCACGCAGAAATGAACTGCATGGTAGGGTTCCATACAGCTCTGACCTGCATGGGCCGCCAACAAAACCTGTCACGCCCCGCTTCCCAGTATACGGGCAGAGAACCCGACGAGGCCGCTACGTATTTACTCTGAAGTAAACACGCTTAGCGTATCTAAGCAATATAAATAAAATGCACGAGCGACAAAAACAATAGATATAATTGAACAACAACTTTATTTATTAACATTCTTTTTATAATACATCTGAAAATTAAATATATGGAATGAAAAGCAATGCCTAAACAGTGGCATAACAGAAATGGAAAGTACTGAAATGAAATGTGTACAAGTAACTAGAGCTCCGGGTCGAAAGCTAGCTGGTCCAAGTCCTCGCTAGTGGGCTCGATCTCCTGAAGGGCTGATCCACCTGACAACATTCCAAAGAAGAAAGAGAAGGAATGTCGTCAGCGAACAATCGCTCAGTAAGTCCCAAAGATGAGGGAGAAATAGAATAGACATAGAGAGAGAGAGAGTGTAACTTTTAAAGTTGTATTATATTATTAACGCTGTTGTTTGTAGCTTGGTACAGAAGAGACCGGTGTATATGAGAGGAGTCTCACTAGACCAGAGACTACGGTATATAGAGTACAAGGCTCCGTCAAAATACCCGGAACAACGGCGATTGAATTCAGATTAGTGTCTTATGGATGCAGTCTCGTGCCACTTCTAATACCTTCCCTACCAATCTACCCCTTAAACCCCGTGATATCTTGATTGTATTGTTTGTATTGTATTGTAAATTGTATTATCTTATAATTTGAATTGTATAAATGGATGACTTGCCGAAACCATGATATCAGTAAATGGATATAACTGGAGAATCATGTAGATGGATGTATATCCATGGTTCGGTTCAATCAAGTTGTATAGATTGATATATTGAACAGATTGAATATATGGATTCATATTGTATTGTTATATATACTTGAATCTCATTCAAGTCAAATTAATTATATTGAGACTCAGTCTGAGTCAGACAATTAGAAAAGAAATTGAATCCTGAATTAGGTTTTGGTATTATCGGTAACCGCTGCACATGGACGGCAGGATTTGTGTCTTTTTCAAAGACGATTACCGTGTTGATAACACTGTTTGTTAAGTTGTCTACCTTAAATAGGTAAGCACCCATATCTTCGGCTCTCTGAGGCTCAAGAGACTGGACCCGCTTAAATCTATATTTATTAGGGTCCTTATTGTAATTTAGTATAATTTGAGGGGGTTTTATGTAAAATAATTTTGTATAACTTTCAAAAAATACCTCAAGTATTTTATTATCGTCTTTAAAGTTTTCATTGATGTATATTTTATCAATGTGACATTTCTAGTGAATAAAACATATTTTTCATAATATATGGTATTTATTTGTAATATTAGAATTGTATGGTATTTTCTTGTAAATGGAATGTTTTTCTTGAATTTTGGAAATGTGGAATATTATAATTATTAAAAATAGATATTTTGATATTAATTACATTTATTTATTTATTAAAAATATAAGTTTTATTTATAATAAAAATCAAATTTTCTAAAGAAAATTGTATTTTAAATTTTTCGAGACCGTATGCTCCTTGCGGAGGTCTGCATCTCGCACTACTAAGCCCGAGCATGTGCGATAATCCGCACCATCCTGAACGGATTCCCCGAAATGGGTTGTAGCGGCACATTGCAAAGATTTGTTAAAAATACACTTCTTGCAGAAAAAAGTTTTTTTTATAAGTCGGAGGTAGTTATGTGTAAAATCGTATTTTTCCCAAAACTATATTCCCAAATTCTATCGTGTTATGTTACATATGAGTGTTGTGAGGAGGTAGGTCATTACCTCGTGAGTTTTCTAAAGGTATAGTAAGGAATTATAATGATTTATGTCGAAACTAAACTATATGGTATTTTTCTGTAAAAATGCGATAAAAATTGAAATATGAATTCTTTTGATATGAAACTTGTCAATATGTTTTGTTAATGTTTAACGATCATGATGTGAGAGTTTTGTATTATTGAGTTTAAGAAAAATATGATTTTTAAGGAAAAACCGAAGCAGAAGTCGGATTAACTCCACTTCCGTCGGGTTTTAGAATACTAAGTTTTTAGAATAGTAAAAAGAAGGAGGAGAAAGGACTTACTGGATTGTAGTGGAGAGGAGAGGAAAAGAAAGAAGTAGGAGGTGCCGGTGCGTCGTTTCGTTACCGGAATCTCCTCGGAACGTCGTCGGATGTTCGCCGGAGCTTCGCCCTTCGCTAACTCCACTTACACACAAAATGTCTAGGGAATTTTTCTTGAGAATTTGGACAGGAATTTCAGTGTGAAGGGTGTGAAAAATTGAGTGGGTATTTATAGGAAAAACTAAGGTTAGGGTGTGATAAAAAAATGCATAAAAAAATGCATTAAAATGAGTTTAATTAGATTTTTAATTCTCTGGAATAATGCAGGGAATTTAAACAGTGTAGGGGTTATGGGGAGTTAAAGAGACAGAGAAACAAAAAAGAAAAATCGGATTTGGGGCTGAGTCGGCCGGCGGCGCCGGCCGATCCGCGCGAGTCGCCGACCGAGTCGAGCTGAGTTGGGCCGAGTCTCCCCGCCACGTGTCCCCTTCGCTTCGCTTTCTGCAGTGGAATCGTTTGTTTTTAGTGTGACCTTTGGGTTTACGGGTTATGCACATGTAGACTCTTGGGCTTCTAAAAAGATTAAAAGAAATCAATATAAAAAATAATGTGGCTGATGGGATTTGAATTCTGGTGCTTTGTAACAGCAGTGCAAGGTCTTACCAATGAGCTACAAGCTCCTTCTTACTGTTCAAAAGCAAATCAAACTTATAACTTGTGCTCAGGCTCAAGTACCCTCTTTCTGTATTTTTGAAAAAAAATTGTACAGAAAGTTTAGGGTCGTTACATCGGCACACATATCGAAATACTTATACGCGTATTCGTACAAAAATACGAATAGCTAAGAGAGAAAATGAATAGTGAACAATAATACTAGAATATATATATATATATATAAATTATTAAATCAAAACCTGGTTTAATAATTCGGCTTAGTCCTATGCCGCTAGTATTATCAACCATCCGATTAAAGTCTGTGTAGCCTGTACACATATTCAATCGGACACCTGTATGTACCAACATACGTCATCTACACCATATCGCCTGAACCGTGAAAAGCCTCTGTGTGGGACTCTAAAGACTTGTCAATACACTGGCAGTGGGTTTAACCACAAGCACGTCAGCGGCACTAGCTATACGTAACGGCTACCCAGGTATTGAGCGAAAGGAAGGCCGACGAGCAAACTCATCCGTACCCCTACTGAGCCTTACAGTGACAATCTCCGTACAGTCCGGTCTGTTCGTCTAAGAGTATCGCATATCGAGTCTGGGGGTTGGATGAAGTCAGACCCCTAATAACGCGACATTTAGTGTCGGTATGAAACCCATCACCACCTGAGAAACCACCGATCCTAGATCAGTAATTCTCAACTACCTTGGACAAGGATTTCTGGTGATGGCCACCCGTGCACAGCGCGACATCAACCCCCAATGCCAGGAGAGACGAATCCCTGACGATCTGCTCACTGCCTCCATGTGGCTCGGGACTGTACCCAACTAAAATCTGTTTGCACGACTCCTTTGAGCCGTGGTAGGGTAGTAATCAAAGCACAGTGGGAACTCACACGAGACAAATGACGATCTCAGGTCGACAGACTAACCTGTACACATGTCGCCTGGGAACTGCTATCTGACAATAGGTATAATATCAACTGGCATGTTCCCGGCGAGCCCGTCTAGTGTACTCATAACCCAATGAGCACCTGCATACTATCTTAGCTGAACAAACTAACACCGATGGCTTGTGAGACTTGGCCACCGCCCCTCGTTAGGGTCCCGATCAGTATACACTAGTCTACTCTGGAGTATCGATGCCCAGTTTCGAAACTCCCACGACTAGGGATATTTAAGGATGTGCTTATAGACCACCCAACTCCCACGTATATGATCGCCACCATAATGCTGGTAGTCAAGCAAGAATCCTATGGTCTCTATCAACATGTAATAGTGATCTGTAATACCACCTGAAGAATGTACACGATGATAAAAACAAACCAGATAGCATACTATCATCTCGAGTAATATTGTTCTACCGGTATAGGTCCTCCCTCAATCATCATAATCACCTGCCTGCGACTATGATAATTGCCTTGAGGGCACTATATCCAACAATCTCCCAGTTGCACTTAAGGCTAATTATTGCAATGTCGCATACTCACAGCCCATGTGATACCGAACACCCAACTCCTCTACTAATCAGTCTCACAAACGAGAATGTGATACCGAACACCCAACTCCTCTACTAATCAGTCTCGCAAAGCTCGTTTGCGAGACTATTGTGTTCGAGAAATAGCCTCAGTGAGTGGATTCGCTCCAATGTTTTTTTTCTGTATCTCTCTATATTTCAACTTCGCGGAGAATAACCATCTCCTGAAATGAGCAATAACTGTCTTAGAATTTGTCTGGATATCGGATGGGACCCAGTTCACAAATGAACTCCAAATCCAACAAACTTCTTAGACTGTATCATCCACTGAATTTAATCAGTATCCTGTACCATGCCTTCCACAGTATCCGCTTGGACCACCCGTCCAACATACTGTCCCTCAAAAGAGGGAAAACTATAACTCAGACAGCCACTCTGTCATCCAGGTGACCTTAGAAGCCTAAAATGATAACCGTCTCCCGAAGGAGGCTGCCGTTACTATATCCCTAGAACATCTACTTATATTCATAACTGCTTCCCAACGTTTCTCCAGGATTGGGTTAATATATATGCTTATTGCAGCTAGTGCAAAAACAACTTCTGGTGTGGTACTTGACATCACATGATTGACTCAACTGCCTAAGCAAGTGATATGCCAATCATGCAAATCTCTCTTAACATCAGTCTAGAAGACATATCTGTAGAGAGGGTGACTCCATCACCTGCGGGTACACCACCTCTCCAGGAGTCTTTCATTCTAAAACACCTTTAGAAACTTGTCAAAGTGCCCAGATTAAGACACTTCCCAAATCTAGATCTAAAACCATAAATCCGGTGACCAGAATTCCTTATATTTTATCCAGATCCTATGTGGAGAACACCTTGTGACAACCACGGTATAACCGATCGTAGTATAGAAATATTACTTCCTATCAAGAGCATGTCATCCAAATACCAGGACATCTCTGCCTACTACCTTCTCAAATCTAGATCCATCTGTTGTTCTGATGAAGTCAAACTCTATGACTGTCGCATCAAAACTAGATGATCAATTTCCGCTATACCTGCTTTAGTCTATAAATAGACATAAGCTACTTTCCCACTATACTTCCGCCGCTCCCACTGATTACAACAACCCTCTGGCAGAGTCATATACACGTGCATTTCTAAAGCTGGTTTAGAACGACGTTATACTCATCCTCCTGCCGGGTCTTATAGTTTAGAGCAGCAGCAATGGCAAGTCTGGGTAAACAAGAACCTCCATGTCACCGTCTCTGAGAAGACCGAAGTGTCTCTCGGGTGCCTGATGTTACCCACTAAATCTGCGGAGTGGCTAATGGAATGTCAAAATTAATTGAATTCTCGGGTTCTATTAAATTTTCAGTAATCGTTTGTGGTTCTGGAATCTCTTCCAGTTCTATCATACTCCCACTAATGTTTTCTGAAAAGAATCCATTTTACTAAAACTGTGGCAAGAGAAGACAATATAAATATTGACCTTCCTGATAGTAGAAAATTAACCCTCGTCAAAGCCCGGGATAACCCACAAACTGCCATTACTGAAATGTGCCTTGAGTTTATCCAGAGTCTGGTTTTAAGCATACGTCGGACAACTCCATATACCTTAACATCGTTAAAATATGAACCATTCTATATACAATATAGAAACAGAGGCACTAATTTAATTGGAACCAGATTCAAATCATGCAGCTGTCTCCAGTGCATGTCAACTAAGTGGAATGTGGCTAAGCAACATTACTCATTTAGTAGTGCATCCACATATGAGTAACCTGAAAGAAAAGCAAGTTCTCATAAATCCATTACTATCGACGGAATACCAAACACAAGTATCTACATATTCAATCACCTTGAAGAATCCTGATACTTGCAACATATGGTTCTCTACTTTATTCTTATACCTATAACTTCTCAAAACTTAGACCTTGTATTTCAACGAAATACTTGTCTAGAACTGGAGAAGTCATGAGTAAACAGAATATAGTACGAGTACCAACCCCTTTGTCCTAATGGACACCGGACAACATACAATATTTTGTACAAGTCCCCTGAGTTCGATAACTCAAACCATGTACGTCGTTGGTTGAAAAGCTGTACTATGGTTAAGAAGAATTACACCGCTGTTGAATACAACTTACCTAATCACCAACTGATATAGGTCAATGTCATAGACATAACATCAAAAATTTATATCTCACTTTATAAAATAAACGTACAGATATATCAGTTTGAAATTGGTGCATAACAACGGATATTCAAAACTAAATATTTGCCATCAGGCAAAACCCAGGTGGTTCCCTCAAATATCGCCAATTATAAAGAATTCCGATATACATAGGATCTAATCACCCAATTCCCAATATCTTACTCCCACTCAGTATCTGTAACGTCATACAGATTTGAGAATCATATCTGGTAAATACATACTCTGGAGTCAAAATCTAATTGGGAAACAGTTTTCAATTAACATTGCACAGTAAATCTGAAACATGAAAATGTTTTGAAGGGGTATTGTAACACCCTAGTTCATTTATACCAATTCCAGTTCTCGTATTTCCTTAATTGTGGTATTTTTCTGATTTATCGTGTTTTGGGTGCGAATAGTATTTTACATTTTACATTATATTCGACCCGACCAGCTTGCTTTAACCTGTTTGATTCATATTTATAGATTACCCTGATTTGTTACATAGACACGTGCATCTCATGTATACTGCATACTGGCATTTTACCTGGCATTGAATCTTTTACTATATAACATTTTAGGTCATGTAAAATAATTTAAAATTGCATTTCATAGCCTGCATGATACCCCTAACCCCGTGGTAGCATCCGCGCATCTTGTTCTCGTCCCATTCAGCGAAACGGACGTGTTTGGATGGCTATTTGCATATACGTGCATCCGTTTTTGGGGGTATGCATTTTCGTTACCTGAGCATTCATTTTGAATTTTGAAAGTCATACATATTTTTTGTATTTTAAATCTGGATTTTTAGACCCGATCTGGGCGCGTTTTGAAATATTTTGTATACCGCCAAAATTCAATTTATTTAATTTTAAAATTTAGTTTAAATATTTTCATACGATTTCTTTAACAAACTGAAACCTCTTATCTAAAATTTTAAATCTAAAAATCTTTTAAAATTTTAAATCTAAAAATCTTTTAAAATTTTAAATCAATTTCCTAACAAACTAACAACTCCTTTCTCTCTCTCTCTCTCCTCTACATACATATATTTATACATATTTTATTTATTTATTTTTTCTTTCCTTATTTAATACACAACCTCTTTTTCTTACTTCTTCTTCTTTCTTCTTTCTTTTTCTTAATCTTGTTTCTTGATTCCGGTGATCACCGCCGGAGCAGTGCTCGTCGCTGACAATCGGGGTGATCCAGTGAACGTACCTGACTTGCGTGATCACTCTCGTGCGTTGTTTGGAACCGTTCCGTGTACCGTGCGCGCGTCGCGACATTTCGCCGACGAAGGACGTTCCGTACACATCCGTTCTTATTCCGTCTAGGCAAGTTAATCTTGCTACATGCTATATAATTCATTTTATATCTATTTAAATAAATACCATACCTATAGTTTAAATCTAGTACCCCATGTTTAATTTTATAACGTTTCGATGTTCCGTTTGCATCCGTTTATATCATTTTAAATCTAGATCATGAAAACTTATCTTGTGACATACTAGATTACATTATACTGCATCCATATCATTTAAAATATATATCGTCGTAATATTTCTTATTATTATCTTTAATTAGTTTATAATCTGCATTTTATAATGTTAGACATTTGAAAATATTATAGTTTACACATGAAACGTCGTTGAAAAAGCGGATACGACAAATCTGAAATTTACTGTACACCTTACCTTATAAAATTCATTATAAATTATAGAAAAATCATTAGTATACGTTCTTTAGTTCGTTACGAAGCTAACTCATAATACTATAACTATATGAAATATTTACTTGCAAAATAAATTATTTAAATAATGTAAAATGAAAATGAAAATGTCTCTAAACTGCTGTCCAGGGAAATTCCAGCAGCAAACTTTCAACTTCAAATATTCATAGCTTTTTGTAGGGACAACCTGAGATTCTTATACTTATACAAATGAAAACCTTATTGAATTATCTTTGTTTTGGTATAAAACACGTCCTTTTTGGAGAATGTTTGTTATTTTTAAGCTATTTTACAAATCAGGATGACGCTGAATTTTTGAACGGAACTTTCTTGTGCATGGTTAATCAATACCACTTTTATAGTTATTAATCGCTGTGAATATGCTATCCATATTAATATTATTATATCAATATTTATATCACATATTGCTTAGTTGTACATCCCACATTACCATTTTATAGTTTTATAACTTTTCGGATACCCGTTTGCATCCATCGCATTTAAGATACATATAATTGCATCCTAATTAATATTGGAACTATAAATGTAACCCTAATCGATAACTGTGCATCCATATCCTTGAAATTATATCTATTTGCATACTATATCACATTATTCCATTTTATTGTTATATTAGTACCCCATACTTGTTTTGTGTACCCATACTTATTATAGTTTGATTATGAGCACCCGCTTGACATCTGGTGCATCCTGACATGACTTGTTACACCTATTACTTGACACGACATGGTACCGTGCAACTCTTGATATGACACGACACCTATATACCTTACTTGACTTGACCTGATGTACCATGCTTTACCTATTACCTGATCTTGTGACTAATGCCAACAAACCTGACCTGTTGTCCTTACAGAAAGTTCCTGTTGTCTATCCAGACAAACCTGTACCTGCCTGATCATGTGTTGGCATTAGCTCCAGATTATTTAATACCTGACTTGGACACATATAACTTGGGGGTATGGGGAAATCAATGATGAAACCTGACTTGTAACTCGACAGTGTGCTACCTTTACTGATCAGTTTTAGAGGCTAGGCCAGCCTTGGGATGATGCTGCTGACATCATCCATCGTTATCCACTACCTTTTTAGAGGATAGGCCAGCCTTGGGATGATGCCATGGACATCATTCATCATTACCCCTTTTTCTTTTAGTGCCTAGCGGCATGTCTCGGTTTCAGCCCGAGAATCTTCACCGTGATCCCGGGCACGCACGGGATACTATTGAGTTACATCGATGATTCATCAAATTGATTTCAAAGACTTGAGAGTATGTAACCCAATAGACCAGTTTAGATTACTCACTGCACACTATCTTTTACTGCCCTGATTTATATTGCTGTTATACTTGCTTTACCTTTTATGATCATTCTTGCATGTCTTGCTACCCTGTTTATATATTATTGCTTGATGTTATGACGCGCTGACGTCTGGGTTTTGCATGGCCCAAATTCTCTATCTTTGTTGCAGACTGATCAGGAGTATTGCCGCTGTTAGACCGGGCGGTAGGGATCCTGTTGGTATCCAGTCTTACTTTCCAGGTGTTTATTTGATCTTTTGCTTCCGCATACTATATTATTTCTTGACTCTTTTACTCTGGCTTATGGACATGTACTAGATAGTTAGTTTACTTTCCCGTTCTTGATACCTCTACAGCCGTAATGTGACTGTAGAAGGATTTTTCCTATCCACAGGTAGCAAGGTTGGCTATGTCACATGCCCATCTTAGCGTCTTTTGGTATCAGAGCCATAGGATATAGGTTAATCGAGTTTGATTCTTTTGTAGTTGGGTATTGGACCCAATACACGAATCAGAATACTTGTGATTAGGAACATGTCCTGCCACCTTGTTATCGTGATTCCTAAATCATATCTTTCTTTTATCCTTCGTCTTGACGATATGCAAACAACTTTGCATCTCGGCTTGAAACATTTTTTGTTCTCTATTGTTTCTCCATGTTCTTTGATTCTAATACTAGGATTTGGGCGACTTGAGTGGAGTTATGTAATTGTACCCATGAACTGCAGCATGGTTACAATGCGGTACTCTATTTAAGTAACTTGGAGTCCTGGTCTTGATTCATTTCCTTGCCCCATGATCGTTAAATTGTTTTGCTTCTCTTGCTTACCAGTTATTGTTTCATCGCCAGCTTGAATCATGTTTACCGTGCTTAACCCTCTTCAGTATCTTGACTTCGGATGAAGTCATCTCGGTCTCTTACTTGTTCATGTTTTCCCCGCATTAGAATTATTCAATTCCGGTGCATCCCTTTGTTTGTTGTTGTCTTGGGAATGGATTTTCTCGGCACTTTCCACGCTCACATTGATTGTAGGGCAAAGAAAGTGATTTTCCAGATTCCCGGACATCCGGAGTTTGTTTTGCTGGAGGTAGCAGTTCTGTCGGGCTAGTCGAGTTTAGGGCTAGGCCGACAAGCAATGTTCTTTCGTCAATGGAAGTTGATAAGGAGGAAGCGCCAGCTGTAGTTTGAGAGTTCATGGACGTGTTCGAGGACATCTCGGGTTTACCGCCAAAACGAGATGTGGAGTTCGCGATCGATCTTGTTCCTGGTGCAGCGCCAATCTCAAAGGCGTACCATCCGATGACACCAATAGAGTTGGAAGAAGTAAAGAAGCAGGTTACCGAATTGCTGGAGAAGGGTTGAATTCGCGCAATTCACCTTGGGGAGCTCCAGTTCTTCTAGTAAAGAAGAAAGATGGCACAAGGAGGATGTGCATCGATTATCGAGAATTAAACCGGGTGACTATTAAGAACAAGTACCCGATCCCTCGCATTAGCGAATTGTTTGAGCAGCTTAGTGGCGCAAGGGTATTCTCAAAGCTGGATTTGTGATCCGGATATCATCTGGTCCGAGTTAAATCAGAAGATATTTGCAAGACGGCGTTCAGAACTCGGTATGGACATTATGAGTACTTAGTGATGCCCTTCGGAGTAACGAATGCGCCGGCGATATTCATGGACTTGATGAACCGAATCTGTTCACCATTCTTGGACCAGTTTATAGTGGTGTCCATTGATGATATTCTGGTTTACTCAAAGAATATTGAAGAGCATGCAGAACACTTGAAGATCGTACTGCAGACATTGAGGCAAGAAAGATTATATGCAAAGATGAGCAAGTGCAAGTTTTGGCTTGAAGAAGTGAAGTTTTTGGGGCACGTCGTATCCGGAGATGGAATCGCCATTGACCCCGAAAAGATTGCAGCAGTTCGAGATTGGCTGATTCCGAAGAACGTTGCTGAGATCAGAAGCTTTCTTGGACTTGCCGGGTATTACAGAAGGTTCGTGGAGAATTTTGCTCGTTTGGCTAAGCCTTTGACCAAGCTTACACGCAAGGAAGTACCATTTGTGTGGATGGATAAGTGTGCGTCAGCTTTTGAAGCGTTGAAGCAGAGATTGATAACCGCTCTTATTTTAACCATACCAGACAGTTCCGGAGGATTGGTGATTCACAGCGACGCATCTGGAAAAGGATTGGGATGTGTTTTAATGCATCATGGGAAGGTTATAGCCTACGCATCGAGATAGTTGAAGACCCATGAGAAGAATTAACCAACTCATGATTTGGAGCTAGCAGCTGTGATTTTCGCTTTAAAGATTTGGAGACACTACTTATTGGGCGAAAGGGTCGAAGTATTCACCGATCACAAAAGCCTGAAGTATGTGTTCATACAGAAGGAGCTTAATATGAGGCAGCATAGATGGTTGGAGCTGATGGCTGACTACGATCTTGATCTTAAGTACCATCCAGGGAAAGTTAATATTGTGCCGGATGCGCTTAGTCGGTTACCAGCAATTCAGATGTTGACTGCACAGAAGGAGATTATGGAAGACTTTCGGAGATTCCAGTTGGAGATCGTGCTACCGCATTCTTCAGGACAGTTGATGCAGCTGCAAGTACAGTCGTCATTGATCGAGAGTATTAAAGCAGCGCAGTCGAAGGACCCAAGATTGCAAAAGTTTCGAGAACAGGTTGAAGCTAGACTTCGAACGGACTTATTGATTCATGAAGATGGTTCATTACGGTTTGGTAGCCGTTTGTGTGTGCTAAAAGGAGATATTTGCGAAGAATTTATGAAGGAGGCACACAGTTCCGCGTATTCCGTACATCTAGGAGGCACGAAGATTTACCGTGATCTACGACGGCATTTCTGGTGGGGAGGTATGAAAAGGGAGATTGCTCGCTTTGTAGAAAAGTGCTTGGTGTGTCAGCAAGTTAAGGCTGAACATCAAAGGGTTGCTGGTTTATTGCAACCACTTCTGATTCCTCAATGGAAGTGGGAACATATAACCATGGATTTCGTGACAGCTTTACCGCGGAGTCCAAAGGGCAACAATGCAGTTTGGGTGATTGTTGATCGATTGACCAAGGCAGCTCACTTCATACCGTTTCGAGTTGGTCAGTCAATGGAAGCGTTAGCAGAACGGTACATGCAGGAGATTGTGAGATTGCATGGAGTACCTGTGAGCATCGTGTCCGACCATGACACCCGATTCTTATCACACTTCTGGAGGAGCTTACAGGAAAGTTTGGGGACTCGATGGAAGTTTAGCACAGCTTATCATCCTCAAACAGATGGCCAGTCGGAGAGAACGATCCAAACTCTTGAAGACATGTTGAGAGCTTGCATGTTAGACTTCAAGGGTTCATGGGAGGATCATCTACACTTGGTGGAGTTTCGTACAACAACAGCTTTCAGGCGACTATTCAGATGGCTCTATTCAAAGCATTATATGGTCGCAAGTGTTGTTCACCTGTTTGTTGGGACGATATTGGAGAACGAAGATTGTTGGGACCGGATTTGATCGTGCACACAGTGGAGAAAGTTAACACTATCCGGAATCATACGAAGGCAGCGCAAGATCGGCAGAAGAGTTGGGTCGATACATCGAGAAGACCTCTAGAGTTCGCTGTTGGTGATCTAGTATTCTTGAAGATATCACCGACTAGATGAGTGATTCGTTTTGGCAGTCGAGGAAAGCTTAGTCCTTTATTCGTTAGGCCTTTCGAGATTTTGGAGCGTGTTGGAGAAGTGGTTATCGATTGATGTTACCACAATCTTTGGCGAATGTTCATGACGTGTTTTATGTATCTCAACTCCGTAAATATGTTCGAGATGAAACACACGTGCTGGATCATTCGGAACTGACTGTACGAGAAGATTTAACTTTTGAGGAACGACCGATGTTGATTGTGGATCGAAGGGAAAATATTCTTAAGAACAAGGTTATCCCTCTCGTACTTGTTTCTTGGGGAAATCGCTCGCATGGAGAATCAACTTGGGAACGAGAAAATGAAATCTGACAGAAGTTTCCACATCTATTCTTGTAGTTTGTTGATTGTTTATCCTTTCTTATTCTTGGAATTTCGAGGACGAAATTCTTTTGTAGTTGAGTATAATGTAACACCCTAGTTCATTTATACCAATTCCAGTTCTCATATTTCCTTAATTGTGGTATTTTCCTGATTTATCGTGTTTTGGGTGCGAATAGTATTTTACATTTTACATTATATTCGACCCTACCCGCTTGCTTTAACCTGTTTGATTCATATTTATAGATTACCCTGACTTGTTACATAGACACGTGCATCTCATGTATACTGCATACTGGCATTTTACCTGGCATTGCATCTTTTACCATATAACATTTTAGGTCATGTAAAATAATTTAAAATTGCATTTCATAGCCTGCATGATACCCCTAACCCCGTGGTAGCATCCGCGCATCTTGTTCTCGTCCCATTAAGTGAAACAGACGTGTTTGGATGGCTACGCGCGTATACATGCATCCGTTTTTGGGGGTACGCATTTTCATTATCTGAGCATTCATTTTGAATTTTGAAAGTCGCACATATTTTTCGTATTTTAAATCTGAATTTTTAGACCCGATCCGGGCGCGTTTTGAAATATTTTTGTATCCCGCCAAAATTCAATTTATTTAATTTTAAAATTTAGTTTAAATATTTTCATACGATTTCTTTAACAAACTGAAACCTCTTATCTAAAATTTTAAATCTAAAAATCTTTTAAAATTTTAAATCAATTTCCTAACAAACTAACAACTCCTTTCTCTCTCTCTCTCTCCTCTACATACATATATTTATACATATTTTATTTATTTATTTTTTCTTTCCTTATTTAATACACAACCTCTTTTTCTTACTTCTTCTTCTTTCTTCTTTCTTTTTCTTAATCTTGTTTCTTGATTCCGGTGATCACCGCCGGAGCAGTGCTCGTCGCTGACAATCCGGGTGATCCAGTGAACGTACCTGACTTGCGTGATCACTCTCGTGCGTTGTTTGGAACCGTTCCGTGTACCGTGCGCGCGTCGCGACATTTCGCCGACGAAGGACGTTCCGTACACATCCGTTCTTATTCCGTCTAGGCAAGTTAATCTTGCTACATGCTATATAATTCATTTTATATCTATTTAAATAAATACCATACCTATAGTTTAAATCTAGTACCCCATGTTTAATTTTATAACGTTTCGATGTTCCGTTTGCATCCGTTTATATCATTTTAAATCTAGATCATGAAAACTTATCTTGTGACATACTAGATTACATTATACTGCATCCATATCATTTAAAATATATATCGTCGTAATATTTCTTATTATTATCTTTAATTAGTTTATAATCTGCATTTTATAATATTATACATTTGAAAATATTATAGTTTACACATGAAACGTCGTTGAAAAAGCGGATACGACAAATCTGAAATTTACTGTATACCTTACCTTATAAAATTCATTATAAATTATAGAAAAATCATTAGTATACGTTCTTTAGTTCGTTACGAAGCTAACTCATAATACTATAACTATATGAAATATTTACTTGCAAAATAAATTGTTTAAATAACGTAAAATGAAAATGAAAATGTCTCTAAACTGCTGTCCAGGGAAATTCCAGCAGCAAACTTTCAACTTCAAATATTCATAGCTTTTAGTAGGGACAACCTGAGATTCTTATACTTATACAAATAAAAACCTTATTGAATTATCTTTGTTTTGGTATAAAACACGTCCCTTTTGGAGAACGTTTGTTATTTTTAAGCTATTTTACAAATCAGGGTGACGCTGAATTTCTGAACGGAACTTTCTTGTGCATGGTTAATCAATACCACTTTTATAGTTATTAATCGCTGTGAATATGCTATCCATATTAATATTATTATATCAATATTTATATCACATATTGCTTAGATGTACATCCCACATTACCATTTTATAGTTTTATAACTTTTCGGATACCCGTTTGCATCCATCGCATTTAAGATACATATAATTGCATCCTAATTAATATTGGAACTATAAATGTAACCCTAATCGATAACTGTGCATCCATATCCTTGAAATTATATCTATTTGCATACCATATCACATTATTCCATTTTATTGTTATATTAGTACCCCTTACTTGTTTTGTGTACCCATACTTATTATAGTTTGATTATGAGCACCCGCTTGACATCTGGTGCACCCTGACATGACTTGTTACACCTATTACTTGACACGACATGATACCGTGCAACTCTTGACATGACACGCACCTATATACCTTACTTGACTTGACCTGATGTACCATGCTTTACCTATTACCTGATCTTATGACTAATGCCAACAAACCTGACCTGTTGTCCTTACAGAAAGTTCCTGTTGTCTATCCAGACAAACCTGTACCTGCCTGATCCTGTGTTGGCATTAGCTCCAGATTATTTAATACCTGACTTGGACACATATAACTTGGGGGTATGGGGAAATCAATGATGAAACCTGACTTGTAACTCGACAGTGTGCTACCTTTACTGATCAGTTTTAGAGGCTAGGCCAGCCTTGGGATGATGCTGCTGACATCATCCATCGTTATCCACTACCTTTTTAGAGGCTAGGCTAGCCTTGGGATGATGCCATGGACATCATTCATCATTACCCCTTTTCCTTTTAGTGCCTAGCGGCATGTCTCGGTTTCAGCCCGAGAATCTTCACCGTGATCCCGGGCACGCACGGGATACTATTGAGTTACATCGATGATTCATCAAATTGATTTCAAAGACTTGAGAATATTTAACCCAATAGACCAGTTTAGATTACTCACTGCACACTACCTTTCACTGCCCTGATTTATATTGCTGTTACACTTGCTTTACCTTTTATGATCGTTCTTGCATGTCTTGCTACCCTGTTTATATATTATTGCTTGATGTTATGACGCGCTGACGTCTGGGTTTTGCATGGCCCAAATTCTCTACCTTTGTTACAGACTGATCAGGAGTATTGCCGCTGTTAGACCGAGCGGTAGGGATCCTGTTGGTATCCAGTCTTACTTTCCAGGTGTTTATTTGATCTTTTGCTTCCGCATACTATATTATTTCTTGACTCTTTTACTCTGGCTTATGGACATGTACTAGATAGTTAGTTTACTTTCCTGTTCTTGATATCTCTACAGCCGTAATGTGACTGTGGAAGGATTTTTCCTATCCACAGGTAGCATGGTTGGCTATGTCACGTGCCCATCTTAGCGTACTCTGGGAAGCGGGGCGTGACAGGTATCCGGGTATTCTTAGTAATGCCCCTTCCACTATCCAGATTCATGACAGTAACCGTATATTTCCTTACCATCTGTCCAATCCCTTTATTTGTCTGTACTTATTACCTTCTGTACACAACACTTAAGCTAATTGATTTTCTTTCTTCCCTACCTTTCGGCACCAGCCTAAGGTTTGGAAGAAGACTATCCAATAAGCGTAATAGGTGTACCCTCCTAATCCTAGGAGCCCTCGCAACCTGAGAGAAGGTAAAGGGAAAAGACAACTGAATAATCCTTATTCTATTTCTCCTGAACCAGAAACCATTCTCAAACTGGAACAAGTTCCTTCGAGTTCGTATGTAACTATACGATGGCGTATCCAATAAATGTGGATGTTCGTAGTGATACGGAATGTTCCGGAGAAATGCAAAGGTGAAGTAGGAGTGGCGATGATATACGTGGTTTCGTCATGAATGATAGCAGTCGCAATTTATTTTGCCCTCTTTCTAATCCCCTTATTTGTCTTTACTTATTGCCTTCTGTACACCACACTTAGGCTAATTGGTTTTCTTCCTTCCCTACCTTTCGGCACCTGCCTATGGTTTAGAAGAAGACTATCCAATAAGCGTAATAGGTGTACTCTCCTAACACTAGGAGCTCTCGCAACCTGAGAGAAGGTAAAGAGGAAAGACAACCGAATATTCCTATTCAATTTCTCCAGAGCCAGAATCCATCCTCGTATCTGGAACAAGTTCCTTCGAGTTCGTATGTAACTATACGATGGATTATCCAGTAGATGTGGATCTTCATAGTGATACGGGGTGTTCTAGAGAAACATAAAGGTGATATAGAAGTGGCAATGATATATGCGATATCGTGACATTCCAAAAGCCAAAGTGTTTTAAGAAGATTCGGTTAACTTGGTTCATGAGTTTTAGTCAAGGGTCGGGCCATGGTCGCTGCCAAAAAGAGAGAGAAAAGAAATACTCAGCGTGCACTCTAACTTAGATCAGAATGGTTAATCACTTTATCTAATCAGGATGTCTCCCACTGTTTCCTCGAATTCTCCTCCAAAACCAAAAAGAGAATTAGTCGGGATCGTCTAAAATCACCCGAGGAGTAAACCTACTCATCAGTAGGAATCGGGATCCAACTATCATCGCATGATAACCTGATGGAAGCCACTCAAGTCACCACACTCCAGAAAGTATGCGCATGCCTGGCAAGTTTCCTGTATGTTTGAAACTTCCGATGTGTGTTTTTACCCCTAAGACCCAAGTGACCTTGACTGAGCAAACATATTAAAGAATCCTAGTCAAGTTCAACCCGTCATTATCTTGATTGCATTAGACCCACCCGCACGAGTCCTTGACTGAGCCAAAATGACCGCACGACTGTCCTAACCAATCGCATATCCATACAACAGAAAAGCACTATATAGCTACCGAACACTACGCCTCAGCTAAGCACGACATACGTAGTACGAATACTAAGCAGTACTAATCTGAAATGACGGAGGGCTGCGGCTGGTTTTTGGCAAAAAACCATTAGCGTAATGAACTTGATCTCTTTGAAGGAATCCAAGTGGTTTTTCAAATATATATAGTGGCGCAAACTTTTGCTAAAGAGGTCACTCCCTGCGAAGAGATCTCGGCTCTTTCCTCGTAGAATGAGGTGCAGGATATTCCAAATCGAATACCAGGATGCAAAGCAAAAGAATCAACTATAGTGAAGTTATTACAGTGACGCAAATTTATGCCTAAGGAGTTACTCCCGATGAAGGGATCTCGGCTCTTGTCTCATCGAATGAGCTGCAGGATATTCCTAACCGAATACCATTGTGTAAAGCAAAAGAAAATGTCTGTAACGTCTGTTTTAAAAACTTGGTTCCAACAACATCATATATAGGTTTGTTTTATCCTTATATCCATATAAAAGAACGAAAATAAAATATACGTGTATACCATCCGCATTCGCCACTGGGCCCCGTCATCACCCGTTAGGTTACTTAACTAACGACGGACCTGGGGCTGGACTAGCGCGGGTGCAAAACATATACAACATCTACTAGTATATATATAAATATATATAATAATCGTTCCAGGTATGATATAAAACAACATCACAGAATCTCAGCTAACAATACAGAATGGTGGATAATCCTGGAGCCTCGAGTTTCACTTGAGCCGCAAATGAGACCCGACATTCCCTGTCGTGTGGATAGCCTGTGCAATGAAAACCTAGACCCCTATGAGTGCGATAATTTACCCTCCAATCTTAGAAGCGAGGCAACCCCAATCAACAACGTGAATGGGTCACCCAGCACTTCACAGAATTCGGTAACTTGAGCACCCCTCCATGGGTCAACCTATACCTCCTACGAGTGCGGCGAATAGCCCGCCAATTCTAGAGTAAAGTCCCCTACGTCTCAATGCCATGAAATGTGGACCCGTTGCCCTCTAGAAGCCGGCTATTCGTGCACTCCACCATGGGGTAATCCTAGTACAGAAAAGAAAATAATATGTACAAGGGTGACATCGACCTCAACCCGGTCGTGCCGCAAACAAATAATATATAAACTGGCAGTGACGACAATCCACATGTCGGACGCTCGTCCAACAATATCAAATGTAAAAATGGGTCTAAACTATACTACCATTGCACTCAAGCTATCCACCACGACGATCCGGCCACAACACAGAATATCAACATGAATGTCACGTTCGCAAACCCGTCTAAAAGAACATATAGCAGTTAGACGGGTTGTACCGCTCTAATGACATTCACGGTCGCAGATAGTAATGCATGTACTGTAAACATTTAAAAAGTGCTAAAATATCGGCTTCGAAACACCCCGAATTGCCCCTGAACTAAAGACAACAAAATATCTAAACTGGGCAAAACAAACAATACCATTGCACAAATATTCCAGAGACTAGATAACCCTGCAAAATTCAAGTCCCAACTCCAATAAAAAACCGGCCACATCCGGGTTTTTTTTCGCCGGGTCGAATCCGGTGAATGGGCCTCGTTTTTGATGTCTCACAAGTAGCCTTCTGCAATTGTTTAAAGAAAATTTTGAAGACTCTGAAAAATCGACAGAACCTGGAATATACGGGGTATTGTTTCGGAGTTGTTTCGGTTTCGATAATTTAACATTGTCTAAACTGCTAGCAATGGGATAAAATCTCGATTTGATACCATGTTGGGTTACGGCAGCGCCCTATCAATCGAACTGTGACCAAATGCGGAACAAAATTTTTCTAAACTGGCGCTACCACAACCCGATGTCCGGATCTACCCTAAACCCTATACTAGCAAGCAATATAAAGAGTTAGGAATGGTTATACCAAATGAACCAAGTCCTTCGGGTCTTCAACCATCATCCCAAGCTCCTGGTGGTCGCGGATCGAATTTGGTAGCCGGTCTTCCTCCATCTACGATGATCCACCCGAGGGAAACGGCGCAAGCTTCAACCTTGCCTAGCAAGGCAACCGACGCTCCAAGGTTGCTAGCAAAGAAAATTGGAGGTGTAAGATTATCTCACTACAAATTTTCTCTCCTCAAAATGCTCCAAGAGCAACTCAAGAAGATGAAGAGGAGGTGAGGAAACATGTGGCATGAGCAACTAAAGAAAATGGCTAAGCCTCTTAAGAGAGAAGAGAATCATCAAGTCAAGAAAAATACTTGGATGGCATGTAAAGAACATAGCTCCAACAATTTACAACCATGCAATGAAAATATCTTCTCCAATTTTTCAATAAACAAATGAGAGCCATGCCTCTCTACATGCCTAGCTCATGCTCATGCCAACTCACCCTCCACCTCATTTCCCAAATTGATTTTCTAAAATGAAAATCAAATAATGAGGTGGCCATCTTCTGGAAGCTATTCCGTATAAATACGGAATGCAACCTGGTACACGTATCTAAATATATATACGCGTATTTATACAAAAATACGAATAGCTAAGAGAGAAAATGAATAGTGAACAATAATACTAGAATACATACACATACACACACACATATAAATTATTAAATTAAAACCTGATTTAATAATTCGGTTTAGTCCTAAGCCGCTAGTATTATCAACCGTCTGATTAAAGTCTGTATAGCCTGTACACATATTCAATCGGATACCTGTATGTACCAACATACGTCATCTACACCATATCGTCTGAACCGTGAAAACCCTTTGTGTGGGACTTTAAAGACTCGTCAATACGCTGGTAGTGGGTTTAACCACAAGCACGTCAGCGGCACTAGCTGTACGTAATGGCTACCCAGGTATTGAGCGAAAGAAATGCCGACGAGCAAACTCATCCGTACCCCTACTGAGCCTGACAGTGACAATCTCCATACAGTCCGGTCTGTTCATCTAAGAGTATCGCATATTGAGTCTGGGGGGTGGATGAAGTCAGACCCCTGATAACGCTACATTTAGTGTCAGTATGAAACCCATCACCACCTGAGAAACTACCGATCCTAGATCAGTAATTCTCAACTACCTTGGCCAAGGATTTCTGGTGATGGTCACCCGTGCACAACGCGACATCAACCCCCAATGCCGAGAGAGACGAATCCCCGACGATCCGCTCACTGCCTCCATGTGGCTCGGGACTGTACCCAACTAAAACCTGTTTGCACGACTCCTTTGAGCCGTGGTAAGGAAGTAATCAAAGCACAGTGGGAACTCACACGAGACAAATGACGATCTCAAGTTGACAGACTAACTTGTACATATGTCACCTGGGAACTGCTATCTGACAATAGCTATAATACCAACTGGCATGTTCCCGGCGAGTCCGTCCAGTGTACTCATAACCCAATGAGCACCTGTATACTATCGTAGGTGAACAAACTAACACCAATGGCTTGTGAGACCTGGCCACCGCCCCTCATCGGGGTCTTGATCAGTATACACTAGTCTACTCTGGAGTATCGATGCCCAGTCTCGAAACTCCCACGACTAGGGACATTTAAGGACGTGCTTATAGACCACCCAGCTCCCACGTATATGATCGCCACCATAATACTGGTAGTCAAACAAGAATCATATGGGCTCTATCAACATGTAATAGTGATCTGTAGCACCACCTGAAGTATGTACATGATGATAAAGACAAACCAGATAGCATACTATCATCTCGAGTAAGCTGTTCTACCGGTATAGGTCCTCCCCCAATCATCATAATCACCTGCCCGCGACTATGATGATTGCCTTGAGGGCACTATAGCCAACAATATTCACACTTGAACTTACGTTTGCTAGATTACCTTTTAATGACCTTTTTGGGACACGCTGTTATTCATTACATGTTCGACACTTTTACTTGTTACATGCTCGCTATACCTATACTACACGTCCATGCTATATTTTTTTGCTATCCTCCTGTTACATTGCTATACTTATATATATATTGTCATACTCATGATATCTTGTCATGTGCATATAGTCGCTTGGTTAAAATTGATACCCTTACATAACCACATTAGAATTCATATTCTGCTTATATATTGTTATTTACCACATTCACATTTCTATCCTTGTTGAGGACTTACCGAGCGCAAATTCGCTGACAGGCATTCCACCGATCTCTTTATTTCTTAGAAAATTCGTCAGGTGATCAAGAGACTATGGCGGTGGAACTAATAGGAGAAGAGTACAACCGGCTTGCTTCACAGGCCGACTACCAGTTTCATTCAATATTTACTTTTCCAGTACGTCTATTGTTTAAGGCATCTTGTTATTGTACTTTTGTTTTAAGTTTTTTGTATCCGTTCAAAACTCCTTAAAATGTTAATTGTAATATTTAATGTTGGATTTTATTTCACTAGTATTCTTGTTATTTATGTTGCTTATAAACGCTCGGTATATTTGTTGTGAGAAATGGCCTTCTCGAAACAAATACGTCGCGGGACTCGTCATGGGACCTGCTCCCGCTCTTTTTGGAAAGCGGGATGTGACAACCGGCCCATGTGAGAGACCGCTGCAGTTTTGGACCTGCAGGGTTCCTGCATGCCCCGTTATCTCCTAAAATACATCCAAAGTTAATTAGGGTTGGCAAAAAAGAAAAATGTGTTAATGCATTAAAATGTGGCACGGTATTAATTAATTTCAGAGCAAGAAGGGTCAAATTTGCTTCTAACAAACTTAGCTGATTGATTAAGCTTCTCGAGATACATGAGTTGCTGCAAATCAAGCAACAGTTCTATTGTTTGGCCACTTCACGTTTATGTTAACATGAACATGAGAATTGCATTGAGGAAATCATAAGGGGGGTTAGTGTAACCTCCACCCCCATCCCCATCCCCTCAATAGCCGATAAGCTGCGAGGGGGTTTTGTCCTCTGGGCACATGGTAACTTTCTCTACTATCTGGTTGAAAATCCTCTTGCCACGTCAAGTGGAGGGTTTCGAAATCAAAAACCCTCATCAGGTCAGGGAGTGTACCGTTTGAGTAAAGACTTTTTGGCAAGAAATGTAATATTTAAATCTTTAGTTTAAATCTTCAGTTTGGCAAACAAGCAATAAAATAATGTTGCCTTTCATCATTAATATATTTAAGGCAATAAAATACCCAATTTTTTTGATCTTGGCTGATAAATATATAACTAAATTTTAAAATCCGCACATAAATATCCAAAGTTTCATTTTGACACTTTGGTAACTATTAGCTGCAAAACCTTTTTTCATTGTTCAAAGTCGAGTTTGAGCATTTTTTACGTTTCGATAAGTGAGCATAGGAGATGTTTCTGTCGATAAATTACTAGGGATTATTAGTGCCGCATAGGATAACTACAATGGTGTTTTATGCTATTAACCCAATAAAATAGTAACCGTCAACCCTCATCCTGACTTGCTTTTGGTGCAGTAGAAGGATCATTTAAGACGGTAGCAAATTAACCTGGGTTTGATTCCTATGCACGCACGGGTATTATATGCCGATTTAAGAAAAATAGCGTTACGCAAATGCCTTGAGGTTTCGACCCCAAATGGCTAATGTCATTAAGATAATCTCCGAGTAACCACATTCGGGACTGCCGGAGACCTTCAGCCTGCACGAGCATATTAAAATATAAAATAGTAACGCCCACACTTCATGATGTATGGTTCGCTAAAATAGAAAATGCAATATTTGTCACGAGAATACAACTCTCGGTTACTCCTATTCCACTTTGCTTCCATTCTTTTAATCTTTTTTCTTTAACGAACAGAAAAAAAATAAAAATAAACAAACCAAAAGGAATCAAACAATTTTCGGCCACGCGAGTCCATCTCATCAATTTCTATCCACCAATTAATCTCCTCTCCTTTTTCCCTCGCACGCTGCCACGTGCACCGCGCTTCCGTGGGCCCCACCTCATCCACTCATCCTATTATTGCATGGACCAGCAAATCACAGCCATCCATTCCTATCCATCCAAAGGCCCACATCTCTCCAATCGTATCTTCTTATTTCTTTCTTTCTCTCTCTCTCTCTCTTCAATTATCAAACTTCTAGAATAAGTAGCCGTGTTGTTTCGTTCCGTTGCGTTACTCGATAATGCTTATCTGCCTTCAGTTATTAAAGTCGATTGAGATGGTTTGATCATGTGCAACGGAAACAAATCAATATTTCGATTGGAAAAAAATTTATAAAATTAAAACAGTGTTAACTGATATGGATAAAAATAATTAAGAACGATATGTACGTTAATTGTTAGATTAATAGACAAAATAGTCCTTAACAGAAAAAATGCCGATTCTAACATTCTGAGATAAAGTTTGCCGCCATTGTTATCGCTGTCTCCAATTTATTATAAAGGGATTTTTACCAAAAAGCTCTCTCATTCTTCGATAATTACCAAAAAGCACATCCATACTTCGTATTTATTTAAAAGAATCCCATACATTTAAATTGCACTAAAAAAACCTCGTAACATGCCAAAAATAGAATCTTTTTAGTATTTTCTATTACTCCGTTAGGAGGCTAACGGTGTGTATCAGGTTAGGGTTTTAAAGCCTTCACACCCCATTTACTTTCCCCAAAATTCCTAAATTTTCCACCAGATTGGCTCTCGGATTAGAATTTCGATCAAAGATCTCTCAAATTGATCATGGAAACCGGCCCATCTTTCTCAACATTGTCCAGTAACGAGCTTGTCGGCTGTTGTCGTCCCTTCAATTGCAACTTTCAAGTTCGTAGATAAGTTCATTTGAAAGGAGTGCGGCTTTTTAGTTAAATTAAATCTTAATAATTAACTAAGCGAGGATGTGTGTTGTTTTTATAAAAGAAAAATCTACCTAAATATCTAAAAGGTAAAAGAATAGTTCCAGCTCCATCTTCTTGACGCCAATGAGAGCCTTTTTAATGCAATTTAAATATACAGGTAGCTACTTTTAAGCTAAAAGTAGAAAGGGGCTTTTTAGTAACTGCATAGTATGGCTAGACAATTTTTTTAAAGCATGCGACCATTTTTTCCAAAGTAACGGTAGCACTCAGGTGGGGCCCACTGTTTTGCAGGGAAGCAGTTGTCAACGTGGCAGCAGTCGCAGACAACGTGCGAAGAGGTTGGCACCCGCTGCGGCAGCAGAGGACACGTGGCAACACGTCACGTGGTCTTGCGGAATTTATTATTATTTTTTTGACATTTATGCCTTTAACTTGCTTCTTCCTTGGTCCTATAAAAAGGGCAAAAAAAATTTGAACCAGGCATGATACCGTGTGACGACGGATAATTGAGATTTCGAATAAACATAACTTTAATGATAAAAGCTCGATTTTTTCTTACAATCTCAGCGAACCATGTATTATAACATGATTTCAGAAAAAAATACAGATATCATCGAACCTATTATTATATATCATACCAAAGATTCTCAAACGATATATTTAAAAAATAATTAATATTGAACACAGCCCCAAATACAGTTTCGCCGCCTCCTGGCGGTTTTCAATTCGATTCTTGTGATAACCGCACACAACTTGCCACTTTAAACAAAGTTTTCCAATCAAGAGGGGGGATTTATGTAATATTCGGAAAAAAATAACCTTTATAAATTTGTATGAGGAGACATTTGCAAACAGGGAAAAAAGCATCTTGAATATTTTTGCAAAAAGCCCCCATGTACCCACAGAATCATCGTAAAAAGGCCCAGCCCCCAGGCAATCTCCTCTCATTTCAATTCACTGATTTCAACCTCTCTCTCTCTCTCTCTCTAAAATAACTTTTCGCATGCGAGCATCTTCTCTCTCCTCCCTCTGATGGCGGCGAAGAAGGCATCGGAGGCCTTCTCGAAGGCGCTCGTGGAGGAGGTGCAGCGATGGGGGGAGAAGAAGCAGACCGGGGTGAGCCTGAGGTACATGATGGAGTTCGGAGCCAAGCCCAACGAGAGGAACCTATTGATCTCGTCCCAGTTCCTTCACAAAGAGCTCCCCATTAGGATCGCCAGGAGAGCCATTGAGCTGGAGACCCTCCCCTTTGGCTTGTCCCATAAGCCTGTCGTCCTAAAGGTGAGATCTTGATTCGGTTTTTGATTTTGGGGGGCGGTTTGGGATGCGGGTTTTTGATTTGGGGGCGATTGGGATATGGGTTTTGATTGTTTTTGCGTTTGGGATCTTATATTTTGAATTTTGGAAATTTTTATTATTTGGGGACAATTTTTATTTTTTATTTTTGGTGTATAAAGACTGTAGATTTGCAATAGGGAATTATGTTAACTCTCAAGGATTGGATTAAGACAAGTGTGAAAGAGACATGTTCCCTCTATGGGATTAATTGCAGAAGTAATTGATGAATGATGGTTCCTATTCAAATTGTGATGATGGTTATGGGGTCTTTTTTAAAGTGAATATTCAGTTATAGGGTCATCTATTTGCGGAATATGTTTTGATGCTTGAAGTTCACTTTACTTCCTCAACTAAACTTTGTTCGAATTTTTAAAATTCGTGGTCTGTTGGGTGATGATCCGTTGACTACCAACTAAAATGGATGCTTAATTAGTGCATGCATCACTGTGGAAGTATTTATAATCACGAACTTATGATTATTATGTGTGTTTGTCAACTGCTTCTGAACTTCAGACCAGCATTAGTCATTTCTTTATGTTCTGGTGTGAATCGTGTCACCATATATCGCTAAACCATTACCGCGTTGCAATTTGGAACGAGCATTCCCAATCGGGAAACGCTAGCGCCCTGGATCAGAAGAATCATCGTTCCGATTTAGGTTGGAAGGGACTAATTAACCCAGCAAGAACTCTAGTTAAACGGGCATAAAGAAATATTTATTATTTTCCAAGAATTAAAAAAATAGACAGCAAATGAAATGAAATTATATATATGTATATTATACATGCATACTTACATATACAAATGATCCAAAAATATTCCATGTTCTCGAGTTACGTTTTCCGTTCGTAGAAGTGTATAGAAGAAAACTACTACTATCGTACTACGCTTCATAACAAGCGGCGTTCCCGTTTTCATTCCCGATACCAAAACATTCCACGTTTTGGGTAACATTGGTTTTAAATGAGCGTCATTTTGGTAGAGATGGAGATATGCTCGATAACTCATGTATTAATTTCATGATTTATTTTTTATTGGAAACGTTGACTATTTATTTATTTTGAACCAGCTGATGAACCTTTGCTATGACACAGAAGCATCCTCTATGGAATATGTTTGGTAAACTTAGGTGCATACTAATATAGTTACTGCTTGTATTTTGCATCGCTAGTAATTTTGTTTTAGCCTTCTTCTTTCTGATGCATTTATGAAGCGTAGGGCTTCAGTCCATCGACTCATCAGTCCTTTGTCTATAAAGTATTTAGTTTGGAGTATGGTCATTGGAACTGAACATTTAAAAGATATTTTATAATTTGGGTCTATTTATGTTTTGCTAAGTACACATCGGCATTTCTTGGGTTGTTTAAGAATATCACTGCTTTTAGTTCGAGCTAGATTAGATGATAAATTTTTACTTCCGTAATAATAATCCATATGGGTGTGAGTATTTCACCTTTTTAGGCGGTGTTTTGATATTTAAAAAGCATTTGACAGTAATATTTGCCTCATGTAAGGAGGAACTTAAATTTTGACTGTTTGCGGTAGGAGTTGAAACATGCATATTACACATTCTTTTGTTAGTAACTTGATTTTCTATGGGTCGTGTGAATTCTATCTTTTATTAGATCTTAATTGATTATCCTTTTTCTGGCTGTAACTATTATCTCTTGATTAAGTCCTTGGTAGGCATCTTCTTACTTCTTTACATTCATATTTATCTGAGCCTATTAATTCTTCACATTGCTTTTTCTTTCCCCGCTTATAAGGTCAGAGATTGGTATCTGGATTCTTTTCAAGATCTTCGATCTTTCCCAGAGATCAAGGATTCAACCAATGAACTAGCGTTCACCCAAATGATCAAGATGATCAAAGTAAGACACAATAATGTGGTGCCCGCAATGGCTTTAGGCATGCAGCAGCTAAAGAAAGACCTATTTCCCAAGGTTCACACTAAAGACTTGCAAGAAATTCATCAATTTCTCGATCGATTTTACATGTCGAGAATTGGGATTCGTATGCTTATAGGTCAGTTATCTTCTGCTCTGTCGTGCCTGTAAAAAAGGCTAAATTGCAGGAAATAGCCCTTTTCTGGCCGTATAACAGGAAATTCCCGTCTTTTCGAAACCTACACTTTGCCCTTCCTAGTTAAACATTTTTATTGTTTCCCATTAAATTAATGTTTTACGCCCGAAAACCCTGTTAAACTTCTATTATAATTCAGCAATAGTTTCATTGATGGACTGTAATTAATATTCTTATCGACGGATAGTTTGGGATATTAATTTGACTTTAATGTAAAAAATTTAATTGCCATTAAGGGGGCAAAGTGAACATTATGAAAAGAGAAGGGTATTTGCAGGTATCCTGCTAAAAGTTTCAGGTGTCACCAGCAATCTAGCCAAACTATTTTCTTTGATCTATTAATTCAAAATTATATGGGTTGGTTTGATTCAGGTCAGCATGTGGCTTTGCACGATCCTGACCCAGAGCCTGGTGTTATTGGCCAGATAAATACAAAAATGTCCCCAATGCTTGTCGCTCGACTTGCTAGTGAAGATGCTCGTGGAATTTGTTTACGAGAATATGGGAGTGCCCCTGACGTTAACATCTATGGAGATCCAACTTTTACTTTTCCGTAAGGGTTGCTAATGCTCGTATTGTTCATTTGACTTCATCCTTTAGTTTGTTGTCCTCATTTTAAGCAACGAGCCGAACTCTAAGCTATCATAGAGACTGCCTGGCATCCACTAATTTCCTTGCGTACTAGGTTTTGGTGGCTTATGGTTTGACATTGATAATTATAGGCTATGCTACCTTTTGCATTTGCTGGACTTATTTCAATGAATATATTCGGCTTATCCAGATCAGCGAAGGCCAATTCCTGTCCCAAAATTGACAGTCCGAGTAATGATATATTGGTATTAGCAATTGATTAGCGGAGTTTTAGTATTAAGTGTATTAATTGGCTGTTGGGCTTAAGAGATTAATGGGTTAATGAATTGTTTAATTTGTCTATTTAGACATCACTATCAAATATTTATAGTTATTTTTACAATATATTTACAAAACATTCCAGATATCATTAATTACTATTAGGCATGTCAAATTATTTATAGTTATTTTTACCATTCATTTAAACTTTTCGCTGAGATTTTAGCCAAATGATAAATGATGGCCGATTTCGATTCCAATTATAACTGTCCGAACTGGTATTGATACCGAGATTGTAAACCTTTCTTATCTCCAGTGCATACATATAAGCTTTAATATATTCTGAAATTGTGTAATCCATGTTTGAGCATTTCTGTTCACAGTAATGCAGTAATGACATGGGGGCGTCTACATTTGAGTTATGATTGACAAGTAAGACAACAATTCGGATAAGAATTAAGGCAACAATTTGTATAACATACAAGATCTAATGAACATACTACCATTCGTCTACTTAAGCATTCGACTAAAGATAGCCCTAGACCACTCTGTGCGGGACTAGACTTACACATTGATAGATTATCTTCAACCAGCAATATTCTTGTCACTGTTGCCTTTCCATCGTACTTTAGATTTTTATTGTTAAGATTGTGACATAATGTAAGCGTTTCACTCGGGAAATAATTCTATTATGATATTCACTACACCATTCTAAAATAGGTATGTTCCATCACACTTGCATCTTATGGTATTTGAGTTAGTCAAAAACTCTTTGCGTGCGGTTCAAGAACGATACATGAATTCTGACAAGGGGGTCCCTCCTGTGAGAATAATTGTGGCCGATGGAATCGAGGATGTTACAATAAAGGTATATTTGCTTTTATTTTTTCTACCAATTTAATTATTGATTGTCTAATTTATTGAATCAGTTCCATTATATATTGTAGTTTCCATTTCCTATCTTAATTTTTATGGATTCATATTCTACTTTTATCTCTTGATTTGCTCCATTTTCATCTCGGCAGAGTGCATTCGGTTGTATACTCGATGCTTTATAATTTTAATCCTAGTCACTTATACCAATTTCTTTTTTGAGGAAAAATTCTCTCCATTTCCCCAATTAGTCATTATTCCGCGCGCACTTATTGATGAATTTGTTCCACACCATACGTGATATCAAACAATTTAATAGAAGGTGATCTACCATTCTCCTTACTCCCCTTGACACCTCACAAAATAATCAAGACCTTGCCTTTTCCGCTTAGTTAAATTATCCATAGTAAGAATTGCATTTCTGTAGGCCAACCAATTGACGACCCTAACTTTATGGGGGGCAAATAAATCTCCACAGCGTCGCTGGATCTGTAATAATACATGGATTGTTTATAAAGATCTAACTGGGGGAAAAAAACACCCTTCAAGCTCCATGTCATTTTACTCGAGTCCTTCGATCAGCTACCTGGTTGCCATTGTTTCAATATGAGCAGTAAGTCGTCAGGTTATCTTTTTCCTCATCAGATAATGTTCTTATGAATCTCGGTCTCCAGATTGACAAATTCAGAAATCTATATCGCACACCACTTGCGTAGTTAGTATCGATTCATATTTCTAAGATTGATTACCCACCTAGTCCTCCGTGCGCTTTTCTTCCACACACTTCAAACCACCGATTAAGAGGTCATCCCTTATTTTTGCCTCTCCTGAAGAATTTTTTTTGTCTAGTCAATTTGTTGTTTAACCCAGGCAGGGAGAGTTGATAGATAGCCATGTAATATGAGGGGATCACAGAGAGGACTGCATTGATAAGATTGATTCAGCCTCCTAAAAATATGAACGTCCCTTCAGAGCATCTAATTTCTTTTCCACCATTTCTTTCATATGAATCCAGTCTCGCTTTCTAACTTTACCCAGACCAACTGGTATAGTCCAAGGTAGCTAATAGGGAATTTCTGTAGATTGCAGTATAATATACTTGCAATGCAGCTTTCACCGGGCATTGCCTCTCCAATGTGGACCACCAAACTGTTATGGTAATTAATCTTCGTTCTCGATCATAACTCAAAAGAGGTATAAGAACCACTTATTGTTAGTGTATATGCCCTAGAGGCCATTACTGTATCATACTAGTATGTATATTACTTGATGGAAGTTTGGGATATTCACAGTTGTACAGACAATCTTGCTCAATATAGTAGTATGCTACTTGGTTTGTCTCTGCTTTAATGTGTACATGTGTGTTTATTTATTATATCACCTATACGCATTAGTGGAGCCCTTAGGATCTTTGCTTGATTACCGGCGTTGTGATGGCGATCACACTCATGGGGGCTGGGTAATCTACAAGCACATCCTTATACACGTCCCTAGTCGTGGGAGTATCGAGATAGGGCATCGATACTCCAGAGTAGACTAGCGTATGCGCTTCTCATCCCAGCACGGGAGACGGTCTGTCCCACAGCCGTCAGTACGTCGTACTTGAGATAGTATGCGGGTGCTCGTTAGGTTACGAGTACACTGGACAGGACTCGTCGGGAACTGATGGTTGGTATTATACCTATCGTCAGTTATCAGTTCCCAGGTGACATGAGTACAGCTTAGTCCGCTGACTTGACACTGTCACTTCGCCTCGAGTGTGTTCCCACTGTTCTTTGATTACTATCCTACCACGGCTCTACTGAGTCGTGCAAACAGGTAGTAGTTGGGAGCAGTCCCGAAGCACTTGGAGGCAGTGACGGTTAGACAGGATTCGTCTCTCCCGGTATTGGGGGTTGACATCGCGCTGTGTCTAGGAGAGCCATTACACAAGTAGTCCCTGGCCAGGGCAAGCGAGATATACTGGTAGGTTTCCAGTGTTATCTCAGGGTGTTCTGGGCTTCACTCCGACACGACTTGTACCGCTATTAGGGGACTGACGTTTACCGCCCCCTAGGCCCGCCATGCGATGTATCAGACGAACAGACCGGACTGTACGGAGATTGTCACATACAGACTCAGTAGGAGTTCGGATGGGTTTACATCATCGGCCTTCTTATCGACATCTACCTGGGGACCGTTACGTACAGCTAGTGCCGTTTGCGGTCTGTGGTTAAACCCACTGCCAGCGTAGTGTCGAGTCTTTAGAGTCCCACACAGAGAGTTTCCCTGCACTGAGCGAAACGTGTAGAGGCCGTATGGTTTTACGGCAGGGCTGCGATCACTTACGTACACTTGTGTGCGTATGGTGTTCGGGCAGGCAGTACTAGTAGGCTTTGGTTTAAGCCAGATCCTAGTATTGCACGGATGGATTTGTTTTGTCTTTTGTGTATCCGCATTCTACGGAATACGGATGCAGGTGTGTATGCACAGTTTTTCGGAGTGATGAAGGAGGAGGTGCCTCATTAGGGTTTTGGCAGTTGGTTCGGCAAAAACCATTATGTGCCAGACTCATTAGGGTTTTGACAGTTCGTTTGGTCAAAACCATTATGAGCCGCGAACATCATTTACTAATCCTATTAGTGATAATCTTATGATGGCTAATTGCATTGACCATTTGACCCCGTTGACCTCTCTTGACTTTGTTGACCGGTTGACCGGGTTGACCATTGACTTTCAAGAGGGTTCTACACTTCACTTTTCTTTTCCTTTTTCTTTTGGATTATGATAATGGTCATTTCAAAGTAGCCATCAACTTTATCTTGATGGAATTAGTAATGATGTTGTTTTGCATTATTTGCAACCATGGTTCTTTTCTTTTGTATCATAATATTATTCTCATTCTCTATCTTGAAATGAGAAGCTCCATGGTTGCAAGAAAACCTCCTTCTTCCTCCTCTTGATTTCTCCTTTGATCTCATGTGTTGAGAGAAAAAAGGTTTTCACTTGACAAACACATCCATACATCTCCTCTACACATCCTAGGGCTTCTAGATTAGCAATCTCCTTGCCCTAGTTACCTCGGCTTGAGGTGGAGCGCGGTGTACATCTCTCGGGTGGATCGTCTTCGACTCAAGGAGGCCGCGGAGGTGACCAAAGTCCGGATCAACCATTGAGCAAGCAAAGAGAAGAGCAACAAGAAGAGAAGGAGTTCAAGTTGAGGTATAACCCCTAACCGAGTAGATACATCTCATGTTAGGTTGCTAGTTTATAGTTTAGCAAAGATCCGGCTTTTACGGTCCATGTTACAAAGCTTAGAAAAATTTTTGTTTTACCGTTTCCGCAACCCCGAAAGTACCGGGAGAGGTAACGTGGACCTAACAGTGGTATCAGAGCCTAACTAAACATAAACTAGCTTGGTAGTGAAGTGTATCGAAGTTCGAAACGGAAAAATCGATAAAACCAAGTTGCGAAAACCTGAGTTTCTGTTATATTTTTTTCTGGTCAAAACAAAATTTGTCATGCACCTAAAATCATCTCAGGGTTTTCTAAAGATAACCACCAAAAACGAGCCAGAGATCTCACCAAACGAGCGCGTTTCCGCGGCGCCAGCAAGCTAGGTCGCCGCTGATCCGCGGCCGTCTTGTTTCCTCTCTGCCTCGATTTTGGTGCAGTGTATCTCTGTATTGGTTTTAGGATTTTTGAGATATATTATATGTGCCCAGATTTTCCAGAATAGAAATTTGTTTTTGGGGGCCTATAATTCCGTATTTTTCCGAACTTCACTACACTTTGACTATGTTGGTTATATCTGTGATGTTCTTATGTATTGAACGTCGGCTAATCGCTATATGTCGATTAGTCGGGGTTATACATTTCTGTGATCTGTGATTGTTGTTGATGGTTTGTGTATATGAACTCGTTGGATTGTCGCGGATGAATAACCGGGGTGGATGTGAGATGAGAGTTTCTTTTTCTTTCATTCATGTAACAAATTTGTAAATTGATGTAATATTATTTGTTTGGCCGCACAACCGGGTCGGGGTTGTAGCCGTCATTGTATAATTCTTTTTACTGTTTTTGCTCCTAGGATAGACCCATGGAGGGGGTGCACAAACTACCGGGTATCTCGAAGTGCCGAGTGGCCTACTCATGGCATTGAGGGAGGTTACTTCGCTTCGGGTACTTGGCGGGTAGTTTGCCGCACCCGTAGGGGTCTTGGATGGGGTATTGGCTATTCATCGCGACCGTGTAATCCGTTTTTCGTTGCAGGCTCGAACGAATTGCGGGTTCCTAGTATATCCAAAGTGTTCATTTGTGATCTGGATTGGCTATCATTGCTATATTGCTATATATAATAACTATTTAGGCGTTGCTTATGTTTTACAGCCGCGCTAGCCCAGCCCCCGCTCTGTCGTTAGTTAAGTAACCTAACGGGTGATGACGGGGCCCAGTGGCGAATGCGAATGGCATAAGCGTACGTCATATTTTGGTTGTTTTCTGCAATGGTAGGATTTAAATGATGGGACGCATTAAAAGAACTAATGCAAGAAAATAAACCTAAAAGACGTTGTTGGAACAATTTTTCAAAAAGCTGTTATTGCAAGGACGTTCATTTTTGTTTTGCATCACGGTATTCGGTTGTGAATGTCCAGCACCTCAGTCGACGAGGCAAGGGTCGAGATCCCTTCATCGGGAGTGATCCCTTGGACAAAAGTTTGCGTCAGGGTAATAACTTCACTATAGTCGATTATTCTTGCTTTGCATCGAGGTATTCAGTTTGGAATATCCTGCACCTCATTCGACGAGGAAAGAGCCGAGATCCCTTCGCAGGGAGTGACCTCTTTAGCAAAAGTTTTCGCCACTATATTTTCAAAAAGATTACCAGGTTCCTTCAACGATATCAAGTTCATTACGTTAACGGGTTTTTCGCCAAAAACCCAGCCGTAGCCCTCCGTCGTTTCGGATAATTAATACTTAGTATTCGTGCTGCGTTTGTTGATTATTCGTCAAGACACAGTGAACGGTAGCTGAGTAATAATTCTCTGTTGCACTGATAGATGCGATTGGTTAGGACGGTCGCATGATTTTGTTGATTATTCGTCAAGGATCATGCGGGCGGGTCTAATGCAATCCTGGATAACGACGGGTTGAACTTGACTAGGACCTTTTGATTTGTTGATTATTCGTCAAGGTCACTTGGGTCCTAGGGGCAAAAACCATATCGGGAGTTTCAAAAGTACTGAAACTTGCAGATTTAGCATACCTTCTGGAGTGTGGTGACTAGAGTGGATTCCATCTAGGTCATCACACAATGATGGTTGGATCCCGATCCCACTGATGAGTTGGATTACTCTTGGGAGATTATTTCACTAAATGATCAATGCTATAAACCTAGTAGGTGTCTAGAAAGGTGTTAGCGGGGCTACGCCCCCAGGGAAAAGAGGTTCTTGAATTAAGGAACTTCGCGAAAGCGTTGGAAAACCTCCCTCGAAGTACCGACACTAGCCTGGCTGAAAGGTTAAGCAAGTATTGTGACGTGAATTAAAATCCTGACTAGTTCTTCTTTTAAAAGGTTTTAAGAAGAATTTGAGTAAACAGTGGGAGACATCCTGGTTAGATAAATTAATAAACCAATCTAATCTTGCAAGAGCATACGCTGAGTGTTTCTTTTCTCTCTCTCCAGGCAGCAACCTTTTCACGCCCTAATCAAGATAATAAAATGTATCGCTTGACCGATCCGAATTCTTATTCGGGACTGGGGATAGTTGGTTCAGCTCTAACTTATGACAACAGTCATGAGTATGAGAATGGGAAAGGGGAAAGTATGGATTTCCAGGATACCCAGTTGAAGAAGAAGTATGGTTTTGCATCTACTTCAGGTGTTCTTGTAATTGAGAACTGTTTTACGGTCAGCCCTACCTCCTGGGTACTTGATACCGGATCAGGATCTCATATCTGTAATTTATTGCAGGGACTGAGAAAAAGTAGGAAAGTTGCACCGGGTGATATGTCGCTCAGAGTAGCGAACGGAGCACAAGTTAATGCGGCAGCCGTCGGTGAATATCACCTAGTATTGCCAAATGGCAAAACTATGATTTTGAACGATTGCGACTATGTACCCTCCATGGTTTGCAACATAATATCAGTTTCTTTACTCGATAAAGATGGATATAACTTTGTTCTTGAAAAGAATATCATGAACATTTACCTTCATAAGGTACTGGTTGCAGAGGGTACACTGTGTAATGGTATCTACGTTCTAAATCAGAATACAATTCTCAATATACAAAACACACGCAAGAGGAAGAATTCAGATACGAATGAATCCTACTTGTGGCATTGTAGACTTGGTCATGTCGGAGAGAAAAGGCTGAGTAAGTTGCATAAAGATGGACTCTTGGATACGTTCGAGTTTTCATCTTATGAAACTTGTCAGTCTTGTCTCAAAGGAAAGATGACCAAATCTCCGTTCACCGGACATGGAGAAAGAGCAGCAGAGCTCTTGGGACTCGTACATAGTGATGTATGTGGTCCGATGTCTACACATGCAAGGGGTGGGTTCTCGTACTTCATCACATTCACTGACGATCTCTCTAGGTTCGGATATGTGTATCTGATGAAACACAAATCTGAAGCTTTTAAGAAATTCAAGGAATTCAGAAAGGAAGTAGAGAACCAGACAGGCAAAAGTATCAAGATCCTCCGGTCTGACAGGGGAGGGGAGTACTTAAGCACGGAATTCCTAGATTACTTAAAAGAGAATGGTATTCTCTCTCAGCTTACTCCTCCTTATACACCACAGCACAACGGTGTATCGGAGCGGAGGAATCGTACCCTATTGGATATGGTTCGCTCCATGATGAGTAGTGCTGAGTTACCTCTTTCATTCTGGGGACATACGCTTCAGACAGCGGCATACCTTTTGAATCAAGTTCCGTCCAAATCTGTGCCTAAAACTCCGTATGAAATATGGAGCAGTAAGAAACCATGTCTGAAGTTTATTAAGATATGGGGTTGTCCGGCCTATGTGAAAACACAGAAACCGGACAAGCTAGAGGCACGATCAGTTCTGTGTAAATTTGTGGGATATCCTAAAAACTCACTGGGATATCTGTTCTACCACACTGAGGAACAGAAGGTGTTTGTATCTCGCCACGCCACCTTCTTAGAAAGGGAGTTTCTTGCAAAAGAAACTAGTGGGAGTTCGGTAGAACTGGAAGAAATTCAGCGACCACAAAATGTAACTGAAAATTTGGAGGAACCGCTAGATTCTATAACCCCAGACGAACCTCAGCCACTCCGCAGATCTGGTAGGATTTCTCATCCGCCCGAGAGATACTACGGTTTTCTCATAGACGGGGATCGAGAGGATTGCATCTTGGAAGAAGATGACCCTACCAGTTTCAGGCAGGCCATTATCAGTAGGGACTCTGATAAGTGGCAGGAAGCAATGCAATCCGAAATGGAGTCCATGTACGCCAATAAAGTGTGGACCTTGGATATTGCTCCAGCTGGGGTAAAACCCGTTGGATGCAAATGGATCTACAAAAGGAAACTTGGTGTAGATGGGCAGGTGGAAACCTATAAAGCTAGACTCGTTGCAAAAGGTTTTCGTCAAAGACCTGGTTTGGACTATGATGAAACTTTTTCTCCGGTGGCTATGCTCAAATCCATTCGGATCCTACTTGCCATTGCTGCCTTCCATGACTATGAAATCTGGCAGATGGATGTTAAAACGGTTTTCCTAAACGGTTGTTTGGAAGAGTGCGTTTACATGGATCAACCAGAAGGTTTCGTAGACAGTGGGAGCAGCGGAAAGGTGTGCAAGTTGCTTAAATCCATTTATGGATTAAAGCAGGCATCGCGGAGCTGGAACATCTGTTTTGATGAGGCAATCAAGGAATTTGATTTTATCAAGAACGAAGATGAACCCTGTGTATATAAGAAGATTGTAGGACGAACTGTCGTATTCCTAGTCTTGTACGTGGACGACATTCTTTTGATAGGAAATGACATTCCTATGCTACAATCGGTCAAGCTGTTTTTGTCACAAAGGTTCTCCATGAAAGACCTGGGTGATGCCTCGTACATTCTGGGGATCAAGATCTATAGAGATAGATCCAAGAGACTATTGGGACTTTCGCAGTCCAGGTACATAGAGACCGTACTAAAGAGATTTAGTATGGAGGGTTCCGAGCTCGGTAATATACCCGCATTGCACGGAATTACCCTCTCCAAGAAGATGTCTCCTAAGACTGACGAGGAGAGGGTTCGCATGAGCACTATACCCTACGCTTCGGCGGTAGGATCTATAATGTATGCGATGCTATGTACAAGACCAGATGTAGCTTACGCGTTGAGCGCGGTAAGCCGGTATCAGTCAGACCCAGGGGAGGACCACTGGACAGCAGTGAAGAACATTCTCAAGTACCTGAGAAGGACTAAGGAGATATTCCTGGTTTACGGTGATGGAGACCTCAGGGTCGAGTCCTTCACCGATTCAAGCTTCCAGAGTGACAAAGATGACAGCAAGTCTGTCTCGGGTTTTGTGTTTACCCTCAACGGAGGGGTGGTATGTTGGAGGAGTTCCAAGCAGGATACCGTCGCAGACTCGACGATGGAGGCTGAATACATTGCTGCAAGCGATGCCGCAAAAGAGGCGGTCTGGATGAAGAAGTTCATTAGTGAACTTCAGGTGGTTCCGTCCATTGTTGACCCAATACCTTTGTATTGCGATAACAATGGGGCTATAGCTTTAGCGAAGGAACCAAGGTCCCATCAGAAATCCAGGCACATCTTAAGGCGGTATCACCTGATCAGGGAGATCATTGATCGACAGGAGATCGAGGTGCGGAGAGTGGACACAAAGGACAACACTGCGGACCCATTCACGAAGGCTTTACCCCAGACTCAGTTCGAGCGGCTCATCGAGATGATAGGTCTTCGATACGCCAGTACATGGCCTTAGTGCAAGTGGGAGATTGTTAGTGTATATGCCCTAGAGGCCATTACTGTATCATATTAGTATGTATATTACTTGATGGAAGCTTGGGATATTCACAGTTGTACAGACAATCTTGCTCAATATAGTAGTATGCTACTTGGTTTGTCTCTGCTTTAATGTGTACATGTGTGTTTATTTATTATATCACCTATACGCATTAGTGGAGCCCTTAGGATCTTTGCTTGATTACCGGCGTTGTGATGGCGATCACACTCGTGGGGGCTGGGTAATCTACAAGCACATCCTTATACACGTCCCTAGTCGTGGGAGTATCGAGATAGGGCATCGATACTCCAGAGTAGACTAGCGTATGCGCTTCTCATCCCAGCACGGGAGACGGTCTGTCCCACAGCCGTCAGTACGTCGTACTTGAGATAGTATGCGGGTGCTCGTTAGGTTACGAGTATACTGGACAGGACTCGTCGGGAACTGATGGTTGGTATTATACCTATCGTCAGTTATCAGTTCCCAGGTGACATGAGTACAGCTTAGTCCGCTGACTTGACACTGTCATTTCGCCTCGAGTGTGTTCCCACTGTTCTTTGATTACTACCCTACCACGGCTCTACTGAGTCGTGCAAACAGGTAGTAGTTGGGAGCAGTCCCGAAGCACTTGGAGGCAGTGACGGTTAGACAGGATTCGTCTCTCCCGGTATTGGGGGTTGACATCGCACTGTGTCTAGGAGAGCCATTACACAAGTAGTCCCTGGCCAGGGCAAGCGAGATATACTGGTAGGTTTCCAGTGTTATCTCAGGGTGTTCTGGGCTTCACTCCGACACGACTTGTACCGCTATTAGGGGACTGACGTTTACCGCTCCCTAGGCCCGCCATGCGATGTATCAGACGAACAGACCGGACTGTACGGAGATTGTCACATACAGACTCAGTAGGAGTTCGGATGGGTTTACATCATCGGCCTTCTTATCGACATCTACCTGGGGACCGTTACGTACAGCTAGTGCCGCTTGCGGTCTGTGGTTAAACCCACTGCCAGCGTAGTGTCGAGTCTTTAGAGTCCCACACAGAGAGTTTCCCTGCACTGAGCGAAACGTGTAGAGGCCGTATGGTTTTACGGCAGGGCTGCGATCACTTACGTACACTTGTGTGCGTATGGTGTTCGGGCAGGCAGTACTAGTAGGCTTTGGTTTAAGCCAGATCCTAGTATTGCACGGATGGATTTGTTTTGTCTTTTGTGTATCCGCATTCTACGGAATACGGATGCAGGTGTGTATGCACAGTTTTTCGGAGTGATGAAGGAGGAGGTGCCTCATTAGGGTTTTGGCAGTTGGTTCGGCCAAAACCATTATGTGGCAGACTCATTAGGGTTTTGACAGTTCGTTTGGTCAAAACCATTATGAGCCGCGAACATCATTTACTAATCCTATTAGTGATAATCTTATGATGGCTAATTGCATTGACCATTTGACCCCGTTGACCTCTCTTGACTTTGTTGACCGGTTGACCGGGTTGACCATTGACTTTTAAGAGGGTTCTACACTTTTCTTTTCTTTTCCTTTTTCTTTTGGATTATGATAATGGTCATTTCAAAGTAGCCATCAACTTTATCTTGATGGAATTAGTAATGATGTTGTTTTGCATTATTTGCAACCATGGTTCTTTTCTTTTGTATCATAATATTATTCTCATTCTCTCTCTTAAAATGAGAAGCTCCATGGTTGCAAGAAAACCTCCTTCTTCTTCCTCCTCTTGATTTCTCCTTTGATCTCATGTGTTGAGAGAAAAAGGTTTTCACTTGACAAACACATCCATACATCTCCTCTACACATCCTAGGGCTTCTAGATTAGCAATCTCCTTGCCCTAGTTACCTCGGCTTGAGGTGGAGCGCGGTGTACATCTCTCGGGTGGATCGTCTTCGACTCAAGGAGGCCGCGGAGGTGACCAAAGTCCGGATCAACCATTGAGCAAGCAAAGAGAAGAGCAACAAGAAGAGAAGGAGTTCAAGTTGAGGTATAACCCCTAACCGAGTAGATACATCTCATGTTAGGTTGCTAGTTTATAGTTTAGCAAAGATCCGGCTTTTACGGTCCATGTTACAAAGCTTAGAAATTTTTTTGTTTTACCGTTTCCGCAACCCCGAAAGTACCGGGAGAGGTAACGTGGACCTAACACTTAATGCATAGTATTTGGTTGAACTTTCTGTACCCAAACAAATATATTTGTATTGTCTGCATATTGTAGATAACAATATGGTCAGCCCGACTGCATTTTCCTGAGATCCTAGTCCCTCAATAAGTCCACGTTCCATCACTTGTTTTCCAAACTAAACTTGTTATCAGGCTCAATACATACTAGACATCAGTGCAACACTGCATATTGTCATCCATTTTTTTCGTATTAATGATAATTTAATTTATTGTTAAAACAAAGTTGCTCTTCGCTGGAGCATTCGAATCATCTCTTCATGCATAGAGAATGAATAATATGATTTGAAAACATAGAAACATTATTAAAATTTATGAATACCCCAAGTTACGCTTTATATACAAAATAATTTGGAGAATCAATTTGATGTTAGATATTTTTACGATGCGTATGTTCTCATATTTATTAGGGGGCTAAGTACATGAAATACCCTTTAACTATTGCTGTTTTTCACTAAACTGCATTAAGTTTTATGTTACTGTAAACTTAGGGAGGTTTTAAAAACTAAAATACCCTTAAATATAGTGCTTTAAGGGAGCTTTCTGTAACAAAAAATCCAGCAAGTTTAGTGGGGAAAAAACAATAGTTGAAGGTAATTTAGAGTAATCTATCCATTTTACTAGTTTAATCTATTTGCCTTTTATATCTCTTTTCACGGTACAATGGGGTGTGCCTCTTCATTTTTTTCTCTTTTTTGTGACTAGGAGAATTCTAGCTTTTAAGGCTCTCTGCTTTGATAAAAAAATTTGTATCACAGATATCAGATGAAGGAGGCGGTATACCAAGGAGTGGACTTCCAAAGATTTTTACTTATCTTTATAGTACTGCAAAAAATCCATTAGATGAAAACTTTAGTGACACCGATGGGGTGACTATGGCTGGATATGGGTACGGCCTTCCTATTAGTCGTCTCTATGCGCGATATTTTGGAGGTGATTTGCAAATGATCTCCATGGAAGGCTATGGTATGTCCAACATCTTATGCGCTGAGCACTTTCATGTTCAATTTTCGTTTGGGCTAAATTTTGCTAAATTACCATTAGTTGCCAGCGTTCTTCAGTTGCGCCTTAATTTTTTTTTTAATTACAGTAAACTCCCCTAGGTTTTGGTTTTAAAGGAGTATTCTTTTTCCACTAAACTGCCCTTTAGATGTAGCACATTGAGGAAGCTTATTTTAATAGTAGTACAAAAAAAATAATGGCTTCGATGTTCGAGGGTCACAATGTGTTTTGCTTTGAATGTAAATAAACTAACGATTGTTATTCGCCTTTTCCCCTGTTTACAGGAACTGATGCATACCTCCATTTGTCCCGGCTCGGAGATTCGCAAGAACCCTTGCCGTGATGCTTAACAAAATCGTTCAGTTGTATAATTCTTCGTCTCTCTTCAGTCATTTCATCAAAATCAAAGTTCTCCATTTCGTCCGATCTTTTTCTATTCTTCCTCTTTAAGGTTACAACTTTACTTGAAGTTAATATTTGCCTACAGAGGAAGGTTAAAGAGAAGTGACTTGTAAATATGTATCGCATTTGGAAAAGTTTTTCAGTTGCTGGTAAATTACCTTGCTTTCATATGCTAACCCTGATTTTATGCATGCTTTGCATGGTTTCATTTTAACTTCTAGTAAGTTATTTTACCCATCCTTTTTTTTTCTACATAATAAAGAAACTCTAAATAATCTCATGAACTTGATCTCTTCATTACTTAAAGAAGCAAGTATTTTAGAAATAAAAATTTAAATTTTTATCCATCATATGTGGAAATGTTCTCTATAATTGGTTTTTCTAAATATTGAAAATAATGGAAACAATTATTGCTAATTTCTAATCTTAAATAGCGGTAGGGTTTTCAAAAAGTTAGATTCATATCGGATTTGGATGAAGTTTTTAATCTTAAGAAGTTTAGTTTCGGTATAATGATTTTATTACAATAACGCTGTTTGAATTCGCAAGTTCAGCGTCATGTCCCCGCAAAGGTAAAACAGAGGAATGAGATGATGAACTTAAGTTGGGACGGGTCCCATCCCTCAAAGCTGAGTGCATACCACGCAGGACCCCAACCCAATTTTCACCATGTCGATTCTCATACAGATGTCGAGAGGTTATTTAAAATGAAATGTTATTATCCGTAATTGGTAAACGTTAGATATGGATACATATGAAAGGGATATTGATAAAGCATATTTGATAAAGCCATACATTATTATTTCTGATGTCGGATACGGACATGAAATGAATATAGGAATTATCATATCCTTATCCGATGAGTGCAGGAAATGAAAATTACTATCCCTATTTTTTGTTAAAATTTAGACAAAGATTTGGATTATTCTTATTTGTCTACTTCCACCACCAATGTTCCATTCGTTCCCAAACATCAGATCGATCAACCTGAAAAATTGTTCCCTGTACAGCTGTATAAGAGAGAATAAAATAAGGGTAAATTGTCAAAACCCCCATGGCAGGTTTTACCGTTTACAGAAAACCCCTGGCCTCGAAGCGGTTATCAAAAGCCACTTGGAAAATTTTCCTTTAGTATTTGTATAGCTGTCTGCTGTATCTAATTAGCTCATATATATCGCAATCAACCGCATGGACATCGCAAACAACTGCATACATATCGTATAAAAATTAAATACAGTAAGAAGCTATAAGGATGTTACAACTGAAAAGGGATTTTTGACGAGGGTTTCAAAGCCGGTTTTTTTTATTCTTTTGTTGGCGGTAAAACTTGGCCGCCACAATTTACCCCAAAAAATAAAGATAAGGGGCCCAGCCGCTATCGTGCACTGGACCGCCGTCGCTATCGTGCGCGGCCGTTCTTTCTTTCTTTACTATTCTTATAATCTTTTTCTTTATAAAAGCTTGGCGCCCTGCACGATTCCGGCTTTTATCCTGGAAAATTGTCTTTGGACCCTTGGCTTTTAAGAAAATACGCGTCAGGTCTCTACGCTTGCGCAGAGGCCCCCTGCTAGTCAGCTATAAAAGCCCTGCGAATCGCCTGGCAGTTCAAAAAGAGCAGCTCTTGACTCAGCATCGATGCCGTAAACTCGCCGCCGATTTGGGCGAAACCCTAACCCTAGATCGGGGATGAACGGCGGATTCAGAGGCGGCTGCGGCGGGGGAGCGGCGGAGGGGCAGTATATGAGGGCGAAGACGTCGGTGTGGTGGGACATCGAGAACTGCCAGGTGCCGAGATCGTGCGATCCGCACCTGATCGCTCAGAACATCAGCTCGGCGCTGGCGGCCATGGACTACAGAGGCGCGGTGACGATCTCGGCGTATGGCGACACGAACAAGATCCACCCGGCGGTTCAGCAGGCGCTCTCGAGCACTGGGATCTCGCTGAATCACGTTCCTGCTGGTATAAAGATCGCATCTTGAACCCTAAATTCTTAATAATTGGTGGATTTTGTGTGTCGATTGTTAAAATTGTAGTGTTGTGATTGACTCTTTTTTTTGTTGCATGATTGGTGTCTCTGCGATGCCTTGATTGGTAGTTAGGGGATGGGTTTTGCAAGGTATTTGGGTGTCTATGGTTTTGAGTAAAAGTTGCTAGCTTTAGAAGGGTAATTTCAAGTCAAATTATAAATGGATTTGTTTGCGACCCATTAAGAGCTTATGTAAATGATCCAAGACAAGTCACTAACTGAAAGTAGAGAACTGCTTTGAACACTCGATCCTCACATTGTACGCTAATGAACATACTTATTACTGATCCCAAGGAAGAAGTTAATAATACATATACATTTTACTCCGGCTTATCTGTTCTTACATATTACCTAATGCAGGTGTCAAAGACACGAGCGACAAGAAAATTTTGGTTGACATGTTGTTCTGGGCAATCGACAACCCCCCTCCTGCAAACTATCTACTAATCTCCGGTGATCGCGATTTCTCTAATGCCCTCCATCAATTAAGAATGAGGAGATACAATATTCTATTAGCACAACCACCAAATGTGTCCCAAGCTCTTGTTGCGGCTGCAAAGAGGGTTTGGCTCTGGACCAGCCTCCTCACCGGAGGACCTCCAATCCCCGAATGCCCTCCCGCTCATAATAATGCCTCGAGCACCAGCGGGTCAAATACCGAGAGACCTGAGGAAGTCCCTAGGGGACAAAGCAGCCAAAACAGGCACCATGTCCTAAAACACGAGAAACTGGGACGAAGCAGCCAAGTCCCGCCAAGTCCTAAACAGAAGAATGGGACGAAGCAGCCAAAACAGGCACCAGGTTCTAAAACGCAAGAAACTGGTCATGCCAAAAATAGCAAGCCTAAATCTTCAAGGCCATCGAAAGCTAAATAAGGCTAACACATCAACCGGACCTACATCCTCCAATGTGCCAAAAAATAATGTAAAACCACTACCCCACCATCAAACCCGGTATTCTCAAACACTATCCCTGTTGTGATGCTTCACAAAACCGTTTGTTCTTCGGTTGTATAATTCTTCGTCTAGGGGTATCTTTGTGAACACTCTACTAAGTATGGAACGGAATCGGACTCGGTTTCTATCTTTGGCCTATGGGTACCTTTGTAAACACTATCCCTGTCGTGAGTTTCACTAGGTTTTGTGCTTCTTTGGTGCTGTGCTTAGAAGAATTCAGTTGCATGAAACCTTGCTTTCATATGCTAGCCCTGATTTTATGCAATCATGGATTGCATGGTTTCCTTTTAACTTAGATGAAGCCGAGGCTGAACAATTTGTTTGTCAAGGTCTTGGGGTGGTCACATCACTAACTAAATTGGACATGTTGGCCTATTCATCGTTGATTAGGAGGGAAATTTTTTCATGTGCCGGTTGTATACATCCGGACAGGCGGGAAAAAGAGATGGAGAATTCCTGGCAGCTTTCGGCCAGCTTGGTGGGATCCATATTCCTATTTCTTTTAATCTCTTACCCGGATGTATACGGCCGGCACATGAAAAAATTCCTCGATTAGTAGACGCTTAGAAGTAATATTCTACCTATAATCTGCAGATGATTGGTCCTTTTTTTCCTTGTGATGATAAATTACCGTAAGGCGGGAGTCATCAGTTCAAATTTAGTAGCAGGTGGAACTTATTACATACCATTGACTAGCTTTGGTATCTAATAAGTTATATATTTTGTCCAGCCTTTTTTTTCTATATTGTCACGTCCCGCTTTCTAAAATACGGAATATTAAGGGTAACAAGGTCAGGCATGCTCATACGGGGAAGAAAATATCACGTCGTAGTCATATTTCGGTTTTTAGCATCATGTGGTAATCAGTAATCATAGCACAAGTAATGAGAAATACAGTCACTAATTCCATCTAAACAGATATAAAACTAATCAGATAGAGTCAAAGGGAATGATAGCGCTGACGTCGCTGATCTAGATGTCCGCAATATCCTCGAGGTAAGGAAGGTCCTGATCTGAGCTAAGTTCACTTCTCACTCTGAGCATGCATACTCAGGTCGTTAAAGCGACACAATAGCAATATATATAAATATATGTGTAATACGTGCAATAATGATGAACATGAAGCAGTAAACATGGAGTAATGCCGTGAGCATGAAATAACCGGTACGTGTAACGATAAAGCAGGTGTATCATATCAGTAATCAATGCTATGTTCATGTCACTAAAGCTATCAGTCACTAAGTCTCAATGTCTAACTCACTAAACTTATCGTCAGTCCAAATGTGAACGTCAACCACCGCAGGAGTATCCCCAACCCAAGGGTAAGCCCCAGGGGCAAGAGAACACGGGCCCGAATCACTATCGGTAAGAATCAGAAACACTATCAGTACAACTCCTGAAATCGCTAAATATGCCGGCTGTGAGATTCCTGAGATTCCATTGATCGAACTCACACTCAAACTACCTCACACCTCGCGGTTTATATCAAACACCAACCATGAATCTAAATAATAGTCGCTCCATGACAAGTCTACGCGATAACTGGAGACGGGGTCTCCATCAAGCACGTCTCGACTGGTATCCAAGATAAATGGACAGTGCTCGATGTCTTACCTATGACACTAATATAAGTGCTCTCATATCCGTCCCATACCAGTTATAGTTACATTTATATATGTCTCATAGACGCCAACAATGCAGTAACTAACTGGTTCCGCTGATTGTATACAGGTACGTGTCACTTCCATTATTCAATCATGCTTTTACACTAGCGTACTTTCCACAAACCAATCACTAAGATTTATCACTTGGTAATGTAACACGGTCACTAAAATATCGATGCAAATGAACATTATTTATAGGGGTATAACAGTCGTATAATATGATGGGATATAGTAAATGCACTACGGAATACATATGAGTAATCGGTGTTGGTTGGATTAGAAAAATCACATAAAATCACACATGTATAATTTGGCAAAACAATATAGAAAGCGTAAACGGTGTATTAAATTATCATTACAGCAAAATTGGTTTCGAGTCAATCGGGTATCAGGTTTGCGAGTTATGATCATTCCATTTTAAGTGTTTACTGGTGAAAATCCAATTTCTGAACTGGAAGTTCGTTTCGTAACACGTTTTACTCCCTGTTGGGAGTATAATTAGACGACGCTACAATTAGATAATATTTAGATTTATCTGTTATGTTTCCAACGCATCATACGGATCAATAATATCCATTGTACACAGGGAGATATGCACTGTCTAAGGTTAAGGTACACATTCTAGTTCTGCACGAAACTGCAGAACACACCTACGATTTAAAAGATATTATAAATATCAAACGACACCGGGAATGCAAAGAGACTAGTACCGTTGAAAAGCTAATTCAATCCTCTACGCTTCTGTGTATGGTTCCGCACACTTGCGCTCTTAAATAGGAAAAAACACGTGTTCCAAAACGGGTAAAGGTAAAGACTCTGGCTCTGAACTACATACTAGAGCCATGAATCGCCTCAGTTTTCGTTGTCATAACTTAGTAAAATACAAAGATGAACCGTGGGGTGCTGTAGGTTTAGCTGTTGGCTTCGATACGAGCCATAGAATATTAGGTTACAAATTGCATTCGGTTTAATATAGATTTTGGAACGTGGCATGTGCGGGTGAATGCCAGATTCAACGTCGCCTTTAGGGGGCATCGTTATATAATATAAATTTCACTATTTTCAACCCAAATTCCTACATGATCATTATCAGTAAACGGATTTATCTATAACAAGTTCCGCCATTTTAAGATATGTTTTGATATAGGATTTCACATTGATCGATCTCGATTATGCATATTGGTGTCATTCGGGATATCTATGTCGATTAGTCGACGTGAGTTTTTATCAGTTCAATTTCTAAATATTATCAAGATGAAAAAAATAACGATCACTATACGGGTTCCAATCACAATCACTAATCTACCACAGTTTATCATTAAAACTACCGCGATACTTTGCGGTATATAGTTAGATACACACACACACCCACACACTCATATGTCTATACACATCGATCTATTATTACTATAGCATGTAAAGCAAGTGGAGTTCACTTGCCTGAAGATGATCGCGACAACGATGATGATATCGATGGCGGCGACGGCAACCCAACCGCTACAATACAAGCTTGTCATGACAGCGACAACTAGTGCTTGGGCTCGGTTACAAAGTCGGGGAGAGCGAGACGACGGCAATGGATTCCATGGCTTGGGTATGAGCTGGCCACGATGCGGTGTACTGCTGAGCACAGCTGGGCACGGCAAGAAGGTTGAGACGGCGGCGAAGGTGGCAGGGAGCGTGCTGCCGACGATGGGTTGGTGTTGGTTGGAGCTTGCAGTGAAGGGAGTGGTGGGTCGTTGAGCTCGGTGGTGGAGATGAGAAGGTGCAGGGAGGGTGGTAGTACGGTGGTGGTCGGCTCCAGTGAGGTGATGGTCGAGATTGTAGTTGGGTGGAGGAGAGATAGGTTGCAGTGGTGGGATGGCGGAGGCAGTGGTGACGCTCGGCTCGAGTGGGTGGCACAGAAGTTGGAGAGGGAACGGTAGGGGAGCTGTAGTTGTTCGACGAGGAAGGATGGTGGTGACAGTTCAGATAGTGGGGTCGCCGGCGGTGGAGTTTGATGAGGGCTGAGGGAGATGGTCGCGGCTGGTCGGAGACGAGGGGCTCGGTCGGAGGCAGGGCAGCGGCGGTCGTGGAGGAGCTCGGGGATTTGTAGCAGAAGAGTTTGTGGGTTTGTGGAGAAGTCGAGGAGAGTTGCCGGAGTTGGAGGTAGTGAGTTTGGCGATTGAGTTGGGTGGAGAAGTGGGGATCTTGGAGGAGTGCGTGGGGGTCGGTGTCGTCGGTGTTTAGGAGGAGAATGGTGGTGGTGTAGTGGGGACTTGAGCTTGTCGGCAAAGCTCTGATGAGGTGGAGGTGAGCAGTGAGAGGTGAAGAGACATTTAGAGAGATCGAGAGAAACGAAGAGAGAGCGAGATAAGGAGGTTGAGAGATTGGAGGTCGGGATCTTGGGGACGTTGGGGGGATCTGGGGGAAACGCGAGGGAGGGGGGAGACGTGAGGATGGGGACGAGGAGCGGGTCATGGGGGTAGCGTGAGGGAGGCGGGAAAGGGGAAGGAGAAGAAGAAGAAGGGAAGTGGGGGAGTAGGGTCGGGTTTTGGGGCTGGGTTTAGGAAAAAGGTTTGGGTTTTGATGAAGAAAAGAATATAGAAAAAAAGAAAAGTTATTTGGAAAAATAATTAGGAGACTAATTAGGGATTGTGTGTGATTGTTTAGAAAAAATTTAGAATTAGGAATTAGGGTTTAGAAAATATCGGAAAAAATATATGGAAAATATTTGGAAATAAATTAAATAGAGAAAAAATATACTAAATACGGATAATAGAGTACAAAATAAATTGGATATTACATACATAATAAAGAAACTCTAAATAATCTCATGGACTTGATCTCTTCATTACTTAAAGAAGTAAGTATTTATTTTAGATTAAAAAAATTAAATTTTTATCCATCATATGTGCAAATGTTCACTATAATTTGTTTTTCTAGATATTGAAAATAATGGAAACAATTATTGCTAATCTCTATTCTTAAACAGCGGCAGGGTTTTCAATAAGTTAGATTCATATCGGATTTGGATGAAGTTTTTAATCTTAAAAAGTTTATTTCCAATACAATGATTTTATTACAATAACACAGCCTGAATTCGCAAGTGCAGCGTCATGTTCCTATTATATGTTAATAAGCTATATGGAGTTGTGATAGAGCTCAATCCTATGGCTATGGTCCCGGCAAGGGTAAAACAGAGGAATGAGATGCCGAACTTAAGTTGGGACGGGTCCCATCCCTCAAAGCTGAGTGCATACCACGCAGGACCCCAGCCCAATTTTCACCATGTTGATTTATATACTTGAGTATTAAGAAATGTTTGAGAAAACTTGAGGCTTAAGAATGGGAGGATACCAAAGCATAAAGCTTAAAAGGGTAAATGGCTACAGCTTCTTCCTCATCTTCCGTACCAAAGCAAGAACTCATTGACATTTAAAGTCGGACAACGTTAATTCCACACCAAAAATGTGACCACCACAAATCATCCGTGGACCCACATGTCAGTGAAATTGTACCATTCGGACTTTCCATGAAAAATTCTCCACCCCAGTGGCCCCGCTTATTAAAAAAAAGGGGGATGTTGATGTTTTTCTTTCTTAAAGATGAGACCCATGTGAGAAACATGTCACATGCTGATGTAGCCGTACTCATATACTCATATTCCATAGCTGTTCAGATTGGATTCTTTTGTAATCCACTGAACGATAAGTTGAATGTGTAATGTATTTACCGTGTGAACATGTCCGAGTCTTGGGAGGTTATTTAAAATAAAATGTTATTATCCATAACTGGTAAAATTCAGATATGGATACATATGAAATGGATATTGATAAAACATATATGATAAAAGGGATTTTTTCAAAAAAGGGTATAATAATATTAAAATTATTAAAATAAAATCATTTATTTTTTATTTATCAAAGTAGGGCGCTTTCACACCCGCACCCGCCCACCCGCACCCACTGCAAGCAGAGAGCGGGTTCCAAGAACCCACCCCCACCCTCTAAAGAAGAGGCCGGATTTTAGCTAGATGTCGCCGATCAAATTTGCAATTTTGGTTTTAAAATTTTTTGTGTTTCCTCTATGCACTAATTTAATTCCATTTTTATAACTTGATTTCCATTTTAAAACTCTGTGTGTCAGCAGAACACAAATCCAAAGAACATTCTGTTTTTTGTTTTCGTGTCGGTTTTAAAAAGAAGGGTTTTATCTGTTGAATGTGTTAGAAAGTTAGTTTTATACAAAATATGCACAAATTAACCCGAGGCTACAAGTGTAAAAGCGTTACCGTCTCCCGGGCAACGACGCCATTTGATTGTTACGTTTTTACCGTGTCGTATTTAGAAAGAATTTTGAAATTACTGCAATAAAAAACGATGTCGCGTGTAGCGTGCCGTGATGAATACGGGTCGTCCGCAGGGAGATGGTAGGTTTTTAGGCTTGTTTTAACGAGTTGACACCTTGTTTTGAGTTGTTGTTTATGCTAAATATCGTAACTAGCACATGTTCAATAAAAAGACTTGTTAAGGGTAGTTTTAGGTTAGCTTGCGTGAGCGTGATGTTTGCCGGTTTCTTATAGACCCAAATTTGGTATTGACACTAAGGTAATAGACATCAACGTGGATTAGGAAACTTGAAATACAGTATTTACGGTTTCTATCTTTGGTCTATGGGTACCTTTGTAAACACTATCCCTGTCGTGAGTTTCACTAGGTTTTGTGCTTCTTTGGTGCTGTGCTTAGAAAAATTCAGTTGCATGAAACCTTGCTTTCATATGCTAACCCTGATTTTATGCAATCATGGATTGCATGGTTTCCTTTTAACTTAGATGAAGCCGAGGCTGAACAATTTGTTTGTCAAGGTCTTGGGGTGGTCACATCACTAACTAAATTGGACATGTTGGCCTATTCATCGTTGATTAGGAAGGAAATTTTTTTCATGTGCTGGTTGTATACATCCGGACATGAGAGAAAAAAAGATGGAGAATTCCGGGCACCTTTCGGACAGCTTGATGGGATCCACATTCCTATTTCTTTTAATCTCATGCCCGGATGTATACGGTCGGTACATGGAAAAATTCCTTGATTAGTAGACGTTTAGAAGTAATATTCTACCTATAATATGGAGATGATTGGTCCTTTTTTCCCCGTGATGATAAATTACCGTAAGGTGGGAGTCATCAGTTCAAATTCAATACCAGGTGGAACTTATTACATACCATTGACTAGCTTTGGTATCTAATAAGTTATGTATTTTGTCCATCCATTTTTTCTACATTGTCACATCCCGTTTCCAAAAATAATACGAAATACTATGGGTAACAAGGTTAGGCATGCTCCTACGGTCAAGAAAATATCCTACCGTAGTCACATTTCGGCTTCTAACATCACGTGGTAATCATTAATCATAGTCCAAGTAATAAGAAATGCAGTTACTAATTTCATCTAAATAGATATAAAACAAACCAGATAGAGTCAATGGGAATGATAGCGCTGACGTCGCTGATCTAGATGTCCGCAATATCCTCGAGGTAAAGAAGGTCCTGATCCGAGCTAAGTCCACTTCTTATTTTGAGCATGCATACTCAGGTCGTTAAAGCGACACAATAGCAATATATATAAATATATATGTAATAGGTGCAATAATGTTGAACATGAAGTAGTAAATATGGAGTAATGATGTGAGCATGAAATAACCGTTATATGTAACGATAAAGCAGGTGTATCATATCAGCAATCAATGCAATGTCCATGTCACTATAGCTATCAGTCGCTAAGTCTCAATCTCCAAATCACTAAACTTATCGTCAGTCCAGGTGTGAACGTCAACCACCGCAGGAGTATCCCCAACCCAAGGATAAGCTCCAGGGGCAAGAGAACACGGGCCCGAATCACTATCGGTAAGAATCAGAAACACTATCAATACAACTCCCAAAATCGCTAAATATGCCGGTAATGAGACTCATGAGATTCCGTTGATCGAACCCACACTCAAACTACCTCACACCCCGCGGTTTATATCAAATATCGACCATGAATCTAAATACTAGTCGCTTCATGACAAGTCTACACGATAACTTGAGACATGGTCTCCATCAAGCACGTCTCGACTGGTATCCAAAATAAATGGACAATGCTCGATGTCTTACCTATGACACTAATATAAGTTTTCGCATACCCTTCTCATACCAGATATAGTTACATTTATATATGTCTCATAGGCGCCGACAATGCAGTAACTAATTGGTTCCGCTGATTGTATACAGGTACGTGTCACTTGTTGGAGATAGTGCCCTCAGAGTCAATTATTGGATCACAGGCACGTGATTACAATGATTGAGGGAGGACCTATACCGGTAAGACAGTCTTACTCAAGATGATAGTATGCTATCTGGTTTATCTTTATCATCGTGTACTGCTTTAGGTGACCTTACAGGTCACTATTGCACGTTGATAGAGCCCCTAGGATTCTTGCTTGACTACCAGCAGTATGAGGGCGATCATATACGTGGGAGCTGGGGTCTATAAGCACATCCTTAAAAGGTCCCCAGTCGTGAGAGTTTCGAGACAGGGCATCGATACTCCAGAGTAGACTAGTGTATACAGTCGAGACCCCGACGAGGGGCGGTGGCCGGTCTCACAAGCCACTGGTGTCAGTTGGTTCACCTAAGATGTATACAGGTGCTCATTGGGTTATGAGTACACCGGACAGGACTCGCCGGGAACCTGCTAGTTGGTATTATACCTGACGTCAGATAGCAGTTCCCTGGTGACATGTGTATATGTTAGTCATCGACCTGAGATCGCCATTTGTCTCGTGTGAGTTCCCACTGTGCTTTGATTACTACCCTACCACGCTCAAAGAAGACGTGCAAACAGGTTTTAGTTGGGTACAATCCCGAGCCACATGGAGGCAGTGAGCGAATCTGCAGGGGTTCGTCTCTCCCGGTATTGAGGGTGAGGCCGCGCTGTGTCTAGGAGAGCCAGTACATGAAAATCCTTGGCCAAGGCAGGAGATTTACCGATAGGTATTCCAGTAGTATCTCAGGATGTTCTGGGCTGCACTCCGACACGACTTGTACCGCTTTTGGGGGTCTGACTTTTACCAACCCCCTAGGCCCGCCATTCGATGCTCATAGACGAACGGACCGAACTGTACGGATATTGTCACTGACAGGCTCAGTAGGGTGTCAGGATGAGTTTGCTCATCGACGTCCCTTTTGGTCAATACCTGGTAGCCCGTTACGTATTGGCTAATACATCTGACGTGCTAGTGGTTAAATCCGCAACCAAAGTATTGACGAGTCTTTAGAGTCCCCCACAGACCAGTTTCTCAAGTTTCGGGCGAAACGCTGTAGAGGCCGTATGGAGATATGGCAGGGTTCGATCAGATACGTGCGGTATTGCACGGATCATGATCGGACGGATAATACTAGCGGGCTTTGGTTTAAGCCGGATCCTAATATTATACAGTGTAGATTTTGTCGCTTTGCATTTGTATTCAGTGGGAATACAAATGCGGGTATGTATATACAGTCGCGGGGTTTTCCTGTAATTTATTACGGGATCAGTTTTCTGAAGTTGCCAGTTTGCATTCCGTTTCGGCCGTTTTTCCTTTGTTCCTTCACGGCCGGACTTTTCCGATGGAGGGGTTATTTGCAAGTGTGCAAATAAGTTTTGTGGAGGGGTTTTCTTGTATTTGTGGCTTCATGATAGATATTGAATCATGAGATTCTTTTTCTATCTCATCCATTGCATTTATTATGATGGGCTTTGATTAGAAATGGGTGTGACATTTCTTTTTCTCATTATCATTCTTTTTTCCACTTGCAATTTTCCACCACCCATTTTTTGAGAGAGCAAGGGGCCATCCACTTTGAGTGGAAGAAAGAGAGAGGTTCATTTGATTGAGGAAAATTCATTTCATCTAATTTTTGCTTGCTTGCTCCATTTTCAAAACCTCTTTAAAAGTTCATTCTTCTCCTCCATCACAAAGGCAACTTCACAACCCCTAGAGACAATGGATACTACACTTGCCTACAACATTCCTTGGGCACGTAGGCTTGCCAACTTCGTGCTCGAGTTGCCTCGGTCAAGAGGTGGGAGCCCGGAAAAGAATCCGGCGATGTGGTGCCCGTTTCGACGAGGAGGCGACGACCGGAGATTCCGCGAAGAGATCGGAGTGGAGGCGAAGACCGAAGGACACGGATTGCTTGGTATAGCTTCTCTACTCTTATTCTAGTTTGCTAGAGTTAGGTTAATGGCTCGATCCGGGTTTTTAGTGCGCGGTGGTGCCGGTTCTAGTTTTTAGAAAAGTTTTGTTTCCGTATTCCGGCGTCAGATTGACGGCCGGGGTGCCGCCGTGCACTTACATTGGTATCAGAGCCTCGCCATTAACCTAGTCTAACTTGCTCTAACGTGTTTAGAACTTCGATCGGACGAATTTTCAAAAACCACGTTTTCCTTGCATTAGTTTCTGTCGAAATTTTTTGGGGCTCTAAAAATTTTTCAGGTTGTTGCAGAAACACATGCAGGCAAATATAAGCATTCTGTAAAAATTTGGTCGCGTGATGTCACTGTACCACCGCGGAACCGCGGCCAAACCCACGCATTGGCCGCGGTTCCGCCGCCATGTTGACTGTTCACTTCACCAAATTTTCACAGTGGGCTTCTGGGTTGAAATTGGGGTTTTTGGAATATTCTTTTTGGGCCCAGATTTTCTGTGAGTGCTACAGTAGTGCTTGGGGCCCACTTCGGTAAATTTGGACGATCGAAAATTTTAAACATGTTAGTTCACAGTATTTACATTATATCTGCGACCGTGAATGTCACTTGATCGGTAAATCCTGTCTAACTGCTATAGCCCTTTCAGACGGATTTGCGAACGTGGCATTCAAGTTGATGTTCTGTGTTGTGCTGTGATGTTGCGGATCGGTCGTGGGGGATAGCCTGGATGCAATGTTAGTACAGATTTGTTTTATATGTACATTTGATATTGCTGGGCGAGCGTCCGACATGTGGACTGCCGTCACTGCCTGTTTGTATATTATTCTTTTGGGCACGACCTGGTCGAGGTCGATGTACCCGTTGTATATATATTTTACTTTCTGTACTAGGATTGCCACGCGGAGGGGTACACGGATAGTCGGGTTCTAGAGGGCAACGAGCCCGCATCTCATGGTATTGAGACGGAGGGGGCTTTACTCTAGAATTGGCGGGCTATTCGCCGCACTCGTAGGGGGTATAGGTTGACCCAGGAGGGGTGTCCAAGTTACCGGATTCCGTGAAATGCTGGGTGGTCCATTCACATTGCTAAAGGGGGCTGCCTCACTTCAGGTTTTGGCGGGTAACTTGCCGCTCCCGTAGAGGTCTAGGATTTCATTGCACAGGCTATCCACATGATCAGGAGAATGTCGGGTTTCAGTAGCGGCTATGTGAAACCCGGGGATCCCAGATATCTGTATTGTTCTGTGATGCTGGTTATATTTCTGTGATGTTGCATTTTATCATGCCTTGAGCGAATATTATATATTGATATATATATTAGTAGATGTTGTATATGTTTTGGATCCGCGCTAGTCCAGTCCCCGCTCTGTCGTTAGTTAAGTAACCTAAGGAGTGATGACGGGACCCAGTGGCGAATGTGGATGGCATATACGTACATCATTATTTTCGTTCTTTTGTGGTGTGATCAATTGATGGGACTGCGTTGATTCGGATCAATGCAAATTAAACAAACATATTCTGATGTTGTTGGAACATTTTTCAAAAAGCTGTTATTGCAAGGACGTTCACTTTTGTTTTGCACAGTGGTATTCAGTTGGAATATCCTGCTCCTCAGTCGATGAGGCAAGGGCTAAGATCCCTTCAACGGGAGTGACCCCTTGGACAAGAGTTTGCGTCAGGGAAATAACTTCACTATAGTCGTTTATTTTTGCTTTGCATCGTGGTATTCAGTTGGAATATCCTGCACCTCATTCTACGGGGAAAGAGCCGAGATCCCTTCACCGGGAGTGACCTCTTTAGCAAAGGTTTTCGTCACTATATTTTTAAAAAAAGCTATTCGGTTCCTTCAACGATATCAAGTTCATTACGTTAAAGGTTTTTCGCCAGAAACCATTCGTAGGCCTCCGTCGTTTCAGAAGGGTAGCACGTAGTATTCATGCTATGTTTGTTGACCTTCGTCAAGGCATAGTGTATGGTAGCTGCTTGTTACCTTTCTGCTGCATAGATAGATGCGTTGGTTTGGGACAGTCGTATAGCCTTGTTGACTTTCGTCAAGGGCTTGTACGGGTGGGTTCAAATTAACCTGGACAATGACGAGTAGAACTTGACATGTGACTTATGATTTGTTGACCTTCGTCAAGGTCATAAGAGCATGGGGCAAAAATCACATTGGGAGTTTCTAAAGAAACTGAAACTTGCCAGATATGCGCATACCTTCTGGAGTGTGATAACGTGAGCGGATTCCGTCATGTTATCATGCGATGATAGTTGGATCCCGATTCTCACTGATGAGTTGGTTTACTCCTAGGGTGATCCCGGCTAATTCTTCTTTTAGGTTTGGAGAAGAATTTGACGTTACAGTGGGAGCTTTCCTGATTAGATAAAGTGATAACCATTCTGATCTAGGTTAGAGTGCACACTGAGTGTTTCTTTTCTCTCTCTCTTTGGCAGCAACCATGACCCAACCCTTGACTATGACTCAGAGACTAAAATTGACCGAACCTTCTTAAACATTGGCTTTTGGATTGTCAGAGTTGCAAACCTCATTGCCACTCCTAGTTTTACCCTTTTCTCCAGGACACCCCGTATTACTACGAACGTCTACTTCCATTGGACAAAACCATCGTATGGTTATATACGAACTCGAAGGAATTCGAGGATGGTTTCCGGTTCTGGAGAAAACGAATAGGACTATTCAGTTGTCTTTTCCTTTTACCTTCTCTCAGGTTGCGAGTACTTCTTGGTTTAGGAGATAGTACACCCATTATGCAAATTGGATAGTCTTCTTCCAAACTTTAGGCTGGTGCCGAACGGTGGGGAATGAAGAAAACCAATTAGCATAACGATGATGTACAGAAGGTATTATGTAAAGACAAAGAAAGGGATTAGTAAGAGGGCAAAGTAAATTGCGACTGCTGTTCACGACCAAACCAAATATTTCTTCGCCAATCCTAAATCACCTTTGTATTTCTCCAGGACACTCTGTATCACTACGAAGATCCACAGTTTATTGGATACTCCATCGTATGGTTATATACGAACTCGAAAGGAACTTGTTCCAGTTCGGGGATGGATTCTGATTCAGGAGAAATAGGAATAAGGTTTATTCGGTTGTCTTTTATCTTCACCTTCTCTCGCATTGCGAGTGCTCCTAGGATTAGAACAGTACACCCATTATGCTTATTGGATAGTCTTCTTCCAAACCATAGGCTGGTGCCGAAAGGTAGGGAAGGAAGAAAACCATTTGGCCTAAAGGGGTGTACAGAAGGTAATGACTAAAGACATATAAAGGGATTTGGAGAGATGGTAAAGAATTATACGGTTACAGTTGTGAATCTGGATAATGGAAGAGGCATTACTAGGAATACCGGGATACCCCATCGAAATATTTCAATATTTCAGTTTCACTGTGTACTGTTAAAAGAAAACTGATTTCCCAATTAGTCCTTACTCCAGGATATGTATTTACCAGGTATGATTCTCACATCTGTATGGTTTTACAAATGATGGGTGGGAGTAAGTTATTGGGAATTAGGTGATCATCCTCATTATATCGGAATTCGTTGTAATTGGTGATATTTGAGGAAATCGCCTGGGTTGTTTGCCGGACGATAAATATTTGGTTTTGAATATCCGTTGTTATGCACCAATTTTAAATTGATATGTCTGTACGTCTATTTTTATAGAGTGAGATATACCTTTTTGAAATTATGTCTATGACATTTACCTATATCAGTGGATGGTTAGGTAAGGAGTATTAAACAGCGGTGTAATTCTTCTTAACCATAAGTACAGTTTTCAACCTACGAAGCACAGGGTTTGAGTTATTAGACTCAAGGGATTTATACAGAGTAATGTATGTTGTCCAGTGTCCATTAGGACAGAGGGGTTGGTCCTCGTACTATATTCGGTTTACTTATGACTTCTCTAGTTTTTAGACAAGTGTTTCGTAGAAACGCAAGGTCCGAATTTTGAGAAGTTATGGGTATGTGGATAAAGTAGAGAACCAGGTGTTGCAAGTATCGGGATTTTTCAAGGTGATCGAAGATGTAGATACTTGTGTGTGGTATTCAGTTAATAGTAATGATTAAGAGAACTTGCTTCTCTTTCAGGTTACTCATAATTGGAAGCATTCCTAAGTTGAGTAACGCTGATCGGCCTCCTTCCATTTAGTTGACATGCACTGGAGACAGCCGCATGATTTGAATCTGGTTCAATTAAATTAGTGCCTCTGTTTCTGTATTGGATATAAAACAGTTCATATCTTAACGATGTTGAGGTACGGGGAGTTGTCCGGCTTATGCTTAAAACCAGACTCTGGATAACTCAAGACACGTTTCTGTAATGGCTGTTTGTGGGTTGACCCGGGCTATGACGAGGGTTGATTTTCTACCATCTGGAAGATTAATAGTGATATTGTTCTTGACTCGCCACAGTTTTAATAAAAATGGATTTTTTCATAAAAAAGTAGTGGGAGTATGGTAGAACTGGAAGTATTCCAGAACCGCAAACGATTACTGAAGATTTGATAAGAACCTAAAGATTCAATCTGGTTTGACATTCCATTGGCCACTCCGCAGATAAAGTGGGTAACCTCAGGCATCCGAGAGGTACTTCGGTATGCTCAAGGACGGTGGCAGGGAGGTTCTTATTTACCCAGACTTGCCAATGCTGTTATTCCAGATTGTGAGACCCGGCAGGAGAATGAGTATAGCGTCATTCTAAACTAGCTTTAGAAGTGTACGTCTATATGACTCTGCCAGAGGGTTGTCGTAGTCAGTGGGAGCAGCGGAAGCATTGGTAAACAAATGACTTATGTCTATTTGTAGACTAAAGCGGATATAGCGGAGATAGATCATCTATTTCTGATGTGACAGTCATAGGTTTGACTTCATCAAAATAGGGGATGGATCTGTTAAGAAGGTAGTAGGTTGTGATGTCCTGGTATTTGGATGACATACACAGAGTAGGAAGTGAGATTCCTATACTACGATCGGTTATACTTTGGTTGTCACACAGTGGTTTCTCCATATGGGACTTGGATATAATATCAAGACATTCTGGTTACTAGATCTATAGATCTAGATTTGGGTAGTTTCCCAATCAGGGTATTTTGACAACATTCTATGAGCATTTAGAATGGACGACTCCTGGCACGGTAGTATACCTGCAGGTGATGGAGTCACCCTCTCTAAAGGTGTCTTACAGACTAAAGGGGAGAGGGATACGCATGATTGGCAGATCACTTGCTTAGGCAATTGAGTTGATCATGAGATGTCAAGTACCACACCAGATGTTGGTTTTGCAGGAGATGCAACAAGTTGATATTAATCCAATCTTGGAGAAACATTGGGAAGCAGCTTTAGAACATAAGTGCATGTTCTAGGGATTTGATAACGGCAGCCTCCTTTAGGAGACGGTTATCATTCCAGGCTTCCAAGGTGACATGGATGACAGAGAGGTTGTCAGAGTTATAGTTTTCCCTCTGACGAGGGGCAGTAGTTTGGACAGGAGGTCCAAGCAGATACTGAGGGAGGCATGGCGCAGGATACTGATTAAGTTCAGTTGACGATACAGTCTAAGAAGTTTGGATTTGGAGTTCATTTATGAGTTAGGTCCCATCAGATATCCAGACATATTCTAAGACAGGTATTGTTCATTTCGGGAGATGGCTTTCTCCGCGAACTTGAGATAAAGAGAGACATGGAAGGAATCATCAGAGCGGATCCACTCACTGAGGCTATTCCTCGAACGCAATAGTTTCGCAAACAGGCTTTGTGAGACTGACTAATAGAGGAGTTGGGTGTTCGGTATCACACGGGCTATGAGTATGCGACATCGCAATAATTAGCCTTGAGTGCAAGTGGGAGATTGTTGGAGATAGTGCCCTCAGAGTCAATTATTGGATCACAGGCACGTGATTACAATGATTGAGGGATGACCTATACCGGTAGGACAGTCTTACTCAAGATGATAGTATGCTATCTGGTTTATCTTTATCATCGTGTACTGTTTTAGGTGACCTTACAGGTCACTATTGCACGTTGATAGAGCCCTTAGGATTCTTGCTTGACTACCAGCAGTATGAGGGCGATCATATACGTGGGAGCTGGGGTCTATAAGCACATCCTTAAAAGGTCCCTAGTCGTGGGAGTTTCGAGACAGGGCATCGATACTCCAGAGTAAACTAGTGTATACAGTCGAGACCCTGACGAGGGGCGGTGGCCGGTCTCACAAGCCACTGGTGTCATTTGGTTCACCTAAGATGTATACAGGTGCTCATTGGGTTATGAGTACACCGGACAGGACTCGCCGGGAACCTGCTAGTTGGTATTATACCTGACGTCAGATGGCAGTTCCTTGGTGACATGTGTACAGGTTAGTTCATCGACCTGAGATCGTCATTTGTCTCGTGTGAGTTCCCACTGTGCTTTGATTACTACCCTACCACGCTCAAAGGAGACGTGCAAACAGGTTTTAGTTGGGTACAGTCCCGAGCCACATGGAGGCAGTGAGCGGATCTGCAGGGGTTCGTCTCTCCCGGTATTGGGGGTGAGGTCACGCTGTGTCTAGGAGAGCCAGTACATGAAAGTCCTTGGCCAAGACAGGAGATTTACTGGTAGGTATTCCAGTAGTATCTCAGGGTGTTCTGGGCTGCACTCCGACACGACTTGTACCGCTTTTGGGGGTCTGACTTTTACCAACCCCCTAGGCCCGCCATGCGATGCTCATAAACGAACGGACCGGACTGTACGGATATTATCACTGACAGGCTCAGTAGGGTGTCAGGATGAGTTCGCTCATCGACGTCCCTTTTGGTCAATACCTGGTAACCCGTTACGTATTGGCTAATACCTCTGACGTGCTAGTGGTTAAATCCGCAACCAAAGTATTGACGAGTCTTTAGAGTCCCCCACAAACCAGTTTCTCAAGCTTCGGGCGAAACGCTGTAGAGGCCGTATGGAGATATGGTAGGGTTCGATCAGATACGTGCGGTATTGCACGGATCATGATCGGACGGATAATACTAGCGGGCTTTGGTTTAAGCCGGATCCTAGTATTGTACAGTGTAGATTTTGTCTCTTTGCATTTGTATTCAGTGGGAATACAAATGCGGGTATGTATATACAGTCGCGGGGTTTTCCTGTAATTTATTACGGGATCAGTTTTCTGAAGTTGCCAATTTGCATTCCGTTTCGGCCGTTTTCCCTTTGTTCCTTCACGGCCGGACTTTTCCGATGGAGGGGTTATTTGCAAGTGTGCAAATAAGTTTTGTGGAGGGGTTTTCTTGCATTTGTGGCTTCATGATAGATATTGAATCATGAGATTCTTTTTCTATCTCATCCATTGCATTTATTATGATGGGCTTTGATTAGAAATGGGTGTGACATTTCTTTTTCTCATTATCATTCTTTTTTCCACTTGCAATTTTCCACCACCCATTTTTTCAGAGAGCAAGGGGCCGTCCACTTTGAGTGGAAGAGAGAGGTTCATTTGATTGAGGAAAATTCATTTCATCTAATTTTTGCTTGCTTGCTCCATTTTCAAAACCTCTCTAAAAGTTCATTCTTCTCCTCCATCACAAAGGCAACTTCACAACCCCTAGAGACAATGGATACTACACTTGCCTACAACATTCCTTGGGCACGTCGGCTCGCCAATTTCGTGCTCGAGTTGCCTCGGTCCAGAGGTGGGAGCCCGTAAAAGAACCCGGCGATGTGGTGCCCGTTTCGACGAGGAGGCGACGACCGGAGATTCCGCGAGGAGATCGGAGTGGAGGTGAAGACCGAAGGACACGGATCGCTTGGTATAGCTTCTCTACTCTTATTCTAGTTTGCTAGAGTTAGGTTAATGGCCCGATCCGGGTTTTTAGTGCGCGGTGGTGCCGGTTCTAGTTTTTAGAAAAGTTTCGTTTCCGTATTCCGGCGTCAGATTGACGGCCGGGGCGCCGCCGTGCACTTACATCACTTCCATTATTCAATCACGTTTTTACACTAGCGTACTTGCCACAAACCAATCACCAACATTTATCACTTGGTAATGTATCACGGTCACTAGAATATCGATACAAATGAACACTATTTATAAGGGTATAACAGTCATGTAACATGATGGAGATACAGTAAATAACAGTCATGTAACATGATGGGGATACAGTAAATGCACTACGGAATACATATGAGCAACCGGTGTCGGTTAGATTAAAAAAATCATATAAAATCACATGTGCATAATTTGACAAAACAATATAGAAAGCGTAAACGGTGTCTTAAATTATCTGTACAGTAAAATTAGTTTCAAGTCGATCAGGTATTAGATTTGCGGGTTATGGTCATTCCATTTTAAGTGTTTACTGGTGGAAATCCAATTTCTGAACTAGAAGTCCGTTTCGTAACACGTTTTACTCCCTGTTAGGAGTACAATTAGACGACGCTACACTTAAATATATTTAGATTTATCTGTTATGTTTCCAACGCATCAGACGGATCAATAATATCCATTGTATGCAGAGAGATATGCACTGTCTAAGGTTAAGGTACATATTCTGGTTCTGCACGAAACTGCAGAACACAACTACGGTTTAAAAGGTGTTATAAATATCAAACGACACTGGAATGCAATGAGACCAGTACCGTTGAAAATCTAATTCAATCATCTGCGCTTCTATGTATGGTTCCGCACATTTGCGCTCTTAAACAGGAAGAAACATGCGTTCCAAAACGGGTAAAGGTAAAGACTCTGGCTCTGGACTGCAGTCTAGAGCCATGAATCGCCTCATTTTTCGTTGTCATAACTTAGTAAAATACAAAGATAAACCATGGGGTGCTGTAGGTTTAGTTGTTGGCTTCGATACGAGCCATAGAACATTAGGTCACAAGTTGCATTCAATTTAATATAGATTTTGGAATGTGGCATGTGTGGTAAATGCCAGATTCAACGTCGTCTTTTGGGGGCGTCGTTACATAATATAAACTTCACTATTTTCAACCCAAATTCCTACATGATGTTCATTATCAGTAAATGGATCTATCTATAACAAGTTCCGTCATTTTAAGATATGTTTTGATCTAGGGTTTCATATTTGATCGATCTCGATTATGCATATTGGTGTCATTCGGAATATCTATGTCGATTAGTCGACATGAGTTTTTATCAGTTCAATTTCTAAATATTATTGAGATGAAAAAATAACGATCACTATACGGGTTCCAATCACAACCACTAACTTACCACGGTTTATCATTAAAACTACCGCGACACTTTGCGGTATATAGTTAGATACACCCTCCTCCACACACTCACATATCTATACACATCGATCTATTATTATTATAGCATGTAAAGCAAGTAGAGTTCACTTGCCTGAAGATGATCGCGACAACGATGACGATATCGACGGCGGTGACGGTGACGGCAACCCAACCGCTACAGTACAGGCTTGTCACGACAGCGGCAACTAGTGCTTGGGCTCGGCTACAAAGTCGGGGAGAGCGAGACAACGGCAATGGATTCCATGGCTTGGGTACGAGCTGGCCACGATGCGGTGTACTGCTGAGCACAGCTGGGCACGACAAGAAGGTTGAGATGGCGGCGAAGGTGGCAGGGAGCGTGCTATCGACGATGGGTTGGTGTTGGTTGGAGCTTGTAGTGAGGGGAGTGGTGGGTCGTTGAGCTCGGTGGTGGAGGTGAGAAGGTGCAGGGAGGGTGGTAGCACGGTGGTGGTCGGCTCCGGTGAGGTGATGGTCGGGATTGTAGTTGGGTGGAGGAGAGATAGGTTGCAGTGGTGTGATGGCGGAGGCAGTGGTGACGCTCGGCCGAAGTGGGTGGCAGAGAAGTTGGAGAGGGAACAGTAGGGGAGCTGCAGTAGTTCGACGAGGAAGGGCGGTGGCGACGGTTCAGATAGTGGGGTCGCTAGCGGTGGAGTTTGATGAGGGCTGAGGGAGATGGTTGCTGCTGGTCGGAGACGAGGGGCTCGGTCGGAGGCAGGGTAGCGGCAGTCGTGGAGGAGCTCGGGGATTTGTAGCAGAAGAGTTTGTGGGTTCGTGGAGAAGTCGAGGAGGGTTGCCGGAGTTGGAGGCAGTGAGTTTGGCGATTGGGTTGAGTGGAGGGGAAGTGGGGATCTTGGAGGAGTGCGTGGGGGTCGGTTTCGTCTGTGTTTAGGAGGAGACTGATGGTGGTGTAGTGGCGACTTGAGCTTGTCGGCGAAGCTCTGATGAGGTGGAGGTGAGCAGTGAGAGGTGAAGAGACATTTAGAGAGATCGAGAGAACCGAAGAGAGAGTGAGATAAGAAGGTTGAGAGATTGGAGGTCGAGATCTCGGGGACGTTGAGGGGATCTCGGGGAAGCGTGAGGGAGGGGGAGACGTGGGGACGAGGACGAGGAGCGGGTCGTGGGGGTAGCGTGAGGGAGGCGGAAAGGGGAAGGAGAAGAAGAATAAGAAGGGAAGTGGGGGAGTCGGGTCGGGTTTGGGGCTGGGATTAGGGAAAAGCTTTGGGTTTTGATGAAGAAAAGAATTTAGCAAAAAAAGGAAACTTATTTGGAAAAATAATTAGGAAACTAATTAGGGATTGTGTATGATTGTTTAGAAAAAATTTAGAATTAGGAATTAGGGTTTAGAAAATATCAGGAAAAATATGTGGAAAATATTTGGAAATAAATTAAATAGAGAAAAAATATACGAAATACGGATAATAGAGTACAAAATAAACTGGGTATTGCATACATAATAAAGAAACTCTAAATAATCTCATGAACTTGATCTCTTCGTTGCTTATAGAAGTATTTATTTCAGAAATAAAAAATTAAATTTTTATCCATCATATGTGGAAATGTTCTCTATAATTTGTTGTTCTAGATATATCGAAAATAATGGAAACGATTATTGCTAATCTCTATTCTTAAATAGTTGTAGGGTTTTCATCAAGTTAGATTAGCTTTAATCTTAAGAAGTTTATTTTCTGTACAATGATTTTATTACAATAACACTGTCTGAATTCGTAAGTGCAGCTTCCTGTCTATATTATATGTTAATAAGCATGTTTGATTTATTTGCTTAAGTATTAAGAATGTTTGAGAAAACTCAAGGCTTGAGAATGGGACGGTGCCAAAGCATAAAGGTTAAAAGGGTAAATGGCTTCAGATTCTTCCTCCTCATCTTCCATACCAAAGCAAGAACCTATACCGATCATTGACATTTAAAGTAGGGCAACGTTGATTCCACACCCAAAATTTGACCACCACAAATCATCTGTGGACCCACATGTCAGTGAAATTGTACCATTCGGACTTTCCATGAAAAATTCTCCACTCCATGGGCCCAACTTATTAAAAAAAGATGAGACCCATGTGAGAATGACAAGCAACGGGATAAAAGTTTTATCGTATGTGATTTATCAAATTGGTCACATGCTGATAATTGTCATACTCATATTCGACAGCTGTTCATCTTGGATTCTTTTGTAATCCACTGAACAATAAGCTGAATGTGTTATGTATTTAGTTTTTTAATATAATTTTTTTTTTCCTTTTGGGGTGGGGCTTCTTTGCCCTACATTTTATCTCAAAAACATATCCCATGGTAGGCAGATTCTCATACAGATGTCGAGAGGTTATTTAAAATGAAATGTTATTATCCGTGAGAGGTTATTTAAAATGAAATGTTATTATCCGTAATTGGTAAACGTCGGATATAGATACATATGAAATGGATATTGATAAAGCATATATGATAAAGCCATACATTATTATTTCTGATGTCGGATACGGACATGAAATGAATATAGGAGTTATCATATCCTTATCCGATGAGTGTTGGAAATGAAAATTACTATCCGTATTTTTTGTTAAAATTTAGACAGAGATTTGGATTATTCTTATTCGTCTACTTCCACCACCAATGTTCCATTCGTTCCCAAACATCAGATCGATCAACCTGAAAAATTGTTCCCGGCTCTATAAGAGAGAATAAAATAAGGGTAAATTGTCAAAAACCCCATGGCAGGTTTTACCGTTCCCTCGAAGCGGTTATCAAAAGCCACTTGGAAAATTTTCCTGTAGTATTTGTATAGCTGTCTGCTGTATCTAATTAGCTCATATATATCGCAGGCAACTGCATGAACATCACAAACAAAAATTAAATATAGTAAGAAACTATAAGGATATTACAACTGAAAAGGGATTTTTGACGACGGTTTCAAAGTCGTTTTTTTTATAAAAATTTTGTTGGCGGTAGAACTTGGCCGCGACAATTTACCCCAAAAAATAAAGATAAGGGGCCGAGCCGCTATCGTGCACTGGCCCGCCGTCGCTATCGTGCGCGTCCCTTCTTTCTTTCTTTATTATTCTTGCTAGAATTTATGTAAGTGCGTTGCACGTGTTAATTTAAAAAATTTAAGAAGCAGGAGAGAGCGAAATATGGAGGGTTCTAAAGACTTATTTATTTTTTAAAAAAAATTAAAAGATGTCCTTCTAACATATATATATATATATATATATATATATATATATATATTGGAAGAGATGATATGGAAGGTTCTATATAAACAATTAATTGTTTTTTAGGAGAGAAATGACGTGGAGGGCTTAAGAGGTGAGGGAGATGACGTGGAGGGCTTGAAAGGTGAGAATTTTTCTTCTTTTTTCTAGAAAAAGGATGGACCTTTAACCATGGGTATTTGCATTATATACGGAGAAGATAATCTTTTTCTTTATAAATGCTTGGCGCCCTGCACAATTCCGGCACTCTTTTGGCTTTTATCCTGGAAAATTGTCTTTGGACCCTTGGCTTTTAAGAAAATACTATAAAAGCCCTGCAAATTAGCAAATATGCAGTCGACAGATTTGTGTTTACTATAAAAAATAGATACTTAGAGAACATAATTGATTTGGTATCAGCAAATATCTTTCCTGAAAGATATCAGCATATCTGAAATTAGATAAGGAGTAGATGGATTTAATTCACAATTAAGTAGGAGCCTACAAATTTAGTGAGAAAATTAAAAATGTTTTAATAATTTGAATATGTAGAACAAGCGAAAAGCGCAGCGAGGGTTATCACTCTAATTGGTATGGTAACAAATTTGTAGGAAAAAGAGTTGAAGCACTTCAACATCTTTATTGGTTAAGTGAGACATTACTAGTCATGGAGGGTGCTATTTAGAGAAGCTCTTGGTACTTGGACAATATAAAAAATATCTCTAATGAATTTAAAGAGTGTCATAGTTCTTAGTACATCTCATATAGAAAGAGAAAAACAAAAGGTTGGCATTTTAGGCAATGTATTGTTTGAAAATTTTATGCAGTGAAATGCATTTATGACCTACTCCAAAAAAACATTATGGATGAACAATGATAGGATATATATGAATATAAAGACGATTACTAAGATAAGTTAAAAGAAAAATCTAAATATGAGTTTATTGCATTATTTTGCCACCCATTAAGAACTTATGTAAATGATCCAAGACAAGTCACTAACTGAAAGTAGAGAACTGCTTTGAACACTCGATCCTCACATTGTACGCTGATGAACATACTTATTACTGATCCCTAGGAAGAAGTTAATAATACATATACATTTTATTCCGGCTTATCTGTTCTTACATATTACCTAATGCAGGTGTCAAAGACGCGAGCGACAAGAAAATTTTGGTTGACATGTTGTTCTGGACAATCGACAACCCCCCTCCAGCAAACTATCTACCAATCTCTGGTGATCGCGGTTTCTCTAATGCCCTCCATCAACTAAGAATGAGGAGATATAAAATTCTATTAGCACAACCACTTGATGCGTCCCAAGCTCTTGTTGCTGCTGCAAAGAGGGTTTGGCTCTGGACCAGCCTCCTCACTGGAGGACCTCCAATGCCCGAATGCCCTCCCCCTCATAATAATGCCTCGAGCACCAGCGGGTCAAATACCGAGAGACCTGGTCCTGAATCATGCTAGAAATGGAGATGCTGATGCCCGCAGCAAAGAGAAGCAAGGCGCAAGCATCATAACTCGCAGAATACCAACTCAGGAGGAAACCCCTAGGAAAACCCGCCAAGTCCTAAACAGAAGAATGGGACGAAGAGGCCAAAACATGCACCAGGTTCGAAAACACAAGAAACTGGTCATGCCGAAAACGGCAAGCCTAAATCTCAATCGGACCTACATCCTCTACTGTGCCCAAAAATAATGTAAAACCACTACCCCACCATCAAACCTGGTATTCTCAAACACTGTCCCTGCCGTGATGCTTCACAAAACCGGTCGTTCTTCAGTTGTATAATTCTTCGTCTAGGGGTACCTTTGTAAACACTCTACTAAGTATGGATCGGAATCGGACTCGGATTCTACCTTCAGTTATTTCATCATTTCTTTTTTTCTATTCTTGCTCTGAGGCTAAAACTTTACTGTTGAAGCTAATATTGCCAAGAGGAAGGTGGAGATCTAGAGAAGTGACTTGTAAATATGTAGTGCATTTGGGGAAGCTTTTCTCAGTTGCTAGCAATTTACCTGCTTCTGGTTGAAGTTTTTAATAGTTGTATCCAAGTATAATAAGATGTAGAACTTTCAGCTGTTCCAATTGTGGAGATGAAATGGTCAAGTGTTTGTTCGTCTCCTTTGTTTCTTGACCCCAGGTTGGTTGTATCAAGGCCTTATTTGGCAATTGGCTTACAGTAGTTTCTGTAACTCCCCTTTCTTGTGGTTTTGGATGCCAAACTCAGAAAATTCGAAACTATGGCATGTTTGGCAACTGAATTGAGTTTCGGAATTCGAAAAAAGTTAGATTTCCGGGAGGTGAATTCCGAACTCTTAAACTTAAAATAGAAAAGTATGGAGTTTTACTTTGCCGTCTTTCTTATAATCATTCAGGGTTGTATGAAACTTTGGTTGCATGGTTTCGTTTCAAAATTAAAAATGAAACAAAGACCAAACTAGTCATCAGCCGGTTATGGGTCTTTCCACTATTAATAATAGTGGAGAGACCACTCCTATGCATCTCACAATTGAGTATGTGAGGTGCAAAATCCATCACATGATCCATTCAACAATGGACGGTAAGATTGATAGGAGTGGTCTCACCACTATTATTAACAGTGGAGAGACTCTGAATCCGTCTTAATATTGATTTAGGAATATGATTTAGGAATTTGTTAGTCAAGGTCTTGTGGTGGTTGGCAACCCGTGATTAAATTAGTTCTTGTTGACCTCTCATCATTGATTAGTAGATCTCATGGGCTTGGTCTCTTGTCTCTCTTCATTACTTAAAAAGTAAGAATTTGTTCTTAGATTTTGGATTTTTTTTTAATATTGTCCATCTTATATGGAAAAGTTCTTTATAATTTGTTTTTCTAGATATCGAAAATAAATGAAACAATTATTGTTGAATAAGTTAGGTTCAGGTAAGATTCATATCAGATTTCCATCAAGTCTTAAATCTAAAATGTGTTAAATTTCCAGTGCAACAATTTTATCAGAGAAATACTATTGAAATTCACAGGTTTAAGATGAATTATATGGAGCCATGTTTGAATGCAACCCCATGGTTATGCGGCCGTCCAAGGGAGAATGGGGCTTGGAACGGGTCCCATGTTCCTGGGCTGGATAATGCAAGCCATGTCTAATTGGTCAGGTATTCCTGTTACCATATCTAGCTCGGATATCGCTGTTACCATATCTATATCCAAAAAGTTGTTGACAAATTCGAATTCAAGATACAAATAACTCATTTAAAGTGAGAAGTGCCATTCCTAATTGGTAAAAATTGAAAACATATACACATATTAAATGAATATCGAAAAACCAGTTAGAGTCATACATCATTATTTTTTATATCGGATGGGTACGGAAACATGTGTGTATCTGTTCTTTTGACGAATAAGAGCAAGATAAATTGCCCATCTCACTAAACTGTATTAAAAAAAATCATAAAAGTATATAATTACAAACCAAAAATAAACCACAAAAAGAGAACAAGCCTTACAACCTCATCAAAAGAAAGAAAAAAACGTAAAATGAAGAATAGCAGAGCAGCAAATGAAAGTAGAGGAAGATCCAGCCACTGATTTTTGCTCCCATCATCCTCATCACCTATCTGGAAAAAAAGACGAGAGCAATACAACTTACCATTTTCCCAATAGCAGGTGATAAAAGAAAAGGATACAAAAGAAAACTAACCATGGAGAAGCAGAGAGACATCCAAAATTGACCTCTCAAGAAAATGTATATAGATGTTATTAAATCCGTACCCGACGAATCGTTGACGGGTGTGGATACAGATTGTCATTACTCTCCGTATTTTGATTATAAAAAAAAATCAAGCACAGTTTCGAAGTCGTCTCAGAGTTCGCATGCAGCACCCAGACCCAATCACAGAACCCAAAACCAGTTCAAACGCCACTTGTCCGCTGAACTATCGTGCGCCGACCCGTCCCCGCTATCGTGCGCCACTTCAAGCTATAAAATGCCTTACCAATCAGCTGAGTACCCAAATTAAAAATAGGACTTGCCCTTGACTCGAAACATCGATGCCTTAAAGTCGCCGCCGCTTTGGGCGAAACCCCAACCCTAGATCGGCGATGAACGGCAGCGTCGGAGGCGGCGGCGGCGGCGGAGGGGCGGAGGGGCAGTACGTGAGGGCAAAGACGTCGGTGTGGTGGGATATCGAGAACTGCCAGGTGCCGAGATCGTGCGATCCGCACCTGATCGCTCAGAACATCAGCTCGGCGCTGGCGGCCATGGACTACAGAGGCGCGGTGACGATCTCGGCGTATGGCGACACAAGCAAGATCAACTCGGCGGTTCAGCAGGCGCTCTCGAGCACTGGTATCTCGCTGAATCACGTTCCTGCTGGTATAAAGATCGACTCTTGAAACCCTAGTTTCTTAGTAATTGGTGGATTTCGTGTGTTGATTGTGAAATTGTTGCGATGTGATTGATTTGTAGGTAGGGGTTGGGTTTTGCATGATATTTGGGGGTTTCTAGGGTTTTGAGCAGGCTATTTGGTGAATAGTTGCAATCTTTGAGGATTATTTTGAAAGTCCAGTTATAATTACGGATCTGTTTGTATTGTATTTGTGAAACGACGCCATTAGGATAAACAAGTGTAGATTCGAGTAGAACTAGGGAAGAAATATGTTAAGTGCGCATGAGACATTTGGTCGTCTAAATGCGTTTGTTTGGGGATGTTAATTGATGATTTATGAAACCCCTCTCCTACCCATATTCGGCCATTCAGGAATCATTGAACCACATAAGTTGTTCCATCCTTCATGGCATGGGCGGAGCGAGGGGAAATGTGTTAAATACATCCTCTAACCTTCATGCCCTTATGTTTAGTGGGATTCCTGTTTCTAATACTTGGCCTATGCATTAGAAAATTTCTGGCACTGCCCTTGCTTCATGGAGCTCCGACTCTATTTTGATGGGAAAAGACTTAGTTGATGATGATAACAAAATTAGGTAGCGTGTTGTTATATGTAAGTCGGTGCTTTAATAATTTGAATAAGTAGACCGAGCCGAAAAGCATATCAACATTTATTCTAATTAATGATTTAGTATGGCAAACCAATTAGTAGGGGGAAAAAGTTGAAATACGACATCTTTATTGGTAAGCGACGTTACTACAATGCCATGTTGTTGCCATGTGGTCATGGAGGGTGCTATTTGAGAAATTCTTGGCACGTACCCAATATAAAAAAATATTTCTGATGAATGTAAACTAAAGAGTCTTAGTTCTTAGCAAATCACATATAAAAAGGAAATAACAAAAAGTTGGCATTTTAGGCATTTTAGGCGATGTAGAGTTTGAAAATTCTATATAATGAAATGCTTTTATGATGAACTGTTTAAAAAACGTTATGGACTCACAATGATAGCATATATTTGAATATAAAGATAATAACTGAGATAAGTTAATAGGAAGAAGCTGATAATCTACATTCTCTTCCCTCTTCTCCGTTGTTACATATTTACCCAATGCAGGTGTTAAAGACGCGAGCGACAAGAAAATTTTGGTTGACATGTTGTTTTGGGCGGTCGACAACCCCCCTCCTGCAAACTATCTACTTATCTCTGGTGATCGTGATTTCTCTAATGCCCTTCATCAACTAAGAATGAGGAGATACAATATTCTATTAGCACAACCACCTAATGTGTCCCAAGCTCTTGTTGCGGCTGCAAAGAGCGTTTGGCTCTGGACCAGCCTCCTCACTGGAGGATCTCCATTGCCCGAATGCCTTCCCCTTCAAAATAATGCCTCAAACACCAGCAGGTCAAATACCGAGTCACCTAACAACAGTGTGCCGGAGTCAATAGCACAACCTGCTCCTGTTTCAAATCAGAAGAATCAAACTATTAATGGGAAGGTTGATACCCGCAACAAAGGGAAGCAAGGCACAAAGAACCAGAACTCACAGAATACCAACATACCTCGAACCAAATCTAGCGCAAGTTTCGAAGGGCACCAGCCAAGTCCTAAACAGAAGAACGGGACAAAGCAGCCAAAACATGCACCAGGTTCTAAAACACAAGAAAGTGGTCATGCCAACAATAGCAAGCCTAAATCTTCAATGTCATCAGACTCTAGCAAGAGTAGTACATCAATTGGACCTACATCCACTAATGTACCCAAAAACAATGTAAAACACTATCCCAACCACCATCAAACCCAGTATTCTCAAGCTCCAAGGCCTAATAACCCTGCTCCTCCTCATATGAGTATGCAACCTGCGAATTTGTATGATTCAAGTTCCTACTACAACTCATATCCCCCATCATCTGGCCCCTATGGTCCGATGTATTCTACACCACCGCCTACAACCATGCCAAATGGTATGCATTTTCCTTTTCCTCCTCCACATTTGGCCCCTCATCATGACCCGCCTTTTACTTCTTTACCCGATATGAGTAGGCTTAATATTTCTGGATACTCTAATCCTGATCCTTTACATCAAAATGTGCCTCCATTTTATCACAACATGCATAGAGCCACGGGTCCCGTGGATAGCAACACATCCAACAATGGATCGTGGGGCCCACCTGGATGCCCGGCACCATCTAATTTTGTGCAGGGACAGATAGGGCTTATTTTATGGGCCCTGAACACGCTAAAGAATGACAAGATGGCCCCCACCGAAGCTAACATATCGGATTGTATTCGATACGGTGAGATGAACATTCAAAATTTCAATGTTAGGATGACCCTTGACTATGCGATCGAGCACCAGGTTGTTGTGATGCAGAAATTAGGAAACAACCTGCCTCTTTATGTTGGGACGAGCGATACTCTTTGGAAATGCATTAATATCGTGGATAGTAATGCAAAGCATCCTAAGGCAAAATTTGATGCAGTTGAGAAATTTTTAGCTTCTAGCGAGGGACGTGCTGCTATTCTCGGCTCACAATGCAGGTATTATTCATTATCAACCTTCGGTAATTAGCTTGCTGTCGTCTTAATTGCATCTAATTTGTTGAAGGTGACCGCCTGTTGGATGTAGGTACCAAGCTGCTGTTATACTAAAAAAATCATGCCTGAAAGGGGGAGCATTAGGAAAGATAATGCGGATTTTGCATGTGATAGTGCATGAGAGAAAGTGGATCGTTCCACATGCTTCGGGGTGGCAGCCGTTGTCTATAACTATTTCAGAAGCAGATTCAAATTCAAATGCGACTATCGATGCTGATGCTGGTACTATTGATGCAAGTGCCAGCACTTGATATTGGTTAGTCGCCAGATGGACTGTTTCAACTTGTGTAGCGGATATTTTACACGCATATGGTAGTTTTATTCAAGTACAGTCGTCAGTCTGGTAGTTTTATTCAAGTACAGTCATCAGTCGTCGCAATATAGATCCTTTATTTTTTGAATGCAATAGTGTTTAAACACACATGGGATTAAATCGTGCAGGATAAGGTTGATTAGAACTTCAGGATGAGGTTGACTAGAACTTCATTTTGAACGGTAATTAATGTAGCTGACGTTGGGAGGCTTCATTTCTTCGAACTTTGGATTTCGAAAATACTATGGATAGTGCTGTTTGCAGATACAATGGGGCCACTTCGGCATTGTCTTCATGTCTGACAAGTTTGAGTCTCATCTGCACTTGCTGCATTCGGAACTTAGAGTGCAAATTCAGATTTTGTCGCAACGGTTTGTCCCACCACTGCTGCTTTTAACGGCAGCTTCGTATTCTGGCTAAGTTTTCGCCTCTATACGATGTGATTTCAGCTAATGGTCGGATATCCAGAGAACTTCTCAGATATCTCAACTTCTTGCATCGCCGTCACGTGCTTTAATCAGGTTTGTGCTGCTTGGCTACTTTGTTAGAAAAAGGCAGATGTCTAGCCTTTGTTGGTTTAATGCTGGTATAATATGTGTATATATTGTAATCAGCTGTTAAAAACCTATGCTTTGACGCCCTATGCTATGCAGCATTTTGTGAAATACATGTATATGTAGCCTTCATGCGTATTTTCAATCGACTTGAAATTGGTCCTGGTGGTAGGCATTTCTAGTTGTTGCTGCATTATAGAGTTTTTGCAGCTTGCTTTCTCTTTTGAGAGTAAAAGTGTATTTCTTTTGTGTGAAAATATGTATGCTCGTATTTGATAAAAAATAGTAGTTCATCAAAAATGATCGTAGTACCAAACTTTCCTTCCTTTTTAAACCTCTTCAATTATGTGTACTTTTTAAAAAATTATTTGTCTTGTTATGCCGATAATATGTGGGATTTAAATTAAAAACCCTTGGCTTACTTGAATTGCATTATTGCAATAGTTGTGTTTAAGGTCGGTTTTTGTTTTGTTTGCCCTCGCTGCTATGGGAGGAGGATGATGATGATGATGAAGAAAATGGAGATGAACAGGAGAACAATATGTTTGGTTTTGTTGGTTTTCTCACCAAGCATCATCAAAATTAAAAATAAAAATTGTGGCTCCAATCTTTCTTTTCTCCCATCAATTCACGTCCGCTTTGTTTCATTAGATTCTATTTTAAGAAACTAGCATGGATCGCAGAAGAAAAAATAACTTAGTATTTGATTTGACAGCACTTACGCGAAAGAATAAAGAACATGCTACATGATTCATTCGACGAGCTAATACATGGCATGCATAGATTGGCCGAAGTGGAAAATATTTTATTATGTACCATACTGATTTTTAGTTCACATTAATTCAATGGTTTCTTTTCTTTAATTATTATTATAGCTAGCAGTTTTCTTTACTTGATGTTGCATTATCTTGTATAAAAAAATCACAATGCCAAAGAGGTAAAATAAGTGGGTAAGGGCTTTGGGGTTTAGTTGGGTGGTACCCATCCTCGGTACTGGATCATGCAACCGCGGTTAGGCCTGGCAAATAAGACGAGTTTTTTTGGCTCAGCCTGTCTCAACTCATAACGCTGCTGACGTGGACAAATTAACGAGTTGACTCGCCTCGCCGGCATTTTATAATTTGTGAATATTGTTTTCTTCGACTTTTTCCTTTACCTTTTATGCTGTAAACCGTAAAGTTTATTATTTAGCTTTTTTGGCCGGATACATGAATTTTTTTAAAATAAGAGTAATGAAATCCGTTTATTATACATACGACTTTGACAATTGAAGAGTGGCAGGTAGATAACTGAAAACGTTTTCGAGTCACAGACAAAACCTACATTTATCTACCAACCAGGTAGATCCCGCATATGCTACAAGGTTGATGATTGGCTGCAAAAAGACAAGAACAAAATAACAAGTTCTAAAGTTGTGCTATCATCCCCCCGCTTGTAGCAAATTATATCGACTTGGTAGCTTAAGTGAAATCTTCCAGATTTGTAGGTAAAATATTTCTCATCACAAATCAGGCCAAGAGCTATACAAAACACAATTCCGTAGTCACCATACATTATTTTGAGAAAGTATGGAAGCAAGAAAAATTCTTCACGACATATCAACCACACTGGAGTACACAAAAAATTAGTACAACGAACAAGGGAAAAGGGCAGTACAAATATCTTGGGTTGCTAATGTTTTGGGGGAGTACAATATAATCCAAATGTGATCCAAGTACAATAAAAAGAGTACAAACACCTCCAAAACTCCATGGCTCTATATATATCCCTAGCTTGAATGGGATGTGGCATCGCGGTGAACAAAGTTTTAAATATTGGATATGAGAATCGTATCTATATAGCGGATACGGCTGATATATCAGGCGATTTCGTATATTGGTCTTATCGTATCGCAAAGGGTCTCAAAACGATAAACCGGCTGATATGACCGATATTTGATTCACCGATGACAAGTACAAAACAACGGCTCAACAGAGGTTAGTATATTTTTGGGAATGGAGAGGGGAGAGGTGGAGAAAGGAGCAAAGACAGGGATGAGGTTGAGCATGGGATGGGGTCTCTAACACAAAAGGGGATGTTGTAGCCCTTCCCATGCACTGCCTCTTCCCTGGCTCTATCCCTCCTCTGCCGCCTCTTCTCCCTCCCTCCCTCCCTCTCCGTAAATTGGAAATATTATTTCTTATGCCGGGCATAAATGTCCGGACAAGAAAGAGAATAAATCGAAATACGACCTCACATGCTTTTCTTCTTCCATCCTCTCCCTCTCCCTCTCCCTCCCTCCGCCGTCCAGATATATTGAATAATTTCTAGCTAAAATGCTGGTTGTACTGCAGGGTATTGTACTACTACAATGTGGGGACCATATACCTGTCATCCTCTTTCAGACCTGTAGTATGATTAGACAACACAAATATTGTTGAAACATTCAATTTTCCCTCTTCTCTACACCAATATATCTTTAGTATATCATCTTGAGACAGAAGTACGCATCTTTATTTTGTTATACTTAATCTAACGGGCAAATGACACTAAAATACCCTCAACTATCTTAATTCTTTTCACTAAAATACCCTAAAGTGTTTTTATTACAGTGAAATACCATAAGTCATATTTTTTAGGGTATTTTCCTGCAATAAAATCCCTTTAAAACAGTACGTCCTTGAAGGCAATTTAGTGCATTTTAGGAAAAAAGGACAGTTGAGGGTATTTTACTGTAATTTACCCTAATTTAACGGAAGAAACGGCCCTTAAAAGAACAAGATGGAAGTATTCATATAACCAACCCAAAAAGTTTGGAATTAAGCCTTGTCAGTCATTTCGGCACCACAATTGAAATTTAAGTTCAGAAAAGGGGAAAAAATAAAACTTCTTTCTGTTTGTCCTGAGAAAACATGTATATCTTTGTGGGTCAGCCCTCCAAAAACATAAGAATGCAACTAATTTAAACAGACTCCGGTAAGGGGCTGTTTGGTTGCAGGATTATGGAATTTGGATTCCAAAATAGTACGGTTGAAATTTCTGGATTTGGTAATTTGTTGTTTGGTTGGTTTTGGATTTCTAGTATTAGATTTGTAAATCCTTGTAATTTTTGTTTGGTTGGTGAAAAACAATGGGATTTGGATTTGACGATTTTAGAGAGAGATATAGAGAGAGAGGATTGTTATATAAATAAAGTACATGAGCCCCATCTAAAAGTACAATGAATAATGCCAAATCCTTGAAAATCCTTGAAAATTTTTAGGATTCAAGAATCCTTGTTTTGTGGTGGGCCCCCCATAAAAAACAAAGGAATCCTAGAAATCCTAATCCTGCAACCAAACACAAAATTATAGAATCCTAGGATTCCACAATCCAAAATCCAAATCCAAACTCATAATCCTGCAACCAAACAGGCCTTAACACTCAAACTTGGGAAAGTATCCTAAACCTACCAAGGTTTTAAACACTGGATATCTGAATCGAATTGGATATATGCTTCATTTAGCTGATACGGCTGATATATCGAGCGATATCGCCATATCAGCCGATACATCGGCCAATATTATATCGGTTTTATCGTATTACAAAGGGTCCCAAAACAATATATCGGCTGATAGACCGGCTGACATGACTGATATTTGATTCACCGAAACCTACAAAGTTTTTTTAAAATTTTAAATTTTAAATTTTAAAATTTTTAATATTAGAGAATAAAATAGGCAAATACATTTATTTCCATGAAGAGGTCCATAGATGAAAAATTGGCTTCTATTCTACCATGTAAATATAGCTTAAGAGGTTAAGTATCAAGCTTAAGAGGTTATGTCGACGAATATCTTAAATTCTTTGGTTCGGATATCCCAAGCACAATGATAAAGATATTTTCGAGTTAATCGAAATAACTTAAGTACAACGATAAAGGTATTGCTTGGAACAAAAATCGCATTGGGTTAAATAAGTTTTTGAAATTATTATAAGTCATCTTCTCCGGCCGTCATCTTCTCCAGCCTTATGATGGCTTATGGCGCCATCGAGGGTCCCTCAACCGTCCTGTCTTAAGATCTTTTATGCGTCGGCGCTGCACAAAAATCTATATTTACCTTCCATTCATGTGCCAGAAAAGGAGGTCTCTTTATCGGTGAATGGCGATCCTGTCATACTATTCTCTCAAGAAGAAATATTGAGATCTTCTGAGCCATTCAACCATTCCATTATTGCCAAATGTTGCTACGGCAGAACAAATATCCAAGATACAAAGGAGATCTTAAAGCAACGTTTTTCAATCTCAGAGGATTTCGTCATCAGTCATTTAGATCGTCGTCGCCTGCTACTGCGTTTTCATGTTCCGGAAGATTGCATAAAGATATAGCTTAAGGAATTTTTATATGTTAAAGAATTTTTATTTCTTTTTTTCAAATGGACCCTTTTTTTTACTTCCGATCATGAACCTACGTTAGTTCCAACATGAATCTTTCTCCCCGTTTTGCCACCAAATTTTTATCACATAGATATACTTCAATCTATAGTAAAACCTAATCTTCTTAAAGTCGATGTCAACACGTTGCATTGCACGAGAACAGACAAAGCCAGGGTTAGTGTTGAATTGAATTTTCGGAAAAAAAAAACCCAATCAAAATTTTGGATTGATACATCTTCTAAATTTTATCAAGCTGTGATCTTTGAAAAATATTTCAAATATTGCTCAATTTGTTTTAAATATGAACATGCATCAAAATCTTGTAATAAGCATATCAGGAAGTCCTCAGTAGAAGAAAATGAAATGTCTATCAGAAGCATAATCAATATGCCATTCTCTACTCATGAAGATGACAATTCAAGAAAATTAAATTCGAAGTATGTTTCAATAGCAGAAACTCGAAAAAGATTTGACTTCCTACTAGCAAGATTATTGCTCCAGCACATTCTACTGAAATTGTAGATGCTATTTCTATACCTGTTATCAACCCCATACATCTTCGAGCAATCAAAGTCCTTCAATATTTGATGGGAATCTAAATAAGCAAGATAATCTCATGGTTCAGAAGCTAGATAGTATGCCTATATATATACTAAATAATGGATACAAAAAACCTTTACCGCAACACATTTTAATGCTCCAAATGACTTATTGACCGACTCTGATTTAGCCTAAGTTAAAGTACTAGTACATAATAAGACCTATCACAAAGATTCCGAGCCTTCTATGGTGCAAAAAGTAGTTGATACTCACCTAGTCATAATGAACGCCGCTGACGACTTCGATAAGTTCAAATCAGAAGACTTGCACAAATCTTTAACTCAAATCACTAAAGAAGATGTGGTATTTGAACTCATAAACTCTGATAATTCGGTCGTGCAAAATTCTAATTCGATTGAATTGGACTCAGACGGAGACCTTATAACCCTCCTGAATTCAAACCACCTCGCGCTAAAAAGAAGACCTCCAAGAAAAAATTGATTACTTATGTTGTTTTTAGTAAACATTGTTCTCTATCACATGGATCCGCTTACTTGTTCAAAAATGCTACGGAGAAATCGGGTACGAAACACTCTATTTCCTCTACTAAATCTCTTGATGATTATGATGATAATGCCATTATGAATGTTGCTATTTCTGGCGGCATTATAGGTAATGATGGAAATACAATTAATAGTATTCATTTATTGGATAAAAAGAGAAATATGGAAGGTTCTTAAGCCCGAATTTGCAAATCATTCAATCCAGGAGGCGCCGATATTTAAAATAAGTAATAGCAGCTTTTCTTCCGCGTCTGTAACATGTATATGATGTATCGAGGATTTTTATTATGTGATGCAGAACTTATATCTTGTGATTGCATTCGTGTAAAGATAACGGCTATGGTCTCGTTACTTTTTCACAAATAAAATCATAAGATATTATTTCAAATGCAATGGATTTCGCACCCATCCCTAAGATGATGAAACTAATTCCGATCCCTCACCACAATCTCTCAGTCATAAACAGTCGATACAAGTTTGCTCGCTTCTTGGCAATCTCTGCATACCCTCAAATTCTTCGAGATCCTAATTATCACCCCTTTCTTCATCTTCAACAAACCAAATGCAATCGCAAGCTTCTCACTATGATAGTACAGCGGATTCTCCTTCTCTTCATCCCCAATATCATCGATAACTCTATTAGCTTCATCGAACATTTTCGCTCTACCTAACATGTCGACTAAGCATCCAAAATGCTCCATTTTGGGCTCAATGCCATATTTATTCACCATATAATCGAAATAGTATTTTCCCTTATCGACCAACCCCCGGAATGTGCACATGCACCAAGAAAATTCAAAAGTGTGATGCCTGCCATCAGGTGTTACCTTTGATCTTTCCATCTCTTTAAAAATATCGATGGCTTCATCTCCTCGACCGTGGATTGTGAAGCCCCCGATCATGCAGTTATATGATGATTGACCTTTGGTTTCTAAGCCGTTGAAGACATCACAGGCTTTTTCTAAGCAACCACACTTGATATACATGTCGATGATCGCGGTGGCGAGTTTGATGTCGCTTTTCTCGATGTGTTTGTGTATCCATTGTCCTTGGTTGAGGGCACCGAGACCCGTGCATGCTAGCGGCGAGGAATTTGTCAAGTTCGATGTTTCTGTCGAGCATTTTGTTGAATAGGGTGAAGGCATCCTTGAATCTGCCAGCCTGCAGGCATGATTTCAGATTTGTCAAGTTCGATGTTTCGGTCGTGCAAAAAACTGCAACAGCCATTTTCTTTTCGTTTTCCTCCTAATTCTTCTTTCTTAATACAAATTGATTGTTTTGCTTTGGTGCAAATAGAAGCTTTGAAGGGCCTCGAAATAATTAGAAGCGGAAAGAAAGAGAGAAGAGTTTGTAAGGAAGCTATAAGATAATAACGATGGTAGATTGTATATTGGTTTTTATAAGATGACATCGTGATAGTATCTTAGTACAGTAAATGATGGCTATTCATTTTGTCTGTATTAAAAAGAGAAATAACAATCCGACAATGATAAATGCCCGCATTTTTAGACCGATATCATCTTTCATAGAATCAATTTATTTTTCTTAATGTACAATAAATTTTGGACCTCGAAATGAAACACAGAAGGATGCACTTCTACGATGTTATTAATATTATTTGATGCACCGTATATATAATATATAGGTCTCCTATAACTCTTCTATTCATCGGCAAGTTCCCTAGTCGTCGGTATATGTTTAGCTTTATTTTTAATGTGATTCACAAGTTCTATATTTTTTTTTGGGAATGGGAAAGGAAGATGATGACGTTTTAGTATAATTAGTAAAAAAATTGAAAAAAAAATCCATTTGGTTTATTTAAACTCACTCCCCATTCTCCTTTCTCACAAAATTCATTTCCCTCCTCTCTCCTAGAAAGGACATTTTTTAAAATTTAGGCCAATTAAAAACAATATTATTAAATTTAGGTCAATTTCAAAAAGTATTATAAATTTATGTCAATTTCTGCCACGTCATCGCCAGCGAGCCACCAGCTCAGTTTAAAAAAAATTCCTAAGAGATGCACTTGCTAATTGCAAATCTTTGAAAATATATGGGGTGTACTTGGCAGGTGTGCCCCATACAAAAATTTTTGGCAGAAAATCTGTTCTTTTTTTTTCTATACGAGAGAATCATATAGGATCCTTAACTTTTTAATGCAGCAAACTTTGTAATCAAATTTTATTTTAATCCAATATTAATCTATCAGAGATTTTGGTCTAGAAAATCAAATCAAATCAAATCTTGTTATCCAAAAAATCTGAACTGTTTATTTTAATCGCTATTTAAAATAGCTGTCACGCCGGCTTCCCAAAATACGGAATTCGAGAGTGGTTAGGCCATCAATGCTCCTACGATCAAGAAATAATCCTGCCGTAGTCACACTTCGGTTGCTAGCAGTTTATAGTAAGCAGTAAATACAGCACAAGTAATGAGAAATGTAGTCACTAATTGTATTACATCAGAGTGCAATGGATACAAATCTATAACATCAGGGATATAACTAACCAGATAGAGTCAAAGGAAATGATAGCCGATGATCTAAATCTCCGCAATATTCTCGAAGAAAGGTAAGTCCTGATCTGAGTTAAATCCACTTCTCACTCTGAGTGTATACTCAGGTCGTCAAAGCGACACAATATAGCAATATATATAACATGTGCATTAATGATAAACATGAAATAGTAGCTAGTGTCATTCAGGTTAGAAAATTCACAGTAATTTATAAGTGCAGAATCAAGCGAAACAAGTCATAAACAGTATACTCAATTATCTAGACAGTAAAATTGGTTTCATGCCGATCGGGGCACTGGTTATGGAGATATGATCATTTTAAAATAGATGTTCACTGTGGGGATTCCATTTTCAGAACTGGAAGTTCAATTTCGAACGCATTTTTCCAATAGTTATGTTCAGATTAGGCGTCGCTACAGTTATATGACATATAGATCTACAAGTTAAGATTCTAACGCAATAAATGGATCAGTAATAGCCATCGTATGCAGAGAGTTACAGTCTGTTTAGTGTCACTACGTATAAACTATTACTGCAGTAAAAAGCTAGACAAATCGACGATATAAATTATTTTATAAATACCAAACTGTGATGGAATTTGGCGAAACCAGCGGCATATTAAAGTTAATCCAATTTTCTATGCATCTATATAGGACTCCGCACATTTTCATATTTGAACAAAGATTTACAGGTGTTTAAAAACAGGTTTTATCAGAGATTACTGCTCTAAACTACAGTCCAGAGCCGTAATGCTCTTAAGTTTTCATTATTGAAGCAAAGCAATATTCAGTAACCGTTTCCATCTATCCATAGATTATTCAGTCATCTTCATAACGAGCCTAAGTGCACCACGATACGAGGTATATGCAATTTACTATGAATTTAATACGGTGAAGTATGCAGGAAATTACAGATTTCGTGTCGGTTATCGGGGATATCATTTCATGTGCTAAACTACAATATTTTAATTCCAAATTCCAATACGATATTCATAATCAGTAAAGGAGTTTATTGATCATAAGTTCCGTCATTTTAAAACAAGTTTTCGCTTAGGATTTCATATCAAACACGTAGGCAATGCAAACGATTATCGATCGAAATATCGATTACTTTTATTCGATCAACACGAAATTAATTCATGAGTTTCTATACGATAGTACTACGGCATAGTTGACCCAGTCGGGTCTCAAACACTAAAATTAACGATGATAGTACTTATTAAATATTAACTTCGCAAACTATGTATATATATAAATAGCAATGCCTATACATATGTCGTTATATATTATATCTAACGATTATAATAGCATGATGAACAAGAGAAAGAGGGTTTTCACTTGCATGGCGAGGGTTTGATGTTGGTACGGTAGAGGCGCGAGCACGGCAACGACCCGGGCGCGATTGGGGCTTAGGCTCGAGTTCGGTTTAGCACGATGCTACTTAGCTCGAGAGACAGGACTTGGCTCGGGCTCGACAATGGTCACAAGTGGAGCTTAGCTCGAAGATGGAGATGGGGCTGCTGTGGACGATAGCAAGACAGTGATAGTCGCCGGCAAGGAGGGTAGCAATTTGCAAAGAGGAGGGAGTCTCGGCATGAAGAGTGTCACGCCTCGCTTCCCAGTAGATGGAAACGGTGACGTGGCAGGCCGCAACGTATTTACTATGAAATAAATTCGTTAAACTTAATTAAGCAATATATAAAAATGAACAAGAATGATGAGAATAAAATGAAACATGAACTTTATTTACATTCAACTTTACATACAAATGTTTGAAATAAAAGATACAATAATAAAAAACAAATGCTTAAACAATGTTATACTGAAAGTAAGTGCAGAGGAACTTGTAGTCAGGCTGAGCGGTAAGCTGGTCCAAGTCCTCCTGATTCGGCTCTATCTCCTCAAAATCCGGTCCTCCTGACGAACATTTTAAAGAAAGAAACAGAAAGAATGTTGTCAGAGAACTAACGCTCGGTAAGTCCCAAAAGAAGAAAGAGAGGATAGTATATAAAGTGAAATGAACATGTAAAGTATATGACCGAGTACTGGTATATGATAGTTATTCTAACATGGTTATTTGTAGTTTGATAAGGAAGGTATTCATGTATACGAGAGAAGTCCATCTTACCCCATGGACTATGGTAACATGTAGTATAAGGCCCCGTCATAACCCACGGAATATAGGCACATGAATTCATGTAGGTGTTTTTTAAGTGACCCCTCGTGCCACTATATACGTTTCGTACCAATCTACCCTTTTATCCCCGCGTAATGTATTGTATAGATTATGTTTACAAGTCTTGGCCGAAACCATGTATACAAAATGTTCAGGTTCATGTTCAGGATGTAATCGTGTATTCAAATAATCATGTCAGGTTATAATCATAGTTCGGTCAAGTCAAGTCAAGTATACATGTTTGAATTCGATGTTTGAATTCGAGTATTCATGTTCATGATCAAGTATTCGTGTTTGATTTTGGATTCAGATTTGAGATTGGACTTAAACTGACCCAGACACTTGTAAGCTAATTTAACTTTTAGATTCTTATGTTCAGGAGTCATCGGCAACCGCTGCACATGAACGACAGGATTTATGTCTTTTTCCAAGACAATTGCCATTGATAACTCCTATTAAGTTTTCTAATCTGAATAGGTAAGCATTCACTTTCTTCGGCTCTCTGGAGCTCAATAGAATTGATCCCGCTTAAACCCATATTTATTAAAGTCCTTAAAATATTGTATTGTATATCTCGAGGGGGTTTTATGAAAAATATTTTAATATAGATTAAAAATAAAATCTCTAGAGTGATTTGTATTACTTAGGGTTTTCATGAGCATGTCTTTTAAGTATTGAAGTGATTTAATGATGAATACCTAGCTTTTAAAAGTTTATGGTATTTTATTGAAAACCAGTTCTTTTTAGTAACTTGATAGTATTTTATTGACATTTTTTAATCTTTCATTTTTATAAAAAATATAGTTTCATAATCTAATGAAAATATGGATTTATAATTTTATATAATTTTTTAAAAATTTAGTTTTATTTAGAAAATTCGTTTTTCTTAAAAACCGTATTTATATCCTTTCGAGATCGAATACTCCACAAGGAGTGCTGTATCTCGCTCTACTATCCCCAGCATTTGCGATAATCCGCACCATCCATTAGCGGGTCCCCTAACAAGAGTTGTAGATGCATAATTGCAAAAGAATACGAAATACCATTTTAAAAGAAACCCGGTTTTAAAGTATGTGATATTTTATTGTAAAGATTATTCTTCAAAATAAATATACATACAAATAGGCATCGTGCTATGAAATCAATGTGTATGTGTGGGGTAGGTTGTTACCTCGTGAAGTTTTTCCTAAAAGTATAGTTTTAACAAAACTAAAAGAAATGATAATAAAGTTCAAGGTATTTTAATGAAAAGGTTTAATTATGGTTGTTTCACATGAGATTCTTGGTTGAAATTGATTCTAAACATTGGTATTAAGGTTACAAGTATTGTGGTAAACTTAGATTGATCAATATAAAAGAAAAAGGAAGTTTCTAGGGTTTAGAAAAAGAATATCAGTAATAACTCCACTTTACCGATATAAGATTTAAAAAGGAATTTCAATGAGAAGGAGAAGAGTTGGGAGGGACTTACAGTTTGAAAATCTCAAAGAAAGAGTTAGGAAGAAGAGAGGGGTTTCGTGGCGTCGCGGGAGCTCCGGAATCGGTTTCGATATTCAACGGAAGAAATTTGCTCGCTAACTCCACTTTACTCCACTTGCACTTAGGAACTTTTGAAAGAGGTTTTGCTTGAATTTTCAAAATAGTGTTGAGCCAAAATATGGGGTGGTATTTCTAGTGGAGAATTAGGCTTTGAGAATTAAAAATGTGGATTAAAATACATTAAAATAGTGTTAATTAGTGAAATGAAAGGTCTCTGTTTGATTGCAAGGAAATCAAACAGTGCAAAAGAGTTGAGAGGAGTTGAAGAGACGGGTGTGCAAAGCATGGAGTTCATTGGATTCATCCTAGCCGTCGGTGCCGGTCTTTTGGCAAGTTTGGCCGGTCGATCTTCGAGCTCTAGCCTCGAGATTCGTGCCACGAGATGAAATCAGTGTTTACACCATTTTCTACATGTTTGATTTTTCTGAACTTTTCATTTTCCCATGTATTGCACGTGCAACCTTTTGGGCTTCCAAAAAGTTAAAAAAAATCAGGAAAAATAATTGTGTCTGATGAGAATCGAACACACAGGCTATGTCACAGCAGTGAAAACGCTTTACCAAAGAGCTACAAGTGGCTTCTTGTTTTTATTTAATAAAAGTAACTTATAATTCAAACTCAGGCTGTAATACTCTTTTCTTGTATATTAACAGGAAAATTTCTGTATAGAGATTTCAGAGTCGTTACATTCTACCCTCCTTATAAAAATTTCGTCATCGAAATTTACATTTACATAGGGACTAATTTTTCAAATAGATAAGGGTATCTTGCACGCATATCTTCTTCTCATTCCAATGTTGATTGTAACGACCTTGAATTTTCTGTACAAAATTTTTCTTCTTAAAGTACAGAAAGGGTTTGCAAGCCTGAGAACAATTTAAAAGTTATTTTGTTTAAGAACAACAAGAAATAACTTGTAGATCACTGGTAAAGTCTTGCACTTGTTAGTTGTATGTATGCCCTAAAGGCCATTATTGTACATGAGATGTATATTATAGTAGATGCTTGGACATATACAGGGAGGACTTTCTTGCTCGACATGAGAGTACGCTATCTGGTTGCTCTTTATCTTAACATGTACACTTACTGTCTCTTTGTTACATGTTTATAAATCCCTTAGGATGTGTACTTGACTACCAGGATTATGATGCAGATCATATTAGTGGGGCCTGGGCAGTCCATGAGTTCATCCTTCAATTGTTCCTAGTCGTGGGAGTATTGAGACGGGGCATCGATATTTCAGAGTAGACTAGCGTATACGCTTCTCGACCCATATGATGGGCGATAGATGATCCCATATCCATTGGTGTTTGACATCAGAGATCGTATACGGGTGCTCAGTGGAGACTGGGTACACTGAACGGACTCGCCGAGAACTTCTAGATGGTATTATATCTCACGTCAGATAGCAGTTCTCTGGTGACACTGGTACATGTTAGTCTGTCGACCCGAGATCGTCATAAAGTCTTGTGTGTCTCCCACCATGCTTTGATTTCCACCCTACCATGGCTCTACTGAGTCATGCAAATATGTGGTTTTTGGGTACAGTCTCGAGTCATATGGAGGCAATGAGCGATAGGAGGGGATTTCATCTCTCGGTATTGGGGGTTGATATTGCGCTATGCTCGATTGGCCATAACTGGAAATCCCTGGCCATGATAGATGAGATTTACTGGTAAGTGTTATCAGTAGTTTCTCGACCCGTTATGGACCTTATATCGGCATGACTTATCAAGCTATTGGGGTCTAACGTTTACCACCCCTAGGCGAGATAAGCGACATATCAGACGAAGAGACTGGACTGTACGGTAGTGTTACTGATTGGATTCGCAGGAGTATGTAAGTCTACGGTAGCGCCCCGGCCGTCGATCCAAGGCCAAAATGCGGAAACGAAAACTTTTTCTTAACTTGAAACCGGCGCTATCGCAGACTTTAATCCCGAATCGAACCATTAACCTATAACTGGCTAACTAGAGAAGAGCTAGAAAAGCTATACCGATCGAACCATTAACCTATCGCAGACTTTAAATTTTATTTTAAAAAGTAATTTGGTATAACAAGATTTGATTTTCTAGATCAAATTTTTTGATAGATTAACCTTAAATAAAAATAAAATTTGATTAGAAAGTTTGTTGGATTAAAAAGTTAAGAATTCTATATGATTCTCTCATATAAAAAAGAATAAATTTTCTCCAAATTTTTTTTTGTATGGGACGCACATGCCAAGTGTGTCCCATATATTTTCAAAGATTAGCAACAATCGCACTTGTCAAGTGCGCCTCTTAGGAAAAATCGTTTTTAAAAACTGAGTCGGCGCTTTGCTGGCGTGGCAGAAAGCAGAAAGTGGACTAAATTTGTAATTATTTTTGTAAGTGGCTTAAAAATTAGTAATATTTATTAAAATTGGTTTAAATTAAAAATTGTCCCCAAAAAATATCAAAATCAAATCAAAGATTTTTTTACCCTTTTTTGAGAGCCGTTTGAGACCCATCGAAACCCTAGAATGCGTTAACCAAGCTCCATTCTTCTCCCCATTCCAAATTGGCACATGACAACGACGACAGCGGCGACGGTGAAGGTCCCAGCTAAGCCCGCCGCCGGCTGCGGCGGCGACGGCTGCGACGCGCTCGACCCGTGGCCGCTCCACCACGTGCGCCACCGCTCGATCTTCTGCCGCCTCTGCACCTCCTGCGTCCTCAAGTACCATCCCGGCTCCTTCTGCGCCCTCTGCTTCGCCCTCCTCGACGCCACCTCGCCGCCGGCGATCGGCGTCGCCCACTGCTCGAAGTGCCCTTCGGTATCGCACCTCGCTTGCTTGCCAAGCCCCGATCTTGCCCCTCAGTTCTTGTGCCCTAGCTGCAAGCACCCTGAAGGGTTTGCTTATTTCCCAAAGGAGAATCGATCGATAGATTTCGATTCGGCGAGGGTTCTCTTGGCGGCGTCGAGGTTATCTGCGATTTCGATGAGTAAAGCTTCGGCATTGATGAAGGTCGATGTCGAGAGAAAGGTAAAGGAGTCGGCTTTGGCGAGAAAGAGAGCGAGGGAGATGCTCGAGAGAGCCGTGGCGGCCCACAAGAAGGAGGAGAAGAATGTGAATGGTGATGTTGTGAATTCGAAGGCCACAGGGGCCGAGGAGCTGAAGAAGAAGATGGTGAAGGCAGGCGCGGGCGTTGTGGATCATAAGAGGCCGCAGAGCCGAGAGATCGAGAAATGGATGAGTATCCATAAGCCGATACTGAAGGGAGATAATGATGATAAATCGAAGGTGGGAGGTGTGGGGGAAGTGAAGGGTGAGAAGAAGGATAGAAAGGAGACCCTTTTGAGTTGTCAAAGCCTTGGAGGTATTAAGGAAGAGGAGAGGAGTACCAAGTTGCCACAATCAACTCAAGGTGAAGATTTTCGTCACTGATGATCATCTGTTAATTTTTGCTTTCCATGTTTATGCATTTTGATTATAGTTTGCATTTTGTATGCTTTACATGCCTGCCTTGATTCATTGGAGTTGGATTTGTTTAACATTTGTGATATTTCTGTATTATTTACTTGTTGATAACTGCTTTACAGTTTGCTGGAATGAACCGATGAATTTGTTGATTGAGTATGATTATTTGGGATGTTATTTTGACATGTTTGCATGATGTTCAATTGGATTAAAAGAGTGTCGTCCAAGGCTTAAAATTATTAGGAAAGTATGCTCTTGCTTTAAGTTTATGATCGACCAATTTATCTAATCCTATATGCATGTTAAGTTTACATACATGCAAATTACTTGCCCGCGAAAAACACCGGTTTTTGGAATAATAGCACATTATTGATAAGTAAAATACTACATTTGTTTTGTAAGTTCAATGTAGTTTGAGCATGATTCGAACTTACTTTTATTAAAACATGCTGGATTTTTTTGCGAAGTTGTTTCTCAAGTGCACATGCCTATTGTTTTCTGTTAATTTTGTGCTCCAATGCATTGAATTATAGCACACATAGGCAGGAATTTTGCTTGCACTATCTTTGGTAAACATTATCTCTAAATGATCAGGCGTTTTCGCTTGAGGTCATGCATCTATAATATGATAATTCTGTCAATAAATGTACAATTTGTTTTTCAAGATGTGTTCGAAATGGCTAGAGTTTGATAAGTATGTGGCTTGTTGCAGATGCATTGGTCTCCAAGACAAATCCCAGATTGAATACTCACGAGTTTGCCAAGCACATCTAACCGACACGCATGAGGGTAATTTTGTGGTACATCTTCCCCTTTTCTTTGTTCATTTCTCCCTGCTGAAGGATATGCCTGCATATGTTTGGAATTTTCTTTTTATATGTACAACGCCTATTTGGTCACTAAACCAAATGCCACGCTGAATCATCTGTATGAAGCAGAGCTCTATTGCTTTTCCTTCATTTTTTTTCCAGTTGTTATTAAAAGTGATCGCAATCATCCTACACATACAACCAATAGTTTGAATAAGATTTATCATTTATATAAGTTGTATAGAAATGAAATAATTCACAATCCACCTCAAAGATTCGATGAAATCTAATAATATCTTCGGCCATGTTTCTGACCCTAATTATATAGTAACTTCTTAAATGCAAATGATTTCTAAATTACTATGATGTAAATAAGAGATTTTTCTTTTTCCTTATTCAAAACAATGTACAAGGAGAAGATACATATACTGATTGTTTTTACTTTGCACACATCCGAACTCTCATGAACGAATGATCCTTCGGAACTTTAGTCTATATATCTGGTACTCCCTCCTCCATCCCGTTTTACTTCACATTTTAGAAGAATGCACACCGATTAAGGAAAGTATTATCACTTTCTTAATATCATCAATTAATCTAATGCCACATCACCACTAAAAAATCATATCATTTATGCCCTCAACTATTTTGGAAAGCATTAATGATATAGAATAATTTTCTAGGCTAGTTTTAGTGTTGTATCATTTATTGATATCTTTATCATTAATGATTTCCTCGTTATTCCAAAACATTAAGTAAAGTGGGACATTTTTTTTCTCCAAAACATTAAGTAAAAAGGGTCGGAGGGAGTATTTTTTTCATGGAAGGTCTTGAGAACATTCTCAAGGAAAAAATAAAAACCAATTCTGGAGGAAACATATATCATTTTTTAAGGGTAACTTACACCAGAATACCCTCAACTATCGCTGTTTTTTTTCGCTTGAACACTTTAAAAAAATTCTAATTACACTAAACTAACTTAAACAACTATCGATATTTACTAAAATATCCTCCGGCAGCACTTCTTCTAATCAATTACTTTTTCCTTGACGTGGCTTTTTTTACGACAAAAATACCCTTGTGAAGTGATGATTTGGCATTTCTTTCTTCCTTTCCTCCCCCATCTTCCTTCCTCTATCCTCTACTCCACCGATTCCTTCCCCTTTTCTCGCCTCCCCTTTGTCTTTTATTCCTCCCTTCTGCACATCTCCTCCATTCGTTTTGCCCTTTCTTCCTCACCTTTTCATTACCTCCTCCTCCACCTTGTCCGCCTCTCCTCGATCGACACTACGTCCTCTCCCACCTCCACCCCCTCCCCCTCCCCCTCCCCCTCCAAACTCTTCCTCAACATCGTTGTTTATGCCAAAGCAACTTCCGATATCCCGTCTCTCCTTCTAGCTCTTTCACCTTATGAAAAAGATACTTAAGCGGCGAGGGGCAGAGGGCAAGACACAACTTCCTGTTAACATTGTTAGGGCTTTTAGTGTAATATAACTAATTTACGGTATTGTTTACTTCTAGTGTAATAAAAAATGTTTGAGGTATTTTAGTGAAAAACGGCTGCAGTTGAGGGCAATTTAGTGTATTTTACCCTCTCTTTTTTCTTTCTAAAGATCGACTTTGACCCCATATCAGGTACAATTCTTTCTACTCTCCATGGCCTAATGCATGTGTACACCAATTTTCATGTTGCTTAAAAACATTTTATCCTTGTATCGAATGGTTCATGTTTACAACATAAATGAATTTTTTTTTAACAGTAGATCATTTTACACCTCTAAGTCAACAGGAAAAGAGTACGAGTATATAATGAATGTTGCTATACCCATGCATTAGGCCATGGAGATGGAATCACAGATGGTGTATAGTGGGGGTGGGGTGGGGGGGGGGAGGAAATGTTAGATAATGAATTTTTTTTCAATGAACGTTCACAGGACTATATTCTTCTTCTTTATTGAAAAAAAGGAAAAAGTGCTCTTTAACATGCAATTTACACTGATGTCCCAAAATCATTCTTCTGTTGAATTCAGGAATGTCTTCATCGCGCAGGGAACAAACGTCTGCAATTTATCAAGGTATATTTATCTGATTGCCTTGAGTGGCTTCGGAAGGAGTTTCTTATCAATGCGGGGCTGCCCTTTATCCCTTCTGTTGTTGTAATCGTAGATCTCTGCAATGTATCGTTTCTTGATCTTGTTTTCTCTTTTTCTTGGTGTTTAGACGTTTTTCCATTGAGACTCAAGCGATGGCGCTTTATTAATTTTGTATCAGATGCCATCATTCGATATCTCCTCCGGAATAAATACTAAGAATTAACACTGTATCGTGCTATGTAGCATAATATCAATGTCACTCCAAAGTAAAATGGTTGAGTTTTTTCAGCTGGTACCTGTTTGTTTGCTCTTAATGACAGTTTATTGATTATATTGTATAGTTGAGGTATAGGAATGCTCTTCATTAGATTTTATTTGAAATACAAATTTTAATTAACTCCCCAAGTTTTCTCATTTGACTGAAAATGTTGTGGGATCTGGTTATAAATTTTCTAAAGCTAGTTCCGTTTGTTTAAATTTCCTCAGATTTGGTTTTAAATTTTGTCAAAATTTCTCATCGATCAATATATCCTCTAACTGAGCAGTTTGAAATCATGTCTATACTTGTGAGTTCTTTTCAAAATAAACTACTAACGATCAAAGTATTAATCCCCTGATTTCATTAAATCACTTAAACGAATAAGTTCGTTCACAATCATTACACATTCCCTCGATGGATTAGCTATGTGATCTGCGACAGATTTTCGAAAACTGAAACCCTAAAACGAGAAGCAGATGACTGCTCTGTCATGATATAACTTGTGAGTCTACAAGTTTGAAGAGCACTGTATTTTGTGATCCGAAGAGCATTTTCCTTTGAAGTAATCTTTGATGCTTAATTGCTTGAACAACCTGCATGATAAATAAATAAAATTCTTACGTACATTATATGATTTCAACAAATATTTAAGGAATTCAAACTAGTAGTGATTTATATGTAAGGCTGATGTTTCAGAATAAGTTTTCATTACCATTTTCTTCTTCTCGACTTTTTCCTCCTAATCTTAAGAGAATATGAAGAACATAAGCCGGTCTTTATAATTATAATTTAGAGGCACTAAAAAACCAGCTTCTTGTTTAAATAATGATCATGTAACATAATTATTTATCAACTACTTCTAGCAATCAGAATCACAATATGGTCGATAGTGGTACATGATTATAATGATTCTCAACAAAGACAGGATCATAATGATTTCGAAAACAATTACAGGTTATAATGATTCCCAAAACAATAGAGGATCATAATAATTTCCAATAACAATTACAGGATCATAATGATTCCCCAAAAAAATACAGGAAAGCTCATTAAATTTAGATACAAAGAAGAATCAGAATATGAAATGGCAATATCTTGCAACACATAGAAGAGAGGCTAAAGCTAAGAAGAATGATAACGTACCAATTTTTTGCCTCAAACAATATTTTTTTAAGCAAAACATTTAGATGATCAAAGGACTTACCTAACATATGCAATATTATCAACACAACCAATTCCATAAAAAGACAGCACATGAATTTTGTTCTATTGTTTTATTTAATTTCTTCTCGATTTAGTCTCATGATTTAAAATCTCTTTGAGGTTGTTTACATTATACCATGTTGCAATTAAATTTTCAAGTTTACTATCTCCTTTAAATGAGAAGAGAGCAAGCATATTATGGCCTGTTTCCCCCAAAAAAAACTTGTGATCATTTTCACCAAAAATTCCAATGTTTTTATCAAAGTTTCCCCCCTTGTTGACAAAAAGAATAAGAAAATTTTTATGAAAATGAACAATACTAAGACCCTATAATGAAGAAGAGATCAAGGACAAAGATAGCAACAAAGATGAATACTTAGCATAACAAAGAACTTACTTGTGATCATTATCTGTCCAATTAACAAGTTGGTTGCAATTTGCTCCCTCAGCAAGATCTTGATCCAGCACACCAGCTTCAATCACATCCAAATCCTCCAATAATTTCTCATAATGCTTCTTAATCTCCTCCACACTCTTCTTGCCTCCAATTATTGCAGCAATTTCCTTCCATCTATTAGGATTCCCTTCATCAATCAAAGCTAAAGCCATCTCAAATATCTTGTTCTCTTCCCAACTCCAACCACAAATAGAACCCAAATCTTCATCTCCCATAGCTTTTCTTTTCTCTTCTTTCAAAAATTTGAAGGAAATTTGCAAGAAAAAAATGAGTTGGTGATGCAAGAACCTTCAATTGAATAATAACAAGCTAGGACTATTTAAGGAAAGGCTTAGCATAGAAAATGACAATAATCTCCAAGATACCCATATTTATAAGATTCCATTTATATTCATAGAGCATATCTATACCTGATGTCAAAATACCACTTTAATGTCACTATTTTTGCTAAAACCAGTATAAAAAAAAATAACCATTTGTTTTAAGGCTTATGTTTGCATAAAAATCTATCTTTTTTCTATTGGTCAACTATTACAAAGATGTGAAAATAAACAAAGATAGCCAATCAATTAGGCACACTAATGAAGATTTTTATCTCAGTAATATACAAACTATATATGGAAGTAACCTATCATATTCTTTCTACCATTATCAACCAAATGGTCAGATTGCAGATGCATGATTTTCCAAATGAAGAAGTAATAGTGTTTGCTTTTGAAGGAAAAGGACAGGAAGAAAAGTCAGTCCATGAAGCAATCAATGAATCAATGCTATAATTGCATATAACACCTTCATATAATCATATATGACTTGCATCCAATATATGTCGGCCCTCAGCTGCTTTATCTGGTCAATTGAAAAATAATATATCACCGAAAATTTGACCTTACGTTCACTAACTCAGTAGTGTCAAATCTAATATATCGGTTGAGACGAGGTATACATGACCGTGCGGTGCTATATGCAATTATTCTTACATCTGTCAATCATACTCACAACTTCGATGATACAGTTGATGGTAGAGTTAATTGGCATCAAAGCAATTAATGATCAAAATCTATCCGATACGCTATTACAAACAAAAGCTATGTCAAGAAGCAGGATAGAAGACCACCACAAGCCAACATTTGAATATATGTAATTCTTTTTTTTTTTATGTGGATACCATTTTTATAAATGGCTAAATCAAGTAAGATACTTGTTTGTATCTATGGAGATTCTAAAGAAATCCTAATCCCAATAACCAATAAGAAAAAATGGGACTAATTAATATTTGCTCAATAGTTTTTTCTGATAACTTGGGTGACCTGCTTGCTAATTTTCCTTTGAGTTGACCTCATTTTGTATGTTATCTTATAAGATAACTTGATAAGTCCTTTCTTGTTATTTGCTCAATAGTTTTTTTTTTTAATAAAATTTGAGATTGGGGGTTTTAATGTAAATCTCGCCTTAATTGGTTGAGTAGCTGAAAGTTAGAATATAGACATCAATCCGTACAGTTTTGGGGTCCATGAAGATCATTTGCTGGATTTCTTGGTTCCAGCTTTTTTTTTAACAGGTCATAAGATTTGTACGAAAGTTTTTCCTCATGTTTTCTCTAATTGCAAGCATTCGTGTATCTTTCCATTTCTATCTTTTTTGTCATCGGTGATGTAGAAATAAGAAATGAGCAAATCTGAATCAAGTTTGGAATGTGTGATGCTAATTTGGCAACGTAGGGATAAAATCGATAAATGCACCGATTAGAATGAGATATGATTTGATGGGTATGGATGAAACTATTTAAAGATGGACTTGAATGAATGGAAAAGATTAAGCCGGTCTTAAAATTTTGGAATAAAAGATAAAACATATGAACGCATTTATGCTTTAAAATCCTCCTGTTTTATTTTGCTAGAATAAGTGCAACTTGATTATAAACAAATACAGATTAAGTCACCCATGTATTTTGGTTGGTCCTCTCAAAATATTATTTCATTTAGTTTACTCCATTAAATTTTATTAAGATGCAATCTCCAAATAGGTGGGAAAAGACTTATGCTGGTTATGTTTTATCTTAGTCACATGCCTCTATCCCTTTACAATAAACCCAACACAAGCCTTTTGTTTCTTTCTTCTTTTTTTCATTCCCCTATCTTGCTTTCTTCCCTCTTTGATATTCATACAGGTGGGAGTATGCGGGATTCGAACTTCATGAGGAAAAGTGGTCATAAATTAACGCTTTCACGAAAATTCGTGGGCCCTCTGGATGCGTGTGTGCTTGTATGTGTTGTGTGGATGGATGCGGTGTGTGCTTGGATGAGACTTACGGATCAGTTAAAAAAAAGTATATTTGATTTCCAAATATGAACTGGGATTCCTTTAATGGTAACCAATAGATAGCTTGACTGATGCAACAAAGATCATCATAAAAGTTGTAATAAATTTCTGGTTGATGTAAACAACCAACAATGAAGACAGTTAAACAATCAAAGAAACATAGAAAGGAGATGGCATATGTACGCTACCATTATAAAAGTTGTAATAAATTTCTGGTTGTATGAGCTTGGAACTGTTTTAAGATAGTTGCTGCAAATAAAATCATAATTTGCAAGCTAGATTTTCATTTAAAATAAAGATGAGGTAGCTGAGTGCACTGGAATGTGACATGAACAAAAAGAAGCAGAAAAGACTTCTTATTTTTTTTTTAGCTTTGCATCGTCCTCTATATTTCCACCGCAAAAAAATGATCTCCAATCCTTGCATAGATTCTAATTCTATGGTGAAGAGACTTCTCTATGATTCACGAGGAAACAAGATAATGCAAATATAATGCTTTATCTTTTTGGCAAGTGGGTGGTCATAATCAAGCTGAGGTCATTTTAGAAAGATAAAAGTTCTACAATATTCTATAGATGGACCTAAGATCTCTCAGATTAAGATATTTACAAAAATAAACTACAAACAAAATCAAGCATTGTCATCATATATTGTCTTCTATTGATCCTACCAATACTGTACTATGTTTGATGCTATCTCCTAGATTTTAAATTTATTTTCATATGGACTTGAAATTTGAAGTCTGGTATATTTATAAGGTTTTCACTTTTCAACCTTCATCTTATTATGTCATAGAAGACATTATTAACTCATGAAATACAAAGTTGGAGGTTTATAGTAGTCTGAAATTTCATTAAAATACCATGAACTATCAATTTTCAAGATAAATTGAATAATAAGAACCATGGACTTGTGAATATATGAAAAGGGAAGCTTCAATATAAGGTTACTAAACTATAAGCAAGTATATTATTGCATTACTGAATAGCATGCTACAAATTCAGGATTGAAGTACAATACATCAATTACAATTGGTAATGCACAACAAATTATTTACAAAAAAGTTACAAAGTTTGATGTACTATAGAAGTCACCTGTAGCAAATTTTGCTTATCGCTAATTTGTCTCCCAACTCCTTGCGATAAACCTGAATCAATCCGGTGCTATCAGTCATCTGAAGCTTTTTGCCCAACATGGTTCTATACTCATCATCCGTGTCCTCCATATTTCTCATAAACTCAACCTGAGGAGCAAAGACGATTAAGGAACGACATCAGTTATCGTTATTATTGTTTTTTGCTTTATTACTCTTTTTCGACGGAAATGCATTTTTATGCCACCATATTTACCACTGGAACTTTTTCTTTAATTTTTTTATAGGATTAAAAAGGGAAAAGAACGAAGGAGAACTTCAAATGCCAGCTTATGCCCATGTAAAAAGGCAAAACGATGTTGTCACATAAAATTCGATATGCCGCAGGGTCTTGTTTAAAATTGTAATTTAAGAAATCATGTAAAAAGGTGAACTGTTGCCATTATTCAAAAATCTAGGATTACCTTGTACCAAATTTTATTCCTCAATAGCTAAAACCTGGCAATAATTTTCTTTCCTTGCCCTTTTTTCCAAGAGAAGTTGGAGCTTTGATAGAGGAGCAACCCAAGGGGAATATATGAAAACAAACCTCTCTATGTAAGCGAGATGTTTATGTAATTAACAACTCCCTATGTAAGCGAGATGTTAACGACGTGAATGTGTTTTCTTTTTATGTTCTTTAAATGACATTATGCTACAAGTCAAATCCTAAGGTTAATATTCATATTATATATTATTAGCCTAAATTTCACTACAATACCCTTTTCCACCGCTGTTTTTTCACCAACAACCTTAAAGTTTTTATTTCAGTAAATTCCTTTGGTTTTGAGGGAGCTTTTTTCATAAAATTACCCCTAAATGTAGCACTCAAGGAGCTTGCAGTAATTTTATTAAAAAAATCTTGAAAAATACTTCAGTGAAAACAGTGTTAGTTAAGTGTATTTTACTGAAATTTAGCCTATATATTATATGGCTTATTTGAAAGCATTAATTACCTCAAATACTAAAACAAAATCTAGTTGAGTGATTCTTGATTCTACACTAACAAACTTTTGCATTCAGGAATTCGAAGTTTACCTGTCTTTGAAGCAAAGCAAACTCATCAGAGCTCAACAACCCATCACTATTTGCATCTAAAAGTTGCATGAGTTCTTGGGCATCTTTTCCACCAGCTCCGAGCTCTTCCATCACTTCAGTGAGTTCCTCAATACTGATTCTACCATCACCGTTTTTGTCAAGAAACCGAAATACTCTGTTTTTATGGTCAATCTCAATTCTTTCCCTATGGTTTGCACAAGGCATATCTCTGATACGCAGTGCTGTGAGTTCCGCTGCAGCCAGCATAATGGCCTTTAGCCTTTTTGCCTGCACATCAACATGGCAAGAGGAACTTTTCAAAACTGAAGTATAAATGCTATGTCATTGAAATAGAAAGGAACATAATAAGACTCAAGGCTAATCACTATATAATATATGGTTAATAATTTGGGTAAATTTCACTAAAATGCCCTTAACTATCGTTGTTCTTCACTGAAAACTTAAAGATTCTTTTAGTGACAGTAAGCTCACTGAAAATGCTACACTTAAGTGTATTTTTAGTTGAAAAAACTCCCTTAAAACCAAAGTTTAAGGGACACAACTGTAATAAATACCGTTATGGTAGTTTAGTGAAAAACAATGGCAGTGAAAGAATATCATGAACTTACTTATTTATTGCACTAAATGCAATTATCAGTTATTTTCTTCCAAAACCGTTGTTGTGGCAGTCACACGACTGTCACGTGATGACTATATTCTATTTATACCCTTATGGCTTCTTAAAAACTCTTCACTTTTTCCATTCTTATAATTCTTTTTATTTGGTTCATGCATGTATATCTTAAAGCAATCAATTTTTTTTTTTGAAAAAGAGAGGAAACTGCATGTATAAAAAAGATTTGTTACCTCTCCAGGATCAGTAAGTCCACCCTTATAAAGTGAATGCGAAGCAGTTCTGGCATCAGCCAACATATCCATTGTTCACCGCCGAAAGACGCAACCGGAACGTTGGGACGTCCGGCATTAATTTTGGGGGCAGATACTATTTGGTTTTATCCGAAGATGCCAAGTTGATTTATGGCACCGTATATCGGAGATTTAGACAGATACAACCGTTGTAGCAGATTTCGTCAGATTCACCCTCGTACCCCTCGTGTACGAGAGGTTTTTGATTGTGGGGACGCTCTTCCCTGCAGGCGCAAGCCCCTGCAGTTAATTACGCTACCGCATAGCGGTAACCACTTTCTCCTTCTCCAGATGGTCATTTCGTGTCGTGTGTGTTTGTTTTATTTTTGGTTATCCGTGGATTGTATACGGAGACTAATTTATGTTGTCCCCGTAGGGCGTGGATTGATCCAAATCCGTATTTTCTTAGATTTGGATTTGGGTTGGTTTAAGGATCGTTAATCTTGTTTTAGATTAAGATCAACTCAAACGTTTGTTGAGAATACGTTAGTCTAATTTTAGACTAAGATCTACTCAACAGGATTTTCTTTAGTTTACAGGGACATTGCGGTCCATTGGGTTTAAGAACATTATAGTCCATGAATTTAAGGACCTCATAGTCCATAGTTTAAAGACGTCATAGTCTATAGAGCTTAGTTTAGAGACGTTACGGTCCATTGGGTTTAAGGACATCATAGTTCATGAGTTTAAGGACCTCATAGTCTGTGGGGTTTAAAGACATCATAGTCTGTGGGGTTTATGGTCTGTAGGGTTTTGGTGTAACAGTTTGGGGATGCGCCAAAAGTTATTGGTTATTGGGACCCTCCATCTTTCTGAAGACGTTGAAGAATTACAACGATATGTATCAGAAGTATGGGGAGATGTACCTTCGAACCAATATCCCGACTGAGGGGGAATGGGATGAACATCATTTTAGATGCCATCTGTTGGAAGCTCATTAGCTATCTCTAGGACTGAGTTCGGATTTAGGGACCCTGAGCATGAGGAACTCAATTAACGGTTCTCAGGAAATTTGGTCAGAATTTGGCTAACATTGGCCTTTCGTAGTGTTAAACACTAGTATATGCTTAGCGCTCACGTGCTCCCACGTGAGGTGCTTAAAGTAGTGTTAAACACTAAAAATTGGAGGCGCTCGCGTGGGGTCACGTGAGGCGCTTGAAGTAGTATCAAATACTAAAAATTTGAGGCGTTGTTTCCTTGGGTTTATTCCCTTATTCTTTTTTAGCGCTAAGCGCTATTGGGTCGTGTGGGATCACGTGAGGCGCCCCAAATGGAAATTGCCTTTGATTTACTCCCTTTTTGCTTTGTAAGTGCTAAGCACTAATTGGGGGGTCACGTGAGCCAGTCTCAGTTGTCCTCTTTGTTTATCAAGGGTGCTCACGTGGGAGCACATGATCGGCCGTTATCATGTTGGGTGCCAATCTTTTTTACGTGCATGGAGATCTTGAGTTTCGAGACTTTCAAGACCGTTGTTTTGTAAGAATTAAATTCTTAGGACTTAGTTTTTCTCTTAAGTTTGGGATCTGCATGGCAGAATCTTCTCGATAAGAATTAAATTCTCAATTTGTGAGGAGATCTGCTTCTGCAACTCTTTTACTATAAGGAAGAACCGAGTTCTTATATGAAGGGTTAAACCCTTGTTTTATCAGAGGAATTAAATTCCTATATAATTTTTGGGAGAATTAATTCTCTGAACTTAGATCTTTCCCTAGGTTTTAGATCCGCATGGCAGAATCTCCCCGATGAGAATCAAATTCTCAACTCGTAGGAAGATTTGCTTCTGCAGATCTCAACCAGAGGAAGAAATAAGTTCTTTTTAGAAGAGTTAAACTCTTATGGAGGTGAAAAGGAGATGAGATATGCTTTCTGTGTTTTGTTCCTTCTCTTATCTAGAGTTTCTTTTTCTCTTTTTTCCTCTGGAGAATTAAATTCTCTTTTCTTTTAAGCTTACGAAGAGTTTCTCTTTTTTTCTTTCCTTTTCTTTTTTCTCCCTACTCTTTTTTGTGTCTCTTGGCTCCTATTTATAGAAGAAAGAAAAGAATGAATTTGTTCAGAAAATCCCTTATTGAGATATTTTGATTGATTTTATAATCAACCAGAAACGATCTTTTAGATCAATCGGTGAATTTTATTCACCGTTGGATTTTTAATCCAAGGACTTCTGTTTTACAGAAGATATTTCTCACAAGATTAGGAAAATATTTTCCTATACAGAATCTTCTTCTGTAAATTGGTGATTCTTTAATCACCATTGGATTTTTAATCCAACGGTGTTCTGCTTTACAGAGCGCAATCTTTCCTGTTTAGAAAGGTCTAAGGAAATATTTTCCAAATGGGGTTCTGATCCCTTTTATTTCAGAATTTAATTCTATCGGTTCAGAAGCCATAGGAGCCCATCACATGTAGCACGTGACCCCACAAAGTTAAACACATCAAAGAGCGTCACGTGCTATCACGTGACTTCTTTTGGCCAATTGTTTGTTTTAAGAAGACGCCTATATACTCTGTATATAGAAGTCACGTGTCTGCACATGAGGCTCAGTTTCAGCCTTGTTTTGTCAAGCGCAGTGCCCTATCACGTGTGGGCACGTGATGCCCCATTTGGGGACTTTTACCGTTGCTTTTATATTTTTTATTCAGTTTTCATGAGGGAACATCCATCTCTCTGGTTCGAATCTGAATCTCCGTCAATGGCCTTGCCTTTTCATTTTCACTAATATCAACAGCAACATGCAAGCTTCTATAACCATTGGCTTTCGGTCTCGCAATATAATCCTTAGTCCTTTTAGAAACTTCCTTCCACAAACTTTGGATCACTTCATGAGTCCTATAACACGCCCGATTCCCTCTTTCACTAACATCATCCCCAGGCTTAGGATCTAAAATAACCCGTAAGCTTACAACAAGGTTTTAAATATCCTTAAATATCGGATATCGGACACGTATGAGATGCTTCATATAGAGGGTATCGTCGATATATCGGGAGATATCGTCGTATCGGTTAATATATCGGGCGATATTATATCAGTTTTATCGTATCGTTAGGGGTCCCAAAACGATATATCGGCCGATATGACCGGTATTTGATTCCCTGGCATACAATATAATTAACCTCTTCGGGCTTGCGCCCATCTCTCAAAAGCTTCTTCATTGTGCTAAAACGACTCTTATATCGACCTTTGATTGATATATCATCGACGATCTCGTTCAGCTCATTATCACTTTTCAATGCTTGAAGCAACTGATTTTTGTAAACTTCAATCAAGGGTTTAATTTCCGTTTCATGGGATTTTAACCATGTATCGGCGTAAATATAAGAGTGAGGAAATAAGTAGCGAAAAGAGAGATCCTCTAGCTCCTGAGATAAAGCTCCGGCTCCAATGGCATGCGCAGAGGTGCATAGATCTTTAAAACTTCCAGAGAAATCATTTGTTGGTGATATCTAGGGAGGTATTTAATATTTCGCATCGTATCGAGTTTGAGAGCAAGCTCTAAAATTATAGCTCTGATGTCATAGTAAGTCGAGCAATATTTTCTTAATGCACTGGCACTTTCATCGTCCAAGGTTTCGATTTTTGAAGGCATGTTCTTTATACATAAGCTTTCGTGTAAGAGATGTGCCGTGCCTCTGCCAATACAGGTTTTTACTTCCTGCATGGTTATGACATTTGCTAACAAGGCTTCTCTCAATATGCTTGCTGAAATTACATCTGCGTCCATCTGCGATTTTGCTTGAAGAAATATGTTCAAAAGACAAGATGATAAGAAATTTTAGGAGATAATTCTTGTTTTAGTATATGGATATTATCATCGTTATATATGTAAATGGATCAGGCACGCATCATCAAAAGGTTTGTTTTACGATACTATAAGAAACACGAGCAAATCGGAGGCTAATTGTTTTTTTTATTTTTTAAGGGTCATCTTGATTAGTTAAAAACTAGTGCCCCCTAGGTTTCAATTTACTTATCCTTTTAGCCAAATTTTCATGTTTTCAAATTACTTGTTCTTTTAGAAAATCAAAAGGAATGTTTCGGAATTTGCTCCTGCAGTTCATACAATTTAGACGTCAGGTATCAAAACTAACCCTAAACTGTTTGAAATAAAAACCCTCTTTTTCCATTCCCAAATCATAATATGATGGGATAGTATGAACAAAATAGTTATACACTTCCTTAGTTATTGTGAGATAGGCCAAAAGCACCAGTAATTTGAAATGGAGGGAGTATATATTTTTCCTAAGTGTCTTCATTACAGGTTATGCCTCAATGGCTCAATCTAGTCTAAAATCCATCGATCCCTTATCCTTACTGGCCATTAATGGGCGTCTGTTGCAAATGTGCAAGCTATCTTAATCAGTTCTCTATGATTTGTTCTCTATGTAAGCAATATCCGACAGACACATTTCTTGTTCCATTTTTCGCTGTAACTTTTAAGTGTATCTCAAAACCAAAATAAACTAGTTTATAATCGAACAATGCGAGCGTGAGCTACACACGTTATTTTATTTGGCATTACTTCAAAGGGTACCTCTTCTCTCCAAAATTCATTTTTTCCCCAACAATCGAGCTAATCAATTGTTTCACAACCGCCTATGAACCCTTTAATTCGGTAATACAATCAACTTTCACTGCTTAATGTGAATATTTATCTTCCTCTTTTCAAGAGTCATCTTCGACATTTACCTATTATTTTGGAATATCATCAAACATCACTTAGACAAGATTCAAATTCAAATTTTTGAGCTAAATCTAACCCAATTGATCCATTAATGCCCAAATTTGGGACTACACACAAGTAGAGGAAAGAACTTTAACTGGACTGATCCATTCCTTCACTAAATCCCCATCTGGGTTTCAATCAAATCGTTTCAATCAAATCCCTTCACCAATCTTAAAAAAAATCAAAAAAATTCACCTGCAAATCAGCGAGAAGGAAAGCAACAGACAAAGCCCTAGAGAGCGGGGCTCTCCCATCAGCAGCAGGAGGCAAGGACTCAAGAATCGGAATCGAGAGCTTGAGAGACTCGAATAGCAATTGAGAAGAGGAGGTGGTGGTGGAGATCTCCCCCATTCTCTCCGTAAGCTCGTTGAAGGCACCGACGAGCTCCGCCACCATCTTTCCCCCTCTCTGCTCCGCCGCCATTGGGGAGAGTGGGAGGCGTTTGGGTCGAGGGCGGAGCATTGGAGGTTGAGGGGGAGGTTGATGGAGGTGAAAGATGGGGGCTTTTTGAGAGAGACGAGCTTGTTGGTTTTGGGGAGTATGAGGTGGTGGAGGTGGTCTGAAGTCGCCATGGCTGCCCCCATTGATGTTTCGCTTTATGAGAGAGAGAGAGAGTGATGGAGGCTAGGATCAATTTCAGATTTTGTATTCCGTCCATCTGTCGTGAGCATCGGTGAACGCCTGATACTGGTGCTGAGGGTTGACTTCCTGAGAGTGCGGATCTGAGTGGACTTATTTTCAGACGAAGCCGAACTATTCTGCAAAAGAAGTCCCAGGATGATTGTACCACCATGGACCCTCCGACGATCAAGTTAGCCAGGGAATTTGGGCAGATAGCGGCTTATTGGATTAAAATTGTGTTACCTGAATCGTCTAGGAGAGAGGTTTTTATAGTGGTTGCTTGGAGCGAGCTGGCGCGAGATCTTCGCCGGCCGTTATGCCCCTGGCGTTACGCCTGCATGAATGACTGGATCTCCTCTTTAATGACGAGATACACTAGTTAATGAGGGGATACGGCGGCGTGGAACGCGGGATGTTGGGTGGCAGGTATCTCGCTTCTGGAGAGATACGCGGGGCCGTGGCGGAGACGCTCGGGCTTTGCGTCTTGGTTGCTCGGTAGGACCGGGAGGCTCAGAGGCGAGCAAGGAGGGCCGAGGAAGCTCGGTCCTGTGATAGCTCGAAGGCGAGCAAGGAGGGCCTGTGATAGCATGTAGGAGGGTTTGGAGGCGAGCCGATGGTTCTTTGTAGGGGCGATCATAAGAGTGTTCAAGGACCCGCCGAAGGTCGGGTCATATCTCGGGACGGTACCCGGGGAATGCCTCCAATGTAAGATGCTTGTCCTGTTTGCGTGAGTCCCGGGATACGTCATCTGCCACGCGTCATGATCCAGCGAGTTCCAAGTTATGAGTATCATCAGAGAGGGAGAGGGTTTTGGTCAGTGGATGGAGGTTGAAGTTTATGGTTGGTTGTGGATTTTCCATTCTAGCAGGAGTGATTATTCCTTATGGGGAAATTGCAGGAAATACTTCTGGCTTTTGAGCCCTTGGTAACGTGTTCACTGTTTTCAAATGGTTTTAAAAGATTTAAAAGGCTGGAAACTTCTATTTTTCTAAACTAAAAAAGGACTGGAGTTTTGTAAAATTTTAAGTAACTCTTTTATTTTTTTATTTTTTAAACTTTGATTACAAACAAAACATTAAATTTAAGACAGTGTCGCCCGACGGTCCCAACCTCTGCGGAACTGAGTTCTTATGAAATTGTGGTTTAAATACATGCAAATAGCATTTTCGTTTTAACTTAAACAAAACCAGATTTTTGTTGAACCTCGTCGCCGCCGTTGGTGAGAGGTAGAAGAGAGAAGCGAAATAAGACGATGTTGGATATATAACAAATTACATAATTGGTCTTGCCGGTTGAATATATGTATGGAAAATGAAGAGCACCCGGCTTGGTCAGGCAACAAGGTTTCCAAAATTATGGTTTGTTTAATTTAAAACGAAGGCATGCCATGGTTTTATAGAATCCGGCTGCTTAAAGTATAAGATCATTTGGTTACATAACTTATGAATTCAAGCCTTCGTTTAATTTGAATTTTTCAAAGTTCTGAAGAAAGGATATGATATCTCGACCTCCGTCGGATGTTGTCTTCCGTTGATCTGCCGACGGCTGCGTTCGATGGCTGGGATTGGATCCGGTGAATTTGGAGGATGATCTTCTGTTGCGTGTGGATCTCAATGGGTTTTGAGGTGGTTGGTGGTTTTGCGCCGAGTACCTGCAAGGAAGTCCCGGGGTGGTTTGGTACCACCGAGAACCCTACGACGATCAAGTTAGTGACAAGATCCGAGCAGAGTAACGGCTAAGTGGGGGAGAAATTACTTACTTGAACCGTCTTGAAGAGGGGTTTAAATAGTGGCAGCAGCATGCAGGGGTAGGCACGAGAATCACGCCGGCGGTTATGCTCCCGACGTCACGCCCACGTGAAGAGCAGGATCATCCATTAATGGCGAGGCAGGCTCATTAATGGGGATCGTAATGGCGTGGAACGTGGGATGTTGCCGGCAGAGATCTCGAGCATGGCGAGATTCGCGGAGCGGCGGTTGCGCCTGCGAGTGGTGCCGTTGGTCGGTCGATGAGACCGAGGAAGATGGCCTCAGCGGGAGAGCTCGGGAACGAGCGGGAGAGCCGAGGCATCTTGTCTTTTGCGGTAGCCCGAGGTGAGCTGGGAGGCCGAGGAGGCCAAGTAGTGCAAGGGCTCTGAGGAGAGCCAGCGTTTGCACGGGGGACGGGCACAGGGATGGCCTGGTGCGTCCTTGTAGGTTCTTTCTTCTGAGCTCTGGGACACGTCATGTGCCGCGTGTCATGATCTGGGAGATCGTCGATATAGAGTATCATCATTAGCCCCTCACTCTCCTCCCGACCAGTTAACGGGTCGGGTCGAGAGTGGACTGCCGGGCCACCCGGGGTGAGCTCCCTTCGAAAATATCGTCGGGACGTGTCCCCGGGCAATCTGTTGTCTTTTCTGCCAGAGGATCAGGGGCGAGATATTTGCATTTAAGAAAGGTGCGCCGGTTCGTGCATTCTGCCACTGAAGCGACGGTCCACGTATCGAGCGTCGGTTGGTCGACGCGACATGTGCAGACATGTGGCATCTGATGGGATGCGGCCCAATATGGGAGCGACAGGTGGAGCGACCGGGGTCGTCAAACGCGAGGAGTCGTTTTGGCGTGAAACGAAGGTCGCCGTTGGATGAGGGTAATGGCAGCAATAAATAGAGGTGGGGTCCGCTCCAAGGCCCCTCTTTCTTCATATTTTCCTCACTGTTAGTCTTGATTGCTCGGCGCTCTTCTTCCTTAGGTTGGATCTTTGCTTTTGCCTCCCGAGGATCCCTCTTCGCCAGGTTAGATGTCTTCCTTTGTAGAGTCTGTAGATGTGGTTGGAGTAGGTTCTAGGGACCCTTTAGTTGAGCCTGAGTTTTCCCGGGGAGCAGGGGTCATATTCTCTTCCCGGGACCGTGCGGCGGGGGCAACCTCTAGGGAGGAGGCGGTGGACGCTGCTCCCGGCGTGCCATGTTGGGTGAGGCACGAGGATGAGCTCGCGCAACGCTCGGGCTCGCTTCCATATCCCCTCTGGCTATACGTTTCGTTTAGCCGAGGAAGGAGAGAGGGCAGACCAAGTACGGGGTAGGAAGATCGCCCTGTACCTGGAAGCATTTAGGGGTGGAATGCGCCTGCCTTTCTCTCCGGAGGTCGTCGAGACGCTGAACTTCTTCGGGTTAGCCCCGGGCCAGTTAGTGCCGAACTCATGGAGGATCCTCTTTGGGTTTTTGATCCGCCTGAAGTTACAGGCGGTCCCCTTCAGTCTCTCCATCCTTGATTCCTTTCTTCTTTTCCAGGTAAAAGGAGGGTCATGGTTGAACGGGTCGTGGGGGGCTCGTTGGGCAAAGACGAGGTCGTGAGGCGCGGGTCATGGGGAACGTCGGCTCGTCGCGCGGAGGTAAGGAAAAGAGCGGGACAGAAGGGAACGCGAAGGAGAAGAAGAAGGGAGAGGAGAGTTTGGGTCGGGTTGGGTTCGGGTTGAGTGAAGGGTGAGGGGGTTTTGTGGGCTGGGCTGGATAGTGGGTTAGGAAAGAATTAGAAAGACTTAATTAAATAGAAGTTAGTAAATTAATATTAGAAAGTGTAGGAAATTATTTATAGGAATTTTCTAACGGAGAAAATTTTGGAAAGCTTTTTTTATAAATATGGGACATTATAATATAGAAAAAACATAAAATTTTGTAGAGTAAAGATTTCATGATCTTTTTTGGTATCGCAAAAGATAATATAGAAAAACCAAAGACAATATAAAATTTCGACATTATTGAAAAATCACTATTTTCATGTTCTATAGCATGTGCGCTATTAAAATTTTGAAGGAAATTGAAAATGTGATATTTTAAAAAAATTTGCGATTTCGTGTGGTCATATTGAAAAAGAAGAAGAAAATAGAAAATTTTGCGAGTTTTTTTTGCTACAGCATTTAAATATTGAAAAATGAAATAAAATAGAAAATATTGAGACTTTTGAAAATTTCGTGTACTAACAACAAAAAATATTAAAAACCGAAGCAAACAAAAAATTCTTAAGTTTTTTTTGTTGAAAATTTGCTATTTTCGTATTATATAACAAATAAAATATTGAAACTTTTTTTGATATTTTTATAGCTTCATGATTTTTGCATGCTATATACAACATGCAAAATAATGAAAATAGGAAGAAAATAGAATTTTTTTAGCTTTTGAAAGTTTTATGCTCTCATGTGCAATGCAAAAATATTGAAAAAGTGAAGAAATCAAAGAATTTTTGAGATTTTGTGATTTTCTTGTGTTATAGCAGGCAAAATGTTGAAAATCCGAAATAAACAAACTTTTTTGCAATTTTCATACTCAGCAAACAAAATATTTAAAAACTGAAGAAACCAGAAAATTTCACAATTTTCATGTTCTACATATAGCATGAAAAAACTGTAAAATCGAAGAAAACAAATTCTTTTTTGAGATTTCTTCAAATTTAACGATTTTCATTGCTATAAAAAGAAAAATATTAAAGAACGGAAGAAAACAAAAGAAATTGATATTTTCAAAATGTTCGTGCTTTTTGTGTTTTATATCAAGCGAAATATTGATAAACCAAATAAAACAGAAAATATTGAGATTTTTAAAAATTAACGATTTTGTATATTATAAAATTTTTGAAGACAACAGAATTTTTTTGAAGAAAAACCAAACCGTTTGAAAATTTCACGCTTTTTGTATGCTATATAGCATGCAAACTATTAAAAATTTGAAAAATAGAAAATTTTGGGATCTTTTGAAGATATAATGATTTTTGTGTGTTATGTAGCAAACAAAATATTGGAAAACGAAGAGCACAATTTTTTTAAAGATTTTTGAAAATTTCGTAATTATCGTGCGTTACAGCATGCAAAAATTGAAAATCATAGAAAACTATTTTTTTCTCAGATTTTTGAAAATTCACGATTTTCGAAAATTCACGATTTTCATATGCCATAGCAAGCAAAAACTGAAAAATTGAAGAAAATAGAATAGTTTGAGATTTTTGAAATTACACAATTTTCGTATGGCAGCATACAAACTATTATAAATTTGTTGAAAACAAATAATTTTGGGTTTTTTTTTTATAAATTTCTTGTTTGTCCTGTGGACAATCTCAAACTGCTATGCCAACCAGTATGATGAATACATCAAATGGTTTGGAGGAGCTATGAAATGAATTGAAAAAAAAGTAGTAGCAAAAAGAAGTGGTCTTGAGATCATTTGTCGTTATATATGCAAATAGAATTTTGCATGCAAAATATAAAAAAACCTATAAAACATAAAAATTTATGATTTTTAAAATATTCTTGATTTTCGTGTTCTATGGCATGCACAATATTGAAAAAAGGAAAAAACAATTTTTGAAAATTTTGTGATTTTCGTGTGCTGTATCATAGAAAATATTGAAAAATCGAAATAAACAGTAAATAACTTATTTTTGAGAATATCACGAATTCTTACACTAGTAAGCAAAATATTGGAAAACGGAAGAAAGCAAAATTTTTGATATTTTTAAAATTTCGCCATATTCATATGCTATAGTGTGCAAAATAAGAACAAAAAAAAATCTAGGATGTTGTAAGTTCGTGTTTCTTATATGCTATAACAAACAAAATATTGAAGGAAAAAAAAGAAATTTAAGATTTATACAAAATTTCACGGTCTTCGTATGCCGAAAGTATTGAAAAGCCAGAGAAAAATGCCGAACTATTTACAAGTTAATCCTTTATATATTTTATATATGACGTTCATAAATATAAGATACTACAACCTATAAATCATATAACAATTTATTTTTAAATTAAAATAATTTTTCGGCTACCTTGCTAGTTAAATCCTATATTACACATCCTGTCATGAACATTTAACATTTGCATATTGCAGATTAATCCACAACCTTCCAATCCAAATATTGCATATAAAGCCACAACTTTTATATCCCAACCCCCAATCTTAAAAAAGGGTAAATTTTCAAAAGGCTCTGAGCCCGCTCGGGAGTTGTCTAAAACCTCCTGATATTTTCAAAATTTTTAGAAAGGGTCTACAATTCAAAATCTTTGTGAAAAACCCCATGGGCTGTATTTCATCTAGGACTTTATTCTTTCCGACTGCTTAGATATTACAGACAACCATTATAAATGCGGTTTTAATTGGGCCCAGGGTTTCTTACACAAGTGTGATGCAGGCCGGGTGCTTTTTGACAATTTACCCTACAAAAACGGGCCGGTTCCACTAACTACCAACTGCCATTTGAATCCACAGAGAGAGAGAGAGAGAGCGCCAAGTGACACAATGCTTGTTCCCGCCAAAACACTATCCCCTCAAAAAGCCATGTCCTTGATCAACCAATCCACCTCCCTCCAACACCTCTTCCGACTCCATCCCCTCCTCCTCAAAATCTCCCTCATCCTCAACCCTTTCGTCGCCGCGAAGTTCCTCAAGAAATCCCTAAACTACCCCTCACCCCACTCCCTACCCTATGCCCACTCCCTCTTCCACCATATCCCGTCCCCCGACGCGTTCCTATACAACACCCTCGTCCGCGCGTACCTCCAATCTCAAAACCCGACCGAATCCCTCTGCCTTTATAATCAAATGAGGCTCATCCACTATCTCGCGCCGGACAGTTTCAGCCTCTCTTTAGCCCTTCAGGCTTCCGGAAAGTCGTCGGATCGACGGACGGGGGAAACCGTGCATGCCCATGTTGTGAAACTTGGGTTTGGTTTGGATTTGTTTGTGGAAACCGCGCTTGTCGAGATGTATGCTAAGGTCGGGGATGTTGGGATCGCACGAAGCATATTCGATCGAATGCCTGAAAGGGATTTGGTGGTTTGTAATGTGATGTTGAGGGAGTATGTTGAAGTCGGGGAGATTGTGGAGGCTAGAGTTTTGTTCGATGATATGCCGAGAAAGGATTTGGTTTCTTGTAACACGATGATTCATGGATATGCAAGTATGGGTGATGTTGGTGCGGCGAGAGAGATATTTGATAGGAGTCGAGACAAAGATTTAATCTCTTGGAGCTCGATGATTTGTGCATATTCGCAAAAGAGACAATGTAACGAAGCGTTGACGTTATTTCGAGAAATGCAATTTGCGGGTTTTGTGCCCGATAAGGTTACAATGGCGAGCGTACTATCGTGTTGTGGAGACATTGGATCTTTGGGAATGGGGAAAGCGATTCACAAATTTATCAAGCGAAGCGATATTGAGATTGATCTAAAGCTTGGAACTTCTCTTGTAGATATGTATGCAAAATGCGGCGACATCGATAGCTCACTTGAAATTTTCCGTAATGTGAGTAAAAAGGATGCTTTATTATGGAGCGCGATGATCATTGGGCTTGCGAATCATGGATTGGGGAAAACAGCGCTGAAATTTTTCGGAAAAATGATTCAAGAAGCAATCAAACCGAATGATTTAACCTTTGTGGGCGTTTTAAGCGCTTGTAACCATGCCGGGCTTGTTGATGAAGGGAAAACTCATTTTCAATCGATGAGTAATTTATATAAGATTTCTCCTAAACTCGAGCATTATGGATGTATAGTTGATATTTTAGGCCGAGCAGGGAAAGTCAACGAAGCCAGACAAATAATCAAAGAGATGCCATTTAAACCCGATGCAGTGATTTGGAGATCTCTTCTTGGTTCGTCTCAAATACATAAAAACATAGAGATAGCAGAAGAAGCGATTACTAATCTCATAGAATTAGAGCCTTATGTCGATGGGCATTACGTGCTTTTATCGAACATTTATGCACGTGTAAATAGATGGAATGATGTGGCCAAAATGAGGAAAGAGATCAGAGAAAAGAACATCCAAAGAGTTCCCGGTACTAGTTCGATCGAAATTGAAAACGTGGTCTATGAGTTTGTAGCTGGCGACAAATCAAATCGTAGATTCAAAGAAATTTATAAAATGCTCGAAGAGATGATTATTCGTCTGAAAAAAGTTGGGTATAAACCTATGACTTCAATAGTTTCGCAAGACGTCGATGAGCAAAGCAAAGAAATTGCATTGATTCAACATAGTGAGAAGTTGGCAATCGCCTTTGGGTTATTGAGCTCTGTTCCGAAATCAACGATTCGGATTGTGAAGAATCTTCGAGTTTGCGAAGATTGCCATCTAGCGATCAAACTTATTTCTAGGGTTTATGATCGGAAATTGATCGTTAGGGATCGAAACAGATTTCATCACTTCGTCAATGGGGAGTGTTCTTGTGGGAATTATTGGTGATATAAGGTATTTCCCCCCCTTCCTTTATTTTTTATTCTTCATAATAAAATTTGATATATTTATCTTCAATCATTTGATTGCTCTGTAGATAAATTCACTTTGCACATTTGATTTGCAAATTAAAGAAATAATGATAAAAAGTATATTCAAAGACATATATGTTATGCATTAAAGACATATATGCCGTGTTTTTTCATATTCTATGATAACAAAAGATTCAAAATTTTAAGTTAGAAAATGCAACAAAAACAATTCCAAAGCAACTCCAAAATTCCAACAATAAAAGAATTATGAGACATCAATATCCAAATAAGAAAAATGATTTTTTATTGATCTTTAATAATTCACATATTATTCTACCCTCTTCGAAGAGATAATCGATATATCAATGTATACGGTCTAAAAATAAGAAATATTCAGGAGGAAAATTTTCGCCCCTGACCAAAATGAATAATTCTAGTTGCTAAACATCACACGGCAGCCACCGACATTTCCCCTTCGAAACGATTAAGCTCTGGCATTAACGATTGTGATTTCAAGAGTTGATGATTCCCGCAGATGCCCAAGTCTCCCGATAGCTTTGAGCATAACTGAAAACAATATAGTAACAATTGTGAGATACAATACTTACAATAAATTCAATTAAGCAAAAAATAAAAATTTTACAGAATAAAAGATTTATACCTTTCTGTATAATGAGGAGTCTCCATGAGACTTCCTTAATTCAACAACATAGAGAGATGGGCTGAGCTCAAACACCTGAAAGTTGGAAAGAAAAAAAAAATTTAAATTACTTATTACAAATAAAATCCACAGTTTATATAACAAAAGCAAATTTTGCAAATTTTACCTCTGCAGCAACTGAAAGGGATCCAGGGCTTTTCAGTGTGGAGGAACTCTTGTTTTGTTGCATAACTTTCAACTGGAAACATATAATTAAAGTTGTAAATCATCAGAACAATTCTATTTAATTTTTCTTCAATAATTATATAAAAAGAATACGGTAACGTAAAATATATGTACTGACCTTGCCGTGCCCTTTCTGAACCTGGAATCCCATTTCTGTGACGATGCCCTCAATCTTCTCGAATAAATCTTTCGGCGAATAATTTGAGGTGAATCTGATTTTTCTCGCAGAAACATCCTGCACGTCAAAATTTCACCAATTTTATTTTTGTAAAAAAAAAAATCACATTAAGATGTCGTAGATATAATATACTGAATGGGGAGTTTGTACCTCTGTTTCGAAAAAGCCTGAGAGATCGAGGAACGAGGACATTCCGATCAATTGAAACGCATTGATGACGGGAGGTTTTTGATTTTTACCATCATCAACTTCAATGGGCTTTCAACAAATACAAGCATTTATCAGTTTTCAATCGAATGATCTTATCATCAAAATTAAATATAGGGTAAATTGCACAAAAGAACCTCGAGTGATTATTAGCGCAAACACCCCCTCTATTCAACCCCTTAAAAACACTCAAACTCAACCCTAAACAAGTAGATTGATTATCTAATTAAAATGTAAAAGTTGATTGTGTTGTTTGGAGTAGAATTGGAGTGTCTGTGACGTTTTTGTCTACAGAGGGGATTTTGTGCAATTAACCCTTAAAATAACAAGATATGCACACTTAGACAATTACCTTTTTTAGTGCTAGAGATACATCATTAAATCTCGTATCATCTTCGTCGTCGTCATATGGGGTTACAGGAGTGTAATCTTGTTTAAACCAATCGTCTGCTTTGATCCCGTCTACATTTATCCGTGTATTAGGGTTAGGGTCGAGAATTCTGCGTATCAGGTTCTGAGCGCCACTAGAGAGCCATTTAGGAATTTGAAATTCCCCCTTGAAGATCTGAACCAAACCAACAAAACAATAATTTGAGGAAACCATAGAAGAAATGTTGAAGGAAGAACTTTTGTAACCCTAAACAATAAACTACCTTAAAGTATTTTTATTACAGTAAACTTCCTTAAGCTTTGGTGTTAGAAAAGTTTTCTTTCCACTTAAATACCCTTAAATGCAGCACCCTAAGATAGTTTAGAGAAAAATTAAGGGCAGTCTAGTAAGATCTGCACCTTTGTAAAAAAGACCATAAGAGATCACACATGCCATCATCATTGTATATACCTTTTGATACAGAACGGCGAGGTTTCGATCATCGAAAGGAAGAGATCCTGTAAGAATCACATATAGGATGACGCCACAAGACCAGATATCTGACATAGCACCATCATATCCTCTGTTCGAAAGAACCTAAACAGGAATGGTAATAAGAAATTAGTAATTAAAAATATAAGTATATAAAAAGAAATTAAACATTTATCACTGCAAAGCTTAACTTCTCACCTCGGGAGCGATATAATTAGGGCTCCCACAGGTTGTATGCAATAATCCATCATTCTGAAATATAAATAGGATATGATTAGATTCCGAGGACATAATTCATATTTTTTTTAAAAATCGCTGCAATTTTTTTTAATCTCAATTTACTGTACCCCGAGATGTTGAGGTAAAGCGCTGAGGCCGAAATCTGATATCTTAATATTTCCCTTTTCATCTATAAGAACATTTTCAGGCTGCAAAGGATAAGTAGAAAATCATGAGCCGAGCAGATCTAAGAAAATTTGTTAAATGAATCTTTTCATTTATGATTTATGCACACTTAATGAATAATTATAGCTAAAACAAATTGAAATCCTTCGAATTAGTTTTCATTGTACCTTCAAGTCTCTATGGTAAGCACCTCTATTGTGGCAATAACTTATACCATCAATTAGCTGCTGAAAAAGCCTTCGACCTTCGCTCTCCGAAAGTCTCCCCTTAGATTCCTATCAAACATTTTAACGACGGAAAAATGAAACATTAATTCCTTTATCCTGTGATATGCTCACATAAATCGTCAAAGTTCACTACTTACGATTTTGTCAAATAATTCGCCCCCGTTTACATACTCAAGAACCATGAAAATCTTAGTCTTGCTTGCCGAAACCTGTCAAGCGAAACCATCAGCATGTGTTATTATGATAATTAGAACCGTTTTAATTTATCTGAAAAATCAATGGTAAAATCTTTTGAGTAAAAATTCTAATTGTTATAATCATGAATTATTCTGAAGTGCAATGTATTATTACACCAAATGCGTCAACACAAAAATACAAGTGTTATAAAGGCTGTCTTTGTTTACAAGGACAAAGGAGAGGAAAAAGTTGCAAAAAAAACTAGAAAAGAAAACTCGCTTTCGTCGTTTGGTATCCGAAAAATGATTTAGAGGAAATTGTCGAAACAAATGAAAGATGGTACATCCACAATTTTCACATTCCCTTGTTCACTTGTTTTCACTAGATAGGTTTCTTCTCGGAAAAACAAGTGTTTGCCTGTTTTCTCTTCAATTTTGTTTTCTTCTTGCTTGAATTGTCGTTTTCAAACTGAGTGAAATCGATTATAGGCTCTCATTTTCTTCTAACCTTTTCAAAACATTGGTAGACAAGCACCGATCATAACTTACACAAATCCAGAAACGATGGTAAAACTTTGTCAAATATTTAATGGTTGCTCCTAATTTCTTTTTTAAATCATCAATATATTAGCTTTGAGGGTGTGAACAAAATTATGTGGGTCCTACTTTCAGTTGAATTGGTCTGAAAAGCCCTAATTTGTTCAGCAATTGTGGCTGAATATAATTGAAGGCAAGGCTTACTTGGATCACATGACAGTGTCCCAACCTAATATTAATATTTTTTTATTTCTTTTTATCAAAAAACTAAAAATATAGGAATGCCAAGTTGCGAAGCAAGGAGGGGGGTGGGGGTGGGGGGGGGGTCTCAATCATTTGTGTATGAAGTGGGAAAATGAAGGGTTCATGCATTGGTGAAAAAGGCACATATTGGGCCCTAAATGGAGCAAATTCACAAATTATTTTTTCTGGTTGATGTTTTGCAACATGAAAAGCTCCAACTGGGGTAACTTTTCTTTTTGGTTTTTTGTGATAGCAGGGATGCCTCATCACCGTAGGCCCCATCCCACCGGCTTATCTAGTTCCTATGTAGGTGTAAATTTTGTAAGAAAAATATGAATGTAATCTGAAATACTGGTACAAATATTTGAAGTGAACCGATATATCATCAACCACGGTTTCGCCGGTCATATAGACTAACGCGTCTCACTATCAATTTAAGGTATAGAAACCAGTATATTGTGTTTATACTGTGCAACACCATCGATCCGTATTTATTATAAATTCTTGTTTTGAGGAAAATAATATTTCGCTATCAATTAATATAAAGATAATTACTTTTCAAACTACGGATATTAATTGAATACTCATTTCTTGTTTGATATGCTATGCCGTCATGGACATATACATACAGCTAAACCGGAATTGTAGACAATTTTATAGCGTTACGATTCCGTTCAAGATAAGTATTCAATTTATAAGTGACTTTTACTGAATAAAATATAGAAATTTTCTGTTGGAAAATTTATATGAGAGCACCCCTTCATCATGTAAATATGTTAAGATTTATCTATTACACACATACAAGTCATTATAATCCTTCTCTTAATGTTGATATAAATAGTCTCATCTTCTCATACAAAAAATGAGAAAATCATCCTAAATTTAAGATACTCTACCATTTTTTCCCATTTGTTTACTCAATTTTCTCATTTGTATATGCTAACAAAATCTTTTTTCTTTGTTATAAAATCCTAACAATCTCTCACACCCAACCAAAACAAACAAACCTAATCCAAACCAATAGTAGGTGTCATCTAAAACAATTTTTTTTAACAAGGGAAAAAAACGAAGCAAGAACAATAGCTCAATTTAAAAAAGCAAAACAAGATTAAAATCATTAACAATAATATGACACAGCATTCAAATAATTTGTAATCCCTATAAATTTCTATAAAAATATCATCCACTAATTTTCTAAACAAAAAGAAGAAGAAAAATATTAAACAAGCATTCTCAATAAATCAAATTAAAGAAAACAAACAAACAAACGAAGATTTAATCAAATAAAACACGTTAAAAATTCAAGTGTTTCGCATAAAAACGGTGTCACAATTTTCTGCCTAACTAGTATATGATCGTTCAGGCCTAGTTTGGCATTAAGGTTTCCGAAACAAGCTAGAACAAACCGCGTTTCACAAAGTTTAGGATCATTTAACAAGTTTAATAATTAGGTTTGAAACAAAAAACAGTTCCCAAAAAACCATGATTTTGGAGATCTAACCTCATGTAATCGGACGATGTTAGGATGCTTGAGCAGCTTCAGAGTCCCGATCTCTCTTTTTATCTGCACCCAACAAAACTATCGATCATTCGGATACACCCTCTACATGCAAAAATCTACTGAAATTAATTTCGGCGCTCTCAGGTACCTGGTCGTCGATTTTCAGGGACAGGATCCGCTTCCGGTCGAGGATCTTGACGGCGTAGGTGCGGCCGTTGTCGACGTGCCGGGCTAATTTCACCTTCCCGAAATTGCCCTCGCCCAGCGTCCTCCCGATCTCGTACTTCCCCAGTCGCATTCCCCTCCCCTCCACCTCCTCTCTCACCATTCACAATGATTCCGGGGACGAGGACCTTTTCTGTAAAAATAGCTTTTTTGAGGGGCTTTTTGAATTTTTCAAATATATTTTGCTTTTTCTTCTTTCTGTGGGCAGATTTTGGTGTCAGAATCGATGGAGGAGGAGGCGGTCTTTTATAAGGGGAGAGAAAGCCTGGCGAAGCACGGGACCGCGTGGGCTTGCGTTTTCTAATATATTATTTTTTCAGTTATCCAAAAGGCACTTTGAGAAAACAGGGAAAACAAAATCTAGCCCCATAATAATTGGAAATTACTTTTAATTTTTAATGATCAGATGTTTTGGTTTCGGAGAATTCAGGGTTTATGTGCTTGGGGATAAGGATGAATCTGGTGGTAGACGCGGTTGCTCATGCTTTAATTAGATCCAGAGAATGGATGTATGCTTGCTATTTTTGTATTGTTTCGATGCATTTCACAAATAAATTTAGGGAGAAACGCTGATGGTGATGGCGGCCTCAAGTTTAATGTATGCCTCTTATATATTGAGAGGCGTTTGCTCATTGTGAGAAAAAACAACATGAAAATTATATATCTATATTATTTTCCGGAAAGCATACATCGAAAAAGAAAATGCACAGTATGTACCGACTCTCTGCTTTCATGATAAAAAAAAAAGATATTCTGATTTCTGCTGCGATTTATGAAAAATTAGAATGCTGTCTTTAAATGGAGCCTGCTTTTGAAAATAATAAATTAGAGAAGGGAATGCCCAAAACACACTCAATCTGTTATATGGAAATTGAAATTGTTTAAATCCTTTTATATACATGAATGATCATGGTTATAATTTTACAGATTTTATGGCATATTATCGTCACACTTATCGATCTCATCCAGCTATCCATGAATGGTAAAAAAAAAAATTCCTGATTTTTTAAAAATTAGAATTTTCCTTCAGATGGAGCTTAATGTTATAGTGATCTGATTCTCATGCAAACCCCCTCTTAGAAAAATCAAAGGGTGGACTGTACTACAATTAAGAGCATTGAAGAAAAATCAAAGGGTGGACTGTTCTACAATTAAGTGCGTGCATGGGGTTGAAAATGCAAAATTCCTTAAAAGAATCCGGTCACTGCTGGAAGCGTGACCGGCCCCAATGATTCCACTTGACGCGAGCCACAGAAACACTCGGGAATGGCGCCTACGTGGCACGACGGGATCTGTGGGGCCCACCGTCAGAGGTGACGGGATCCTCCAGTTGCAGCAATCCCTTAATTTAATATTCTGTATTTATTACATATACTCCTACTAATCTTCATATATGTACATTCCCCCTTGAAATATTTAGAGCTTTCATAAAAATCATCTTCCAATACTATTTGCTGAAAAACCAATGAGCAATAGCTTAGTTGGTATGACACTTCCTCTTCTGCGGGGTTCGATGTAAGTGGCCACAAATTAACGTTTTTGGGACAAATTCGTGGGTCCCCTCCTCAAAATGCGTGTATACGTTGTGTGCTTGTTTGTGTGGGTTGTAGGTGAATATGTGCTCCTTGCCGCGACAACTACGGTTTTGCGGAATAAAAAACTTTAAAAACTTGAGCACAAAAAAATAAAATCTCAGGATATAAGTCCAAACACTAAACTAAATAAATCCTAAATAGAGTTTTACCTGCTAGGTTGGGAATACAACTTTTGTAGACGGTCCTTCAGGTCTTGAAAGAAGGACTCCGCAAACTCTTTGGGTTGATAGAACGAGTTCTCGAAGCCGGTCTTCTGCGTCAAAGACGATCCATCCGAAAATGCCGATTCAAGGGATAGTTTCGTCCAAAGCAACTAAATATCAAGTCTTGCTAGGATAAGATATTTAGAATGGTGTAGTTTGTGAACAAGATACTCTGTTTTAATTCTCAAGAACTCAAGTGAAGAAAATGAGGAGGAAGAAAAAGAGGTGGCAACTCAAGAAAATTCTCACTTGAAAAATATCGACCATTCAAAATTATCCTACACCACTCACTCTTCTTTTCTCTTTTAGCATAAAACAAAATCAAGGGTTAAGTGGATTGTGACTCGCTAGTGTGAGTTACAAGCCTACACAACTCAAGAAGAGGTGAGAACAAGAAAGAGTGTAGACAGAAGCCACCTCACCATGATATACATACACATACAAATACTAGTATATGTATAATCAAGTATACCAAAACCCGTATTTATAATAAATACGTATACCGAATTTCTACCAAAATACGAATACTGTATTTGTACCAAAAATATAAAATACGCGTATTCATATTTAAAAATAAATACATATATTTGTACCAAAACATAAATACATGTATTTATACAAATACACATATTCGTATAAATACCGTATTCGTGTTAAAATACAAATACCCAACAAAGAGTAATATAATACTAGCATCAAAACTGGTTGTCTTTCAAACCTGCAAGTACTACTAAACCGTCCGATTAAAGCACGTGTATAAATACACGTGTTCAATCGAACACCCATGCGTAAAACCATACGCAAATTACACCGTTTCGCCTGAACCGGAAAACCCTCTGTGTGGGACTCTAAAGTGATGGAGGGTGGAATCTCCTTCAGATGTCGCTTCCCGTTGATCTGCTGATGGCGGCGATGAGAGGCTGAGATTTGATCTGGAGGCATACTCCTGAAGCGTGTGGATCTCAATGGGTTTGGAGTTGTTGAGCCGAGCTACCTGCAAGGAAGTCCCGGGGTGGTTGGACCACCGAGGACCCTCCGACGATCAAGTTAGTGGGGTAATCCGAGCAGAGTAACGGCTTAGTGGATTAGAATTGGCTTACCTTGACCGTCTGAAAGGGGGGGTTTAAATAGCGGTGGTAGCAGGTGCAGTAGGCGCGAGAATCACGCCGGCCGTTACGCTCATGACGTCACGCCCGCGTGATGAGTGGGACCTCCCATTAATGGCGAGACAGGCTCGTTAATGGGGGATCGTGGTGGCGTGGAACGTGGGATGTGGCCGGCGGAGATCTCGCGCATGGCGAGATTCGCGGGATGGCGGTTACGCCTGCAAGCAGTGCTGTTGGTCGGCCGATGGACCGAGGAAGATGACCTCGGCGGGAGAGCTCGCGGACGAGCGGGAGAGCCGAGGCCTCTTGTTTCTGCGGAAGCTCGGGAATGAGCTGTGAGGCCGAGGAGGCCAATTATGCTGGGGCTCGGAGGCAAGCCAGCGCCTGCTCGGTAGGACGAGCATAGGGGTGGTTTGGTCGGTAGCTGTAGGTCTTTTCTTGCATGCTCTGGGACACGTCATCTGCCACGTGTCATGATCTGGGAGATCACTGATATCGAGCCCCATCATTAGCCCCCCTCTCGTCCCGACTAGCGACGGTTCGGATCGAGAGTGGTTTGCAGGGTCACCCGAGGTGAGCTCTTTTCCGAAGATATCGTCGGGCGTGTCCCCGGGCAATCCGTTGTCATTTTCTGGATGACGCAGGCGAATCAGGGCGAGATCTTCTGCATTAAAGAGGGGCGCCGGATCGTGCGCGCTTCTGACGAAGCGGCGGCCCACATGTTGAGCGTTGATTGGCTGACGCGACGGGCCGCAGACCTCTGGTGTCTGATGGGATGCTGCTCAGCGCGCGCGCGCCAGGTGGAGCGATCTGAGTCGTCGAATGCAAAGAGTTGTTTTTGGCGGGAGTTGACGGTCGCCATTGGATGAGGGCGCCGGAGGCTATAGATAGAGGTGGGGTCTCTTCAGGGCCCATCTTTCTTCATATTTTCTCGTCCCTGATCTTGTAAGCTCGGCGCTCTCATTTTAGGTCGGATCTTCTGCTTTCCTGAGGATTTCTCGATCAGGTTAGATGTCTTCTCCTGGGAGTTTGTAGATGTCTTAGGGGTAGATTCTAGGGATTCTTCCGCTGAGTCGGAGTCTCCCCGGGGAGCGGGGGTCAGATCTCCTCCCCGTGGTGGTGTGTCAGGAGCGGATCCCCAAGTGGAGGTGGCGGATGCCCCTGGTGTTCCTTCCCTGTTGAGATATGAGGGGGATCTTGCCACCGCTCGGGCCCGCTTCCATATCCCTTCTGGCTATACTCTGCGCTTGGCCGAGGAAGGAGAGAGGGCAGATCAGGTGTGGGGTAAAGAGATTGCACTGTACCTGGAATCTTTTTGGGCCGGAATGCGCTTGCCCTTCTCTCCTGAGGTCGCCGCGGCGCTGTCTTACTTCGGGTTAGCCCTGGGCCAGTTAGTGCCGAACTTCTGGAGGATTATCCTTGGGTTTCTGGTCCGCTTGAAATTGCAGATGGTCCCTTTCGGTCTGTTTATCCTTGCCTCCACTCTCATCTACAAAAGTCATCCCGGCTCTCGCGCGGGCGACCCGAGGTGGGTCTATCTTTCCTTTAGGAAACTTCGAGGGAGCGCGCCCAAGCCGGGAGTTGTCGTCCTGCCTTCTTCCATCCACGACTGGAAGAAGAAGGTTTTATTCGTCGGACCGCCAGAAGGTGAGGATTGGCCCGTACCTGTCCAGTGGTCTAGGGATAAGTGCTGGCAGGGAAACTCGTCCAATGACCCCGATGCGGTGAGAGTGGCGGCATGGGAGCCCATTCCTCGGGCCGATGTGTTGCTTTCTGAGCGGGCCCTCAGTTGGGATGAGCTCAGCCCTGCCCAGTTCGTCGGTAAGTTAGGCTTGTATTTATTTTGATTTTTGCTCGTGTTGCTGACCCCATTTTATCTCGTCTTGGGCAGAACCCATGGATTTGAGCTACCTTCGAGCGGCTATGCGCAAGCCGAAGAAGGGGTCGAGGGCTGGAAGGGCCAGCTCTTCCCGTCAGGCGCCGACCCCGGCTTCTCCGGCAGCCGTCCAGTACCAGCGCCGACCCGAAAGAAGGCTCGGGGGCAGGAAACCCCAGCCTCGGAGGCGGAGACCAGTCCGTCGCCGGCGGCTCTCAAGAGGTTCCCCCGCGTAGCCCCGCGGGACCCGGCCTCCCCGATCTTGGTGGACAACGGGGAGCTCCGTTTTGAGGTGCCCTCGGGGCTCTCCGTCGCCGACAGCCTTCTGCACGACATGGAGAGGTCGGCCGGGGGCAGGGTCCCCGGGGGAAGTCTGAGGGGGCAACTGGCGTCCATCGCCCAAGAGGCCGTACAGGTTAGTGCCTGTACTTTACTCATTTCATCTTTCATGGGACTTGGTAATCCTTTTTCTTTCTGACCCCTTTCTTGTTTCCCCAGGTCCTCCACCACGTCACTCTTGCCATCAACGATAGAGGAGGAGGAGATTGGCCCGGCGGTCCGAGCCTCGGGCGAGTCGTTCTCGTTGAGGGAGTGCTCGAGGTGAGCGCTGGAATCGGCGACGGCAAGGGTCGCCGCTCTCGAGGCCGAGGTGGTGGCCAGGAAGCAAAGAGCTAGTGGCCGCGAAGCAGGAGGCGGCGGTAGCGACGGAGGTAGTGGCGGCGGTGAAGCAGGAGGCTGCCAGGCTCCGGGAAGCCACCCAGGCTGCTGAGGCTAAGCTTCAGGACTCCAAGGCGCTCGTCGGCACCATGAAAAAGTCGGTGAGCACCCTCCGGAAGGAGCTGAAGGCGGCGGTAGAGGCGGCGAAACGGGATGACCTCCTGGCGGCGAAGGCGGTGGAGAATTTCCAGAAATCGGAAGAATTTTACACAGTCCTAGCCTCGGCCACTACCGCCATCTGGCACGAGGCCCTCGAAGCCATTAAGGCTCGGATACCGGAGTTCGCCGACTGGGATCTCCGAGCCGAATATCCTCGCGGGGACGAGGAGCAGGGGGAGGACCTCGAGGCTGAGGCTGAGGTGGAGATACTCGGTGAGGGCAACGTCGAGGCCCCTGCTGCGGTCGCTGAGCTTCCCGGGGATGCACCTGGCCCTGAGGCCTGAGGCCCGTCGTCTTTTGTTTCTTTTTCTTTTTATTTGTTTCCTCGGGAATTTGGTAGACCTCCGGGCACTTTGTCAGGATGGGGAGCCCACAATACCTTGTAAAACTTTAACTTTTGCGAATAAAGGTATTTTTCTTGCAGTTCTGTTTGCACGCGTATTTTTCTTCTTGTTGTTTGAACACTTGTATCTGCGTGGGACTGCCTTTCTGTTATGCCGTCTTTTTGTCTGGCGATTACGCGTCGAATTGAGTCTGCTCTCTTGCCAAGTGTGTAAGTGTACGCTAGCGCCCCGGCCGTCTATAGACGCCAAATGCGGAACAAAAACTTTTTAACTGGCGCTATCGTATACTTTAACCCGGATCTGCCATTATTGCTAAACTAACAAACTGTAAAGAGTGTAGAAAGGTTATACCGAACGATCCGAGTCCTTCGTTCTTTAACCATCATCCCACGCTCCGTTGCGGCTGCTCCGATCTCGTCGATCTCTGATCTGCTCGTCCAGGTGGCACCACATCACTGATTCTTTAAACGGGCTCCCGCCTCTGACTCGAGGCAACTCGGTCGTCAAGTTTGCTAAAAGAGACGACCAAGAATGATGTAGAGAATGAGTAAATGACTTTGTCTCACTTCGTCCAAATCCGTGGACGATCGGTTAATGAAGTTGCCGAGAGAATTGGGTGATGGAATGAAATGAACTGTAAAATTCCATGCACCCCAAATACTATCATATCTTTTACAACCATATGAAAACCTCAAGTGAGAGAGTGTGTAGAGGGGAAGGGGAAGGCCGGCCACTCATATAGAGGAGGGAGGTGATGGTAGGAGGAGGGAGGTGACCATTAGAAATAATATCATGAACAAAAGATCTTAACCAAAACAAAATGCTTTAATGTTAAAGCATGAGTCATAAACCTAGTCATCATGCATTAATGAACCATTAAATGCATCCAATAAAAACTCAACACCAATTAATCCTAGTCACCCCATCTAGATGCTTCTAGAACACTGACTCACCTCAACTGAAGAAAAGATAAATCCGTCTTTAACCGAATGTTAAAAGACGGCTGATAGAAAACTGGAAACTGGCAACTTCCAAAAGTGATCCTGAAACAACTTTCAGGATAACCCCGTATCTGTATAAATATACCCGCATTTGTATTACGACCGAATACAAATGCAACTGAGACAAAGATATTATACCTACTCAATATAATACTCGGATCCGGCTTAAACTAAAGCCGACCAGTATCATTTGCCCGAAAAATAACACGTGCGTAAACGCACGCGCATTTTCCGAACCCTGCCATAAAACCATACGGCCTCTACAACGTTTCGCCCGAACTTGGGAAACTGTCTGTGGGGGACTCTAATGACTCGTCAGTACCCTGGCAGTGGGTTTAACCACAAACCGTCAGCGGCACTAGCTATGCGTAACGGCTGCCCATGGACTGACCTCAAGGGAGGCCGATGAGCGAACTCAAGGGAGGCCGATGAGCGAACTCATCCGGAAACCCTACTGAGCCTAACAGTGACAATGTATATACAGTCCGGTCCATTCGTCAATGAGTATCGCATATCCGCCTAGGGGGCTAGGAACATCAGACCCCCAATAGCAGTATAAGTCGTGTCGGAGTGTAGCCCAATAACACCCTGAGATACTACTGGAGTACCTACCAGTAAATCTCCTGCCATGGCCATGGATTATGTGTAATGGCTCTCCTAGACACAGCACGACCTCGCCCCCAATACCGGGAGAGACGAATCCCCTGCCGATCCGCTCACGTGCCTCCATATGGCTCGGGACTGTACCCAAGAGCTACCTGTTTGCACGACTCCTTTGAGCCGTGGTAGAGTAGAAATCAAAGCACAGTGGGAACTCACACGAGACAAATGACGACCTCAGGTCGATGAACTAACCTGTACACATGTCACCAGGGAACTGCTATCTGACGATAGGTATAGTACTAACTAGCAGATTACCGGCGAGTCCTGTCCGGTGTACTCATAACCCAATGAGTGTTAGTTATATGTATGCCCTAGAGGCCATTACTGTACATTGGATGTATATTGTAGTGGATGCTTGGACATATATAGGGAGGACTTTCTCGCTCGACATGATAGTATGCTATCTGGTTACTCTTTACCTTAACGTGTACACTGATTGTCTCTCTGTTACATGTTGGTAAAGCCCTTAGGATCTGTACTTGACTACCTGGACTATGATGCGGATCATACTAGTGGGGACATGGTAGTCCATAAGTACATCCTTCAAAGTCCCTAGTCGAGGGTGTATCGAGACGGGGCATCGATATACCAGAGTAGACTAGCGTATACCTTCTCGACCCATACAGATGGGCGATGGATGATCCCATATCCATTGGTGTTTGACATCGGAGATGATATACGGGTGCTCAGTAGAGACTGGGTACACTGGACGGACTCGCCGAGAACTCCCAGATGGTATTATACCTCACGTCAGATGGCGGTTCTCTGGTGACACTGGTACAGAGTAGTCTGTTGACCCGAGATCGTCATAGAGTCTTGTGTGGTTCGCACTGTGCTTTGATTTCCATCTTACCACATCCAAGAGGGCGTGCAAAACGGTGGTTTTTGGGTACAGTCCCGAGTCACATGGAGGCAATGAGCGATAGGAGGGGATTCGTCTCTCCCGGTATAGGGGGTTGATGTTGCGCTGTGTTCGATTGGCTATAATAGGAAATCCCTGGCCAGGGTTGCTGAGATTTACTGGTAAGTGTTACCAGTAGTTTCTCGGATTGTTATAGACCTCATATTGACACGACTTATCGAGCTATTGGGGTCTGACGTTTACCAACCCTAGGCGAGATATGCGACATATCAGACGATCAGACCGGACTGTACGGTAGTGTTACTGGTTGGATTCACTGGAGTGTGAGCGGGCTTGCTCGTCGATCTTCAGATCGCTCAATACCCGGGTGGCCGTTACGTTTAGCAGACCGCTTGCGGCTTGTGGATGTTTGATATGATCATCATCCGCTGCCGGCGTATTGACGAGTCTTTAGAGTCCTACATAGAGGTTTCCTGGCTCAAGCGAAACGAAATAGGAGTGCATATGAGATATGCGCGGGACCGAGAATGATACCAGTATGTGATACCGTATTCCATTCTCGCGATGAATGTATCGAATGGTTGTATGCGATATAACCTAGTTATCGATTCAAGCGTTGATTCGATAAGCCGATACATTGTATACTAGTCGGTTGTGTGCGACATGACCGGATCATTGAATCAAGTGTTGATTTAATGATTTAATGTATAATTATATATTTGACATATTACTTTGCATTAACTAGTATCGGTTCACTTTAAATGGATTTTCTCGCTCGGGTGTGCACATTGTATATTCGATATAGTTTCGTGCATATGATTGTATCATGTTTGTTGATACATGCATGTTTGTGTGTAGGTTTAGTCTAAACCTTAGTTAAGTAAATGGTTAAGGTTATGTTTAATTATTTTAATCATTTATTAATTTATTTATTGCATTTTGGCAAAAGGAAAAATGGTTGCTTTATTTTGTTTCTATCTTGAAGTTTCATGAAGGATTGAAAAGTCAACCATTTTTGTTTCATGCCTAACCTAACCATTCACCTAACTAGGGTTTGCTCTCTACACATAACCATGGTTATGTTATGATAAGAATGATTTAATTATTCTTTTTATTTTGAACTTATCATAACATAACTTGCTTCTTCATCATCTTCTTCTTTCTTCAAGTGAAGAAAGCTTCACTTCATCAATGGTGGATTGATGAAATGAGTGAGAAATCCATTTCTAAAGTCTACCCACTTCCTATTTCTTCATCCTCTACCTCTTGCCAAGTAGTAGAGTGTGTTTCCTTCACAAGTTTTCATGGCTTGGTGAAGGTGGAGCTTGATTTAGCGATGCCTCGACGTAGATCATCTTCGGCATGAACATCGACGACCTAGCTCGCTTATTCTTCGACGAAGCCGACGCTGGAGTCCGGATTCTTTTTGGACAGCCGAGGAGACTTCATTGCGGAGCTATGGAGGTGGAGAACCGGATCTACAAAGGTTGTATTTCCGTATCTCTTAGTTAAGTGTTAACTAGATTTCATATTCGCCTAGAATTCTAGCCGACGATCCGTAGTCGGGTCTCTCGGCACCCTTAAAATTTTAATTTGGCATGATCGATGCCTTGTGAGACCTCATTAGGGTGCCTAGGAACCTTTCACTGGTATCAGAGCCTAGCTAGAGCCTTAGGCGAAGTCTAGACGGAGTTTGAAACCCGGACGAACCGAAAACACGAACCCAAAATAGCTCTCTGTCCTTTTTCTAAAATCTGGTATTTTTCAACATTAAAAATATGCAGAAAAATCAGCAGGCAATTATAAGGAATACTGTAAAATTTGTGCACCCAATTCCTTCAATGCGCCGCGTTTCCGCGGCACGAGCTTGGCTCGTGCGGCGGAAACGCGGCCGTTTTGTCTTTTCTGGGATCCAAATTTGCAAAGTTATTCATAATATGCAGTGCTGTTTTTCCTGGGTATTTTTGATATTTTTCCAGAGTTTTAATTTTCAGGAGTTGTTTTGGGGATTCGTATGTTCGATCGGATTATCAAATTTTGTCTGTGTGGCTTTCCGGATAAATTTTAGAATATGTTAAAAAGTTCGACCGGATATAAATACCCAATTTTTCCCCTGTCGGGAAATTTCCAAGTGTTGGATTTTTCCGTAGTTTAACGACGTTCTAAGTAGTGCAAGTAACGCGATGGTCCCTCTAGAAGACAACAAACCTTAACTCGATTATGTGACCGTCTTGAACTGCCCTTTGAACCTTCGGGTTTGGGGCAGTACGGCGTGCCACATGTGAGGCGTTGGCTTGACCCTTCTACGGCTGGACCGTTGGTACTGAGGCACGAACGGAATGTTGTTAGACTTGTCTCATATGTTGATCTGTATCGGGAAAACTTGGGTGTTCGAATGTTCAATCGGAAAGTTTAACATTTTCTAATTATCTGGAATGGGATACAATAATTGGAATTCACAAATAGTTATGAGATAACTGAATGAATGTTATAAACATAGCACTTTAGTCTCACTTGATCGGTTGCCACGGAATTTTGATGCGATCAAAAGTCCGTCGCAATCACGTAGCGTACGCGGATACTCGCCGGGTAAACTTAACAGACAGCCTCACTCCATAGCCCCGACCAAGTGACTGTAGGAGAACCCCGTCGCCGAAAGCATCCGTCCGGGTGCTCGCGGTAGCGGTGTTTCGCCTTGGTGCACTTCGTCGACGGTATCGGGGGTGCGGCCGCCTACTGAAGTTTGCGACGAGTATTCGATCAGGATGTCGGGAATTTTGTTGAATTGCCCGACTTGATATTGAAAAGTGTTTTCGATTTTGAGACTAGAATGCGGGGTTTATAATTGTTAGGCATGCGATGTCTAAGTAATTCATTTGGTCAGGCATGCGATGTCTGAGGAGGTTGCGGATTCCAACTGTTGTAGTTTTACACTTTCTTTTCTGTGACCGTAAGTGTAATATGTGATATCGCCGGTTTCGTTGCTATATGTCAACGACAATTGGGATGGACATATTTACTTACGTTGATGACATGTGATGTTATGTGTTGCTGGATATGTTATATTGGATCGTCGTGTTTGAATAGCCGGGGGTTTTTATGTGAGATGAGTGTTTTTCATTTTCATTCATGTAAAAACTTGTATGTAATATTCTTTTATTGGGGCGCTTCCAGGTTGCGGAAGTAGTCACCGTTTGTATATTATTTACTTTTCTGCACTAGGATAGACCCAAGGAGGAGGGCACAAGTAACCGGGTTCTGGAGTCCAGTGGGAGACCAACTCGAGGAGTCGAGTCCGGGTCTCCTAACTCTAGAATTGGTAGGGTTGCTTGCCGCTCTCGTAGGGGTCTAGGGGTGTGGGTTTGGCTATTCATCACGACCGTGGAATCCGTGTTTTATACTGGCTCGTATTGAAAACACGGACGTCCTAGAATATCCAATATTTCATATGTTTCTTCTGCTGCGATATCTCTGATGTGTTTCTGTGATGGATATAGTATATAGTATATATGATATATTATATAGACATTACTTATGTTTTACACCCGCGCTAGCCCTGCCCCGCTCTGCCGTTAGTTACCTAACCTAACGGTGCACGAGGGGACATCGAGGCGAATGCGGATGGCATAAGTGTACGTCATATCTATCTGTGATGATTAGGTACTTAAATGATGGGACTTCATTAATGTGATTAATGAAATAAAAGAAACCTAAGATGTTGTAGAATCGAATTTCAAAATAAAACAGGTAGCTACAGTTCTTGCTTTGCACAGCGGTATATATGATATATCCTGCACCTTATTCGATGAGGAAAGGACCGAGATCCCTTCACCGGGAGTGACTCCTTTAGCAATAACTGGCATATGCTACACACTCGGTTTGTCTTTTGATTGCTTTTAAGTGTTTTTGCTTTGCACAGTGATATATATGATATATCCCGCACCTCATTCGACGAGGAAAGGACCGACGATCCCTTCACCGGGAGTGACTCCTTTAGCAAAAACTAGAAAAGCCTCAAAAACACTCCATTTCAAAATTCATTCGATCCTACAACGATATCAAGTTCATTACGCAATAGGTTTTCAGAAAAACCTGTCGTAGCCCTCCGTCATTTCAGATAAGTACTAGTTAGTATTCGTGCTGCGGTTGTTTGGCATGCGTCAAGGCGTAGTGTACGGTAGCTAACTAGTGCTTATCTGCTAGCATATGATGCGATTGGATTAGGGTATTCGTACGGCGTTGTTTGGCCTGCGTCAAGGGTCGTGCGAGTGGGTTTAATTCAATCAAGAAATGTACGGATTGAACTTGACTAGCAGACTATGGGTTGTTTGGCATGCGTCAAGGTCATAGCGAGCTAGGGGCAAAATATTATCGGGAATTTCAAGTGTTGAAATTTGCAATGAGATTGCATACCTTCTATGAGATAGTTGGATCCCGATACCCGCTGCGAGTAAGAGTTACTCTTGAGAGAGTTTTATACATTACAATTAGCCGATCAAGTAGGTGTCTAGAAAGGTGTCAACGGGGTTACGCCTCTGGGAAAACGAGGTTTACAGTAATTAGGTTCGTGCGAAAGCACGGGGGACCTCCCTCAAAGTACCGACACTGGCCTGGCTGAAAGATTGGCGAACTTGTAGTGTGTAATTAATCCCGGCTAGTCTTTCCTTTTAGGGTTTGAAGGAAGATTTGATAAAAAGCAGTGGGAGCCATCCCGATTAGATAAAATAATAACCAATCTATTCTTGACAGAGCGCACGCTGAGTGTTTTCTTCTCTCTCTCTCCTGGTAGCGACCATATCACGCCTTAATCAAGATAATAATACGGATTATTGACCGAACCCGCTTGTTATACTGAGCTTGGGAACGTTGGTCCCGCTCCAACTTATAATTGTTATAAGACAGAGCAGGAAATTGGGGAATACCAGATTTCCCGTGCCGCCCAAACGAAGAGAGTGCATGCTGATGCATCATCTTCGGGTGTGTTCATTACAGAGAACTGTTTCTCAGTATCCTCAGCATCCTAGGTATATGATACCGGATCAGAATCCCAGATATGTAATCTGTTACATAGGGCTACAAAAGGGTAGAAAAACTGAGAACGGGTGATAAGTTTCAAGAGACAGAAAACGGGGCAAGAGTTGCAGCCAAGTCTGTTGGTCACTGTCACCCTGTATTACAATACATTGATTCTGAACGAATGTTATTAGATACCGAACCTGTTATGCAAAATCATATCTGTCTCTTTATTAGTAAAGAAACGATAAAATTTTGTATTGATGGATAATGTTTTGAACATTTCCTATATCAAGAGTTGATCGGTTCAGGCACGTTATCTAAAAGCATTGATGTTCTAAATCAAACTACAGTTCTTAGTATATGGAACACACACAAGAGGAAGAGTTCAGAAATGAACGAATTCTTCTTGAGGTATTGTAGATTAGGTCAGATCAATGTGACCCGACTAGCCGGAGTTACATTTAGATGCATATTTAAATCAGTTTGAATTTACATCTTGTGAAACTCGCCAGTCATGTCACAAAGATAAGATGACCATAGCTCCGTTTACTGGAAACAGAGAAAGAGTTAGTAAACTCTTGGGATGATACATGTTGATGTATGTAAGGTCCCCTGTCTACACATGCCAGGACTGGTTCTTTGTACTTCATTACATTCTCTGATAATCTCTCAAGATTCAGACATATGTTCCTGTTGAAACATAAGTCCGAACCTTTTGAGATATTCACAGAATATAAGTTAGAAGTAGAGAACCAAAATACGGGTATAAGTATTATGTCCTTTGATGTGATCAAGGAGAAGAATACTTGAGCATGGAAATCCTGGACTATTTTAAAGGAGAATGAGATTCTCTCTCAGCATTACTCCTCCGTATACACCATAGCACGATGGTATATCGTAGCGGAGCAGTCACACCCTATATGATAAGGCGTGCTCTATGATGAGTACTACTGAGTTACCTATTTCCTTTTGGGAGTTATGCGCTTGAGAAGCTGCATACCTATTGAATAGGGTTCGAATCAAATCAGTTGCCTACCACTTCATATATGATATGGTATGGGAAGAGCCCATGTCTTAAGTCAGTTAAGATTTGGGGTTGTCCAGCCTATGTCTGAAAAGCAAAATCTGGACAAGCTCGAGGCAAGGTCTGTTATGTACAACTGGAAAGGTTCCAGCTATGCAAACTACAAAAGATGATTTGATGGAACCAAAGGATTCAGTAGTTATCAACGAACCTCAGCCTCTCCGCCGATCTAGTAGGGTTCCTCACCCACCTGAGAGATACTTCTGTTTCTCTATGACAGTAGGAGAGAGGACTGCATCATGAGATGATGACCCAACTAGTTTCGAGCTGGCCATCAGGAGTGGGACTCTGTAAGAATGGCTGGATGCTTAGTGAACTGAGATGGAATCCTTATACACCGACAAAGTATGGACTTTAGTTGCTATATCTGAAGGGTTAAATCCCCATCAGGAGCAAGTATATCTTGAGAAGATTACTTGGTGTAGATGGAAAAGTTGAGACTTTCAAAGCTAGACTTGTTAAAGGTTTTCGTCATCGACCAGGTATGGATAATGATGAAACCTTTTCAAGTAGCTATGCTTAAGTCCATCCAGATCCTACTTGTCACGGCTACATACCATGAATACGATATCTGGTGGTTGCGTGTCATGACTGCTTTTCTAAATGATGTTTTAGAAGAGTGCGTCTATAAGTACACAGCCAGAGGTCTTCGTAGACAGTGGGAGCAGCGGAAACGTGTACAAGATGTTTTATAGGATAAAACAGGCATCGCGGAGTTGGAACATCTGTTTTGATGGATTAGTCAAAGAAGTTGACATCATCAAAATGGTAGATGAACCTTGTATATACAAAAAGGTAGTAGGGAGTGTGGTGATGATCCTCGTAGAGTACGTGGATAACATACTCTTGATGGGGAAGGAGTTTCCTATGCTACGCTCGGTCAATCTCCGCTTATCACAATGATTCTCCATATAGGATCAAAATGATACCTCCTAAATCCTGGTGTTTGGATCTATGAGATAGATCTAATTGGATGTTAGGACTCTCATTAGTTGTAGTGAGATGGTATCAATCGATCCTGGGGAGAATCACTGGAAGGGTTCCAGGGTGATAAACACGACTGAATGTCAGTCGCAGGCATTGTCTTTACCCTCAGTAAAGGGACGGTATGTTGGAAGAGTTCCAAGTTAGATACCGTGACATACTAGACGATAAAGGCAGGATACATCGCTACTTAAGATGCTACCAAAGAGGCTGTTTGGGTGTATATTGGTTCATAAGATGAACTACGTTCCTACCATTGTGAGACAATGGAGTTGTGGCTTATGCCAAGGAACGACGGTCCCATCAGTGATCCAGACATATTCTAAGGCAGTGTCACCTGATCATGGAGATGGTTGATCTCCAGGGGATCGAGGTTAGGAGAGTAGACTCAGAGGGCAACACAGCGGATCCACTCACAAAGGCCTGTTCCCAGAGAGAGACTTTTATGGGATGGTTGAGTATGAGATACTACAACTACTGCTACAGATGGCCCTAGTGCAAGTGGGAGATTGTTAGTTATATGTATGCCCTAGAGGCCATTACTGTACATTGGATGTATATTGTAGTGGATGCTTGGACATATATAGGGAGGACTTTCTCGCTCGACATGATAGTATGCTATCTGGTTACTCTTTACCTTAACGTGTACACTGATTGTCTCTCTGTTACATGTTGGTAAAGCCCTTAGGATCTGTACTTGACTACCTGGACTATGATGCGGATCATACTAGTGGGGACATGGTAGTCCATAAGTACATCCTTCAAAGTCCCTAGTCGAGGGTGTATCGAGACGGGGCATCGATATACCAGAGTAGACTAGCGTATACCTTCTCGACCCATACAGATGGGCGATGGATGATCCCATATCCATTGGTGTTTGACATCGGAGATGATATACGGGTGCTCAGTAGAGACTGGGTACACTGGACGGACTCGCCGAGAACTCCCAGATGGTATTATACCTCACGTCAGATGGCGGTTCTCTGGTGACACTGGTACAGAGGAGTCTGTTGACCCGAGATCGTCATAGAGTCTTGTGTGGTTCCCACTGTGCTTTGATTTCCATCTTACCACATCCAAGAGGGCGTGCAAAACGGTGGTTTTTGGGTACAGTCCCGAGTCACATGGAGGCAATGAGCGATAGGAGGGGATTCGTCTCTCCCGGTATAGGGGGTTGATGTTGCGCTGTGTTCGATTGGCTATAACAGGAAATCCCTGGCCAGGGTTGCTGAGATTTACTGGTAAGTGTTACCAGTAGTTTCTCGGATTGTTATAGACCTCATATCGACACGACTTATCGAGCTATTGGGGTCTGACGTTTACCACCCCTAGGCGAGATATGCGACATATCAGACGATCAGACCGGACTGTACGGTAGTGTTACTGGTTGGATTCACTGGAGTGTGAGCGGGCTTGCTCGTCGATCTTCAGATCGCTCAATACCCGGGTGGCCGTTACGTTTAGCAGACCGCTTGCGGCTTGTGGATGTTTGATATGATCATCATCCGCTGCCGGCATATTGACGAGTCTTTAGAGTCCTACATAGAGATTTCCTGGCTCAAGCGAAACAAAATAGGAGTGCATATGAGATATGTGCGGGACCGAGAATGATACCAGTATGTGATACCGTATTCCATTCTCGCGATGAATGTATCGAATGGTTGTATGCGATATAACCTAGTTATCGATTCAAGCGTTGATTCGATAAGCCGATACATTGTATACTAGTCGGTTGTGTGCGACATGACCGGATCATTGAATCAAGTGTTGATTTAATGATTTAATGTATAATTATATATTTGACATATTACTTTGCATTAACTAGTATCGGTTCACTTTAAATGGATTTTCTCGCTCGGGTGTGCACATTGTATATTCGATATAGTTTCGTGCATATGATTGTATCATGTTTGTTGATACATGCATGTTTGTGTGTAGGTTTAGTCTAAACCTTAGTTAAGTAAATGGTTAAGGTTATGTTTAATTATTTTAATCATTTATTAATTTATTTATTGCATTTTGGCAAAAGGAAAAATGGTTGCTTTATTTTGTTTCTATCTTGAAGTTTCATGAAGGATTGAAAAGTCAACCATTTTTGTTTCATGCCTAACCTAACCATTCACCTAACTAGGGTTTGCTCTCTACACATAACCATGGTTATGTTATGATAAGAATGATTTAATTATTCTTTTTATTTTGAACTTATCATAACATAACTTGCTTCTTCATCATCTTCTTCTTTCTTCAAGTGAAGAAAGCTTCACTTCATCAATGGTGGATTGATGAAATGAGTGAGAAATCCATTTCTAAAGTCTACCCACTTCCTATTTCTTCATCCTCTACCTCTTGCCAAGTAGTAGAGTGTGTTTCCTTCACAAGTTTTCATGGCTTGGTGAAGGTGGAGCTTGATTTAGCGATGCCTCGACGTAGATCATCTTCGGCATGAACATCGACGACCTAGCTCGCTTATTCTTCGACGAAGCCGACGCTGGAGTCCGGATTCTTTTTGGACAGCCGAGGAGACTTCATTGCGGAGCTATGGAGGTGGAGAACCGGATCTACAAAGGTTGTATTTCCGTATCTCTTAGTTAAGTGTTAACTAGATTTCATATTCGCCTAGAATTCTAGCCGACGATCCGTAGTCGGGTCTCTCGGCACCCTTAAAATTTTAATTTGGCATGATCGATGCCTTGTGAGACCTCATTAGGGTGCCTAGGAACCTTTCAATGAGCACCTGTATACATCTTAGGTGATCCAACTGACACCAGTGGCTTGTGAGACCGGCCACCGCCCCTCGTCGGGGTTTCGACTGTATACACTAGTCTACTCCGGAGTATCGATGCCCTGTCTCGAAACTCCCACAACTAGGGACCACAATTAAGGATATGCATATAAACTACCCAACTCTCACGTATATGATCGCCATCATACTGTTGGTAGTAAAGCAAGATCCTAAGGGCTCTATCAAAGTGTAACATGCAATCAGTCACCTGAACATGTACACGACTGATAAAGGCAAACCAGATAGCATACTATCATCTTGAGTAAGACTGTCCTACCGGGATAGGTCCTCCGCAATCATTGCAATCACATACCTGCGATCCAATAATTGACTGTGAGGGCACTATCTCCAACAAAGTGTTCCAGGGCAGGCGGTAAGACGGTATCTCCATGGCCCCGAAGTCGAAGTGTAGATCGCTAAGACGTTGATAGACCCAATGCCTCTTGTTGAGTTTATGCTTTTTGTTCCCGCCAAAATTTTGGCTCACGACCTGCTCCCTTATAAAAAATAATAATAAAATAATAATAAAATAAAAAATGAAGGGAAAAACTCCACATGCAAAGAATGTAGCAAATGCCTCAAAGCCAAGAGTTAAAACATTGAAGCAACGCTTCAGATCCAGCGCCAAATGCGCTGCGCCCTACGCAGTGCACCATGTGTGCGCTAGCGCTAGGCGCGCTGCGCGCCACGTGTCAAACACGGGTGTGCTAGCGCAGGCTGCGCTGCGCTCTGAGCAGTGCACCATGTGTCAAACATAGGTGCGCTAGCGCAAAGTGCGCTGCACTCTGAGCAGCGCACCACGCGCAAAGCACGGGTGCTTTAGCGCTGGAATTAAAAATTCCCTACCTTTAGATCAAAGATCTAATAATAATGATAAATCATTAATTAATCAGAATGGAAAGATTTCCCAATCTTGTTAAAAATAAGAAGATTGCCTTCTGTAAAACAGAAGCCCTAGAATCAAAGATCCAATGGTGGGAAACATCCCCAAATCAATCAGAGAAAGATCTCTTTAACCGATTCAACAAATCAACTTGCCCTATAAAAAGGCCCCAAGACTTCAAGTCTGATATGGAGAAACCCCCCATAAACTTTGAAAAATTCGAAGAAAGAGAGCAAGCTCTTGAAAGAAGATTATTTCTTCAAGTTAAAGATGATGAATGATGAACACAGAAATGAAATTATCTCATAAAAAGAAGAATTATCTTCTTAAAAGATCATAGATCTATAAAGACCAAAGTCTTTCATAAAAAAGATCAAAAAGATCTCACCACATAATAAAAGAAGAACATATTCTTCACACAGATCATTGATCTATAAAGGCAAAGTCTTTCAAAAATAAGAACTGTTGTTCTTGAATCTTGAGACAAAGTCTCTTTTAAAAGAATATAAATTTGTTCACAGATCATAAAAATTGATCAAATGCGCTTTGCGCTCATGAAATGCACCTTGCGCTCTTGAACAACGCTTCTGCGCTTTCTGGACCGGTGCTCAGCACCAAAATGCGCCACGTGTCAACCACGTATGCATCAATTAAAAACTTGCGCTTTGCGCTTCTAAAATAGCGCACTGCGCTCATGGGCTGACACTCAGCGCTAAGCGCACCACGTGTCACTCACGTCTGCGCCACTAAATTGAAAGCGCAATGCGCTCATAAACTGGCCCAATGCGCCCATTATCTGGTACTTAGCGCCAAGCGCGACACGTGTCCTTCTCGTGCGCGCTACTTGGCAGAAGCGCACTGCGCTTTTTAACTGGCGCAAAGCGTCTGGCGCGCCACGTGTTGCGCTGACAGAATATAAATTGTTCTGATGAATACTCTACATTCAATACAAGACAAAAAAAGTGTCAAGATCTAATGCTCGGCATTATTAAAAGGGCCAGGCCCAAATAAAGACTCAATAGCCAGAATAAAAAAATGTTTATTGGACTTAGCCCAATATTGGCCATAAGTTCCCAACTTATATTTAATTGAGCCCGTCTGCTCATAAATATTTAACAGATCTTAGCCCTAAATTGGACTACAGATCTTTCGACCAACTCACACCGGTTCGAAGGTACATCTCTTCACTCCTCTGATATTTGTCGTTGTAATCCTTCAACGTCTTCAGAGAGGTGACGGGTCCCGACAACCATACATTTCATAGACTATGACGTCTTTAAACCGGACTGTGGGGTCCTTAAACTCATGGACTACGGCGTCCTTAACCTGGACTGTGGGGTCCTTAAACTCGCGGACTAAGATGTCCTTAACCTGGACTGTGGGGTCCTTAAGCCCATGGACTATGATGTCCTTAACCTTGGACTGTGGGGTCCTTGAACTCATGGACTATGATGTCCTTAACCTTGGACCACCATGTCCTTAAACTGGTAATCAACCGCAATGTTTCTAAACTAAACAATAGAGCCCAAATGCTTTTTTGTTGGATCTAAATGATCCTGTTAAGTTGATCTTAGTCTAAAATTATACTAACGTATCCTTAACAAACCGTTAAGTTGATCTTAGTCTAAAATTAGACTAACGTATCCTTAACGTACGTTTAAGTTGATCTTAGTCTCAAATAAGGCTAACGTATCCTTAAACCCAACCCAAAACCCAAATCTAAGAAAATATGGATTTGGACTAATCCACGCCCTACGGGCGACAACATAAATTAGTCTCCGTATACAATCCACGGGCAACCAAAAACAAAACAAACACCCACGACACGAAGTGACCATCTGGAGAAGGAGAAAGTGGTTACCGCGATGCGGTAGCGTAATTAACTGCAGGAGCTTGCGCCTGCAGGGAAGAGCGTCCCCACAATCAAAAACCCCTCAAACGAGGGGGAATCTGACGAAGTCTGCTACATCGGCCACATCCATTTAAACCTTCGATACATGGTGTCATAAATCAACTTGGCATCTTCGGAGAGGTGGACGGATAGCACCAATTAGCATCTGCCTCGAAATTCAGGCAAGACGTCCACCGCGTCTTCGCGCGTCTTTCGGAGGGGAACAGATTCTGGCACGCCCGGTGGGACCTTTTCCTCTGTCCACTCCACACTTCGTGTGTCGTGTTTCGCGAACAAGTCACGGTTTGCTATGGTTGCCTGTGGATTCGAGATATTAAGATTTGGTGTCTTGATCCATGCAAAAAACAGAAGATCAATGGCTTCAAACTGCACAAACTGCAACAATTGCAACAACTCCCACTCTGTCCTCGCAGGAGGAGTGACTTATGGGCCCCAAGCAACCTCCCTGTTCACGATGCCGATGGACCAAGTTACTCAGGCCACCACCGGGGTGTTCTTCAAGGCCATGCTCCCACCAGTGAGCGCACCCCGATCACTGCATTGATTAACGCCAGGGTAAAGCCAGGCGAAACATGGGTTCAATACGCAATACGATGGCGAAATTTGTGGTCGAAATGCGAGCAGCGCATCGAAGAAGCGCCTGCGTTAGGCATGTTCATGGGTACTCTTGACCCTCAAGCAACTATTTCCCAATTCATGATATTCTTCAAGCCGACCACGTTCCAGGCCTTGATTGACAAGTTGGCCCAAATGGACCAGATGGGTCATAGACCATCTCCTTCAAAGACGGATCCTCGGAATGAAAAGGGGAAAGGAAAAGCAACTTTCGTTGCCACTACTCAACAACAGCCGAGCAACTTAAAGCCGGTTGTTCACCAAAACAACGTGCGTCCATGCCCATCCTTCGAGGAAAGACTGGGACGTCCTTACTCGTTTCCCCAGGATAAAACGAGGAGACTGTTCGAGCTGGCAGTGCGCAACAGGCTCATAAATTTGCCGGATCCAAAATGTCCGTTGCAGCCAGGTGATGTATACCGCCCTTACCACCAAACAGCAAGCCATCCAATCGAAGATTGCTTCGTCTTCAAAGGCTGGATTGAAGACCAATACTAACAAGGCATGTTCGCATTATCCGAAAACTGGAAAGTGAACCTGCCACAACCTCACGCCCCTAAAAAGTGGACGTGCCGGGGGCATCATGCTCATTCATAAGGGAAACCCCATGGGAAGTTGTTCTTTCGGCAAAGACGAAAAGAATGCTGAAGGATCTTCAAACGTGCCCGACAATCAGGTGGAAAAATCCATTGGAACCCGAGATCGTCGAGGGAATGCTGAAACCGCGCCCAACTACAAAAATTGGTGGTGATAGTCAAAGCGCTCGCACCCAGCCGTCAAAGTCTTCGAAGAAGAAGAAGAAGACTCAAAAGCCCGTGAAGCTTGATAACAAGCGCACAGACCTGCAAAAACAGATTGACGCTCTGGAAGAATATAATCAGAAGGCGCGGACCCCGGTCACATTCCAAGAATTTCTCAACAATGTCCTTGAGAACGGAGATAACGACAATAACGACAGGGATGGCTCATCAAAAGAATCTGAGGACTATGCGGCAAGTTGCCACATGATCTCTCATTGGGCACTAACTAATGAAGAAACGCACTCGGCGATAGAAGACGGCATAAAAGAGCTGGGGGCAAGATCGAAGCCAAAACCCTTGGAACCGTCTGACGAGATGATCGACTTGCTACTGAACAAAGCCCGTCAGAAAAGCAAAGCCAATCGAGAGCCTGAACTGGCTATATTCGAAAATGCCAAACGCCGACGACTGGAGGAAAAGGTCGAGACACCCCAACTGGAGCAAAGCATCCCTATCGCCAGTAAAAGCAAGTTTAAAGTAAGGAAACGATTCGCTAGGGTCTTGGCAATAGGAATGAAGTTGCCCTCTTTCAAAGGAAATTCCCTTGGCAATATACGTCTTGATGAAACGGACATACATCCTAACTTCTGCCTATACCATCAGAGGATTGCACACCCTACCGAGGAGTGCATAGCCTTTAAAAACTGGTGGCCGGGATATGTTGCCCATCGACGACACATTCAACGAGTGAAGCGCAAGGCTCGTCGGGAACAGAAAAGTACGACAGATGAGCACGAAAGAGCTGTTGGCAACTGTCACATAGCCGACGCGAAGGGATCGCAAGCTATCACCTTTGGAAGCGACTCTGACGAAGAAATCGCCCTCAGCTCTTTCTTCAAGGAATCCACATCTGACACAAAACATGCGAAGATTTGCGGCAAAATCTAACTGCGTAATCGTACGTTGACTGATGACCGAAACGTCGTTAAACTACTACCAACCCGCGGCATTCTCAGGCTGACGTGGTAAAAAAAAGGTATGTCCACAAGCGAAAAGGGCACGGATGAAAACCCGAAAGGGCTCCGTGAGTAAAAACAGCGGGGATACCGGCGAGTTTTGTGAAAACCCGAAAGGGTGCAACCTCGTTAAAAGACACCTGCAAGATCCTCTTGACCTTGTGAGGAGAAACTATCTGCGTGAGATCCTTACGACTCACAAGGGAATAACACACTTAGGGATCCCCACGATTCCTAAGGAGAAATTACACTTGCGAGATCGTCACGACTCGTAAGGAGAACCCTCCTATGAGACCCTCACGGCTCATAGGATTCAAAAGCCTTAAGCTACAGGGGTCTGAACCTGTTCTTAAGCAGCCATCACAACCTCCAATGATGCCCTACAAGCGGCTCAATGCCGACCCTTGTATACAATCCACGGGCGCGAATAAACATTTCCCTAACAAAGTCCCATTCGTGACCAGGGATATATTTGCACAGTGAACCCCCCTTGTAAGACCTCTCGACTTATAAGGAGAAAGCGCTCTTGTAAGATCCTTACGACTTATAAGAGACCATGTACTTAGGAATCCTCACAATCCCTAAGGAGAAAATGCACTTACGAGATCCTCACGACTCGTAGGAAGAAACACCTTCATGAGATCCTTACAGCTCATGAAGTTAAAAGCCTTAGTCGACAAGACCCTAACCCTGTCTACTAAGCCATCTTTGTTGGACATCGACGAAGGAAAATGATGATTCGCTCTTGGCAATATTCCGGTTGTAGCGATGCTGATGCCTAAATCGGTATCAAATTCCAAGTCCTTTCACGGTAAATGACGATTCTCTCCTGGCAATATTCCAATCAAAGCGATGCTGATGCTGAGACTGGCACCAGATTCCAAGTTCCACACTCGCGATAAAGAATCAGCGAGCCAAAAATGCATATGAAATAGCCGAAATGATGGGGCAACTTGCAACAAAATCAGCAAGTAAAAATGTATGCATACAAAAATAACCGAAATGATTGGGCAACTCAAAATAAAAAGCAGTGAGTAAATAAAACAAATAGCCGAAATGATTGGGCACCGCGAAAAATAGCCGAAATGATTGGGTAATCGCGATTTTCGCGATATAAAAAGCTGAAATGATAGAGCATCGTGGAAAGAAATAAAAAAAGGAAAAAAATGAAACTTTTTGCCCTACAGGTGAGATCACAACGATTCCTGTATACAATCCAAGGGCGCAAACAAAGAGGGAACCATATCATCCCACCAGGCTCCATCAGAAAGTCTCGACGGTCACATCTGCATCCCAGAAGACCAACAACAGCGTTCCTCCTTATGCCAGCAAGGCACGGAAGTGACACAACGAAACGCAGCCACGACATAGTCCCTAGTTCCAAATCTTGACGGTTCACAGACAACCTAGAGACCACCTCGACATTCGTCTCGTTACAGCAGACGCAATGTCAACAACGGCGTTCCTTCACAGTCCAGCAGGATGCAGATGCAACGTCAACAAAAGACCCCATGGTCAAAACAAAGCGAAGCGACGGAAAAATCTCAGCTCCACCTCAGCATTCGTCTCGTTACACCAGACGCAATGTCAACAACGGCGTTCCTTCGCAGTCCAGCAGGATGCAGATGCAACGTCAATGAAAGACCTCACGGTCGAAACAAAGTGGAGCGACGGCAAAATCCCAGCTCTACCTCAGCATTCGTCTCGTTACAGCAGACGCAATGTCAACAACAGCGTTCCTTCGCAGTCCAGCAGGATGTAGATGCAACGTCAACAAAAGACCCCATGGTCAAAACAAAGTGGAGCGACGACAAAATCCCAGCTCCACCTCAGCATTCGTCCCGTTACACTAGACGCAATGTCAACAACGACGTTCCTTCGCAGTCCAGCATGATGCAGACGCAACGTCAACAAAAGACCTCATGGTCGAAACAAAACAGAGTGACGGCAAAATCCCAACTCCACCTCAGCATTCGTCTCGTTACACCAGACGCAATGTCAATAACGGCGTTCCTTCGCAGTCCAGCAGGATGCAGACGCAACGTCAACAAAAGACCTCACGGTCAAAACAAAGCGGAGTGATGGCAAAATCCCAGCACCACCTCGATGTTCGTCTCGATACAGCAGACGCAACGCCAAAGCAAATGAAGCGAAGGCCAAATTCCTAGCTTCAGGGTCTTGACGGCAACTCATATAAAACCTGAAAGACTATCGGAGATCATCCCACACTAGCGCGGAGTGGTCACCACCTCGACGTTCATCTCGATACAGCAGACGAGATGTCACTAAAGCGTCCTTCTTCCAACAGGATTCGGACACGCCAAAGCAAACGAAGCAAAGGCCAAATTCCTAGCTTCAGGGTCTTGACGGCAACTCATATAAAACCTGAAAGACTATTGGAGATCATCCCACACCAGCGTGGAGTGGTCACCACCTCGATGATCGTCTCGATACAGCAGACGAGATGTCACTACAGCATCCTTCCTCCAACAGGATTCGGACACGCCAAAGCAAACGAAGCGAAGGCTAAATTCCTAGCTTCAGGGTCTTGACGACAACTCATATAAAACCTGAAAGACTATCGGAGATCATCCCCTACCAGCGCGGAGTGGTCACCACCTCGACGTTCGTCTCGATACAGCAGACAAGATGTCACCACAGCATTTTTCCTCCAGCAGGATTCAGACGCGACAATCAAACAACGGAGCCACGGCAAAATACCTAGTTCCAAACATCGACGGTTCACCAGCAACCTAGAGACAACCGCGACATTCGTCTCGATACAGCAGACGCAATGCCAGCAAACGAAGTAAAGGCAATATTCCTAGCTTCAGGGTCTTGACGGCAACTCATATAAAACCTGAAAGACCATCGGAGATCATCCCACACCAGCGCGGAGTGGTCACCACCTCGACGTTCGTCTCGACACAGCAGACGAGATGTCACCACAATGTTCTTCCTCCAACAGGATTCGGACACGCAAAAGCAAACGAAGCGAAGGACAAATTCCTAGCTTTACGGTCTTGACGGCAACTCATATAAAACCTGAAAGACTATCGGAGATCATCCCACATCAGCGCGGAGTGGTCACCATCTCGACGTTCGTCTCGATACAGCAGACGAGATGTCACTACAACGTCCTTCCTCCAACAGGATTCGGACATGCCAAAGCAAACGAAGCGAAGGCCAAATTCCTAGCTTCAGGGTCTTGACGGCAACTCATATAAAACCTGAAAGACTATCGGAGATTATCCCACACCAGCGCGGAGTGGTCACCACCTCAACGTTCATCTCGATACAACAGACGAGATGTCACCACAGCATTTTTCCTCCAGCAGGATTCAGACGTGACAATCAAATAATGGAGCCACGGCAAAATCCCTAGTTCCAAACCTCGACGGTTCACCAGCAACCTAGAGACAACCGTGACATTCGTCTCGATACAGCAGACACAATGCCAGCAAACGAAGCAAAGGCCAAATTCCTAGCTTCAGGGTCTTGATGGCAACTCATATAAAACCTGAAAGACTATCGGAGATCATCCCACACCAGCGCGGAGTGGTTATGACTCATCGGGGCTCTCCAAAATGAGCTAACCTCAAGTAAAAAGCGGCATGGCAAAATTCCTAACGCTTGCTCTTCTGACGGTCAAACTGCCTAGGAGGATCGCTTGAAGACGTCTTGTCCAGCCCCCGAAGGGATCAGAGACACGACAGTCGTAAGGCTACTCGAACGGCAAGATTGCCTATCGAGGAATACATCAGCCAACGCGACGGTACGACGGACAAAAACCTAGTACTACAAACCCTAACGGACATCTGTCGTAAAGAGCAGAGGTTAACTGTGACGTTAGGATATTCTTGCGAGAACTGCTCGATTCATCTCGACTCGTGAGGAAATTAGTGTCTTTATAAGAACTTCTCGATTTGTCTCGACTCGTAGGGAAAAACCTTAGGCAATGGGGATAAGAACCGGTTTCCTAAGCACTGGGGCCCTGCAAGTCGGTCCAAAATGGACTCTTGCATACTATTCATAGGCCACACTCTCCAAAGTCGAATCTCGACAATGAGGGAAACAACCGCTTACGAGTCCTCTCGACTTGTAGGAGGGAAAATTCTCTTGTGAGATCCTTACGATTCTCAAGAGAAAACGCGCTTAGGAATACTCACGATTCCTAAGGAGAAAATACACCTACGGGATCCTTTCGACTCGTAGGGAGAAAAGACTTTATGAGACCCTCACGGCTCATGAAATTGAAAAGTCTTAGGCAGCAGATCTGAACCTGCTTTCTAATCCATCTCTACCTTATAAAGAGTTCAGGATGAAATGTCATCTACCATCTATGGGCCACATTTACCAAAGCCACATTCGCCGCTGAAATGAAGAAGCTACTTACAGGTCCTCACGATTCGTAAGGAAAAATACTCGAGTGAGATCCTTACGACTCACGGAAGTAATGAACACTTAGAAGTCCTCGCGATTTCTAGGGAGAATTTGCACCTACGAGATCCTTTTGACTCGTAGGGAGAAAACCTTTTTGAGACCCTTACGGCTCATGAAGACGAAGAAAGTCTTAGGCTACAAGGACCCTAAACTTGTATCCTAAGCCCTCAATTCTGTAGCCATGCATAACTCTTCACTACTTCACCCACGTACATACTTACGTGGGCAAAATAGTGGGGGGGCATTTGTTCCCGCCAAAATTTTGGCTCACGACCTGCTCCCTTATAAAAAGTATTAAAAAAATAATAATAAAATAAAAAATGAAGGGAAAAACTCCACATGCAAAGAATGTAGCAAATGCCTCAAAGCCAAGAGTTAAAATATTGAAGCAACGCTTCAGATCTAGCGCCAAGTGCGATGCGCCCTAGGCAGTGCACCATGTGCGCGCTAGCGCTAGAAACGCTGTGCGCCATGTGTCAAACACGGGTGTGCTAGCGCAGGCTGCGCTGCACTCTGAGCAGTGCACCATATGTTAAACACAGGTGCGCTAGCGCAAAGTGCGATGCGCTCTGAGCAGCGCACCACGTGCAAAGCACGGGTGCGCTAGTGCTGGAATTAAAAATTCCCCACCCTTAGATCAAAGATCTAATAATAATGATAAATCATTAATTAATCAGAATGGAAAGATTTCCCAATTTTGTTAAAAACAAGAAGACTGCCTTCTGTAAAACAGAAGCCCTAGAATCAAAGATCCAACGGTGGGAAACATCCCCAAATCAATCAGAGAAAGATCTCTTTAACTGATTCAACAAATCAATTTGCCCTATATAAAGGCCCCAAGACTTCAAATCTGATATGGAGAAACCCCTCATAAACTTTGAAAAATTCAAAGAAAGAGAGCAAGCTCTTGAAAGAAGATTATTTCTTCAAGGTAAAAATGATTAATGATGAACACAGAGATGAAATCATCTCATAAAAAGAAGAATTATCTTCTTAAAAGATCATAGATCTACAAAGACCAAAGTCTTTCATAAACAAGATCAAAAAGATCTCACCACATAATAAAACAAGAATATATTCTTCACACAGATCATTGATCTATAAAGGCAAAGCCTTTCAAAAATAAGAACTGTTGTTCTTGAATTTTGAGACAAAGTCTCTTTTAAAAGAACATAAATTTGTTCACAGATCATAAAAATTGATCAAATACGCTTTGCGCTCATGAAATACGCCTTGCGCTCTTGAACAGCGCTTCTGCGCTCTCTGGACCGGTGTTCAGCACTAAAATGCGCCATGTGTCAACCACGTATGCACCAATTAAAAATTTGCGCTTTGCGCTTTTGAAATAGCGCACTGCGCTCATGGGCTGGCACTCAGCGCCAAGCGCACCACGTGTTACTCACGTGTGTGCCACTAAATTGAAAGCGCAATGCGCTCATAAACTGGCGCAATGCGCCCATCATCTGGCGCTTAGCGCCAAGCGCGACACGTGTCCTTCTCGTGCGCGCTACTTGGCAAAAGTGCACTGCGCTCTTGAACTGGCGCAAAGCACCTGGCCTGCCACGTGTTGCGCTGACAGAACATAAATTGTTCTGATGAATGCTCTACATTCAATACAAGACAAAAAAAAGTGTCAAGATCTAATGCTCAGCATTATTAAAAGGGCCAGGCCCAAATAAAGGCTCAATAGCCAGAATAAAAAAATGTTTATTGGACTTAGCCCAATATTGGCCATAAGTCCCCAACTTATATTTAATTGAGCCCGTCTGCTCATAAATATTTAACAGATCTTAGCCGTAAATTGGACTACAGATCTTTCGACCAACTCACACCGGTTCGAGGGTACATCTCTTCACTCCTCTGATATTTGTCGTTGTAATCCTTCAACGTCTTCAGAGAGGTGACATGTCCCGACAACCATACATTTCATAGACTATAACGTCTTTAAACCGGACTGTGGGGTCCTTAAACTCATGGACAACGACGTCCTTAACCTGGACTGTGGGGTCTTTAAACTCACGGACTACGATGTCCTTAACCTGGACTGTGGGGTTCTTAAGCCCATGGACTATGATGTCCTTAACCTTGGACTGTGGGGTCCTTAAACTCACGAACTATGATGTCCTTAGCCTTGGACCACCATGTCCTTAAACTGGTAATCGACCGCAATGTCCCTAAACTAAACAATAGAGCCCAAATGCTCTTTTGTTGGATCTAAATGATCCTGTTAAGTTGATCTTAGTCTAAAATTAGACTAACGTATCCTTAACAAACCGTTATGTTGATCTTAGTCTAAAATTAGACTAACGTATCCTTAACAAACCGTTAAGTTGATCTTATTCTAAAATTAGACTAACGTATCCTTAACGTACGTTTAAGTTGATCTTAGTCTCAAATAAGGCCAACGTATCCTTAAACCCAACCCAAAACCCAAATCTAAGAAAATACGGATTTGGACTAATCCAAGCCCTACGGGCGACAACATAAATTAGTCTCCGTATACAATCCATGGGCAACCAAAAACAAAACAAACACCCACGACATGAAGTGACCATCTGGAGAAGGAGAAAGTGGTTACCGCGATGCGGTAGCGTAATTAACTGCAGGGGCTTGCGCCTGCAAGGAAGAGCGTCCCCACAATCAAAAACCCCTCAAACGAGGGGGAATCTGACGAAGTCTGCTACATCGGCCGCATCTGTTTAAACCTTCGATACATGGTGTCATAAATTAACTTGGCATCTTCGGAGAGGTGGACAATAGCACCAATTAGCATCTGCCCCAAAATTTAGGCAAGACGTCCACCGCGTCTTCGCGCGTCTTTCGGCGGGGAACACTCCTTAGTTGTCGGAGTGGCCGTAATTTGCTAACTGGGGATGACCGAGCAGGGTAGCTGCTCGGCGCCTCTTGGCGAGGGCTTTGATCCTCAGCATGAGAGAGGCCGTGGGAGGCCTGCTGGGGATGACCGGGCAGGGTAGCTGCTCGGTGCCTCTTGGCGAGGGCTTTGATCCTTAACTGTTTGAGGGGCCGTATGTTGGATATAGTGCCCTCAGAGTCAATTATTGGATCACAGGCACGTGATTGCAATGATTGAGGAGGACCTATGCCGGTAGGACAGTCTTACTCGAGATGATAGTATGCTATCTGGTTTATCTTTATCATCGTGTACTGCTTTAGGTGACCTTACAAGTCGCTATTACACGTTGATAGAGCCCCTAGGATTCTTGCTTGACTATTAGCAGTATGAGGGCGATCATATACGTGAGAGCTGGAGTCTATAAGCACATCCTTAAAAGGTCCCTAATCGTGGGAGTTTCGAGACAGGGCGTCGATTCTCCAGAGTAGACTAGTGTATACAGTCGAGACCCCGACGAGGGGCGGTGGCCGGTCTCACAAGCCACTGGTGTCAGTTGGTTCACCTAAGATGTATACAGGTGCTCATTGGGTTATGAGTACACCGGACAGGACTCGCCGGGAACCTGCTAGTTGGTATTATACCTGACGTCAGATAGCAGTTCCCTGGTGACATGTGTACAGGTTAGTTCATCGACCTGAGATCGTCATTTGTCTCGTGTGAGTTCCCACTGTGCTTTAATTACTACCCTACCACGCTCAAAGGAGACGTGCAAACAGGTTTTAGTTGGGTACAGTCCCGAGCCACATGGAGGCAGTGAGCGGATCTGCAGGGGTTCGTCTCTCCCGGTATTGGGGGTGAGGTCGCGCTGTGTCTAGGAGAGCCAGAACATGAAAAGTCCTTGGCCAAGGCAGGAGATTTACTGGTAGGTATTCCAGTAGTATCTCAGGGTGTTCTGGGCTACACTCATACACGACTTGTACCGCTATTGGGGGTCTGACTTTTACCAACCCCCTAGGCCCGCTATGCGATGATCATAGACGAACGGACCAGACTGTACGGATATTGTCACTGACAGGCTCAGTAGGGTGTCAGGATGAGTTCACTCATCGACGTCCCTTTTGGTCAATAGCTGGTGGCCCGTCACGTATGGCTGATACCTCTGACGTGCTAGTGGTTAAATCCACAGCCATAGTATTGACGAGTCTTTAGAGTCCACCACACTCAGTTACTCAGGTTTCGGGCGAAACGCCGTAGAGGCCGTATGGAGATATGGTAGGGTTCGATCAGATACGTGCGGTATTGCACGGATCGTGATCGGACGGTTTTTACTAGCCGGCTTTGGTTTAAGCCGGATCCTAGTATTTGACAGTGTAGTTTTGTCTCTTTTGCATTTGTGTTCAGTAGGAATACAAATGCGGGCATGTATATGCAGTAGTGGGGTTTTCCTGTAATTTATTACGGGATCAGTTTTCTGAAGTTGCCAGTTTGCATTCCGTTCCGACCGGTTTTCTTTTATTCCTTCACGGCCAGACTTTCCATTGGAGGGTGTTATTTGAACATTTGCAAATAACATTTTGTGGAGGGGTTTCTTGTAAATGTGTGGCTTCATCATGAGATGCTTTTCTTGTCCATTCCTTAGCTTTTCATGAGATGGGTGTGGAGTTGATTTGGATATGATATGGGTGTGACCATTTTCATATTAGATTTTTCTTTTTTTCTTCTCTTGGATTGGGGATTTTCTTTTTTCACCCACCATTCTTTATAGAGGGGCCGGCCACTAGAGAGGAGAAGAGAGGGATCATTTTTGGTGTGGCATTTTATCTTCATCTCATTCTATGGTTGCAAAAAGATTAGCTCCAAAGCTCATTCTTTTTCTCATTCTCTTCTCAATTCCTCCATGGCAACTAGACCCTAAAAGAGACGCCCGAGTTGTCTCGGTCAAGAGGTGAGAGCCCGTAAAAGAGATCGGCTACGTGGTGCCCTTTCTGACGAGTACGTGACGGACGGAGATTCCGCAGGAGATCGGAGTGGAGACGAAGACCGAAGGACGCAGATCGCTTGGTATACTTCTCTACTCTTATTTCAGTTTGCTAGTTGCTAGGTTAATGGCCCGATCCGGGTTAAAAGTGCACGGTGGTGCCGGTTTACTAGTTTTCAAAGTTTTTGTTTCCGCGTTTCCGGCGTTGGATCGACGGCCGGGGCGCCGCCGCGGACTTACAAGGCTGGCTAAGGATGGCCGAGCAGGGTAGCTGCTCGGTGCCTCTTGGCGAGGGCTTTGATCCTCAGCGTGAGAGGGGCCATGGGAGGCCTGCTGAGGATGGCCGAGCAGGGTAGCTGCTCGGTGCCTCTTGGTGAGGGCTTTGATCCTTAAGGACGCCCGAGCGGGGTTGCCGCCCGGTGCCTCTTGGCGAGGGCTTTGATCCCTGGTGGTGTGCCAGAGACAACCGAGCACAGTTGGTGCTAAGCGGTTGCCTCTTTCGAGGGCTTTTCATCCTTAGCACGGGAGGGGCGTAGGAGGCCTACTAAGCATGTCCGGGCGGGGTTGCCGTCCGGTGCCTCTTGGTGAGGGCTTTGATCCTTGGTGGTGTGCTAGGGACAACCGAGCACGGTTGGTGCTAAGCGGTTGCCTCTTTCGAGGGCTTTTGGGTCCTTAAGGATGGCCGAACAGGGTTGCTGTCCGGTGCCTCTTGGCGAGGGCTTTGATCCCTGGCATCATGGGGTAGGGAAGGTACCAGCCTGGGATAGCCAAGCAGGGTATCTACAGGGCTCCCTCTTAGTGAGGGCTTGGATCCCTGGCGTGTGAGGTAAGGAAGCTACCGGCCAGGGATAGCCGAGCAGGGTAGCTACAGGGCTGCCTCTTAGTGAGGGCTTAGATCTCTGGTGTTGTGAGGTAGGGAAGCTACCGGCCAGGGATAGCCGAGCAGGGCAGCTGCAGGGCTGCCTCTTAGTGAGGGCTTAGATCCCTGGCGTTGTGAGGTAGGGAAGCTACCGGCCATGGATAGCCGAGCAGGGTAGCTGCAGGGCTGCTTCTTAGTGAGGGCTTAGATCCCTGGCGTTGTGAGGTAGGGAAGCTACCGGCCATGGATAGCCGAGCAGGGTAGCTGCAGGGCTGCCTCTTAGTGAGGGCTTAGATCCATGGCGTTGTGAGGTAGGGAAGCTACTGGCCAGGGATAGCCGAGCAGGGTAGCTGCAGGGCTGCCTCTTAGTGGGGGCTTAGCTCCATGAGGAAGGACTGAGCAGTGAAGCTGCTCGGTTGCCTCTTGGTGAGGCTCTTTCCGACCTTCCCATATGAGCACCGAGGAGTGGGACAGCATCGAAGACACGTATTATGCGGGCGCTGTGAAGGTGAAGCGCCGGAGTCTCGTCGTTTCAGTTTTGCATGGGGAGGCGCGATGCTTGCCACGTGGCGCTTGCGTTGCGGGTGAAGCGGGCGACTGTTGGACTCCCATGTGTCGTTTGGCTATAAAACGGAGGGAGTAGCTGTTTGCCTCTTCCTTACCCCGAAACACAAATATGCAGGACTTCCCCTTCACCATCGAAGACATCGTAAGCTTCGAGGATGTCTACCTTTACGACCCGTATTGAACTGAGGACACGGTGCAGTTGGTAATCGGCAGGATCGAGGACCACTTCGGCCGATTGCTCCCCCGGCGGTCCTCCCTTCTGCAGCTACTGATGTACTCCATCTAGAGGGCGTCGTCGGAGCTTTACAACCCCTTATCCGAAATGCTGTTCGACGAGGCCATAGGCAAGCTAAGGTCTCTGAGGCGCTTTGGCCTGATCTCCGCGGCCGTCTAAACTGCTTGGAAGCGCTCATCCGTGAGTGCTACCAGTTGAGGCTCGATGCCGAAGCTCGCGGGGGGATCGGAGGCAGAGGTTAGACGCTGCGAGGGCTCAGCTGGAGGAGGCTCGTCTGTGCCTCCGGTGAGAGGGAGGCAGTGGTTGGCGTTTGGATCGTCCTGATGATCGCTCGCTATTGGAGTGAGATTGGGAGGCGAACTTTTGTTTTTTTGGAATCCAAGTTTTCCCATAAACGGCGCCAGCTGATGGAAGGTGGAATCTGCTTCAGATGTTGCTTCCCATTGATCTGCTGATGGCGGCGATGAGTGGCTGAGATTTAATCTGGAGGCAGACTCCTGAAGCGTGTGGATCTCAATGGGTTTGGAGTTGTTGAGCCGAGCTACCTGCAAGGAAGTCTCGGGGTTTGGAGTTGTTGAGCCGAGCTACCTCCGACGATCAAGTTAGTGGGGTAATCCGAGCAGAGTAACGGCTTAGTGGATTAGAATTGGCTTACCTTGACCGTCTGAAATGGGGGTTTAAATAGCGGTGGCAGCAGGTGCAGTAGGCGCAAGAATCACGCCGGCCGTTACACTCCTGACTTCACGCCCGCGTGATGAGCGGGACCTCCCATTAATGGCGAGATAGGCTCGTTAATGGGGGATCATGGTGGCGTGGAATGTGGGATATGGCCGGCGGAGATCTCGCGCATGGTGGGATTCACGGGATGGCGGTTACGCCTGCAAGCGGTGCTGTTGGTCGGCCGATGGACCGAGGAAGATGACCTCGGCGGGAGAGCTCGCGGACGAGCAGGAGAGCCGAGGCCTATTATTTCTGTGGAAGCTCGGGAATTAGCTGTGAGGCCGAGGAGGCCAATTATGCTGGGGCTCGGAGGCGAGCCAGCGCCTGCTCGGTAGGACGAGCATAGGGGTGGTTTGGTCGGCAGCTGTAGGTTCTTTCTTGCATGCTCTGGGACACGTCATCTGCCACGTGTCATGATCTGGGAGATCACCGATATCGAGCCCCATCATAAAGACTCGACAATACGCTGGCAGTGGCTTTAACCACAAGCACGTCAATGACACTAGCTGTACGTAACGGCTACGTAGGTATCCGTCGAAGAGAAGATCTACATAATAACTCATCCGAAAACCCTACCAAGCCTATATGTGACATTCTCCGTACAGTCCGGTCTGTTCGTCTAAAAGTATCACATATCAGGCCTAGAGGGTGGTAAACGTCAGACCCCTAATAGCGCAATAAGTAGTGTTGATTTGGAATCCAATACACCCTGAGAAACTACTGGTGTACCTACCAGTAAATCTCACTTGCCCTGACCAGGGATTTTATGTATTGGCTAGCCGTACACAGCGCGATATCAACTCCCAATACCGGGAGAGACGAATCCCTTCTATCCCTTACTGCCTCTAAGTGCTTCGGGACTGCACCCAACTACTACCTGTTTGCACGACTCATTTGAGCCGTGATAGGGTAGTAATCTAAGTACAGTGGGAACACACTCGAGACGAATAGTGATGTCAAGTCAATGGACTAACCCGTACTCATGTCACCGGGGAACCACTAACTGACGATAAGTATAATACCAACTAGTAGTTCCCAGCGAGTTCGTCTAGTGTAACACATAATCTAATGAACACCTGTATACTATTTTTGGTACCGTATACCAATGGCTGCGGGACAGGCCACCTCCCCTGACGGGGATAAGAAGCGTATGCATTACTCTACTCTGTAGTATCGATACCTAGTCTCGATAATTCTATGACTAGGACAGGTTTAAGGATGTGCTTATAGACTACCCCAGCTCCCACTAGTGTGACTGGCATCACAATGCTGGTAGTCAAGCAAAGATCCTAAGGACTCTATCAACATGTATTAGTGATATGTTAAAAGAAATATATACACATGTTAAGATAGACTCAAACCAGATAGCATACTATCATATTGAGTAAGACTGTTATTATATTTGTATATATCCCAAGCTTCCAAAATGTTGTCACGCCCCGCTTCCCGGAGTACGGCAAAGGGGACGCGACTGCCCGCTACGTATTTACTCTGAAGTAATACGCTAAGCGTATCTAAGCAATATAAATGAAAATGCACAAGAGACAAAAAATATAATTGAACATCAACTTTATTTATTAACATTCTTTTACAGTACACGGAAAAGTAAATATATTTGAATGAAAGCAATGCCTAAACAATGACATAATAGAAATGGAAAGTACTGAAATGAAATGTGTACAAGTGTACTACAGCTCGGGATCTTCAATAAACTGGTCCAAGTCTTCACTAGCAGGCTCAATCTCCGGAGTGTCCAGATCATCTGATAACATTCCAAAGAAGAAAGAGAAGAAATGTCGTCAGCGAACAATCGCTCGGTAAGTCCCAAAGATAAGAAAGAAGTAGAAAAGAAAGAAAGAGAGAGAATGTAGCTTTTAAAGTTGTATTATATTGTTGTACTGTTGTATTTAGTGTTAATGCTGTTGTTATCGTAAGTTCAAGGGTGAATGTCAACCAATTTCAAGAGTGTTCTCAAACCCAACAGGCTATAACCCAGGGGTAGGGAACTACGGGCCCGAATCAAATGTTAGTGACGGGACTTCGACCGTCGTCGAAGTATTCCATACTCAACAGGCTGTAATCCAGGAGCATGGAAACACGGGCCCTCATGATAGCTTGCTTGTGTTAGTAGACATGGATTCATGATCTAGGAAGACTCTTGATATTCTGTTGGATTCACGAATGAACTACTCTAATACCCCGTGTATTTATTATATTGATAGTAATGATTGTACTAATGGTATTGTATTGTATTGTAAATTGAATTGTATAGATAACTTGCCGAAACCATGATATCAGTAAATAGATGTAACTGGAGAATCATGGATGTAACTGGAGAATCATGTAAATGGAAGTATGTCCATGGTTCGGTTCAGTCAATATAGCTTGAATAGATTGAATATATAGATTCATGGATTCATGTCGAGTTGTAGTTTGTAGATTATACTTTAATCGTATTCAAGTCAGATTATTTAATGGGATTCAGTCTGAGTCGGACAATTATAAAAGAAATTAAATTCCTGAATTATGTTTTGGTGTTATCGGTAACCGTTGCACCTGGACGGCAGGATTTGTGTCTTTTTCAAAGACGATTACCGTATTGATAACAACGTTTGTTAAGTTGTCTACCATAAATAGGCAAGCACCCATATCTCCGGCTCCCCGAGGCTCAAGAGACTGGTCCCGCTTAAACCTATATTTACTAGGGTCTTTATTGTAATTTATAAAACTTGAGGGGTTTTATGTAAAAATACTTTTGTATAGTTTTCAAAATACACCCTAAGTATTTAATTATCGTCTTTTAGAGTTATCATAGATGTAGATTTTATATATGTGATATTTCTAGTGAACGAAACCTATTTTCATAATATAGGGTATTTAATTGTAATATTGAACTTGTATGGAATTTCATGGTATTATTATGTAAAGTGATTCCTGTGATTTAGAAAAGTTGGAATATTGATGTTATAACAAAAATAGATATTTTGATAATACATATATATTTATAAAAATAATTTTAATTTATTATTTTTCTAGATATCTCATTTTCTTAAGATATTTGTATTTTAAATCTCTCGAGACTGAATGCTCCTTGCGGAGGTCTGCATCTCGCACTACAAAGCCCGAGGATGTGTGATAATCCGCACCATCCCGAACGGGTTCCTCAAATGGGTTGTAGCGGCGCTTTGCAAAGATTTGTGTAAATACATATTTCTTGTAGAAAAAGGTTTTATTAGTGAATGGTATTTATATGTAAAATCTTGTTTTCCCGTATTCTATGTTCCCGAAATGTATTGTGCTATATTGCATATGGGTGTTGTGAGGAGGTAGGTCATTAGCTCGTGATCTAATTAAAAATATAACAAGATTTATGATGTTTTAAAGGTAGAAAGTAAACCTACATGGTATTTTATTGAAAAAGAGCGGTAAAAATTACAAAATGAATTATATTACCATGAAACTTGTTTAACATGTTTGTTAATGATTAATAGTCAACATGTAAGGGTTTGGTATGATTGTATTTAAGAAAAAGTTGAATTTTTAGGAAGAACCGAATCGGAAATTGGATTAACTCCGATTCCGTCGGGTTTTAGAAATACGTGTTTTTAGAAAATGTAACAACTCCAATTTTAGTAAACATAAAATTGATTTAAATTTGAAGTATACTTGGGGTATTTAATATTGCTATTACCATTTTAAGTATTTATTTCACACAATAATTAAAAGAAGGAGTTTGTAGCTCATTGGTAATACCCTGCACTGCTGAACCAAGCCACCAGAGTTCAAATCCCCTGCCCCACATTATTTTTTAATATTATTTTGTTTTAAATCTTTTGGAAGCCCAACAGTCCACACACCATAACTCTCAAAAGTTGAACTAAACCTGAAAAACTAAAAATACCAGTGTCTTACCCCGGCGACCACCCACCTTCTCGACCCCCGACTCGGCCCGACTCGGGCCGGCGCCGCCAGCCTGACTCGGCCGGACGGCCGAGTCGCCAATATGAAAAATCTGTCTTTTCAGCTACCCAACTCCCCTGCATACTCTAATTTATTGGATCGGTTCCAAAATGCCCTTTAACACCTAATTACTCCAATTTTTAATGAATTTTCTATATATTTACAATTTTTTTTATTAAAAACCCTTCATCTACCCTAACCCTAGCCTACCCTATAAATACACCCCCTACCCTCTACCCTCTCACCTCAAAATCCTGAGCCCACTCTCTCAAAATTTTTCCAAGATTCGTGTACTTTGAAAACAAGTTCGAGGCGAAGCTCCGACGAAATTCCGGCGGAACTTCCGGCGAACGTTTTGGGAACTACCGGTGACGAAGCAATACATCGGCGATCCCTCTAGTTCCCTCTCACTCCCTTGTTCAATCTAAAATCCGTAAGTCCCACTTCTTTCCCTCTTTTCTATTCAAAAAATACGAAATTACAAAACCCGACAGAATCGGAACAAATCCGATTTCCGATTCGGTTTTCTATAAAATTCCACTTCTCACTAATACAATCATATTTAAACTTCCTCATGTTGACTATTAAACACTAATCAAACAATTTGAACAAGTTTCATCACATGAAATGATAGCTATTTCAAAATATCGTATTTTTCACTTAAATACCATATTGTTTCAATCCTTCATTTAACCTCATCAAACTTCCTATACATTTAAAATAAATCATGAGGTAACGACCTACCTCCTCACACACTTATATGCAACACCCCGAGAACCTAGAATACGAGAAAACGAACATTTTCATTTAAATACCATATACTTAATAAAACTATTTCTAAAAGATTTAGTTTTGATACACTTTTTAAAGAAGTACCGTTCCCCTCCGAATGGCGGCGCGACGGGGACGCCTCGCCTGAGATTCGGGACAGATGCTAATTGGTGCTATCCGTCCACCTCTCCGAAGATGCCAAGTTGATTTATGGCACCGTGTATCGAAGGTTTAAACGGATGCGTCCGATGTAGCAGACTTCGTCAGATTCCCCTTCGCTTGAGGGGTTTTTGATTGTGGGGACGCTCTTCCCTGCAGGCGCAAGCCCCTGCAGTTAATTACGCTACCGCATCGCGGTAACCACTTTCTCCTTCTCCAGATGGTCACTTCGTGTTGTGTGTGTTTATTTCGTGTTTAGTTGCCCATGGATTATATACGGAGACTGAGTTATGTCATCGCCCATAGGGCGTGGACTAGTCCAAATCCGTATTATCTTAGATTTGGGTTTGGGGGTTTGGGTTTAAGGATACGTTAGCCTCATTGAGGAGTAAGATCAACTTAAACGTTTGTTAAGGATACGTTAGCCTAGTTTTTAGACTAAGATCGACTTAACGGGATCATTTAGATCCAACAATAGAGCAATTAAGGGAGCCCTGTTGTTTAGTTTAGTGAAATTGCGGTCAATAGGTAGTTTAAGGACATTGCGGTCCATTGTTAGTTTTAAGACGTTGCGGTCAAGGTTACGGACGTCGTAGTCCGTGGATTTACGGACTCCACAGTCCGATTTTAGTTTTAAGACATCACGGTCAAGGTTAAGGACGTCATAGTCCGTTGTTAGTTTTAAGACATTCCGGTCAAGGTTAAGGACGTCGTAGTCCATGAGTTTAAGGACCCCACAGTCCGTATCAATATGTGGTCATCGGGACCCGTCACCTCTTTGAAGACGTTGAAGAATTACAACGCCGAGTATCAAAGGAGTGAAGAGATGTACCCTTAAACCGAGGTAGATTAAATAATCTTTGGCCCAATTTGGAACCGAGACCAATTAGTTATATTATGAGCCCATTGGCTCAGTTGAATTTGAATTGAGGACTTATGGCCAGCTTGGGCTAAGTCCAATCATGTTTAGGATATTGGCCCTCTGTTGGTCCATTAGAGGAGAGGCTTTGCCTCTAGACACTTGACCAATGGGGCTAAAGTTAATGTTAAACACTAAAGATCAATCAGTGTTGAACACTGAGAATGAGATTGATAAGTTAGTGTTTAACACTAAAAGATAGTTAGTGTTAAACACCAGCAACAGGGCTTTCAAATTAGTGTTTATACACTAAAACAAATCAGTGTTTATGCACTAAAACAAATCAGTGTTAAACACTGGCAGTGGAGATTTCAAATTAGTGTTTAACACTAAGGCAGATCAATGTTAAACACTGGAAACAGGGTTTTCCAGGTTGGTGTTCTAAGTGTTAAACACTGTAAATAGAGTTTTCCAAATTAGTGTTTAAACACTAAGAAGATCAGTGTTGAACACTGGATATAGATGTTTCAACTTTAGTGTTAAACACTAAGGCAAGAGGGGTCATGTGGTAGCACGTGAGAGCGCCCTCAATTCATTTTATTCTGCCAAAAGTATTGAATACTTTGGAGCATCACGTGCTGTCACGTGATGGGTATTTTGGTGCTTGTCCGTTAAAGCTTCAGCCAAGGGGTCACGTGGTAGCACGTGATAGCGCCCTGTTTCCCTTTATTTTGTTCTACAGATAAGTGTTTAACACTTTCAATTCTGAAAGCCATCACGTGTGGGCACGTGATGGGGGCTTGCGCTTTGATCTGTTAGAATGTTCATTAGGGGTCACGTGTCGACACGTGAGGGCGCCCTAAAGCTCTTTTTCTGTTTCTTTTTCTTTTGTGTGCTTTAGAGATCACGTGGGGCACGTGAGGCATTGCCTCAGAGTTCTCTTTTAGGGGTCACGTGGTAACACGTGAGGTGCCTACTTCAGAGTTTTATTTGGCGGGTCTCTGTATGCATTAAAGTTCTGTTCATAGGGTTAATCCCTAAACTTCTGAAGAATTATATTCTTGATAGGGTTAAACCCTAGTTTCTTTTATTAAAGGAATTAAATTCCTGTGAGTTTGAGAGAATTATGTTCTCAGTTGAAGGAATTAAATTCCTATAACATAGGGTTAAACCCTAACTTTAATTCAAAGGAATTAAATTCCTATAATTCTATGAGAATTAAATTCTCAAACTTCCATTCCCTCTCTATGCTTTGGATCTGCATGGCAGGATCTCAACCCAATGAGAATTAAATTCTCAATTCATGGGGAGATGTGCACTTTGCAGATCCTCTGCTAAAGAGAGAACTAAGTTCTTTTTAATATCAGAGTTAAACTCTTTTGAGAATTAAATTCTCTCTTTTTTTAAAAGCCTCTCCTTTCTTACCTAAGGTTTTCTTTTGCAAAAGATTCAAATTCCTCCAAAGTCTCAAGGCTCTATTTCTCTCTCTCTATATATCTCTGTCTTCCCCCTCTGTATATCTCTTGGCTCCTATTTATAGGAGAAGGAGCAGAATCAATCACTTTTAGTGAATCATTCATTGAGGGATTTGATTTGCATTCGTTAGAGATTTGATTTGCATTCATCATTCATTTGGACCTTTGGATTATTAGGTGAATTTTATTCACCATTGGATTTTGAATCCAAAGATATTCCTTTGTTATTTCGGTTAGATTTTAAGAGGAAATCTCTCCAAGTTCAAGATTTTTCCATAGATAGGTGATATTTAATCACCTTTAAATCTTTAATTCAATCGGTTCCAAATAATCATTCTTCTTTGGAAAGATTTGAATGCTGTTCAGAATTTAATTCTGTTAAATAGATAGGCTTTGAAAGCCGGTCACGTGTGGGCACGTGACCCCTGATCACGTGTGGGCACGTGACCCCTGATCACGTATGGGCACGTGACCCCTTGGAACGAGTTTTCTTCTGCTTTCTGCGCTTTGTCTTCTAGCCGCTTTTCAGCCGTCACGTGCCAACATGTGACCCCTGGTCACGTGTGAGCACGTGACCTTTTCTGGAGCATTTTCTTTGATTTAGTCAGGGGACCGAATCTGCCTCTGCCGCTGCTTTTAATTATCTCGTACCAACACGCGACTGCTGGTCACGTGCTAGCACGTGATGCTTCTTCCGTTGGCTTTCCTGATTTTAAATCAGGAAACAAATGCCCCCACAGCGTTGTTCTCACGTGTCTGTACGTGAGTGCAACGCTGTCACTCTTGTGACCGTTGGATTCCTCTAAGGCCTCGGGTAGATGAAGCGTTTGCATCACATCCTATAAATATAGGGGTCATTTTAGAGACGCCTCCACTTTGCTTATCTTCCTCCTTTGAGAACTTTTTCTGAGAATTCAATTCTCTTCTTCCAGAGCTTAGTTCTCTGCCTTGAAACCTTTTCAGAGTTTAACCCTGTTCGAAAAGCCTCTTTTCTTCAGGTAATGCTCTTGAATGAACGAAGAACTTTCATACATGAAATTCTCTGGATTTTAAATCCACTTCAAGGGTTTCACCCTTTTAATATGAACCCATTTTTCCTTTAAGTTTTTCAACTAAAGTATGAAATAGAACTTTCAAAAGTAGATCTTTTTAGGGTTCATATGATCTTTAGGGAGATAATGGTGACGGTTAAAATTTATGGAATTTAATTCCATCCCCAAAAAAAAGTTTCTGGGAATTTAATTCCCTTCTTCTTAATAAGGAATTTAATTCCTATGAAGAACTCAGTTTCTTCACATGGAGGCTTCTTAGGGTCTCTTGGCCCGAGATTGTCCTTCTGCAATTAATGGAACAGAAGTTTGCAATGATATCTTCTGTGGGAATTTAATTCCCTTGATCCCGTTTGATTTGTTGTAGAGTCCAAGGTAGATTTGTCTTCTAGGGGATGTGCAGGGCCACTTGAAACCCACTTTTTATTTAATGAGGGTATCCCCTTTTTCTTATTACAACTGCTTGGTCTCATTATTAACGAGCCGTCATCTTGATTTTGTGGGGCCCATGTGTTTTGTAGCCAATGGTCCCAAAAAAAAGTCTATTGTTGTTTTCTTCAACTAGTCTTCATGTTCATGCATGGATATATATTGCTGACTTTGCTTTTGACGGTCTTCTTTCATTCGATTTCAGGTGCGATGGCTTCTGCTCCGTGTTTTCCCTTTACTCGTTCGGAGGCCGCTTTTCCTCAATCACCGTCCGATGAGGAAGCGATGGCGATGATCCGGGCTTATGACCCGAACTGCACCAACTTGCTTCTATGAGGAACTTGGTACAGTCATATTATCCAGGGTCGCCGGAGTTTCCTCTGCGCAATACCAACAGAGCCTACTTTCCCGTTTTTGCCGATGGACCCTTCGAGGACGGCTTTTGCCGTGGAGATGTCAAATTGGACTCCAACGGGGAGGCTCGAGCCTTCTATGACCGGTATCCCGAACCATCCGATCCCGGCTACAGATATCTTGGGGCGGCGTATTTGCCAGGGTGAGGCCCAACCATGGGGACAAATCTACAAGATAGGGCTCACCCCTCGACACCCTACGGGGTACCTTCTCTGGTCTCGTTACATCCTGTTCGCCCATCGTGCGCGGCTACAGAAAGTAGGGATTTACCAGGCGATATATGCGTCGCTCTTTCACTACCAATCCCCGCATGTCTGGTGGGTTAAGGCGTTCTTGAACCAGTGGAACCTCCCCACCAACACTTTCCTTTTAGGGGATCGCGAGGTCTCGATCTCTCTGGCAGAATTCTATGACATCTCAGGGTTGCCAATCAGGGGCAGTCTGTATGAGGAGTTACTGCCCTCTGACGAGTACATCTTTGAGCCCGAGCCCGCTCCGATTGACGGCCTGTCTGCTGAGAATGCCGTCCGCCACAAGCGCCCCAGCTTGATCAAGGCGCTAGGTATCTTCGACCGATTGTTCACCGAATCCGAAGAGCAGGGTGTTGCTTTCAAGAGCTTCATTGCTTGTTTCCTTCGCGAGGATGTCTTGTCGAAGACCGCTCCGAAGTTCGCCAACATTAGAGACCCCTTTGGGTTTGGTCCGAAGAAGCTGCCGACCACTGAATCGGATCTACCACAGTAGTACATCCCTATTATGTCGCCGACGTCTTTTGAATCCATTGCTGCTCCCGGCATGGATGAGGAGACGTTCTTCGTGGAGTTTGTTAGTGTCTGGCTCAGTTGGTTTGTCATCCCCATGCATCGTCGCTTTATGAGAGCTTCGGTTATCTACCCGGCTTATTGTATCGCTGAGGGGACACGGTTGGCCATCGGTATCCCGGCCTTGGCGTACCTTTATCATGGGTTGGGTACCGCCGCTAATACCTCTACTCCCGGCGTGGATGTAGTAAACTTTTCGCTTCATTATTTTACGTCCTGGGTCGAAATGCATGTGCTGGGGGCTTTCGCCACGCATCGGAGGCCCGCGTTTTACGACGCCTACCCCTTCCCGTGACTAATGCGATTGGTGGATGCTTCTGCCGCCAACCTGACTCAATTCGGGGCTATTCGGGTGCTGATTTCTCCTCACGCCGCCGCTGGCGAGCTGGTTTTTAACGATCGGGTCCTGTCTTCTCCTTCAGGTCCAGTTCAACAACTCTGGGACCGGTCAAAAGACAATGCACCCTCTCTGAGGCCTCAGGAGGCCGTGCACTTGTATACCATTAGACCAGGCTATTTGGTATTCCACCAGGACAGCGCGGCTCTTTTCATGCGGTACAATCCGCATCGCTTCGCTCGATAGCTTGGATACGACCAGGGCGTTCCTTTTGAGGCTTTCATAGTTGCGCCGGTCCCTTCACTTGATGCCGTTCGCGATGCCGCACATCATTTCGTGAGGTTGAACACCGGCTCCCACTTTATAATCCCTGATGGTGATTACATGCCCCGATGCGTGGGGGCGTTTACGGGATGGTATCTCCATCGGGTCAACCCGATTATTCTCGAGGAAAGAAGGGTGCTTCTTGGTCATGATGCCCCTCCTCAGGTTCCGGGAGCTAAGCTACGACCGAGGGCTCCGGTCCGCTTCCCTCTGAGGGAGATTGGCACCATGCTCATTCCGGGGGAGTCAGGGGTGGACCTTACTCCAATAGCCGGTATGCCTCTAGGTACCCGATCGCGGGGTAGACGGGCCCCGGTAGCAGCACCACCGCCTGCGGCAGCATTGCCTCCCATGGCATCGACAATGGCGGTGTCATCCTCGGTTGTAGCACCAAGCGAGGGTGATAGGGACGATGGTGTTGAAGGCGACGTGGGTCGCCGCCGCACCAAAGCTCCACGAGGAAAGAAACGGTCGTCTTCGGCGGCCGGTTCTGGATCTAAGAGGCGGAAGAGGGTGGCCACCAGCCTGCTTGATTCTTTAACGGAGTCGGAGCCCATACTTCCAGATGAGTCGCTGGCCGTGCAAGAGTCGGACGCTGGTCTTCTTTTCCCGGGTTCGGCTACCGAGGAGGCCACACAATTGGCTGAGGCTATAAGACGTTCCAAAGACGCATCTCAGAATGCCAGAGTTCTGAAGAAGCCTTATCCTGCTGTAATCTTTTACGAGGACCCTTCGTGGATTCGGCGGCGGTTTATCGGTTCTTTGGAGGAATGGGGGGAAAGGGCCCTGAAGCAGGCCGCTTCAGAAGACGCAGCGGATGCACTTTCTTTGTGGACCGGCGGCCATGAGTCTACCCTCGAACCCCGGCGAGCATGCCTCCTTGAGAAGGAGCATCAGCTTGAAGAAGCCATACTGAAGGCTTCCCTGCGCATTGGTATGTTTTTATGTTTCTTTGCAGTTCTTCAGATTGCTTATGCTTGTATATATGTATCCTTATTTTGTGCGACTTGTGCAGAGTCTTCGACGATGGGAGAGATCCCCATTGGCTTGCTGTAGCTAGAGCCCGTTGACATTCCCGATGCAACTTTACCCGATGCGGATGGGGCCGACAATGCCATTCCTCTCGTAATAGAACCTCCGATGGCGGCTCTTGATTCCAGGGTACTTGCTCCTTTGGGAGAGGTTCCCTCGGTGATCGCCGTCCCAACGACTCTACCCGAAGGCGGCCCAGAGGTTGAGATGGAGGTAGTCGGGACTACCCTCCCTTTGTTGGAGCCTGAGGTCACGACAGAGGCTGTTGAAGCTGCTATTCCCCCGGCTCAGAATGGGAGAAGTGTCGAAGGTAACCTTCCACGTTTTGAGCTAGTAATCTTTCTGTTATCTGAACTCTTTTGTCTTTTCAGAATTGCGTGGACTGGCGGCCTCCATTGTCGATCTGTCTCCTCGGCAGTCCTTCCAGCGTCTTTTGGAAATGGCCGCTCCGCAGGCGATATCTCCTCAACGCATCGTCCTCTCATCTGGACAAGGTAAGTGTTGTTCATCACTTCTCATAGCATCGTTGTTATTTTGCGTATTGACATTGATGTTCTCTACAGTTTTGGAGGCCGATGATGAGGTCGAGGTTCTCGAAGGGCCAGGGGAACCCTCAGTTCCTACTTGCATGACTGTAGGTAAGTGACATTCCGGTATAGCCTCATTTGTTCCTTTGCATAAGAGTCTTACTAATATTTTTCAACTCTGAACAGCCTTGCCAGCTCCCATAGCGTTGGAATCGCGTGTCGTCATGCCGCCCGGCCCTTATGCTTTGCGAGCTTTAGAACGCTTGGCTCAATTGAGCCTTGTCTCCCTGTCGTCTTTGATCGAGGAGCTTCGTGCTGGCAGTGCAACCACAGCTGAAGCATTTGCTGCTGAGGCTAACGGTTCTCTTCCTTTTCTTGCCACCTACCGTAGCGAAGAGGTGGTGCGAGTCTGGGTGGAGTTCTGTCGGCAGGTGGAGGCTTGCTTGCATGCACTTGAATGTTCCCGTCTTTCCTCGGAGGTTATGGCTGCAAAGACGGACTTGCGGGAGCTGATAGCGCGGTGCGCGGCAAACATGACATCGTGCGAGAAGAGGCTAGGCCGTAAATTCTTGGAGAGGGAGCTGGCTTCTAAAGCACTGAGCGAGCTTCAAGCGAATCTTACTGCCAAGGCCAACAAAGCATACGAACTATGACGGGTGCTTCAAGAGTCTATCAGGGAGGTGGTGACCCTTGATAAAGCTGCCACGTTCACTCGCGAGAGGGTCGAGGCTCACAAGGCCATCGAGAAATAGCTTGAAGGTCGGCTCGCCTCGTACCAGGCCCAGCAGTCTCAGGCGGAGGCCTGTCTTCTGGCGATCCTGAATCATGAAGCCGTGGCCCAGCAAAAGAAGGATGAGCTAGCGAAACTGCTAAATCGCCCGCCGGCTTGAAAAAACTTGTATCTTTTCCTTTCTTTTTGTAGATACTCATGGATGAGAGTATTTTCTTTTTGTTTCTTTCATGAACTGTACTTTGTATCCATTTTGGTTTATGAATAAAAGATACATTTTTCTTCTCAATGGTGTGTCTCTTTTCATTGAATGTGTTTTGCGGACAATTTATCTTGATCTCCTTGCAGGGCAGCGATGGCTTAGGATTCAGGGTTAAGATCTGCTTCCTAAGACTTTTGCGCTTTATGAGCCACGAGGGTCTCATAAAGAGTTTTTCTCCCTATGGGTCGAGAGGATCCCATAGGTGTAAGTTCTTCTTAAGAATCGTGAGGATTCTTAAGCAGGTTTTCCCTTGAGAGTCGTAAGGATCTCACAAGAGAGTTTTTCTTCCTTACAGGTTGTGAGGACCTGCAAGTGCTGGATGTGGTCGCCCTTATCCGTGTTTCACGTGGTCAGGGGTTGCTCAAAGTATCGTAGTTTAAAGACGTTGCGGTCAAGGTTAAGGACGTCATAGTCCGTGGATTTAAGGACCCCACAGTCCGATGTTAGTTTTAAGACATCACGGTCAAGGTTAAGGACGTCATAGTCCGTTGATTTAGGGACTCCACAGTCCGATGTTAGTTTTAAGACATCACGGTCAAGGTTAAGGACCTCATAGTCCGTGGATTTAGGGACTCCACAGTCCGATGTTAGTTTTAAGACATCACGGTCAAGGTTAAGGACCTCATAGTCCGTGAATTTAGGGACTCCACAGTCCGATGTGTGGTTGCGGGGACCCGTCACCTCTTTGAAGACGTTGAGGAATTACAACGCCAGTTATCAAAGGAGTGAGGAGATGTACCCCTAAACCAAGGTGGAACCAATATAGAATCAGGGCGGTTGATTGTTAGTTTTAAGACATTACGGTCGAGGTTAAGGACATTATAGTCCATGGATTTTAAGGACTCTACAGTCCGGTGTTTGCTCTGGATGCTTCACACGGGTTCACTGCCGTGCTTGGCGAGGACCAGGCTCCGCTCTGGGCGTTTTCCGCGGGGTCAAAGAGTGACATTATCCGCGTTCCACATGACCAGGAATTTTGCACTAGATGCTTCACACGGGTTCACTGCCATGTTCGGCGAGGACTAGGCTCCGCTCTGGATGCTTCACACGGGTTCACTGCCGTGCTCTGCGTGGACCAGGATCCGCTCTGGACATTTTCCACGGGGTCAAAGAGTGACGTTATCCGCGTTCCACGTAACCAGGAATTTTGCACTAGATGCTTCATACGGGTTCACTGCCGTATTCGGCGAGGACTAGGCTCCACTCTGGATGCTTCACACGGGTTCACTGCCGTGCTCTGCGAGGACCAGGATCCGCTCTGAACGTTTTCCACGGGGTCAAAGAGTGACGTTATCCGCGTTCCACGTAACCAGGAATTTTGCACTAGATGCTTCACACGGGTTCACTGCCGTGTTCGGTGAGGACTAGGCTCCGCTCTGGATGCTTCACACGGGTTCACTGCCGTGCTCTGCGAGGACCAGGATCCGCTCTGGACGTTTTCCACGGGGTCAAAGAGTGACGTTATCCGCGTTCCATGTAACCATGAATTTTGCACTAGATGCTTCACACGGGTTCACTGCCGTGTTCGGAGAGGACTAGGCTCCGCTCTGGATGCTTCACATGGGTTCACTGCCGTGCTCTGTGAGGACCAGGATCCGCTCTGGACGTTTTCCACGGGGTCAAAGAGTGACGTTATCCGCGTTCCACGTAACCAGGAATTTTGTTGATTGTATTCGCATTTCACGGAATTGGGATTTGACTTTTCGGTGATCAGGATATCGCCGAGCCATGGAATTGGGAGTTGCCGCTGTTCCATTTCGCTTGAAGTCTTGTTCGTTGTTACGAGATGAGTGCTGAGATGATCTCTAAGTCATCCGCGGCCCATCGAGATTTTGCTTCTTTTTATGATGAAACTTGGGGGAGAAGTATGATCCCTTTTTTGTTTACGCCCTTGGATTGTATACAGGGTGTGATGGAACATCACCTGTAGGGCATAAATTAAAACTCTTTTTTTTTTCTTTTTCTTTCCGCGATGCTCTATCATTTCATCTTTTATATCGCGGAGGTCATGATTGCCCTATCATTTCGGCTATTTTTTCGCGGTGCCCAATCATTTCGGCTATTTATTTCATTTTTACTCGCTATTTTTTATTGCGAGTTGCCCCATCATTTCGGCTATTTTGCGTGCATACATTTTTACTTGCTTCTTTTTATTGCAAGTTGCCCCATCATTTCGGCTATCTCGTATGCACGTGCGGCCTACTGGCTTTTCGCCATAAACCTGAGATTAGACACAGAATTTAGCATCAGCACCGCTACAACTGGGATATGGCCAGGAGCGAATCATCATCTGCCTCTGTCGATGTTGAACAAAGGTGGTTTAGCAAACATGGTTAGGGTCCCGTCGACTAAGGCTTTTGATTTCATGAGCCGTAAGGGTCTCACGAAGGTATTTCTCCCTACAAGTCGTGAGGATCTCGTAGGTGTATTTTCTCCCTAGGAATCGTGAGGATTCCTAAGTGTATATTCCTCTGTAATTCGTAAGGATCTTACAAGAGGGCTTTCTCCTTATAAATCGAGATGACTTATAAGGGTTGTTCACCATAGGGACACACCCCTAGTCACGGGTGAGACTTTGCTGATGAAATGTTTATTCGCGCCCGTGGATTGTGTACAAGGGTCAGTATTGAGCCACTTGTAGGGCAATGTCGAAGGTTATGGGGGATTTTGCTTAAGCACAGGTTTAGGTCTCTGTAACTTAAGACTTTCAAGTCTTATGAGCCGTGAGGGTCCCATAAAAGAGTTCTCCTTGCGAGTCGTGAGGATTTCACGAGTGTACTTTCTCCTTAGGAATCGTGAGGATCCCTAAGTGTGTTGATCCCTTGTGAGTCATAATGATCTCACGCGGGTGGTTTCTCCTTACAAGGTCGTGAGGACCCTGCAAGTGTCCTTTAACGAGGTTGCGCCCTTTCGGGTTTTCACAAACACTCGCCGGTAGTCCTGCTGTTTTTACTCACGGAGCCCTTTCGGGTTTTCACCCGTGCCCATTTTGCTTATGGTCATACCGTTATTATTTTTTCTTCTTTTTTTCTTTTTTATTTACGAGGTCACGCCCTTTCGGGTTTTCATGAACACTCGCTGGTAGCCCTGCTGTTTTTACTTACGGAGCCCTTTCGGGTTTTCATCCGTGCCCTTTTTGCTTATGGACATACCGTTTTTTATTTTTATTTTTATTTTATTTTTATTTTATTTTATTCATCTCGTCAGCCTAAGAATGCTGCGGTAGTAGTTTTAAGGACGTTTCGGTCCGTCATTAGTTTAAGGACGTTCCGGTCCGCCGCTAGTTTAAGGACGTCTCGGTCCGATGTTAGTTTAAGAACGTTTCGGTCCGACGTTAGTTTAAGGACGTTTCGGTCCGGTGTTAGTTTAAGGACGTTTCGGTCCGTCTGAGGAGAGGGCCAGCTACTACTTATAGAGCTTGAGCTTTAGGAAGATAACGAGCGGACATAGTCGTCGTCATCTATCATTGACCTAGGCTGTGGCTCATTAAGCGTAGTATTTCTTTAAGAAGCGGCCATTTATTGGCCTGAAAGGCCTTTCACCGTGCATATCCATGAGTAAATAGGCTCCACCCTGGTAGACCTTGTCTATGATGTACGGGCCTTGATAGTTCGGCTCGAACTTTCCCCGCTTGGCGCGATTGGGGATCATAGGCCTTTTGACCACTAACACGAGTTCGCCTTGGCGGAATGTCCTCGCCCTGGTCAATCTTTCATACGAGCACGTCATCTTCGCTTTGTAGGCCTCCAGACTTTGTTGCTCTATGAGCCGGGTTTCATTAAGGGCGTCAAGCTCCTCAAGCCGAAGGTGAGCATTTTCTTCGTTTGTCAACTCGTGTTGGACTGCCATTCGTAGAGAAGGTAGCTCGATCTCGAGGGGGAGTACTGCTTCCGCACCGAATACCAATGCGTATGGTGTCGCGCTCGTGGCCGTCTTGAACGTAGTTCGATACGCCCAGAGAGCCTCTTGCAGTCTCTCGTGCCAGTCCTTCTTATTTCGGGACACCGTCTTTTTCATGATCTTTGTCAAGGTCTTATTGAAGGCTTCTGCTAGACCGTTAGCTCGCGGATTATAAACCGAGGAATATCTCCAGTCTATATTGTGTTGTTGCGCGAAGCGACTGATCTTGTGGCTTCTGTAAGCTGGCCCGTTATCAGAAATGATCCGTCGCGGAGTTCCATACCGATAGATGACGTGCGTCTTGAAGAAATGGAGGATATTCTCTGTCTTCACTTCCCTCAACGGTACTGCCTCTGCCCATTTAGAGAAGTAATCAGTCGTCGCCAAGATGAAACGATATCCCCTGGACGATGCTGGTTCGATGGGGCTGACTATGTCAGTTCCCCACATTTCGAATGGCCAGCTAGCCACCGTTGGATAGAGTGGATTTGGATGCTGGTGGATAAAGTCCCCATGGATTTGGCATGAGTGGCATTGCTTCGCATATTCGAGGCATTCCTGGATCATCGTGGGCCAGTAGTAACCCATCCGTTTAATTTTTAACTTCATGTTCGGGCCTGCTTGATGAGAACCACAGATTCCGTCATGAACTTCCTGAACGACTCTTTCTGCTTCGTCAGGTCCTAAGCATCTCAGCCGCAGAGAATCGAATGACCTCTTGTATAGAGTATCATTGACGAAGGCGAAAGACAGAGCTCGTTTCATGAGCTGATGTCTTGTGGACGCTTCCTCAGGTATTTGGTGGGACTTAAAGTAGTCTATGAAGACTTCCCTCCAATCTTCAGCCTTTTCCCGATCTTTTATTTGTAAGGTCGTCTGTTCAGTCGCCCTCTTCTCTTCGGATGATTCCGGAGATATTTCTGCTGGGGCAAGCACCCGACGGCTTTGCACCATGATTTTAACGTCATCAAGGTTCTCGTCAGCCAGTTCTTTAGCGAGCTTGGCCAACGCGTATGCTTTGCTGTTTTCCGCGCGTGGTATGCTTTCCAGAGTATAGGAGGGAATTTGGGTCAACAGTTGTTGCACCTTTTCACCGTACTTCACCAACTCCGGTTTGCACGTTTGATAGTCGCCGTTTACTTGACTAACGACCAGTTGAGAATCCCCGTATATGAGGAGGTTTTCAATTCCCATGCCGATGGCGATCTCGAGGCCTGCTATCAAAGCTTCGTATTCAGCTTCGTTATTCGTCCTCGGCTCCGTTAAGGAGAAAGCGAAGTGCATTATCCCTCCCTGTGGAGTTACAAAGATGAGTCCTACCCCCGATTTGATCATTGGGGTACTTTGTTTGCGCTTCTTTACGGAGGACGCTCCATCGAAATAAAGTTCCCATCGGGTATCATCACCGTCGATCGCGTCAAACGCATGTTCGTCCGGCAAATCACAATTTAGAGGAGAACCGGCAGGTACTGGATGCTCAGCAAGTAAGTCGGCGATGGCTTGGCCTTTCACTGCCTTGAGAGGCTGATATGTTATCGAGAACTCCATCAAGAGCAGGGCCCATTTAGCGAGTCGTCCCGTCAATATGGGCTTTGACATTAAATATTTAAGAGGATCCATCTTTGAAATGAGATGGACCTCATGCGCCAACACATAGTGCCTGAGCTTTGTTATCGCGAAGATCAACGCTAGGCAGTGTTTTCAATGGGGGAGTAGTTGCTTTCTGCCCCCAATAGAACTCGACTTAAGTAGTAGAGTGCTCTTTCCTTCCCTTGGTCGTTCTCTTGTGCCCATAATGCGCCTAAGGAACCTTCGAGGACGGTTGTGTAAAGAATGAGAGGCTTTCCCTTAACTGGAGCAGCCAACACTGGCGGGTTCTGCAGGTATTGGTTAATTTCATCTAGAGCGCTTTGGCATTTTTGGTCCCAGACGAACGGGGTTCCCTTCTTCATCAGGTGGCTGTAAGGACGGCACTTACCTGAAAGGTTGGCTATAAACCGCCGGATGTACGTGAGTTTCCCTTAGAGAGACCGCAGCTGTTTGAGAGTCCTTGGCGGTGGAATTTCCATGATCGCCTTAATCTTGGACGGATCTATCTCGATACCTCGGTGTCGGACGATAAATCCCAGGAATTTACCCGAGGAGACTCCGAACGCGCATTTGAGGGGATTCATCTTCAAATTATATTGCCGAAGGCGTTGAAATACGGTCTTCAGATGCTCTAAATGCTCTTCATATGACATGCTCTTCACTACGAGGTCATCGATATAGCACTTGACGATTTCATGTATGAGATCATCGAAGATCTTTGTCATGGCCATTTGATAGGTAGCACCGGCGTTCTTTAAACCGAAGGGCATAACTTTGTAACAGAATATACCCAAAGGAGTCCGGAAAGCAGTGTGCTTCTGGTCGTCGGGATGCATCTGTATCTGATTGTACCCTGATGAACCGTCCATAAAGGAGAAAACCTCATGAGTGGACGTGTTGTCTATCATCAGCTCGGTGACCGGCACTGGGAAATCGTCCTTCGGGCAAGCTTTATTGAGATCCCAGAAGTCCACGCATATGCGCACTGTCCCATTTTTCTTCATCACAGGGACGATGTTGGCGACCTAGTCAGGATACTGTACCTCCTGGATAAACCCAGAATCGATCAGCTTCTTGACTTCGGCGTTAATGCTCATCTCAAGCTCGAGCAGCATCCTTCTCGGCGCCTGCTTGACTGGCTTGATATCCGGGGATATTGCTAATTTATGTACATCAATCTCTGGCTCTAATCCCGGCATTTCGGAATAGTTCCATGCGAAGCAGTCTCTGTGCTGTAGAAGCACGTCCTTTAACGCAGCCACCCTTTCTTCAGACAGCAGCTCGCTGACGAATGTCGGTCGCGGATCATCTATCGACTCCAACTCAATCTTCTTGAGGTTATCTGCAGTAGTATGTATTCCATCTTCTAGTTCTTTCGGAGCTGGTGGAAATTCTGAGATCACCTCGTCATTGCTGTTCTCAAAGCACCAGGGAAGGTCATCCATGTTCTCGGGCTCCTCTTTCAATATTGTAATCATGTGACAGGTGCGAATCCGCTTCCAAGATCGATGTGGATCTGGTTCTGCTCTTGCAGCTTTGGGTTCGTACTTTTGTGGCGGTGTTAACCTCCAGCTGCTGGATAAAGCAAATCTGCCTTGCTAGTACTGGTCTTCGACCCAGTTCTTGAAGGTGAAGCAGTCTTCGATAGGGTGTCCTATGGCTCGGTGATAAGAGCAATAGCCCGGATGAGAAACTTTGTTAGCTTGCTCAGGGTGCTTAGACTCCGGAAGTGCGATCATTTGATGTTTTATAGCGAGCTCGAGTAACTTCTTCGTCTTGTCTCGAGGGAAGGAATACGCTCGACCCATCTTCTTCATGAGGGACGAATCCAGACCGCGCAATGCCCGATCACATGACTCTCTAATCCTGCGTCATTGTTGTCGACTCCTTTTTCCGCTTCTTGACTTACCTCTGCCTCTGCGTCGGGCCTTTTGCACAACGGGTCGACAGGGAGGAGCATCTTCGTCTTTTGCAGCCTGTTGAAACAGACGTTGCGTCCTGGCCTTCTCATAGATGGCCATCTCGCGATTATGGTCTTCCCGAGCTTTTTGATCCGCTTTCCTGATAAGCTTGTCCATTCGTTCTTCAAATGGCAGTCTCAGCACTTCGCTTCCAGGATCTGGTTTTGATGAGGGGTTGGCATTGCGGGACAGGGCATTTTCCTCCTCATCGAAGTTATATACGGCGTAGCTACCGTGGACTCGCTCCCGTTTCTCGGATCTCACATATCCAAGCCCAAGTGTCTCCATTCTCCCGTTAGGCAATTTACGCTGAGTCCTAGGGACCTCCCAAATCCTGTTGTAGAACCGAGCTTGTCGAACAGTCTGCTTTAAGGGTACTCCCTAGCACTTCAATAGCCTCTTTAGTCCATTTGTGTAATATCTGGGCAAACGGATGGGTTGGATCCTGTCGAGTGTAGCATCCGCGCCATGCCATATCTCTTTCTCCACTCTCGTTTCTGTAGATTGGTAGAATAGGATCACCTTTTCACCCTTTCGTCTGGGAGGGACGTAAAACGTCTGCAGGTCCTGCACATTGTAAGCTTGAAGTGTGCCAAGATCCTTGTAGTGTTCCTGCGGCACCATGGTGATTTGCAAACTCTGATCATCGCTAGGGGATGCTTGTATTGACGGCCGACTGGAGAACACGGCCTTAACCTCGTCTTCCGAGTCACTTCCGAAGATCAACATGGGGGCGGACGGTCCCGGGTTGTTGCGTCGAGACGGCCCAGCGTAAACTATCTCTTCTTCTTCTTCGGTATCGCTCCCGAAAACAGGGATGGTGGAGGCGGCTTTGTCCTCCGGCTTGTGACACTTTTCTGTATCCTTGAAATCTGGCAAAAAGTACTTTGCATCTTCGTACTTGCGGACTTCGTTCACGGAAAATGGGTTCAGCTCACCTGTTACGGTATACTCGAAACCATCCTTAAAGTACTTCATACACTGATGCTGTGTAGAAGGGATGATGTTGTATTCGTGTAACCAAGGATGACCGAGCAAGGCGTTGTAGCAGGTCTTGGCGTCAATGACGTGAAACTTGATGTCCGTGATCAGCAGCCCGAAGCGTAGTGTTAATATCACAGATCCGAGAGTCCGTGATGACTGGGAGTCGAAACCGGAGATGGTAATTTTGTCCCGAGCGAGGTGCTGCACGCTCATGCAGATTTCCTTCAACACCCGAACATTAAGGAGATTGACGGAGGATCCATTATCCACGAGAATCTTGCCTATCTTGATATCGTGGCAATATCCGGAGACGTATAGGGGACGGTTGTGGTCGCACGTCCCGAGGAGAAGGTCTTTGTCACCGAAAGTGATGTCGACCGTGTGCACTTCTTTCAGTTCATCCTTCATCTTTTCTTCAGCCAGGAAGGCTTGGAATTGCTCAGGTTCTTGTAACGCCTTGATTAATGAATCTCGCGCTTCCTTTGATAATAGGAGGGCATCAAGAATGCTGAGCTGAGAAGGTAGCTTCCTTAGGTGTGCTAGGATATTATAGTCCACCTTACCCTTCCTGGGAGGGTCTTTGGCAGTCAACTCTTTCATGACTTGGTCATCTAAGGTGATATCCTCGGCGACCTTCTCCTTTCCCTTATCTTTTCTATTCGCGGGTCCGAGATTCTTTTCTGGGAGCGTGCGATTGCGCAGCTGAATGTTTTCCCAGGCCTCTGGTTCTTCCTCTCTTCCTAAAATGGATTCTTTAAAGAGAGGGCCTAGAGCCATTTCTTCATCAGAGTTGCTCCCAAAGGTGAGAACTTATGACCCTCCGGCGTTAACCATGTAACAGTTGCTGGTAGTTCTTTCGCACCCTTCGGTCGTACTTCTTCGTTCCCGACGAGTCTTGCGTTTCATGCGCTTAAAATGTTGCCGGTGAGCAACATATCCTTGCCACCGCATCTTAAAGGCGTCGCACTCCTCAGTGGGGTGCGAAATCTTCCGATGATATGCGCAATAATTAGGGTGCCTTTCCGCTCCATTGAGCGTGTTTTCTTCCGAGGGTGGTAGCTTCATTCCAATTGACATGGCTTTGACAAACCTTTTCCTCGTCTTGAATATATTTTTATCCACATCGGGTGTCTTTTGGTCTGGCGGGAGTGCTTCGACTCTTTCGTTTAGTCGCCCGCGCTTGGCTCCTTCCGATGCAGCCATCTCACGCTTCTGATCGGCTTTACTCTTCAAACGAATCTCATCTAGAAAGGTGTCGATCATTTCATCTGTTGGCCATACAAGTTCTGGCTCAGGCTGTACCCCCAGTTCCTTAGTGCCAGGAGTTTTCTCATCTTCCGAGTGGGAAATTATATGACAACTCGCCACATATTCCTTGGATTCATCCGATGAGCTCTCTCCATCACCTTCCTCCTGAAAGACGTGGTTGAGGTACTCTTGCAGCGTGACGGGAGTCTGTGCTTTTTGATTGTACTCCTCCAGCGCGTCAATCTGTTTCTGTAAATCCGTGCGCTTGTCTCCAGGCTTCACGGGCTTCTTAGATTTCTTCTTCTTTTTCTTTGAAGATTTCGACGGTTGGGTGTGAGTATTCGGGCTATCCCACGAATCTTTGTAGTTGGGCGTGGCTTTAACATCCCTTCGATGATTTGAGGTTCAAGCGGGTCTTTCCATTCGACCGCCGGGCACGCCTGAAGGTCCCTCAGCATTCTTTTGGTTTTAGTTGACAGCACGACCTCCCATGGAGCTTCTTCAATAAAGGAACAGGTTGCCCCCGGTGTATCTGCTTTCTTAGGCGTGTGCGGCTGTGGCGGGTTCACCTTCCACTTTTCGGACAGTGCAAACTTCCCCTGGAGGTATTGATCTTCAATCCATCATTTGAAAACGAAGCAATCCTCAATTGGATGGCTTACCGTTTGATGGAAAGGGCAATAGTTGGGGTTATTCACCTCATTGGGTTGTGGCAGTCGTCTTGGATTCGGCAAGTTTATAAGTCTGTTGCGTATTGCCAGCTCAAATAGCCTCTTTGTCTTATCCCGCGGGAATGAGTAGGGGCGCTTCATTTTCTCGTTGTAATACCGTCGTCTTTCTTCCAGCTGATCCGCCGGCTTTGGGGCACTGGGTTGCTGCTGTGCGTTCGCAACGAAGGTTGCCTTTCCTTTACCCTTGTCATTCCGAGGTTCTGGCTTCGGGGGAGGCGGCCTGTGACCCATCTGGTCCATCTGGGCCAACTTGTCGATTAGAGCCTGGAATGTGGTTGGCTTAAAGAACATCATAAACTAGGAGATAGTTGCATGAGGGTCTAGGGTTCCTACGAACATGCCCACCGCGGGCGCTTCCTCAATGCGTTGCTCGCATTTCGACCATAAATTTCGCCAGCGTATAGCATACTGGACCCACGTTTCGCCTGGTTTCACCCTGGCATTAATCAATGCCGTTATTGGAGTGCGTTCGCTGGCGCTTGCGAATCGCTGAGTGAATAGCAACTCCATTTCAGCGAATGTATTGATAGAATCGTTCGGGAGTTCCGAATACCATTCGAACGCTGTTTCTGATAAGCTGCCCACGAACCGGCGAAGCAACAATTTATCATCACCGCCGGTGTTACCGCAAAGGGCCCTGAACTGGGCAACATGTTGGTGGGGATTGCCGGTCCCCTTATACACGTGGAATTTTGGTATTGTATAACCCGGCGGATATTTGATTTGGTCGTACCAGCTCGGATTTGGTCGTCCTGTTTTTACGACCTGACCAGCTGCCTCAGTCGTATGATGAACCCGTATTTGCTGGGCTATGTACTTGTCCAAGTCGGCTTTGGAGATTGTCTCCTCCTTAGCTGTTGACAGAGCTAGCAGAGGATTTGACGTCTCTCCCCTATCGTTTTCAAGGACGATCGGGAGATCTTCGGCCGGAGGATCTTGTAGGATCATCATTCCCACCATGTCTTGGAACAGGAGGCCCATATGTTTTATGTTGGCTGCTTGTTCAGCAGCCTCTTTGTCCTTCTTCTCCAATATTCGACGAAGGAATTCGGCGTCGGTTTCCTGTTCTTGTTGCTGATCCGAGGACGCCTTGGGGCTTTCTTTCGGTCCAGTAAGCACGGCCATAGCGTTCATCATTTCCTAGAGCTTTTGCTGTTGCTCCTGAGCTTTGGTCACCGACCGGGTAAGCGGTCTATGACCTGTGGACGCGCGGCTGTCTTCTTTCCCCGACGCCATGTATATAGTGTGGACCATCCTGCCCCTAGCCTTAGGGCGTCTGGGCTTAGTGCTTTTAGCTTTCGTTGCAGGCCCCGGGGTCCTCTCCGGCCTCTTCTTTTTATGAGCAGTGGAAGTTGAGGGGGCCGTTGAAGTGGGCACCCAGAAGCTTTTTGTGGCTTAGCCTGGTGACTGACTTCCTGTTGGATTTTCAGCTTCTTGCACTGGCGGGAGAAATTTGGATCGATCACCGAGTCTCGGGTCTGACGCCAAACTTTATAGATTTTGGAGGACAGCTGTTGAGGAGATTGGGGCTGTTCTGGCTTTACTTCTACAGCCTTTTTCAGCGGAGGGGGAGACCTCTTTAGCATCGCGGTAGGAGAATTCCTACGCACCTTATTTAGCATTTCAAAGCTATTCCCAGTTGGAACAGCAGTGTTAACTTCTGCCATCGGGGCTGGAGGAGTTAGCCTAGGAGGGGAGTTACCTCCGGCCTTCCTCACTCGGCGCCAGTAACGACGTCGAGCGTGTCGTGCTGATGGCATCAGCTCGGTGATGGTGATAGTCTCGTCTTGCCTCCTGTGTAGGTGGGGGGTTGCTGCTGGTGTCAGCCTGTCAAAGACCGATGTCCTTTGGGTAGCAGGAGCGGGAGCTGGAGCCGTCAATCTTGTAAAGACGGACTTTTTGGTAGGGGAAGCCGCCTTGACGTCTTCAGGAGCAGGACTGGTTATTTTCTTAGGAGTAACTTTCTCTGGGATTGCAGGCCTCATTGCGGGTCCACAGGAGCTCTGGCCCAGTCTGGAGAAGGCCGAGGCACTGGTGTTGGGCGACCCGTTGAGAGGGGCCGCGGTAGGTGTAAGCTAATCAAAGACCGACCTCTTGGGAGCTTGCGTTGTCAGCGTAGGAGCGGTGAAGCTCGTTGGCGGGAGCATGGTCCCAAAAAACAACCCTATGGTAGCTCGAGTGACATGTTCCACGGGTATTGTGAACAGCGAAGCAGCTTGGGGTCCGTATGCTATACCTCCTGGCGAAGCAGAGCGCCGGTTGCAGTTGCAGTCGGAGCATTTCGCACAAGTGGAAGCCATTGATTCTTCGCTTTCTGCAATAAGCAAGACGCCAAGTCTTAGTACCTTGAAACCCAAGGGCAACCATTGGCGAACCGTGTTTGGTTCGCGAACACGACATACGAAGTGTGGAGAGGAAAGAGGAAAAGGTCCCACCGGGCGTGCCAGAATCTGTTCCTCTCCAAATGGCGGCGCGACGGGGATGCCTCGCCTGAGATTCGGGGCAGATGCTAATTGGTGCTATCCGTCCACCTCTCCGAAGATGCCAAGTTGATTTATGGCACCGTGTATCGAAGGTTTAAACGGATGCGTCCGATGTAGCAGACTTCGTCAGATTTCCTTTCGCTTGAGGGGTTTTTGATTGTGGGGACGCTCTTCCCTGCAGGCGCAAGCCCCTGCAGTTAATTACGCTACCGCATCGCGGTAACCACTTTCTCCTTCTCTAGATGGTCACTTCGTGTCGTGTGTGTTTATTTCGTGTTTAGTTGCCCGTGGATTGTATACGGAGACTGAGTTATGTCGTCGCCCGTAGGGCGCGGACTAGTCTAAATCCGTATTATCTTAGATTTGGGTTTGGGGGTTTGGGTTTAAGGATACGTTAGCCTCATTGAGGACTAAGATCAACTTAAACGTTTGTTAAGGATACGTTAGCCTAGTTTTTAGACTAAGATCGACTTAACGGGATCATTTAGATCCAACAATAGAGCAATTAAGAGAGCCATGTTGTTTAGTTTAGTGACATTGCGATCAATAGGTAGTTTAAGGATATTGCGGTCCATTGTTAGTTTTAAGACGTTGCGGTCAAGGTTAAGGACGTCGTAGTCCGTGGATTTAAGGACTCCACAGTCCGATTTTAGTTTTAAGACATCACGGTCAAGGTTAAGGACGTCATAATCCATTGTTAGTTTTAAGACATTCCGGTCAAGGTTAAGGATGTCGTAGTCCATGAGTTTAAGGACCCCACAGTCCGTATCAATATGTGGTCATCGGGACCCGTCACCTCTTTGAAGACGTTGAGGAATTACAACGCCGAGTATCAAATGAGTGAAGAGATGTACCCTTAAACCGAGGTAGATTAAATAATCTTTGGCCCAATTTGGAACCAAGACCAATTAATTATATTATGAGCCCATTGGCTCAGTTGAATTTGAATTGAGGACTTATGGCCAGCTTGGGCTAAGTCCAATCATGTTTAGGATATTGGCCCTCTGTTGGTCCATTAGAGGAGAGGCTTTGCCTCTAGACACTTGACCAATGGGGCTAAAGTTAGTGTTAAACACTAAAGATCAATCGGTGTTGAATACTGAGAATGAGATTGACAAGTTAGTGTTTAACACTAAAAGATAGTTAGTGTTAAACACCAGCAATATGGCTTTCAAATTAGTGTTTATACACTAAAACAAATCAGTGTTAAACACTGGCAGTGGAGATTTCAAATTAGTGTTTAACACTAAGGCAGAAATATGTTAAACACTGAAAACAGGGTTTTCCAGGTTGGTGTTCTAAGTGTTAAATACTGTAAATAGAGTTTTCCAAATTAGTATTTAAACACTAAGAAGATCAGTGTTGAACACTGGATATAGATGTTTCAACTTTAGTGTTAAACACTAAGGCAAGAGGGGTCACGTGGTAGCACGTGAGAGAGCCCTCAATTCATTTTATTCTGCCAAAAGTATTGAATACTTTGGAGCATCACGTGGTGTCACGTGATGGGTATTTTAGTGCTTGTCCGTTAAAGCTTCAGCTAAGGGGTCACGTGGTAGCACGTGATAGCGCCCTGTTTCTCTTTATTTTGTTCTACGGATAAGTGTTTAACACTTTCAATTCTGAAAGCCATCACGTGTGGGCACGTGATGGGGGCTTGCGCTTTGATCTGTTAGAATGTTCATTAGGGGTCACGTGTCGACACGTGAGGGCGCCCTAAAGCTGTTTTTCTATTTCTTTTTCTTTTGTGTGCTTTAGAGATCACGTGGGGCACGTGGGGCATTGCCTCAAAGTTCTCTTTTAGGAGTCACGTGGTAACACGTGAGGTGCCTACTTCAGAGTTTTATTTGGCGGGTCTCTGTATGCATTAAAGTTCTGTTCATAGGGTTAAACCCTAAACTTCTGAAGAATTATATTCTTGATAGGGTTAAACCCTAGTTTCTTTTATTAAAGGAATTAAATTCCTGTGAGGTTGAGAGAATTATGTTCTCAGTTGAAGGAATTAAATTCCTATAATATAGGGTTAAACCCTAACTTTAATTCAAAGGAATTAAATTCCTATAATTCTATGAGAATTAAATTCTCAAACTTCCATTCCCTCTCTTTGCTTTGGATCTGCATGGCAGGATCTCAACCCAATGAGAATTAAATTCTTAATTCATGAGGAGATGTGCACTTTGCAGATCCTCTGCTAAAGAGAGAACTAAGTTCTTCTTTATAATATCAGTGTTAAACTCTTTTGAGAATTAAATTCTCTTTTTTTTAAAAGCCTCTCCTTTCTTACCTAAGATTTTCTTTTGCAGAAGATCCAAATTCCTCCAAAATCTCAAGGCTCTATTTTTCTATCTCTATATATCTCTGTCTTCCCCCTCTGTATATCTCTTGGCTCCTATTTATAGGAGAAGGAGCAGAATCAATCAGTTTTAGTGAATCATTCATTGAGGGATTTGATTTGCATTCGTTAGAGATTTGATTTGCATTCATCATTCATTTGGACTTTAAGATTATTAGGTGAATTTTATTCACCATTGGATTTTGAATCTAAAGTTATTCCTTTGTTATTTCGGTTAGATTTTAAGGGGAAATCTCTCCAAGTTCAAGATTTTTCCATAGATAGGTGATATTTAATCACCTTTAAATCTTTAATTCAATCGGTTCCAAATAATCATTCTCCTTTGGAAAGATTTGAATGTTGTTCAGAATTTAATTCTGTTAAATAGATAGGCTTTGAAAGCCGGTCACGTGTGGCCACGTGACCCCTGGTCACGTGTAGGTACGTGACCCCTTGGAACGAGTTTTCTTCTGCTTCTGCGCTTTGTCTTCTAGCTGCTGTTCAGCCGTCACGTGCCAACACGTGACCCTTGGTCACGTGTGAGCACGTGACCCTTTCTGGAGCCTTTTCTTTGATTTAGTCAGGGAACCGAATCTGCCTTTGCCGCTGCTTTTAATTATCTCGTGCCAACACGCGACTGCTGGTCACGTGCTAGCACGTGATGCTTCTTCCGTAGGCTTTCCTGATTTTAAATCAGGAAACAAGTACCACTTATTAGGAAAATACGATAAGCTGTGGACATCGGTCGTTCATCTAAACCTGACTTTGTGGTGTCTACGCTAGGCAAGTGAGAAATGTAATTTTAAAAGGCCCGTCTCACGGTGATTCGTGAGCGAATCCCTCTTTTCCTCACTTGTACTTACCTGGCCACAATTGGCGGTGAAGAGGCGATTTGAGGCATCTCACAACTTGTCGTTTAGACCATTTAGAAATAGTCTAGTTGACTTAGGAGACCCTAGAATATAGAATATGGAAAATTGGCATTTTTACAAATAAATACCATTTACTTTATAAAACCGTTTTCTAAAGGATTTAGTATTTTAAAATCTTTGAAAAACGCCGCTACAACCCATTTTAGGGAACCCGTTTGGGATGATGCGGTTTATCGCACATCCTCGGGCTTAGTAATGCGAGATTCAGACCTCCGCAATGAGCATTCGGTCTCGAAAGATTTAAAGTACGACATCTTAAGAAAAAGAGATTTTTAGAATATAAAATATTTATTAAAATTATTTTTGTATAAATATATGTATATTTATCATTAAAATATCTATTTTGTTAAGATAGAAATATTCCACTTTCTTCTAAAAATCACAAGAATCAATTTTACATTAAAATACCATAAATTCCACATAAATCAATATTACAAATAAATGCCTTTATTTATGAAACTAGGATATTTTCACTAGAAATATCACAATATAAAATCCACCTTCATTACAACTCTAAAGATGAATAATGAATACTTGAGGTGTATTTTGAAAAGTATATAAAAGTATTTTTACATAAAACCCCCTCAAGTTATATAAATTACCCGAAGAACCCTAGCAATTATAGGTTTAAGAAATAATCATGACTTCAATTTACATTTCTAATTTTCTGACTCGGGTTTGAGTCTGATTAATCTGAATTGAATATGATTTAAGTCAATCTACAATCTACAGTCTTCAACATGAATCCATGAATCCAATTATCAATCTATAAGATTTGACTGAACCGAACCATGGATATACATTCCATTTACATGGTTCTCCAGTTATTCCATTTACATGATTCTACGGTTATATCTGTTTACTGATATCATGGTTTCGTCCAGTTTTTCAATTATACACTCAATTCAAATTACAGTACAAAACGATACAAATAAAACACTACGGGGTCTAAGGGGTAGATTGGTATGGAAGGTGTTAAAAGTGGCACGAGGTGGTAAGATTAAGACACCTAACCTATATTCCGTTGCTGTTCTACCGTGGCTTAATGGTTCCTTGTACATTCCGTTTACCTTGATCTCTAGCATATAGAGACCCCTCTCGTATATACTGGCATTCTTCTGCACCAAGCTACAAACAACAGCATTAACACAACAATACAACACTATAATACAATTTTAAAAGATACTCTTTTATTCTGTCTATTCTACTTTCCTATTATTTTTTGGGACTTACCGAGCGACCTGTTCGTTGACGACATTTTATTTCTTTCTTTTTTGAATGTCGTCAGGTGGTTTGGACCCAGCAGAGATCGAGCCATCTGCAGAAGACTTGGAGCAGTTTGCTGAAGAACCAGAGCTCTAGTTTCATTGTACATTTTCCATTCAGTACTTTTCATTTCCTTTTATGCCATTTTTAGGCATCGTTTTATTTCAGTTGTATTTCCTTTTCATGCATTGTACAAAAGAATGTTAATAAATAAAAGTTGCTGTTTTTTATTATCTCTTGTCTCTTGTGTATTTATTTTTATATTGCTTAGATACGCTTAGCGTATGTACTTCTGAGTATATACGTAGCGGACCAGTCTCGTCCCCTTCGCTGTACACCGGGAAGCGGGGCGTGACAGGTTTTGTTGGTGGCCCATGCAGGTCGAGCTGTATGAAACCCTATCATGCAGTTCTGTTCTGCGTGAACAACCTAAGCAATATAACACAAGAACCAGCAACTAAAACATTCTTTACATTCATGTTCCTTGAATCCCTTCATTTCTTATTCTTTGAATCATGAACTTTGAATCTGTCCTAACCCAATTTTTTCTTCAAGGTTATGGATTCTCCGAACAACACCGGCACCAATGTCAACAAAACACCTCCACCTCCACTACCAATCGTTCCTGCTGTGCCTGCGCCACCCACCGAGCAAACAGTGCCACTTGAGGCGATCCGCAGCCTTCTTGAGGGACAATAACAACTCCTGAATCGTTCCGAGACTGACGCTCCTGGGGTAAAGCAATTCAGAGCTTTACATCCCAAGCAATTCTCCGGAAAGGGAAGTTCTCTTGAAGCTGAGGAATAGGCACAAAGCATAGAGGATGATCTGGCGGCAGCACAAGTGCCAGACATAGCTTGGGTCCGTGTGGCGAAACTGCAGCTCACGGACAATGCTCGCAACTGGTGGACGGCGGAAGAAAGCCGTCTTGTACAGCCTATTAAGTGGAAGACTTTTCGCGAGAAGTTCGACGCGAAGTACTTCCCTGTGACTGCCAGGTTTGCCATGGAGCAGCAGTTCATTCATCTACAACAAGGTTCAATGTGGGATAAGTCAGTGGATGAATATGATGCTGAATTCACCATGCTAAGTCGGTAAGATATGTCACAGTATTTCAAATTTCTAAAATATCACATAATACACAACTAACACAATCCTTTAAACAGATTCGCGGCACACTTGATACCGACGGACGAGATCAGAGCCTGTCGCTTTCAACAAGGTTTGGACACGGAAATGCAGGCTGCACTAGCCACAGGGAAATTTCCAACACATGAGGAAGCTCTGGAAGCTGCCCGCAGTTACGAGATGGTGATAAAAGCAAGGGGCAGACCTCAGTCTGTAGGAGTTAAGCGCCCTACCAACCAGATGGCAGGAGGAGCCTCGTCCAGGCCACCTTTTGTGCCAAGGCGACCCAGAGTACCGAACCATCGTCGCAGCCCAGCCTTTTGTACCTACTGCAAGAGAGCCGGACATATGATGAAAGACTGCCGGCGAGCCAACTGTCTTTTCTTAGTCTGCGGCTCAGCTACTCATGATATTGGGTCTTGTCCCCAAAGGCAAAACCCAGTTGCTGCACCCAGGCCAGCAAACAATTACCCACAGCGCCCAGCCATCCAAGCCCCTGCTCCAAGACCTGCACTACCTACACCACCCAGAGGACCACAAGCTGCACCACCTCCTCGTCAGTTCCATCAAGCTCAAAGGAACGTTCCGAGGAATGCTCCTCGGGCCAGGAGGAATGTACCAAGGCGCCAGGCTTTCATGATGTCCGTGGAAGAAGCTGAGGCCACTGGCCAAGTCATCACTGGTAAACTTTCCTTCTCAAATTTTTCTTTTAGTCTTGCTTATCTACACACTTTCCCTATACCTAAAACATATCCCACATACCTTAAGTACAATCTTAGTAGCCTCACTACCTGCACTAGCACCGTTTAATACTAGAGCATCCCACTGCTTTATGTCGCAATGGTTCGTCCGAACCCATGCGATTCCAGTCTCACCGCTTGTATCCAGCTGGAATGTCAGTTCAGGAAATGGCGTTCTAAAGGCAACCATGGGATACAGCTTGTGTCCAGTCGTCGTCTGCAGCAGAGAGTTTTATGCTGACTTCAAAGTACTGGACATACCGAACTTCGATGTGGTTCTAGGGATGGATTGGCTTGGAACTTTTTATGCTACCATCGACTGTCGTCAAAGGAGGGTAGTATTCGAGATTCCAGACCATCCTGTCTTCTATTTCAAAAGCGGAGACCGTACCCTGGAGCCAAGTACCTACAAAGCAAAGCCAAGAGAAGCAGTAGTTGCAGCAGCTCAAGCGGAAGAAGAATCAAGACCAGAGGTAGTTCGAGAGTTCGACGATGTATTTCCTGACGATATATCAGGTTTGCCTCCCGATCGAGCTCTTGAATTCAGTATTGATTTAGTACAAGAAGCACAACCGGTGATCAAAACACCTTATAGATTAAGTCCAGAAGGTTTGAAGGAAGTCCGAACCCAGTTGGACGAATTATTGGCGAAAGGATAGATTCGTCCCAGCACTTCAAGTTAGGGAGCACCTGTACTACTTGTGAAGAAAAAAGAAGGTTCATACAGAATGTGCATCGATTATAGAGCCTTGAACGAAGTCACTATAAAGAACAAGTATCCACTCCCGCGCATCGATAATTTATTCGATCAGCTAAGTGGATCTTGTGTGTTCTCTAAATTGGATCTTCGTTAAGGATATCAACAGGTAAAGGTCAAGGAAGCTGATATTCACAAAACAGCTTTCAGGACTCGATATGGACATTACGAATTTCTAGTGATGCCATTTGGAGTGACCAATGCACCAGCAATATTTATGAACCTAATGAATCAAGTTTTCTGGGAGTACTTAGACATGTTTGTTGTCATCTTCATCGACGACATCCTGATGTATTCTAAGAGTCGGAAAGAGCATGCAGAGCACCTACGAATTGTCTTGGAAACTCTTCGACAATATAAGCTCTATGCCAAGTATAGCAAGTGCGAGTTTTGGCTAAAGCAAGTTGGTTTTCTTGGACATATCGTATCAGGAGAAGGAATTTCTGTGGATCCAGCGAAAGTTTCAACTGTTAGCGAATGGCCTACACCAAAGTCAGTGAAGGACATTCGGAGTTTCTTAGGTTTAGCTGGATATTACAGAAGGCTCATTGAAGGCTTTTCAAAGATAGCAACACCCCTGACCAAGCTCACACGTAAAGATGAAGAATTTGTGTGGTCAGAAACATGCAAACCAGCTTTCATAAAACTCAAGTCAAGGTTGACATCAGCACCTATTCTCGTCATACCGGATCAATCTGGAGGATTCGAAGTACATTGTGATGCATCCGGTAAGGAATTAGGATGTGTTCTATATCAGCACGGTAAGGTTGTGGCTTATACTTCAAGACAATTGAAGACTCATGAGCGCAATTATCCGACGCATGATCTGGAGTTGGCAGCCGTCATCTTTGCTCTCAAGATTTGGCGCCATTATCTACTTGGTGAACGAGTGAACATTTACACAGATCATAAAAGTCTGAAGTACGTGTTTACTCAGAAGGAGTTGAATATACGACAGAGAAGATGGTTAGAACTAATGGCAGATTTTGACATCAACTTGCAATATCACCCAGGGAAGGTGAATGTAGTACCTGATGCACTTAGTCGCCAACCATTAGCAATGAATCTTACCGCTCAATGGAAGCTTCAGCAAGACGTGCATCAGATGGAGATTGAAGTAGTCATGCCAGGTAACGCTTCAAGTTTGATGAATTTACAAGTTCAATCAACCATTGTCAATCAGATCAAGGCAGCTCAAGAAACTGATGCTAAGAACAAGTGGAGAATGGACTCAGAACAGACTTCATCATCCATGAAGACGGATCTTTGAGATACGGTAGCAGATTGTGTGTACCAAAAGGTCCTGTACGGGAAAAGTTAATAAAAAAAGCTCACAACTCTCCCTACTCAGTACATCCTGGAGGTACCAAAATGTACAAAGATCTACGTCAGAATTATTGGTGGCAGGGAATGAAGCATGAAGTAGCCAGAAGCGTCGCAAAATGCTTGGTGTGTCAGCAAGTAAAGGCTGAACATCACAGGACAGCTGGACTACTCCAACCGTTACCAATCTCAGAATGGAAGTGGCAGTACATCACGATGGATTGTGTGACTGCTCTTCCTCGCAGCACAAAGGGTAGCGATGCTATATGGGTCATTGTGGATCGACTCACAAAGTCGGCTCACTTCATCCCATTTCGCATTGGCTAATCAACTGAGACACTAGCAAAGAAGTACATGGAGATAATAATCTATTTATGATTTGAACTCTTCATAATGTACTATCTCTGATACCCATGAACTCATACAGGAAATTGTGAGACTTCATGGAGTACCGGTCTGCATTGTCTCCGATCGTGACACCAGGTTCTGATCGCAATTTTGGCAGAGTCTGCAAGCAAGCTTGGGAACAAGTCTGAACTTCAGCACGGCTTATCATCCACAAACAGATGGTCAGTCGGAACGAACTATTCAGATCTTGGAGGATATGCTCAAAGCGTGTATGCTAGACTTCAAAGGATCGTGGGAAGATCACCTGCATCTTGTGGAGTTCGCGTACAATAACAGCTACCAAGCAAGCATAAGAATGACACCTTTTGCAGCATTGTATGGAAGGAAGTGTCGATCACCATTGAGTTGGGACGACATCGGAGATAGGGAACTTCTTGAACCAGAGATGATAGTATCGACCGTTGATGTGGTTCGTACTATCAGGGAAAGGATGCGCATAGCCCAAGATCGACAGAAGTACTGGGATGATGTAAAGAGACGACACTTGGAGTTCCAACCAGGAGATCACGTATTCTTGAAGATATCTCCGAACCGCGGAGTGATCCGATTTGGAAGACGGGATAAATTAAGTTCGAGATACATTGGACCGTTCGATATACTCGAACTAGTTGGTGAAGTGGCATACCGCTTAGCACTTCCACCCTCATTGGAAGGAGTGCATAATGTGCTCCACATATCCCAACTCAGGAAGTATGTGAGTGACCCCAGCCATGTTCTTGATCATTCCGAGCTCACTATACAGCCCGACTTGTCTTGTGAGCAACAGCCTGTGGAGATCCTGAACAGGAAAGTGAAGACACTTCGGAACAAAGAAGTTAATTTGGTCTGAGTAATATGGAGGAAAGACACTCCAGGAGAATCCACTTTGGAAAGGGAAGATGAAATGAGTGCAAGATACCCTCACCTCTTTATAAACTAGTCCTCAAATAAAAGTTGTAAATTTCGAGGACGAAATTTTTGTAAGGAGGGCAAACTGTAACAACTACAATTTTAGTATACATAAATTTGATTTAAATTTGAAGTATACTTGGGGTATTTAATGTTGCTATTATCACTTTAAGTATTTATTTCACACAATAATTACAAGAAGGAGTTTGTAGCTCATTGGTAATACCTTGTACTGCTGAACCAAGCCACCAGAGTTCAAATCCCCTGCCCCACATTATTTTTTAATATTATTTTGTTTTAAATCCTTTGGAAGCCCAACAGTCCACACACCATAACTCCCAAAAGTTGAACTAAACTTGAAAAACTAAAAATACCAGTGTCTTACCCCGGCGACCCCCGACTCGGGCCGGCGCCGCTGGCCGGACTCGGCCGGACGGCCGAGTCGCCAACATGAAAAATCTGTCTTTTCAGCTACTCAACTCCCCTGCATACTCTAATTTATTGGATCGGTTCCAGAATGCCCATTAACACTTAATTACTCCAATTTTTAATGAATTCTCTATAATTTTACAATTTTTTTTATTAAAACCTTTCATCTACCCTAACCCTATAAATACATCCCTCACCCTCTACCCTCTCACCCCAAAATCCTGAGCCTACTCTCTCAAAATTTTTCCAAGAGTCGTATACTTTGAAAACAAGCTTGAGGCGAAGCTCCGACGAAATTTCGGCGGAACTTCCGGCGAACGTTTTGGGAACTACCGGCGACGAAGCAATACATCGGCGATCTCTCTGGTTCCTTCTCACTCCCTTGTTCAATCTAAAACCCGTAAGTCCCACTTCTTTCCCTCTTTTCTATTCAAAAAATACGAAATTACAAAACCCGAAGGAATCGGAACAAATCCGATTTCCGATTCGGTTTTCTATAAAATTCCATTTCTCACTAATACAATCATATTTAAACTTCCTCATGTTGACTATTAAACACTAATCAAACAATTTGAACAAGTTTCATCACATGAAATGATAGCTATTTCAAATTATCGTATTTTTCACTTAAATACCACATTGTTTCAATTCTTCATTTAACCTCATCAAACTTGCTATACATTTAAAATAAATTACGAGGTAATGACCTACCTAATCACACACTTATATGCAACACCCCCGAGAACCTAGAATACGAGAAAACGAACATTTTCATTTAAATACCATATACTTAATAAAACTATTTCTAAAAGATTTAGTTTTGATACACTTTTTAAAGAAGTACCACTTATTAGGAAAATACGATAAGTTGTGGATATCGGTCGTTTATCTAAACCTGATTTTGTGGTGTTTAGGCTAGGCAAGTGAGAAAGGTAACTTTAAAAAGCCCGTCTCACGGTGATTCGTGAGCGGATCCTTCCTTTCCTCACTTGTACTTATCTGGCCACAATTGGCGGTGAAGAGGCGGTTTGAGGCATCTCACAACTTGTCGTTTAGACCATTTAGAAATAGTCTAGTTGACTTAGGATACCCTAGAACATAGAATACGAAAAATTGATATTTTTACAAATAAATACCATTTACTTTATAAAACCGTTTTCTAAAATATTTAGTATTTTACAATCTTTGCAAAGCGCCGCTACAACCCATTTTGGGGAACCCGTTCGAGATGGTGCGGTTTATCGCACATCCTCGGACTTAGTAGTGCGAGATTCAGACCTCCGCAAGGAGCATTCGGTCTCGAAAAATTTAAAGTACGACATATTAAGAAAATGAGATTTTTAGAATATAAAATATTTATTAAAATTATTTTTGTATAAATATATGTATATTTATCATTAAAATATCTATTTTGTTAAGATATAAATATTCCACCTTTTCTAAAAATCACAAGAATCAATTTTACATTAAAATACCATAAATTCCACATAAATCAATATTACAAATAAATACCTTTATTTATGAAACTAGGATATTTCACTAGAAATATCACAATATAAAAGCCACCTTCATTACAACTCTAAAGATGAATAATGAATATTTGAGGTGTATTTTGAAAAGTATATAAAAGTATTTTTTACATAAAATCCCCTCAAGTTATATAAATTACCCTAAGGACCCTAGCAATTATAGGTTTAAGAAATAATCACGACTTCAATTTACATTTCTAATTGTCTGACTCGGGTTTGAGTCTGATTAATCTGACTTGAATATGATTCAAGTCAATCTACAATCTACAATTTTCAACATGAATTCATGAATCCAATTATCAATCTATACGATTTGACTGAACCGAACCATGGATATACATTCCATTTACATGGTTCTCCAGTTATTCCATTTACATGATTCTACGGTTATATCCGTTTACTGATATCATGGTTTCGGTCAGTCTTTCAATTATACACTCAATTCAAATTACAGTACAAAACGATACAAATAAAACACTACGGGGTTTAAGGGGTAGATTGGTATGGAAGGTGTTAAAAGTGGCACGAGGTGGTAAGATTAAGACACCTAACCTATATTCCGTTGCTGTTGTACCGTGGCTTAACGGTTCCTTGTACATTCCGTTTGCCCTGGTCTCTAGCATATAGAGACCCCTCTCGTATATACTGGCATCCTTCTGTACCAAGCTACAAACAACAGCGTTAACACAACACTATATTACAATTTTAAAAGATGCTCTTTTATTCTGTCTATTCTACTTTCCTCTTATTTTTGGGACATACCGAGCGACCTGTTCGCCGACGACATTCTATTTCTTTCTTCTTTGAATGTCGTCAGGTGGTTTGGACCCGGCAGAGATCGAGCCATCTGCAGAAGACTTGGAGCAGTTTGCTGAAGAACCAGAGCTCTAGTTTCATTGTACATTTTCCATTCAGTACTTTTCATTTCCTGTTATGCCATTGTTTAGGCATCGTTTTATTTCAGTTGTATTTCCTTTTCATGCATTGTACAAAAGAATATTAATAAATAAAAGTTATTGTTTTTATTATCTCTTGTCTCTTGTGTATTTATTTTATATTGCTTAGATACGCTTAGCGTATGTACTTCTGAGTATATACGTAGCGGAACAATTTCATCCCCTTTGCCGTACACCGGGAAGCGGGGCGTGACAGAAAAGAATAGAGAAGAGGGGGTGGGATTTACGGGTTTGTAGCATAAAGAAGAAGGAGAGGCGACGGTAGGAGGTGCCGGTGTGTCGTTTCGTCGCCGGGAGCTCCTAAGGTCGTCGTCGGAAGATCGCCGGAGTTTTGCCCTTCGCTAACTCCACTTGTACACAAAAATTTCTAGAGGAATTTCTTGAGAGTTTAGACAGAATTGTGAGTGAGGGGGGGTGTCTAGGGGTGGTATTTATAGGGTAAAGCTAGGGTTAGGGTTAGGTGAAGGGGTGTATTGAAAATTGTATTGATTTATAATAAAAATAGGGTTTAATGGGATTTTAAAGAGATCTGGAACCGATCCAAGAAATTTAAGTATGCAGGAGTGAGGGGGAGGCCAAGAGGCACGACTTTTGTGTTGACGCGGCGACCGATCCGGGCCGAGTCAGGCCGGGGTCGGCCGCCGTCGGTCCGTCGTCGCTTTGTCTTTCCCCTGGTCCAGTTTATTTTACATGTGTAGTGGGGTTTTTACGAGTTATGCACGTGTAGACCCTTGGACTTTTAAAAATTTAAAAGAAAACAATATTAAAAAATAATATGGCTAATGGGATTTGAACTCTGGTGCTTTGGTTCAGCAGTGCAAGGTCTTACCAATGAGCTATAAGCTCCTTCTTGCTATTAAAAACCAAAACAAACTTATATCTTGTACTCAGGCAAAAGTACCCCTTTCTGTATTTTTTTTGAAAAATTGTACAGAATGTTGTACAGAAAGTTTAGGGTTGTTACAAATGTAATATACAATCCAGTACTATACAATAATGGCCTTCATGGCACATATCACTGACAATCTCCCACTTGCACTAAGGTCATGTATTGGCATATCGCAGACCTAACATCTTGAATAGCCTTTCGAACTGCGTCTAAGGGATGGCCTTTGTGAGTGGGTACGCAGTGTTGTTCTCCGTGTCTACTCTCTGCACCTCAATCTCCTGGTGATCCATGATCTCCCTGATCAGGTGATACCACCTCAAGATATGTCTGGATTTCTGATAGGACCTTGGTTCTTTCGCTAAAGTTATAGCCCCGTTGTTATCACAATACAAAGGTATTTGATCAACAATAGACGGAACCATCTGAAGTTCTGTAATGAACTTCCTCATCCAGACTTCTTCTTTCGCGGTGTCACATATAGTGATATACTCCGCCTCCATCGTCGAGTCAGCAACGGTGTTCTGCTTAGAGCTCTTCCAATAGACCGCCCCTCCATTGAGGGTGAAGATATAACCCGACATGGATTTAGAGTCATCCTTGTCACTCTGGAAGTTGGAGTCAACGAAGGCCTCGATCTGGAGGTCTTTACTGCCGTACACCAAGAAAATCTCCTTAGTCCTTCTCAAGTACTTGAGAATGTTCTTAACTGCTATCTAGTGTTTCTCCCCCGGCTTTGACTAATACATGCTTACAACGCTCATTGCGTAAGCAATATTTGGTCTGGTATACAACATCGCATATATTATAGATCCTACCGTAGAAGCGTAGGGTATAATACTCATGCTATCTCTTTCCAAATCAGTCTTGGGAGACATCTCTTTGGAGAGGGCGATCACGTAACAAGCCGGTAGGTCACCGCGCTTGGAATCTTCCATACCAAATCTTTTCAGTATGGTGTCAATGTACCTGAACTGTGAAAGTCCTAACATCATCATAGATCTATCACGATAGATCTGGATCTCCAGAATGTAGGAGGTATCACACGGGTCTTTCATGGAGAATTTCTGTGATAAGAATCTTTTGATTGATTATAGCATAGGAACGTTATTTTTTATCAGGAGAATATCATCCACGTACAAGATGAGGAATACCACAGTTCTCGCTATAACCTCACTATAAAAATATGTTTCATTTGGATTTTTGATAAAGTCATATTCCTTGACCGTCTCATCAAAGCAGATGTTCCAACTCCGCGATGCCTATTTTAATTCATAAATGGATTTAAGCAACTTACATACTCTTCCGCTGCTCCCACTCTCTATGAAACCCTCTGACTGATCTATCTAAACACACTCTTCTAAATTTCCATTTAGAAAAGCGGTCTTTACGTCCATCTGCCAAATTTCATAATTATGGAAGGCAGCAATGGCAAGTAGGATCCGAATGGATTTAAGCATAGCCACTGAAGAAAAGGTTTCATTATAATCCAAATCAGGTCTTTGACGAAAACCTTTTGCTACAAGTCTAACCTTATAGGTTTCAACCTGTCCATCTGCACCAATCTTTTTTCTGAAGATATATTTGTAGCCTACAGGTTTTACCCCTTGAGGTGCAATGTCCAAAGTCCAAACTTTGTTGGTGTACATGGATTCCATTTTGGTCCGCATTGCATCCAGCCACTTAACCGAGTCTCTGCTCATAATGTCCTGCTAAAAACTAGTCTGCTCATCATCATCGATGATGCAATCCTTTATATCCCCGTCTACGAGAAAACCATAATATCTCTCGGGCGTATGAGACTGCCTACTAGATCTGCTGAACAGTGCAGAGATGTCCGATTCTTTTGAAACTTTTGGTTTCACCATGCTTTTAGTAATAGATTGTGGTTCTGGAATTTCTTCTAGTTCTATTGCGCTCCCACCTATTTCTTTTTCAAGAAATTAAGTTTCCAGAAAGAGGGCATGCCTAGAAACAAAAACCTTTTGTTCCTCTGCGTAATAGAAAAGATATCCCCTGGAGTTCCTTGGGTATCCCACAAACATACACAGTACTGATCGTGCCTCGAGTTTGTCTGCATGCTGCTTTTTGACAAAAGCTGGACATCCTCATATTTTAAGATACTTAAGATAGGGTTTCTTTCCACTCTACATTTCATATGGTGTGGTAGGCACTGACTTAGTAGGAACTTTGTTCAAAAGATATGCAGCAGATTCTAGTGCATAACCCCAGAAGGATCGCGGTAACTCAGCATTACTCATCATGGAATGCACCATATCCAATAAGGTGCGGTCCTCCTTTCCGATACACCATTATGTTGAGGTGTGTATGGAGGAGTAATCTGAAAGAGAATTCCATTCTCTTTTAAATAACTCAGGAACTCGGCACTTAAGTAGTCACCATCTCAATAAGATTGAAGTGTCTTGATACTTTTGCCTGTTTCATTTTCCACATCATTCTTATATTCCTAGAATTTCTCAAAGGTCTCGGAATTATATTTCATCAAGAATACATATCTATACCTAGAGAAATTATCCATAAAAGTAATGAAGTAGGAATAACCACTTCTTGCATGTTGTAACAACTCCAATTTTTATATACCTAAATTTGAAGTATACTTGGAGTATTAATGTTACTGATAACACTTTAAGTATCTATCTCTCTACAATAATTACAAGAAGGAGCTTGTAGCTCATTGGTAACACCTTACACTGCTGAACCAAGCCATCAGAGTTCGAATTCCATGCCCCACATTATTTTTAGTTTATTTTTCTTTAAAATTCTTGGAAGTCCAAAAGTCCACAGGCCATAACTCCCAAATATTGAACTGAACCCAAAATTTGGAGTATGCCAAAACCCTAGTCAGGAGACCCCACACCCAACGTCGACCGAACCCGGCCGGAATCGGCCAACTCGGCCGGCGGATCGGCAGAATCGGCCTGCGCCGCCGGCCGGAGTTGGGCCGATGGCCGGGGTCCCAACATGAAATGTGTGTCTTTTGGTCTTCTGTAACTCATGGTTAACTCCATTTTACTGTATCGGTTTCTAAATGATAATTACAACCATTTTAATGTCAATTTTAATGCTTTTTTTATCTAATTTTTATAATTTTTTTAAATCAAGAAAACTCTTCACCTACCCTACCCTAGCTATCCTATAAATAGACCCCTACCCCCTGCCTTCTCATTCCAAAACCATAGAAAAACTCTCTTGAAATTTCCACAAGAAGTGTGCTTTGAAATCGAGTTCCCGGCGAAGCCTTGACGGAATTCCGGCGACGTGTTTTGAAGCAGCCGGCGACGAAACCACCCCTCGGTCTATCTCCCTAGTTCTCTCTACTGTTTAAAAGAGTTTAAACCCGTAAGTCCCATCCCTCTCTCTTTTCTATTTTTTAAAATACGGAATTTCGAACCCCGACGGAAATCGGAACAAACCGATTTCCGATTCGGTTTTTCTACAAAATTCCACTTGTCACCTAATCCATAATACCTAAATATATCCATGATGACTATTAATCACATAGAAATCAATTTAAATGAAGTTTCTCACATGAAATGATAACTTTCTTGTAATATCGTATTCTTTTCACAAAAATACCATGAAGTTTATTTTTCTTCGTTTAATTAATTCCCTCATTCCTAAACATGTTTATCTTGATCAATAAACTTGTAGAAATCAATTTGAATGAATTTTCACACATGAAATGATACCGTTTTCAAATACCGTATTCTTGCGCTTTAATACCTTCAAGTTTAATACATCATATTTAACCTCTAAAACTTCATTAAACCCTAAAATAAGTCACGAGGTAATGACCTACCTCTACACACGCACAAATATAACCCTAATTGATAAACGTCAAAATATAGAATACGAAAATACAGGACTTTTCACTAAAATACCATATTCTTTATAAACCTTTCTAAAAGCTTTAAGTTGTACACAATTCTAAATAAAATCTTTTAAAATAAAAGCACGATATGTCATGGACATCGATCGTTTATCTAAACTGACTTTGTGGTGACTAGACAAGTATGTCTAGGCTAGTGGTTTTTAATTAGGCCCACTACTGTGGTTCCTTCCCACTTATCTGGCACTTACCTGGCCGCAATTGGCGGTGAAGAGGCGATTTGAGCCTTCTAATGACTTATCGTTTAGACCTTAGAAATATGCTAGTTGGCTTAGGAAACCCTAGAAACTAAAATACGGAAATTTATACCCTTTTACAAATAAATATCTTATATTTATAAAACCGTTTTTCTAAATGAATAGTATTTATAAATTTTTTGCAAACGCCACTACAACCCACCTTTGGGGAACCCGTTAGGGATAGTACGGTTCATCGTGCACCCGCGGGCTAGTAGTGCGAGATTCAGACCTCCTTAAGGAGCATTCGGTCTCGAAAGGTTTAAAATACGACATTTAAGAAAAATGACATTTTGAATAATAAAATATTTATTATATATATATAATTATCATTTAAACACCTATTTTATCATAAGATAAAGTTTCCACATTTTTTTCTAAAATTACAAGATTAAACGTTACATTAAAATACCATGAATTTCAAATAAACCAATATTATAAATTAATACTTTTATTAGGATATATTCACTAGAATAACACAAATAAAATCCACACTCATTATAACTATAAAGACGAATAATAAATTCTTGAGGTGTATTTTGAAACTATACAAAAGTACTTTTTACATAAAACCCCCTCAAGTTTTATAAATTACAATAACGACCCTAACAATTATAGAACTTCAAATTATCTTTCTTTTAGTCTGACTCGGGTTAGAGTCTGACTATTTCTGACTTGAATATGATTCAAGTCAATCTATATTCTTTTATTTTCCTACTCAATATGAATACATGAATCCCTGAATCCAGTTAACAATCTATATAACTTGACTGAACCGAACCATGGATATATTCCTTTTACATGTTTCCTAGTATTCCATTTACATGACTCTACGGTTATAACCGTTTCCTGATATCATGGTTTCGGTCAGTCAGTTAATCGATCTTACAATCAATACAATTTTACAAGATAACAATACAAACAAGATATCGCGGGGTTTAAGGGGTAGATTGGTATGGAAGGTGTTAAAGGTGGCACGAGGTGGTCAGATTAAGACACCTAACCTGAATCCCATTGCTGTTGTACCGTGGCATAACGGTTCCTTGTACTATACGTGCCTTAGTCTCTGGCAAGTGAGACTCCCCTCGTATACACTGGCATTCTTCTGTACCAAGCTACAAACAACAGCGTTACATAACATTACAACAATAGTTTACACTTTAAAAATGTATCTTCTTATTCTGTCTTCTGTACTTCCCTCTTACCTTTGGGACTTACCGAGCGATCTGTTCGCTGACGACATTCTGTTCTCTCTTCTTTGAATGTCGTCAGGTGACTTGGACCCGGCAGAAGTTGAGCCAACATAAGAAGACTTGGAGCAATTTGCCGAAGACCCAGCAGTATAATTTCATTGTACACTTTTCTTTTCAGTACTTTTCTTTTCCTGTTATGCCACTGTTTAGGCATCTTTATTTCAGTTGTATTTTCCTTTCCATGTATTGTACAAAGAATGTTAATAAATAAAAGTTGCTGTTCTTTTTATACTCTTGTCTCTTGTGTATTTTATATTGCTTAGATACGCTTAGCGTATGTACTTCTGAGTATATACGTAGCGGGCCTCATCGCGTCTCCTTCGCCGTACATTGGGAAACGGGGCGTGACACATGTGTAGACATTGGACCACACAAGTCGCTGTGTATGAGTCCCAAGAGCTCGGTGGCTCTTACTCCGTGTCCACCGAACGGAGTCTTTTGTCATCTTTCCTTTGAGACATGTTTGACAAGTTGTATAAGACAGATATTCAAACGGATCCATATCCCTCTACATGTAATTTCATCAACCGTGTTTCATTGATGTGACCTAATCTACAATGCCATAAGAAAGCTTGTTTTAACTCTGGAGTCTTTCTTTTAAGTATGTTCTGAACGTTGAAAACTTGGTGTTGATTTAATACGTATATATCGTTGTCTGGTGTACCAGACCCAATCAAACTATGATTAAGGTGAATGTTTACAACATCACTTACAAATGTAAAATCATAACCTTATTTAGATAGTAAAGATACAGAAATGATATTACATGTCAAACTTAGTATACAAAAACAGTTACGCGAAACCAAAATGTGTCTAATTGTCAATCTTAGGTGATATTCCCCTACGGAAACAGTATCCACGCTCGCTCTGCTAGCAACCCTGAGGGACATATCACCTTCCTTTATAACTATACGACTTCTCAGTGGTTTCAATGAATTACAGATATGAGAACTTGAACAGGTATCCAATACCCAAGAAGTAGAGTTGATTGACAGACAGTTTTCAATCACAAACACACCTGAAGCCGAAACCACAACTTGCTTCGAATTCTGGGTCCTGGCTTTCCAAGCCTTGCAGTCCTTCTTCCAATGACATTTCTGTTAGTGTATATGCCCTAGAGGCCATTACTGTATCATACTAGCTTGTATATTACTTAATGGAAGCTTGGGATATTCACAGTTGTATATACAATCTTGCTCGAAATGGTAGTATGCTACTTGGTTTGTCTCTGCTTTAATATGTGCATGTGTTTCTTTTAGCATATTGCTGGTATACATATTAGTAGAGCCCTTAGGATCTTTGCTTGATTACCAGAGTTGTGATGGCGCTCGCACTCGTGGGAGCTGGGTAATCTATAAGCACATCCTTATACAGGTCCCTGGTCGTTGGACTATCGAGACAGGGCATCGATACTCCGGAGTAGACTAGCGTATGCGCTTCTCATCCCAGTGTGGGAGACGGTCTGTCCCACAGCCGTTAGTACGTCGTACTTGGGATAGTATGCGGGTGCTCGTTAGGTTACGAGTACACTGGACAGGACTCGTCGGGAACTGTTGGTTGGTAATATACCTATCGTCAGTTATCAGTTCCCAGGTGACATGAGTACAGTTTAGTCCGCTGACTTGACACTGTCACTTCGCCTCGAGTGTGTTCCCACTGCACTTTGATTACTACCCTACCACGGCTCAAAGGAGCTGTGCAAACAGGTAGTTTTTGGGTGCAGTCCCGAAGCACTTGGAGGCAGTGACGGTTAGACAGGATTCGTCTCTCCCGGTATTGGGGGTTGACATCGCGCTGTGTCTTGGAGAGCCATTACACGAGTAGTCCCTGGCCAGGGCAAGCGAGATATACTGGTAGGTTTCCAGTGTTATCTCAGGGTGTTCTGGGCTACACTCCGACACGACTTGTACCGCTATTAGGGGACTGACGTTCACCGCCCCCCTAGGCCCGCCATGCGATGTATCAGACGAACAGACCGGACTGTACGGAGACTGTCACATACAGGCTCAGTAGGAGTGCAGATGGGGTTCACCTCGTCAGTCTTCTTATCGACATCTACCTGGGGACCGTTACGTACAGCTAGTGCCGCTTGCGGTCTGTGGTTAAACCCACTGCCAGCGTAGTGTCGAGTCTTTAGAGTCCCACACAGAGAGCTATTCGCCTTTAGGCAAAACGAGTAGAGGTCGCATGGTTTTGCGACAGGGTTCGTTCGCATCCGCGCACTTGTGCACGTTTGCTGTCCGGACAGTTTATACTAGCGGGCTTTGGTTTAAGCCGGATCCTAGTATATGATTTGAGATTGGTTTTTCTCAGGGTATTCGTGTTCCTCGGATCACGAATGCGGGTGCGTATGCACAGTTGCTTGAGATTGGGGGAGAGGACCTTGTTTAGGGTTAATGGCTTTTGTCATTTTATTAACCCTATTGATTTTGTGTGGATTATTGTTAATTGATAATTAGCTTAATTATTGTGCATGGTTGTTGTTGACAATTTGACTTCATTGACTTGTTGACCATGTTGACAACTTGACCATAATCATTTCATTTGGAAGATGCTCTTTGATCTTTGCAAAAATGAAATGATAATGGTCAATTCATGATTTATCATGACAATTTTCAAGCTAATTATCTAATTAAAATTATCCTCACATATTAGTGAGAATGGCTCACTATTTTCTCATTCTCTCATTTTATTTCTCTCTCTTGCTCATCCTCTCCCTCAAGCTCTCTCCCTCTCATGTGTTGAGAAACAAAAAGCTTGAGAAAAACCCTCTCTTGATCTTCTCTTCTCACTTCTAGGGTTCAAGTCTTAGCATTTCTTGCACTCTAGTTACTCCTAGCTTGGAGTTGAAGCTAAAGGTGGTGGCTTTCAAGTGGATCTTTCTTTGACGGGAGAAGACAAGCAAGGTGAACTCTTTCTACCATACCTAGGAGCAAGGAGAGAAGGACTAAAGACCAAAGGTATAACCTTTCTTCACTTAGCTACTTTGTAGTTAGGGTTAGCTAGTTTATGTTTAGCAAAGATCCTCACAAGCATAGTCCATGTTGCCTAAGTCATTAAAAATCCGATTTTTATTATGTTTTCCGCCTCCCCGTAAGCACCGGGGTGGGCAACACGGACTTACAGTGGTATCAGAGACTAACTAAACCTAAACTAGTTAAGTAGTTAAGTGTAACGAAGTTCGGAACCGGAAAAATTACAAAACCAAACTTTTACAAAATCCAAGTTTCTGTTAAAATTATTTCTGCTCTAAATGAAAAACTTTATACATGTAAAATCGTCTCAGGGTTTTGTGAATACACCCAAGAAAAACGATACCCCAATTCCTTCAAGTCGCCGCCCTTCCGCCGCATAAACCTACTTAATGCGGCGGAACCGCCGCGGATTGTCGTGATCGGCGCATTGTTTTTCTTGCAGAGTGTGTTGTTGTTGGTTTTGGGATTTTTAGGATATATTATATGTACCCAGATTTTCCAGAAAAGAAATTTCCTTTTGGGGTCCTATAATTCCGTATTTTTCCGAACTTCACTGCACTTTAACTATATCGGTTATATCTGTAATGCTTGCATGTATTGAACGTCGGCTAATCGCTATAAGACGATTAGTCGGGGTTATACATGATCTGTGATTGTTATTGGTTTGTGGATATGAATGGATTGGATTGTCGCGGGTGAATGGCCGGGGTGGATGTGAGATGAGCGTTGTTTTTTCTTTCATTCATTTGTAACATGTAAATTGATGTAATAATATTCTTTGTATGGCCGCACAACCGGGTCGGGGTTGTAGCCGTCATTGTATAATTCTTTTTACTGTTTTTGCTCCTAGGATAGACCCATGGAGGGGGTGCACAAACTACCGGGTATCTCGAAGTGCCGAGTGGCCTACTCACGGTGGTGAGGGAGGTTGCTTCGCTTCGGGTGCTTGGCGGGTAGTTTGCCGCACCCGTAGGGGTCTTGGGTGGGGTATTGGCTATTCACCGCGACCGTGTAATCCGTTTTGCGTTGCAGGCTCGAACGCATTGCGGATTCCTAGTATATCCAATGTATTCATCTGTGATCTGTAATGTCTATCATTGCTATATATTTATATATAATAACTATTTAGGCGTTGCTTATGTTTTACAGCCGCGCTAGCCCAGCCCCCGCTCTGTCGTTAGTTAAGTAACCTAACGGGTGATGACGGGGCCCCGTGGCGAATGCGAATGGCATAAGCGTACGTCATATTTTGGTTGTTTTCTGCAATGGTAGGATTAAATGATGGGACGCATTAAAAGAACTAATGCAAGAAATAAACCAAGTAAAAGTCGATTGGAACACTTTGAAAACCACTCGGTTCTTTTCAAAACTAAAACTTTTAAACGCGGAGCTTGAACCACTCCTTTTAAAAGCTATCTCGTTCCATCGATTATATCAAGTTCACTACGTTCACGGTTTCGCCAAAACCATCCGTAGCCCTCCGTCATTCCACATGAATGGTCAAAAGTATTCAAGCTATGTATTTTGGCCAAAGTCAAGGCATAGTGATTGGTAGCGTTTGGATATTCATGTGCAGCATAGATAGATGCGTTGGTTTGGGACAGTCGTGCTGCCATTTTGGCCAAAGCCAAGGGTAGGTACGGGTGGGTCCAAATTAACCAGGAGAATGACGGGTAGAACTTGACATGTGACTTATGATATTTTGGCCAAAGTCAAGGTCATAAGAACATGGGGCAAAAATCCACATCGGGAGTTTCATAAGTACTGAAACTTGCTAGCGTTGCATACCATTTGGAGTGTGATGATTCTGGTAGGATTCCTTCGGTTTTATCACGCGATGATATTTGGATCCCGATCCTACTGTGAGTATATGCTACTCCTCGGGAAAACTCTCACTTAACGATCAATACTATAAACCTAGTAGGTGCCTAGAAAGGTGTTAGCGGGGCTACGCCCACAGGGAAAAGAGGTTACTTAATTAAGGAACTTCGCGAAAGCGTTGGAAAACCTCCCTCGAAGTACCGACACTGGCCTGGCTGAACGGTTAAGCAAGTATTGTACGGTGAGAATGATCCCGGCTAATCCTTTTCTTTATGGTTTGAGAAGGGATTCGAGAAACAGTGGGAGCCATCCAGTTTAGACAAACTAAAAACCACTCTAAACTTGCAAGAGCATCATGCTAAAGTGTTTCTTTTCTCTCTCCTAATTGCAGCGACCATTCAAGATGACCGGACTTAAGTTACTATTAGATAAAAACATATTGACAGGGCCAAACTACAAAGATTGGCTCAGGAATGTCAAGATGGCTATCACTTATGACAAGCTGGGGTATATACTTACCACCAAAGCTCCCCCCGTCCCAGGTCCCACCTCCAGCGTCGCGGATGTAGAAATCCGTAAGACATGGGAGATAGATTGCGCGAGGGCCAAATGCCTCGTACTAGCCTCGATGGACAATGACCATCAGAGGAGGCACGAGAATATGGACCTAGAGTCCATATTTCTCCATACAAAAGAACTGTATGGAGAGCAGTCTCGTATCGCAAGATACGAAGTGTCGAAGAAGCTCTTTTCGGCAAGGTTGGCCGTCGGATCATCGGTAGCGGACCACGTGCTTAAGATGATCGGCTACATAGAGGAGCTCGCGGACCTTGGGACCACGTTGGAGAATGAACTCTATACTGATCTGATTCTCCAGTCCCTTCCTTCCACTTACGCCCAGTTCATTCTTAACTTCAACATGCAAGGAAAGGAGGTTGAACTTGCCGAGCTTCTGAACATGTTGAGGACTGCTGAGGGCACCCTACAGAAGGGTAGGGAGACATCCACTTTGTTTGTAGGAGGATCTTCCTCTTCTAGGTCCAGGGCGAAAGCCAAGGGCAAGAAGAAGAAAGCCCCCGCCAAACCAAGAGGCGGTGTCGGTAAAGTGGATACGAAGGGAAAGGGTAAAGCAACAAAGGTAGCGGGGAAGCTGGTGGGGAAGGAAGAATGCTTCTATTGTCACAAAAGTGGCCACTGGAAACAAGATTGCAAGGCTTGGAAAGCCAGAACACAGGATTTGAAGCGAGTTGCAGCTTCAGCTTCAGGTGTGTATGTTATTGAAAACTGTCTATCAATAAACTCTACATCCTGGGTATTGGATACCGGATCAGGATCTCATATCTGTAATTCTTTGCAGGCGTTGAGAAAGCGTAGAGTTTTGAAGACAGGTGACATGACCCTCAGAGTTGCGAACGGTGCTAGCATGGATGCAGAGGCCGTGGGGGACTATCACCTGGGATTATCAGATGGACACTTTTTGGTTTTGCGTAGTTGTTATTATGTACCAAATGCAACCTGTAATATCATTTCTGTATCTTTATTATCTAAAGAAGGTTATGAATTTGCATTTGTAAGTAATGTAGTGAACATTCACCTTAATCAAGTGTTGATTGGGTCAGGTACATTAAACAACGGTATTTACGTTTTAAACCAACCACAGGTTTTCAATATCCAGAATACACATAAAAGAAAGTCTCCAGAAATTAATAAAACTTTCTTATGGCATTGTAGACTGGGTCACATCAACGAGAGAAGATTGACTAAGTTACATACTGAAGGATATTTAGATTCGTTCGAATATCAATCATATGCAACTTGTCAATCCTGTCTCAAAGGAAAGATGACAAAGGCTCCGTTTTCTGGACACGGAGAAAGAGCGAGCGAGCTCTTGGGACTCGTACACAGCGACGTGTGCGGTCCAATGTCTACACATGCGCGAAGCGGTTTTTCTTACTTCATAACTTTTACGGATGATTTTTCAAGGTACGGTTATGTCTTCTTAATGAAACATAAATCCGAGGCTTTTGAAAAATTCCAGGAATATAAGAGTGAAGTAGAAAAACAGACCGGCAAAAGTATCAAGATCCTAAGATCGGATCGAGGAGGAGAATACTTAAGTGCCGAATTCCTGAATTACTTAAAAGAGAATGGAATTCTCTCTCAGCTTACTCCTCCATACACTCCGCAACATAACGGTGTATCGGAGAGACGGAACCGAACCCTATTGGATATGGTACGGTCCATGATGAGTAACGCTGAGTTACCGCGATCGTTCTGGGGGTATGCGCTAGAAACAGCTGCATATCTTTTGAACCGTGTTCCCACTAAGACTGTGCCTACCACACCATATGAGTTATGGAGTGGGAAGAAACCCTATCTTAATCACATTAAGACATGGGGATGTCCAGCTTTTGTAAAAAAGCAGCATGCGGACAAGCTCGAGGCACGCTCAGTACAGTGCAAGTTTGTGGGATATCCAAAGAACTCCAAGGGATATTACTTCTATTACGAAGAGGAACAAAAAGTCCTTGTTTCTCGCCATGCCCACTTTCTAGAACATCAGTTCATAGAAAAAGAATTAAGTGGGAGCGCAATAGAACTGGAAGAAATTCCAGAACCACAAACTATTACTGAAAGTTTAGTGGAACCAGAAGGTTCAAAAGAACAGGACATTCCTACGCCGCTCCGCAGGAGTAGTAGGCAGTCTCATCCGCCCGAGAGGTACTACGGTTTCCTCATTGACGGGGATAGAAAGGACTGCATCCTAGATTGTGATGAGCCTACTAGCTTCCAGCAAGCCATTCAGAGCGTCGACTCGGTAAAATGGCTGGATGCAATGCGGACCGAGATGGAGTCCATGTACACCAACAAAGTATGGACGTTGGACATTGCTCCAGACGGGGTAAAACCCGTAGGATGCAAGTGGATCTTCAAAAGGAAGATTGGTGTAGATGGACAGGTTGAGACCTATAAAGCTAGACTGGTAGCAAAGGGTTTTCGTCAGCGACCTGGTTTGGACTATGACGAAACCTTTTCTCCAGTAGCTATGCTGAAATCCATTCGGATCCTTCTTGCCATCGCTGCTTTCCACGATTATGAGATTTGGCAGATGGACGTAAAGACAACTTTTCTAAATGGTCATTTAGAGGAGTGTGTCTATATGGACCAGCCAGAGGGTTTCATTCAGGGTGGGAGCAGCGGAAAGGTGTGCAAGTTGCTCAAGTCCATTTATGGACTCAAGCAGGCATCGCGGAGTTGGAACATCTGTTTTGATGAGACGGTCAAAGAATTTGGCTTTATCAAAAATCCAGATGAACCATGCATCTATTGTAGATTTGTAGCGAGAACTGTAGTATTCCTCGTTTTATACGTGGATGACATTCTCTTAATAGGAAATGACATTCCTATGCTACAATCTGTCAAGGGGTTCTTGTCACACAGGTTCTCCATGAAAGACCTGGGTGATGCCTCCTACATTCTGGGTATCCGGATCTACCGTGACAGATCCAAGAGGATATTAGGACTTTCGCAGTCCAGGTACATCGACACCATACTGAAGAGATTCAGTATGGAAGATTCCAAGCGCGGTAATCTACCGGCTTGTCACGGGATCACCCTCTCCAAAGAGATGTCTCCCAAGACTGATTTGGAGAGGGATCGCATGTCTATTATACCCTACGCTTCTGCGGTAGGCTCTATAATGTATGCGATGTTATGTACCAGACCGGATGTGGCTTATGCACTGAGTGTGGTAAGCAGGTATCAGTCAAACCCAGGGGAGAAACATTGGATAGCAGTAAAGAACATTCTCAAGTACCTGAGAAGGACTAAGGAGATGTTCTTGGTGTATGGCGGAAAAGACCTGCAGGTTGAGGCCTTTGCTGACTCCAGCTTCCAGAGTGACAAGGATGATTCCAAGTCCATGTCGGGTTTTGTCTTTACCCTCAATGGAGGGGCGGTGTGTTGGAAGAGCTCCAAACAGGAAACCGTTGCTGACTCGACTATGGAAGCGGAATACATCGCTGCATCTGATGCCGCAAAAGAAGCTGTCTGGATGAGGAAGTTCTTGAAAGAACTTCAGGTGGTTCCGTCCATTGTTGACCCAATACCTCTGTATTGCGACAACAACGGGGCTATAGCTTTAGCGAAGGAACCCAGGTCCCATCAGAAATCCAGACACATCTTAAGGCGGTATCACCTGATCAGGGAGATCGTGGATCGCCAGGAGATCGAGGTCCGGAGAGTTGCATCAGAGGATAACACAGCAGATCCATTCACCAAGGCCTTGCCCCAGACTCAGTTCGAGCGGCTGATCGAGATGATAGGTCTTCGATACGCCAGTACATGGCCTTAGTGCAAGTGGGAGATTGTTAGTGTATATGCCCTAGAGGCCATTACTGTATCATACTAGCTTGTATATTACTTAATGGAAGCTTGGGATATTCACAGTTGTATATACAATCTTGCTCGAAATGGTAGTATGCTACTTGGTTTGTCTCTGCTTTAATATGTGCATGTGTTTCTTTTAGCATATTGCTGGTATACATATTAGTAGAGCCCTTAGGATCTTTGCTTGATTACCAGAGTTGTGCTGGCGCTCGCACTCGTGGGAGCTGGGTAATCTATAAGCACATCCTTATACAGGTCCCTGGTCGTTGGACTATCGAGACAGGGCATCGATACTCCGGAGTAGACTAGCGTATGCGCTTCTCATCCCAGTGTGGGAGACGGTCTGTCCCACAGCCGTTAGTACGTCGTACTTGGGATAGTATGCGGGTGCTCGTTAGGTTACGAGTACACTGGACAGGACTCGTCGGGAACTGTTGGTTGGTAATATACCTATCGTCAGTTATCAGTTCCCAGGTGACATGAGTACAGCTTAGTCCGCTGACTTGACACTGTCACTTCGCCTCGAGTGTGTTCCCACTGCACTTTGATTACTACCCTACCACAGCTCAAAGGAGCTGTGCAAACAGGTAGTTTTTGGGTGCAGTCCCGAAGCACTTGGAGGCAGTGACGGTTAGACAGGATTCGTCTCTCCCGGTATTGGGGGTTGACATCGCGCTGTGTCTTGGAGAGCCATTACACGAGTAGTCCCTGGCCAGGGCAAGCGAGATATACTGGTAGGTTTCCAGTGTTATCTCAGGGTGTTCTGGGCTACACTCCGACACGACTTGTACCGCTATTAGGGGACTGACGTTCACCGCCCCCCTAGGCCCGCCATGCGATGTATCAGACGAACAGACCGGACTGTACGGAGACTGTCACATACAGGCTCAGTAGGAGTGCAGATGGGGTTCACCTCGTCAGTCTTCTTATCGACATCTACCTGGGGACCGTTACGTACAGCTAGTGCCGCTTGCGGTCTGTGGTTAAACCCACTGCCAGCGTAGTGTCGAGTCTTTAGAGTCCTACACAGAGAGCTATTCGCCTTTAGGCAAAACGAGTAGAGGTCGCATGGTTTTGCGACAGGGTTCGTTCGCATCCGCGCACTTGTGCACGTTTGCTGTCCGGACAGTTTATACTAGCGGGCTTTGGTTTAAGCCGGATCCTAGTATATGATTTGAGATTGGTTTTTCTCAGGGTATTCGTGTTCCTCGGATCACGAATGCGGGTGCGTATGCACAGTTGCTTGAGATTGGGGGAGAGGACCTTGTTTAGGGTTAATGGCTTTTGTCATTTTATTAACCCTATTGATTTTGTGTGGATTATTGTTAATTGATAATTAGCTTAATTATTGTGCATGGTTGTTGTTGACAATTTGACTTCATTGACTTGTTGACCATGTTGACAACTTGACCATAATCATTTCATTTGGAAGATGCTCTTTGATCTTTGCAAAAATGAAATGATAATGGTCAATTCATGATTTATCATGACAATTTTCAAGCTAATTATCTAATTAAAATTATCCTCACATATTAGTGAGAATGGCTCACTATTTTCTCATTCTCTCATTTTATTTCTCTCTCTTGCTCATCCTCTCCCTCAAGCTCTCTCCCTCTCATGTGTTGAGAAACAAAAAGCTTGAGAAAAACCCTCTCTTGATCTTCTCTTCTCACTTCTAGGGTTCAAGTCTTAGCATTTCTTGCACTCTAGTTACTCCTAGCTTGGAGTTGAAGCTAAAGGTGGTGGCTTTCAAGTGGATCTTTCTTTGACGGGAGAAGACAAGCAAGGTGAACTCTTTCTACCATACCTAGGAGCAAGGAGAGAAGGACTAAAGACCAAAGGTATAACCTTTCTTCACTTAGCTACTTTGTAGTTAGGGTTAGCTAGTTTATGTTTAGCAAAGATCCTCACAAGCATAGTCCATGTTGCCTAAGTCATTAAAAATCCGATTTTTATTATGTTTTTCGCCTCCCCGTAAGCACCGGGGTGGGCAACACGGACTTACAATTTCCTGTGACAATAGAAGCATTTCTCTTTACTTACTGTCGGCCCTCCAACTTTTGCCTTGCCCTTTCCCTGTACCTTACTGACACGGCCTTTCGTTTTGGTGGGGGCCTTTTTCTTCTTCCCCTTGGGTTTCGTCTTGGATCTAGAGGAAGAACCTTCCCCAACAAGTAGAGTGGGTGTCTCCCTGGATTTCTTCAGGGTGCCCACTGCGCTCCTCAACATATTAAGGAGCTCTGAAAGTATATCTTGTTTCCCTTGAATATTAAAATTCAATATAAACTGGGCATAAATAGAGAGGAGGGACTATAGAATTAAGTTTATATATAACTCGTTCTCCAACGTGGCCTCAAGGTATGTAAGCTCTTCACTATAGCCGATTATCTTAAGGACGTGATCCTCTATAGATGACCCGATAGCCAATCTCGCTTGAAATAATTTCTTCGAGATCTCGTATCTTACGATACAAGATTGCTCTCTATATAAATCTTTAGTATGGAGGAATATGGAAGTAAGGTCCATATTCTCGTGCCGCCTCTGGTGTTCATTATCCACAGAGGCTAACACGAGACACTTAGTTTTCGCAATGTCTAATTCCCATGTCTTATGGATCTCAATATCCGCGACGGTGGAATTTAGACCTGGGATGGGGGGCTTTATTAGTAAGGAGGTAGCCCAGCTTGTTATAGGTAATGTCCATCTGGATATTTCTTAGCCAATCTTTATAGTTTGGTCATGTCAATATATTTTTATCTAATAATAACTTAAGCACCGTCATCTTGGTCGCTGCAATTAGGAGAGAGAGAAGAAGCACTCAGCATGATACTCTTATAAGTTTAGATTGGTTATTAGTTTATCTACAGGATGGCTCCCAATGTTTTCTCAAATCCTCCTTCAAACCATAAAAGAAGAATTAGTCAGGATTAATCGCACCATATAATTCTTGTTTAACTTTTCGGCCAGGCTAGTGTCGGTACTTCAAGGGATGTTTTACAACGCTTTCGTGAAGTTTCTTAATTAAATAATATCTTTTCCCTGGAGGCGTAGCCCCGCTAACACCGTTCTAGACACCTACTTGGTTTATAGTATTGATTGTAAAGTGAAAAACTCTCCTGAGAAGTAATAATACTCATGGTGGGATCGGGATCCAACTATCATTGTGTAACAACTTTGAAGGAATCCTACCAAAATTATCGCATTCCAGATGGTATGCAAAACTAGCAAATTTCCTTTTCTTTTGAAACTCCTGATATGGATTTTTGCCCCGGGTGCTTATGACCTTGACAAAGGCCAAAATATTATAAAACGCAAATTAAGTTCTACCCGTCATTGTCCAGGTTAATCTGAACCCATTCGTACAAACCCTTGACGAAGGCCAAAATAGTTGTACGCCTGTCCCAGATTAACGCATCTATCTATACTACAGATGAATACTCAACAGCTACCAATCACTATGCCTTGGCGAAGGTCAAAATACATTGCTTGAATACTACTCAATACCCTTCTGAAATGACGGAGGGCTACGACTGATTTTGGGGAAAACAGTGAACGTAATGAACTTGATATAGTCGAAAGAACCATGATAGCTTTTAAAAGGAGTGGTTTAGGCTCCGCATTTAAAAGTTATTTTTAATAAAAACGAGTGGTTTTGAAATTATTCCAACGATTTAAGTTTGGTTTGTTTTCTTTCCATTAATCAATATTAATATTGTCCCATCATTTAACCCTATCAATGCAGAAAGAAGCGAAATAGAATGTACGCTTATGCCATCTGCATTCGTCATGGGGCTCCGTCATGCACCGTTAGGTTACTTAACTAACGACAGAGCGGGGGCAGGGCTAGCGCGGGTGCAAAGCATAAGCAACGTTTATTATATATAATCTATATATATAGCCATTCGTCTCACGTAATAATAGCCATTCCAGATCACAGATCACAACACAAGCAACACAGATGAATATATTGGATATACTAGAATTTCCGTGCTTTATTTTAGCCTCTAATGAAAAACGGATTCCACGGTTGTGATGAATAGCCAAACCCTCACCCTAGACCCCTACGGGTGCGGCAAACTACCCGCTAAATTCCCATAGTGAAACAACCTCCCTCAATAAAATGAGTATGTCACTCGACACTTCAAGAACCTGGTATTTTATGCACCCCACCTTGGGTCTATCCTAGGTGCAAGAAAAAGTAAATGAAATAATACAACGGTGGATACAAACTCAACCCGGATGCGACCCACAAAAGAATATTACATCACATTTACAAATTACATGAATGAAAGAAAAGAACATTCTTCTCACATCCCCCGGCTATTCAACCACGACGATCCAATACTTCATATCCACAAATTGCAATAACAAGATATTAGATATGTGCAACCCCTACTAATTGACGTATAGCAATTAGTCGACGTTCAAAAACACATATACGAACTTAAAGCGAATAAACGATATAAAAATTTCGACTTAGAAATACTCCGTATTGCCCAAGCACAAAGATAACACTAGATGAAATCTGGACAAAATCAAACAATACCATAAATCCTAAATTCAAGAGCACAAAACACTACAAGAAGCACGAGACCAGATGCTACAGTAAAACCACCAGAAACGGGATTTTGAGGAAATCTGGCGTTTCAAATTTTGAATTATGGTCTCGTTCTTCTCTGGTGTTCTAGTTACATCATAAAAAGCACTTTGCAATTGGTTAAAAAAAATTTAGAGGCTAAGAAAAATTCGACAGAATCTTGGAACTAGGATTTATCGATACGGAGTTATTTCGGTTTTGAAACTCTAGACTTCGTCTAAACTATCAGTTAAGTGTCTGGGTAGGCTCTGATACAAGTATAAGTGTATATGTGCTCCTTGCCGTGACAACTACGGCTATGAGGAATCAAAAACTTTAAAAACTTGAGCACAATACACTAAAATCCCAAGATATAAGCCCAAACACTAAACTAAATAAACCCTAAAAAGAGTTTTAGCTACTGGGTTGGGATTACAACCTTTGTAGACGGTCTTTCGGGTCTTGAAAGGTGGACTCCACAAGCTCCTTGGGTTGATAGAACGAGCACTCGAAGCCGATCTTCCGCGTCAAAGACGATCCGCCCGAGAATGCCAATTTAAGCGATAGCTTTGTCCGAAGCAACTAAATATCAAGTTTTGCTAGGACAAGATACATAGAGTGGTGTAGTTTGTGAACAAGATACTCTCTTTTAATCCTCAAGAACTCAAGTGAAGAAAATAAGGAAGAAGAAGAGGTAGCAACTTAAGAAAATTCTCACTTGAAAAATATCAACCATTCAAAAATATCCTACACTACTTTCGCTTCTTATCTCTTCTAACATAAAACAAAACCAAAGGTTGAGTGGGTTGTGACTCACTAGTGTGAGTCACAAGCCCACACGACTCCAGAAGTGGTGAGAACAAGAAAGAGTGTAGAGAGAAGCCACCTCATTATGATATACATACACATACACATACAAATACTAGTATGTGTATAATCAAGTATACCAAAACCCGTATTTGTAATAAATACGTATACCATATTTCTACCAAAATACGAATACTGTATTTGTACCGAAAATACAAAATACGCGTATTCATATTTAGAAAGAAATACTTGTATTTGTATCAAAACGCAAATACACGTATTTATAAAAATACACGTATTCGTATAAATACCATATTCATGTTAAAATACAAATACCCAAAAGAGAGCAATATAATACTAGTATCAAAACCGGCTGTCTTTCAAACTTGATAGTACTACTAAACCGTCCGATTAAAGTACGTGTATAAATACACGTGTTCAATCGAACACCTATGTGTAAAACCATACGCAAAATAAACCGTTTCTCCTGAAACGGGAAACCTTTTGTGTGGGACTCTAAAGACTCAGCAATATGCTGGCAATGGGTTTAACCATAATACGCTGGCAGTGGGTTTAACCACAAGCACGTCTGTGGCACTAGCTGTACGTAACGGCTACCCAGGCATCTGTCGAAGGTAAGATCGACACGATAACTCGTCCGAAAAACTTACTGAGCCTATAGGTGACATTCTCCATACAGTCCGGTTTGTTCTTCTAAGAGTATTGCATATCGGGTCTTGGAGGTGGTAAACGTCAGACCCCTAATAGCACAATAAGTCGTGTCACTTGAAAAATATCAACCATTCAAAAATATCCTAAACTACTCTATCTTTTTATCTCTTCTAGCATAAAACAAAATCAAGGGCTGAGTGGGTTGTGACTCGCTAGTGTGAGTCACAAGCCCACACAACTCTAGAAGTGGTGAGAACAAGAAAGAGTGTAGAGAGAAGCCAGCTCACCATGACATGCATACACATACAAATACTAGTATATGTATAATCAAGTATACCAAAACCCGTCTTTATAATAAATACATATACCGTATTTCTACCAAAATACGAATACCATATTTGTACCGAAAATACAAAATATGCGTATTCATATTTAGAAAGAAATACGTGTATTTGTATCAAAGCACAAATACCCGTATTTATACAAATACACGTATTCGTATAAATACCGTATTCGTGTTAAAATACAAATACGCAAAAGAGAACAATATAATACTAGCATCAAAACTGGCTGTCTTTCAAATCTGCTAGTACTACTAAACCGTCCGATTAAAGCACGTGTATAAATACACGTGTTCAATCGAACACCCATGCGTAAAACCATACACAAAGTATACCGTTTCGCCAGAACCGGGAAACCCGCTGTGTGAGACTCTAAACACTCGATAATACGCCGGCAGTGGGTTTAACCACAAGCACTTCAGTGGCACTAGCTATACGTAATGGCTACCCAGGTATCTGTCGAAGGTAAGATCGACACGATAACTCGTCCGAAAACCCTACTGAGCCTATAGATGACATTCTCCGTACAGTCCGGTTTGTTCGTCTAAGTATATCTCATATCAGGCCTAGGGGTGGTAAACGTTAGACCCCTAATAGCGCAATAAGTCGTGTCGGTGTGGAACACAATACACCCTGAGAAACTACTGGTGTACCTACCAGTAAATCTTACTTGCTCTGGCCAGGGACTTTGTGTATTGGCCAGCCGTACACAACGCGATATCAACTCTCAATACCGGGAAAGACAAATCCCTTCTATCCCCTACTGCCTCCAAGTGCTTCGGGACTGCACCCAACTACTACCTGTTTGCATGACTCATTTGAGCCGTGGTAAGGTAGTAATCTAAGTACCGTGGGAACACACTTGAGACGAATAGTGATGTCAAATCAACACACTAACTTGTACTCATGTCACTGGGGAACCACCAACTGATGATAGGTATAATACCAACCAGCAGTTCCCAGCGAGTCCGTCCAGTCTAACTCATAACCCAATGAGCATCTGTATACTATTTTTGGTACTGTATACCCATGGCTGCGGGACATGCCACCTCCTCTGATGGCGATAAGAAGCGTATGCACTAGTGTAATCTGGAGTATCGATACCCAGTCTCGATAATCCTATGATTAGGGATAAGTTTAAGGATGTGTTTATAGACTGCCCAGCTCCCACTAGTGTGACTGCCATCACAACGCTGATAGTCAAGCAAACATCCTAAGGGCTCTATCAACATGTATTAGCGATGTGTTAAAAATACACACACACACACACACACATGTTAAGATAGAATCAAATTAGATAGCATACTATCATATTGAGTAAGACTGTTATTATATCTGTATATATCTCAAGCTTTTAAAATATAATATACAATGCATTACAATACAATAATGGCATTCAGGGCATATATCCCTAATAATGGGTGTGGTGTTTACTTGGGTAAGACTTATGAGCCAATTCCGAAAAATTAAAATATAATAGGTTTTGCATCAACTAAACTAATGTCCGCTTTGTCTGCATCGCGATTTTGAACGACGAAGGGGTATTTAGTAGCAAAATATAAGGTTTGAGGGGTACACTCAAATACAAACATTGAAAGGGGTATATATATAAAAAAACCAATTTAATATTAATCAGGGTTGCGCAGCAAAATATAAGGTTTGAGGGTATACACAAATACAAACATTGAAAGGGTTATATATATATAAAAAAAACCAATTTAATATTAATTGGGGTTGTTTGCCAACGACTTTTTCCCATCTATTTTATGCGTGCACATTTCCCTTTTCTTTCTTCTTCATCCACTGTCTTCTTAATTACGGAATTACCCAAAACAGGACAATTGATTAATTAAAGTTTAATGATGATTTGGAGGTTACTAATTATCTTAATGCTTGCTACTATATGGACCTCATACATGTCTGATCAGGATAAAGCAACTCATGCTGATGTGGATTAGTAAAAGTAACCATCTGATTAGGCTGCCAGCTCATGCTGATCGTCACGCTCTGCTTTTCAGTAGACGGAAACGGTGACGTGGCAAGTCCGCGATATATTTATCCAGAGAAGATCATTCCCTAAATAAATATATTAAGCGTTTTGAAACAATAATACACAATGTAAGAATAAATTGAGACTGTAATTTTTTTCTCCAACAAACATCTTTATTTATATTCAATTTCCAATATTTACAAGTACACGAGTTTCAGCTGGAAAGTAAATATAATAAAAGAAAATGCTTAACATGTGGCATACATAAATTGAAGAAAAATAAAACTGAGTCAGTCCTGAGTAGCGATCCGGTTGTAGTTCTCCACTGTGGCCTCCACTTCCTCCGTCTCGACCGTATCTGACAAATATTCTAATAGAAGAAAAGTGGATGGAATACCCGTCAGCGAACTAGCGCTCGGTAGGTCCTAAAAGATAAAGTAAGAGTAAAGAAAATGACAAGTGTAGAATATATAGATGGCGAGTAAGCGTATATGCTCATAGGTAAGCATGTACTATAGGTCTCTATATAGTCACTATGTTAACTTAAATTCCAAATGTGAATGCTAACGCAGCCATAGAAGTATTTACAAGTACAAGAGTGGGACCCTAGGAGTAAGAAAATACGGACCCATTTCATGTGTTACCATCGAGGCGCTAGACTGTGGATGAGTCAACCCGACTAATATTCGGGTAAAAATAAAAAAGAGGTTAATACGGGACTTCCGAAACTCCGTTGGATGCACACAAGAAACTATCCCAAGCACCTCGAGTATAATATATTATAACTGGTTAATATACTTAATTGATTCGATTGGTTGATTAACATGTCTTGATCGAAACCATAAATTGCAAAAGGTAGAATGTAGCCGAGTGAGTCGAGTAATATGCGAGTCATGACAATTGCAATCTTGGTTCAAGTCAAATTAGTTCGAGTAGATTGGATTCGAATTCATATTCAGGTTTAGATTCGGGTGGGGTTAGAGTTTGAATTTGTATTCGAGTTCGAGTTCAAGTTTATATTCGAGTTTAGATTTGAGTTTTTTCATGTGAATTGATGTAAATTGTTAAAAATTTTATGTTTGGAGAAATCGACAACTGCTGCACATGGACGACAGAATTTGTATCTTTTTCCAAGACAATTATCATTTGATAACTCCATTAAGTTGTCTAATCTGAATAGGCAAGCACTCACTTTCTCCGTCTCCCTGAGACTCAAGAGAAATGATACCGCTTCAACTTTTATTAATGTATAATCCTTAAAATATTGTTTTGCATATCTCGAGAGGTTTTTATGAAAAATATTTTAATATAGTTTAAAATTTAAAGCTCGAGGTTGATTTATAATATTTAGGGTTTTTATGAACCTGTATTTTAATTGTTAGGGTATTTTAGTGATAAAAAAACCTAGTTTTTAAAAATTTATGATATTTTTTTATGAAAATTAGCTCTTTTGGAAACTTGATGGTATTTTATTAAAATTCTAATTTTCATTTTTTAAAAATATAGTTTCATAATACGAATTTATAGTTTTATATAATTTTCCAAAATTTAGTTTTGTTTAGAAAAATAGTATTTCTTAAAAACCGTATTTTTATTTTCTTTCGAAACCGAATACTCCGTGAGGAGTTCTGCATCTCGCTCTACTATCCTATGGATGTGTGATAATCTGCATCATCTAATAGCGGGTCCCTTAATGAGGGTTGTATAGGCGTAATTGCCCAGGATTTAAAAAAATACCGATTAAACCATAGTATGCGTGTGGGGTAGGTCATTACTCCGTGAAGGTTCTAGAGTTAGGTATACTAGATATTGAAAAAAAGAGGTTACACTAAAATTCATGGTATTTTAATGAAAAGTCATTATATGATTGTTTCACATGAAAATTTTGGTTAAACAAAAAACTAAATGATTGCAAACAAAGTTATAAGTAGTGTGAGAAAGTTAGTTTGGCATATTTTTGCTTAAAGTGGGGAGTTCCAAGATTAAAATAATATGTATCGGAGTTAACTCCACTTTACCGACATGTTTTCAAAAGATGATTTGAGATAAAAGAAAAGAGAGAAGAGGGACTTACTCGCTGTGTAGCGTTGGGAAGAGATTAAACAAAAGGAGGGGGTTTCTGTGGTATCGCAGAAGCTCTGAAAACGATTTCGATCTTCGATGGAAAGATCATGGTTGCTAACTCCAATTGACTTCACTTGCACTTAGGAACTTTTGGGATAATTTTTGCTAGAAATTTTCAGAATAGAGGGGAGTTAGGGCATGGGGTGGTATTTATAGTGGAGAATTAGGGATTTGAAATTAAAAATTTGGATTAAAAGAATTAAAATGGTGTGAAATGATGAGTTTAAATGTCACTGTTTAATTGCAGGAAAATCAAATAGTGCAGGGGAGTTGAGGGGAGTCGAAGGGATAAGTGTGCAAAACACGGAGACGATTGGAACCAATCGAACCGTCGGTGCCGGCCAATTGATGAAAACGGGCGGTCAGATCTTGATGACCCGTCTCGAGATTCGTGCCACACAGTTTAATCACTGTTTACTCCCTTTTGTGCATGTTTGATTTTTCTGAAATTTTTCGTTTCTCCGTGAATTGCATGTGCAACTTTTGGGCTTCCGAAAAATTAAAAAGAAAAATCTTTAAAAATAATTGGGTCTGATGGGATTCGAACACACAGGCTATGTCGCAACAATGTAAAGGCTGTACCGGTGAGCTATAAGGAGTTTATTGCTTTTATTAAACAAATCTAACTTATAACTCTTACACAGACTGTAATACACTTTTCTGTACCATAAGAAATTTCTGTACAGGAATTTCAGAGTCGTCACATTCTACCCTCCTTATAAAAATTTCGTCCTTGATAGTTACATAAAGGACTAATTTTCGAATAGCTGAGGGTATCGTGTATGTATATCGTCTTCTCGCTCCTATGTCGATTCTCCTGACGAGTCTTATCTCAACATCACTCAGACCAAGTTTACCTCCTTGTTCCGCAATGTCTTCACCTTTCGGTTCAGGATCTCAACTGGTTGTTGCTCGCAGGGTCAATTTGAACCGTGAGTTCTGAGTTGTCAAGTATGTGGCTGGGGTAGCTCAAATATCATCGTAGCTGGGATGTGTGGAATACGTTGTGCACTCCTTCCAATGAAAGTGGTAGTGCTAAACGGTATGCTACTTCTCCAACTCATTCGAGTATGTCGAATGGTCTTATGTATTCTGGATTTAATTTACCCTCTTGCCAAAACGTATCATTTCTCTGTTTGGAGAGATCTTCAAGAATACATGCTCTCCGGGTTGAAACTCCAGATATCGACGTTTTGCATCTGCCCAATGTTTCTTTTGGTCTTGGGCTATGCGCATCCTTTCCCTGATTGTGCGAACCACGTCCACAGTTGCCGCGATCATCTCTGGTCCAAAGAGTTCATGATATCCAACGTCGTCCCAACTCAACGGGGAATAACACTTCCGTCCGTAGAGTGCTACGAATGGTGTCATCCCAATGCTTGCCGGGTAGCTGTTGTTATATAAGAACTCCACTAGGTGTAGGTGATCTTCCCACGAACTTCCGAAGTCTAACATACAGGCTTTTAGCATGTTTTCTAGAATCTGAATTGTTCGCTTGAACTGTCCGTACGTTTATAGATGGTACGCCGTGCTGAAATTTAGACTCGTTCCCAGGCTAGCTTGCAGACTCTGCCAAAACTATGACCGGAATCTTGTATCACGATCGGAGACGATGCAAACAGGTACACCATGTAATCTCACGATCTCCTGCATGAGTTTATTGGTATCAAAACAAGCAGGGTACATCTTGAAGTTTTAAATCTTACTTTAGATTTATATTCACCTCCATGTACTTCCTTACAAACGTTTCGGTTGATTGGCCAATTCGAAATGGAAAAAAGTGAGCCGACTTAGCAAGCCGATCCACAATAAACCAAATTACGTCGTTACCCTTCATGCCGCGAGGGAGGGTGGTCACGAAGTCCATGGTAATGTGCTGCTATTTCCATTCTGGATTGGTAACGGCTGAACTAGACCAGCAGTTCTGTGATATTCAGCCTTCACTTACTAACATACTAGACACTTTGCTACGCTCCTTGCTACTTCTCGTTTCATTCCATACTGTTAGTGTATATGCCCTAGAGGCCATTACTGTATCATACTAGCTTGTATATTACTTAATGGAAGCTTGGGATATTCACAGTTGTATATACAATCTTGCTCGAAATGGTAGTATGCTACTTGGTTTGTCTCTGCTTTAATATGTGCATGTGTTTCTTTTAGCATATTGCTGGTATACATATTAGTAGAGCCCTTAGGATCTTTTGCTTGATTACCAGCGTTGTGATGGCGCTCGCACTCGTGGGAGCTGGGTAATCTATAAGCACATCCTTATACAGGTCCCTGGTCGTTGGACTATCGAGACAGGGCATCGATACTCCGGAGTAGACTAGCGTATGCGCTTCTCATCCCAGTGTGGGAGACGGTCTGTCCCACAGCCGTTAGTACGTCGTACTTGGGATAGTATGCGGGTGCTCGTTAGGTTACGAGTACACTGGACAGGACTCGTCGGGAACTGTTGGTTGGTAATATACCTATCGTCAGTTATCAGTTCCCAGGTGACATGAGTACAGCTTAGTCCGCTGACTTGACACTGTCACTTCGCCTCGAGTGTGTTCCCACTGCACTTTGATTACTACCCTACCACGGCTCAGAGGAGTCGTGCAAACAGGTAGTTTTTGGGTGCAGTCCCGAAGCACTTGGAGGCAGTGACGGTTAGACAGGATTCGTCTCTCCCGGTATTGGGGGTTGACATCGCGCTGTGTCTAGGAGAGCCATTACACGAGTAGTCCCTGGCCAGGGCAAGCGAGATATACTGGTAGGTTTCCAGTGTTATCTCAGGGTGTTCTGGGCTTCACTCCGACACGACTTGTACCGCTATTAGGGGACTGACGTTCACCGCCCCCCTAGGCCCGCCATGCGATGTATCAGACGAACAGACCGGACTGTACGGAGACTGTCACATACAGGCTCAGTAGGAGTGCAGATGGGGTTCACCTCGTCAGTCTTCTTATCGACATCTACCTGGGGACCGCTACGTACAGCTAGTGCCGCTTGCGGTCTGTGGTTAAACCCACTGCCAGCGTAGTGTCGAGTCTTTAGAGTCCCACACAGAGAGCTATTCGCCTTTAGGCAAAATGAGTAGAGGTCGCATGGTTTTGCGACAGGGTTCGTTCGCATCCGCGCACTTGTGCACGTTTGCTGTCCGGACAGTTTATACTAGCGGGCTTTGGTTTAAGCCGGATCCTAGTATATGATTTGAGATTGGTTTTTCTCATTGTGTTCGTGTTCCTCGGATCACGAATGCGGGTGCGTATGCACGGTTGCTTGAGATTGGGGGAGAGGACCTTGTTTAGGGTTAATGGCTTTTGTCATTTTATTAACCCTATTGATTTTGTGTGGATTATTGTTAATTGATAATTAGCTTAATTATTGTGCATGGTTGTTGTTGACAATTTGACTTCATTGACTTGTTGACCATGTTGACAACTTGACCATAATCATTTCATTTGGAAGATGCTCTTTGATCTTTGCAAAAATGAAATGATAATGGTCAATTCATGATTTATCATGACAATTTTCAAGCTAATTATCTAATTAAACTTATCCTCACATATTAGTGAGAATGGCTCACTATTATTCTCATTCTCTCATTTCTTTTCTCTCTCTTGCTCATCCTCTCCCTCAAGCTCTCTCCCTCTCATGTGTTGAGAAACAAAAAGCTTGAGAAAAACCCTCTCTTGATCTTCTCTACTCACTTCTAGGGTTCAAGTCTTAGCATTTCTTGCACTCTAGTTACTCCTAGCTTGGAGTTGAAGCTAAAGGTGGTGGCTTTCGGGTGGATCCTTCTTTGACGGGAGAAGACAAGCAAGGTGATCCTTTTCTACCATACCTAGGAGCAAGGAGAGAAGGACTAAAGACCAAAGGTATAACCTTTCTACAACTTTGTTAGTTGTTAGTTTACTTTAGCTAGTTTTAGTTTAGCAAAGATCCTCACAAGCATAGTCCATGTTGCCTAAGTCATTAAAAATCCGATTTTTATTATGTTTTCCGCCTCCCCGTAAGCACCGGGGTGGGCAGCACGGACTAACAGTGGTATCAGAGCCTAACTAAACTCAAACTAGCTAGGTAGTGAAGTGTAACGAAGTTTCGAAACCGAAAATCCAAAAACCGAACTTTTGAAAAACCCTAGTTTCTGTTGAAATTTTTTCTGCTCAAAATGAAAAACTGTATATTTGTAAATTCATCTCAGGGTTTTTTATGAACACCCATGAAAAACGACACAGAGATTCGTTCAAACCGCCGCCCTTCCGCCGCACGAGGTAGGCTCGTGCCGCGGAACCGCCGCGGTTTGATGTCCTCTCTGCATCGTTTTTCGTGCAGTGTCTGTATGTGTTGATTTTGGGATTTTAAGGATATATAATATATGCCCAGATTTTCCAGAACTAAAATTTACTTTTGGGGGCCTATAAATCCGTATTTTTTCGGAACTTCACTACACTTTAACTACATCGGTTATATCTGTAATGCTTGTATGTATTGAACGTCGGCTAATCGCTATAAGTCGATTAGTCGGGGTTATACATCTCTGTGATTTGTGATTGTTGGTTTGTGGATATGAATGGATTGGATTGTCGCGGGTGAATAGCCGGGTTGGATGTGAGATGAGTGTTATTTTCTTTCATTCATTTGTAACATGTAAATTGATGTAATAATATTCTTTGTATGGCCGCACAACCGGGTCGGGGTTGTAGCCGTCATTGTATAATTCTTTTTACTGTTTTTGCTCCTAGGATAGACCCATGGAGGGGGTGCACAAACTACCGGGTATCTCGAAGCGCCGAGTGGCCTACTCACGGTGGTGAGGGAGGTTGCTTCGCTTCGGGTGCTTGGCGGGTAGTTTGCCGCACCCGTAGGGGTCTTGGGTGGGGTATTGGCTATTCACCGCGACCGTGTAATCCGCTTTGCGTTGCAGGCTCGAACGCATTGCGGATTCCTAGTATATCCAATGTATTCATCTGTGATCTGTAATGTCTATCATTGCTATATATTTATATATAATAACTATTTAGGCGTTGCTTATGTTTTACAGCCGCGCTAGCCCAGCCCCCGCTCTGTCGTTAGTTAAGTAACCTAACGGGTGATGACGGGGCCCCGTGGCGAATGCGAATGGCATAAGCGTACGTCATATTTTGGTTGTTTTCTGCAATGGTAGGATTAAATGATGGGACGCATTAAAAGAACTAATGCAAGAAATAAACCAAGTAAAAGTCGATTGGAACACTTTGAAAACCACTCGGTTCTTTTTCAAAAACTAAACTTTTAAACGCGGAGCTTGAACCACTCCTTTTAAAAGCTATCTCGTTCCATCGATTATATCAAGTTCACTACGTTCACGGTTTCGCCAAAACCATCCGTAGCCCTCCGTCATTCCACATGAATGGTCAAAAGTATTCAAGCTATGTATTTTGGCCAAAGTCAAGGCATAGTGATTGGTAGCGTTTGGGTATTCATGTGCAGCATAGATAGATGCGTTGGTTTGGGACAGTCGTGCTGCCATTTTGGCCAAAGCCAAGGGTAGGTACGGGTGGGTCCAAATTAACCAGGAGAATGACGGGTAGAACTTGACATGTGACTTATGATATTTTGGCCAAAGTCAAGGTCATAAGAGCATGGGGCAAAAATCCACATCGGGAGTTTCATAAGTACTGAAACTTGCTAGCGTTGCATACCATTTGGAGTGTGATAATTCTGGTAGGATTCCTTCGGTTTTATCACGCGATGATATTTGGATCCTGTTCCCCTCCGAAAGACGGCGCGACACCGCGTCTTGCCTGAGATTCGGGGCAGATGCTAATTGGTGCTATCCGTCCACCTCTCCGAAGATGCCAAGTTGATTTATGGCACCATGTATCGAAGGTTTAGACGGATGCGTCCGATGTAGCAGACTTCGTCAGATTCCCCCTCATTTGAGGGGTTTTTGATTGTGGGGACGCTCTTCCCTGCAGGCGCAAGCCCCTGCAGTTAATTACGCTACCGCGTTGCGGTAACAACTTTCTCCTTCTCCAGATGGTCACTTCGTGTCGTGGGTGTTTGTTTTATTGCCCGTGGATTGTTTACGGAGACTGAGTTATGTCGTCGCCCGTAGGGCGTGGACTAGCCCAAATCCGCATTATCTTAGATTTGGTTTTGGGGGGGGGTTTTGGTTTGAGGATACGTCAGCCCTACTCGAGGCTAAGATCAACTCAAACGTTTGTTAAGGATACGTTAGTCTAACTTTGTGACTAAGATCAACTTAACGGGATCGTTTAGATCCGACAGAAGAGTGTTTGGACTCTAATGTTCCAGTTTAGGGACGTAGTGGTCCATCGTATGTATGGCCATCGGGACTCATCACCTCTCTGACGACGTTGAAAGATTACAACGACGGATGTCAGAGGAGTTCAGAGATGTACCCTCGAGCCGGAGTTAATTTAGGGGATTCGTAGTCCAATCTGTTTGAAGGTTTAAGGACGCGTTAGCCATTTTTGGAGGCTAAGATCAACTTAAACGGGACCGTTTAGATCCGACAAAAGAGCATATGGAGGGCCCTATTGTTCTAGTTTAGGGACGTTGCGGTCCATGGGTAGTTTAAGGACGTTGCGGTCCGTGGGTAGTTTAGGGACATTTCGGTCCGTGGGTAGTTTAAGGACATTGCGGTCCGTTGTTAGTTTTAAGACATCTCGGTCAAGGTTAAGGACGTCGTAGTCCATGGGTTTAAGGACCCCACAGTCCGGTATTTGCTCTGGATGCTTCACACGGGTTCACTGCCGTGCTTGGCGAGGACCAGGCTCCGCTCTGGATGCTTCACACGGGTTCACTGCCGTGCTCTGCGAGGACCAGGATCCGCTCTGGACGTTTCCCACGGGGTCAAAGAGTGACATTATCCGTGTTCCACGTAACCAGGAATTTTGCATTAGGCATGGGTTTAAGGACCCCACAGTCCATATCATGAGTGGCCGTCGGGACCCGTCACCTCTTTGAAGACATTGAGGGATTACAATGCCAAGTTTCAAAGGAGTGAAGAGATGTACCCTAGAACCGGAATGGATTTAATAGTCCCTGACCCAATTTGGGGTCGAGACTGATTAATTATGTTATGAGCCCATTAGCCCAGTTAATCATAAATTGAGGACTTATGGCCAGCTTGGGCTAAGTCCAGTCGGGTCTGAAACATTGACTTTTTGCTGATCCATTGAAGGAGAGGCTTTGCCTCTATCCATTTAGCCAATTGGGCCAAAGCCTAGTGTTAAACACTATAGAGCAATCAGTGTTGAACACTGGGAATGCGGTTAACAAGTTAGTGTTTAACACTAAGAAATAATTGGTGTTAAACACCAGCAATAAGGCTTCTCAAATTAGTGTTAAACACTAAAACAGATCAGTGTTGAACACTGCAAATGAAGATCTCAGATTAGTATTTAAACACTAAGGTAATCAGTGTTGAACACTGCAGATAAAGCTTTTTAATTAGTGTTGAACACTAAGGCCCAACAATATTTTAACACTGAGTGCGAGAGTTTCAATTTAGTGTTAAACACTAAGACAAGAGGGGTCACGTGGCAGCACGTGAGAGCGCCCTTCCTCCATTTGTTCTGCTGAAATTACTGCATCTTTTGATAGCATCACGTGTCAGCACGTGATGGGCATTCAAATGCCTATGCGTTAAGGCTTCTGCTGAAAGTCACGTGGGTCACGTGGGGTGCTGCCTCAAAGGGGTTTTCTGTAGGGCTTTTGAGGGGGGGCCACGTGGTGACACGTGACCCTGCCTTAATGTGGTTTTTTCAGAGGATTTGTTACTCCTTTTTTTAGGAATTAAATTCCGGAGACTTTTTAATTTCAGAGGAATTAAATCCTTCTTTCTTTTGAAGACTTGTATTCTGGAATAGAGTTTAACTCTGAATTTTCTGCGGGAGTTAAATTCCCCGTTTATGTGAAGGGCTGAATAGGGTTGAACCCTAATAAAATTTTTGAGGAAATGATGATCGTTGTTTCAACAGAACTAAGTTCTTTAATTAGGGTTAAACCCTGTTTCTCTTTTTTTTGTTTTGAAGGAATTAAATTCCCATGATATAGGGTCTAGCCCCACTTTTATTTTGGAGGAATTAAATTCCTATAGTTCTGTGAGAATTAAATTCTCAAGTTTGCACTCCTTCTCTATGTTTTGGATCTGCATGGCAGGATCTCAACCCATTGAGAATTAAATTCTCAACCTTAAGGGGAGATGTGCACTTTGCAGATCCTCTATCAAAGAGAGAAGAAATAAGTTCTTCTGCTTTTATATTATCAGAGTTAAACTCTGTTGAGAATTAAATTCTGCTTCTTTCAAAATGCCTTCCCTTTCTTACCTAGGGTTTTTTGCAGAAGATCTGAGTCTTTTCGAAGTATCAAAGCTCTTCTCCTTTTCTCTTTTCTTCTCTGCGCATGTATATCTCTTTTTTTTGTCTCTTGGCTCCTATTTATAGGAGAGGCAGCCGCATCAATCAGTTTTTTGACGAATCTTCATTGGGAGATTTGATTTGCATCCATAATTCATTTTGGGCCTTTGGATTATTAGGTGAATTTTATTCACCATTGGAGCCTTTGGATTATTAGGTGAATTTTATTCACCATTGGATCTTGAATTCAGAGATTCTCCTTTGATATTTTGGTTAGATTTAAGGGGGAAATCTTTCCCAAAGCCGAGATTTTCCATAGATAGATGATCTTTAATCATCTCTGAATCTTTAATTTGATTAGTCCCAAATAATTACTTTCCTTTGGAAAGATTCGAATTTCCTTCAGAATTTAATTCTGTCGTCAAAAATGGGCTTTGAAAGTCGGTCACGTGTGACCACGTGACCCATGGTCACGTGTGAGCACGTGACCCCCTTTGGAACGAGCTTTCTGCGCTGTGTCTTCTGATTGCTGCTTAAACATCACGTGCTACCACGTGACCCCTGGTCACGTGTGAGCACGTGACCCTTTGTTTGAGCTCTCTTTCCTTGGTTGTTCTGGAGACGCGCTTGCTGCCTTGAACGTCACGTGCCGACACGTGACCCTGGTCACGTGGGAGCACGTGACTTCTTCTGAAGCCTTTTTCTTGACTTGGTCAGTTACCCGACGTGCCTTTGACGCTTGTATTTAAACGTCACGTGCCAACACGTGACCCTGGTCACGTGGGAGCACGCGACTCTCCTTGAAGCTTTTCTTTTCCTTCTTCGCAGTCAGGGAATTGAACTTGCCTTAACGACGTTTTTAGGTGTCACGTGCCAACACGTGATCACTAGTCACGTGTGAGCACGTGACCCCCTTTTGAAGCTTTCCATAGAAGCTTTCCACAGAAGCTTTCCTGATTTTAAATCAGGAAACAGATCCCGATCCTACTGTGAGTATATGCTACTCCTCGGGAAAACTCTCACTTAACGATCAATGCTATAAACCTAGTAGGTGCCTAGAAAGGTGTTAGCGGGGCTACGCCCACAGGGAAAAGAGGTTACTTAATTAAGGAACTTCGCGAAAGCGTTGGAAAACCTCCCTCGAAGTACCGACACTGGCCTGGCTGAACGGTTAAGCAAGTATTGTACGGTGAGAATGATCCCGGCTAATCCTTTTCTTTATGGTTTGAGAAGGGATTCGAGAGACAGTGGGAGCCATCCAGTTTAGACAAACTAAAAACCACTCTAAACTTGCAAGAGCATCATGCTAAAGTGTTTCTTTTCTCTCTCCTAATTGCAGCGACCATTCAAGATGACCGGACTTAAGTTACTATTAGATAAAAACATATTGACAGGGCCAAACTACAAAGATTGGCTCAGGAATGTCAAGATGGCTATCACTTATGACAAGCTGGGGTATATACTTACCACCAAAGCTCCCCCCGTCCCAGGTCCCACCTCCAGCGTCGCGGATGTAGAAATCCGTAAGACATGGGAGATAGATTGCGCGAGGGCCAAATGCCTCGTATTAGCCTCGATGGACAACGACCATCAGAGGAGGCACGAGAATATGGACCTAGAGTCCATATTTCTCCATACAAAAGAACTGTATGGAGAGCAGTCTCGTATCGCAAGATACGAAGTGTCGAAGAAGCTCTTTTCGGCAAGGTTGGCCGTCGGATCATCGGTAGCGGACCACGTGCTTAAGATGATCGGCTACATAGAGGAGCTCGCGGACCTTGGGACCACGTTGGAGAATGAACTCTATACTGATCTGATTCTCCAGTCCCTTCCTTCCACTTACGCCCAGTTCATTCTTAACTTCAACATGCAAGGAAAGGAGGTTGAACTTGCCGAGCTTCTGAACATGTTGAGGACTGCTGAGGGCACCCTACAGAAGGGTAGGGAGACATCCACTTTGTTTGTAGGAGGATCTTCCTCTTCTAGGTCCAGGGCGAAAGCCAAGGGCAAGAAGAAGAAAGCCCCCGCCAAACCAAGAGGCGGTGTCGGTAAAGTGGATACGAAGGGAAAGGGTAAAGCAACAAAGGTAGCGGGGAAGCTGGTGGGGAAGGAAGAATGCTTCTATTGTCATAAAAGTGGCCACTGGAAACAAGATTGCAAGGCTTGGAAAGCCAGAACACAGGATTTGAAGCGAGTTGCAGCTTCAGCTTCAGGTGTGTATGTTATTGAAAATTGTCTATCAATAAACTCTACATCCTGGGTATTGGATACCGGATCAGGATCTCATATCTGTAATTCTTTGCAGGCGTTGAGAAAGCGTAGAGTTTTGAAGGCAGGTGACATGACCCTCAGAGTTGCGAACGGTGCTAGCATGGATGCAGAGGCCGTGGGGGACTATCACCTGGGATTATCAGATGGACACTTTTTGGTTTTGCGTAGTTGTTATTATGTACCAAATGCAACCTGTAATATCATTTCTGTATCTTTATTATCTAAAGAAGGTTATGAATTTGCATTTGTAAGTAATGTAGTGAACATTCACCTTAATCAAGTGTTGATTGGGTCAGGTACATTGAACAACGGTATTTACGTTTTAAACCAACCACAGGTTTTCAATATCCAGAATACACACAAAAGAAAGTCTCCAGAAATTAATAAAACTTTCTTATAGCATTGTAGACTGGGTCACATCAACGAGAGAAGATTGACTAAGTTACATACTGAAGGATATTTAGATTCGTTCGAATATCAATCATATGCAACTTGTCAATCCTGTCTCAAAGGAAAGATGACAAAGGCTCCGTTTTCTGGACACGGAGAAAGAGCGAGCGAGCTCTTGGGACTCGTACACAGCGACGTGTGCGGTCCAATGTCTACACATGCGCGAAGCGGTTTTTCTTACTTCATAACTTTTACGGATGATTTTTCAAGGTACGGTTATGTCTTCTTAATGAAACATAAATCCGAGGCTTTTGAAAAATTCCAGGAATTTAAGAGTGAAGTAGAAAAACAGACCGGCAAAAGTATCAAGATCCTAAGATCGGATCGAGGAGGAGAATACTTAAGTGCCGAATTCCTGAACTACTTAAAAGAGAATGGAATTCTCTCTCAGCTTACTCCTCCATACACTCCGCAACATAACGGTGTATCGGAGAGACGGAACCGAACCCTATTGGATATGGTACGGTCCATGATGAGTAACGCTGAGTTACCGCGATCGTTCTGAGGATATGCGCTAGAAACAGCTGCATATCTTTTGAACCGTGTTCCCACTAAGACTGTGCCTACCACACCATACGAGTTATGGAGTGGGAAGAAACCCTATCTTCAATACTTGAAGATTTGGGGATGTCCAGCTTATGTCAAAAAGCAGCATACAGACAAGCTCGAGGCACGCTCAGTACTGTGCAAGTTTGTGGGATACCCAAAGAACTCCAGGGGGTATCTTTTCTATTACGCAGAGGAACAAAAAGTCCTTGTTTCTCGCAATGCCCACTTTCTGGAACATCAGTTTTTAGAAAAAGAAATAAGTGGGAGCGCAATAGAACTGGAAGAAATTCCAGAACCACAAACTATTACTGAAAGTTTAGTGGAACCAGAAGGTTCAAAAGAACAGGACATTCCTATGCCGCTCCGCAGGAGTAGTAGGCAGTCTCATCCGCCCGAGAGATACTACGGTTTTCTCATTGACGGGGATAGAGAAGACTGCATCCTAGATTGTGATGAGCCTACTAGCTTCCAGCAAGCCATTCAGAGCGTCGACTCGGTAAAATGGCTGGATGCAATGCGGACCGAGATGGAGTCCATGTACACCAACAAAGTATGGACGTTGGACATTGCTCCAGACGGGGTAAAACCCGTAGGATGCAAGTGGATCTTCAAAAGGAAGATTGGTGTAGATGGACAGGTTGAGACCTATAAAGCTAGACTGGTAGCAAAGGGTTTTCGTCAGCGACCTGGTTTGGACTATGACGAAACCTTTTCTCCAGTAGCTATGCTGAAATCCATTCGGATCCTTCTTGCCATCGCTGCTTTCCACGATTATGAGATTTGGCAGATGGACGTAAAGACAGCTTTTCTAAATGGTCATTTAGAGGAGTGTGTCTATATGGACCAGCCAGAGGGTTTCATTCAGGGTGGGAGCAGCGGAAAGGTGTGCAAGTTGCTCAAGTCCATTTATGGACTCAAGCAGGCATCGCGGAGTTGGAACATCTGTTTTGATGAGACGGTCAAAGAATTTGGCTTTATCAAAAATCCAGATGAACCATGCATCTATTGTAGATTTGTAGCGAGAACTGTAGTATTCCTCGTTTTATACGTGGATGACATTCTCTTAATAGGAAATGACATTCCTATGCTACAATCTGTCAAGGGGTTCTTGTCACACAGGTTCTCCATGAAAGACCTGGGTGATGCCTCCTACATTCTGGGTATCCGGATCTACCGTGACAGATCCAAGAGGATATTAGGACTCTCGCAGTCCAGGTACATCGACACCATACTGAAGAGATTCAGTATGGAAGATTCCAAGCGCGGTAATCTACCGGCTTGTCACGGGATCACCCTCTCCAAAGAGATGTCTCCCAAGACTGATTTGGAGAGGGATCGCATGTCTATTATACCCTACGCTTCTGCGGTAGGCTCTATAATGTATGCGATGTTATGTACCAGACCGGATGTGGCTTATGCACTGAGTGTGGTAAGCAGGTATCAGTCAAACCCAGGGGAGAAACATTGGATAGCAGTAAAGAACATTCTCAAGTACCTGAGAAGGACTAAGGAGATGTTCTTGGTGTATGGCGGAAAAGACCTGCAGGTTGAGGCCTTTGCTGACTCCAGCTTCCAGAGTGACAAGGATGATTCCAAGTCCATGTCGGGTTTTGTCTTTACCCTCAATGGAGGGGCGGTGTGTTGGAAGAGCTCCAAACAGGAAACCGTTGCTGACTCGACTATGGAAGCGGAATACATCGCTGCATCTGATGCCGCAAAAGAAGCTGTCTGGATGAGGAAGTTCTTGAAAGAACTTCAGGTGGTTCCGTCCATTGTTGACCCAATACCTCTGTATTGCGACAACAACGGGGCTATAGCTTTAGCGAAGGAACCCAGGTCCCATCAGAAATCCAGACACATCTTAAGGCGGTATCACCTGATCAGGGAGATCGTGGATCGCCAGGAGATCGAGGTCCGGAGAGTTGCATCAGAGGATAACACAGCAGATCCATTCACCAAGGCCTTGCCCCAGACTCAGTTCGAGCGGCTGATCGAGATGATAGGTCTTCGATACGCCAGTACATGGCCTTAGTGCAAGTGGGAGATTGTTAGTGTATATGCCCTAGAGGCCATTACTGTATCATACTAGCTTGTATATTACTTAATGGAAGCTTGGGATATTCACAGTTGTATATACAATCTTGCTCGAAATGGTAGTATGCTACTTGGTTTGTCTCTGCTTTAATATGTGCATGTGTTTCTTTTAGCATATTGCTGGTATACATATTAGTAGAGCCCTTAGGATCTTTTGCTTGATTACCAGCGTTGTGATGGCGCTCGCACTCGTGGGAGCTGGGTAATCTATAAGCACATCCTTATACAGGTCCCTGGTCGTTGGACTATCGAGACAGGGCATCGATACTCCGGAGTAGACTAGCGTATGCGCTTCTCATCCCAGTGTGGGAGACGGTCTGTCCCACAGCCGTTAGTACGTCGTACTTGGGATAGTATGCGGGTGCTCGTTAGGTTACGAGTACACTGGACAGGACTCGTCGGGAACTGTTGGTTGGTAATATACCTATCGTCAGTTATCAGTTCCCAGGTGACATGAGTACAGCTTAGTCCGCTGACTTGACACTGTCACTTCGCCTCGAGTGTGTTCCCACTGCACTTTGATTACTACCCTACCACGGCTCAGAGGAGTCGTGCAAACAGGTAGTTTTTGGGTGCAGTCCCGAAGCACTTGGAGGCAGTGACGGTTAGACAGGATTCGTCTCTCCCGGTATTGGGGGTTGACATCGCGCTGTGTCTTGGAGAGCCATTACACGAGTAGTCCCTGGCCAGGGCAAGCGAGATATACTGGTAGGTTTCCAGTGTTATCTCAGGGTGTTCTGGGCTTCACTCCGACACGACTTGTACCGCTATTAGGGGACTGACGTTCACCGCCCCCCTAGGCCCGCCATGCGATGTATCAGACGAACAGACCGGACTGTACGGAGACTGTCACATACAGGCTCAGTAGGAGTGCAGATGGGGTTCACCTCGTCAGTCTTCTTATCGACATCTACCTGGGGACCGCTACGTACAGCTAGTGCCGCTTGCGGTCTGTGGTTAAACCCACTGCCAGCGTAGTGTCGAGTCTTTAGAGTCCCACACAGAGAGCTATTCGCCTTTAGGCAAAATGAGTAGAGGTCGCATGGTTTTGCGACAGGGTTCGTTCGCATCCGCGCACTTGTGCACGTTTGCTGTCCGGACAGTTTATACTAGCGGGCTTTGGTTTAAGCCGGATCCTAGTATATGATTTGAGATTGGTTTTTCTCATTGTGTTCGTGTTCCTCGGATCACGAATGCGGGTGCGTATGCACGGTTGCTTGAGATTGGGGGAGAGGACCTTGTTTAGGGTTAATGGCTTTTGTCATTTTATTAACCCTATTGATTTTGTGTGGATTATTGTTAATTGATAATTAGCTTAATTATTGTGCATGGTTGTTGTTGACAATTTGACTTCATTGACTTGTTGACCATGTTGACAACTTGACCATAATCATTTCATTTGGAAGATGCTCTTTGATCTTTGCAAAAATGAAATGATAATGGTCAATTCATGATTTATCATGACAATTTTCAAGCTAATTATCTAATTAAACTTATCCTCACATATTAGTGAGAATGGCTCACTATTATTCTCATTCTCTCATTTCTTTTCTCTCTCTTGCTCATCCTCTCCCTCAAGCTCTCTCCCTCTCATGTGTTGAGAAACAAAAAGCTTGAGAAAAACCCTCTCTTGATCTTCTCTACTCACTTCTAGGGTTCAAGTCTTAGCATTTCTTGCACTCTAGTTACTCCTAGCTTGGAGTTGAAGCTAAAGGTGGTGGCTTTCGGGTGGATCCTTCTTTGACGGGAGAAGACAAGCAAGGTGATCCTTTTCTACCATACCTAGGAGCAAGGAGAGAAGGACTAAAGACCAAAGGTATAACCTTTCTACAACTTTGTTAGTTGTTAGTTTACTTTAGCTAGTTTTAGTTTAGCAAAGATCCTCACAAGCATAGTCCATGTTGCCTAAGTCATTAAAAATCCGATTTTTATTATGTTTTCCGCCTCCCCGTAAGCACCGGGGTGGGCAGCACGGACTAACACATACCACCAGTAATTTTGCCGTAGATCCTTGTACATCTTGGTACCACCTTAGTGTACCGAATACAGAGAGCTGTGAGCTTTTTCCATCAACTCTTCTCAAACAGGCCTGACTGGTATACCTATACGACTTCCATATCGCAAGGATCCATCTTCGTGGATGATGAAATCAGTTCGTAGTCCACTTTCTAGTTGTTCTCAGATATTTGTAGCTTGGCATCATTTGCTTGAGCTGTCTTGATCTGATTGAAAAGAGTGGACTGGACTTGTAAGTTTATCAAAGATGAAGCGTTATCTGGCACAACTACTTCTATCCCCAATCCATGCATTCTTATTGTAGTCTCCACTGAGGGGTGAGGTTCATTACTAATGGCTGGCGACTAAGTGCATCAGGAACTACATTCACCTTCCCGGGATGATACTGTAAGTTGATATTGAAGTCCGCCACGAGTTCTAGCCATTTTCTCTTCCGCATGTTGAGTTCCTTCTCAGTAAATACATACTTAAGACTTTTGTGGTCAGTGTATATATCCACTCGTTCTCCCAAAAGATAGTGGCGCTAAATCTTGAGTGCGAAGACCATTACTGCCAGTTCCAGATCATATGTTGGATAGTTGCGTTCATGAAATTTTAATTGCCTTGATGCAAAAACCACAACTTTTCCATGCTGGTGTAGAACACATCCTAATCTTTTACCGGACGCATCACAATGTACATCGAATCTGCTAGATTGATCCGGTATTACAATAATAGGTGCAGAGATTAAACTCGACTTGAGTTCTACAAAAACCTTTTCACATGCTTTCGACCATATGAATTCTTCGTCTTTACGTGTGAGCTTGGTCAGGGGTGCTGCGATCTTTGAGAATCCTTCGATGAATCGTCGGTAGTATCTTGCTAAGCCCATGAAACTTCTTATATCTTTCACCGTTTTTGGTGTCGACCACTCGCTGACAGCTGACACCTTAGCTGCATCCACAGAGATTCCTTCGCCAAAAATAATATGTCCGAGAAATCCGACTTGATCTAACCAAAATTCACACTTGCTGTATGTTGCGTAGAGCTGATGTTGTCGTAATGTCTCCAGAACAATCCGTAAGTGCTCGGCGTGTTCTCTCCGATTCTTTGAATACACCAGGATGTCGTCGATGAAGATAACAACAAATATGTCTAAGTACTCTCGGAAAACTGGGTTCATCAGGTTCATAAAGATGGCAGGTGCATTGGTCACTCTAAATGGCATTACGATATATTCATAATGGCCATAACGAGTCTTAAACGCCGTCTTCGGAATGTCGGACTTTTTGACCTTCATTTGATGGTAACCCGAACGAAAATCTAGCTTTGAAAAGACACAAGATCCACTTAACTGATCGAAAAGGTCATCGATGCGCTGTAGTGGATACTTGTTCTTAATTGTCATTTCGTTCAAAGCTCGATAATCCACACACATCCTGTAGGAACCTTCCTTCTTCTTCACAAGTAACACCGGAGATCCCCAACTTGAAGTACTGGGTCGGATCAACCTTTCTTCAGTAGTTCGTCCAACTGAATTCGGATTTTCTTCAATCCCTCCGGACTTAATCGGTACAGAGCTTTTATTACTGGTTGTGCGCCGGGTTGTAAATCGATGCTGAATTCAAGAGCTTGATCGGGAGGCAAACCTGATATATCTTCCGGGAATACATACTCGAACTCTCGAACTATCTCTGGCTTCGATTCTTTCGCTTACAATGCTGCAACCTCTGCCTTCTTTGGTTTTTCTCTGTAGACACTAGGTTCCAAGGTCCGGTCTCTACTTTTGAAGTAGAATACTGGATGATCTGGTATTTCAAAAACTACTCTCCTTTGGCGACAGTTGATAATAGCGAAGAAAGTTTCCATTTAGTCCATTCCTACAACTACGTCAAAATTCGGTATGTCCAGCACCTTGAAATCCGCATAGAATTCTCGACTGCAGACGACCAATGGACACAGATTGTATCCCAAAGTTGCTTTTAGAACGCCGTTCTCTGAACTGACATTCTAGTTGGATATGAGCGGTTTAACTGGGATCGCATGAGTTCGGACGAACCGTTGAGACATAAAGCAATGTGATGCCCCAGTATTGAAGAGCGCAAGGGCAGGTATGGAGGTTACTAAGATTGTACCTAAGTCGCGTGGGATATGTTTATGTATAACAGATATAAGATAACTATGAGTTGAAAGGATTTGAAAGAGAATAGGGAAGAGATAAATTCAAGGAATTTAAAATGTAAGGAATGCAAATGTTTGTTGAACTCATTAATTCTTGTAGCATATTATTTACGATTGTAACATTTCAAAAAATATAAAATAATATTTTTGGAATTTAAATAATAAAATAATAAATTTCACGAAAACTATACGAGTATGGATTTGAGTTTTCGTAGAATAGTATAATTATATACCTTTGGGAAATATTTGGAAATTAATATGAATTATTAATTACGAAGGCATTTATTGGATTTGGGCATTTAATAAATTAATATACAATTATTTACATACAAGTTTATGTTAAACTTGATTAGTATATTACTAATTATGCATTAAACTAAATCCATTTTTCTTAACCATGTCTAATGTGCCATGACACGTTGTATTTTGATTCATGCATGGTTTCATTGTTCTTTGTTTGTTGTTATGTTTGTTTTAAAGGAAAAGAGAAAAGGAAACAAAAGAATTTTTTTTTTGATGAAAGTGGGAGACAAGATGTGACTATAATAATGAGGAGTGAGAAAGAGAAAGAGAGATGTATGGCTACCCTTCACCCTTCTCCTTCTCGTTTCCTTCATTCTTCATCATTATCTCGTCCTTCATCTTCTTCATCCTCCATCCTCACTACCACCACAAACCACCCCCAAAACTTCATCTAAACCTCACACCACCTTCACAAAAAATGTCCACAATCTCATTCTACACCCTATGGAGGAAGCAAGTTGAAGTTTTGAGCAACTTGGACCATCTAGGAATTTTCTAGAGTTGCCCAAGAGGTAAAACCTTTACCTTTAACCAAGTTTTTAAGTTTCTTAAGCTCAAGTGTTAGTTTAGAGTTAAACAAGTTATGTTTTATGATCTTGAAAAATTCTAGGATGATAATTAGTAGATTTTTTGAGTTGTGGAGATATAATTGAGGCTTAGTAGTGACCATAAACCTATTAGTGATAAGTGAGGGTGATATAGTGGAGAAATTATTGGATTCGACGAACTTAGAATTTTCCGACATTGAGTTTTGTTGAATTGTGGTGATCAATTAGGATCTGGGATGAATAGAAGACTCTGAAAATTAAGTTGCAAACACAGTGAGATGTGCATGCAAGTAGGAAGCCACCAAAGAAGCCCGAGACACCCAATCCAAGTCTTGGCCGCCAATTTAATCCTTATGGTTGCAAATTGCGGCCTGATCTGTGAGTTAGGGTTCGGGTTTGGTTCTATAGCACACACATGTGATGAATAGACCTATCCTATATGCAAAATGTTCTAATTTCATCTTGGGTAAAATTTGGGAGTGTTTTTCTAAGTTTCAAATTTCGGTTTACGACTTTTGGAAACTTAGGTTTTGATATTTGAGTTTTGGCTCGGTTGTTTGACGTTCGTACGTCAACGCCGGGGGTTGTTTGGTTGTTATTGCATGCGTGGACCATAAGTTCTAACCTATGTACGTTTCGCTTGCCGTATCGGTTTTCGGATTTGATTTCGATTTCGATACGATATTCATTGAATTGTAGGTACTTTCGCGTGGACTTCTGGGACGACAAAGGAAAACAATACGTTCATAGACTTTGGCTAGAGCGAGGATAGTAGGTAAGTAGATATATATCCATGGGGAAAGTCGGGTGGATGGCGTATAGCACCTCTGCAACTATAGTACTAGGAGATCAGAGATGTAGTATATATATATATATATACATACACTTATTTACATACGGATATAACCATAAAGATAGTTACAAGATAATATGATGAGTTGAGAATGTGATGGAATAAAACGACACGAGTCGATAGGTTGATATGAGGACGCGAGGCGATATACACACATATGCTAAGATGTGATATTAGATGCGATACACACACACACACATGCAAAGATGTGATATTAGATGATATATATATATATATATGAGAATGTGAGATAATATGATGTACGTGACCATAGATCCGTACTTTGATTTGATGATACCGTACGATAAATTATACCATACGCGATATGATGTACATGACAATAGATCCTTACTCTGATTTGATGATACCGTACGATGTATTATACCATTCGCGATATGATGTACAGGACGATAGATCCTTCTCTGATTTGATGATACCGTATGATGTATTATACCGTGATATGATGAGGATGAATCACCAACACACACACACAGATATTGACTCGAGGGATATGATTTAAGATCACTTAAGTAAATATTAGGATATATATATTCGGAACCATACCTATTTTCAAAACTAATGAATCATATGTACTTTTAAATGATGATCTCAAGGGACGCTACGGATTTTCAAATGGTATGTTTTTCTCAAAAACACCGTAGCCTCCATTTTAAAAAGAAAACAACGATTCATATTATTTAAGCTATAACTGTATGGTTCATATGCAGTTACGTATTTTATATTGTTCGCGTTATGTTTCCTTATGTTTATCTTAATATGACCTCGTCTGCTAGGACACATGCACCATTACCGATAATGCGCATGTTGCACGTACACATACTCGCCGGTTCACACACTCATCATCAGTAATCGCCATGCCATTTACACACTAGAAACTGCTATATCGATGTGTTGTTTCTTAAATTGTAGAATTATAGTTATTGTTCAGTACTTATTACCGCACATGCTATTTTAGATATTGCACTTTCTTACCCAGTTACACGACATGCTTATATGAAAATACTGGATAGACCTTACAGTACTGTTCCATGCTTACATTTACTGTTCTATCATGCTTATATGATTATGAGATTATGTTTTCATGAGATTGTTGGATTTGAGAACCGCAGATATATTTATAAAACCTTATGATTGTTTTAAAAACGCGGTTTCTCTTGATATGATATTTCGATGTCCACCATGAGATTTCTCAGTTCTGAGCTATGATACTACCCGATTTAAGGAGTGAGGATGATCCGTCTATGGGTACATGGTGGACTCGGTACGATACCCCGGGGAAAGAAGATCGTATAGAGAGACGTTGAGCCCGGTAGGGGAACACTACCTATCGGTGATGATATTGGACTTGGTGGATATCCGGAGGAAACCGACCGGAACGATTGAGACAGATGGATATGAGGGTCGATCCGATGAGACGGCGCCTGAGATATATTGATTTACGTGTCGATACTGGACACGGTTTTTATGATGATTTCGAGTGTCGATATTGGACACTCGGGTTTCATGATGATTTGATGTGTAGTTGATGGACACACGTTGGATGCTACCCGTATATATTTACGTATGACACAGATGACTTAGTACTATATACTGATACTTGGAACGACTTTGTTATCATTACATATATGTATACACAATCACCCTAATTACCACACAGTATTACTTTTATGTTACAGTATGACCTAGGAGATCGTTATACATTCTATTTCTACCTGCTGATATTTTCTACTCATGAGTTGGCAACTCAACCCCGTTGTGCCATAGTTTTCTTGCAGGATCGACCGCTCGGATCAGTAGCGGCTTGCTGGCACACAGCTTTTTTCTGGGTGATTTGCATTGGTAGGTGTGGTACACTTGGATCGTGACCACCTTTTGTATATATTTTTTTCAGTTGTATCTAGTTAAAAACTCCATCAAGCAGAATTTGTATAATTGGTAGACCTAGACACCAAACTTGTATATTCTTTGAGACTTAGAGCGAGATGGGTGTATTGTTCTTTATTTTGAGCTTGATGATGTCTTGGTCTTGTTTATTTTCTTTCTGTGATTGATCTTCACCTTGGGCGATGTATATTTTTATATTGCATGGTTATAATTCCGCCAATTGGCGAATAATTAGCTCCCGCCTGGGGATGCCTATATTATTGCTGTGGTGTATTGGTTTTTGGATCAAAATTTACAAGGAAGGTGCTGTCCAAATTTCAAATGACGAAAATATTTCCAACTATAATATACAAACTCACTTGTATTTCTATATGTCATTACATATACTTTTAAAGAAAGAACTTGACTACGTTACACCTTTATTTCAAAACCGCACCTCCGTTATTTTCCGAAAAAGGTTTAGATTTCTGGGCTTTCGGCTTACTTGGATTACGGTAGAGTCTTATAGACTTCACGTGATTCAAGTACCGGTCACGTGCCAATTCCGGATTGTGACAATGACTTTATGCAGAATGGACCTGCATGTGCCACCAACAAAATCTGTCACGCCCCGCTTCCCAATAGAAGAAAACGGTGACGTGGCAAGCCCGCGACATATTTATCAAGAGAAGATCATTCCCTAAATAAATATACTAAGCGTATTAAAACAATAATACACAATACAAGAATAAGTGGAGTCTGTAAAATTTTCTCTCTCCAAAAAATATCTTTATTTACATTCAACTTCCAATATTTACAGGTACATGAGTTTCAGCTGGAAAGTAAATACAATAAAAGAAAATGCCTAAACACGCAGCTTAAATAAACTGAAAAAAGTAAAGCTGAGCTAGTCCTGAGTAGCGATCCAGATGTAGTCCTCCTCTGTGGCTTCCACTTCCTCCGTCTGGACCGTATCTGACGAACATTTCAAGAGAAGAAAAGTGGGTGGAATACCCGTCAGCGAACTAGTGCTCGGTAAGTCCCAAGAATATAGTAAGAGTAAAGAAAATGACAAGTATAGAATATATAGACGACGAGTAAGAGAATATGTTCATAGGTAAATATGTACTATAGGTCTCTATATGGTCACTATGTTAATATTAAATTCCAAGTGTGAATGTCAACGCAACCGTAGAAGTATTCACGAGCTTAAGAGTGGGGCCCTAGGAGTAAGGAAACACGGACCCATTTCATGTGTTAGCATCGGGACTCTAGACCGTGGATGAGTCAACCCGATTGATATTCGAGTAAAAATAAAAAAGAAGTTAATACGAGACTCCTGAAACTCCGTTGGATTCACACAAGAAACAATCTCAAGCACCCTGAGTTTAATATATTATAACTAGTTAATATACTTAATTGATTCGATCGATTGATTAACATGTCTTGATCGAAACCATAAATTGCAAAAGGTGTAGAATGTAGTCGAGTGAGTCGAGTAATATGCGAGTCATGACAATTGCAATCTTGGTTCGAGTCAAGTTGGTTCGAGTAGATTGGATTCGAGTTTATGTTTAGGTTTAGATTCGAGTTGGGTTAGTTCGAATTTGTATTCGAGTTCGAGTTCGAGTTCAAGTTTATATTCGAGTTTAGATTTGAGTTTAGGTCTTTTCATATGATTTGATATAAATTGTTAAAAATCTTATGTTCGGGAGGAATCGGCAACTGCTGCACATGGACGACAGGATTTGTGTATTTTTTTAAGACAATTGTCATTTGATAACTCCATTAAGTTGTTTAACCTGAATAAGCAAGCATTCACTTTCTTCGGCTCCCCGAGGCTCAAGAGAAATGATGCCGCTTAAACTTATATTAATCTATAGTCCTTAAAATATTGTTTTGTATATCTCGAGAGAGTTTTGTGAAAAATACTTTAATATAGTTTAAAATTTAAAACTCGAGGGTGATTTATAATATTTAGGGTTTTATGAACATGTATTTTAATTGTTAGGGTATTTTAGTGATAAAAAAACCTAGTTTTTAAAAGTTTATGGTATAATTATGAAAACTAGCTCTTTTGGAAACTTGATAATATTTTATTAAAAATTCTAATTTTCATTTTTAAAAATATGGTTTCATAATACGAATTTATAGTTTTATATAATTTTCCAAAATTTAGTTTTGTTTAGAAAAATCGTATTTCTTAAAAATTGTTTCCTTTTGTGACCGAATACTCCGTGAGGAGTTCTGCATCTCGCTCTACTATCCCAAAAATATGGAATAATCCGCACCATCCAATAGCGGGTCCCCTAACGAGTGTTGTAGATGCGTAATTGCCAAGAATTTAAAAAAATACCGATTAAAAGAAACCCGTTTTGAAAAGATATGGTATTTTAATATAAAACTTATACTTTGAAATTACCCATATACTTAGAATACTGTGCTATAAAACCATTGTGTGCGTGTGGGGTAGGTCATTACCCCGTGAAGGTTCTAGAGTTGGGTATACTAGATATCGAAAAAGAGAGGTTTTACTAAAGTTCATGGTATTTTAATAAACAGTCGTTATATGATTGTTTCACATAAATTTTTTGGTTAAACTAAAAACTAAATGATTGTAAACAAAGTTATAAGCAGTGTGAGAAAATCAGTTTGACCTATTTTTGCTTAAAGTGGGGAGTTCCAAGCTTAAAGTAATATGTATCGGAGTTAACTCCATTTTACCGACATGTTTTTAAAAGATGATTTGAGATAAAAGGAAAGAGAGAAGAGAGACTTACTCGCTGTGTAGTGTTGGAAAGAGGTTAAAAAAAGGACGGGGTTTCCATGGTGTCGCGAAACCTCCGAAAACGACTTCGATCTTCGATGAAAAGATTTTGGTTGCTAACTCTACTTGACTCCACTTGCACTTAGCAACTTTTGGGATAATTTTTGCTAGAAATTTTCAGAATAGATGAGAGTTAGGTCATGAAGTGGTATTTATAGTGGAGAATTAGGGTTTGGAAATTAAAAATTTGGATTAAAAGAATTAAAATGCTGTTAAATGATGAATTTAAAGGTCACTGTTTAATTGCAGACAAATCAAACAGTGTAGAGGAGTTGAGAGGAATCGAAAGGACAAGTGTGCAAAGCACGGAAACAATTGGAACCAATCGAACCGTCGGCGTCGGCCAATTGATGAAAATGGGTGGTCAAATCTTGATGATTCGTCTCGAGATTTTTGCCATGTGGTTTAATCACCGTTTACTCCCTTTTACGCATGTTTAATTTTTCTGAATTTTTTCGTTTTTCCATGAATTGCACATGCAACTCTTGTGCTTCCGAAATATTAGAAAGAAAAATCTTTAAAAATAATTGGGTCTGATGGGATTCAAACACACAAGCTATGTTGCAGCAGTGTAAAGGCTGTATCAGTGAGCCATAAGGAGTTTCTTGATTTTATTAAACTAATCTAATTTATAACTCTTACAAAGGCTGTAATACATTTTTCTGTACCATAAGAAATTTCTGTACAGGAATTTCTTATGTCGTCACACCGATGTGGCTTACTGCGGTCATTTTAAAGTTTTGATGAATGGCAGATTACTGATTATCCAATGGATCCGATTCTGTGGACTTTTTGAATGTGTTGTTTGGCTAAATCCGCTCATGCTGATGTGTATTAGTATCGGCTTATGCCTAACTATACTAACAGCTCAAGCTCATATGGCCTACTGCCATAACTTAAGAATTTTGCTGCATTAGCAGAGAATATTTTTCAAATTGAGATTTTCATTTAGATGATCCAACGGATCCGTTTCTATGGACCTTTTGAATGTTTTATTAGGCTAAACCTACTCATACTGATGTGGATTAGTACCGGTTTGTGTCTGATTAGGATGGTAGCCCATGTTAACATGGTTTACCGCCATAACTTTAGAGTTTTGTTGCGTTTGCGGAGAATATTTTTTTCAGATTGAGATTTTTTTGTTTGCCAACCGTCATAGGATTTTTTCCCGTAAATTATATGACATCAATGGCTATTCAAGATTCATTAATTGAAATACAAGAGTCTGAAATTGATAGGAAATGGAATCCAACCTTCTTTGGACCGAATTTTTTTGGAGGATGTTAAAACAACATCCAGAAGAGAAAAATCTCAAGTTAGAAAAGCCCGCATTTCAATCGACTTGGTTTCCAGATTCTTCTTCGGTCAAGATCGTTTGTGTCATTTTAATAATAATGAAAAGGTTTGTATCTAGTGGAGCCCACATGTCAAGATGTGGATTATATCATCCGCAAGCGGATCTTGTCTATCATTTTTTGAGATCAGTAATTTGCTTGCTTAAAGGGGTGTTTGGTTGCAAGATTGGGATATTTGGGAATATTTTTAAATAGTACAATTGAAAAGGTCTGGATTAGCAAATCTGTGTTTGGTTAGTGTTAAATTCGTAGTATTAAATTAGTAGATCTTTATAATTCTTGTTCGGTTGGAAAAAAAATAAGTACGATTTGGATTTAAGTCTTAAAGAGAGAGATAGAAAGAGGGGATTTTTTAATAACATAAAGTACACGGGTCTCATGTGAACAGTGCCAAAAACATAGTAATACATAGGGTTTTTTTTTGATTCAAGAACCCAAAAAAATGGTGGCCCCTCACAAAAATCAAGCAAATCCAAAACCCAAAATCCTACAACCAAACAAGAATTAGCCAAGCCATACTCTTTTTTTGGATTCTTGAATCCAAACCCAAAGAGTGTAAAATCCAAGATAATCCTGCAACCAAACCGCCCCTAAAAGTGATGTAATTGAGGACAATTGGATTAGGGTTGAGTCAACATGGAGAGGGTGGAGCCCTTGTCCATTGCTTCCATCCACAATGATGCTCGAAATATGGTACATTAGTATCATAGCAGACAACTAGATAACTTGATGCGTCTTTTCTTCATTTTTTAATAAAAAGGAGGAGAAAATTTACACTTCCTCAAATGATCCACATGACCAAAAGCTTTGACATTTGGCGCCACCTCCACACCACCCCAGCCACATACACAGGAGAAAAAACCCCCTAAAATATATAAGGCTAAAATACACCCGCAACGTTAGCTATGGTTACCGCGGCAAGATGAGAGGAACATGGGAGGATCCCACTCACATGTGGTGGGACCTCCTATTTTCCACTCATTTAGCTACGGGTGCCCTAACTAATTAGCGTAGCTGCTGACCGTAGCTATATTTTATAAGATGTATAATTGCATTCATTCTTTAGAACAAGTTCTTAATATACATACATGTGTATCACACCTGTAAATATAAAACGGTCACACTGCTCAAGTTGATGGCTAATCATGGTGATGAAGGAAGCATGATAGGTTTAATCTCTCACATGTAAGGAAAGTCTGGCCAATGATTTTTTCCAACAAATTATTTCGTCGGGGGTTTATTCTGTCGGATAGGATCCGAAGAAATAAAACTTATTTAGACTGGAGCAGTGGGGCCGAGGCATTAATTTTTTTTGTTGGCTTATTCCGTCGGTTACTAGCCGACGGAATAAAGTCAAACATCCATTAAGCTTTGGGGGCCTCAGGTTTGAGATCATTTATTTAGATCTCAAACCCTAGCCCCCATTTCCCTGCTCCCTCCATTTCCCTGCTTCCTCCTCCTCATTTCGCCGCCGACGCCTCCTCTCTTCATTTCGTCGTCATCGCCGACACCACATCCAACTCCTCGTCGTTGTCACTCCCCGCTGTCCAAAATATGGTAACGGTACGTGACAAGACCCGCGACATATTTATTCCGAGAAGGTATTTTCTCGCAGCAAATACGTTAAGTTTTTATAAGCAATATAAAAATAGCAAGAAAATACATGAAACTGAAAATTTCAACAACCATTTTATTTATATTCAATTTCCACAAGTTTCAAACTAATTACAAGATGTCTGAACATAACCATAAAGATAAAGAGCCTAAATAGATGTCATACTGAACTGTAAAGCTGAAAAGAAAACTAAGAATCGACTTGTGATGCGAACTGGTCGTAATCCCCTGCAGTTGGTTCCACCTCCTCAGTCTCTAGATCATCTGACGAACATTTCAAGGAAACAAAGAAATGGATGAAATGCCCGTTAGCGAATTTGCGCTCGGTAAGTCCCCAAGAGGAGGTATGATGTATATAAATGAAATGCAAGATGACATTTGATATAATATGATTGGAAATGAAACATGAATAAATATAACATAGCAATATTAATGGCAACTATGTAAGCATGGCAAACAAGTATGGCATGGTTGTGTGGTGTAGGTATAGTGAACATGAAGTGTACGGTCAATGTGTCCTAAAGAGCTCTCTACAAGGCTAATCTAACGTCAGTTCAAGTGTGCAAGCAATCTCAAGAGTATTCTCGAACTCAAGGCTATCGTTCAGAGGTAAGGAATTATGGACCCACAAGTAACGGGACTTCAATTGTCATTGAAGTATTCCAAACTCAATAAGCTATCGTCCAGGGGTCAGGAAATATGTGCCTTTATTCATGAACTCGTGATGTACCGTTTTAGCCCGGAACCACCTCAACATAATTTGTAGTTATGAGACTCATGAGATTCGGTTGGATTCATACTTAAACTACCCCAGCACCCCGCGTATATTATTCTAGGATTGATGTTACAAGACTTGATCAAATCTATGAATACAAAAGAGTGTATGATGTCACGTTTTTAAGATTGAGTTCATGTCAAGAATCATGTAGTCATGTCAATTGCAAGGTTTTATGTCAAATTTATTCATGGTTCGAGTTAAGTCGGTTCAAGTGTAAATATCGGGTTCAAGTATTCATGTAGAGTTCAAGAATTCATGTTAATTCATGTAGAAAGTCAAGTGTTTGATTATATATGATTCGATATTCAAGCGATTTAATTTGGCAACCATTGTATATGGCCGACAGTATTTATGCTTTTTTCAAGGACGATTGCCTGGCAATAACTTTGCACCTAAAATACTAGTTTTGTCTAAACTAGGCAAGCACTTATTTTCTCCGGCTCCCCGAGGCCTACAGAAAAATACCGCTTAAACCCATTTGTTACCTAAATACTTTTAAGATTAATAAGGTTATATATTCTAAATTTTATGTAAAACTAGATTATATAGAACTTCATGATATTTATATGATTTATGTCTTTAATTCTCAAGAGGTTTTATGTAAAATGTTCTATTTGAAAATAATCTCGAGGGTGTTTTGGTAAAAATATATTAATTAAAATATTGAGAGTGTTTAATAAAAATATACTTTATATTTTATGATACTTTAGTGACAAAACCTAACCTTTAGAATTTTAGGGTATTTTAGTGAAAGAATCTATCTTTTGAAAAACTTAAGGTATTCTAATAGAAACTTAATTCTTCTCAATTTAGAGTATTTTATTTAAAATCTAATTTTGAAAATTTGTTTCATTTAATTTACATAGTAAACTATATCATTATTTAAATATCACAGAATTGATTTTTAGTTTTGTTTTTGAAAACCGTATTTTCCTTTCGAGACCGTGCTTCGTGAAGAACCCCACATCCCACTCACTAAACCCAAAATGTACGATAATCCGCACCATCACAACGGGATCCTCTAAAAGGGTTGTGAGGATAAAATCGCAAAGGAAAAGATTAAGCTTAAATTCTAATTTATACTTTGAGGGTATTTTAGCGAAAATTGATTCTTTTAGTAAAATACTATAAACATACAATCGTGTTATGATTCAAAAGTGTGCATGTGGGGTAGGTAAATACCCTGTGGGCTATCTGCAAAAAGAGTTTAACAACTATATATAAAACAAAAACTACGTTTGGCAATATCATGTTACATTTATTTCGCAAGGTTACCATTTCATGTTTTCGCGTTCAATAGCATATATAGTGTTATCATTAGGCATGGAAATAATTCATGATCATATGGTGTTAAATTGAGAAACACAAATATTTCTTGAATAACAAGAATCTATGTGTCTAATATATATATATATATATATATATATATATATATATATTGTTTAGGAACTATGATGATTTGGACGGTGGAGTTTCACAAGGAAAGAGAGAAACGGAAAGAGAGAGAAGGTGACGAAAAGAGAGATTGAAGGGAGAAAGGGAAGAGGACTTATCTGTGAATCGATATAACAATCGATTCACAGATTTAAGGGAAGGAGGGTTCTTGAGCATAGTTTCGCCATCCGAGGAGAAGGAGTTTGGCGATTGGTTATCGAGGGAATCTTGATCTTGACTTGGAAGCTTCGTAGAGTGGAAATTCAGAGGAGGAGAGTTGTGAACAACAAGATGATGGAGAGGAAATCTCGGTTTGAACAACCGAGACCGCTGCACGAAGAGGGTGGCGAGTTGATCTTTCGACGTCCTTGGGTGATTTGTGGAGAGCAAGGAAAGCTTGGGGAGAACTATCAAAGTATTTTGGAGGAATTTTTGTGTAAATTCGGAGGGGGAAGGAGTATTGGATTGATTGGGTTTATATGGGAGAAGTGAAATGAAGATATGTGTAAAAATGTATGTTAAAGAGTATTTAAAATTGATTTTAATGGAAATGAACGAGGGAGGCAGTTCTCAGAGTGAATGGGAAAGTTTTGGTATACGAAAGCGAAGAGACAGGAGGCAAAGGGTCGCACTGGAGTGGGTTGAGCATGGGGGACACAACTTGGTCGACCAAAATGGGTTTGGGCCGCCTGGGGCGGCCATGCTGGGGTGAATTGCGTCAGGGTTTGGGTCATGTGTTCGTGTCGATGCTACAAGTCCAAAAATATTTTTCTTTTTCGTTAAAACTTTACGCAACTCCGTCAAATGCCCGTGAAATTTTCAGGAACTCTAAAACGTTAAAAGAATTTAAAATAAAATAAATGGGGATGCAAAGATTCAAACTCGTATGCTATGGAACAGCAATAGAAAGTCTTAACTAATAGGCTATAAGGAGTTTCTTACATTTATTTCACAAGAATTACTTATAACTCAATTAAAGATCAGAAAACATGTTTTATTAATTAAAACAAAAGAGATGGTATATGGAATTTAGGGTCGTTATAGTTTCGCAATTTTCATGTGACGTATCAAGTAAAATATTAAAAATCAAAAATATCAGAATTTGTTTTTGAAAAGGGGAAAATGTAGTTGTGAACTTCATAGCTATAGTTGGTTGTGAAGTTCGTTCATTGTTTACCGTCAGAAACCGGCTTTGAGGCACGGGGAGCACATCTGGTCTAAATCTGAGGGCAGATGCTATTTGGAATATTTCCATCCATCTCTCCGAAAATACCAAGTTGATTTATGACACTGTATATCGGAGGTTTGGATGTATACGACCGTTGTAGCCGACTTTTCAGATTTTCCCTCAATGATGATGGATTTTTGATTGTGGGGACGTTTTTTCCTGTAGACGCAAGCCCCTGCAGTTAATTACGTTATCGTCAAGCGATCAAATTTCTCTACTCCAAAAATCTTCATGTGTCGTATTATGGTTTGTTTATTTTGGGGTTGCTCGTGGATTGTATACGGAAACTAATATATGTCGTCATCCGTAGATCGCAGATTAGTCTAAATCCGTACGTATTAGATTTGGGGTGAACTTAGATCGCATATCTCATATAAATAAGGTCCATCAGTTAACGAGATATTTGGGTTTGATCTAAAGATCGTTAATCGTATATGAGACTAAGATCAACGGGACTAAGATCAACTTAGATGATATGGGTTGAGGATCGCTATTCGTATATGGTACTAAGATCAACTCAGAAACAATGGACTAAGGATTGTTAATCTTGTTTTAGATGAAGATCTACTTATTAAATCAAGCAAAATCTTGCTTGTCCAAGTGTGCATGTGCCTTATATATGATGCGCACTTGTTTGCAGTCATGAGGAATTGCGTACGTATATATCACGTGTTTGCGCACTTTTTATCAGATCAAATTTCTATGTGCGCATGTATTGAAGGGTGATATATTCCACTTGCGCGCACGTGAGTATCACGTGATGCACATCTTTCCAGAGACATCATTTTATCTAAGTGCTTATGTGCGCATTTTTATATGAGCAAATTTCTTTTTTAAGTGCAACCTAAGATCAAGTACGCACTGTTCATAAAAAATCTATGGCTTTCAAAAAGACAAGAGTTTCTGTTATTTTTTTAGTATATATGGTGCGCATCTATGAAAAGTTATGATTTTTCATAAATGATCAATATTAAAGAGAAGCAAAAGCTTCTGTTTTCATCATTTGTGGTGTCGAAACGTCCATTGATGAGAGTCTTGGATTTTAAAATCGATCTCTCGTAAAAATCTGAACTTTTATATGAGAGAGATCAACCGTAAGATTATTTGATTTTTCATACAATGAATCAAAAAATTCAACAAAAAGCGAACACTTTTATCATAAAGCCAAAAATTTTATTTTTTTTCTATCGAGAATAGAGAAGGTTTTCTCTTTTTATTTACCTATTTCTTAAGGTTTTCCGAAAAAGAAAATGAGGATGATGATCTTCTTTATGTGCGTAGAGATTTCTCTCTCAAACTTATGGGGGAATATATGTCACTCTTTTTAACGAAGAGGGATTCCTATTTATAGGAGATGAGAATTAGGGTTTGTTACCAACCATTTTTAATTTGTTTTGATTTAATTTTGATTTAATTCGGTTTTAATTGATTCATATCAATTACAGGTGCATGTGCACCGTTGGATTTTTATCCAAGATTGATTTAATTTAGTTTGTTAAATTGTCAATCAACAGAAAATTTTGATTTTTATAACAATTTTAAACAGCAACGCATGCTTCATTAGCTGCAAGTGCACACGGTAATGATACGCATACGTGTCGTTGCCTATCTCAGGTATTGCCTTTTATATGCACATGTATATTGGTGCGCATATCATCATCGTTGCTTATCTGCCATGTGCGCACTAGATATTTGCGCAGTATTCTTGGCCTCTTTATTCAGGTGCACATTTTATATTGATACACACTTAAATAGGTGCAAACACTCATATTTTACTATTTTGGGTCCCTCTTTTTAATTTTGAAGAGGACCCAAAACAATAAAATGTGAGTGAAGTTCATTGCCAACTTGGCTGTGAATTTTACAGCAACATTAATCTCTTTTGAAAAATAAGGTGATTTTCATATGCTATAACAAGTATGAAATTGAAACAGAGCGAAACAAAAAAATTGGAATTTTTGAAAATTTCATAATAATTGTGTGCAAAATAAAAATTTTAAATATCATGATTTTCGTGTGATATATATAGTAAGCAAAATGTTGAAAAATCGCAGAAAAGAGCAAATTTCAAGATTTTTGAAAATTTTGCGTTTTTCTAGAGCTATATCATGCAAAATTTTATAATATAGAAGAAAACAAACATAATTTGAGAATTTGAAAATTCCGTGATTTTTTTGTCCTATAGCATGAAAAATACTGAATAAACCGTAAAACAACAAATTTTAGTTTTTCAAAATTTCGCAATTTTCATGTAATATTGAAAACAAAATATTAAAAAAACGGAAAAACATAAACTTTTGAGAAAACAAGGAAATATTAGGAATTTTGGAAATGTCAAAATTTTCGTGTGCTGCAAGCAAAATAATAAAAAAGGAGGAAATCATAAAATTTTATGATTTTCGTATGCTATATCATGCAAAATATCGCAAAAAATGCAAATAGAAAGGAAAATTTCACGATCCATGAAAATTTCATGATTTTGTTGTGTAATATCATACAAAATATTGACAAACCAAGAAAAACAAAGAGGGAAAAATGATTTTAAATCTCTAGCTTTGAAAAGCAATAGGTTTAGATCGCTGGCCCCAAAAAAGTTGTGAAAAACTCTCTAAACTTAAACATTCTTATGTTTTAGTCTTTATAATACATTTACTATTATCTTATGCCAACACTGCCATTTTAGGTAAACTATTACATTTGCCTTTTAAAATATTATAATTATCTTTCAAAGTACTATATTTATATTAAAAAATACTAAATTTGTGTTAAAATACTACATTTGACATGAAACTGTTACATTTTTTGGTAAAATTAATATATCTATTACATTTGACCTATTTCAATATAAATATAGCATTTTAGAAAATTAATATAATACTTTAAATGATAACTATAGTAATTTAAAAGGTAAATATAGTAGTTTTCTTGAAAGGTCAGTGCTGAAATAAAAAATAGTAAATGTACAATATGAACTAAGACACAAGAATGTTTAAGTTTAAGGAGTTTTTCACAACTTTTTTTGGGTCAGGGACCTAAACCTATTGCTTTTCAAAGCTAGGTACTTAAATCCATTTTTTCCAAACAAAAAATATGCAAAATATTGAAAACTTGGAGAAAACTGTAAAATTATGGGATTTTTTGTAAAATCTCGCGATATTCGTGTACAATAATTAGCAAGCAAAATATTTTAAAAAAGAAGAAATAGAAAAGTTTTAGATTTTTGAAAATTTCCTGATTTTTATTAGTTATATAGGATGCAAAATGTTGAAAACCCGAAAAAACAAAAATCTTTCTTAGAATTTTTGAGATTTTCTTTAATTATATAGCAAGAAAAACGTTTGAAAACCAAAGAAAACAAAAATTTGAGAGTTTTAATTATTTTTTATTTTCATATGCTAGAGCATGAAAATATTTAAAATTTAAAGAAAACTGAATATTTTAGGATTTTTTATAATTTTGCGATATATATATATATATATATATATATATATATATATATATATATATAGAGAGAGAGAGAGAGAGAGAGAGAGAGAGAGTAGGTAATGAAGAAAAGAGACCCAAGAAGGCTTTTCGTTAGATGGCGTCAAATTTTTTTATATTCTACCATTTTTTCAACGATCCGCGTTCATCATCTTAATCTTTACTAAGATGTGGATTGTCACGCCCCACTTTCCAAAAGACGGTTGCAGACACGTGAAAAGATCCGCGGCGTATTTATTCCTAGAAGGTTATTTCTCGTAACAAATACGCTAAGCGTTTATAAGCAATATAAAATGACAAGAAATAACAAGTGAAATAAAATCCAACTATTATATATTACTTTCAAGATTTCCACAGATTTTTAAACTGATACAAAATATCGTAAACAAAGATACAATAATATGACAAGGTCTTAATAAGAGGCATACAAAAATGAAAGGCTGGAATGAAACTAAAAGTTTGCTTGCGATGAAAGCAGGGCGAACTCCTCTTCCGTCGGTTCTGTTTCCTCCATCCCTAAGTCAACTAACGAAAATTCCAAGGATAGAAAGAAAACATGGTGGAATATTCGTCAGCGAACTTGCGCTCGGTAAGTCCCCAAAAAAGGTGTGGAATTATAAGTGTAAAGTGTATAATGACAAGTTATATAGGTGGAAATGAAAATCATAAAACAGTGAACAAGTGTGATATGATAATTAAACATGAATATTAATAAAAGCATGTAAATTCTATGTAGCATGGCAGTTCTATATAACATGACCGTATAATATAGGCATAGTGTCCGTGAACATGGTTACATGATAAGTAAAAATGTTGAACATGAAGTAAATAGTAATGAGTCTTAAAAGGTCTTTACAAATGTAAGCTAATCTATCATCCGTTCAAGATGTGAGTGCCAACTAATCTCAAGTGTATTCTCAAACCCAAGGATAGGGCCCTACGAATAAGGAGCCATGGGCCCTCAAGAGAGTGTTAGCATTCGTGATGTTAGTATTCGTGATTGTTAGTATGGGACTCCTGAGATTCCATTGTTCTCACAACTTAAACTATCTCAACAGCCCGCATATATTAGAATATAATTAATCTCACAGTTTTGCCCAAAATCATGAATACAAATAAGAGAGTACAAGTTCAGGTTTCAAGTTGAATTTATGTCAATTGCATGTATTCATGTCAAGTTCAAGTAATATTCAAGTATTCGTGTGATGTTGTATTTATGGTTCGAGTCGAGTCAAGTCTAGCACTGTTCCCTCCAAAATAATACTTAATAAACAATAACACATAGGACTTAAGTCCATATGCCAGAAAGATGGGCGCTGACAAAAATTATGTGCCAATGATTCCTAGCGCCGCGCCAATCTTTGAGGCCCTCACTTCTTTGATATCTTAAGCTATATTTGGAAAAAATAATTTCCCAACATTTCTCAAACAAAAAGAATAAATCTAGTTAATCAAAAGATCTTTAAATAAGAGATTTAAAATACATAGTTTAAGCTACTTCAAATATACTCTATCTTTCTATAAAACAAAAAGATAATTTTGTTAACAAGAGATAAAATCTTTTATATTTTTCTAAACAAAGAAAAATATAAACCTTTTTAACAAGGTCCCTCAGATCTATAATCCAACGGTGCTTAAGCACCCGGGCTTGATCTCAAGATCAATTACAGAAATCTCAAAGAGAGATTGTCTCTACTTGCCCAACAATATCTATACCCTATATAAAGAACCCTAAAGGTCAAAATTTGAAAAAGGAAATAATATACGCAATCAGATAGAATACCCCCATAAGCTTGATCATGAATTAAGTTCTCTGCAATCACAGCTATCGATTTCTTCCTTATCATCATCATCATCAACCGAGATGAGAAAAGGAGATCAATCTCCATGATATAAAAGGCTTAAGCTTCATCCATAAAAAGGTTAACCTTTATATACAAAATTTAAGTTCTTTTCGCTGATCGTAAGATCTTTAGATCAAGCTTCGCCTTTAGAAAACTTAAGTTTTCATTAGAGTGATTCGTTTGATTTAAGATCTATAGTTTGAGAGAATAATCGAACCCCTTCATAAAAATATAATGGTGATGGAAGAGCAAATTTAAATTTCCAAAGAACCGATCATGTGACCCATATATAAAAATAGAGATCCAAGATCATAAAGTATTGATCTTGTTGATCGTTAATGGAAAAAATAGCCATTAACATAAGCTTAAGTTTCATGGAATTTAAGTTTCAAAATATACAAAGATTAATCTCTACGAAAAACCCTAAGTGGCCATGTGCCAAAGGCATATGCGCTAATGGGCATGCGTTATTTAGAGACGCGTCAACATAAAGGCCATGCGCCAATATGGGTATGTGTGCCTAAGGCATATGCACCAATGAAGACCCGCTACGTGGTATGCGCCACAACCCATGCACGTTAATATTTAACGCGCCAAAGACCAAAAATTCAAAGGTGTGCGCCAACCCCCATTGTATACGTGGCATGCGCCACAACCCTGATGCGCCAATAATTCAATATGCCATAGACCCATATATATTTATCTGTATGACACATGGCATGCACCAAAACTTTTGTGCGCTAGTATATATACTCCATAGCCAATTCTTAGTCCGATTTGACTAAGTGCGATAAAGCTTAAACTTCTATGATATTCCTTGAGCCCATATGCTCATATATTTTAAGTTGACCTTAATCTAAGACAAGATTAACGACCCTTAAATATATTTTCTAAGTCAATATTAGTCCCATATACGACTAATGGTTCTTAGAAATATACCCTAAACCGATGGAACATATATCCTAGGTTCAACCCAAATATGAGATTTATGGATTTGGACTAATCCGCGCCCTACGGATGACGACATATATTAGTCTCTGTATACAATCCAAAAGCAATTCCAAAATCAACAAACTATAACACGACACACGACGATTCATGGAGTAGAGAAATTTTTTATCGCTTGGCGATAATGTAATTAACTGTAAGGACTTGCGCCTGCAAGAAAAAGCGTCATCACAATCAAAACTCCTCACATATGAGGGGGGATCAGAAAAGTATGCTGCAATGGTCACATCCATCCAAACCTCTGATATATTGTGCCATAAATCAATTTGGTATCTTCAGAGAGATGGACGAATATGTTCCATATAGTATCTGCCCCCGTATTCAAGCTGGACGCGCTCCCCACGTCTCGATCTGGTTTCCGGCGGTAAACAGATTCTGGCACGACCGGTAGGGCTTTTTTCTCTTTCCGTGTTTTGTGAACGTAATCGCGGTACATATGTTTCCCTTGGATGTTTGGGCCACTAAAGCTGGTGTTTCGCTCCCGTGCAGATCAATGACCTCACCCAATTGCTCCAACCCCAATGCTAGCTCCAACACCACTCCAGCTAGAGTAACTTGGTCAGGGCAGGTCATGGCCCATGTACTCTGCATTCCAATGGCTCAGGTGGCACAACAACTTGATGTGCTCTATTTTGGAACGATACTTCCACTTCCCACTCTTGGCATCCCAGCGCCAAAAAAAGAGGTGCCGAAGAAGTCAGACTTTGATAGGCTGACAACTACTGCTGTCGGCTTTGCTGATAAACCTGCTCAATCTGAAGGTTTGGTCTTCGAAAGGCTGAAGGCCAATTCCGTGGGTTCCTCTAAAAAGCCCGCGATTTCAAAGAAGTCAGTCTTCAAACGGCCGGCATTCGCAGTGTTGGGTTTCGGTGCCCACGCCGCGGAAACCGCGGTCAGGGCGAAAGGGAAACCAAAATTTCTGGCGAGCACCGAACGACCGTATTACCCAGGATTCGATCCATAGACCTAAACTGGTTAACTAAAAGTGCAAGGGTTGAAGAACTACAACCTTTGTCGCGTGTCCACCCAATTGTGAAAGACCCCTCCAAGCTCGTAGCCGACGGGATCACGCTTGAGAATTGACCATCCTTGCCGAAGACGATCCACCCGAGGGAAACCGGAGGAGGCTCTAACCGATGATCCAAGCTCGCTAAGTTTGGATGGTCGGTGATGTAGAAATACTTCATTAAAAATCTCTCTCTAGAATCTATGTTCAAAATGAGAGCAAGAAGAAGGAGAAGAGAATGAGGAGGCAACCATGAAGCATGAACAAGTGAGGAATGAAAAACATCAAGTGTAGAAAAAATGAGAATGACTTGCTTTTACAACCATGGTGCAATAGTGCACACAAATGATTTTATCATTTTAAAATCTCCAAACCATACCTCTCTACATGCATGCACCATGCTTCATAACTCCCCCTTTCCACCTCATTACCTTATTTGATTTTTCAAAAATCAAATATGAGGTGTCCATCTTCTAGAAGTATTTCTGTATAAATACGGAATACTTCACTTGGTATATATATCGCTATATATACGCGTATTCGTATAAAAATACAGATAGCACCAAAGAGAGAAAATGAATAGTGAATAATAATACTAAAATATATGTATAAACATAAATATATAAATTATTAAATCAAAATATGATTTAATAATCCGGCTTAATCCTAAACCGGTTAGTATTATCAACCGTTCGATTAAATTCCATGTATCCTATATACGTATTTAATCAGACCCCCTGCACGTACCAACGTATGGCTCCTACATCTATTGCCTGAACCTGGAAAACCCTCTGTGTGGGACTTTAATGACTCGATAATACGCTGACAGTGGGTTTAACCACAAGCACGTCAGCGGCACTAGCTGTACGTAACGGCTATCCAGGTACTTGTCGAAAGGGGGTCGACAATCAAGTGCGTCCATACCGTACTGAGCCTGAATGTGATTATCTCCGTACAGTCCGGTCTCTTCGTCAAAGAGTATCACATATCGGGTCTAGGGGGTGGATAACGTCAGACCCCTACTAACCCGATAAGTCATGTATGAGTCAAGCTTATCACCAATAGAGATACTACTGATCAACTATCAGTAAATCTCACCAACCGTAGCCACGAATTTATGGTGATAGCCAACTGAATACATCGCGATATCGACTCCTAATATCAGGAGAGATGAATCTCTGACATTTAACCACTGCCTGCATATGGCTCGGGACTGTACCCAACTAAAACCTGTTTGCATGACTCTTTTGAGCCGTGGTAGGGTAGTAGTCAAAGTACAGTAGGAACTCGCACGACAAATGACGACTTCAGGTCAAAGGACTAACATGTACTCATGCCACCTGAGAACTTCCATCTGACGATAGATATAATACCATCTAGAAGTTCTCGGTGAGTCCGTCCAGTGTACTCACCTCCAATGAGCACCTGTATAGTATCTTAGGTGACACAACACAAATGGCTTGTGAGACCGGCCACCGCCCCTCGTTGGGGTCCAGAAACGTATACACTAGTCTACTCCAGAATATCAATACCCAGTCTCGATACTCCCACGACTAGGGACATTTAAGGATGTTCTTATAGACAACCCTGCTTCCACATATATGATCGCCATCATAATGCTGGTTGTCAAGCAATAATCCTACAGGCTTCATCAATGATGAAGACAAACCAGATATCATACTATCATCTCGAGTGAGGTTGTTATACCTGTATAGGTCCTTCCTCAATTATCATAATCGCCTACTTGCGATCACAATAATTGCCTTGAGGGCACTATATCCAACAATCTCCCATTTGCACTTAAGGCCAATTATTGCAGTATCGTGTATCCACAGCTCGTGTGCTACCGAATACCCAACTTCTCTACTAATCAGTTTCGCAAACTATATTTGTGAAACTTAATTTGTTCGAGAAATAACCTCAGTGAGTGGACTCGCTTCAATGTTCCAACTTCATCTCTCTATATCTCAACTTTGCGGAGACTAACAATCTCCCAAAATGAGCGATACCCCGCCTCAAGAATTTGTCTGGATACTTGATGGGACCAAGTTCATCAATGAACAACTCCTATTCTACAAACTTCTTAGGCTGTATTCTCTGTTGAATCATAACCAACATCCCTCTCCATGATTACCTCAGTATCCCTATTGGAACACTATCCAATACACTGATCCTCAGAAGAGGCTAAACTCAAGACTCTGAAAGCATTTCTGTCATCAGGTCATCTTGGAAGCCTGAACTGATAACCGCTTCCCTTTGTTTTTTACGGCTGCCGTTATCTTATACCAAGAACATTCTCTTATATTTTTTACGGCTTCCCTTTGTTTCTCGAGAATTGGATTAATATATGCTTATTGCAGCTAGTGCAAAAACAATATCTGGTGTTGTATAAGACATTGCATGATTGACTCAATTGCCTAAGCAAATGATATGTTATTCATGCCAGTCCCTTTTCTCATCAGTCTAGAAGATATCCTTTTTACAGAGGGTGACTCCATCACCTGTGGGTACACCACCACGTCAGGAGTCGTCCATTATAAAATAATTTTAGAATGCTGTCTAAGTACCCAATTTGGGAAACATCCCAGCTCTAGATTTAGAATTAGAATCTCTGATACATTATCCATCTGGTTTTGTACAAGACAATGCATGATTGACTCAATTGCCTAAACAAATGATATATTATTCATGTTAGCCCCTCTCCTCATCAGTCTAGAAAACATCCTTTTTAGAAAGGGTGACTCCATCACCTGCGGATACACTACCACGCCAGGAGTCGTTCATTCTAAAATACTTTTAGAATGCTGTCTAAGTACCCGATTTGGGAAACATCCCAAATCTAGATCTAGTCACCAGAATTCCTGATATACTATCCATATCCAACATAGAGAAAATACTATGTGACAACTAAAGTTTGATCGATTGTAGTATAGGAAAATTATTTCTTATCTGGAGCATGTCATCCAAATCCAGGGCAGTACTTCTTACATCCTTCTTACTAGGTTCATCTTTTGTTTTGATGAAGTCAATCATCTTGACCGTCACATCAAAACAGAAGATCTGTCTCCGCTATCCATACTTCAGTCTACGAATAGACATAAGCAACTTACACACCTTCCGCTGCTCCCATTGACTACGATAACCTTCTGGCAGAGTCATATACACGTGCACTTCCAAAATCCCATTTAGAAAGACGTTATAGTCACCCATCTGCCAGATATCATAGCCATGAACCGCATCAGCGTCAAATCATATAAATATGGACTTCAACGTAGACACTGAAGTAAAAGTCACATCACAATCCACAACGGGTATTTGATGAAAACTCTTTACAACAAGTCTAGCCTTATTAGGTTAATACCTTTCCACCTGCACAGATCTCGAAAGATCTACTTGCTCCTAATGGGTTTTACCTCTTCAGGAGCACCCAGCACAGTCCAATATCCATGACTTGCTGAAGTGCGTGGAGTCCATCTCGGGTATAAAATACATGGTCACCTGGAAGTTACCACTTCTTATGACCTGCTGATAACAAGTAGGGGAAACAGTAGTGTCAAGTCATATCCGTACGGATTTCAGCATAGACACTGAAGTAAAAGTCTCATCACATTCCACAATGGGTATTTGATGAAAACTCTTTACAACAAGTCTAGCCTTATTAGGTTAGCACCTTTCTATCTGTACAGATCTTGAAAGATCTACTTGCTCCTAATGGGTTTTACTCTCTAAAGAGCACTCAGCAAAATCCAAAATCCATGATTTACTGAAGTGCGTGGAGTCCATCTTGGATATGAAGTATCTGGTCACCTGGAAGTTACGACTTCCTGTGACCTGCTGACAACTAGTAGGACCATCATCACCATGATGCTGACCTCCCTGTCACCGTTTATGAGAAAACCGAAATATCTCTCGGGTGTCTGAGGTCACTTACTAAAATCTGTGGAGTGGCTAACGGTTTGTCAAGTCCAATTTAATGCTTAGGTTTTACTAAATTTTTGGTAACCATTTGTGGTTCTGGAATCACTTCCAATTCTACCATACTCCCATTTGTTTCTTTTGCAAAAAGATCCTTTTATAAAATGGCGGCGAGTCAAGAACAATATAACTATTGATCTTAAAAATGGAAGAAACAAAATCCAACCGAATGCTTGGGATAATCCACAAATCGCCATTACCGAAGTGTGCCTCGAGTTTGTCCGGATTCTGCTTTTAAACAAAAACCGGATAACTCCATATCTTAACAATATCAAGATATGAAACCATTCTATATCCATATAGAATCAAGGCACTAATTTAGATGGAACCAGATTCAAAATGCTATACAGCTGTTTGTAGTGCATATTACCTAATGGAAAATGGCCAATACAGCATTACTTATCATGGGACACGTCCACGGATAAGTAACCTGTGAGAGAATCAAGTTCTCGATATTACTATGATGGAATACTTAGCATAAGTATCTACATCTTCGATCAACTCGAAAAATCCCGATACTTCCAACGTATGGTTCTCTACTTTATTCTTATAGCTACAAACTTCTCAAAATCTTTGGATCTTGCATTACTACGAATGTGTGTCTAAAACCAGAGAACTCATGGGTAAACCTGAATGAAGTAAGTGTACCAACCCTTGTCCCGAAGGATACTGAACAACATAAATTTTCTTGTATAAGTGCCAAGAGTATACCAACTCAAATTCTGTGTTTTGTAAATTGAAAACTGTATCTTGGTTAAGAATGTCTTACACTGTTATTCAATACACCTTATCTTATCCTCAACTGATAAAGGTAAATGTTTATAACACAATTTTCAAAATGTATATCTCACTTTATAAAAATAAAGGTACATATATTTCATTTTAAAATTTAGTGCATAACAACGGTTATTCGAAACCAAATATTTGACGTTAGGCAAAAGCCAGACGATTTAATCCAATATCACAAATTACAACGAATTCCGATATTGAGGATCAAATCTTCCATTTCCCAATATTCTACTCCTACTCATCTGTTCCCCTCCGAACGGCGGCGGCGACGCGAGGGCGTCTAGCCTGAGATTCGGGACAGATGCTATATGGTTTTATCCGTTTACCTCTCCGAAGATGCCAAGTTGATTTATGGCACCGTGTATCGGAGGTTTAGACGGATGCGGCCGATGTAGCAGACTTCGTCAGATTCCCCCTCGCTTGAGGGGTTTTTGATTATGGGGACGCTCTTCCCTGCAGGCGTAAGCCCCTGCAGTTAATTACGCTACCGCATCGCGGTAACAACTTTCTCCTTCTCCAGAATTTCACTTCGTGTCGTGGGTGTTTGTTTTGTTTGTGGTTGCCCGTGGATTGTATATAGAGACTGAGTAATGCCGTCACCCGTAGGACATGGATTAGTCCAAATCCGTATTTACTTAGATTTGGGTTTGGTGTTTTTGGTTTAAGGATACATTAGCCGTATTGAGGCTAAGATCAACTTAAACATTCGTTAAGGATACGTTAGTCCTGTTTGAGACTAAGATCGACTTAACGTGGTGATCCATTTAATATATGTCCATCGGGACTCGTCACCTCTCTGACGTCGTTGAAGGATTACAACGACAGGAGTCAGAGGAGTTTAGAGATGTATCCTTGAACCAAAGTTGATTTGGAGTTTTATAGTCCATTTGAATGTTTAAAGATACGTCAGCCGTATTTGGGGCTAAGATCGACTTAAACGGGATCGTTTAGATCCGGCAAAAGAGCATTTGGGGGGATCAATTGTTCCAGTTTAGGGACGTAGTGGTCCATAGGTAGTTTAAGGACGTTGCGGTCCATTGCCAGTTTAGGGACGTGGTGGTCTATGTTCCAGTTTAGAGACGTGGTGGTCCGTATTCCAGTTTAGGGACGTGGTGGTCTATGTTCCAGTTTAGAGACGTGGTGGTCCGTATTCCAGTTTAGGGACGTGGTGGTCTATGTTCACTTTAGAGACGTGGTGGTCCGATATTAGTTTAAGGACGTTTCGGTCCACCATTAGTTTAAGGACGTTTCGGTCTACCATTAGTTTAAGAACGTTTCGGTCCACAAGTTTAAGGACCCCGCAGTCCATATTGATGTGTGGTCGTCGGGACCCGTCACCTCTCTGACGTCGTTGAGGGATTACAACGATAGGCGTCAGAGGAGCTCGGAGATGTACCCTCGAACCGGTCGTAAATTAATTTAGGGAGCAGCCGTGCTCAGTCAATTTAATTTGAGGACTTACGGCCATGATTGGGCTAAGTCCAGTTGAAAAAGTTCAACATTTTATTTGCTTTTGGACTATTAGGCCTGCCCTTTTTAAATAATGCAGTGCATTTATTCTGGTCTGCTAGGCCTTTTTGATTTGGGCCATGTCCCTTTATAAATGATGCAGAGCATCTGTTTGGACTCTGCCCTTCTTTAAAATAATGCATTGCATTTAATTTGGCCTGTCATGCCTTTTTTAATTGGGCTTGGCCCTTCTCTTAATAATGCAGAGCATTAGATACTCTGACAGTGCCCCACATGGCCTGTCGGCGCTTTGCGCAATTAATGAGCGCAAGCGCTCGTGGAGGTGACACGTGTCACGTTCTGATGAGCACAAGCGCAACAGCGCAGTGCGCTGCGTTAGTGCGCTGCGCTGTTGCATTGCTGACACGTGGCGCGGCTTGCGCAATAGTGCAGTTTTGGCAAGTGCTGGGCACTGTTCTTATTCTTTTGGATCAATTTCAAATCAAAGAAAACAAGTTTTTTCTTGTTTTTTAAAGAAACAGTGGTTCATAAAATGTGCGAGGCACTGTTATCTTGAGAATCTTTTAGATTCAGAACCAATGGTTCATAAAAAGAAGTGCAAGGCACTGTTTTTTTTTATTTGTTTATTTTCCTTTTCATTAGAGGTCCTTGATCTTGTTCTCAGATCAATGATCTGTTCATGAGAGAATTTTCTCTTTTTCTAAAGGTTTTTACCTTTTTCTTTGTTCTTGAGGATTCCTCTCCGATTCTTCAGAGTTCTCTCTGTTTAATTTTTCACCAAATGTTTCTCTTTGAATTGAGGTCTGGGGTCCTTTTTATAGTGCCCATAAATTAGTTAAATTTGTTGAAAAGATCTTCCTCTGAGTGATTTGGAGAATTTTCCCCACCGTTGGATCTTTGATCCAAAGGCCTCTGTTTTACAGAAGAAAATCTTCTTGTTTTAACAAGAACAGAAAAGATTTCTTTAAAATCTCAATTCTGTTTTGCGCAAACGCCCCAGCGCGTGGCACGTGTCGCGCAGCGCAGCTGCGCTTGCGCACCTGCGCAGACACGTGTCGTACAGCGCAGCGCTTGCGCAGCTGTGCTTGCCAGCTGTGCTTGCGCAACTGCGCTTGCGCAGCTGTGTTTGCGCAGCTGCGCATACATGTGTCGCGCAGCGCAGCGCTTGCGCAACTGAAGCGTTGCTTCCTTTACTTTTATTTTTAAAAAGCCTTGCTCTGATTGGATGCACTGCCTCGGGCGCTGTGCTGACGCATCAACTTCTGATACGTGGCGCTTTGCGCGCAGCACAGAGGATCTGAAGCGTTGCTTAGATTTTCAAGGTAGAGCTTTGCTCTAATTGGGGGAACCGGAAGCGTTGCTTCACCTGAGATATCTTTTCATCTCCTTTTTTCAAGCCAAACTTGTATTTCCAAAATCTTGATTTCCCGGGTCCATTGTGCACAGAATCTTTTGTGCTTGGGTCTATATATAGTTCAAGGCCGAGCCTTTTCTTCTCCCATCTTCAGAGAACTTCTTCTATCATGACTTGCAACCGCCCTCACGCCCGCCGTCAACCATGGGAAGTGCCGATCTGGGACATCGTTCCCCGTTTTGCTGCGCGCTTGGTGGACTCCTCTTTTTCGGACGAGCAGTGCGATGCTACAATGTACGAGCTTTCGACTCGTGTGGGGTCTCCTCTTCCCCCGGACTCCATTTGGTTTCGTATGATCCTTGCCTCGGTGCTCGCCGACATTCCCCCTCCCCCGGCGGAGATGTCCTCGGCAGTGCTTGATGTGGCCGAGGATAAGATCGAGAGCTTTTTCGAGGCGCTCTTGATCACTAAAGCCCTGAGGGATTGTTCTTTCCACTTGCTGAGCCAGATACGGGCTCGCCGGGTTGTCATTGCCACCTTTTCCAAAGAATGTGGCGACGATCGTTGGATGTCTTCTTCTCGGGAGGATCGCCGCTTTGACGTGGTGGAGAAGGCAGAAAGGGAGCTGGGGAATCTCTTTTTTATTTTTGCGAACCCATGTCTTTCCGATCCTACATTTGGTGATCTTTTTTAAATGTAATAATAAATAAATGTTTTAATTAAGTATTTTATTATCTGTTAAGTGTTCTTTTTATTTTAGCTCTCTGTTGTGCTTGTGCATCTCATGATTTAATTTGCTATTATTAAATGCATGTGATTCTTGCGAGGATAAATTGCCTTTGGTGTTCAGACTCTTTTATGAAGCAGTGCTTTACTTTTCAGTTTTAGAAATAGAGTTTTGTTCTGATTGAGGGGAAACAAATGCCCCCCCGCCGTTGCACTTGCGTGGTTCCCAACGCAAGCGCAACGGTGGCAGAATTCCAACCGTTGTGGCAACCTTTGGAAGTTGAAGGGGCACTTGATACCTATAAATAGGACCTTTGGTCCTGCACAGATGATTATTATCTTTAAAATTTTCATTTTTAGAAACGTATTGCGCAGCGCACTCATCATCTGTAACACCGTACAGATGTGAGATCCAAATCTGGTAAATACATACCCTGGAGTTAGAATTAATTGGGAAAGCAGTTCTTTTTTACATGTACACAGAAAAACTGAAACATGAAAATGTTTCATAGGGGATGGTTAGGTATTCCTACTAATGCCTTTTCTATTATCCAGATTCATGACAGTAGTCGCAATTTCCTTTGCCCTCACTTCAGTCCCTTTATGTCTCTACTTCTTACCTTCTGCACACCGTCCTTATGCTAATTTGGTTTTCTTCCTTCCCTACCTTTCGGCACCAGCCTAAGGTTTGGAAGAAGAATATCCAATAAGCGTAACATGTGTACACTTCTAATATAAGGAGCTCTCGCTACCTGAGAGAAGCTAAAGGGAAGAGACAACCGAATAATCTTATTCAATTTCTCCCGAACCTATGGCCATCCTTGATTGAAGTAACTTGTTTGAGTTCGTATGTAACTATACGATGGCCGTTCCAAGCAATATGGATCATCGTAGTGATACGATTTGTTTTGAAGAAATGCAAAGGGTAGAGTAGGAGTGGCAGGGATATATGCGACTTTGTCACGAATCAAGACAAGCTAAAGCCAAAGGTGTAAAAAGGTTCGGTCAAATTGGTTCATGAGTTTTTAAGGCAAGTCTTGGGTCGATGTACCAGAGAAAGAGAAAAGAAACACTCAGCGTGCACTCTATCAAGATCAGATTGGTTATCACTTTATCTGATCAGGATGGCTCCCACTGTTTCCTCAAATTCTCCTTCAAACCCTAAAAGAGAACAAATCGGGATCATTTACACTTTTACAAGTTCGCTAACCGTTCAGTCAGGCCAGTGTTGGTACTCCGAGGGAGGTCCTCCGTGCTTTCGCACGGACCCAATTAATAACCTCGTTTCCGCAGAGGCGTAACCTCATTAACACTTTCTAGACACCTAATAGCTTATCTAATTGTGAAGTGAAAAGTCTCCCGAGGAGTAATACATAATCATCAGTGGGAATCGGGACCCAACTATCATCATGTGATAACTTGACGGAATCCACTCAAGTCATCACACTCCAGAAGGTATGCGTATACCTGGCAAGTTTCCCGTATGTTTGAAACTCCCGATATGGTTTATCCCTCAGGACCCAAATGATCTTGACTGAGCCAACATATCAAAGGGTCCTACTCAAGTTCAACCCGTCATTATCTGGATTGCATTAAACCCGCCCGTACGAGTCCTTAACTGAGCTAAAATGACCGTACGACTGTCTTAACCAATCGCATATAATGCTACAGAAAAGTGCTACATAGCTATCGAACACTATGCCTCGGCTGAGCACAACATACGTAGCACGAATACTAAGCAATACTAATCTGAAATGACGGAGGGGTACGGCTGGTTTTTGGCGAAAAACCTTTAACGTAATAAACTTGATATCGTTGAAAGAACTCGAGTGGCTTTGAAATGGAGTGGCTTAAGCTCCACTTTTTAAAACTAGTAACATAAATTTTTGTGTAAGAGTGAACTCCCAGTGAAAAGATCAAGGCTCTTCCCTCATAGAATGAGGTGTGTGATATTCCTAACTGAATATCTCTATGCAAAGCAAAAAAATACGACTTTGAGTTTTGAAGAAAACCGAGTAGTTTTAAAATTGGTTCCGATAACATCATTTAGGTTTATTTTTTCTTGCATTATTCAGATAATGCGTTCCCATCATTTTATGTTTCCAAGCCACAAAAGAAACAACCAAAATAACAAGCTATTTATATGCCATCTGCATTCGCAATGGGACCCCGTCATGCACTGTTAGGTTACTTAACTAATGTCAGAGCGGGGGCATGGCTAGCGCGGATGCAAAACATATAGAAGTATCTACTATATATATATATATCAATATCGCAGGCAGATAATAGTCATCACAGGCAGATAAAAATCATCACAAGCATGCGAACAACAATATGCAATCGCGGATAATTTAGGAGTCCCGCGTTTCATTTGATCCATAAATGATACGCGACGTTTCCCGGTCGTGTGGATAGCCAATGCAATGAAGATCCTAGACCCCTACGAGTGTGGGAAGTTACCCGCCAATTCTCGAAGTGAGGTAATCCCAATCAACAAAGTGAATGGGCCGCCCAGCACTTCACGGAATCCGGTAACTTGAGCACCCATCCGTGTATTGAGTGAATGGGAAAGCAAGTGTACCCCTTACGAGTGCGGCGAATAGCCCGCCAATTCTAGCGTTAGGCCCCCTGGTCTCAACGCCATGAGATACGGGACCGTTTCCCTCTAGAACCCGGCTATTCGAGCACTCCTCCGTAGGGTAATCCTAGTACAGAAAAGAAAAATATATATGCAACGGTGACATCGACCTCAATCCGGTCGTACCTCAATAAAAGAATATATATAACCGGCAGCGATGGCAGTCCACATATCGGACGCTCGCCCCGCAATAATGAATATACAAATGAATATGAACTGTACATCTAACATTACACATAAGGCTATCCATCACGACAATCCATCCATAATATCAGTGAAACACAGAACATCAACGTGAATATTATGTTCGTAAACCCGTCTGATTGTACATATAGCAACCGGTCGGATTGTACCGTGCAATGATATTTACGGTCGCAGAAAATAACATATGCACTGAAAAACACGAATTCAAAATTTCGATCGACTAAAACTTTCCGCATTGGCCCCAAATACAAATCAGTACTCAAACAAATCTGGGCCAAAACCAAACATCCCAAAAATTATATTTCCATATAATAGAGCATCTGAAGAAAAATGGGGCACAGCGACCCCAAGATGACCGCGGAACCGCGGCCAAAAGCCATGATAAGCGGCGGTTCCGCGGCCAAAAATTAGGTGTTTGTGCTCCAATTTCTTCCTGACCTCTATAATTGCTTGCACATAAGTTTAAGGTAACCAGAACAGTTTTTTGAACAACTTTAAAATTCGAACAGCAAGTATGTAACCGGAAATGCGATTCAGAAAATTTCGTCGATCGAGACTCTAAATAGGTGCAAAGTAGCTAGTTAAGGTTTATGGAGTGGCTCTGATACCATGTTGCGTTTTGGTGCCCACGCCGCGGAAACCGCGACCGAGGTGGAAGCGAAACCAAAAATTCCGGCGAGCACCGAACGCCCGTATTGCCCAGGATTCGATCTATAGACCTAAACTAGCTTAACTAAAAGTGCACGAGTTGAAAAGCTACAACCTTTGTTGCGTGTCCACCCAATTGTGGAAAACCTCTCCAAGCTCGTAGCCGCTGAGATTGCGCTTGAGAATCGACCACCTTTGCCGAAGACGATCCACCTGAGGGAAATCGGAGGAGGCTCTAACCGATGATCTAAGCTCGCTAGGTTTGGATGGTTAGTGATGTAGGAATACTTCACTAAACATTTCTCTCTAGAATCTATGCTCAAAATGAGAGCAAGAAGAAGGAGAAGAGAATGAGGAGGCAACCATGAAGCATGAACAAGTGAGGAATGGAAAACATCAAGTGTAGAAAAAATGAATATGGCTTGCTTTTACAACCATGGTGCAATAGTGCACACAAATGATTTTATCATTTTAAAATCTCTTAGCCATACCTCTCTATATGCATGCACCATACTTCATAACTCCTCCTTTCCACCTCATTACCTTATTTGATTTTTCAAATGAAAATCAAATATGTGGTGTCCATCTTCTAGAAGTATTCCCGTATAAATACGGAATACTTCAACTGGCATATGTATCGCTACATATACGCGTATCCGTATAAAAATACGGATAGCACCAAAGAGAGAAAATGAATAGTGAACAATAATACTGAAATATATGTATAAAAATACATATATAAATTATTAAATCAAAATCTGATTTAATAATCCGGTTTAATCCTAAGCCGGCTAGTATTATCAACCGTCCGATTAAAGTCCGTGTATCCCGTAACATATTTAATCGGACCCCCTGCACATACTAACGTACGGCTCCTACATCTGTCGCCTGAACCGGGAAAACTCTCTGTATGGGACTTTAAAGACTCGACAATACGCTGGCAGTGCGTTTAACCACAAACACGTCAGCGGCACTAGTTGTACGTAACGGCTACCCAGGCACTTATCGAAAAGGAGGTCGACAATCAAGTGCGTCCTTACCCTACTGAGCCTGAATGCGACAATCTCCATACAGTCCGACCTCTTCGTTAAAGAGTATCGCATATCGGGTCTAGGGGGTAGATAACGTCAGACCCCTACTAACCCGATAAGTCATGTCCGAGTCAAGCTCATCACCAATAGAGATACTACTGATCAACTATCAGTAAATCTCATCCACCATGGCCACGGATTTCTGGTGATAGCTAACTGAACACAGCGCGATATCGACTCCTAATAGCAGGAGAGACGAATCCCTGACAGTCGACCACTGCCTCCATGTGGCTCGGGACTGTACCCAACTAAAATCTGTTTGCACGACTCCTTTTAACCGTGGTAGGGTAGTAGTCAAAGTACAGTGGGAACTCTCATGAGACAAATGACGACTTCAGGTCAAAGGACTAATCTGTACTCATGCCACCTGAGAACTTCCATCTGACGATAGATATAATACCATCTAGAAGTTCTCGGTGAGTCCGTCCAGTGTACTAACCTCCAGTGAGCACCTGTATACCATTTTAGGTGACACAACACCAATGGCTTGTGAGAACGGTCACCGCTCCTTATCGGGGTCTAGAAGCGTATATACTAGTCTACTCCGGAATATCGATGCCCAGTCTCGATATTCCCACGACTAGGGGCATTTAAGGATGTGCTTATGGACAACCCAGCTCTCACATATATGATTGCCATCATAATGCTGGTTGTCAAGCAATAATCCTACGGGCTTCATCAATGATGCAGACAAACCAGATAGCATACTATCATCTCGAGTGAGACTGTTATACCTGTATAGGTCCTCTCTCAATTATCATAATCGCCTACTTGCGATCACAATAATTATCTTAAGGGCACTATATCCAACATGCAGCTTCTGATATGACTAAGGCCCTGAAGGATGATGCTCCTCCCAAGCAGTCTGTCTTCCACGGGCCGACGCCTCAAGTTGCTGCTACTCTCATGTCTAAATAGTCAGTTTTCAAGCGACTATTACCTGCCGAAGTTTCATATAAACGCAGGGGGCAAGATAGTCCGAAAGAACACACGGGGCAGATCCATGAAACTCCTATGACTGAAGAAGCACCAGCCCCTGTTAATAGAGGTTCCCAACGCCGATACTGGCGCCGAGTGAGGCAGGCTGGGGGCAGCTCCCCATCTAGGCTAACTCCACCCACTCCGATGATCCGAACTGCCGTTCTAATTAGGAACAGCTTTGAACCTCTGAAGGTGGTTAAACGCAATTCGCTCACTGCTAAATTGAAGAAGTTGCCACCTCCTGTGGAAATGCATGACGAGCCGAAGACGGTACATTTGGTCAAATGGCTTTCTTCAACCATCCACAGAGTTTAGAAAGAAGTCCATAACTCTGTCATTGATAACAGCTGCTTTCGCTGACCAAAGAAACTCAAAGGTCGACAAGATGATGACAGATCCCCTCCTAAATACAAGAAGGCTCATTCGCAGAAGGTTACTGCTATGATGGTTCCTTCAAAAACAACTTCTTATAAAATTGAGAGGCCTGATAAAGTCTTGGCACCCGAGGCAAATTCCAAAAGCCCACACTCCAAACGCCCCAGGTCTGAGGGCATGGTAGTTCATATAGTATATATGATGAACTCCAAAGATGATAGTCGATCTTCTGTTTCTCTTAGACCAATCACTCGGTCTATAACGAAGGATCAACAGAAGCTGCAGGAGATATTGGCTCAAGTGGCGGAACTCATGAGTCCACCTCCTAATATCAACTCAGACAACACTCCCGAAGAAAGAACGAGGCAGGGGTCTGATATCGACTATATGAAGTGCGTCCTTGAAAAGAAGGATGAGAGAGCTGCGGAAATGAACGCTAGAATGGATAAGATGGCCTCATATTCCCAAACATGGTCGGGATGATAGCTCAACTGGAACTGCCGACAGATGAGCCTCCGGTAGTTATTATCGATGACAAGGGAGACACGTCGAATCCTCTACAAACTCCATCAGCGATGAGTGAGGAGACGATCTCCGAAGAAAATCTGGACGAATATATCGCCTAGCAATTTAAAGCTCTTCAGGCCAGTAAAGTGGCAGGCAAGCTGATCAAGACCGGTCGACCATACCCAGCATGGTATGACCAGAGGCAATACCCTCCGGGATATACGATCCCAACGTTCTAAGTATACAAAGAGACTAGAAATCCTCGTCAACATATCACTTAATTCAGATTCAGGTGCGGCAACACCGAAGGAGATGATGTATTGCTTCTCCGCCAATTCGTTAACAGTCTATCAAGAACTGCTTTCGAGTGGTATTCGGAGCTTCCTAATGATTCTGTTAAAACCTTTGATGAAATGGAGATGCTTTTTTGCTTAATATTCGCCAGTGCGAGTGAACGCATCACTATGACGGCATTGGTCCATGAAAGAATCAAGCCGAACGAGACATGGGTTTAATATTCTATATGATGGCGAAACCTATGGTTTAAGTGCAAGCAGCGCATCGGCGAAACTCCAGCCATCGGAATGTTTGTGGCTACCATCGATCAACACTCACCGTTTATGGCCTTCTTCAAGCCCACCACCTTCTATGAGCTTATTGATAAACTAGCTCAGCTGGATTCGATGGATCAAGCCTCTTTCTTTGTTGGTGGAGACTCACGAAACTTCAAAGGCAAGAGCAAAGCGGCGTTTGTCGCTAATACGCAGAAGCAGCAACAGAGCGCCCCTAAAGTGTTCAGTCGCTAAAACAATAATCGTACGGGGCCGACTCTTAAGGAAAGAATGGGGCGCGAATATTCGTTCCCTTGCAATAAAACAAAGAAGCTGTTACGGAGAATGACCTAATGACGTTGCCCGAGCCACGGCGACCAGCTCAAGCTAATGAGGTCAATAATCCAAATTACTGTCCTTACCATCGGGCGGTAAGCCATCCGATTGAGAACTGTTACGTTTTTAAGAACTAGATCGAGACCAGTATAAAAATAAGATCAACAATCCTAATTACCACCCCTACCAATGGGCTAGAAGCTGATTCATGCATATAAAAATGAGATTCCGGGCCTGATCTCGGGATGATAGGTAGAATAAATTAGCCACCCCCTTCTCATTAATGGGGTATCCGGGCTCAAATCCGGGTTTTCCCATCTACTCTAAGCCCAACCAATGGGCTATTCCAAGCCCCAGATTCATGCATATATTCAACAAGTATTAAATATATGTCAGATTCCAAAAGGAAAACAGTAAAAGATAATTCAAAGGTATATGAGTTTTGGGATCGTTACATGGATACACCAAATTTCACGTGATTCTACTGCTTTTTCATCGTTGAATTAGCACTGTAAAAAATTCTATTGTCGGTAAACCATTAATTTTGCACCCACTAAATCAATGGTGAAAAAGTGATAGAATCACATGAAATTTGGTGTATCCACATTTTAGATGATAAAAATGGAGATAAAGGATGCCGATCCTCAAAAAAATCGTGGAGGGTATATTTTTTTCGACGCCATAGAAGGAAATTCCCCCTTATGGCATCTTTCTTCCATCATCTTCATATATTTTTTCGACACCATAGGAGAAAATTCGTCCTTATGGCACATTCCCTATATATATATATATATATATATATATATATATATATATAGAGAGAGAGAGAGAGAGAGAGAGCGCAAAATATTAAAAACCGTAGGAAAATAGAAAAAATTGAGAATTTTTGCAATTTAAGTATACTCCTCTCGCCGATCTTGTGGAACCTCCTGCGTCCACTCTTGCCTCGCGCTTCTTCTCAGGCACGCATGGGCTCGAAATTTGTATCAAAATCAACATCTTACAACCTAAAATATAATATAATGCATGAACAAGTCGAACTCAAGCAATAAGCGGACAACCCGCAGGGGTGGACCGACTTGAGGGCAGGATGGGGCCATGGCCTCACCCTGTTTTGAAAAATAAACTCTCTCTCTCTCTCTCTCTCTATATATATATATATATATATATATATATAAACATGAAGATGTGGTTGGCCTAGTTGTCTTAGACAATAGTGTTAAGCTTTGGTCTTGGAGAGGGACTAAGGTTTAACTTCCACTTGAGACATATTCTTTTGGAATTAAATTATTCTCACACTATTCAAAACTCCATCATAATATAATTTACTCTTGCCCTGCCCTCTTATTTTAACTTCATCAAAAATATATATAGATTGTGTGGGACACATATCCCAGTGGTGAGCAACAAGAGTTTGTGAGGGGAGATCCGGGATTGAACTAGGGATTTCACATATAGTGCTTCGAAGAGAGGCACATGGGTCCGGTGGGCTTTATTGCGGTAAAAAAAAATATAGATAGATTATATAGTAGTTTTTCCCTGTTATATTTTTACAAATTTGTCGTGTCCTCTCTCTCTCTGTGTGCGTGTGTGTATATATAGTCAACATATGTTTTGAAGCCTCTTTATGTGTCGCATGGAAACACCATATGCGCGTTATTACTCAAAAAATTCGGCTCATGGGCTACCGGCCCCGAACCCCCACGTTCGGGCACGGGGCTTTTACAACGATAGCAATTTTGGCATCACCCTTGATAAAATCCTGGATCCGCCACTGATAACCCGCATATAGCTCGAGTTCCGACATAACAAACGAGCCTAGTTTTCTTGCTCAAGTTTGGTTATTAGTAAGAGCACCGAATATGAACTAGCTATTTGCAAAGCCAAATCCTCCTCAGTTCAATTTGGCTCCATGGCTCTAGCTACCGCTTGTAGTCAAGGATGCTTCATTGGTTCTAAAAGATTTTCATAATTTTTTTTATACAATTCCACTAATAATTACCATATGAATCTACATTACAATAAAGCCAATAGCCCCCAAAGAGAATTATTGGTCTAGCCATGACTTTTATAACCAATATGGTCTCATGATTGCATCATCATGGTCTAAACAATCGAGCAATAGCTCAGGTTAGTATGCCATTTCCATCTCTGAAGATGGTGCAGGGGTTCGATCCCCGGTGGAGAAACTAGCCACAATTTACCGCTTTCGGGATAAATTCGTGGGTCCTCTAGGTCTGTGTGTATGATGATGTTAGCGTGGATGTGTCGTATACATAAGTTAGGACTCATGGAGCAATACCAAAAAGTAAAAAATAAAAAAATTACCCAAATTGAGAGCATCATGGTGAGAAAGAGAGCATGAAAAAAATATCGTCACATGCAGAGCAAGTACAACCAACAACCATTGCCTCGACTCACAAAGGAATGCATTACTGTTAATTTGTTGACTCATATGAGCCATTCTTTTCTCCATGGCCAGAGTTATTGCTCATGTCACTATTTCCCTTGGCAAAGTTATTCATGGGATGCCGCAAAATGTAACTGTTATTATTTGTTTTTCATGATCTGACAATGTGTTGCCATTGTAACTGTTTAATGGCGATTAGGATGGATTTGGGTCCTCTCTAACAATTCTGGATAGAAGACCATTTTATTGGATGGTGTGGATGCATATGAGCTGACAAATCTCGTCAAAACCCCAGTTTCCCCTTGTTAAAAACCTCATGCATGTAATATCTGTATAGATGCCTGCAATATCTAGTTTCATGCAATAATTATGCAGTTTTCTGGAATATGTATGCAGTTAATTGACATATCCGTATAGTTCCCTACAATATTTATGCGCTAATTAGATATTGCAAGCAACTATACAGAGACTGCAGGCATGTGATTTTTGATAATGGAAAACTTTTCCGGAGGTTTTTGTCGAGATTCTTTAGGCCAGGGTTTTTCTGACAGCCGGAAAACCATGCCTAGGATTTTTAATTTACCCTGAAATATATTTTCTCAAATCTCATCAGACTCCGAAATTTTGATGCAGTAGAAGGGACATTGGGCATGGTCTCAGAGTAATCTAGATTCGATTCCCACCGGACGTATATTAAACCTGGATTAATTCAAATTAAAATATCGCTGCTCTCCTCTTAAAATGCTTTCGACCTGTAAGGGCATGTAACAATATAAAACATGTTCCCTCAACTCTAATCAAAACCTGGAAGGTTTGATATGGTGGAAAGGATATTTCACAGCCATGCTTGGCCTCGGATATGCCCAACTACGCGTTATAAAAAGTCTCAAATGAGGCCAAGGAATCAAGGAAAGCCGATTTTAACAAACAAACGAACAAACAATTATATAAATGTTGCTGGGTCCGTTGAGCAGCGCGGTGAGTAGATCCCCTTCGCTCTAAATAAATATTTCAAATTGACCAAGTGGCAAAATCATGCATATATATATATATATATATATATATATATATATATGTGGCAAGAAAGCAACAAGAGCCCATGGAGACTTAGACATGGGGGGTCATGGAGTTGATGACCTTAGCTCTACATAGCTTCCAATGGTTGCCTCAATGCCCACGAACACAAAATTTGTACACCATTTTTAAATGATTATTTTAACATTAGCCAAAATTAAAGTTAGCTTTAATCGGCTACAAGTGAAACGAAATGTAATGAAAGGAAGAAAGCTACACCAAAGAATCTAATTAGTGATGGGTAAGTATGGAGTTGCTTGGAGATGATGGGATCTAAATGACTATCATTGATGGAAATTTTGATATTTGAACTGTAGAATTTGGAGATGACAAGAAGCCAAATGTTATAAAGCTTGACATGTAAGCAACATGTTGCTTGAAACAAGGCTGATGTTGAAAATTAATTCACTCCCAAGTTGCATTGCTTAACCTCTGTCATTAAAATAGGATTATTATGAAGCATGAGGTTGCATTAAATATTTGATTAGCGTTTACAACCAATTGATGTTAAACCTTCCATCATCAACCCTAGTTAATGAGAATGTATCATTTGAAAGTCTGTTGATGTTAAATGAGATTAAAAGGTAATGCATCTTATAATCATGTGTTGAAGGCTTCCCATAAATATCTCAGCTGTCATGCTAGATGCTCGATAAAACCACTTAACAAAATTTTATGACGATGTTTCTTTTATGCGACCGCAATAAAGCCCACCAGCCCCACGTGTCCCTCTTTAAAGCACTAAATGGAAGATCCCGGATTCGATCCCCCCCACAAACTCCTATTACCCACCACTAGGCTATGTGCCCCGCACAATTTTATGATGATGTTAACGTTATATCAACCACTCTTAATCAAAATCATTTTTTCGATAAGTAAGCTATCAGAAGAAAAATTGCTTGTCAGGATATTATAATGATTTATTTCACTCAGACAACCATAATTTATCCGACTTGTCCAAACCCATAAAATGGTTAAAATTGGTCACCAAAATCTCCTGACGTTACATTCCAGTATAAAGATTCTCATTACTTTAGAATGATCCAACTATCTTCCTTCCATAATTTGTGATTAGGGCTTCGTTGACTTCACATTAGTTGAGATAATTGATCCCAGGGACAGAGGCGGCCGTCCTCCTTCACCATCCGAGATTTTTCGCATCCCCAAAATTTTCTCGTATAAATCTCATGCGCAAAAGTTTTCAAGAAGTAACCGTCCTCTTATAAATAAGACAGATGTTAGACTAGTTTTATCACTGATACTTTTAGAACAGCAAATTAATGTCCATAATAAGAATGAAAGAAAGAAAGAAAACAAAAAACAATATAGAATTGCTTATACTAATCTTTATTCTACTTACCACTCTTCAAGAAACCTTATCTACATCTATTGAAAACCTTAACAAATCAAAAGTCATGTAACAAGCAGAGATAACTTAAAGCCAAAAGCCATTGATGCATTATTTAAGCAAGAGCTAACTTCAAATTATATGAGACATTCTTGATGATGTAACGAAAGTGCCCACAATAATTCTGGGTCAATCCAGATTGAATTATAGAATGGAAACATTCTTTGCAGCAGGCAAACACATGATCATATCATGGGGACAAAAAACCAATGAACCTCAATATGTGTGCATCATTCACTTGGCTTGAAGCAGAAAAGATGCTCCTTTTGCTGCAGCCAGATAACATGGCTTGTTTGAGGCATGGCCTTCATTTTATTGATTAGAGGTCATAATGCTAAGCTATAAATTTAGAAGTGAAACATGGGTAAATTGTTAAAAAAAAAAAAAAAGCCCCGCTCCGGAGTTGTCTAAAAGCCCTTGTAATTTTCAAAATTGTTGAGAAGGACCTACAGTTCAAAATCTTGACGAAAAAACCCCTGAGCTGTATTTCATTTAAGCCTTGTATTCCATCAACTGCTTAGATATTTCAGGCAACTGTAACTACTTAGATATTACATGCAAGTGGTATACATGGGTTTTTAGACAAAGCGGGCCGGGGGCTTTTTGACAATTTACCCAAACTTATATTCCCACCCCTCTTTAGTTATAAGTTTTGTTTTTTACAAGTTTAAACCATAACTTAAAATTTGGGCCAATATCCATGTGAGATGGGTTATTCCGGTCCGAAATATGGTATTGTCTGTGTTACCATATCGATTCAGTCCGATATCCAATAATATAGAGTTTACCCTATTTGATCGATGGGGTTTAAATATTGATTTTATCAATGGGTTAGTGGATTATTTTAGATGAGGAATATAAACATCACTGACTACTTGAAAATATACCGAAATGATCATCACCAAATTAATAAACATCATTGATTATTAACAAATTGGTCAAATTGTTTATATTCCTTGATCGGATATTATAAAATTTTGCTACGTACATTCTAAAGGTATATTTACCAAGTAGAAAAACCGAATTTTTTCCGATATGAGACGATAAAAATACAACAGAGATGGTATAAAAGAACTTTTATCCACCCCTTAAGGCATTTAATTTGAACATTAATTAGTATAAGGATATATGAAGTATATTTAGATTTTAAGAGTAGGATAATTAAAAGATCTTTTAACTACCCATTCCTTGTTATATCTTAATGAAATTGTAACTTGTAAGCAATGCCAAGCACACATGAGGAGGGCTTGAAGTCTCGATCAATCGAATGATAATATCTCTTGTCTATCTTTATGCGGATCATACAAGGCTACTTGTACAAGTGTTTACCACTCAACCAGAATGATTGCCTTAAAACACAATAAAGAGAATCGCATAGGTGGCCCAATCGAGGAGTAGATGTCTGATCTAATAAAGAAGAAACCGAATAATGAAAAAAGTTGAAGATCTTAACCGATACTGGAGCCATATGATGGAGAAGGCTTGCTGAAGAGGAGAAAACACAGATATCAGATAACCGGAATTATATAAAAGAATGCCAGCTTCATGTATTTTGGTTTTTATTCCATTTGTTTTTTTCTTTTTTCTTTATTTTATCTTGTAGTTTTTTTAACTCGTCTTTCTAATAAAACGTGAGGGGTGCTTGCTATCGGTTATCATTAAAAGAATAATGAAATTTAAAACTATTGCTCATGACATGAAACCTAGGGGAAGCAAGGATATAACAAATATGGTTTTCATAAAATCCTAAAGATATATCAAATATAATGCTAAAGGATAGGATTAGATTAGTTAGTTTTTCTTTCAAAAATCCACCTTCATGAATGATTTCAGCTAACGACCAAATGAATAAATTCAAGTCATTTGATTTCATCTGAAACATCAGATAAGTCCATCTTCGGAGGTGATGTAATTCATTCATTGATATTTGACAAGCTTCACACATAAAAGGGGACCGTATATTATTTAACGGTTCGCATTAAACTCGAATGCTGGATATATTTTTTGGGTAAATTGTTGAAAACCCCCGGTCGAAGAAAAAGAGGTTAAAAAGGCCCCAGTATTTTTGAAATAGTGAGAAAGGGACTGCTGTTCAAAATCTTGGTCGAAAACCTCCTAACCCAAGGCATGTGTATTTTAATTTGGTGTAGGGACAAAAATACCCCTAAGTTCAAAATTATCTCTCTCTTTCTTACTCGTACTCTCACACTGACGCTCGAGCTCCCCCCACGCCTCTCTTTGCTGTTGTCCTCCTTGTCACCATCGTCTCCCTCGTCGTAACCTCGCCTCCCCAAATAGTCGAAAACCCTAATCCCTACAAAATGACGTCTAAATCAAAAAATAAGGTCCTGAAATTGGCGAAAGAGACGTTGGCAAAGTTGGTGGCTCCAAAACTGGAGTTAACGACGTTGACAATGGTCGAGAAACCGACAACCGCTGAGATACAAATTAGGTAAAATTCATACCTATTCTATTAATCTTACATTGCAATTCGAAATTGTTTCTTTTCAAAAAAAATTGTGAACATCTTTTGCTGTGTTCCTGCCTCTTGCGCAGTGGAAGCGAGAAAACGAATGCGGAATGCAAAACTAAAATTTCAAGCGAGCACAAGGAACCGCAACCCTAGCGATCAATCCAAACATGAAACTAGCAATTAAAACAAACAAGGTTATATGGATTACAACATCTATAGCATGTCCACCCAATCGTTGAAGACCCTTCCAAGCTCTGTAGGCTGCCGGGAACGTATTTGAGAGTCGATCATCCTTGCTGAAGATGATCCACCTAAGGAAAACATATCCAACGTCCATCTTCATATCAAGAACCATAAGTGAAGTAATTGACACCCTAGACTAGAAATAAGGTGTGAGAGATATATGAATTATCACCATCATTTATCATTCTCCCTTTTCTCCATTTTCTCGACACATGAGAGGAGAAAACACGAAGGAGAAGATAAGAGAATGAGAGAGAGCGAGAATGAGAGAATGAAAAGCTAGAGAGAGGAATGAGCCATAACATAATAGCTTTAACCAAAAAAATTTGCAATAAAAAATTTAAGCTCATTTCTCTCAGTATCCCTCTTTACCATTCTCTCAATAAAATACCTCACCCTCACCCTCATTTCTTTTCTTTTCGAAAAGGAAAATGAATAATGAGGTGTCCTCTCTTTAGAATTATTTTGTATAAATACAAAATACATCCCCGGTATATATATTGAATATATGCATGAGTATCCATATAAAAATACGAATACCCAAAGAGAAAGAAAATGAATAGTGAACATAATATATATATATATATATATATATTATTAAATCAATACTTGATTTAATAATCCGGTCTAAATATAAACCGACTAGTATTATCAAATGTCCGATTAAAGTCCGTGTAGCCAATACACGTATTTAATCGGACCTCTGCTTGTATGAACATACGACTTCTACATCATATCTCCTGAACCGGAAAAATTCTCTGTGTGAGACTCTAAAGACTCGACAATACGCTGGTAGTGAGTTACTGGATAAATCCATAATCATAAGCATGTCAGCGGCACTAGCTTTACATAACGGCTATCCAGGCATATGTCAAAAGGGAGGTCAACAACCAAGTACGTCCGTACCCTATTGAGCATGTACATGACAATCTCTGTACAGTCCGGTCTCTTCGTGTAAGAGTGTCGCATATCGAATTTAGGGATGGATAACGTCGGACCCTCTAATAACCTAATAAGTAGTGCGAGTGTCAGGCTCATGACCAACCGAGAAACTACTGATCTCCTATCAGTAAATCTCATCCTCCCTGACCAAAGAATTATGGTGATGGCCAACCGAATACAGCATGACTTCGACTCCCTATACCAGGAGAGACGAATCCCTTCTGATTGCTCACTGCCTCCATGTGGCTCGGGACTGTACCCAACTAAAACCTGTTTGCACGATTCCTCTGAGCTGTGGTAGGGTAGTAATCTAAGTACAGTGGAAACTCACATGAGACAAACGATAATCTCAGGTATAAAGACTACCATGTACTCATGTCGCCAGAGAACTGCTATCTGACGATATGTTTAATACCAACTAGGAGTTCTCGGCGAGTCAGTTCGGTATACTCACATCCAGTGAGCACATGTATACAATCTTAGGTGCCACACATCAATAGCAATGAAACCGGACACCGTCCCTTGTCGAGATCTAGAAACGTATATACCAGTTTACTATGGAATATCGATGCCTAGCCTCGATACTCTCATGACCAGGGACATTTAATGATGTGCTTATGGACTACCCGGCTCTCACAATATGATCGCCATTGTTTACTGCCGGAAACCGGTCTAAGGCGTCGGGAGAACGTCCAGCTTGAATGCGGGAGCAGATTCTATATGGAACATATCTATCCACCTCTTTGAAGATACCAAGTTGATTTATGACACCGTATAACGGAGGTTTGGATGGATGCGACCGATATAGCGTGACTTATTAGACTCCCCCTTGTATGTGACGGTTTTTTGATTGTAGTGACGCTTTTCTCTGTAGGCGCAAGCCCCTGCAGTTAATCATGTTATCGTCAAGTGATAATAATTTTTCACTTTCTCCATAGATATCACTTCGTGTCGAGTTATGTTTGTTTATATGTGGTTACCCTTGGATTATATACGGAGATTAATATATATCATCGCCCATAGGGCGCGGATTAGTCCAAATCCGTATATTAGATTTGGGGTTTTGAAATTAGGATGCAAATCTCATATAAATGAGGTCTATCGTTTTTTGGGATATATGGGTTTGATCTAAGGATTACTAGTCGTATATCGGACTAAGATCGACTTAGGAACAGTGAGTATATGGGCTCAACTGATCATCAGATCATATATGAATAGCCCATGGATAGTATACGGTAGTCAATATGGAGACAGTCCTTAGGGCCAAACATATTAGTTTAAGGACATCGCGGTCCATGGAAGACATGGATGGATATGGTTTGTTGATGCCTGTGGATTGTATATGGGGATCAATATGGAGATCAACCATAGAGCCAAACATATTAGTTTAAGAATATCACAGTCCAATATTAGTTTAGGGACATTACGGTCCAACATTCCCGTGTTCGGGATGATGTATTAGTTTAAGGACGTTTCGGTCCATCTTTCATCTTGCATGCACGTGTATATGTTATATGGCGAAGTGAACGATGGTGGCATGAGATGCGCCCAATATTTTGGTGCGATCCAATTTGAAGGTATTTATATTTCCCTCAAAGATATACCTATACATATATGTATAAAGCCGGAACTCAATATGAGATTCACATCTATATGGGATGCGTGTCAATATGAGGTGTGCATATCAATATGGAAGTGCATAAATATAGGATGTATCAATATAAGGTTTAGGATATTCCCTGTCTTGATGAAATTTCTTATTTTTCATCAAGTTGGGTTGACAGAGAATGAGTTGTTAGTTGTTGGGACCCGTCACCTCTCTGAAGACGTTGATGAATTACAAAGCCGTATATCAAAGGTGTGGAAGAATGTGCCCTTGAACCAAATTCCGTATATGAGGAAAGAGAACATGGTGGATTTAAGAATCATTAGTCTTATATAACACTAAGATTAACTTAGAAGATATGAGATGAAGATCATTAGTCGTATATGAGACTAAGATCAGCTTGGATATCATCGATTAAAGATCATTGGCCGTATATGGGATTAAGATCAATTTGGATATCATGAGTATTGTAACATTTCAGAAATATAAAATATTATTTTTGGAATTTAAATATTAAAATAATATATATCACGAAAACTATTTGATTGGCGAATTAGGATTTTCGTAAAATGGTATAATTATATACCAATATTTGGAAAATATTTAGAGATTAATATGTATTAATTATTAAAAAGGTATTTATTGGATTTGGGCATTTTATAATTAATTATATGCAAGTTTAAATTAAACTTGATTAGTGCACTATTAATCACGATTAAGCCAAATCCGTATTTTTAATTAACCATGGTTAGGGCACCATGACATGTTATATTTTGTTGCATGGTTTCATTGTTATTTGTTGTTTCATTTGCATTGCGTTATTTGGGGTTTTAAAGGAAAAAGAGAAAGAAAAGAAAAAAGGTGACAAATGACTGAGGAGAGAGAGTGGGGGACAACATAATGAGAGAGAGCATGCCATGAGAGAGAGAGGGTATGGCTCCACCCTTGACCATTTTTCTTTCATTTCTTCAATTCATCTCCTTCTCCTCCTCCTTCATCTCCTTCTCCTCCTCCTTCATCTCCACCTTCACTACCAACACCAAAACACCCCCAAATCCACACTAAAATACCATATCACCTTCACAAAAAATGATCACAAACTCATCACAAACACCTTGGATGAATCAAGTTAAGGTTTTGAACGCTTTGGGCAACACAAGATCTTTCTCTAGTTGCTATTTGAGGCAAATCCTACACCTTTAGTTTAGAATTTTAGTTTCTTTATCTCCTAGTGTAGTTTAGAATTTTCCGATGTCGGTTTTATGGAGTTTTTGAGGATCAAATGAAATCTGGAGCAACTTAGGGTCCTTATAAGAAAAATAAACAACTATTTTGACCTAGTTAGACCATTAGGAGACCACCACAGAAGCACGAGACCCAAACTCCAAAGTCGACCCGCCGACACCGTTTACTGTAGCACTTCCCGCCGACCAAAATTTGGAATTTGATGTTGGGGTTTGGCATGTAGCTCACACTCCTTATAACTTAGTTACTGTATTGTTAGTTTTGTCCTAGTCTACCTGTGCAAAAATCTGGGAGTATTTTGAGTTGGTTTTGATAATGTTTTCCGATATTTGAATCTTGGATTTTTGGATTCCTTGATGTGACTTAGTCGTTCGACGTTCGCACGTTGACGTCGGATAGTATTTTGTTGTTTTTGCATGCATAGGCTATATGTTCTAACCTATGAGCACTTCGTTTGCCGTATCGGTTTTTTGGACTTGGTTTTAATAGCTTTATGATGTGTGTTGATTTGTAGGTACCTTCGCGTGGACTTCCGAGACGACGAAGCACATCGATTTCGGCTAAGCAAAGAGATTGCAGGTGAGTAGATTTATATTTACGGGGGAAGCCGGGTGGATGGCGTATAGCCCCCCCGCAACTAATGATGAAATGACCAATATATAAGCTATAGTTTAGAGAAACCTATGAATGATCTTATGGATATGATCAAAAGAGTGGGTATAAGATGATATGAGCGGATATGCTTGATATAAAGATATAAGGCGGTATAGATGCACAATTACATGTGCCTGGATACGGAAATGATGTTGTTAATGATATGATATGAGAGCGATAAGGATATGTCATGAGACATATATATGTATGTATACATGAGAATAAAAGATGACATGCTGTATGAGACCATAGATCCATACCCTTATCGATGAATAGGACGATAGGATCCCTATTCTGTCTGATGCCACCGTACGATGGATTATCGTACGTGATAAGTTATACTGGATGATTGATCCACGCTTATGATTTGAGGATGATATTCGAGGATATTGCCACATCTGATGCTATGCGACTGGATTACCGACGTAAAGATTTCACCTGAACCATACTTATTTCCAAAACCGACGAATCGTATGCACTTTTAAATGGAAACCTCAATGGACGATATGGATTTTCAAATGGTGTCTTTTCCTCAAAAACACCGTAGCCCCAACTTTCAAAACTACGATTCGTATCATTTAAACTGACCGTATGGTTCATGCGTAGTTATGTATCTTATTATCGTTCATGTTTGTGTTGGTTTATCCCTCATGACATACGTGTTAGGTTCTCGGTATTTACCGCTTATTGATACCACCTGCTAGTACACCTGCACTATTACCGATGATGTGAATGTTACACTTACACAGATTTGCCGGCTCACTGCAGCAGTATCCTGGAAGGAATCCCGCTCAAGGTCTCTTCCAAGTCTCATCTCTGCCGAACTGTCCGGAAATCATCGTCCTTTACTACATCTGTTTCTTGCTCTGGAACGGCTGCATACTCATCGCGACTCTTTCTGAAAGGTATATCCAGTACTATGCCTCGGCATGCGCATCGCATCTCTGATGTCGGCGGAGTGGAACGTCATCATATCCAGATCTTGCATGAACCACTTACTCCATTTTTCTCTAATGTCGACTGCTTCGGACTCGTCTCGTCGTGGCTGCATAGACTGAGCTCCAACGGCTATCCTCGTATCTTGAGTCTCCCAAGAATGCATCTTACCATCTAGCGTCCGAATTAAGTCGAGCCATCCGATTGATTTGTCAAGACCTCATAATCCCCCAAGAGCTCAACATCTTGGGTACAGTATAATAGTATCGAGTACATACCACAGCATCGGTGGTCTAGCCGTAGAAGGGCAAACCCAAGCCTCGCTAATGGCGCCGCAGAACTGCCGCAAACCCTAAGGTTCAAAGGCTTTCACACGGTCATTAAGTCGAGTTAGGGTTTCATTCTTCTAGAGGGACCATAGAATTGCCTGCGTATCTTTCCGAATACTTTAAACTTGGAATAATAGGTTATTGACATTCGATCGTCTCTGTCGACTCTCAATGTCTCCGCGTGAAGTCGTCTCTAGCTGGAATCAATCTATCTGATGACCTCGCATCGGGGTAGCGAACGAACCACATGTCCTAGTCATTCATCCTTGGTGACTAGCGACCTTTCATCATCTCTTAGTATAACTCATACCATAAAAGCTCCAACATCTGGGGCGATATCTCGTCGTTCGCAGCGATAACTGGTTCACTTGTCTGCACGCTGAACCATGCCTCAATCATCATGAGTAAGCAATACGCCAACGGTCATCAAAATCTGGCTGGCCTCTGTCAGTGACTCAATCCTCTGGTGCTGATCGGCACGTCCGAGTAATCTCATACAGCGACCCATCCAACGCTCGTGGCGCAAAACACAATCAAAAGACACATCTCTACAATCGTGTGTCGCCAGAATCACGTCCTGGTCAGTCCTCGTCCGTAACGAGCTTGTGCTGACCGCAACTCTAGCCGTAGCTCTCCCTGCCCGTAATCGCGGCAGCAAAACCATAACTGGTGCCGATGAGGCTAGATCGGGAAGGGATATAATACTGAATAAGAAATGTACATCCTGAGGCTCCTTAAGTGGAGTGGCGTGTCGTAAGTATGCCGCGGAACATACCCACGGTACGTCACTCTAGTTTAGTCACCTATTCCATCAACCAAGGGTCATCCTACGCTCCGAAGGTAAAACCTAATGCTCTTATACCAACTTTGTCACGTCCTGAAAGTACGGAACATGACCGGCACTTAGGCTACGAACGTCTTAAGGCGTACGTGCTCTAAGTAAGCCGAACCCAGAAATCCAAACTAAGAAAAGTAGTAGAGTGTAGAAAAACCACTATAAGTCAACCGGCTAGCAATATAATATACAACGCCTAAAGGCAAGGATCACAACAAAAAAGGGAAACTCATCCAGCAAGAAATCCATAGAAATATAGCGTGCAACTCTAAGGTCGAAAGAATAAACAACACTGGTCTCTGTCTCAAAAGTACATGTTTGGTTGATGGAATTTCTAGATACAACTGAAATATAATATACAATGTATAATGATGGGTACGATACAAATAAACCCACCTATTAGCAAGTCACCCGAAAGAAGTAGTGCCCTAAAAGCCGTAATGAACCCTGTACGGCAACACCTGCAAGAAACTGGGGCACAACGGGGGTGAGTTGCCAACTCGTGAGTAGAAAAAGATCTACGAACAGAAAATCGCATGTATGACGCAATCCTAGGTCATATGATCATAATATATAATCCTCAAATATATATAACCAGCAACCTATAACAATGGCTAGGATAAATATCTAATCCAAATGTAATCCCATATGCCCGTGTCAGTGCCTCAGATAGCAATATGTCATATGGATGATATATGAATGCATGAAACAGCATGCATGTACTGAAGAAAACTGCTTTCATAATTTGTGAGATTTCTGTAATTTAAAATGAGGTATCATAATGAAATCAGCATAAAACAGTGCCTAGCATCGGCACAAAACATAAATCTCAATATCTCGATATCTCTGCATCACAATCTCTATACCTCAATATCTCAGAATCTTAATGTCTCAATCACAATATTTAGGGCGCCGTCAGTCCAGACCGGCCCCTACCATCCATCTCATGACCACGACGGTATCCTCCGGATATCCGACGCGTTGGGTAATATCACCGGTCGGTAGTGCTCCCCTGCCAGGCTCAACGCCATCTCCTGCGATCTTCTTGTCCCGGGGTACCACACCGGGCCCACCATGTGCCCGAAACGTTTCATCCGCCTCCTCGAATCGGGTCTCGAAATCCATCAGCAAAACTCATGGTGGACGACTCATACATCATGGGAAAACCACATTTTTTATCTAAAAGAGTGAAAGCAGTTTATATATGTTTTTGCGGTTTTCCTCCAAATCCAGAAAATATCATGGAAATCCGAGACATCAATAGCATGTAAATCATGAATATAAGCATGAGAATCCATGAATGCGGCACATAATGAATAACAGTATGCATGAAGTGACAAGTAATAATTACAATGTCAAACTGGCATATATGGCAAGTACACTAATATCATGTCACTACTAGCTAACAGCTAAATCAAGCAATAATATTCTCTAAGTGTGTGTGACATGGCAATTACCGATGAAAATATGTGTGAGCCGGCAAATAAGTGTACGTAGTACATACGCATCATCGGTAATGGTGCTGGTGTCCTAACAGCATGATATCAATAATGAAATATGAATCACAACAGTATGCGATGCAGAGCAACAATAATAAAGTGCGGGAGCTGAATACTATCACAATGATGGCTGAACTGCATCTAATGTCATAAGAGTTATAGCTACACCACCATAAGGCTAAGCTAAAGCTAACAGTAGGTAAGGGAAACCGTCTAACCTCTGAGTCGATACATATATATATACATAAATAGTCGGTGATCCCGCCTCGATAATATCACATCCGATACCATATCTCTATAATCAGTTTTTCCCAAATCAAGAGTGCGGATCAAATATCAAAACATAGCTCGTACGTAAATCCGTCGTACAGCATCCCCAAATCTGGGTACGGGTCAATATCACATTCGTCATATCATTTATCTGGTATTCTCTATATCAAATATCTTAATCTGGGTACTGACCTACGTCTAGTACAAGCTAACATTATTACTATAATTATGATCTGACTACTGATCGACAGTCTCATATAAATCGATATCATCATCACATATCGTCTCAAGGAGTATACATCGCCGAATGCGGCCTATCATACCAATCTTGTCATATCATATCCTATCTCGTATCATAATCACATGTCGATCATTTTTTATATATAAATCACTATTCATATACCATCATCATCCAAAATCCGTTAAAGCATCAAGACGTATCTCAATTATGAAGTTTACCATATCGCCGATATCATCATAATCTCGAATCAAATATCATCGACTCGTCTCAAACCCAAGTATCATCCTCAACTCCGTATGTAAGCACATAGTCCCATACCCATGTGACCACATATCTATATAGAATCCCATAACCACATATGAAATAAGGATGTATGCAAGTATGTATGTGTGTATATGTATGTGTAGTGCACCCACTACCCTAGGGTTTCGTAACCTTTCACCAATCCAACACACCAATATCCATTTAAACATCAATAATTAATCCCAACAACATATATTAATTGTTAGTGCGTATACGCATCCGTATACATCACTACGAACTGCGGGGGTGCTAAACGCCATCCACCCGACTTCTCCCCGTAGATATAAATCTACTCACCTGGTTTATGCGTGCCGGTGAAGATGTCGCTATTTGAATCTCCAACGCTTTGATGCCACGTGAGTACCTACAAGAATATCACACGCTAAAACACATGAAAACTATGTCGGAAGCCAAAATGGTGCACGCTACGCCGATAGGTAAAAACCTATAGCCTTGCGTGCAAACACAGCCAATATCCACTGTCGTTGACGTCCAAACGCCACCCGAAAGAACGAATCATCGAATACCAAAAATCCATACGAAAACAAGTCGTAAATCGTACGCCAACTCATGAAAATCAACCCAAATTCTATCCTAACTGGAATCAGTCAAAACTAGACATACCAGGGGTCAAGTTGACAGGTAAAAGAGCCGTGCACGCAAAACGAGGGGGTTCCTTACTGTTCTGGCCGCAAATTGCGGCCAGAAGGAATTTATCTACGGCCTGGTAGGGGAGTTGGGGGCTAGGGCTTTGTGGGATGGTTCCAGGGTGCCTGCACAGCTTACTTCCAAGTCAATTTTATTTTAGGGTCCCCGGGGTGAAAGCAGATCTCAGAAAGGTCAATAAGTCGACCAAATTGCTAAATTACACCGATTCAAAACTTTCAGGTGTTTTACTAGAATCTAGGTTAGATCTAGGGTAAACTGGTCTCAACAGCACCTAATTAGGCTATACTAACCATTACAATCAACACTTGGTCAAGTCTCACTCAAATTTGCCTAAACCAGCACTAATCTACTTAATAACACTAAAATTTCATCTAAAAAACTATAACTTTGCAAGATAGGAATTGAGTTGTGAGATTATACCTCAAGGGGTCCTAGGATGAAGGAGAAGGGAAGAAGAAGAAGAAGAGGGGTGTGTGGTTGCTGGTGGGGTGCTGTTGCTACAGCAGAGCTGCTCCTATTGTTGCTATTCTTTTTTGCTGTTGCTGTTGCTGGTTCTGTTTTGGGTTGCTGCTGCTGCTGCTTGAAAAATCCTCTTTTTGTTGCTGTTGCAGCAGCTACAGCTGTGGCTGTTTTCTGATGGGGTGTTGTTGGTTGAAGTTGTGGTGGGTATGGTTGATTTGTGGTGGAGTTGAAGTATATGATGAGGGTGTGGGGTGGTTTGAATGAAGTTGTTGCTGCTGTGGCTGTTTGCACAGCAGTTGTTGATGCTGCATCTGCTGCTTGCAATCTATTTTCTTGTGGCTGAAGTGTTGGGCTGTTGTAGGGGGGGCTGTTCTGTGGCTGCTGTTTTGATAGGGGGCTGAAGTGTTGATATTGGGGGCTGATGTAGCTGCCGATGTGAGTGTGTAGGTATTGGGCTAAGGTGTTAGGGGCTGGTGTGTGCACTGATGTCAATTGGGTGGCTGATGTATTGGCTGATGTCTTCACTTGGAGGCATTATCATTTGAAAGGGAGTGAAAGAATACAAGGAATAATGAAATGGGATGGATCATGGCACACCCTAGCCACCTCTCTCTCTCTCTCTCAAGTTAATACACAACCACCATGGCTTACTCTCTCTCTCCCTACACAAGTCAACATAACCCTAATTACCCTCAACCATGCTAAAAGCCCTTAATTAAGCTAATTAAGCTAACCAAATGGGTTAAACCACCATGGACATCTAAGCATGGTTCAACCCTAGGCTACCATGAATCCAAAACATGAAACAAGTATGACAAGTGTGGAAATGTTATGTGCACATTTTTGCACAAAAAGCCAAAAATCCAATTAGCGATTTTTAATCGCGATTAACATTAAGATAGCATATACTTAACCATAAAAACTTAAAAATGACATATTTCTACAAAACACCCTATTTTAGAATTTCCAAAATTTTCTCCGGAATTTTCACCATTTATCGGTATTTAATTATACCGACTATTAAAATATTCATTAAAAATTAATATTAAATTATAAAAATTCCCAAAAATAATACTTTATTTTTTTGAAATGTTACAGTCGAGTCAGCAATAGTTTCCTGTTTGGAACTCTTCCAACACACCGCCCCTCCATTGAGGGTAAAGACATAACCCGAAATGGACTTGGAGTCATCCTTGTCATCTGGAAGCTGGAGTCAGCAAAGGCCTCCATCTGGAGGGCTTTTCCACCGTAAACCAAAAACATGTCCTTATTCCTTCTCAGGTACTTCAGAATGTTCTTTACCGCTATCCAGTGCTTCTCCCTAGGGTTTGACTGATACCAGCTTACCACACTCAGTGCATAAGCTACATCTAGTCTGGTACACAATATCGCATACATTATAGAGCCTACCGCAGAAGCATAGGGTATAATAGACATGCGATCCCTTTCCAAATCAGTCTTGGGAATTATCTCTTTGGAGAGGGTGATCCCGTGACAAGCCGGTAAATTACCGTGCTTGGAATCTTCTATACTGAATCTTTTCAGTATGGTGTCGATGTACCTGGACTGTGAAAGTCCTAATATCCTCTTGGATCTATCACGATGGATCCGGATCCCCAGAATGTAAGAGGTATCACCTAGGTCTTTCATGGAGAACCTGTGTGACAAGAACCCTTTGACAGATTGTAGCATAGGAATGTCATTTCCTATTAAGAGAATATCATCCACGTATAAAACGAGGAATACGACAGTTCATGCTACAATTTTACTATAGATGCATGGTTCATCTGGATTTTTGATAAAGCCAAATTCTTTGACCGTCTCATCAAAACAGATGTTCCAACTCCGCGATGCCTGCTTTAGTCCATAAATGGACTTAAGCAACTTGCACACTTTCCCGCTGCTCCCACTCTGAATGAAACCCTCTGGTTGGTCCATATAGACACACTCCTCTAAATTTCCATTTAGAAAAGCGGTCTTTACGTCCATCTGCCAAATCTCATAATCGTGGAAGGTAGCAATGGCAAGAAGGATCCGAATGGATTTGAGCATAGCCACTGGAGAAAAGGTTTCGTCATAGTCCAAACCAGGTCTTTGACGAAAACCCTTTGCAACAAGTCTAGCCTTATAGGTCTCAACCTGTCCATCTACACCAATCTTCCTTTTGAAGATCCATTTGCAGCCTACGGGTTTTACCCCTTCTGGAGCAACGTCCAAAGTCTATACTTTGTTGGTGTACATGGACTCCATTTCGGTCCGCATTGCATCCAGCCATTTTACCGAGTCGACGCTCTTAATGGCCTGCTGGAAGCTAGTTGGCTCATCACTATCAATGATGCATTCCTCTCTATCCCCGTCTATGAGAAAACCGTAGTATCTCTCGGGCGGATGAGACTGCCTACTACTCCTTCGGAGCGGCGCAGTAATGTCATATTCTTTCGAACCCTTTGGTTCTACTAAGCTTTCAGTAATAGCTCGTGATTCTGGAATTTCTTCCAGTTCCATTGCGCTCCTACTTATCCGATTTTCCAAAAATTCAGTTTCCAAGAAGCAGGCATGACGAGAAACAAAAACCTTTTGTTCCTCTTCGCAATAGAAGAAATATCCCTTTGAGTTCTTTGGATATCCCACAAACTTGCACTGTACTGAGCGTGTCTCGAGTTTGTCCGCATGCTGCTTTTTGACACAAGCTGGACATCCCCATGTCTTAATGTGCTTAAGATAGGGTTTCTTCCCACTCCACATCTGATATGGTGTGGTAGGCACTGTCTTAGTTGGAACTCGGTTCAAAAGGTATGCAGCTGATTCTAGTGCATATCCCCAGAATGATCGCGGCAACTCAGCGTTACTCATCATGGAACGTACCATATCCAATAGGGTTCGGTTCCTTCTCTCCGATACACCATTATGTTGTGGGGTGTATGGAGGAGTAAGTTGAGAGAGAATTCCATTCTCTTTTAGGTAACTCAGGAACTCGGCACTCAAGTATTCACCACCTCGATCAGATCTCAGTGTCTTGATATTTTTGCCTGTTTGTTTTTCTACTTCATTCTTGTATTCCTGGAATTTTTCGAAGGCTTCAGATTTATGTTTCATCAAGAAGACATATCCGTACCTTGAAAAATCATCTGTAAAAGTAATGAAGTAAGAATAATCACTTCGTGCATGTGTAGACATTGGACCGCATACATCGCTGTGTACGAGTCCCAAGAGCTCGCTCGCTCTTACTTCGTGTCCAGTGAACGGAGTCTTTGTCATCTTTCCTTTGAGACAGGATTGACAAGTTGCATATGATTGATATTCGAACGGATCCAAATATCTTTCTGTATGTAACTTCGTCAACCTTCTCTCATTGATGTGACCCAGTCTACAATGCCATAAGAAAGCATGATTTATTTCTGGAGACTTTCTTTTGTGTGTATTCTGGACATTGAAAATCTATGGTTGGTTTAATACTTATATACCGTTGCTTAATGTACCCGACCCAATCAGAACATGATTAAGGTGAATGTTTACAACATCGCTTACAAATGCAAAATCATAACCTTCTTTAGACATTAAAGATACAGATATGATATTACAAGTCGCACTGGGTACAAAATAATAATCCCGTAAAACCAAAACATGTCCATCTGACAATCCCAAGTGATAGTCCCCCACGGACTCAGCATCCATGCCAGCTCCGTTTGCAACTCTGAGGGTCATATCACCTGCCTTCAAAACCCTACGCTTTCTCAGTGCCTGCAAAGAATTACAGATATGAGATCCTGATCCGGTATCCAATACCCAGAAACTAGAGTTTACTGTTAGACAGTTTTCAATAACATACACACCTGAAGCCGAAGCCACAACTTGCTTCGGGTCCTGGTTCTTGGCTTTCCAAGCCCTGCAATCCTTTTTCCAGTGTCCTTTCTTAAGACAATAAAAGCACTCTTCCTTTCCCACAAGCTGTCCCACTACCTTTGTTGCCTTTGACTTTCCCTTTGCTTCCACTTTTCTAACACCGCCCCTTAGTTTGGTGGGGGTTTTCTTCTTCTTTCCCTTGGCTTTCGCCTTGGACCTAGAAGAGGAAGGTCCTCCAACAGACAAAGTGGATATTTTCCTTACTTTCTGTAAGGTGCTCTCTGCACTCCTCAACATGTTGAGGAGTTCCGGAAGTTCAACTTCTTTTCTATGCAAGTTGAAGTTCAGGATAAACTGGGCGTAAGTGGAAGGAAGGGACTGGAGAATCAAGTCAGTGTAGAGCTCGTTCTCTAACGTGGTCCCAAGGTCCGCGAGCTCTTCAATAAAGCCAATCATCTTAAGCACGTGTTCCGCTACCGATGATCCGACGGCCAATCTCGCCGAAAACAACTTTTTCGAGACTTCGTATCTGGTGATACGGGATTGCTCTCCATATAGTTCTTTAGTATGGAGAAATATGGATTCTAGGTTCATATTCTCGTGCCTCCTCTGATGTTCATTGTCCATAGAGGCAAGCACGATGCACTTGACCTTCGCGCAATCAATCTCCCAGGTCTTACGGATTTCCTTATCCGCGACGCTGGATGTGGGACCTGGGACAGGGGGAGCTTTGGTGGTAAGGAGATACCCCCACTTGTCATAAGTGATTGCCATTTTGACATTCCTGAGCCAATCTTTGTAGTCCCTGTCGGTATATTTTTATCTAATAGTAACTTAAGTCCGGTCATGATGTTTGGTCGCTGCAACTAGGAGAGAGAGAAGAAATACTTTAGCATGATACTCTTGTAAGTTTAGAGTGGTTTCTAGTTTGTCTAAACAGGATGGCTCCCACTGTTTCTCGAATCCTTCCGCAAACCAAAAAGGAAGAATTAGTCGGGATCAATCTCACCGTACAATACTTGCTTAACCGTTCATCCAGGCCAGTGTTGGTACTTCGAGGGAGGTTTTCCAACGCTTTCGCGAAGTTCCTTAATTAAGTAACCTCTTTTCCCTGTGGGCGTAGCCCCGCTAACACCTTTCTAGACACCTACTTGGTTTATAGCATTGATCGTTAAGTGAGAAAGTTCTCGAGGAGTAGCATATACTCACAGTAGGATCGGGATCCAAATATCATCGTGTGATAAAACTGAAGCAATCCTACCAGAATCATCACACTCCAAATGGTATGCAGCACTAGCAAGTTTCAGTTTCTTTAGAAACTCCCGATGTGGATTTTTGCCCCGTGCTCTTATGACCTTGACTTTGGCCAACAAATCATAAGTCACATGTCAAGTTCTACCCGTCATTTTCCAGGTTAATTTGAACCCACCCGTACCTACCCTTGACTTTGGCCAACAAGGCAGTACGACTGTCCCAAATCAACGCATCTATCTATGCTACATATGAATATCCAATAGCTACCAATCACTATGCCTTGACTTTGGCCAACAAACACAGCTTGAATACTATTGGCTATCCATATGAAATGACGGAGGGCTACGAATGGTTTTGGAGAAACCGTGAACGTAGTGAACTTGATATAATCGAAGGAACCTGATAACTTTTAAAAGGAGTGGTTTAAGCTCCGCGTTTAAAAGTTGTTTTTGAAAAGAAACTGAGTAGTTTTAAAATTGTTCCAACGACTTTTACTTTGGTTTATTTTCTTGCATTAATTTTAATGCGTCCCATCATTTAATCCTACCATTGCAGAAAACAACGAAAATATGACGTACGCTTATGCCATCCGCATTCGCCACGGGGCCTCGTCATGACCCGTTAGGTTACTTAACTAACGACAGAGCGGGGGCTGGATTAGCGCGGATGCAAAACATAAGCAACGCCTACTAGATATCATATATAGATATATACATTCGTCAGATGAAATGATAGCCATTCCAGATCACAGATGAACACATTGGATATACTAGGAATCCGCGTTTCGTTCGAGCCTGCAACGAAAGACGGATTACACGGTCGCGATGAATAGCCAAAAAACCCCACCCTAGACCCCTACGGGTGCGGCAAACTACCCGCCAAGTACCCGAAGTGAAGCAACCTCTCTCAACAACGTGAGTAGGCCACTCGGCACTTCGAGGTACCAGGTAGTTTATGCACCCCACCTTGGGTTTATCCTAGGAGTAAAAACAGTAAAAGAAATAATATACAATGGCGGCTACAACCTCATCCCAGATGTGCGGCCATAAAAATAATATTACATCAATTTACATATTACATCAAATGAAAGATAAAGAAAACTCTCATCTCACAATCCCCGGCTATTCATCCGCGACAATCCAACGAGTTCATATACATAAACCATCAACATTACAGATCACAGATATGCACAACTCCCACTAATCGACGTATAGCGATTAGTTGACGTTCAGTGCATATATCACATCACAGATATAACCCATTAGCTAAAGTCTACAGAACTTCGATCAAAATACGGATTTGCAACTACCCCAAACACAACTTTGTTCTTTGGAAATTCTGGGCAGAAACAAAATACTTTAAAAATCCCAAAACAGAACACTGAACACACTGCAGCAAATCCGAGTCGCGGCCGAGTCAATTCGGCTGCGGATCAGCGGCGCAACGCATGGTTTCGCCGCGGTTCCGCGGTGAGTTGACCGAGTCACTGGCTCATTTTTGCTATGTGTTTTTAGAAAACCCTGAGCCGATTTTTAAGGTGTGTGGAATTATTTTTTGAGCTGTTTTAAAAATCGGCAGAAACATGAGTTTTCGGACGTGTTTTGCGATTTTTTCTCGGATCGAAATTCTAAATACTTTGCTAACTTACTAGTTATTGTTTAGCTAGGCTATGATACCATTGTAAGTCCACGTTACCTGTCCCGGTTCTTACAGGGAGGCGGAAACAGTAAAAAACGATTTTTTATGGTAAGGTAACATGGACTAGAAAAGAGGATCTTTGCTAAACAAAAACCTAGCAAACTAACTACAAGTTTAACTACTATGTTAGAGGGTTATACCTAAGTCTTGAACTCCTTCTCTTCTTGCTCCTTGGAGTGGTTGGAACGGCTCTACCTCGTAGTCTCCTTGTTGTCGAAGAAGGATCCACCCGAAAGCCTCTACCTTGAGCTCCTACCTCAACCGAGAGGCAACTAAAGTGCTTGGCTTGCTAGACCTAGAACTCTAGAGTGAGTGGAGAAGAGTTTTGAAGGTTTTATCTCAATAGCTCAAGCTTCTCAACACATGAGACATGAGAGTTTTGAGAGAGAGGAAGAGGATGAACTTTTGATGAGAAAGAGTGAGCAAGTGAGAATGATCCAATTTTTTACAACCATACTCTCATTTTAGGAATTATGATAATAATAATAATAATAATAATAATAATTAAGAAAATGTGTGATGGTTAGTTTATGAATGACCATTATCATTTCATTCATTAAATGCATTTTGCAAAGAACAAGAAGCATCTTTGAAAAGAAATGATGGTGGTCAATAAGTCCATTTTGGTCAACCGGTCAACAAAATCAACAAGTCAACAAAAGTCAAATTGTCAACAACCCTAACCATGACACAATTATCCTTAATTAATATTATTAACCATAATCCTCATTCTCATTAGGGTTTGGAAAAAGTCAACGGTCAATAACCTTAATGAGAATCCTCTGCCTCTGTCAACTGTGCATACACACCCGCATCCGTGTTCCGAGGAACACGAATACAATGAGATAAAAGCAATCCCAAAACATATACTAGGATCTGTCTTAAAACAAAGCCCGCTAGTAATAACTGCCCGGACACCAAACGTGCACAAGTGCGCGGATGTGAACGAACCCCGTCGCAAAACCATGCGACCTTTACTCTGTTTTGCCCAAAGGCGAATAGCCTTCTGTGTGGGACTCTAAAGACTCGACACTACACTGGCAGTGGGTTTAACCATAGGCCGCAAGCGGTACTAGTTGTACGTAACGGTCCCTAGGTAGATGCCAATAAGAAGACTGATGAGGTGAACCCATCCGAACTCCTACTGAGCCTGAATGTGACAATCTCCGTACAGTCCGGTCTGTTCGTCTGAGAATATCGCATGGCGGGCCTAAGGGGTGGTAAACGTCAGTCCCCTAATAGCGGTACAAGTCGTGTCGGAGTGTAGCCCAGAACACCCTGAGATAACACTGGAAAACCTACCAGTATATCCCGCTTGCCCTGGCCAGGGACGACTATGTGTAATGGCTCTCTTAGACACAGCGCGATATCAACCCCCAATACCGGAAGAGATGAATCCTGTCTAACCGTCACTGCCTCCAAGTGTTTCGGGACTGCACCCAACTGCTACCTGTTTGCATGACTCATTTGAGCCGTGGTAGGGTAGCAATCTAAGAACAGTGGGAACACACTCGAGGCGAAGTGACAGTGTCAAGTCAGCGGATTAAGCTGTACTCATGTCACCTGGGAACTGATAACCGACGATAGGTATAGTACCAACCAACAGTTCCCTACGAGTCTTGCCCAGTGTACTCGTAACCTAACGAGCACCCGCATACTATCTCAAGTATGACGTACTGACGACTGTGGGACAGACCGTCTCTCCTGCTGGGATGAAAAGCACATACGCTAGTCTACTCCGGAGTATCGACGCCCCGTCTCGATAATCCTACGACTAGGGACCTGTATAAGGATGCGCTTGTAGATTACCCAGCCCCTACTAATGTGACTGCCATCACAACGCTGGTAATCAAGCAAAGATCCTAAGGGCTCCACTAATGTGTATAGGAGATATGTTAAAAGAAACACATGCACACATTAAACTAGAAACAAACCAAGTAGCATACTACCATTTCGAGCAAGATTGTCTATACAATTGTGAATATCCCAAGCTTCCATCAAGTAATATACACCTTGACAAATATGGCATCCCAAAGTATCTAAAACCATGGGAGGCTGAACGGGAATCGAAGCTATAGCGGGTTGAAGAAGGCCTTCTGAAGTCCAATTAACCATCTCCACGGCATAGTTCACCGGGGGTGAGCTGGCGTAATGGATCGCCATGATGGGCTCCGAGGGTACCGCGCAAGAAAAACTTTGTCGACCCCTGATAATCTAATTGTACCATGACCCCCAAAGGTGAAGATTCTTATGTTCCGGATCATGCTTTCTGATCAAAGCTAGGACCTCCCGGTCTACGAGTGCTCCAGGAAATCCTCCCTCTGAACGAACGAACGGGAACGAAGCATTGAAAGACATGTTGCCTGCAAAAGGGAGGACAGAAATCAACTGTCAGTGTTGTAATTTAATTTTAAATTTCTGACACTCGGTACTTTAAAAGTTGTACTACACTGCAATGCAGTAGAAAAGGGATCAAAAAAAGACCCACAAAATCCAGATGACAATGCATCAATTAACAAAACAGCCTCATCATTGGATGAGACTGTTAATTAATGAGGAGATCCTCAAAGAAATTCTCATTTAATGAGAAATCTCTCGGGAAAAGGAGAAAATCTCCCTTTAAGAGCAAAGCTCTATAACAGAGTGACACTTGTCAAACTCTGGTCATGAAGGAATAAAATTCCTTAAAGAGCCTGACTCTGTAATGATGATGGAAAATCCATCAAAGATTAATTAAAATTAATTTTTAAGAATTAAAAATTCTGGGATCTTCAAGATCCATGAAAAAACTCTTAAGAGTTCTTCATCAAAGATCAAAAGATCCACATATTATCAAAGAGCAAGGCTCTGTTCAGGGGCTAAGAAACCCCAAAAGATCTCTTTAGATCTATGGGTTCATGAGAACAAGGCTCTATTAATGAAACCCTAAAAGGGTTTTCTTTAGATCAAAGATCTATGAAAAGAAAGGCTCTGTTAATGGGTAAAAAACCCTAATTTATTAAAAAAAAAATTAATTTTACCTAAGTTTGGAAAGAGTTCTGACTCTTGAATGTTCTTAAACAGAAGAGCAAGGCTCTGAATGAAAATTCTCAAGAAGTAGATGGAAATCATCTAAGGGACCAAAGGTCCTATTTATAGGTATTGAACCGCCTCTTCAACTTCTGAGTTGATCCAAGAGCTCAGATGTTGCCACCGCTGCACTCACGTGTGCGCCACGTGAGCGCAACGGTGGGGGGGTGGGCATTTGTTTCCCCCAATCAGAGCAAAGCTCTGTTTCAGAATTCAAAATTTAAATCGAACCAACGCTTCAGATTCTGTGCACTGCGCGCCACGTGTCAAACGCAGACGCGCTAGCGCCAGGTGCGCCGCATCCTAGGCAGCGCACCCCCAATCAGAGCAAAGCTCTGTTTCAAAATTCAAAATTTAAAAGTTGAAGTAACGCTTCAGATCCAGCGCTCTGCGCTGTGTGCCACGTGTCAAACACAGGTGCGATAGCATAGTTGCGCTGCGCTCTGCGCTGCGCGCCACGTGTCGAACGTAGGTGCGCTAGCGCAAGGTGCGCCAGCGCTGGAATTAAAACTCCCCCACTGTTAGATCAAAAGATCTACTAATAATAAATTATTAATTAATCAGAACTAAAATTCTGTTATGGAAAGATCTTTCCAATCTTATTGAAAAAAGAAGATTATTTTCTGTAAAACAGAAGCCTTAGGATCAGAGATCCAACGGTGGGAAATATTTCCAAATCAACCAGAGAAAAATCTCTTAAAACTGATTTAACAAATCATTTGGCCCTATATAAAGGCCCCTAGACTTCAAGTCAAAAAAAGAAAAAAGAGAGAGAAAAACCCTCTACAAAACTTTGAGAAAAAGAAGAGCAAGCTCTAAGAAAAAAAAGAAGATTTTTTCTTCATTTTCAAGGTAAAGAACCATGTTCTTGAATAACAGAGATGAAATTATCTCGTTAAAAAAAGAAGAACCATTTTCTAAAAAGATCATAGATCTGAAAAAAGACCAAGGTCTTTAATAAAAAGCAAAAGATCAAAAGATCTAATCATAAAAAAATATATAAATATAAAAGAAGTATTTCACTTCATTCACAGATCTTTGATCTATAAAGGCAGAGCCTTTTATGAAAACAAGAACTTTTGTTCTTGAATCTTGAGGCAAATCCTCCTTTAAGAAGAATATAAATTTGTTCTTTGATCTTAAATCTGATCAAATGCGCTTTGCGCTATCAGAAAGTGCCTTGCACTCATGAACTGCGCTCTTGCGCTCCTTGGATCGGCGCTCAGCGCCAAAACATGCCACGTGTCAACCATAGACGCCACTTGCGCTTTGCGCTTTTAAAACAGAGCACTGCGCTCATGGACTGGCGCTCAGCGCTAAGCGCACCACGTGTCACTCACTGGCGCGCCCCTAAATCAGCGCAAAGCGCTCATAAATTAAAAGCGCAATGCGCTAATAAACTAGCGCTCGGCGCTAAGCGCGACACGTGTCCTTTTCGTGTACGCTATCTGACAGAAGCTCAATGCGCTTTTTAACTGGCGCAAAGCACCTGGCGTGCCACGTGGCGCATTGTCAGAACACGATCTGTTATGATGAAGACAAAAGATGTCAGAATTCAATGCTTAGCTTTATTAAAAGGGCCTAGCCCAAATAAAGGCTTAATAGCCAGAACAAAAATAAAATGTTAAACATTTCAAAATGGACTTAGCCCAATTCTGGCCATAAGTTCTCAACTTATCTTGAACTGAGCACATCTTCTCTTTCAATCAACTCACCTTGGTTTAAGGTACATCTCGTCACTCCTTTGATATTTGTCGTTGTAATTCCTCAACGTTTTCAAAGAGGTGACGGGTCCCGACAACCACACAAACTACGGACTGTGGGGTCCTTAAACTCACGGACTATGACGTCCTTAACCTCGACCGTGATATCTTTAAACTAACATCGGACAGTGGGGACCTTAAACCCACGGACTATGATGTCCTTAACCTCGACCGCGATGTCTTAAAACTTACATTGGACTGTGGGGTCCTTAAACTCATGAAATATTATGTCCTTAACCTCGATCGTGATGTCTTAAAACTAACATTGGACTGTGGGGTCCTTAAACTCACGGACTATGATGTCCTTAACCTTAACCGTGACGTCTTAAAACTAACATTGGACTGTGGAGTCCTTAAACCCACGGACTATGATGTCCTTAATCTCGACCGTGATGTCTTTAAACTATCATTGGACCGAGACGTCTTTAAACTAACAATGGACCACCATGTCCTTAAACGGGTAATCGACCGCAATGTCCATAAACTAAACAATAGAGTCCGAATGCTCTTTTGTTGGATCTAAATGATCCTGTTAAGTTGATCTCTGTCTAAAATTAGACTGACGTATCCTTAACAAACGTTTAAGTTAATCTTAGTCTTAAATGAGGCTAACGTATCCTTAAACCCAAACCCCCAAACCCAAATCTAAGAAGATACAGATTTGGACTAGTCCACGCCCTACTGGCGACAGCATGAATTAGTCTCCGTATACAATCCACGGGCAACCAAACACAAAACAAACACCCACGGCACGAAGTGACCATCTGGAGAAGGAGAAAGTTGTTACCGCGATGCGGTAGCGTAATTAACTGCAGGGGTTTGCGCCTGCAGGGAAGAGCGTCCCCACAATCAAAAACCCCTCAAACGAGGGAGAATCTGACGAAGTCTGCTACATTGGCCGCATCCGTCTGAACCTTCGATGCATGGTGCCATAAATCAACTTGGCATTTTCGGAGAGGTGTACGGATAGCACCAATTAGCATCTGCCCCAAAATTCAGGCAAGACGTCCGCCGCTTCACCGCCGCATCTTTCGGAGGGGAACACACTACATATTACACTTACGGTCACAGAAAAGAAATGAAAACTACAAGAATCCGCAACATCCTTAGACATCATAAACCCGAAATATCACATATTTCGGATTTCATGCCTAACCATATATATTCTTTAGACATCATAAACCCGGAATATCACATATTCTAAATTTCATGCCTAACGTTAAAAACCCGGCATTTTAGTCTCAAATTGAAAACACTTTTCAATAACCAGTCGGTCAATTCAATAAGATTCCCGACAAATGATCGAATGCTCGTCGGAAACGTTAGTAGACAGCCACACCCTCGATGCTGTTGACAAAGTGCACTTCGGCGGAACACCGCGGCCTCGAGCACCCGAGCGGATGCTTTTGGCAACGGAGTTCTCCTATAATCACTTAGTCGGGGCGATGGGGCGTGGCTATCTATTAGTGTTACCCAACGAGTGTTCGCATACTATACGTGATTGCGACGGAGTTTTGATCCGAATCGAAACTCCGTGACAACCAATCAAAAGAGACTAAATTGCTAGATTTACAAAACAGTAATTAGTTTTCACAATACTAATTATTGTGGATTCTAAATATTGTATCACAAACAGAAAAGTCTAGGCGATGTTAATCATTTCGATCGATTCATCAAACACCCAAAATTCCCAGAGACCTCAACACTTAAGCCACACTTAAAATACCCAGAATGTGCCACAAGTACCTACGGATCAGCACAAGAAGACACGTTCCCTGCCTCACCAACGGCGCCGTGGAACCGCGGCTAAACCCATGGTTTGGCCGCGGTTGTGCGGCCGTTTGGTCGAGTTAGGCCATCGTTTTTCTTGGGGATCCATAGAAAACCCTGCACAATTTTCTGCATATTTTTAATTTGGAAAAATCCAACTTTTGGAAAAATTTCCAGAGACTAGGGTTTTTTCGGGTTTCGAAGTTCGATCGAACACTTTAACTTCATCTAGATGACTCCTAATGCTCTAGCTTGGCTCTGATACCACTGTTGGGTTCACTTAGCACCCTCACTAGGTTTTAGCAAGTATCGAGTATGCAATTTTAAAAAATCTAGAGTGCTAAGCAACACCATCTTAGAATCGAACTAGAGAATTAGGCTTTTTAAAGTATGTAAACAACTTTACACTAAGTGAAATAGAAATACAACCTTTGTAGACCTGTCCTTCACTTCTAAAGCTCCGTGTAATAGTCCTTTAGCTCTAAATAGTGGTATCCCGGACTCTCCTTAGGCTCCACTAGGCGAAAAGAACGGGCTTGCTCAAAAATCTTCGAGACCGAAGATGATCTACTTTGAGGAATCTCTAACTCAAGCTACCTCTTCACTAATTGAGGAATTAATGAAGTAAACAACCTATACTAAATGGCTAGTTTGGTATAGATTGATGAAGTAGGTATTTTTCTCACTTTAGAATTATTTCTCTCTTTCTTTCTCCACCTCATTAAAACCTAGAGAGCTAGAATGAGATGAAGAGGAAGATGAAGTGGTGAACCATCTTAACCATGGGTGAGAAAATATCAAAAATGATATTTGCAGAGACTTAACCATGGATAAAGATAGTGGTCGGGTTAATAAATATCTAGAGTAAAACAAAATTAGTGGACTAAGTCAAAGTTTCTACATGCTTCCACAAGCATCCTAAACCATGCCAATTTCCACCTAATTTTGATTTATCCCTTAATAATTAAATCCCCAAATTATCTTTAGTTTGGCATGAGTCTCATTCACCCATGTCCAATGTATTATCAATCATGACACAAAATTAAATACATTAATATATATCACACATATATTTAAATGTATTAGTAGAGAAGAAATTCTTCAGTGAGATAATATTAGTTAATATATATTAATATATTAAATATATAATTATACATTAAATTATTAAATCAACACTTGATTTAATAATCCGGCTATATCACATATAACCGACTAATATCATTTATATCAACTTATCGAATTAACACTTGAATTCAATAACCCGGCTATATCTCATATAACTGACTGATATCATATACCGCGATATTAGAATACGGTGTCACATACATGTATTAATCTCGGTCCCGCACATATCACATATGTGCCCTACTTCTTTTTGCTTGGGCCAGGAAATCTCTGTTTATGACTCTAAAGACCGTCAATACGCTAGCAGTAGGTAATGATCAAATCAGTTACCCACAAGCCATCAGCGGTACTAACTGGACGTAATGGCTACCCAGGTATTGAGCGATCAGAAGATCAACAAGAAAGTTTGTCCAAACTCCCTTGAATCCAGTAAGTAACACTACCGTACAGTCCGGTCTCTTTGTCTGATATGCCGCATATCGAGTCTGGGGGTGGTAAACGTTAGACGCCAATAACTTGATAAGTCATGCCGATGTGAGACTCATAGGTCGAGAAACTACTGATAACACTTACCAGTAAATCTCATCATCAGCCCTGGCCAGGTACTTCCTGTTATAGCCAATCGAGCATAGCGCAACATCAACCCCCAATACCGGGAGAGACGAAACCCCTCCTATCGCTCATTGCCTCCATGTGACTCAGCACCGTACCCAAAATCCACCTGTTTGCATGCTCTCTTGAGCGTGGTAGGGAGAAAATCAAAGCACAGTGGGAATCACAAAAGACTCTATGACGATCTCGGGTCTATAGACTAACCTGTACCGGTGTCACCAGAGAACTGCTATCTGACGTCGGGTATAATACCATCTAGGAGTTCTCGGCGAGTCCTGTTCGGTGTACCCATTCTCCAATGAGCACCTGTGTACAATCTTTGATGTCAAACACCAATGACTGTGGGATCAACCATCGCCCCATACAGGGTCAAGAAACGTACACACTAGTCTACTCTGGAATATCGATGCCTCGTCTCGATACTCTCTCGACTAGGAGCAATTAAAGAATGTACTTATGGACTACCCTAGCCCTACTAGTAGGATCTCCATCATAGTCCTGGTAGTCAAGTACACATCTTAAGGGCTTTATCAACATGTAACAGAGAGACAGTATAAAGATACAAGTATACATGTTAAGATAAAGAGTAACCAGATAGCCTACTATCATGTCGAGCAAGAAATCCTCTCTATATATGTTCAAACATCCACTATAATATATAATCATGTACAATAATGGCCTCTAGGGTATAAATACAACTAACAATTGGGTGAACACGCAACAAAGCTTTTAATCCCTATAACCTTGTTTGTTTTAGTTGCTGGTTTAGTGTTTGGATAGATCTCTAGGGCTGCGATTCCTTGTGCTCGCTTGAAATTATCATTTTGCATTCCGCATTCGTTTTCTCGCTTCCGCTGTGCAAGCGCTAGGAGCCCAACAGTGGTATCAGAGCCAATCAAACACTAGAACTAGAGATAGGCAATGTGTAACATTTCAGAAAAATTTAAAATGGTATTTTAGAATTTTAAAGAATGATAAAAATGTTTTATTAAGATTATGGTATTTAATTGTAGAAGTAATCATTTGTAGAGGGTGTTTATTTGTATAAGGTATTTATGTGTAAAGGGTGTGATTTGTAAAAGAGAGTGTTTTGGTTTAGGTTAGGTTATGACAAAGCTTCACATACATCATACCATGTCCTAACCTATGAGTGCTACACCTCCTCCTTGAATCACATTCTTTCTCTGCACCTCCTACTTTTCCTAATTCTTATGTTCATATCTTTTACAAACTGAACATATCACTTTTCCTCATTCTTCATCTCAAAATTTTGCCACCCTTCACTAAAAAATCAAGAGAGTGATGATTTCTTCATTCAAATTGTGCAAAACTTCAAGCTAAGCAAATATCACTTCATGAAACCTCATGCAGACATCATAAGAGCTTGAACTTTCTTTGTGATCCATCCAAATAGGTAAACGTTCATCTATTTCAAGTTTTCCAAGTGTTAAAGTTTCATATTTATTTTTTAGATACCAGAAAATAGAGTTTTTGGTGTTCAAATCAATTCTGAGATGAACTGGGATCTTTATAAAAAAAATGCAGAGTGTAGAATTGACCTATTAGGATCATCAAAAGACATCCGCTGAAGCACGAGACCCTAACTCCTATACCAAACCGGAAGTTACGGTTTTTTCTATTTTTTTTACAGCCAAGTTGATGAATTACAGTTTGGGTTTTGGTCCACAGCATGATCTTTTGATAAATAAGGCTCTTTTATACTTTGTTTCCCCCCAGATTCCCTGAGTCAAAATATGGAAGTGTTTTAGTGTGATTTTGGAAAAGTTTTAACGTTTTTAAACTTGCATATTCGTATTTATAATTTTGGTTTCGGTGAATTTGGTTGAATTGCGATGCCGGGAAGGTAATTTCTTGTTGTTAGCACTCATCTAGCTCTAATTGGTCATAGATTATAACCTATAGACCTTTATTTGATATATCGGTTCTGATATGGTTTTTTATGTACGTTGTGATGTTATATGAATGCTATGTTATATTGCGGAGACCTCTAAGGCGGCGCGGATGCGCAAGACAATTATCAGATACGACTAGCGCGGTCACACACTATGAGTAGATTATATTTACGAGTGGGGAAATCGGGTGGATGACGAATAGCAGTCCCGTAAAACATACTGTTTATATTATCATTGAATGTGTTTAGGATACTTGCCGTGTATGTTTAGACATGTCCGATATGTAGCATATTTCGTTAATATCGTTCAGTAGACTTATAATAAACACTTGATAGAACACAAGAACAAATACTAATGATTGCTATATACACAATTACAGACTCGCATGTTACACTACACATCATTAGTACTGTCATGCCACATATAACTGCTCTACTTACATATCATAGAAGGATTGGCGTTAAAGCAGGATTATGTTATTATATGAGTTATATTGGGTGCGCGTACGAGAATAGATGTCCGTACTTATTATTGGGTGAGTACGTGACTGGAGGTCCGTACTAGTTGCCGTGTGTTTACGTGACGCGAGGTTTCCATACCGATCGTTGTGCGAGTGCATTGACGAAATGTCCGTATCGGTCGCTGTGTGCGTACGTAGACTTGATGTCCGTACGAGTTGCGAGGTGTGCGTAGAATTGAAGTCCACACTACCAGTGTTGTGTGTTGGGTACGTAAATTAGATATCCGTACCGATTATTATTATTATATAATGAGATATCCAGTGGTCATCGTACAAAGCGAGATTTCCGTACTGGATGACATGATGATGAAGATTAGCCTAATACGGCTTTATTGATTTTGACTCATGGAGTCTTATTTTACCCTAATGAAGAGATTATAATATTCGAATTGTAACCTCTAATTTCACAACAACGATTTGTTTCATATTTTTAAAAGAGATAATAAGGACATGCTGTTGGATTTAAAAAGGGAACTTACATATTTTAAAACACCGTAGCTTCCTTATTTACAACCATGTTTCATTATACTTTATAAATGTATATATATGGGGTTACTTGCAATATATATTCATTTACCGATCATTTACGTTACGCTTATCGTATATGTTATTCGCTTACGCGTTATTCATTTTATCAGATGTGCTACGCTTAAATTATCATTCGTGTTACTATTATTATATTCATTTGTGCTGTTATATACTACCTGTCTGTGCTATGACTAGTTCACACAGACTAAAAGGATACGATGATATGATGTGATATGATATCAATCCTAAGAGATTGAGTATAATATATATATTGAAAGAATATGAGAAAGAGGATTAAGATTTGGACACGGTGGATATAACCGGGGATCCATGATACATATTGACTGTGATCAATCCATGAAAGATTAAGGTGGAAAGACACAGGTTGTTGCCCGATTATATATGTGTGATTAATCCATGAGTGATTGAGGGTAGTTGATACAGGATGTCGCTATGAATATTTGAAGGATCGATATAGATGCCCTGCACTGTGATAGATATGTTGTATATATGTAAGGATCGATATAGATACCCTGCACTGATGAGATATACTATGTTGTGTATGTAGTAGCTGAACATGACGGGTCTATGAGGCAATACTTGAATAGTATTTTCATATATAAATGTATATGGAAGAGGGTTTTATAAAGAGTTATAATCTCATATTTTCCACGTGCCTATGATCTGTACACAAACTTTCAAAAGAAAACTCCTTTTAAATCATTTTCAAATAAACATGAGCGGAACATATATTTAAATAAAACACCTATTTTCTTCTTACATCAATGTCCGCCACTAGTGCCATGATATAGACATCATATTGCTATTTTGAAAAGATTTAACATACATATATCTTTCGACTACTTTTATAGGATTGCATATGGATGTGTGCTATATGTATTATAGCGTTGCTTCTATTTATGTTTGGTCGTGTGCTATAGATATTGCACTACGGCTACGGTGATCGTGATTTGACACCGGTATATTGGTACACAGCGAGTTTCCGTTTATTGATGATGGATCATTATTACTTTGCACAATATTGCGTTTATTTCCATAACCCACATACTTTTATATGCTTGTGGTTATGTTATGCCCGTATCACGCTTAATGTTGTTTAGTTGATATTGACATGATAACCACACACAGATTCATATGTAGGATAGAAGCACACTGTAACACCCTAGTTCACTTATACCAATTCTAGTTCTCATATTTTCTTATTTGTGGTATTTTCTTGATTTATCGTGTTTTGGGTGCGAATGGTATTTTACATTTTACATTGCATTCGACCCGACCCGCTTGCTTGGAACCTGTTCGATTCATGTTTATAGTTTAACTTGACTTGTTACATAGACATGTGCACTTTCATGTTTACTGCATACTTGCATTTTATCTGGCATTGTATCTTTTACCATATAACATTTTAAGTCATGTAAATTTTTTTAAAAAATACATTTCATAGCCTGCATGATACCTCTAACCCTGTGGTAGTATCCGCGCATCTTGTTCTCGTCCCGTTCAGTGAAACGGACTTGTTTCGATGACTATGTGTACGTGCGTGCATCCGTTCTTGGGGGTATGCATTTTTCGTTATCCAGACTCATTTTTTATTTTGGTCGACATGTATATTTTTCGTATTTTAAAACTGAATTTTAGACCCGACCGAGCATATTTTGGACTATATTGGTATTTACCAGAATATCAAATTTTATTTATATAATATTAATTTTATAAACTGATACAAATTAAAATTTAGTTAACTAATAAAAGATTTTTTAAATTTAAATCTAAACTAATTTCCTAACAAACTAACAACCCCTTTCTCTCTCTCTCTCTCCTCTGCATATATATATTTATATATATTTTATTTATTTATTTCCTTATTTAATACATAGCCTCTTCCTCTTCTTCTTCTTTCTTCTTTCTTTTTCTTGATCTTGTTTCTTGATTCCGGTGATCACCGCTGGAGCCGTGCTCGTCACTGATGATCCGAGTGATCCAGTGAACATACCTGACTTGCGTGATCACCCTCGTGCGTTATTTGGAACCGTTCCGTGTACCGTGCACGCGTCGCGACATTTTATCGACGAAGGACGTTCCGTACACATCCGTTCTTGTTCCGTCTAGGTAAGTTAATCTTGCTATATGCTATATACCTATTTAAATAAATATCACACCTGTATTTTGAATCAAGCATCCCATGTTTCATATTACAGCCTTTCGACGTTCCGTCTATATTTTTATAGTGCATTTTAGATCTAGAGCATGCAAACCAATTTTAATTACATGCTACATTACTTTAGACGCATCTATTTTAACAAATGGAATACCTGTATTTAAAAATCATGCACCCCATGTTTAGTTTTATAACTTTTCGATATTCCGTTTGCATCCATTCATATCATTTCAGATCTAGATCATGAAAACTTATCTTGTTACATACTATACTATCATATACTGCATCAAATTGAATAGTTACATTTCATATTGCTTAGTTATATGTTCCACACTTGTTAGTTTATCATTTTACGATTATATGATACCCGTTTGCATCCATATCATTTAAAATATATATCGTCCTAATATTTCTTATTATTATCAGTAATTAGTTTATAATCTGCATTTTATAATGTTATACATTTGAAAATATTATAGTTTACACATGAAACGTCGTTGAAAAGCGGATACGACAAATCTGAAATTTACTGTACACCTTACCTTATAAAATTCATTATAAATCATAGAAAAATCATTAGTATACGTTCTTTAGTTCGTTAAGAAGCTAACTCAGAATACTATAACTTTATAAAATATTTACTTGCAAAATAAATTGTTTAAATAACGTAAAACCAAATGAAAATATCTCTAAACTACTGTCCAGGGAAATTCCAGCAGCAAACCTTCAACTTCGAATGTTCATAGCTTTTTGTAGGGACAAACTGAGATGCTTATACTTATAAAAATGAAAACCTTATTGAATTATCTTTGTTTTGGTATAAGACACGTCCCTTTTGGAGAACGTTTGTTATTTTTAAGCTATTTTACTAATCAGGGTAACGCTGAATTTCTGAACGGAACTTTCTTGTGCATGGTTAATCAATACCACTTTTATAGTTATTAATCTGTTTGAATATGTTATCCATGTTAATATTATTATATCAATATCTATTTAATAAATAATAGTGCTTGTGTTCTAATATTCATCAAATTTTACCGATTTATAGTTTTATAGTATCCGTCTGTATCCGTACGGTTTATTACATATCTAGTTGCGCACCGAGACCATATTATTTCATGTTACTGTTGTATTAGTGAACCATGCTTGATAATTGTGCATCCTACATAGTTATGATGTAACCCCTGACAAAATATTTGTGCATCCATGCTTTACCGTGCATCCGTACTTGCTACAGTTTTAGTATGAGCATCTGCTTAACACATGTGCACTACCTGTCATGACATGATATACTACTGCTTGACTTGATACCTGATACACCACTACTTGACATGACTTGATACATATACACTACCTGACATGACCTGATATATCACTACTTGACATATTACCTATTCCTGTTTCTAATGCCGACAATCCCGACATGTTGTCCCGATAGACATATCCTGTTGTCTGTACAGACAAACCTATTCCTGCTTGATCCTGTGTTGGCATTAGTCTCAGATTTATAAATACCTGACTTACACACATAACTTGGGGGTATGGGAAAATCAAGAATGTAGCTGAACGTAACTCAAAGGGCTATTACATCATTTTACCGTGGTCCCGTGGGGAATGAACGAGACATAGACTCACAGTCTATTACATCATTTTACCGTGGTCCCGTAGGGAATGAACGGGGCATAAACCGATGGGTTACGATGAGAATTACATTAATTGATTTCGAATAACTTTAGAGTAGATCACCCTATAGCACGGTTTAGACTACTCACTACACTTGACCTGTTTATATCATGTTCACTGATCTATATTCATGTTACGTTTTACTTGTTACTGAGGACTTGTTACTGTTCATACTTCATGCCTGCATATATTTCATTATATCCTGCCTGCCTTGAATTATTGATATTATGACGCACTGATTTCTGGGTTTTGCATGGCCCAGATCCCTCATCCTTATCGCAGGCTGTCCAGGAGTACTTTGATCAACAGGCCGAGCAGTGAGGACCTGTTATTAGTTTAGTTTAGTTTCCTTTCAGTATTTTCATTCCTGATGTGAGCCCGCATTATGGGACATACATTCCAGTTTATTATTGTATTGGATCTTTTAGCTTCCGCATTATTTTATTCTTGACTCGTTATTCTGGCTCATGGACCTGTATTAGATAGCTGTTTATTATTGTTCTTGATATCTCTACAGCCGTAATGTGACTGTGGAAGGATATTTCCTATCCATGGGTAGCATGGTTGGCTCTGTCACGTGCCTATCTTAGCGTACTCTGGGAAGTGGGGCGTGACAGGGTTTGTTTGGTATCAAAGCCATAGGATTTAAGTTAATTGGGTTTGATTCTTTTTGTAGTTGGGTATTGGACCCAATACACGAATCGGAAAACTCGTAATTAGGAACATGTCCTGCCACATTGTTATCGTGATTCTTGAATCATATCTTTCTCTTGACCCTTGTCTTGACGCTATGCAAACAACTTTGTATCTCGGCTTGGAACCTTTGATTCCCTATTGTTTCTCCCTATTCCTTTGATTCTGATACTAGGATTTGAGCGACTTGAACGGAGTTATATGATTGTAATTATGAACTGCAGCATGGTTACAATGTGGTACTCTATTTAAGTAACTTGGAGTCCTGGTCTTGTTTCATTTCCTTGTTTCATGGTCGTTCTATTACCTTGGTTCTCTCCATTTCATTGCTTACCAGTTCATGTTTTGCAGATTTCTTGGTGACCGATACCGGAAGTTATGAAGTTGTCTTGGGAATGGATTTTCTCGGCACTTTCCACGCTCACATTGATTGTAAGGCAAAGAAAGTGGTTTTCCAGATTCCCGGACATCCGGAGTTTGTTTTGCTGGAGGTAGCAGTTCTGTCGGGCTAGTCGAGTTTAGGGCTAGGCCGACAAGCAATATTCTTTCGTCAATGGAAGTTGATAAGGAGGAAGCGCCATCTGTAGTTTGAAAGTTCATGGACGTGTTCGAGGACATCTCGGGTTTACCGCCAAAACGAGATGTAGAGTTCGCGATCGATCTTGTTCCTGGTGCAGCGCCAATCTCAAAGGCGTACTATCCGATAGTACCAGTGGAGTTGGAAGAAGTAAAGAAGCAGGTTACCAAATTGCTTGAGAAGGGTTGGATTCGCAGCAGCAATTCACCTTGGGGAGCTCCAGTTCTTTTATTCAAGAAGAAAGATGGCACAAGGAGGATGTGCATCGATTATCAAGAATTAAACCGGGTGACTATTAAGAACAAGTACCCGATCCCTCGCATTGGCGAATTGTTCGAGCAGCTTAGTGGCGCGAGAGTATTCTCAAAGATGGATTTACGATCCGGATATCATCAGGTCCGAGTTAAATCTGAGGATATTTGCAATACTGCGTTCCGAACTCTATATGGACATTACAAGTATTTAGTGATGCCATTCGGAGTCACGAATGCACCGGCGATATTTATGGACTTGATGAACCGAATCTTTTCACCGTTCTTGGACCAGTTTATAGTGATGTTCATCGATGATATACTGGTCTACTCGAGGAGCATTGAAGAGCATGCGGAACGCTTGAAGATCGCACTGCAGACATTGAGGCAAGAAAGATTATATGCAAAGATGAGCAAGTGCAAGTTTTGGCTTGAAGAAGTGAAGTTTTTGGGGCACGTCGTATCCGGAGATGGAATCGCCGTTGATCCCAAGAAGATTGCAGCAATTCAAAATTGGCTGATTCTGAAGAACGTAGCAGAGATCAGAAGTTTTCTTGGACTTGTCGGCTATTACAGAAGTTTCGTGGAGAATTTTGCTCGTTTGGCCGAGCTTTTGACCAAGCTTACGCGCAAGGAAGTACCATTTGTGTGGACGGATAAGTGTGCGTCAGCTTTTGAGGCATTGAAGTAGAGATTGATAACCGCTCTTATTTTGACCGTACCAGACAGTTCCGGAGGATTGGTGATTCATAGCGACGCATCTGGGAAAAGATTGGGATGTGTTTTGATACAGCATGGGAAGGTTATAGCCTACTCATCGAGACAGTTGAAGACCCATGAGAAGAATTACCCAACTCATGATTTGGAGCTAGCAGCTGTGATTTTCGCTTTAAAGATTTGGAGACACTACTTATTGGGCGAAAGAGTCGAAGTATTCACCGATCACAAAAGCCTGAAGTATGTGTTCATACAGAAGGAGCTTAATATAAGGCAGCGTAGATGGTTGGAGCTGATGGCTGACTACGATCTTGATCTTAAGTACCATCTGGGGAAAGTTAATGTTGTGCCGGATGCGCTTAGTCGGTTGCCAGCAATTCAGATGTTGACTGCACAGAAGGAGCTTATGGAAGACTTTCGGAGATTCGAGTTGGAGATCGTGCTACCGCATTCTTCAGGACAGTTGATGCGGCTGCAAGTACAGTCGTCATTGATCAAGAGTATTAAAGCAGCGCAGTCGAAGGACCCAAGATTGCAAAGGTTTCGAGAACAGGTTGAAGCTGGACTTCGAACGGACTTGTTAATTCATGAAGATGGTTCGTTGCGATGTGGTAGCCGTTTGTGTGTGCCAAAAGGAGATACTCGCGAAGAAGTTATGAAGGAGGCACACAGTTCCGCGTATTCCGTACATCTAGGAGGCACGAAGATGTACCATGATTTACGATAGCATTTCAGATGGGGATGCATGAAAAGGGAGATTGCTCGCTTTGTAGCAAAGTGCTTGGTGTGTCAGCAAGTTAAGGCTGAACATCAAAGGGTTGCTGGTTTATTGCAACCACTTTCGATTCCTCAATGGAAGTAGGAACATATAACCATAGATTTTGTGACAGCTTTACCGCGGAGTCCAAAGGGCAACAATGCAGTTTGGGTGATTGTTGATCGATTGACCAAGGCAGCTCACTTCATACCGTTTCGAGTTGGTCAGTCAACAGAAGCGTTAGCAGAATGGTACATGCAGGAGATTGTGAGATTGCATGGAGTACCTGTGAGCATCGTGTCCGACCTTGACACCCGATTCTTATCACACTTCTGGAGGAGCTTACAGGAAAGTTTGGAAACTCGATTGAAGTTTAGCACAGCTTATCATCCTCAGCCAGATGACCAGCCGGAGAGAACGATCCAAACTCTTGAAGATATATTGAGAGCTTGCATGTTGGACTTTAAGGGTTCGTGGGAGGACCATCTACACTTGGTGGAGTTTTCTTACAATAACAGCTTTTAGGCAACTATTCAGATGGCTCCATTCGAAGCATTGTATGGTCGCAAGTGTCGCTCACATGTTTGTTGGGACGATGTTGGAGGACGAAGATTGTTGAGACCGGATTTGATCGTGCAAACAGTTGAGAAGGTTAATCCTATCCGGAATCACATGAAGGCAGCACTAGATTGGCAGAAGAGTTGGGTCGATATATCGAGAAGACCTCTAGAGTTCGCTATTGGTGATCTGGTATTTTTGAAGATATCACCAACTAAAGGAGTGATTCGCTTTGGGAGTCGAGACAAGCTTAGTCCTCGATTTGTGAGGCCTTTCAAGATTTTGGAGCGTGTTGGAGAAGTGGCTTATCGATTGGCTTTACCACAATCTTTGGCAAATGTTCATGACGTGTTTCATGTATCTCAACTCCGTAAGTATGTTCGAGATGAAACACATGTGCTGGATCATTCGGAGCTGACTGTAAGAGAGGATCTGACCTTTGAGGAACGACCGATGTCAATTGTGGATCGAAGGGAAAAGGACCTTAATAACAAGGTTATCCCTCTTGTACTTGTTTCTTGGGGAAATCGCTCGCATGGAGAATCGACTTGGGAACGAGAAGAAGAAATTCGACAGAACTTTCGACACCTATTCCTGTAGATTCGTGTTGTTTACCTTTTCTTGTCTTGGGAATTTCGAGGACGAAATTCTTTTTGTAGTTAGGTGTAATGTAACACCCTAATTCATTTATACTAATTCCAGTTCTCGTATTTCCTTATTTGTAGTATTTTCTTGATTTATCGTGTTTTGGGTGCGAATGGTATTTTACATTTTACAATGCATTCGACCCGACCTGCTTGCTTGGAACCTGTTCGATTCATGTTTATAGTTTAACTTGACTTGTTACATAGACAGGTGCGCTTTCATGTTTACTGCATACTTGCATTTTATCTAGCATTGCATCTTTTACCATATAACATTTTAAGTCATGTAAATTTTTTTAAAAATACATTTCATAGCCTGCATGATACCCCTAATCCCGTGGTAGTATCCGAGCATCTTGTTCTCGTCCCGTTCAGTGAAACGGACTTGTTTCGATGACTACGTGGACGTGCGTGCATCCGTTCTTGGGGGTATGCATTTTTCGTTATCCGGACATTCATTTTTTATTTTGGTCGACATGTATATTTTTCGTATTTTAAAACTGAATTTTATACCCGACCGGGCATGTTTTGGACTATATTTGTATTTACCAGAATATCAAATTTTATTTATATAATATTAATTTTATAAACTGATACAAATTAAAATTTAGTTAACTAATAAAAGATTTTTTAAATTTAAATCTAAACTAATTTCCTAATAAACTAACAACCCCTTTCTCTCTCTCTCTCCTTTGCATATATATATATATATATATATATATATATTTATATATATTTTATTTATTTATTTTTTTCTTTCCTTATTAAATACATAGCCTCTTCCTCTTCTTCTTCTTTCTTCTTTCTTTTTCTTGATCTTGTTTCTTGATTCCGGTATCACCGTCGGTGTAACGTTTTAAAAATAATTAAATAAATAATTAAATGAATAAAATTGTTTAAGTGAATTTTATGATTTTCGGTAAAGTAAAATGTATTTTTCGTAAAATCAAACCGTGATTGTTTTTCATTATAATTTTAAAAATATCCATTTTAATTATGAAATTACTAGTAAATGGTGTTTATTTAGCCACTTATAAATTTTTAGTTTAATAAAATATTTTTCCTAAATTAATTATTTTAAATATTAACATAAGCTTTATTTTTACACTAAATTAGTGTAAATTACAAATTTAAATGGTTTTAATTTGTAAAAATGAACCATGGCATGTTAGAATTTAGTATGTATCATGCAAAAATTATTTGCAAATTTTTCCTATTTTCTAGAGCTTTCTTGAGTTGCTATAGTAAATAAATAAATAAATAATTAAATAAACCATGAAAAGACTTAAGTGTTGTTCTTTCTCTTGAAACTTCTACACACTTTTTCCACTCTCTTCTTTCTCTCCCTCACCATTCTAGGGCCGGCCACAACCCCCCCATGGCTGCCCCCCCATTTCCCACATCATTTTTATTCAAAATTCATCAAAAACACATCAAAAATTCAATTAAAATTCCACAAAATCCTATTTATTCCATACTCTTTATTCCTTGCTCATTTTTATATGAAATTTGGAGATGGAAAGCATGCATTTTGGAGGCTCATTTCTTGTTTGGATTTCACATTTTGAAGGTATAATTTTCTTTCTTTTGACTTATTGTTATTAGATGTTCATATTAAGCTTAATTAGATTTAATGAATTAATTCTATGTTCTTTTTTTTAAAATGCAAGCTAGGGTTCTAAATTCAAGTTATGATTTTTGTTAATTATTTAGGGTTATAATAGTTAGTTTAACACTTTTAGAATTGGAAAATATTGCATGGTTGTTGAATTGTAAAATTTTCATTTAAAATTGTTTTAAATTAGGAATTTAGTTAACTAGGTTTTTGCAAAATGTGTTTGTGGTTAATATAAAATTCTAATTTGGGTTGTTATCATTGGATTACAGTTTTAGTGGAAATGTTAGCATGTTAATGGAAAGAAAAACTTAGTTTGATTGCTAGTTTCAATGGATAATTGATAAATTGTGATAAAAAAATTGCTAATTTTGTGAACTAGATTTTAGAAATTCCTATATAAATGAGATTAAAAATATAATTATGGTTTCATTATATCATTATCATCATAAATTGTGGTTTAAGTCATTAATTTATGCAAAATCATGTTTTGAGGTGGAATTGTGGTATTTTGGTTGGAAAATGTTGAAAATTGTTAAAAGGTGCAAACTAGAAATTTCAAATTACTACAAATATGTGAAATAAAAATATAGTAATAGTTTGTATAGTCTAGTTATGCTATTTAATGAGTTTTATGACCTTTGGTTTCATTTAAATGTCAAGTTTTGATGAAAAACGGTAAATTGGCATTTTCGGGTTTTTCGAAAACGGACGATTTGATCGATTTTAGTGTTTCGATGAATTTGATCATGTTTTACAATATAAGTAATGTGTTTTAAAACTACGAGTTATCTGTTGATGCTTATCTTGATCCATCGGAGTTTGTACGCCGATATCGAGCGATATTTGGTTCTTTTGCGTGGACGGGACATAGGTTTTAACCTATGCTTGTTCCTTGTATCGTTTGACTTTTGTATGTGATTCGGTTTACGATGCTATTTATATGTTTGCGTTTAGGTACCCTTCAAGTGGACTGCGGGCGATGAATAGGAGGATGGCGACACCGTCGTCGGCAGACATGGACCAGGTGAGTAGATGCATATCTACGGGGGGAAGTCGGGTGGATGGCGTTTAGCACCCCCGCAACGTAGAATAGGAATAGTATTTATTGTCAGTAGGAAACCAGATGTGACCCTAGATACTTAACGCGTAGGACCCTAGTAATAACCCTAGGCTGAACTAGACTGATTTAGGAAAACCTTATCAGGGGATGAGTACCTTGGAAAAGTTCTTAGGTTTCAGGTTGAAACACACACGCACACACTGAAACTCGACATGGAGTATACGTATATGTGTGTATATATATAAAACTAGGTATAGGTGTATATATATATACAACACGTATATGGGATTCATTGATGTGATATGATATCTGAGGTATGATGAAACAGTATAACTGGGCTTGATGCCGTGATTCTTGACTATACAGTCGTATTAAAGTGTTAGCGGATCATTAGAGAATGAGATAATGAACATGAATATATAAATTATAAAGGGTGGTGGTGATATGGAGGTACATGGGACGCTAAAATAGTACCTGGGCTGTAGCTTGTGACTGATCACGATATGATATATGTATGACTTAATCACAATATGACACATGTGACATGATATTTCTGAGGATAAACTAAGGATTATTCTATGATGGCAATGATATATGATTGATGTATGCGATTATAGTTTAGCACCTTGATCATGAGATGTGTTGATGATGACATTATACGAATGATGAGACGCCAAGGAGATACTTGACCCGTATCCCGATATTGGGATGCCGTACGATGGATTTCACCGTACGAGGCCTAGTTATGATGATTGATCCGCACTCTTGATTCGAGGAAGCCGTAATACGTACGTGACGCTATTGAGGCGGGATCGCCGACTATTAGAGATATTGATTCAGACCTTAGGTAGACTCTAGTTTCTTACTGACTAGTTTCTTAGGTTAAGTTCCTTAGAAGGTTAGATAGCCACTAGTTTAGGTTTGTTTCATATAGTGGTAGTTGTACTCGTATATCACAGAGGAGTGGATAATGCACATCCGTCTTGCATTCATACTGTAATCATCATGGTACATGTTCTTTTATATATTGCTATAATCAGTATAAACTTTACCTGTTAGGACACCAGCACTATTACCGATGATGCGCATATTCCACGCACACTTATTTGCCGGCTCACACACATCATCATCGGTAATTGCTATGTCACGTACACTTTAGATCATTTTGTCTTTTATGGATAGAATCAGTTAACAACTAAACCGATATAATATTGTGATTACTCTCTAATGTTAGTATAAGACATGATATTTATTATTTAGACATTCATGCATTCATATGTTCATGTTATCGCACAGTAGTATGGGCATATGCCGACACTTATCATATACTTACTCATGATTTTGAGATTTGGATTTCTATGAGATTTCTGGATATTTTGGGGAAAACCGCAAAAATATATAAAAACTTCTCTCTCTCTCCTCTTCTCTTTTTAAAATAAGATGCGGTTTTCTCGTGATGTATGTGTCGTCCACCATGAGTATTTCATGTTTTCTGTTGGATTTCGAGACCCGATTCGAGGAGTAGATGAACCGTCTCGGGTACATGGTGGGCCCGGTATGGTATCCCGGGGCAAGAAGATCGAGTTGTAGACGATGAGCCTGTCAGGGGAAGACTACCTACCGGTGATGTCTGGCGCGGCGGATATCCGGAGGATACCGACCGTTGTCGTGAGATTTGATGATATAGGCCGATCCGGACTTACGGAGCCCGACATATTGAGACTTGAGATTACATGTGTTGTGTCGATGCTTGACACGGATTTCCATGGATTTCATTGTTGAGATTTCAGATGCTTATACACACTTTACTATGATAACAGCTAAAGAGTTCTTATACATATATATCTGGATTTCAGGATTTATTACTTTACATTCGTGGTGCATGCATTTCATTTCATATGACATAGTATTATATGAGGCACTGACACGAACACGGAGTATCTGCACTTACACGCAGTATTACCCTGCTATTACTAGATGTTTGGGATATAGTAGTGTATTATTATGACCTAGGATAGCGTCGTGCATTCGATTTCTTTTCGTAGATGTCTTCTACTCACGAGTTGGCAACTCACCCCCGTTGTGCCAAATTTTATTACAGGTTTGATGTACAGGTTTCCGTGGTAGCTTGTTCGCACATCTTTTCTTCAGGGTGATTTGCACGGTAGGTTGGTTCACTTGTATCCGAACCACCATTGTACTTTTATTCACTCATTTGTATCTAGTAAGCTCCATCAACCATATTTGTATTACTTGATATGTTTATTGGACCATTCTTTTATTTCGACCTTAGAGTCGCGCGTGTATTATTCTAATCTGGTGGTTTTGTTTTCTTTTGAGTTTTGAGCCCCGCCTATTGGCGTTGTATATTATTGTGCTTGTTGTGGTTGTTTCCTCCTGTTGGCGTTGATGCTAGCTCTCGTTTGGGGATGCTTTTTATTGTTGTTTATTTATATTATACTTGTTGTACCCGTTTGGGGGCCAGTTTTTACAGAGGAGACTTTGCCGAAATTTTTGGTAAAATTTGCTGATGTTTTTATACTTGTTTTCTTTTCTTTTCTTCTTTTTCTTCTTTTATGGTTTAGATTTCTGGGCTTCGGCTTACTTAGGTCACGTGGCGCCTCTAGACGCTTCGTAATCTAAGTGCCGGTCACGTTCCGTACTTTCGGGTCGTGACAAAGTTGGTATCAGAGCGCTAGGTTTAACCTTGTATAAGTCTAGGTGACCCTTGGTTGATGGAGTAGGCGATTTAGGTAGAGTAACGTACCGTGGGTATGGTCCGCGGGATACTTACGATACGCTACTCTGTTTAAGAAGCCTTAGGATGTACATTGTTTGCACCGTATTTCATTCGTTCCTTTGATCTATCTTCGTCAATGTCGGATGGTGGTTTCTGTTACCACGGGCAGAGGGTGTTGCGGCTCGAATGCGATAACCAATAGAGTATTGGTTATTCTTGAGGATTGAAGCATTGTTTAGCGTGCGGATGAAGGGTATTCACATGCCGTCCGGATGAAGTTAAAGGGTTCGAACGATTATTAGAAAACCATGTTCCCAAGTTTAAGGTATTCGGAAGAACATGCAGGTATTTCGATGGACCCTCTAGAAGAATGAAACCCTAACTCGACATAATGACCACGAGAACGCCCTTGAACCTTAGGGTTTACGGCAGTTCCGCGATGCCATTAGTGAGGCTTAGGTTTGCCCTTCTACGGCTGGATCATCGATGCTGGGGTATGTACCGGATATTTTTAAACAGTACTTGAGTGTTGAGCTCTCGGGGAATTATGGGATTTTGATGGATCATTCGAAAAGTTTAATGTAGTCCGGATATCAGGTGAAGGGATCGACTACGTGGGAGACTCTAGATATGAGTATTGCCGTTGGTAGCGCAGTCAGCACAGCTACGAAGAGACGAGTTCGAAGCAACCGACATCAGAGGAAAGAGACGGACATTGACGATCGTGTTTACGATTGTGATTTAGTGATTTGAATTTCATATTTTCATTGATTGGATTTTTGTATTTTGAGGATTTTGTTCTACGATTGGTATTTCATGTGTGTACCTTCATTCTATTTGTGTTTCATATATCAGTTGTATTGATGTTGTTTAGTACACACCCAGTACACTTGATTTGGTTTTATATATATTTTGGGATTTTTGATTGATTTCGTGCATAGGGGTTACACATGATTTTTACATATGTTTCGACCTAGTTTTCATGCATTTTTGTACTGTGATTTCGATTTTGATATTCAATGTATGTTTTCGTGCACCATGTGCACCTGATTAGGATTCTTGCGCATACTTGGCGCACTTGATGCGATTTTGTGCACACCAGATGCACTAAATCGGGGTTTTGTGCAGATTAGATGCACCTGATATTGAGTCGTGCACGCCCGTTGCACTTGACAGATGTTTTTGGTGCACACCTGTTGCACTTAGTTTTGTTGTTGTGTGTATTCGTGGTATCTGTATTTGGTTTCGATTTCAGTGTGCACCGGACGCACATGATATTTTATTGATGTGATTGGGATTGATTTCAGTTTGAGCAGTATATTTTCATAATCATTATTATTTGATTTAATAACCAGGCGGGACGTGTATGTTAAATAAAAGATATATATATAGTTATTTTTTTTAAAATAAACGTCCGCTACTTATGCCGTGACACGTGCATTGCACGGCGATTTTCAAGAGGGGTTTTCGTATGCTTCTTTATTACGATATTTAGGTGATTTCACTATGATGCACACTATATATAAGTGGTAGATTGATGTATATTATGTTGGTTTTCATATTGGGTTTTGATATTTTATTCTCGCCATAACTCCGATGATTGCGTTATGCTTGACGGAGTTGATTTTTGTTATGTATTGATGATTTCGGAGCCCCGACGATTTGAGTGTTTTGCTAAATGTTTTAGTATTTGGAGGGGGAGTTTTAATTTAAATTCGGGGACCGAATTTCTTAAAGGGGGGAAGATTGTAACGTTTTAAAAATAATTAAATAAATAATTAAATGAATAAAATTGTTTAAGTGAATTTTATGATTTTCGGTAAAGTAAAATGTATTTTTCGTAAAATCAAACCGTGATTGTTTTTCATTATAATTTTAAAAATATCCATTTTAATTATGAAATTACTAGTAAATGGTGTTTATTTAGCCACTTATAAATTTTTAGTTTAATAAAATATTTTTCCTAAATTAATTATTTTAAATATTAACATAAGCTTTATTTTTACACTAAATTAGTGTAAATTACAAATTTAAATGGTTTTAATTTGTAAAAATGAACCATGGCATGTTAGAATTTAGTATGTATCATGCAAAAATTATTTGCAAATTTTTCCTATTTTCTAGAGCTTTCTTGAGTTGCTATAGTAAATAAATAAATAAATAATTAAATAAACCATGAAAAGACTTGAGTGTTGTTCTTTCTCTTGAAACTTCTACACACTTTTCCCACTCTCTTCTTTCTCTCCCTCACCTCTCTAGGACCGGCCACAACCCCCCCATGGCTGCCCCCCCCATTTCCCACATCATTTTTATTCAAAATTCATAAAAAACACATCAAAAATTCAATTAAAATTCCACAAAATCCTATTTATTCCATACTCTTTATTCCTTGCTCATTTTTATATGAAATTTGGAGATGGAAAGCATGCATTTTGGAGGCTCATTTCTTGTTTGGATTTCATATTTTGAAGGTATAATTTTCTTTCTTTTGACTTATTGTTATTAGATGTTCATATTAAGCTTAATTAGATTTAATGAATTAATTCTATGTTCTTTTTTTTAAAATGCAAGCTAGGGTTCTAAATTCAAGTTATGATTTTTTTTAATTATTTAGGGTTATAATAGTTAGTTTAACACTTTTAGAATTGGAAAATATTGCATGGTTGTTGAATTGTAAAATTTTCATTTAAAATTGTTTTAAATTAGGAATTTAGTTAACTAGGTTTTTGCAAAATGTGTTTGTGGTTAATATAAAATTCTAATTTGGGTTGTTATCATTGGATTATAGTTTTAGTGGAAATGTTAGCATGTTAATGGAAAGAAAAACTTAGTTTGATTGCTAGTTTCAATGGATAATTGATAAATTGTGATAAAAAAATTGCTAATTTTGTGAACTAGATTTTAGAAATTCCTATATAAATGAGATTAAAAATATAATTATGGTTTCATTATATCATTATCATCATAAATTGTGGTTTAAGTCATTAAATTATGCAAAATCATGTTTTGAGGTGGAATTGTGGTATTTTGCTTGGAAAATGTTGAAAATTGTTAAAGGGTGCAAACTAGAAATTTCAAATTACTACAAATATGTGAAATAAAAATATAGTAATAGTTTGTATAGTCTAGTTATGCTATTTAATGAGTTTTATGACCTTTGGTTTCATTTAAATGTCAAGTTTTGATGAAAAACGGTAAATTGGCATTTTCGGGTTTTTCGAAAACGGACGATTTGATCGATTTTAGTATTTCGATGAATTTGATCATGTTTTACAATATAAGTAATGTGTTTTAAAACTACGAGTTATCTGTTGATGCTTATCTTGATCCATCGGAGTTTGTACGCCGATATCGAGCGATATTTGGTTCTTTTGCATGGACGGGACATAGGTTTTAACCTATGCTTGTTCCTTGTATCGTTTGACTTTTGTATGTGATTCGGTTTACGATACTATTTATATGTTTGCGTTTAGGTACCCTTCAAGTGGACTGCGGGCGATGAATAGGAGGATGGCGACACCGTCGTCGGCAGACATGGACCAGGTGAGTAGATGCATATCTACGGGGGGAAGTCGGGTGGATGGCGTTTAGCACCCCCGCAACGTAGAATAGGAATAGTATTTATTGTCAGTAGGAAACCAGATGTGACCCTAGATACTTAACGCGTAGGACCCTAGTAATAACCCTAGGCTGAACTAGACTGATTTAGGAAAACCTTATCAGGGGATGAGTACCTTGGAAAAGTTCTTAGGTTTCAGGTAGAAACACACACGCACACACTGAAACTCGACATGGAGTATACGTATATGTGTGTATATATATAAAACTAGGTATAGGTGTATATATATATACAACACGTATATGGGATTCATTGATGTGATATGATATCTGAGGTATGATGAAACAGTATAACTGGACTTGATGCCGTGATTCTTGACTATACAGTCGTATTAAAGTGTTAGCGGATCATTAGAGAATGAGATAATGAACATGAATATATAAATTATAAAGGGTGGTGGTGATATGGAGGTACATGGGACGCTAAAATAGTACCTGGGCTGTAGCTTGTGACTGATCACGATATGATATATGTATGACTTAATCACAATATGACACACGTGACATGATATTTCTGAGGATAAACTAAGGATTATTCTATGATGGCAATGATATATGATTGATGTATGCGATTATAGTTTAGCACCTTGATCATGAGATGTGTTGATGATGACATTATACGAATGATGAGACGCCAAGGAGATACTTGACCCGTATCCCGATATTGGGATGCCGTACGATGGATTTCACCGTACGAGGCCTAGTTATGATGATTGATCCGCACTCTTGATTCGAGGAAGCCGTAATACGTACGTGACGCTATTGAGGCGGGATCGCCGACTATTAGAGATATTGATTCAGACCTTAGGTAGACTCTAGTTTCTTACTGACTAGTTTCTTAGGTTAAGTTCCTTAGAAGGTTAGATAGACACTAGTTTAGGTTTGTTTCATATAGTGGTAGTTGTACTCGTATATCGCAGAGGAGTGGATAATGCACATCTGTCTTGCATTCATACTGTAATCATCATGGTGCATGTTCTTTTATATATTGCTATAATCAGTATAAACTTTACCTGTTAGGACACCAGCACTATTACCGATGATGCGCATATTCCACGCACACTTATTTGCCGGCTCACACACATCATCATCGGTAATTGCTATGTCACGTACACTTTAGATCATTTTGTCTTTTATGGATAGAATCAGTTAACAACTAAACCGATATAATATTGTGATTACTCTCTGATGTTAGTATAAGACATGATATTTATTACTTAGACATTCATGCATTCATATGTTCATGTTATCGCACAGTAGTATGGGCATATGCCGACACTTATCATATACTTACTCATGATTTTGAGATTTGGATTTCTATGAGATTTCTGGATTTTTTGGGGAAAACCGCAAAAATATATAAAAACTTCTCTCTCTCTCCTCTTCTCTTTTTAAAATAAGATGCGGTTTTCTCGTGATGTATGTGTCGTCCACCATGAGTATTTCATGTTTTCTGTTGGATTTCGAGACCCGATTCGAGAAGTGGATGAACCGTCTCGGGTACATGGTGGGCCCGGTATGGTACCCCGAGGCAAGAAGATCGAGTTGTAGACGATGAGCCTGGCAGGGGAAGACTACCTACCGGTGATGTCTGGCGCGGCGGATATCCGGAGGATACCGACCGTTGTCGTGAGATTTGATGATATGGGCCGATCCGGACTGACGGAGCCCGACATATTGAGACTTGAGATTACATGTGTTGTGTCGATGCTTGACACGGATTTCCATGGATTTCATTGTTGAGATTTCAGATGCTTATACACACTTTACTATGATAACAGCTAAAGAGTTCTTATACATATATATCTGGATTTCAGGATTTGTTACTTTACATTCATGGTGCATGCATTTCATTTCATATGACATAGTATTATATGAGGCACTGACACGAACACGGAGTATCTGCACTTACACGTAGTATTACCCTGCTATTACTAGATGTTTGGGATATAGTAGTGTATTATTATGACCTAGGATAGCGTCGTGCATTCGATTTCTTTTCGTAGATGTCTTCTACTCACGAGTTGGCAACTCACCCCCGTTGTGCCAAATTTTATTACAGGTTCGATGTACAGGTTTCCGTGGCAGCTTGTTGGCACATCTTTTCTTCAGGGTGATTTGCACGGTAGGTTGGTTCACTTGTATCCGAACCACCATTGTATTTTTATTCACTCATTTGTATCTAGTAAGCTCCATCAACCATATTTGTATTACTTGATAAGTTTATTGGACCAGTCTTTTATTTCGACCTTAGAGTCGCGCGTGTATTATTCTGATCTGGTGGTTTTATTTTCTTTTGAGGTTTGAGCCTCGCCTATTGGCGTTGTATATTATTGTGCTTGTTGTGGTTGTTTCCGCCTGTTGGCGTTGATGCTAGCTCCCGTTTGGGGATGCTTTTTATTGTTGTTTATTTATATTATACTTGTTGTACTCGTTTGGGGGCCAGTTTTTACAGAGGAGACTCTGCCGAAATTTTTGGTAAAATTTGCTGATGTTTTTATACTTGTTTTCTTTTCTTTTCTTCTTTTTCTTCTTTTATGGTTTAGATTTCTGGGCTTCGGCTTACTTAGGTCACGTGGCGCCTCTAGACACTTCGTAATCTAAGTGCCGGTCACGTTCCATACTTTCGGGTCGTGACAGCCGGAGCCGTGCTCGTCGCTGACGATCCGAGTGATCCAGTGAACATACCTGACTTGCGTGATCACCCTCGTGCGTTGTTTGGAACCGTTCCTTGTACCGTGCGCGCGTCGCGACATTTTGCCGAAGAAGGACGTTCCGTACACATCCGTTCTTGTTCCTTCTAGGCAATTTAATCTTGCTACATGCTATATAACTCATTATATACCTATTTAAATAAATACCACACCTGTATTTTGAATCAAGCATTCCATGTTTCATATTACAGCCTTTCGACGTTCCGTCTACATTTGTATAGTACATTTCAGATCTAGAGCATGCAAACCAATTTTAATTACATGCTACATTACTTTAGACACATCTATTTTAACAAATGGAATACCTGTATTTAAAATCATGCACCCCATGTTTAGTTTTATAACTTTTCGATGTTCCGTTTGCATCCATTCATATCATTTCAGATCTAGGTCATGAAAACTTATCTTGTTACATGCTATACTATCATATACTGCATCAAATTGAATAGTTACATTTCATATTACTTAGTTATATGTTCCGCACTTGTTAGTTTATCATTTTACGATTATGTGATACCCGTTTGCATCCATATCATTTAAAATATATATTGTCGTGGTATTTCTTATTATTATCTTTAATTAGTTTATAATCTTCATTTTATAATGTTATACATTTGAAAATATTATAGTTTACACATGAAACGTCGTTGAAAAGCGGATACGACAAATCTGAAATTTACTGTACACCTTACCTTATAAAATTCATTATAAATCATAGAAAAATCATTAGTATACGTTCTTTAGTTCGTTACAAAGCTAACTCAGAATACTATAACTTTATGAAATATTTACTTGCAAAATAAATTGTTTAAATAACGTAAAACCAAATGAAAATATCTCTAAACTACTGTCCAGGAAAATTCCAGCAGCAAACCTTCAATTTCGAATGTTCATAGCTTTTTGTAGGGACAACCTGAGATGCTTATACTTATAAAATTGAAAACCTTATTGAATTATCTTTGTTTTGGTATAAGATACGTCCCTTTTGGAAACGTTTGTTATTTTTAAGCTATTTTACTAATCAGGGTAACGCTGAATTTCTGAACGGAACTTTCTTGTGCATGGTTAATCAATACAACTTTTATAGTTATTAATCAGTTTGAATATGTTATCCATGTTAATATTATTATATCAATATCTATTTAATAAATAATAGTGCTTGTGTTCTAATATTCATCAAATTTTACCGATTTACAGTTTTATAGTATCCGTCTGTATCCATTCGGTTTATTACATATCTAGTTGCACACCGAGACCATATTATTTCATGTTACTGTTGTATTAGTGAACCATGCTTGATAATTATGCATCCTACATAGTCATGATGTAACCCCTGACAAAATATTTATGTATCCATGCTTTACCGTGCATCCGTACTTCCTACAGTTTTAGTATGAGCATCCGCTTGACACATGTGCACTACCTGTCATGACCTGATATACTACTGCTTGACTTGATACCTGATACACCACTATTTGACATGACTTGATACATGTACACTATCTGACACGACCTGATATATCACTACTTGACATGTTACCTGATCCTGTTTCTAATGCCGACAATCCTAACATGTTGTCCCGATAGACATATCCTGTTGTCTGTACAGACAAACCTGTTCCTGCTTGATCCTATGTTGGCATTAGTCTCAGATTTATAAATACCTGACTTATACACATAACTTGGGGGTATGGGGAAATCAAGAATGTAGCTGAACGTAACTCAAAGGGCTATTACATCATTTTACCGTGGCCCTGTGGAGAATGAACGGGACATAGACTCACAGTTTATTACATTATTTTACCGTGGTCCCGTGGGGAATGAACGGGGCATAGACCGATGGATTACCATGAGAATTACATTAATTGATTTCGAATAACTTTAGAGTAGATCATCCTATAGTACGGTTTAGACTACTCACTACACTTGACCTGTTTATATCATGTTCACTGATCTATATTCATATTACGTTTTACTTGTTACTGTTCATACTTCATGCCTGCATATATTTCATTATATACTGCTTGCCTTGAATTATTGATATTATGACGCACTGACTTCTGGGTTTTGCATGGCCCAGATCGCTCACCCTTATCGCAGGCTGTCCAGGAGTACTTTGATCAACAGGCCGAGCAGTGAGGACCTGTTATTAGTTTAGTTTAGTTTCCTTTCAGTATTTTCATCCTAATGTGAGCCCGTATTATGGGACATACATTCCAGTTTATTATTGTATTGGATCTTTTAGCTTCCGCATTATTTTATTCTTGACTCGTTATTCTGGCTCATGGACATGTATTAGATAGTTGTTTATATTGTTCTTGATATCTCTACAGCCGTAATGTGACTGTGGAAGGATATTTCCTTTCCACAGGTAGTATGGTTGGCTCTGTCACGTGCCTATCTTAGCGTACTCCGGGAAGCGGGGCGTGACACACACGAGCTGTACATGAGGGATTATCATCATATATTTCATTGTTCGAACTCTAGTTTCGATGCATGCCATTTTATCCTTCTTGATGTACACATTTATCTTGTTTAGATATTTCACCGTTTATCCATATGATTTTTAACTCGTTATATAATATTATTCACGAGTTGGAAACTCACCCCGTTGTGCAGTAGTTCTGTGAAGGTGACTGTTTGGATAAGTAGCAGCTAGTTTGGGCACATTTTCTGTCTTATGGGCGTGATTGCCTACTTTTTGAGTGGTGGGTTATAATCTTTTGTATTGGTATTTGCCTTATACCTATTTGTATTTAGAAGTACTCTATCAAAGAACAAATCTAGTTATTTGTCGTGACCTTAGTGCTATTATGATAGTCAGATTCGTTTGGAGTCGACTTGATGTATATTTATTCTATTCACTTTGATCATTCACTGAGGCGTCGTGTGTGTGTATGTATTGCGTGGTTGTTGATCCGCCATTGAGCGTTGATTTTGCTCCCGTGTTAGGCATGCTTTATTATTATTTCATTGTATCTGTTTTTATCAAAACTTACAAAGGAGGTGCTGCTCGATTTTTAAACGATAATAGTGTTTTCAAACCAAAGTTGATTACATGTTTATAAAAAACTTTTCAAAACTTCACCTCCTCTATTTCTTATAAAAATGGTTTAGATTCATGGTTTTTGGCTTACTTGGGTTACAGTGGGATCCTACAGACTTCACGTAATTCAAGTGCCAGTCGCGTGCTATTTCCGGGTTATGACACAATGCAACAGTTTCGAAACCGAAATTTAACCGTAGTTCATTTCCTAAAATCATGTTTCTGTTGATTTTTAGAAACGGCCTCTAAATTTTTTTTGTATATAAAAATGAACTTGGCGTTTAAAAATAAAGTTTTTAGAGAAGCACAACACCTAAACACATTGTTCTGGCCGACCAAGTCGGCTCTTTGGCTAACTTGGTCGGCTAAATTGCAATGTCTCGATTCCTGCTTCTCACAATTGCTTGCTTTTAGGGAAATGGGATTTTTGGAGCATGTCAATTTTTTCGGATTTTTGTTAGAGATATCTTTGTTTTCGGGCAACACGGAAAACTTTCAGTTGGAACTATTGCATTGGTTATTATTCATATTTGTTGATATGTGTTGTTAAACGTCGTCTAATTGCTTTATGTTCAATTAGACGGGGTTGCACATATGTTGCTTGTGATGTTGTTGTATATATCTTATGATGGTTTAACCCGGTTATTGTGATGGATAGCCCCTTGTGTGATGATGTATGTACAATTTGTGATTGTTGTATATTCATATATTTGGGACGAGCGGCTAGATTGTGGCAGTCATTGCCGTTTGATGTATATTCTTTTATTAGAACACAACCAGGATGCAATCGAGATTTCTATTGTATATATATTTCATTACATATACTAGGACGAACCCATGGAGAAGTTATCGGGCAACCGGATTCTACAGTGCGACAAGTGGCCATCTCATGGAGTTAAGACCGGTCCACCTCGCTATAGAATTAGCAGGGTGCTCGTCGCACTTGTAGTAGTTCTAGGATAGACCCATTAAGAAGCGCTCAAGTTACCGGATTTTAGAAAGAGGTGGATGGCCCACTCATGATATTGAGGGCGGGTTTCTCCATTTCAAGGATTGGCGGGTGGCTTGCCGTGTTCATAGGAGTCTTAGTTCGATATTATATAGGCTATCTGTACGACCGAAGAACATCGCATTTTATTTGTGGTTTAAATGAAATGTGGGGCTCCTAATTTATCCGCTATTGCATATTGTTTGTTGCATGTCCGTGATATTATTACATGCCTATGATATGTGTGTGCGTGTGTGTGTGTGTGTGTGTGTGTGTGTGTTTTGCATCTGCGCTAGCCTTGTCTCCGCCCTGCCGTAAATTAAGTAAACTTACGGTGATGTCCCAAGACCCCATGGAGAACGCGGATGGCATATAAAAGAATGCAATTTTGGTTGTTTCTGGTGTGATTAGGAACTAGATGATGGGACTGCATTATATGTTTAATGTAAAGAAATAAATCCAAACTGATGTTGTAGGAACCAGCTTTTTCAAAAGATTTTATAGCTGTATTCTTTTGCTTTGAATAAAGATATTCGGTTAGGAATATTCTGCATCTCATTCGATGAGAAAAGAGACTTGATCCTTTACGGGGAGTTCACTCTTAAGCAAAATTTTATGTTACAATAAAATTACTCGGTTTTTTTCAAAACCACTTGTTTTAAAAATGGAGCCTAAATCACTTCTCTTCAAAACCACTCGGTTTTTTCAACGATATCAAGTTCATTACGTTCAAGGTTTTTCATAAAAACCAGCCGTAACCCTCCATCATTTCCTACGAGTAGTACTTAGTATTCATGCTACGTTTGTTGACCATAGTTAAAACATAGTGTACGGTAGCTAAGTATTTCTTATTTGTAGCATGTGATGCGATTAACTAGGACAGTAGTATGACATTTTTCACTATAGTTAAGGGCTGTAGGGGTGGGTTTAGGATAATCAAGATAATAACGGGTTGAACTTGACTAGCGACTTATGATTTGTTGACCATAGTTAAGGCCATAAGCCGCTTTGGTCAAAAATCATATCGAGAGTTTCAAATATAAGGGAAACTTGCCAAGTATGTGCATACCTTCTGGAGTGTGGTGACCTTGGTTGGCTTCCATCAAGATTATCACATGATGATAGTTAGGTCCTAATTCCCACTGATGAGTAGGTATTACTCCCGGGAGATTTTTACTTCATAACTAGCTAACCTATTAGGTGTCTAGAAAGGTGTTAACGGGGTTATGCTTATACACAAACAGAGTTATTTAATTGGGTCCGTGCGAAAGCACGGGGGACCTCCCTCGGGGTACCAACTTTGGCCTTGTTGAACGGTTAGCGAACTTGTAAAGTGTGTATGATCCTGACTAGTTCTCCTTTTAGATTTTGAAGGAGAATTTAAGGAAACAGTAGGAGCCATCTTGATTAGATAAATTAATAAACCAAACTAATCTTGATAAAGTGCACGCTGAGTATTTCTTTTCTTTCTCTGGTTTGCAACCATGACTCACCTTAAATTAAAACTCGTAAACCAAAATAACCGAACCTTTTACAATCTGGATTTGGATTGTCTTGATTCACGACAAAGTCGCATATATCCCTGCTAATCTTATTTTCCCTTTGACTTCTCCAGAACACTCCGTATCACTACGATGATCCATATTGCTTGAAAAGTCCATCTCGTATAGTTACATACGAAATCGAAGAAATTATTTTCAGTCCGAGAATGGCCATTGGTTATGAAGAAATTGAATTATATAATTCTGTTCTCTTCTTCTTCACTTTCTCTCAAGTTGTAAGCTCCTTGTATCAGAGGAGTACACCGGTTATGCTTGTTGGATAATCTTCTTCCAAATCTTAGGCTGTGCTGAAAGGTAGGAAAAGAAGAAATCCAACTAGTCTAAGTATTGTTTACCGCCGGAAACCGGGAAGACGGACTGTCTTGCCTGAATCTGGGGGCATATGCTAATTGGTGCTATTCTTCCACCTTTCCGAAGATGCCAAGTTGATTTATGGCACCATGTATCAAAGGTTTAAACGGATACGGCCGATGTAGCAGACTTCGTCAGATTCCCCCTCATTTGAGGGGTTTTTGATTGTGGGGACGCTCTTCCCTACAGGTGCAAGCCCTGCAGTTAATTACGCTACCGCATCGCGGTAACAACTTTCTCCTACTCCAGATGGTCACTTCGTGTCATGGGTGTTTGTTTTGTTTGTGGTTGCCCATGGATTGTATACGGAGACTAATTTACGCTGTCGCCCGTAGGACGTGGATTAGTCCAAATCCGTATCTTTTTAGATTTGGGTTTGGGGTTTGGGTTTAAGGATACATTAGCCTCATTTGAGACTAAGATCGACTTAAACGTATGTTAAGGATACGTTAGTCTGATTTTAGACTAAGATCAACTTAACAGGATCATTTAGATCCAACAAGAAAGCATTTGGCCTCTGTTGTTTAGTTTAGGGACATTGCGGTCGATTAGTTTTAGGACATTACGATCCAACGTTAGTTTAAGGACATCTCGGTCCAAGGTTAAGGACATCTCGGTCCGTGGGTTTAAAGGGACCCCACAGTCCGAGATTAAGGACATCATAGTCCGTGGGTTCAAAGGGACCCTACAGTCCAGGTTAAGGACATCGTAGTCTATGGGCTTAAGGACCCCACAGTCCAGGTTAAGGACATCGTAGTCCATGGGTTTAAGAACCCCACAGTCCGGTTTAAATACATTGTAATCTATAAAGTTTAAGGACATCGTAGTCCATGAGTTTAAGGACCCCACAGTCCGGTTTAAAGACATCGTAGTCTATAAAGTTTAAGGACATCGTAGTCCATGAGTTTAAGGACCCCACAGTCCATAAAAATGTGTGGTCATCGGGACCCATCACCTCTCTGAAGACGTTGAAGGATTACAACGACAAACATCGGAGGAGTAACGAGATGTACCCTCGAACCGGTGTGAAAACTTTGAAAGATCTGTAGCCCACTTTGGGACTAAGTTCTGTTGAGTATTTGTGAGCAGATGGGCTCAGTTCATTATAAGTTGAGGACTTATGTCCAGAATTGGGCTAAGTCTAATTAAAATGTTTAACATTTTTAATTCTGGCTATTGAGCCTTCATTTAGGCTTGGTCCTTTTAGTAATGCTAAGCCTTAGGTCATGACATTATTTGTCTTGTATTCAATGCATAGCATTCATCAGAACAAAGTGTGTTCTGACAGCGCACCACGTGGTGCGTCAGGCGCTTTGCGCTAATTAAAGAGCACATTGCGCTTCTGTCAGGTTGCGCACACGAAGATGACACGTGTCGCGCTTAGCGCTAAGCGCTAGTTTATTAGCGCATTGCGCTTTCAATTTATGAGCGCTTTGCGCTGATTTAGGGGCGCGCCAGTGAGTGACATGCGGCGCGCTTGGTGCTGAGTGCCAGCCCATGGGCTCAGTGCTCTGTTTCAGAAGCGCAAAGCGCAAGCTGTGTCTGTGTTTGACACGTGGCATGTTTTGGCGCTGAGCGCCGATCCAAAGAGCGCAAAAGCACAGTTCATGAGTGCAAGGCACTTTTCAATAGCACAAAGAGCACTTGATCAAATTTATGATCAGAGAACAAATTTATGTTCTTCTTTTAAAGGAGGTTTTGCCTCAAGATTCAAGAACAAAAGTTCTTGTTTATATAAAGGGCACTTCCTTTGTAGATCAAGGATCTGTGAATGAAGTGAATACTTCTTTTTAGTTTTTATAATGAGATCTCTGATCTCTTTTTTTTAATCAAAGACCTTAGTCTTTTTTAGATCTATGATCTTTTTTAGAAGATAGTTCTTCTTTTATGAGATGATTTTATCTCTGTTGTTCAATAATTAATTCTTTACCTTGAAGAAATGATCTTCTATTTCTAAGAGCTTGCACTTCTTTCTTTGAGATTTCCCCAAAGTTTGTAGGTTTTTTTTTTCTATATCAGACTTTAAGTCTTGGGGCCTTTATATAGGGCCAATTAATTTGTTGAATCAGTTTAAAAGATCTTTCTCTGATTGATTTGGGAATATTTCCCACCGTTGGATGTTTGATCCTAAGGCTTCTGTTTTGCAGAAGATAATCTTCTTATTTTAATAAGATTGGAAAGATCTTTCCATAACCGAATTTTAATTCTGATTAATTAATAATTTATTATTATTAGATCTTTTGATCTAACGGTGGGGAATTTTTAATTCCAGCGCTGGCGCACCTTGCGCTAGCATTCCTGAGTTTGATACGTGGCGCGCACCGCAACTGCGCTAGCGTACCCGTATTTGACACGTGGCACGCAGCGCAGAGTGCAGCAGAACTGCGCTAGCGCACCCATGTTCGACACGTGGCACGCAGCGCAGCGCGCTGGATCTGAAGCGTTGCTTCAACTTTCAAATTTTGAATTTTAAAACAGAGGTTTGCTCTGATTGGGGGTGCGCTGCCTAGGGCGCAGCGCACCTGGCGCTAGCGCGTCTGTGTCTGACACGTGGCGCGCAGCACGCCTAGTGCTGAATTTGAAGCGTTGCTTCAATTTTCAAATTTTGAATTTTAAAACAGAGTTTTGCTCTGATTGGGGGAAACAAATGCCCCCCACCGTTGCGCTCACGTGGCGCACACGTGAGTGCAGCGGTGGCAACATCTGAGCCCTTGGATTAACTCAGAAGTTGAAGAGACGGTTCAATGCCTATAAATAGGACCTTTGGTCCCTTAGATGATTTCCATCTTCTTCTTGAGAATTTTCACTCAGAGCCTTGCTCTTCAGTTAAGAACTTTTCAAGAGTCAGAAATCTACTGAAACTTAGGTAAAGTTTAAAATTTTAATAAATTAGGGTTTTTACCCATTAACAGAGCCTTGCTCTTCATAGATCTTTGATCTAAAGAAAACCCTTTTAGGGTTTCATTAATAGAACCTTACTCTCATGAACCCATAGATCTAAAGAGATCTTTTCTTGGGGTTTCTTAACCCATGAATCAGAGCTCTGCTCTTTTGCCCACATGTAGATTTCTTAGTCTTTAATGAAGAACTCTTAAGAGTTTGTTCATGGATCTTGAAGATCCCAGAATTCATTGATTGATTTTAATTTTCTTTTCTGATGGGTTTTCCCATCATCATTACAGAGCCAGGCTCTTGACATTCTCGGGGTATCTCTTTAAATCCCTGTCATAATTGACTTTGTTAGGTGTCATTCCTGTTTGTAGAGCATTGCTCTCAAGGGGTTTAACTCTTCGACTCGAAGGGTCGCTTATCAAATGAGATTCCCTTTTCAAGGTTTCTTACAAATTCGAATTTATTAAGTGTCATAATTAGGATTTGTTTTCTCCACGGGGATATCATGAGCCATTTAAATCCCTGTGCCTGTTTTGCTTAATCATTCTGTCCGCTAATTCTTGTTAATTTTATCTTCCAGGAGTTATGGACACTCATATGTATGACCTTGATGAGATCATCTCTTACGGAGACATTCGCTCACTCGGCCGTTCTCAAAATCGAGAATTCACAAACGCCCAGTGTGCCGAAATCATGAGTCGCTTTGACGCATACGATGGTCGACTGCTTCCTCGACGTTCCTCTCTCCTGAAGCTTATCGTGGGAGCGATCTGGGAAGCGCTTCCGTTATTCTGTACTGGCGTGCCACTTAAGGCATTGGATGCTGCCGAGGATAAGGTGCACTCGGTGTATCTGATGGGCCTAATCTCAAAGAAACGGTGAGACAACCTTATTGATCTTCTGCATCAAGCTTTTCAACAGTCGGCAATACTTGCTGCCTATCGGAGGGTGGAGAACATCCGTGAGGATCCCGACGCTTGTGATCGCGAAAGAAAGCATACTAGGATGGTTCGAAAGGCCTGGAAGATTCTGGACAAAGTCACTTTTGAATTCCTCAATCCGTGCCCTGGATCTGAGGTTTTGCCACTGTAATCATCTTGATAGTGTTTTTGTTTACTGCTTTCATAATTGTAAGAACTTTTTCGCAGTATGAATGGCAAATTTCTCATTTCAGCGTGTTTTACTTTATGTATTAAATCTTTTGCACATGCATGAATGGGTATGCTTCAAACGCTTAATTAAATGCAAATCAGATGTTCTTTCTGTCGCTTTCTTCTCTTTTTCGTTATCAGCATGTCACCTTAGCAAACATAGCCGGCAGATGATAGAGTGAGCATCTTGTCTTGGCTTCTTCGAGGGGTAGTGATGGCTTAGGAAACAGGGTTAGTATCTGTCACCTAAGACTTTTCAATTTTATGAGCCGTGAGGGTCTCATAAAAATTTTCTCCCTACGAGTCGTGAGGATCTCGTAGGTGTATTTTCTCCTTAGGAATCGTGAGGATTTCTAAGTGCGTTTCCCTTATAAGTCGTAAGGATCTTATAAAAGAGTTTTTCTTCCTTACGAGTCGAGAGGACCCGTAAGTGTTTAGTGGGATAGACATGTAGATGACGTATTTCCGAAACGGGGTCATATGGATAACGTATTTCCGTGACGGGGTCATATGGATGACGTATTTCCGAACGGGGTCATGTGGATGACGTATTTCCGAATGGGGTCATGTTGATGACGTATTTCCGAACGGGGTCATTTAGACGACGTATTTCCGAACGGGGTCATATTGATGACGTATTTCCGAACGGGGTCATGTGGATAACGTATTTCCGAATGGGGTCATGTGGATGACGTATTTCCGAACGGGGTCATGTGGATGATGTATTTCCGAACGGGGTCATATGGATGATGTATTTCCGAACGGGGTCATGTTGATGACGTATTTCCGCGACGGGGTCATTTGGATGACGTATTTCCGCGACGGGGTCATGTGGATGACGTATTTCCGAACGGGGGCATTTGGATGACGTATTTCCGAACGGGGTCATGTAGATGACGTATTTCCGAACGGGATCATGTGGATGACGTATTTCCGAACGAGGTCATTTGGATGACGTATTTCAGCGACGGGGTCATGTCACGACCCGAAAGAGCACGTGACTGGCCCTTGAACCATATGAAGCCTATAGGACCCCATCTGATCCAAGTAAGCCAAAAGCCCAGAAATCTAAAACCATTTAAAGAGTAAATAAGGAAAAACTGGTTTTAAGAAGTAAAGAAATCATGTTTCGAAAATCAAAGTTTTTAAATAACTAAGCCGAATATGTATTTTTAAAATGTGTGACCTTTCCTGAAAATTTCGGCAGAGTTTCCTTTGTAAAAACTGGCCCCGAACGGGGTACAACAAGGATAATATATATGAAATGATAAAAGGCATCCCCAAGCGGGAGCTAGCTCTTCGTCAAACGACGGTCACAACCACGCAAGCAATAATAATATACAACGCCAAAGGGCGAGGATCAAAAACCCCAAAAGAAACTCAAAACAGCCAGAAAACCGTAATACTACAAGCGCGACTCTAAGGTCGAAATAATACAACACTGTTGTCTAAGTCTGAAATAATATACAAGTTTTAGTTGATGGAATTTCTAGATACAATGAATAATACATGTACAATGGCGGTTCTGATACAAAAGAACCCACCTACCCAAGCAAGTCACCCATAAGGAAGCAGTGTGCCAGAAATGCCGCTACGGAATCTGTGCGGCAAAACCTGCAAGAACTGTGGCACAACAGGGGTGAGTTGCCAACTCGTGAATAGAAAATATCTACAAGCAGAGATCGAATGCAGGACCCATCCTAGGTCAATACGATCAGATATAAATAAACCTCAATATGAATAACTCTGAAGCATGCTAAATTGGCAATGTAATCTCTATACATGAGTGTAGTGCCAAGTGCTCGTGCTAGTGCCTCAGCTAATAGCATATCATAAATGTGAGGTATAATCAATGTAATCAAATCTGCATGTACGTGGATCCCGTCCACTCGTCACCCAATAACAATAACCATCATGCATGTAAATATCATAAAGCATGTGCATGGGAATAATATGAGGATATAAACCATCTGTGTCCCTCGCGACACGTCAAAATCATGGAACCGGAGTGCCCAGCATCGACACTCGAAAACATCATGAAAACTGTGCCCAGCATCGGCACGTAAATCCTCATATATAGGGCTCCGTCAGTCCGGATCGGACCACGGGCTCTGTCTGCGGTATCGGCCCTCGGCCCCGGCAGTACGCCCATATCCATCTATCGACTCTGGTCAGTATCCTCCGGATAACCGCCAGGTCCAACCAATCACCGGTAGGTAGTAGTCCCTCTGCCAGGCTCACCGTCTACTACACAGCGAAACCGTTCTCACGCTGGGGTACCATACCGGGTCCACCATGTACCCGCAATCGGCCTCATCCGCCTCCTCGAATCGGGTTTCACATGTCGCTCTCAGCACCGAGAAAACACATGGTGGATGCACTGAAATATCATATCAAGGGTAACCGGGTTTTAAAACAATTACATATTCTCCTTTTGAAACACCCACGGTTCCCAAAAACCAGAAATATCATGGAAACAACATATCTCAATGCGTATAATCGGAAAGCATGATGTATGCGACATGTAAAGAAATGTAAGCAACATACACTGAATGCAACTGTACTACAGTGTAGTGACATGGCAATTATCGATGATGAAGTGTGTGGGCCGGTAAACAAGTGTACGTGGAACATACACATCATCGATAATGGTGCTGGTGTCCTAGCAGCATGACTGAAATATATCAACAATACAAGCGATGCAATGCAAATAGCATGAATATGCGGAATCGAATAATCAACGCAACAATAAAGAACCTGCTTCAATAGATATATCATGCAACCTTTCCTTTTGAAATATGACGAATCAGGGCTTTTGGTAAAATAAGGGCTACGGTGTTTTAAGAAAAGATGCGTCGCTTGAAAATATCTGTAGAATCCCTTTTTGCCTATCTTTAAAATATCCCCGATTCGTTAGTTTTGAAATAGGTATGACTCGGGTCTAGTCTAACGCCTACTATGCGAACTACGAACCCGACAATCAAGTCAATCGGGAGGGGTATGGAAGCCACCTAAATCTGAGTCGATATACATACATATATATATATATATATATATATATATATATATATATATATATATATATAGTCGGTGATCTCGCCTCAATAGTATCACGTACGATACAGTATATCATATAACATCCTCGAGTCATGAGTGCGGATCTAACATCAATATAAAGCTCGTACGGTAAATCGTCGTACGGCATCCCAATAGCTGAGTACGGGTCAATATCCCATTCATCTCATCACATATCCGGTATCACTACCATCACATCACATCTCAAATACGAACTCTGTCATATCGCCGAATCTCGCGGCCTCAATCAAACCTCATCGACTCATCTCAATCCCATGTATCATCCTCAATCCCGTATATGAACACATAGTCCCATACCCATGTGCAGATATACACACCTCTATATGCGCACAGATAAATGAAAGAATGCATGCAAGTATATGTGTACGTGTATGTGTGGGTGCAACCACTACTCTAGGGTTTCACACTATACTAAACCAATACATCCTTATCACCAATAATACCATTATTACCATCAATAATTCCAAACAACACATAATAAATATATGTGTGTTTACGTATTCGTATACATCACCACGGACTGCGGGGGTGCTATACGCCATCCACCCGACTTCTCCCCGTAGATATAAATCTACTCACCTTGCTTCTCATGTGTCGGTGCCGATGTCGCCATCTTCATCTTTTTTGCCTCAACATCACGTAGGGTACCTACAAGTATATCACAACGCTAAAGCACATGAAAATCACATCGGAAACCAAAATAGCACACGCTACTCGCATAGGTAAAAACCTATCGTCTCGCATGTAAACACTTTCAATATCCACTTGTCGTTGATGTCCAAACGCCACTCGACAGAAACGAATTATCAAATACCAAAATCCATGCTAAAACAAGTCGCAAATCATACGCCAACTCAAGCAAATCAACCCAGATTTTACCCTAACAGGAATTTGTCAAAACTAGACATACCCAGGGTCAAGACTAGAGGAAATAGGGCCATGCACCAAAATCGAGGCAATTCCCTCCTGCTCTGGCCGCAATTTGCGGCCAGAAGGAATACATTGGCGGCCGTACTTTGGAGTTGGGGGCTAGGGTTTGGTGTGGTGGTTCCATGGTGCCTGCACATCTCACTGTCAACTCAGTTTTATTTTTGGGGTCTCGGGGTGATAGCAGATTCTTAAATACGATCACAGATTCACAGTTTTTCTCCGACATCGTCTCATAAATCCGTATTCTGGTTTCAAGTTCAGGTTTGGGTCTAAAAATAACATCACACCAGGGTTTCTAAGGTCACCAAAATCCTCAATTTCATCTTTAATTTCAGATCTCACATAAACCCTAACTTGAAGTTTCATAAATCCATCAAACGACACCATATCGACTCAAAACTAATATTGATGCAATAAGAATTGAATTACTAAACTAGGGGTGCAGAAATTACCTCCTTTGGCAACTCAAGAAAATTCTTGAGTTGCTCAAAGTCCTCCAAATCCAATCTTGCTAGGTTCAATGTGTAGCTAGTGAGCTTGGGAGCAAGTTTTGTGAAGTGGGAATGGGGTTTTGGGGTTGATTCCATTGTGGATCTAGGGTTTTTGTGAAGAGGGAGAGAGAGGGATGGCAGCAGTAGCAGCAACAAGGGGAGGGAGAGGAGAGAGAATGAGAAGGGGAAAATGACGGGGAATGGTTCATAAAGTGAGGGTTGACTTGGTCTCTCTCTCTCTCTCTCATCATCATGCTACCTTTTCTTTTCCCTTTTCTTTTCCTTCTCACTCCAATAGTGAACCCAAAAGAACAACCATGGCAATAGAAATGTAACACAAGTGTAACAAGTGTGGAAAATGATATGTGCACATTTTTGCACAAAAATGCTAAAAATCCAATTAGCGATTTTTAATCGCGATTAACACTAAATTAGCATATAACTAGTCTTAAAAACTTTAAAATGGCATGATTCTATAAAATACCCTATTTTAGAATTTTCCAAAAATTTTCCCCATTTATTTGTATTTAATTATACCCGAATATTAACATATTCATTAAAATAATATTAAGATATAAAAATTCCCGAAAATAATATTTTATTATTTTGGAAATGTTACAATCTACCCCCCTTAAAGAAATTCGGTCCCCGAATTTAAATTTAAAACCCCCAAATACTAAAACATTTCGATACAAATTCCAAGTCGTCGGGGCTCCGAAATCAGCAATACATAAAACGTATCATAGCGCAATGCATGCGCATGAGTACTGAGCAGATAACTCAAAAGCAACACTCCATCAAGCATCCCGCAATCATCGGAGTCATGGTAAAGACACAAATGTCAAATCCAATACAAAACCAATATGATATAGATCAGAACTATACATGTAGACATCCAATCTATACATGTGAATAGCTGATGTAAATGCATGCCAAATCATTTTGAGTCGATGTGCGATGCGCGTAACACCTCACAGTGGCGGACGTTTTTCATAAGAAAATAACTATATACGTATATACATATCCTTTGTTTAATAGGTACGTTCCGCCGTTTTGAAAGCAATTTAGAAGGGTTTCCTTGTTTTTAAAACGTTTCGTGTCATATCGGACACGTAGGTATATATATATCGAGACCATAGCTCGCTCTTTGGAAATCCCTTCGAACTATCAATGCATGCAAAATATATCCAGGTACTGTCCTCTGACTAGTCCTGCTCGGTACAAAACGAATATCAAATATCATAAAAATGTACTGCTCCAAAAGGAATAAATCCCAAAAATGCAGATAACACCACCCTGTGCGTCTGGTGCGCACGGAAATCAAAATCCATATATGTGCCATACAGGTGTACAAAACAACATCTAGGTGCAACGGGTGTGCACCAAAATTATATCTCAAAACATGCGCCCAACATGCACGAAAATCCAAATCGGTGCATCCATCGTGCACGAATGAAAATCTAAACTTTGCGCACTCAACATGCACGGAATCACAAAATCCAATAGCAAACGTCGAACATGCGTAAGTCCAGTCGAAAGCACGGAGTGCAAGAATTATAAATATCAGGGTCAAGTCGACGATATATAATATGGCTCAATCAAAATCAAGTGTACCGCGATGGAAAATCTCACAACCGTGTGCATCGGCGTACACAAATCAAATCAAAACACTAAAAGTACATGAAAACTACGCTGGAAGCGTAAATCAAATCACCGGCATAAAATAGGCATGAAATCACAATCAATACCTCAAGAGTAATAACTATGCGCAAGTTATAAATACCCAGTAGGTGCAACCATGGTGCACAAAATCAAATATCATGGAACTCAGTCATTAAGACTAAATCATGCAAATAGATCGCCCAAAATACCGAAATCCAAAGCGACGGATACGTGATAGTCAAATCACAAAATCACAAATCATAAATCATAAATACTGTCATCGGTATATCCTCCTTCGAGTCGAGAAGGTGCCGGTACATCCAATGCTAGCAGCGCAAGGTATCTACTTGCCTCATGCTCGCGGCTGGCGTCCTCTGCCTCTGGTTCCTTATCTTCCCTTTGGATTGCCAATCTTGCAATCCATCGGCTCATCGGCCGGGTCAGGTGTGCTGACAGGAACGATTCCGTCCTGGCACTTCCCTGGTCATCTCTCGGTCAATCCTCAAGATCACTCGTAACGCAGCACATCTCTGGCGCCGACCTCGGGTCCTCTGAATGCACATCACGCATCTACTCCTGGTGCAAATCTTATTGCAGCAGTGTACTGGAAGGAATCCTACTCAAGGTCTCTTCTGATCTGGCCTAAGCCAAACTGTACGGAGGCTGGTACTCTGGCATAATCTTTTCTCGCTCTCTGGACATCTGCGTCCTTAGTACAACATCTCCTCGGAAGCTGGTCGCATCCCTGCGCCTCTGTATGCATATCTGACCTTTAATCTTAACGGAGTGTAGTAACAACTCGTCTGCCTCTCGCACGAACTTCTTGTCCCGCTTGTCTGTATCATCGACCATTTCGACATCGCGTCTCTATCTGCGCACTGCAATGTCCTCGGCTACGGTCCCTCTGAAGTCTCTAACACGAACTCGAAATCACGAACTCGGTATCTTCGTCACTCAGTAGGAGATATCTAGCTGATCATGTCCTCAGCGTGCGTATCACATCTCTGATGTCAGCGGAGTGGAACGTCATCTCGTCGGAATCTCATGCGAACTCTTTTCTCCACTCTGCTTCAATATCGACTGATTCAGACTCATCTCATCGTGGCTACACAGACTGCGCTCCAACGGCTATGCTCGTATCTGGAGTCTCCCAAGCAGTGTCCCATCACATGATATCCGAATGGTGTCGAATCGTCCGATCGACTCGTCAGAAACTTAAAATCCCCCAAGAGCTCAACATCTCGGGTACAGTTTAATAGTATCGAGTACGTACCACAGCATCGGTGGTCCAGCCGTAGAAGGGCAACCCAAGCCTCACTAATGGCGTCGCGGAACCGCCGCAAACCCTAAGGTTCAAAGGCTTTCACACGGTCATTATGTCAAGTTAGACTTTCATTCTTTTAGAGGGTCCATAGAATCGCTTGCATGTCTTTCTGAATACTTTAAACTTGGAAAATGGGTTCCTGACATTCGATCGTCTCAATCGACTCGCAACGAATCTGCGTGAAGTCGCCTCTAGCTGGAATCAATCTATCTGGTGACCTCGCATCAGGGTAAGCGAACGAACCATATGTCCTAGTCATCAATCCTCGGTGACTAGCGACTCACCGTCATATCTCTAAGAATATGCTCATGCTGCAGTAGCTCCAATCATCTTTGCGATATCTCATCATTAGCAGCAACGACTGGCTCCTTCGTCCGTGCGCTGAACAACGCCTCAATCGTCCTAGATAAGCGATAATGTCAACGGTCATCACATCCTGGCTGGCCTCTATCAGTGGCTCAATCCTCTGGTGCCGATCAGCACATCCGGAAATCTCGTAAAAGCGATCAATCCAACGCTCATGGCGCGAAAACATAATAAGACGACGCCTCAATATGCAATCGTATGTCTCTGGAATCACGCCCTGGTCAGTCCTCATCCACGACGAGCTCATGCTGACGCAACTCGAGCCGTAGCTCACTCTGCCCGTGCAATCGCGGCAGCAAAACCATAACCAGTATTGATGAGGATAGATCATAGGAATGAATATAATACGGTGCAAGGAAATGTACATCCTAAGGTTTCTTAAGCGGAGTGGCGTGTCGTAAGTATGCCGTGGAACATACGTACGGTACGTCCCTCTACTCAAGCTACCTACTCAATGAACCAAGGGTCATCCTATACGACGAAAGTTCGGGTAGAATACCCCCTCGACTAAGTCTAAGTTCCGTAAGGTCAAGCCTAAGTTCCGTATATATATAACGCCCTAGGCTCCACATAGTCAAACTTAGACTTGAACAAAGGTCAACCTAGTGCTCTGATACCAACTTTGTCATGACCCGAAAGAGCACGTGACTGGCCCTTGAACCATATGAAGCCTATAGGACCCCATCTGATCCAAGTAAGCCAAAAGCCCAGAAATCTAAAACCATTTAAAGAGTAAATAAGGAAAAACTGGTTTTAAGAAGTAAAGAAATCATGTTTCGAAAATCAAAGTTTTTAAATAACTAAGCCGAATATGTATTTTTAAAATGTGTAACGTTTCCTGAAAATTTCGGCAGAGTTTCCTTTGTAAAAACTGGCCCCGAACGGGGTACAACAAGGATAATATATATGAAATGATAAAAGCCATCCCCAAGCGGGAGCTAGCTCTTCGTCAAACGACGGTCACAACCACGCAAGCAATAATAATATACAACGCCAAAGGGCGAGAATCAAAAACCCCAAAAGAAACTCAAAACAGCCAGAAAACCGTAATACTACAAGCGCGACTCTAAGGTCGAAATAATACAACACTGTTGTCTAAGTCTAAAACAATATACAAGTTTTGGCTGATGGAATTTCTAGATACAATGAATAATACATGTACAATGGCGGTTCTGATACAAAAGAACCCATCTACCCAAGCAAGTCACCCATAAGGAAGCAGTGTGCCAGAAATGCCGCTACAGAATCTGTGCGGCAAAACCTGCAAGAACTGTAGCACAACGGGGGTGAGTTGCCAACTCGTGAATAGAAAATATCTACAAGCAGAGATCGAATGCAGGACCCATCCTAGGTCAATACGATCAGATATAAATAAACCTCAATATGAATAAGTCTGAAGCATGCTAAACTGGTAATGTAATCTCTATACATGAGTGTAGTGCCAAGTGCTCGTGCTAGTGCCTCAGCTAATAGCATATCATAAATGTGAGGTATAATCAATGTAATCAAATCTGCATGTACGTGGATCCCGTCCACTCGTCACCCAATGACAATAACCATCATGCATGTAAATATCATAAAGCATGTGCATGGGAATAATATGAAGATATAAACCATCTGTATCCCTCGCGACACGTCAAAATCATGGAACCGGAGTGCCCAGCATCGACACTCGAAAACATCATGAAAACTGTGCCCAGCATCGGCACGTAAATCCTCATATATCGGGCTCCGTCAGTCCGGATCGGCCCACGGGCTCTGTCTGCGGTATCGGCCCTCGGCCTCGGCAGTACGCCCATATCCATCTATCGACTCTAGTCAGTATCCTCCGGATAACCGCCAGGTCTAACCAATCACCGGTAGGTAGTAGTCCCTCTGCCAGGCTCACCGTCTACTACACAGCGAAACCGTTCTCGCCCCGGGGTACCATACCGGGTCCACCATGTACCCGCAATCGGCCTCATTCGCTTCCTCGAATCGGGTTTCACATGTCGCTCTCAGCACCGAGAGAACACATGGTGGACGCACTGAAATATCATATCAAGGGTAACCGGGTTTTAAAACAATTACATATTCTCCTTTTGAAACACCCACGGTTCCTAAAAACCAGAAATATCATGGAAACAATATATCTCAATGCGTATAATCGGAAAGCATGATGTATGCGACATGTAAAGAAATGTAAGCAACATACATTGAATGCAACAGTACTACAGTGTAGTGACATGGCAATTATCGATGATGAAGTGTGTGAGCCGGCAAACAAGTGTACATGGAACATACGCATCATCGCTAATGGTGCTGGTGTTCTAGCAGCATGACTGAAATATATCAACAATACAAGCGATGCAATGCAAATAGCATGAATATGCGGAATCGAATAATCAACGCAACAGTAAAGAACCTGCTTCAATAGATATATCATGCAACCTTGCCTTTTGAAATAAGACGAATCAGGGCTTTTGGTAAAATAAGGGCTACGGTGTTTTAAGAAAAGATGCGTCGCTTGAAAATATCCGTAGAATCCCCTTTTGCCTATCTTTAAAATATCCCCGATTCGTTAGTTTTGAAATAGGTATGACTCGGGTCTAGTCTAACGCCTACTATGCGAACTACGAACCCAACAATCAAGTCAATCGGGAGGGGTATGGAAGCCACCTAAATCTGAGTCGATATACATATATATATATATATATATATATATATATATAGTCAGTGATCTCGCCTCAATAGTATCACGTACGATACAGTATATCATATAACATCCTCGAGTCAAGAGTGCGGATCTAACATCAATATAAATCTCGTACGGTAAATCGTCGTACGGCATCCCAATAGCTGAGTACGGGTCAATATCCCATTCATCTCATCACATATCCGGTATCACTACCATCACATCACATCTCAAATACGAACTCTGTCATATCGCCGAATCGCGCGGCCTCAATCAAACCTCATCGACTCATCTCAATCCCAAGTATCATCCTCAATCCCGTATATGAACACATAGTCCCATACCCATGTATAGATATACACACCTCTATATGCGCACAGATAAATGAAAGAATGCTTGCAAGTATATGTGTACGTGTATGCGTGGGTGCAACCACTACTCTAGGGTTTCGCACTATACTAAACCAATACATCCTTATCACCAATAATACCATTATTACCATCAATAATTCCAAACAACACATAATAAATATATGTGTGTATACGTATTCGTATACATCACCACGGACTGCGAGGGTGCTATACGCCATCCACCCGACTTCTCCCCGTAGATATAAATCTACTCACCTTGCTTCTCATGTGTCGGTGCCGATGTCGCCATCTTCATCTTTTTTGCCTCAACATCACGTAGGGTACCTACAAGTATATCACAACGCTAAAGCACATGAAAATCATATCGGAAACCAAAATAGCACACGCTACTCGCATAGGTAAAAACCTATCGTCTCGCATGTAAACACGTTCAATATCCACTTGTCGTTGACGTCCAAACGCCACCCGACAGAAACGAATTATCAAATACCAAAATCCATGCTAAAACAAGTCGCAAATCATACGCCAACTCAAGAAAATCAACCCAGATTTTACCCTAACAGGAATTTGTCAAAACTAGACATACCCAGGGTCAAGACTAGAGGAAATAGGGCCATGCACCAAAATCGAGGCAATTCCCTCCTGCTCTGGCCGCAATTTGCGGCCAGAAGGAATACATTGGCGGCCGTACTTTGGAGTTGGGGGCTAGGGTTTGGTGTGGTGGTTCCATGGTGCCTGCACATCTCAGTGTCAACTCAGTTTTATTTTTGGGGTCTCGGGGTGATAGCAGATTCTTAAATACGATCACAGATTCACAGTTTTTCTCCGACATCGTCTCATAAATCCGTATTCTGGTTTCAAGTTCAGGTTTGGGTCTAAAAATAACATCACACCAGGGTTTCTAAGGTCACCAAAATCCTCAATTTCATCTTTAATTTCAGATCTCACATAAACCCTAACTTGAAGTTTCACAAATCCATCAAACGACACCATATCGACACAAAACTAATATTGATGCAATAAGAATTGAATTACTAAACTAGGGGTGCAGAAATTACCTCCTTTGGCAACTCAAGAAAATTTTTGAGTTGCTCAAAGTCCTCCAAATCCAATCTTGCTAGGTTCAATGTGTAGCTAGTGAGCTTGGAAGCAAGTTTTGTGAAGTGGGAATGGGGTTTTGGGGTTGATTCCATTGTGGATCTAGGGTTTTTGTGAAGAGGGAGAGAGAGGGATGGCAGCAGTAGCAGCAACAAGGGGAGGGAGAGGAGAGAGAATGAGAAGGGGAAAATGACGGGGAATGGTTCATAAAGTGAGGGTTGACTTGTCTCTCTCTCTCTCATCATCATGCTACCTTTTCTTTTCCCTTTTCTTTTCCTTCTCACTCCAATAGTGAACCCAAAAGAACAACCATGGCAATAGAAATGTAACACAAGTGTAACAAGTGTGGAAAATGATATGTGCATATTTTTGCACAAAAATGCTAAAAATCCAATTAGCGATTTTTAATCGCGATTAACACTAAATTAGCATATAACTAGTCTTAAAAATTTAAAATGGCATGATTCTATAAAATACCCTATTTTAGAATTTTCCAAAATTTTTCCCCATTTATTTGTATTTAATTATACCCGAATATTAACATATTCATTAAAATAATATTAAGATATAAAAATTCATGTTACTGGTCATGTGGATGACGTATTTCCGAATGGGGTCATATGGATGGCGTATTTCCGAACGGGGTCATGTGGATTGCGTATTTCCGAACGGGGTCATGTGGATGACATATTTCCGTGATGGGGTCATTTGGATGACGTATTTCCGAACGGGGTCATGTGGATGGCATATTTCCGAACGGGGTCATGTGGATGACGTATTTTTGCGACGGGGTCATGTGGATGACGTATTTCCCCGACGGGGTCATTTGGATGACGTATTTCCGTGACGGGGTCATTTGGATGATGTATTTCCGTGACGGGGTCATTTGGATGACGTATTTCCACGACGGGGTCATTTGGATGACTTATTTCCGTGACGGGGTCATGTGGATGACGTATTTCCACGACGGGGTCATTTGGTTGACGTTGCGTCTGTTGTAATGAGACGAATATCGAAGTGGTCTCTAGGTTGTCTGTGAACCGTTGAGAATTGGCTTCTTCTTCTGATGGAGCCTGGGGAAGGAAGGTGTGATTCCTTCTTTGTTTGCACCCCTGGATTGTATACAGGGATTGATGTGATATCACCTGTAGGGCATAAATTTCCTTTTTTTTATTTCTTTCCGCGATGCTTTATCATTTCAGCTTTTATATCGCTAAGGTCGCGATTGCCCAATCATTTCTTTTTCGCGGCGCCCAATTATTTTGGCTATTTATTTTATTTTTACTCGCTGCTTTTTATTGCGAGTTGCCCAATCTTTTCGGCTATTTTGCATGCATATATTTTTCCTGCTGATTTTGTTGCAAGTTGCCCAATCATTTCGACTATTTCGTTTGCATGTGTGGCTCGCTAGGTTCTCGCTGCAAGCCTGGAATTAGACACCGATTTCGGCATCAGCACCGCTACAACTGGGATATTGCCAGGAGCGAATCATCATTTGCCTCTGTCGATGTCGAACAAAGGTGGCTTAGCAGACAGGGTTAGGATCCTGTCGACTAAGGCTTTTGACCTCATGAGCCGTAAGGGTCTCATAAAGGTATTTCTCCCTGCGAGTCATGAGGATCACGTAGGTGTGTTTTCTCCTTAGGAATCGTGAGGATTCCTAAGTGTATAGTCTCTTATAAGTCGTAAGGATCTTATAAGAGTGATTTCTCCTTATAAGTCGAGAGGACTTACAAGGGTTGTTCACCATGTAAACATATCCCTAGTCATGGATGGGACTTTGTTAGGGAAATGTTTATTCGCGCCCGTGGATTGTATACAAGGGTCGATATTGACCCGCTTGTAGGGCAGTGCTGAAGGTTGTGATGGCTGCTTAAGAACAGGTTCAGATCCCTGTAGCTTAAGACTTTCAAATCTTATGAGCCGTGAGGGTCTCAGGGTTTTCCTTACGAGTCGTGAGGATCTCGCAAGTGTAATTTCTCCTTAGGAATCGTGGGGATCCCTAAGTGTGTAGCTCCCTTGTGAGTCATAAGGATCTCACACAGGTTGTTTCTCCTTACAAAGTCGAGAGGACCTTACAAGTGTCTTTTAACGAGATTGCGTCCTTTCGGTTTTTCACAAAACTTGCCGTTGCCCTGCTGTTTTTACTCACGGAGCCCTTTCAGGTTTTCATCCGTGCCCATTTTTCTTATAAACATACCGTTTTCTTTTTTTCTCTTTTTTTTTATTTTATTCTAACGAGGTTGCGCCCTTCCGGGTTTTCACAAAACTCGCCGGTAGTCCTGCTGTTTTTACTAACAGAGCCCTTTCGGGTTTTCATCCGTGCCCATTTTGTTTGTGGACATACCTTTTTCTCCTTTTTTTCCTTCTTTTTCTTCTTCTTTTTTTTTGTGTCGGCCTTGGGATGCTGCAGTCTACAGTAGTTTATCAACGTCTCGGTCAGCAGCTAGTTTTAGGACATAGTGGTCCATCATTAGTTTAAGAACGTTTCGGTCCGTTGTTAGTTTAAGGACGTTTCGGTCCGTTGTTAGTTTAAGAACGTTTCGTTCTGTCGTTAGTTTAAAGACATTTCGGTCCGTTGCCGGTTACTACTTATAGAGTTTGGGATTAGGAAGATAGCGAGCGGACATAGTCGTCGTCATCTATCATTGACCTAGGCCGTGACTCATTAGGCGTAGTATTTCTTTAGGAAGCGACCGTTTATTGGCCTGAAAGGTCTTTTACCATGCATGTCGATGAGTAAATAGGCCCCACCCGGGTAGACCTTGTCTATGATATACGGGCCTTCATAGTTCGGCTCGAATTTCCCCCGTTTGGCACGATTGGGGATCATAGGTCTTTTGACCACTAGCACGAGTTCGCCTTGGCGGAATGTTCTCGGCCTAGTCAATCTTTCGTATGAGCGCGTCATCTTTGCTTTATAAGCTTCCAGATTTTGTTGCGCTGTGAGCCGGGTTTCATCAAGGGCATCGAGCTCCTCAATCCGAAGGTGAGAATTCTCTTCATCCGTTAGCTCATAATGAATTGCCACTCGTAGAGAGGGTAGCTCTATCTCGAGGGGGAGTACCACCTCTGTACCGAATACCAATGCGTACGGAGTTGTGTTCGTGGCCGTTTTGAACGTAGTTCGATACGCCCAGAGAGCTCCATGCAGTCTCTCGTGCCAGTCCTTCTTATTTTGGGACACCGTCTTTTTCACGATCTTTGTCAAGGTCTTGTTGAAAGCTTCTGCTAGACCGTTAGCTCGGGGATTATAGAATGAAGAGTATCTCCAGTCTATGTTATGCTGTTGTGTGAAGCGGCTGATCTTGTGGCTTCTGTAGGCTGGCCCGTTATCAGCTTCATCTTTGGCCCGGCTTGGTGAGAACCGCAGAGTACGTCGTGAGTTTCTTGGACGACTCTTCTTGCCTCTTCAGGTCCCAAGCATCTTAGCCACAGAGAATCAAATGATCTCTTATACAAAGTATCATTGACGAAAGCAAAAGACAGAGCTCGTTTCATCAGCTGATGTCTCGAGGACGCATCTTCAGGTGTTCGATGGGATTTGAAGTAGTCTATAAAGACTTCTCTCCAATCTGCAGCCTTTTCCTGGTCTTTTATTTGTAGAGTCATTTACTCGGTCGCTCCCTTTTCTTCGGACGACTCCGGAGATACTTCTTCTGGAGCAAGAACCCGACGGCTTTGCACAACGATCCTCACGTCATCAAGGTTCTCGTTGGCTAGTTCTTTAGCTAGCTTGGCTAATGCATCCACTTTGCTATTTTCCGCACGCGGTATGCTTTCTAGGGTGTAGGAAGGAATTTGAGTCAGCAGTTGCTGTACTCTCTCGCCGTACTTCACCAACTCTGGCTTGCACGTTTGGTAGTCGCCATTTATTTGACTAACGACCAGCTGGGAGTCTCCGTATATGAGCAGGTTTTCAATTCTCATGTCGATAGAGATCTCGAGACCTGCTATTAAAGTTTCATACTCGGTTTTGTTATTCGTCCTCGGCTCTGTTAAGGAGAAAGCAAAGTGCATTATCACTCCTTGTGGAGTTACGAAGATGAGGCCTACCTATGATTTGATTATAGGGGTGATTTGTTTGCGCTTCTTCATGGAACACGCTCCATCAAAATAAAGTTCCCATCGGGTATTACCACTGTCGATCATATCAAACGCATGTTTGTCTGGCAGTTCGCAATTCAAAGGAGAATCGGCAGGTATCGGATGCTCAGCGAGTAAGTCGGCGATGGCCTGGCCTTTCATTGCCTTAAGAGGTCGATAAGTTATCGAGAACTCCATCAAGAGCAGGGCCCGTTTAGCGAGTCGTCCCGTTAAAATGGCCTTCGACATCAAGTATTTGAGAGGATCCACTTTTGATATGAGATGGACCTCATGTGCCAACGCTTAGTGTTCGAGCTTCGTTATTGCGAAGATTAACGCCAGGCAGTGTTTTTTAATGGGGGAGTAGTTGCTTTCTGCCCCAGTAGAACTCGACTCAAATAGTAGAGGGCTCTATCCTTCCCTTGGTCGTTCTCTTGTGCCCATAGCACACCTAAAGAACCTTCAAGGGGTGTTGTGTATAGGACGTGAGGTTTTCCCTTAACGGGAGTGGCCAGTACTGGCAGATTCTGCAGATATTGCTTGATTTCGTCCGGTGCGCCTTGGCATTTGTGATCCTAGATGAACGGGGTTCCCTTCTTCATCAGGTGACTGTAGGGACGACACTTTCATGAGAGATTAGGTATAAATCGCCGGATGTACGCGGGCTTTCTTTGGAGAGACCACAATTGCTTGAGAGTCCTTGGCGGGGGCATCTCCATAATCTCCTTGATCTTCGACAGATCTATCTCGATGCCTCGGTGTCGGACGATGAATCCCAGGAATTTGCCCTAGGAGACTCCAAACACCCATTTGAGAGGATTCATCTTCAAGTTGTATTTCCGAAGGCGTTGAAATACGGTCTTCAGATGCTCTAAATGTTCCTCATATGATTTGCTTTTCACCACAAGGTCGTCGATATAGCATTCAACGATTTCATGTATGAGGTCATCGAAGATCTTCGTCATGGCCCTCTGATAGGTGGCACCGGCGTTCTTTAGACCGAAGGGCATCATCTTGTAGCAGAATATGCCCAACGGGGTCCGGAAAGCGGTATGTTTCTGGTCCTCAGGGTGCATCTTTATCTGATTGTATCCTGATGAGCCATCCATGAAGGAGAAAACCTCATGAGTGGACGTATTGTCTATCATCAGTTCGGTGACCGGTACTGGGAAGTCGTCCTTCGGGCAGGCTTTATTGAGATCCCGAAAGTCTACGCAGATGCGCACCGTCCCATTTTTCTTCATTACTGGGACAATGTAAGCGATCCAGTCAGGATATTGAACCTCTTGGATGAACCCGGAGTCGATTAGGTTTTTGACCTCGGCGTTGATGCTCATCTCAAGCTCGAGCCGCATTCTTCTCTGCACTTGTTTGATTGGCTTGACGTCCGGGGATATCGCCAATTTGTGCACATCAATCTCTGGATCTAATCCTGGCATCTCGGAATAGTTCCATGCGAAGCAATCTTTATGCTGCATGAGCACGTCTTTTAGCGTAGCCACTCTTTCTTCAGACAACAGTTCACTGACGAACATCGGCCCGGGTCACTTGTCGTCCCCAAATCAATTTTCTTGAGGTTGTCTGCAGTAGTATGTATTCCATCCTCCAGCTCTTTTGACGCCGGTGGAAATTCTGAGATTACCTCGTCATCATCGCTTTCGAAGCACCAGGCGAGTTTGTCCATATTCTCAGGTTCTTCTTTTGATAACATTATCACGTGACAGGTACGAGCTCGCTTCCAAGACTGATGTGGATCTGATTCTACCCTCGTGGATTTGGGTCATGCTTCTGCGGCGGGGTTACCCTCCAGCTACTGGATAGAGCGAATCTGCCTTACTGATATTGATCTTCGACCAAGTTCCTGAAGGTGAAGCAGTCTTAAATAGGATGTCCTATTTCCCTATGATAGGAGCAATAGTCCGGATGAAAGACTTCGCCTGCTTGCTCGAGGTGGTTGGATTCCAGGAGGATAATTATTTGATGTTTTATGGCAAGATCAAGTATCTTCTTTGTCTTGTCTTGGGAAAAAGAGTACGCTCGACCCATCTTCTTTATAAGAGATGAATCCGGACTGCTTGATTCCTGATCGCGTGGCTTCTTGGATCCGCTTTGTCGCTGTCGAACGCCTTTCCCGTTCTTTGGTTTGTTTCTGCCTCTGCGTCGGGCCTTTTGTACAACGGGTTGACAAGGAGGAGCATTTTCATTTTTCACATCCTGTCGAAGGAGGCGTTGCGTCCTCATAGATGGCCATTTCGCGATTATGGTCGTTTCTAACCTTTTGACCCGCTTCCCTTATAAGCTTGTCAATTTGTTCTTCAAACGACGGACTGGGCATTTTTACGTCGGGAGCTCTTTCTGGTTCAGGGTTAGCATCTTCCCACAAAGCATCTCCCTCTTCATCAAAGTCATGTATGATGTAGCAGTCGCGGAGTAGCTCCCGTTTCTTGGATTGAACATACCCAAGTCCGGTCGTTTCCATTCTCCCGTTGGGTAACTTTCGCTGAGTTCCGGGGACGTTCCAAATCCTGTCATAGAACTTAGCTTTTCGAGCGGTCTGTTTGAAAGGTACGCCTTGGCGTCTTAACAGCCTTTTTAGTCCGTTAGTATAATATCTGGGCAAACGGATGGGTTGGAGCCTGTCGAGTGTAGAATCCGCGCCGTGCCAGATTTCTTTCTCCACTTTGGTTTCCCCGGATCAGTAGAATAGGATCGCCTTTTCACCTTCTCGCCTGGGAGGGACATAGAACGTTTGCAGCTCTTCTACATTGTAGGTATCAAGCGCGTCTAGTTCTTTATGATGCTTGGACGGAACCATGGCAACTTGCAAACTTTGCTCTTTATCAGCGAAGGTTTGTATTGAAGGCCGAGCAGAGAATATGGCATGGAAAGGATGCAACAATTTTTATTTATTAACATTCTTTTGTACAATGCATGAAAAGGAAATACAACTGAGATAAAAAGATGCCTAAACAGTGGCATAACAGGAAATGAAAAGTACAGAGAGGAAAAGTGTACAATGAAACTAAAGTGCTGGATGTTCGGCAAACTGCTCCAAGTCTTCTGCAGATGGCTCGATCTCTGCCGGATCCGAATCACCTGACGACATTCAAAGAAGAAAGAAATAGAATGTCGTCAGTGAACAGGTCACTCGGTAAGTCCCAAAGATAAGGGAGGAATAGACAGAGAGTAAGAGAGAGAGAGAGTAGCTTTTACAGTTGTATTATATTATTATATTTTTGTATTTAGTGTTAACGCTGTTGTTTGTACCTTGGTACAGAAGAATGCCAGTGTATACGAGAGGAGTCTCACTTGCCCCAGAGACTAAGGTATCAGAAACTCAAGGAACCGTTGGGCCACGGTACAAAAGCAACGGAATATAGGTTAGGTGTCTTATTCTTACCGTCTCGTGCCACTTTTAACACCTTCCGTACCAATCTACCCCTTAAACCCCGCGATGTCTTATTTGTATTGTTATCTTGTAAATTGTATTGATTATAAGTTTGATTGACTGACTGACCAAAACCATGATATCAGGAAATGGTTGTAACCATAAAGTCATGTAAATGGAATACTGAGAATCATGTAAAAGGAATATATATCCATCGTTCGGTTCAGTCAAGTTGTATAATTTGATAATTGGATTCATGGTTTCACGTGTTCATATTGAATTGGAATCTTGTAGATTATAAATTGACTTGAATCATATTCAAGTCAGATTAATCAGACTCAAACCCGAGTCAGACAATCAGAAATGTGAATCGAAGTCTTATAATTGCTAGGGTCCTTAGGGTAATTTATAAAACTTGAGGGGGTTTTATGTAAAAATACTTTTATATACTTTACAAAATACACCTCAAGTATTTATTGTTCGTCTTTAGAGTTGTAATGAGGGTGGATTTTATGTTGTGACATTTCTAGTGAAAATATCCTAGTTTAATAAATGAGGGTATTTATCTGCAATATTGATTTATTTGAAGTTCATGGTATTTTAGTGTAAAATCTATTCTTGTGATTTTTAGAAAAAGGTGGAATATTTATATCATAATAAAATAGATATTTAAATGATAAATATACATATATTTATACAAAAATAATTTTAATAAATATTTTATATTCCAAAAAATCTTATTTTCTTAAGATGTCGTATTTTAAACCTTTCGAGTCCAAATGCTCCTTGCGGAGGTCTGAATCTCGCACTACTAAGCCCGAGGGTGTGCGATAAACCACACAATACCGAACGGGTTCCCCAAAAATGGGTTGTAGCGGCGCTTTGCAAAGATTGTAAAATACTAATCCTTTAGAAACGGTTTTATAAAGTAAAAGGTATTTATTTGCAAAGGTGTAAATTTTCCGTATTTTAGATTCTAGGGTTTCCTAAGTCAACTAGCCTATTTCTAAATGGTCTAAATGAAAAGTCGTTAGAAATCTCAAATCGTCTCTTCACCGCCAATTGTGGCCAGGTAAGTACAAATGAGGAAAGGAGGGATCCGCTCACGAATCACCGTGAGACGGGCCTTTTAAAATTACCTTTTCTCACTTGCCTAGCCTAGACACCACAAAATCAGGTTTAGATAAACGATCGATGTCCACAACTTATCGTGTTTTCCTAATAAGAGGTATTTATTTAAAAGTGTATCAAAGCTAAACTTTTAGAAATGATTTTATTAAGAATATGGTATTTAAATGAAAGTATTATTTTATCGTATTCTAAGTTTTTGATGATGTCGTTTTAGGTTGTATATGCGTGTGTGTGGAGGTAGGTCATTATCTCGTGCTTTACTTTAAATGTATAGCAAAGTTAAGGGGTTAAATGTGAAATCGAAACATTTGGGTATTTAAATGAAAAATACGATAAATTGGAAAGGCTGTCATTTCATGTGATGAAACTTATTCAAATTGATTTTTAAATGTTTAATAGTCAACATAAAGATATTTAAGCGTGAATGTATCGGTGAGAAGTGAAGTTTTATAGAAAACCGAATCGGAAATCGGATTTGTTCCGATTCCGTCGGGTTTTGTAATTTCGTATTTTAGAGAATAAGAAAGAGGAATAGAATGGGACTTACGGGTTTTCGATTACACTAGAGTGAGGGGAACTAAAGGGATTGCCGATGCGTTGCGTCGTTGCCGGTAGTTCTTAAAAGCGTCGCCGGAATTTCCACCGGAATTTCGTCGGAGTTTCGCCGCGAGCTTATTTTCAAAGTACACAACTCTTGGAAAATTTTGAAAGAGTGAACTTAGGATATTGGGATGAGAGGGTAGAGGGGAGGGGGTGTATTTATAGGGTAGGGTAGGTGAAGGGTTTTTAAATAATAAAAAAATGTAAAAATGTATAAAATTATTAAAAATTGGAGTAAATAGGGTATATGAAAGGTTTTAATGTAAAAATGTATTAAAAATCATTAAATGGAGTAAATGGGGATTTCAAAGGTCTCTGAAACCGATCTAGGAATTTGAAGTGTACAGGGGGGTTTAAAAGATGAAGAGACACAATATTGAAGAAGGGAACTCGGCCGTCCGAACGAGTCCGGCCGGCGGACCGGCCGACTCGGTCGAGTCGGGCCGAGTCAGGGCATGGGGAGGTGGGGGGTCGTTTAGTGTAGCCTCTGGTATATTTAGTTTTTAAAGTGTAGTGGGAAAATCTAAAGTTATCTTGTATGGACTGTTAGGCTTCCATAAAATTTAAAACAAAATAAATATTAAAAATAATGTGGGGTAGCGGATTTGAACCCTAGTGGCTTGGTTCAGCAGTGCAAGGTATTACCAATAAGTTACAAGCTCCTTCTTGTAATTAAATTCCTAATTAATTAGTTAAGTCTTGTGCTCAGGCAATAAATACCCCTTTATGGATTTTTGAAAAATTTATTTTGAAAAATTTGTATAGGAAATTTGGGGTTGTTACACAAACGTTATATCCCTGACTTTGAGTATGTTTTCCAGTGTTTCGTCATGAATACCTGTAATCTGTATTTATTGAGCAGACACTGGTTAATAATACCGATATATAAAAAAATTGATAATGAATGAGTGATATTAAAATGCAGTGTTCTGTGATGAATAAATACTCCCAAACTTATCTTTTGCTCGTCCCGAGCAAAACAAAATCCTAACCTCACTTTGCCAGAGAACGCGATTGCACTGAGCACGTGCAACAAGTCGTTAAACCTCAAGGTGTCCATAATAGGAGGAGTGTTGTCTCCTAAGGGTTTTCAACGGATTGCACCCACAAAATCCTGTCAAGTTAGTTTCGTAAGAAAACAGTTGATTCTAATCTTAAGTTAGGGATCAAAGCTAGAAGTTATATCATCCTAGTTAGAAACTTCCAACCCTTATTTTTCACTCCTCACAATTTATTTAACATAAGCTTATACCCGTCTTTACGTGGTTGTGCGAATAGTGTCGATATGTTTTTAAGAACTTGATTAGGGTCATCATGTCATAAATACAGACTCAGATAGACTTCTAAAGGATCATACGAGTTTAAAAAGACTTAAGATTTTCTTAAGTTTCGTTCTCCAGTTAGGTTTCAAATCAGAATTTCTATCATTTTTAATAGAGAACTAAGTCTTATTCTTCACTCCTGCATTTCAATTGTTTTTGTTCATACACACCTTTCGTGATCGTGCAAAAAGTCTTATAATATGAACCTTCATATCTCCGCGAAAAACCTGTTTTAATAGAAAAATCGTCTCCACCAAGATTATTCTCCTATAAAGAACCGTGATGACTTTTAACTCGGAGAGAACACTTGCTTAACTTGTTTTATTTGGCGATTAGAAACTTAGCGAGTTTTGGGTCAATGACTCCCAAACCAGATGGTTTTAGGGCATTAGGTGTGGAGGCACCCCTAAGACTTAATTGCCCAAGTTACCAAGGCCACAAAACAAAAGACTCATTTTGGTTGCGTTTAAAATTTTCTGAAAGTAGTGAAAACGGAGATATAGCCAGTTTTTTCTTTTTAATCCCAAAGACGTATTCATGTGAATAAGGTGTGTAATCACTCCAACAAGGTTTCAGATGGGTTATTTTTCAGACTTTTAGCTTCTATTAAAATCTCAATAATATCTTTCATATTCACTTCACTTTATGAACTATTCTTGATATTACTTAATTCAGAATAAATCTGTTTGATCCTAAAGATGTTTATCAATTTTCAAAATTTTAAAGACATTTCATCTAATTCTCAAGAACTTATGACATGTGTAAAGTGATATGAAAGACGTATATTAGCCACGGTTAAACTCAAAGGAGGGTTATCCTTCGGGTTTTCAATCTCTCGAAAAGGATTTTTTTGTTTCTATCTTATCAACCGAACCGTCAGACTTTGAGTCTAAGTTCCCCCGCTAGCTAACATGATGAAAAGCTTTTATGTTTTAGAGAAATTTTTTCAATTTTTATGGGTTTTTTAATATGTATGCAATGCAGAATATACACATGATGCAGCAAAATAAACGCAGTGCTCACCCCCAAACCTGAGTTTTACGATGTCCTCATCGTTACTCCCATCTCCGGTAGCTAGACTTAGACATCAGGATGAGAATTTTATTCACAAAAAAGAGAAAAATCTAAGAATAATTACAGTATATACAAGTTAAGAGATTGCGTTAGTCCAGAAATTAGTACCAGGCATTCAAAAAATTTGTCGATATATGGCTAAGGCTGGTAAAAGAAAATGTATAAGAAAAAGAAAATAAAAAAGAAAAAGAAAATGGTGGTTGTATAGTTAGTGGTTAGTGAAGGGTATTGGTGTGTGAAGGTAGGGATCAAAAGACGTTGAATGCGAAGATGAAGTTTTGAAGGAGTCAAAGAATTGTTGCCCGAATGAATTGAGTGTTCAAGAAGTATGTGTTGAGTTCCGAGGTCAGGTTCGTTTAAAAACTGGAGTTCATCCTCAAAATGTTTAACAAAAGAAAGGTTTTTAGGATGTTCCCAAATTGATCCTGACTCAAACTCGGAAAGAATATCAAGTTCATCCGTAAATATCTCCTCAAAACTCGGCATGAAAGAATGTTTATCAGGGCTGTCTTCCACCCTATAATCCTGCACAATCCTACTCTCGTCGCTATAGCTCACAATTCCCAAAATTAGTTCTCCCTCATCACATTCATATATGGGTAGGTCCATGTCATCCAAAAATGTAGCTTTCCACACTAACGTTTCTTCCGAAACAATATCAATAGATGATACAAAAATTGTGGGTTCCAGATTTATATCGAACACTACATCGGCACCATACCCGTCAAATTCACAGCATCCCTCTTCTAAAATTTTATCGCAGAAATCGGTCGGTGCAAGAATCTCATCTTCAAGTGGCATATCGGTTAAATCAACCTCTAGATCATTAGTGACAAGAGGCTCAGTAGGTACCTGAAGGCTAGTGTTGGACCGACTCAGAGGGTTTTCTTGTTTGTCCTGATAACACTCAGTCAACTCAATTATATCATCTATGAAATCATCAAAAGTTGCTTTTTCGTTTATCTCACCCAGGTGACTTCCTAGATGACTGATATTGACATTATTGGGTTCCGATTGACAGTGTTCACTCCCTAGAATCCTTAGAGTTAAATATTTCACTTGTTCTTCGATTCTAGCTAATGATTGAGCTTGAGCGTGAAACAATTGCTCAGATTATTGTATGAACAGGGCTAGCGTCGCAGCTGTTTAATTCTCGACCACAGTCATCACTTCAATACTCTTCTCTAAAGCGGTTAACCTAGCACCCATCTCACTATCATACCCTAATGAAGTGTCAGTCGTTTCAGAAAAGAAGGGTCGTGATGGTGGTGATGCTAAAGCTGTCATCCTGTCGACCTATTTCTCTAAGTTTTCAATCATCTGATCTATGTTTGAAGTAGGACTGTGTTCAAGAGTGTTAGGTGGGTGACCGATATCAAAATTCTGGGACGGTTGGCCACCCTCTAGGAAAGGACAGTTTTTATGAATGTAGGAAGAATCTTGGCAATTTAAACAAAAGAATTAGGTATGAGTATAAACAAAAGAATGTGGATCGTGAAAAATCAAATCAAACTGTGTATCACCCATATCAACAAGTACTCATAAAGATCATAAAAAAAGAATATCACATCCCTAGCAGTTTATATTATGCTAAGTCAACTAGACCTGCTCAAGAACCTGATTGTCGAAGTAAAACTGTGTGGAGAAATGGGCTCAAGTTATACGGATCATAAAGGCAGGTAAGTGCAGAGATAAGGGGAGGTTATCCAACGCTTTTGCGAAATTCCTTAATTAGAATAACCCTTTCTCTTTTGGCGGTTTCGCCGTGAACACTTACCTAGACACCTTGTGAACGATATACCGTTAAGCAGTGTTCTAAACATAATCAACTTCTCCTAATGAGCGTAAAGTCCATAAAGTCAGAGTTCTAATTGATTTTAAAATTATTGTGGGTATGCAAGAATGCAGTTGTGTGATTTGTGGGCCACGGAAAAGGTGATGAAATCCTTTACCGTATCTTGTTTGATTTGCTGCCCTTAATATCTGTATTAAGATGCAAATGCGCAATTCGATAAAAGAATTTAAGAAATCAATCAATCAAGCAATTCTTTTTCGTTTTTAGCTTAAGCACTGCAACAAATACGGGTTAGTTCTCTGTTCAATTGGTGGCAATTTGTGTGAAGAATCCTGCAGAAGATAGAATATTGGAATGCGTCGGATTTGAGCGAAAGTGTTAGGAAAATACATACAGATGCGATTTGGGTTAAGAAACCCCTTTTGAAGTGATCCCGAATCTTTGACTGTTCGCTTGCGTGGGTCAAACTACCCGGAGCTTTGGCACTGTATTTCACTAACGTTTTGCAATTGAATTTGAACCTCGCTCTGCACGATCGCTCCTCCTAATTCTGTCGAAATCTAAAAATGTCGGAAAATATGATATTTAGTGCCAAAAGCGATATATCCACCCCAATTCCTGCATACATATAATTATAAAAATCAAACAATACCAATAGAATGCTAACAAGGCACTGGAGACACCACAAAAGAAAATTTCCAAAACATCAATAATGGGGCCGGCACCGTCGGGTTTTTCAAGAATGTCGTCGGCCAGAGTAAAGCTTTTGGTGCACAATTGTTTTGTGGATTCTCTAGGCTATATTAGCGTTCTAATAGTATACTTTGATTTTTAAGTTTAATTTCAAGGTGATAGTAGGTCACAAAAACAGAGGGAAAAGTTAGAAAATTAGTGTTTTGTTAGTTTTGAAAAAAATTTGAGTTAATAGTTAGTTTGTTAGTTTGAACCAGAAATAACAATACCTAATGACTACCGCTTTCCCGGCAACGGCGCCAAAAAATTGTTGGGACTTCACCCGCGCGCAAACGTGCATGTTTTGGAAAAGAGGTTGTTTTTAGGAAATATTGCGCATGCGGGCTTGGTCTCGTTTTAAAATTTATAAAATCGTAAGTGCACAGCGCGTTATAGCGAGCCGGTAAGTACGAGTCGATCCACAGGGAATTGGAGATTAGACTTTGTTGCTTAGGATTCGAGAAATAAAGAATTAGGGTTTGTTGTTACGAAATTAAAAAATATGAAAACTAGAAACAAGTTAAGAAGAAAGGTGGTCGTGGTTTTGGCTCGGATGGTTGAATCGAGGCGATTTCTTCGACGCTCCCTTGATCATGAGTTATCCGTCCTTGTGTCTATCCCGACGTGAAGCATGACTTGTCAAGGCGGTTGCAAAGAACAAATCATCAAGTTATCGGATTTCGACAAAAAAGACAAAACGAATCCGTTTTGTTCACTTACCGTTTGTATGTCCAAGCTTGAAGTATCAACACTAAGCACAAGGGTTAGCAAGCATACGACAACATCAAAAACACAAATTAGTGACTGAGAGCAAGTTGTTTTAGTGTTAAGTTTGCTAAGTGTTTGTGGTAGCATAGGGTATATGAAACCAAGAGGTTTGTCAAGCCACTTGATCACAAAATACCATATCTAAACTTAGCAACCTTAACACTAAATTGATTTTAACTTAAACATTGTAAAATGGGGGAAAATATGGGAATGTTGTATATGATGAGGTTACCTTGTAACCATGGTTTCAAAATACCATATCACATTAATACATATAGCAATCTTTAAGTTAGAATCACATTATAAGTATATTAAACGTTAATAAGAGGAGGAGGAAGTCAAAGCCTTTCATCTCACATCCTTACCATCACCACAACCAAGAGATTACTTAAACATAATAACAAAAGAAATGAAAACAACAAGAAGACAATAAACAAAGCAAAAAGAAAGAAATTATATTAACACTTGAATGAGTTGAAATATAAGGTGTTGGTTAGTTGTTCAACCTCCATAATGAAGCTCAGGGAAGAAGAAAAAGAAACCAAGTATAGACTCACACAACTCTCAAGCTAAACCAAAACTAAAACTAAACTATGAAATATGTGTATATATTTTACATGGCCCCTCTCTCTAAATCTGTTCTGGTATTTATACGCTCAACACCAGAATAAACAAACAATAAAAATAGGATGATGTGATGTCTAGAAATGACCAGAGAAAAATAGGGGACAGGAGCTTATAGGGGGGCCGGCGGCGCCGGCCATTTTGGGCTTCTCGCGGGTCGGGTGTGGGACAATGGGTCCCGTCTTGGTGTGGTGGCCTCGAGTGCAATCCATGATCTCTCTGGTGCTGTTTGATTTCTGTTTATAAGCCTGGTTTGCATTTAGGGATTTGGAGGGAAACTTGATGCTTTATATCACATCAATACTTTTTGCATTTACTCACACACATCCGCACATGTGCCCACTTGCACAAGTTGTGCCAAGGCAGCCCCCATCTAGGTCCAAGGATCAAAGAGCTAGTGCACACTTGTATTGTGTTGGACCAAAATTGTATACACATGTATATTTGCAAAAGAGCTCTTTGAATCACAATCGATTTTCTGTTCTGAATGCAATGTCGGCTCACAAACGTTATATCCGTGACTTTGAGTATGTTTTCCAGTGTTTCATCATGAATACCTGTAATCTATATTTACAGAGCAGACACTGGTTAATAATACCGATATATAACAAAATTGATAATGAATGAGTGGTATTAAAATGCAGTTTTCTGTGATGAACAACACGTGAGTGCCCAAGGTCTATGAAGACAGCGTCTCACGTGTCATGCCTGTGAGCACCCATAAGTAAGGAATCAGCGCCTCACGTGCCATACACGTGAGCACTTGAAAGATACCAGAGACTCAGCACCTCATGTGACTTTCACGTGAGCGCTATGTGACTGAGTACTTAGCACTGCTGGTTAGTATAGAAACCCAATCTTAGCCCTAAATTGGCTAAGTCTGTGAAGTTTACGTTTCTTCTTTAATTTTAAATCAACTTAGCCCATATACCTGTCACGACCTGGAAATTTGGCACGTGATCGGCATGAGAATCACGCAACATCTAAAGGTGTAACGTAATTCAAGTAAGCCGAAACCCAGAAATCTAAACCTTTTTGCGGAAAATAGTGGAGGTGCAGTTTTGAAATAAAGGTATAATGAAATAAAGTTTTTCTTTAAATGCATAAATAATGATATATGAAAATGCAGGTGAATTATATACTAGTTGAAAACATTTTTCGTCCTTTAAAAATTTGGGCAGCGCCTCCCTTGTATATTTTGATCCAAAACCATATACATACAAATGAAAGGCATCCCCAAGCGGAAGCTAGCTCCTTGCCAATTGGCGGAATCACAACCACACAATAAAGCAGTAAATATACGACGCACTATGGCGAAGATCAAACTCAGAAAGAACAATAATTAAAGCAAGACATCAAAATCCTCAAATAGTGAACAAACACCCAACGTTCTAAGTCTCGCAACACAAGTCTGTCTAGGTCTATCAATATACAAAAATTAGTTTCTGATTTAATGGAGTTTATCTAGATACAATAAAATATAAAAGTAAAAGGGTGGTCACGATCCAATTTGTGTCCCATCTACCGAAGCAAACACCCTGAAGGAACTGTATGCCAGCGATACCACTACTGATCCAAACGGTCGAACCTGCAAGAAAACTGTGGCACAACGGGGGTGAGTTGCCAACTCGTGAGTAGAAAACATCAACAGGTAGAAATCGAATAAACAACAATTTCTAGGTCATAATAAATCATGGAGGTAATATTATGATATCTAGGGTGACCATGTATGCATATATGTCAACAATAGAGTCAATACCAATGACATGTAAAAACAAACATTTGAAATCATATGCCTGTATGCATGTGAATATTATCCATGTGTGTCCATCAACGACACATTAACATCATTGAAACTAAGTGTCCAATATCGACACTCGAAAACATCATGAAACCCGTGTCCAGTATTGACACGTAAATTCTCATATTTCCAGGCACCGCATCCTCAGATCGGCTCTCATATCCATCTCATGACTCCGGCCGGTATCCTCCGGACAACTGCCGAGTCCAACGTATCATCGGTATGTAGTACATCCCCTGCCAAGCTCATCGCCTTTCTCTACGATCTTCTTGCCCAGGGGTACCTTACCGGGTCAACCATGTACCCGCAGACGGTTTCCACTCACTCCTCGAATCGGACACTCGAAAAAGCTCAAAACCGAGAAAACTCATGGTGGACACAACTATCATATGCATTTTTTAAAACAATACTGTCACGCCCCGCTTCCCAGTGTACGGGGAAGGGGACGCGACTGTCACGCTACGTATTTACTCCGAAGTAAATACGCTAAGCGTAACTAAGCAATAAAAAGTAAAATGTATGCAAGAGACATGAATATAATAAACAACAACTTTATTTATTAAACATTCTTTTACAGGTACAACTGGAAATGTAAATATAATGATGGAAAGCAATGCCTAAACAATGGCATGAACTGAAACGAAAATATATACAAGTGACTATAGCTCAGGGTCTTCAGTGTACTGCTCAAGGGTCTGCTCTGAGTACTCCTGGCTGGTCTCAAAATCTTCAGAGTCGGGTCCTCTTGACAATATTCCAAAGAAGAAGAGAAAGAGGAATGTCGTCAGCGAAAAATCGCTCAGTAAGTCCCAAACAAAGAAGGAGAAGAATAGACAGAGAATAGAACAGGTGAAATAGATATGTTATATTTGTTATACTAATGCAGTTGTTGTAGCTTGGTACAGAATATGCTAGTGTATACGAGAGGAGTCTAACATACACCGTGGACTTTGGTAACCCGTAGTACAAGGCTCCATCGATAATACCACGGAACAACAGTATGGATGTAATTACGTCTTTTAGTGACCACCTCGTGCCACTTTTAACATGTTCTATACCAGTCTACCCCTTTATAAATCTCGTAATGTTTATTGTATTGATTGTACTGATTATATTGTATTTTCTTGTCTTGTAGTAAATGGAAGACTTGCCAAAACCATGATATCAGTAAACGGAATGGATATAAATGGATAGTCATGTAAACAGAGTATATCCATGGTTCAGTTCGGTCATGTTCATATTGATATAGATTTGAATTCTGGTATTCATGAATTCATGTTGTATTGTAGTTTATACCGGAATCATATTCAAGATAGATTATAATCAGGTTTGACCATAACTCGAACCGAGTCAGACTTTTAAACAGAATTGAAGTCCTGATTGTTTTGGAGTTATCGGTAACTGCTGCACATGGACGGCGTCGGCAGGATTTGTGTCTTTTTCCAAGACAATTACCGTGTTGATAACACCGTTATTAGATTATCTACCTTAGATAGGCAAGCACCCACATTCTCCGGCTTCCCGAGGCTCAAGAGAACCGATCCCGCTTAAACCTATATTTACTAGGGTCCTTATTGTAATTTAATATAACTTGAGGGGGATTTTTGTAAAAATAGTTTTGATATATTTTCAAAATACACCTCAAGTATTTAATTATCGTCTTTAGGGTTTTCATAGTTGTATGTTTTATAAAAGTGAAATTTTCTAGTGAGTAGAACCTAGTTTTCATTGTATATGGTATTTTAATGAATGCTGGAATTTGTATTGAATTGTAATGGTCGTTTCCTGAACTTGTGATTCTTTTGATTTAGAAAAAATGGAATATTCATATATTATATTTAAAATAGATATTTTTACAATAGTTATATATATATATATAATAAAAATAAAGTTTATTTATTTTGTAGAAATCCCATTTTCTTAAAAATTGCATCAAAATTCCATCGAGATCGAATGCTCCTTGCGAAGCTCTGCATCTCGCTCTACTAGGCCCGAGAATGTGCGATAACCCGCACCATCCCGATCGGGGTTCTCCAAAATGGGTTGTAGAGACGCAATTGCAAGGAATTTAATTAACACACTTTTTAAAGAAAACGGTTTTGAATGTTCAAGGTACTTATTCGTAAAATCGTATTTTACCACAAACTAGAGTCCCAAAATTCATTGTGCTATGTCAAAAATTGTGTGTTGTGTTGAGGTAGGTCATGAACTCGTGAGTTATCTAAAGGTAATATAAGGAAATATGTTGAATTGTGTTGAAAGTATAATATATGGTATTTTACCGTAAAAATGCGATAAAAGTTGCATAATAGATTCTTTTGAGATGAAACTTGTTCTAATATGTTTGTTAATGATTACTAAATAATCTATTAAATATTTGTAGGTTTTTTATTAAGAAAAATTAGATTTTTAAAGAAAAGAGAATCGGAAGCCGGAATAACTCCGCTTCCGACGAGTTTTGAAAAGGAGAAGTTTTAGAATAGTAAAAGAGGGGGGAGAGGGAACTTACTGATTGATTAAAAATAGGAGAGATAAAGGAAGATATCAGAACCGTCGGGGAGTCATTTCATCTTCGGAATCTCCCCAAAACGTCGTCAGACCTTCGTCTCTTGCTAATTCCACTTGTACAACTTGGGACTTGGAAATTTTAGAGAGTTTTTGTAATGAAATTCTGAATGAGGAGGGGTGAAATGTGGTGTGGTATTTATAGGAAAAATTAGAATTTAAGATAATGAATTTGAGAATTAAAATGTACATTAAAATTTGGTTTAATGCTACTTTTTAATTCTCTGTTTATTTTTAATAAAAACAAACAGTACAGGGGTTAAGGGGGGAGGCCAAGGGGTGTGGAGTAAAAACATAGGGAGCATGCCCTACGGGGGGGGGGGCTCGGCGGTGCCGGTCACAAGAAGCATCTCGCCGGTCGAGATCCGGTGATGTGTGTGTGTGATTTGGCCACGTGTCCCTGTCGCTTGATATAACTCAGTGCATGTGTTTGATTAATCTGTGACTCTTCATTTTACGTGTAGTGCATGTGCAAACTGTAGGGATTCTTAAAAAAATTAATTAAAAATATATATGGCTGAGGGGATTCGAAAATAGGGGCTATGTCACAGCAGTGCAAAGCTTTACCAATGAGCTATAAGTGCTTTCTTGCAGTTCAAAAGCAAATCAAATTTCATCATTAGTTGCGGGGATGCTATACGCCATCCACCCGGTTTTCCCCGTAGATATAAATCTACTCACCTGCAATCTCCTTGCTTAGCCGAAGTCGATGTGTTTCGTCGTCTCGGAAGTCCACGCGAACGTACCTACAAATCAACACACATCATAACGCTATTAAAACCAAGTCCGAAAAACCGATACGGCACACGAAGTGCTCATAGGTTATAACGTATATCCTACGCATGCAAAAACAACAAAATACTATCCGACGTTAACATGCGAACGTCGAACGACCAAGTCTCATCAAGGAATCCAAAAATCCAAGATTCAAATATCGGAAAACATTGTCAAAACCAACTCAAAATGCTTCCAGATTTTTGCACAGGTAGACTAGGACAAAACTAACAATACAGTAGATAAGTTATAAGGAGTGTGAGCTACAAGCCAAACCCCAACATCAAATTCCAAAATTTGACCAGCAGGAATTGCTACAGTAACTGGTGTCGGCGGGTCGATTTTGGAGTTTGGGTCTCGTTCTTCTGTGGTGGTCTCCTAGTGGTCTAACTAGGTCAATATAGTTGTTTTTTTTCTTATAAGGACCTCAAGTTGCTCCAGATTTCATTTGATTCTCAAAAACTCCACAAAACCGACATCGGAAAATTCTAAACTACACTAGGAGATAAAGAAACTCATATTCTAAACTAAAGATGTAGGATTTACCTCAAATAGCAGCTAGAGAAAGTTCTTGGGTTACCCAAAGTGTTCAAAACCTTAACTTGATTCATCCAAGATGTTTTTAATGAGCTTATGATCATTTTTTGTGAAGGTGATATGGTAAGGTGATATGGATTTAAGGATGTTTTGGTGGTGGTGGTGGAGGTGGAGAAGGATGAAGGAGGAGGAGGAGGAGACGAAGGAAGAGTTGAAGAAATGGTGAAGTGAAGAAATGAAAGAAGAATGGCCAAGGGTGGAGCTATACCCTCTCTCTATCTCATGGCATGCTCTCTCTCATCATGTTGTCCCCCACTCTCACTCCTCAATCATTTGTAACCTTTTTCTTTTCTTTTCTCTTTTTCCTTTAAAACCCCAAATAACACAATGCAAATGAAACAACAAATAACAATGAAACCATGCAATTGTAGGGTTACCTAGCACGACTACTGGGTTTTGGGAGGCATTAACCATGCCATTTTCAAAACTTATTATGCTAAAGAATCTTAACTAGAGAATTAGACGTAATCTAGTATGTAAACAACTTTACATCTAAGTGAATAAGTAATACAACCTTTGTAGACCGGTTCTTCACTTCAAAAGCTCCATGTAGAGTCCCTTCGCTCAAAGTAGCGATCTCCTGGACTCTAGTTAGACTCCATAAGGTGAAAAGAACAAGCTTGCTAGAAGTCTTCGAGGACGAAGATGATCTACGTCGAGAAGACTCTAACTCAAGCTACCTCTTCACTAATTAGGAATTAATGAAGCAAACAGCCTAAACTAAATGGCTAATCTAGTGTAGGTTGATGAAGTAGGAATTTTGCACACTTTAGAATTATTTTTCTCACAATTTTCTTCACCTCTTGAAAACCTAGAGAGCTCTCTCTTGATGAAGAAGAAGATGAAGTCAATAATGTCATGAGTGAGAATAGCAACCATGGGTGAGATAATATCTCATATTAACTCATGTAGAGGCTTAACCATGGCTTAAGATAATGATTGGGTTAATAAATATCTAATGTAAAACAAAAATAGTGGACTAAGTCAATAGTTCTACAAGCTTCCACTAAGCTTAAACTACATGACTAATTTCCAACTAATTTTATTTTACTTTAAATAAATAAAACTCCACATTATCATAATCATGGCGTGAGTCTCATACACCCATGTAGCATGTAGAAACAAGCATGACACAATAATATATATCACATATATATTAAGTGTACACTAGTGAGAAAAGAAATGCTTAAGTGAGCTAATATTAGTTAATATAAATTAATATATCAAATATACAATTATACATTAAATTATTAAATCAACACTTGATTTAATAATCCGGCTATATCACATATAACCGACTAATATCATTTGTATCAACTTATCGAATCAACACTTGATCGATAACCCGGCTATATCACTTATAACCGACCGATATCACATATCGCGAGAATAGAATACGGTATCACATACACGTATTAATCTCAGTCCCGCACATATCACATATGTACTCCTACTTCATTTCGCCTGAGCCAGGAAACTTCTGTATAGGACTCTAAAGACTCTGTTCCCCTCCGAACGGCGCCGGAGACAGGGACGTCTTGCCTGAGATTCGGGGCAGATGCTATTTGGTTTTATCCGTCCACCTCTCTGAAGATGCCAAGTTGATTTATGACACCGTGTATCGGAGGTTTAGACGGATGCGGCCGATAGAGCAGACTTCGTCAGATTCTCCCTCGCTTGAGAGGTTTTTGATTGTGGGGACGCTCTTCCCTGCAGGCGCAAGCCCCTGCAGTTAATTACGCTACCGCATCGCGGTAACAACTTTCTCCTTCTCCAGAATTTCTCTTTGTGTCTTGGGTGTTTGTTTTGTTTGTGGTTGCCCGTGGATTGTATACGGAGACTAGGTTATGCCGTCGCCCGTAGGACGTAAATTAGTCCAAATCCGTATTTTCTTAGATTTGGGTTTGGGGTTTTTGTTTAAGGATACGTTAGCCCTATTTAAGGCTAAGATCAACTTAAACTTTTGTTAAGCATACGTTTGTCTAATCTCCAGACTAAGATCGACTTAACGGGATCGTTTGGATCCGATAAGAGAGCAATTGGCTCTATTGTTCCAGTTTAGGGACATAGTGGTCCATATTCCAGTTTAGGGATATGGTGGTCCATCATTCCCATTTGGGGACGAATATTAGTTTAAGGACATTTCGGTCCAACATTCCCATTTTGGGACGAATATTAGTTTAAGGACGTTTCGGTCCACGAGTTTAAGAACCCCGCAGTCCGTATCGATGTGTGGTTGTCGGGACCCATCACCTCTCTGACGTCGTTGAAGGATTACAACGATAGGTGTCAGAGGAGTTCAGAGATATACCCTTGAACCGGATGTAAATTGATTTAAGAGAGCAGTCTTGCTCAGTCAATTTAATTTGAGGACTTACGGCCATGATTAGGCTAAGTCCAGTTGAGAATATTCAACGTTTTTATTTCCGGCCTATTAGGCCTATGCTAGGGCTTTGCCCCTGTTTAATAATGCACTACATTTTATTCTGGCCTGCTAGGCCTTTTTGATTTGGGCTCTGTCCCTTTATAAATGATGCAGAGCATCTGTTTGGGCTCTGCCCTTCTTTAAAATAATGCATTGCATTTAATTATGCATGTTAAGCCTTTCTTAATTGGGCTTGGCCCTTCTGTAAATAATGCAGTGCATTAATCAAACTGACAGTGGCCATGTGGTCTGTCAGGCGCTTTGCGCCAATTATAGAGCGCAAGCGCATATGGAGATGACACGTGTCATGCTCGGGTGAGCGCAAGCGCAACAGCGCAGTGCGCTGCGCTGTTGCGCTGCTGACACGTGGCGCGCTCTGGTGAGTTGTGCCGATTTCAGAGAGCAGTGCTCTATTTTTAAAAGCGCATAGCGCAAGTGGTTATAGTGCCGATACGTGGCGCTATCTGGTGGCTTGCGCCAACCCAGGAGCGCAACAGTGCAGATCTGCAAGTGCAAGGCACTGTTTTATTATTTTGATCAATTTTAGATCAAAGAAAAACAAATTTTCTTGTTTTCAAAGAACCATTGGTTCATCAAAAGGCAATGCCTTTATTATTATTATATTTTTATTTAAGATCTTTGATCTTCTTCTTAGATCATTGATCTTTTAAGAAGAAATTCTTCTTTATTCAGAGGTTTTTACCTTTTCTTTTTCTGACCTCTTCTCAAAATTTTCTTTTGAGTTTTTCTCTGTGTTGATGTCTTCATGTGTTGGGGTCTGGGGGCTTTTTTATAGTGCCAATGATTTGTTTAATTGGTTAGAGAGATCTTTCTCTGAGTGATTTGGGGATTTTTCCCTACCGTTGGATCTTTGATCCAAGCGCTTCTGTTTTACAGAAGACAATCTTCTTGTTTTAACAAGAAAAGAAAAATCTTACTGAAATTTTAATTCTGTTTGGCGCAAACGCACCAGCGCTTGACACGTGGTGCGCAGCGCAGAGCGCAGCGCAACTGGGCTGCCACGTGGTGCGCAGCACAAAGCGCAGCGCAACTGCGCTGCCACGTGTCGTGCAGCACAGCGCAACTATGCTAGCGCATGGCGCGCAGCGCATAGCGCAAGTCAGCTGAAGCGTTGCTTCTTTAATTTTTTACTTTTTAATTTTTTATTTTAATTTTCAGAACAAAGCCTTGCTCTGATTGGGGGAAACAGAAGCGTTGCTTCGTTTCCCGCCTTGGAATTTGAACAGAGTTTTGCTCTGATTGGGGTAAACAAATACCCCCCACCGTTGCGCTTACGCGGCCCTCCAAACGTGAGCGCAGCGGTGGCAGAACTCCAACCGTCGCGCCATCTCTTGGAAGTTGAAAGGGTATTTGATACCTATAAATAGGACCTTTGGTCCCTCAACAGATGATTATCATCTTCAAAAAAAAATTTTACTTTCAGAATCTCAGAGCCCTGCTCTTTATTTTCAAGAACTCCAAGAGTTAAGCTCTTAAAACTTTTAGATAAAAATTTTAATTCAATTTAAATTAAATTAAATTAATTTTCATTGACAGAGCCTTGCTCTCAATAGATCCCTGATCTAAAGAAAACCCATTTAGGGTTTCACTTAGCAGAGTTTTTCTCTAAAGGGGTCTAAAGAGAACTAAGGAGAACCCTATTAGGGTTCCATTAATAGAGCTCTGCTCTCTAAAAGATTTTTCTTGCATTTTCTTAATCCATCAATGGAGCTTTGCTCCTTCCAAATCATACTGAAGAATTCTTAGGAGTTTTTCATGGATCTTGGAGTTTAAAGATAGCCTTTTATTCTTCGATGAATTATATCGTTTTGCTTAATCAGTCTTTCTGATAATTTTGTTGATTCTCTTTTACAGAAGTAATGGACGCCCACATGTACGATCTTAACGAGATCATTTCTTACGGGGACATCCGCCGACTCGGCCGTTCTCAGAACCGAGAATTTACCAATACCGAGTGTGCCGAAATTATGAGCCGCTTCAACGCATACAACGGCCAACTGCTTCCTCGGCGCTTCTCTCTCCTGAAGCTTATCGTGGAAGCGATCTGGGAAGCACTCCCTTTATTCTGTACCGGCGTGCCGCTTGGAACATTGGATGCTGCTGAGGAAAAGGTGCAATCGGTGTATCTGATGAACTTAATCTCGAAGAGGCGGCGGGACAATCTTGTCGATCTCTTGCACCAGGCTTTTCAACAGTCCGCCATTCTTGCTGCCTATCGGAGGGTGGAGGACATCAGTAGGGATCCCGACGCCCGTGCTCGCAAAAGGAAGCGCATTAGGATGGTTCGCCAGGGTTGGAAAGTTCTGGACAAGGTCACTTATGAGTTCCTCAATCCATATCCTGGATTTGAGGTTTTGCCATTGTAACCACCTCAATAATGTCTTTGTTTATTGCCTTTATTGATGTAAAAACTTTCCAAGTATGAATGACAAATCTTTTGCCTCCTTCCTTTTATTTTCTGCTTTGTTACTGGCACATTCTTTAAATAAGCATAGCCTGTAAGCGATATAGAATATTATGTCTTGAACATCTTAGGGAGTAGTGATGGCTTAGGAAGCAGGTTCAGGTCTGCTATCTAAGGCTTTTCAACTTCATGAGCTGTGAGGGTCTCATAAAGACTTTTCTCCCTACGAGTCGAGAGGATCTCGTAGGTGTATTTTCTCCTTAGGAATCGTGAGTATTCCTAAGTGCGTTTTCTCTTATAAGTCGTAAGGATCTTATAAGAGAATTTTCCTTCTTATGAGTCGAGAGAACCCGTAAGCGGTTGTTTCCCCTCTTGTCCAGATTCGACTTCGGAGAGCGAGACCCGTGGATAGTATGCAAGAGACCGTTTTGGGCCGACTTGCAGGATCCCATTGCTTAGGAAACAAGTTTTTTAATCCTTACTGCCTAAGGCTTTTCCTCACGAGTCGAGACGAATCGAGCAGTTCTCGCAAACACATCAATTTCCTCACAAGTCGAGACGTATCGAGCATTTCTCGCAAGAATGTCCTAACGTCACAGTTAACCTCTGCTCTTTACGACAGAGGTCCGTTAGGGTCTGTGGTACTTAGGGTTTTGGCCGTCGTACCGTCACATCAGCTGATATATTCCTCGATAGGCAATCGTGCTGTTCGAGTAGCCCTGCAACTGCCGTGTCTCCGATCCCTTCGGGGGCTGGACAAGACGTCTTTAAGCAATCCTTCTTGGCAGTTTGACCGTCGGAAGAGCAAGCGTTAGGAATTTTGCCATGCCGCTTTTTACTTGAGGTTAGGCTCATTTTGGAGAGCCCCGATGAGTCATAACCACTCTGCGCTGGTGTGGGATGATCTCCGATAGTCTTTCAGGTTTTATGTGAGTTGCCGTTAAGACCCTGAAGTTAGGAATTTTTCCTTTGCTTCGTTTGCTAGCATTGCGTCTGCTGTATCGAGATGAATGTCGCAGTTGTCTCTAGGTTGTTGGTGAACCGTCGAGGCTTGGAACTGGGAATTTTGCCGTGGCTCCATTTGTTTGATTGTCGCGTCTGAACCCTGCTGGAGGAAGAACGCTTGGGTGACATCCCGTCTGCTGTATCGAGACGAACGTCGAGGTGGTGACCACTCCGCACTGATGTGAGATGATCTCCGATGGTCTTTCAGGTTTTATAGGAGTTGCCGTCAAGACCGTGAAGCTAAGAATTTGGCCTTTGCTTCGTTTGCTGGCATCGCGCCTGCTGTATCGAGACGAATGTCGCTGTTGTCTCTAGGTTTTTGGTGAACCGTAGAGGTTTGGGACTAGGGACTTTGCCGTGGCTCCGTTTGTTTGATGATGTCGCGTCTGTTGTGTCGAGACGAACATCGAGGTGGTGACCATTCCGCACTGGTGTGAGATGATCTCCGGTTGTCTTTCAGGCTTTATATGACTTGCCGTTAAGATCTTGAAGCTAGGAATTTGGCCTTTGCTTCATTTGCTGGCATTGCGTCCTCTATATCGAGACGAATGTCGCGGTTGTCTCTAGGTTGTTGGTGAACCGTCGAGATTTGGAACTAGGGACTTTGCCGTGGCTCCACTGTTTGATGGTGTTGCATCTGAATCCTGTTGAAGGAAGGATGCTGAGGTGATATCTCGTCTGCTGTATCAAGACGAACGTCGAGGTGGTGTCCACTCTGCACTGGTGCAAGATGATCTCCGGTTGTCTTTCAGGCTTTATATGACTTGCCGTTAAGACCTTGAAGTTAGGAATTTGGCCTTCGCTTCGTTTGCTTTGTCACGTCTGAATCCTGTTGGAGGAAGAACGCTGGGGTGACATCCCGTCTGCTGCATCGAGACGAACGTCAAGGTGGTGACCACTCCGCACTGGTGTGAGATAATCTCCGATTGTCTTCCAGGCTTTATATGACTTGCCTTTAAGACCCTGAAGCGAGGAATTTGGCCTTTGCTTCGTTTGCTAGCATTGCGTCCTTTATATCGAGACGAATGTCGCGGTTGTCTCTAGGTTGCTGGTGGACCGTCGAGGTTTGGAACTAGGGACTTTGCCGTGACTCCGCTGCTTGATGATGTTACGTCTGCTGTGTCGAGACGAACGCTGTGGTGCTGACCATTCCGCACTAGTGTGAGACGATCTCTGGTTGTCTTTCAGGCTTTATATGACTTACCGTCAAGGCCCTGAAGCTAGGAATTGGGCCTTTGCTTCATTTGCTCGCACTGCGTCTGCTGTATCGAGACGAATGCAAAGGTGGAGCTGGGATTTTGCCGTCACTCCGCTTTGTTTCGACCATGGGGTCTTTTGTTAACTTTGCATGTACATCCTGCTGGACTGCGAAGGAACGCCGTTGTTGACATTGCGTCTGCTGTAACGAGACGAATGCTAAGGTGGAGTTAGGATTTTGCCGTTACTCCGCTTTGTTTCGACCGTGAGGTCTTTTGTTGATGTTGCATCTGTATCCTGCTGGGCTGCGAAGGAACGCCGTTGTTGGTCTCCAGGCTGTAGATATGGCCATTGAGATTTGGAACTAGGGACTTTGCCATGGCTCCGTTTCATTGCGACTCTGAGGTCGGTTGTTGACGTCACGTCTGCATCTGGTTGGAGCCAGGGGAAACGCGTTGGTGATCTCTAAGTTGTCGATATTGACGTCGAGACCCTGAAGCTAGGGATCTTCTTTTGCTTCGTTTGTTGACATTGTGTCTGCCATATTGCGATAAATGTCGAGGTTGTCTCTAGGTTGTCTATGAACCGTCGAGACTTGGCTTCGCTTTCTGGTGGAGCCTGTTGGGAAGGTATGGTTCCCTCTCTGTTTGTGCCCCTGGATTGTATACAGGGATCGGTGTGATCTCACATGTAGGGCGAAAGTTTCATTCATTTTTTTTTATTTCCGCGATGCTCTATCATTTCAGCTTTTTATATCGCGAAAATCGTGATTGCCCAATCATTTCGGCTGTTTTTCGCGGTGCCCAATCATTTGGCTATTTGTTTTATTTTTACTCGTTGCTTTTTATTGCAAGTTGCCCAATCATTTCGGCTATATTGAATGCATACATTTTTACTTGCTAATTTTGTTGCAAGCTGCCCCATCATTTCGGCTATTTCGTATGCATTTTTGGCTCGCAGACTTTTTATCGCGAGTGTGGAACTTGGAATCTGGTGCCAATCTTAGCATCAGTATCGCTACGACTGGAATATTACCAGGAGCGAATTATCATTTGCCATGAAAGGACTTGGAATTTGATACCGATTTAGGCATCAGCATCGCTACAACTGGGATATTGCCAGGAGCGAATCATCATTTGCTTCTGTTGATGTCGAACAAAGGTGGCTTAGCAAATAGGGTTAGGATCCCGTCGACTAAGGCTTTTGACTTCATGAGCCGTAATGGTCTCATAAAGGTGTTTCTCCCTACGAGTCGTGAGGATCTCGCAGGTGCATTTTCTCCTTAGGAATCGTGAGGACTCCTAAGTGTATGTTCTCTTATAAGTTGTAAGGATCTTACAAGAGTGTTATCTTCTTATGAGTCGAGAGGACTCACAAGGGTTGTTCATCGTGCGGACATATCCATAGTCACGGATGGGACTTGGTTAGGAAAATGTTTATTCGTGCCCGTGGATTGTATACAAGGGTCAGTATTGAGCCGCTTGTAGGGCCATATCGGAGGTTGTGGGGGTTGCTTAAGAACAGGTTCAGGTCTCTGTTACTTAAGACTTTCAAATCTTATGAGAAGTGAGGGTCCCATAAGAGAGTTCTATTTATGAGTCGTGCGGATCTCGCAAGTGTCATTTCTCTTTAGGAATCGTGAGGATCCCTATGTGTGTTGCTTCCCTGTGAGTCGTAAGGATCTCACGCGGGTGGTTTCTCCTCACAAGGTCGAGAGGACCCTGTAAGTGTCTTTTAACGAGGTTGCGCCCTTTCGGGTTTTCACAACACTCGCCGGCAACCCTGCTGTTTTTACTCACGGAGTCCTTTCGGGTTTTCATCCGTGCTCATTTTGCTTATGGACATACCATTTTTTTTAACGAGTCTGCGCCCTTTCGGGTTTTCACAAACATCGCCGGTAGTCCTGCTGTTTTTACTCACGGCGCAATTTCAGGTTTTCATCCGTTCCCATCTCGCTTGTGGATATACCGTTTTTTTACCACGTCAGCCTAAAGATGCCGCGGGTTGGGAGTAGTTTAACGACGTTTCGGTCATTTGCAAGTTTTAGGACATTGCGGTCCACCGTTGCCGTATTTGAGGCGAATTTCTAGTTTACGGACTTTTCGGTCCACAGCTAGTTTTAGGATGTAGAGGTCCGTCATTAGTTTAAGGACGTTTCGGTCCACCGTCGCCGTATTTGAGGCGAATCTCTAGTTTACTGACTTTTCGGTCTATGGGGCTTTCCCTATGAATGAGCATGATGCCCCCGGCATATCCACCTTTTTCGGAGCATGTGGTTGTGGTGGGCTCACTTTCCAGTTTTCGGACAACGCGAACTCGCTCTGTTGGTGTTGTTCTTCAACCCAGTTTTTGAAAACGTAGCAGTTTTCGATCGGATGGCCCAATACTTGGTGGTAAGGGCAGTAATTAGGATTGTTGATATCATTCAGTTGTAGCTGTTGTTTCGGCTCTGGTAGAGTAATAAGGCCGTTGCGCACTGCTAGCTTGAACAGTCTCCTTGTTTCATCCCGGGGAAATGAGTAAGGACGTTTCAACTTCTCATAGAGGGGTTGCCGCTTGTTGTTTCGGCAAACAACCGGTCTAGGGCCACTCGATTGCTGTTGAGTGTTGGCTACGAGGGCTATTTTTCCCTTCCCTTTATCCTTTTTGCTCGATCCTTTGTTTGCGGGGCCGAGATTTTTTCCGGGTATCGTGCAATTATAAGGCTGAATGCTCTCGCAACTCCTCAATTCTTTCGTTTTAGAGATGGACTCCTTGAAAAGAGGGCCGAGGGCTACTTTTTCGTCGGAATTGCTCCCGAATGTGAGAACTCGCGGTCCCTCGGGATCGACCCTATGACAATTGCCGGCAATTCTTTTACGCTCATCTGTCGCATTTTTCTGCTGTCTACGAGATTCACGCTTTGTCCTGTTGAAGTGTTGCTTTTGAGCGACATACCCTTGCCACCAATACTTAAAGGAGTCGCAGTCTTCGGTAGGATGTATGATCTTCTGATGATATAAGCAAAAGTTAGGATGCATCTCTACTCTACCGAGAGTATTTTCTTCAGAGGGCGGTAGCTTCATTCCCACTGATAGGGCTTTGGCGAACCTTTTTCTCGTCTTGAATTTGTTTTTATCCGAAGCGGATGACTTTTGATTTGAAGTAAGTGCCTCGACTCTTTGGTCTAGTAGTCGGTGTTTGACTCCTTCCAGTATGGCCATCTCACGCTCCTGATTGGCTTTAACTTTCAGACAAATTTCATTCAGGAAGGCATCGATCAACTTGTTTGACGGCCGCAGAATTTCTGATTCAGGGTCCGCCCTCGGTTTCTCGGGGCAAGGAGCCTCTTTATCATCCGCCAATGAGTGAGAGATCACATGACAAGTTGCCCCCGGTGCGTCCGTCTTCTTTGGAGTGTGCGGCTGTGGTGGGTTTACCTTCCACTTTTCAGACAGCGCAAACGTGCCTTGTAGATACTGATCCTCGATCCATCCCTTAAAGACGAAGCAATCCTCGATCGGGTGACTTACCGTGTGGTGGTAAGGGCAATAATCGGGATTATTGAGCTCGCCTGGCTGCAACAGACGTTTTGGACTCGGCAGATTGATGAGTCCGTTGCGCGTGGCCAGCTCGAACAGTTTCCTTGTTTTATTCTGAGGAAACGAGTAAGGACGTACCAGTCTCTCCTCAAGGGATGGGCATGGACGCATGTTGTTTTGGCGAGCAATCGGCTTTGATTTGCTCGGCCGTTGTTGAGTATTGGTAACAACGATCGCTTTTCCTTTCTTCTCATTTCGAGAGTCCAGTTTTGGAGGAGACGGTCCATGGCCCATCTGGTCCATTTGGGCTAATTTGTCGATCAAGGCCTGGAAAGTGGTCAGTCTGAAGAACATCATGAATTGGGATATAGTCTCCTGCGGATCGAGAGTGCCCATGAACATGCCCACCGCCGGCGCTTCTTCGATACGTTGTTCGCATTTCGATAATAGGTTCCGCCACCGTGTTGCATATTGGACCCACGTTTCGCCTGGCCTTATCCTGGCATTGATCAGTGCTGTCATCGGGGTGCGTCCACTAGCACTCGCGAATCTTTGTGTAAACAGTAGCTCCATCTCCACAAATGTTTTGACAGAGTCGTTAGGTAGCTCCGAATACCATTCAAAGGCTGTTTTTGCTAAGCTGCCGACGAATCGTCGAAGCAACAATTTGTCATCGCCTCCAGTATTGCCGCATAAGGCTCTGAATTGAGCGACATACTGATGTGGATTCCCTGACCCCTTGTACACATAGAATTTAGGGATCGAATATCCCGGCGGGTAACTGATTTGGTCATACCAGCTCGGGTAGGGTCGTCCGGTTCTAGCAATTTGCCCAGCTGCCTCATTCGCCTGATGAGCTCGTATTTGCTGAGCTATATAGTCATCCAGTTCGGCCTTGGAAATGGTTTCTTCTTTGGCTGCTGAAAGAGCCGGAGGAGGATTAGATGTCTCCCCTTTATCGTTTTCAACAATGATTGGAGGGTCATCAGCTGGAGGGTCCGGCTGTAACATCATTCCTACCATATCTTGGAAGAGGAGCGCCATTTGTTTTATGTTAGCTGCTTGCTCTGCGGCTTCTTTGTCATTCTTTTCAAGGACTCTACGTAGGAAGTCAGCGTCAGTTTCTTGTTCGTGACGCTGTTCTGATGTTGCTTCCGGGCTTTCTTTTGGCTCGGTAAGTGCGGCCATTGTAGTCAGCATCTCTTGAAGCTTCTGCTGTTACTGTCCTTGAGCTCTCGTGATGGATCGGGTGAGTGGTCAGTGGCCCATAGAAGCGCGGCTATCCTCTTTCCCGGATGCCATGTAAATAGTATGGACCGTTATGCCCCCAGACTTGGGGCATTTAGTCTCGGCGTCTTTGCGATCTGCCGCAGTTATAGGGGCTTTCTCTGGCCTCCTTCTTTTCTGAGTGTTCGACGTTGAGGGGGCCGTTGCAGTGGGCACCCAAGTAGCTGTCGCTTTTTGTGGCTTGACAGCGTAGTCCTTCTCCTGCTGAACCTTCATTTTTTTCTGTCGGCGGAGATAGTCTTGATCCATCACGGAGTCTTGGACTTGACGCCAGACCTTATAAATTTTAGAGGACAGCCGTTGAGGGGGCTGCTCCGGCTTCACCTTTGGGGCATCATCCATAGGTGGAGGAGATCTTTTCAATACGGCAGTTGGCGAGTTTTTGCGCACCTTTCTTAGCGGTTCAAAGCTATTCCCAGTCGGAACAGCAGCATTGATTTCCACCATCGGAGCTGGCAGAGCTGGCCCAGAAGGGGAGTTGCCCCCAGCCTTCCTTACTCGGCGCCAGTGACGACGTCGGGCATGTCGTGCAGATAAGATCACCTCCGTTGTTGGATAAGCTTCTTCATGCCCCCTCCGGGCAGCTTTGATGACCTCGCCTGGAGCAGCAACCGGAATGGCCAGCCTTGTAAAAACTGACTTCTTGGGAGGAGGAGCTTTCCCCATGATTTCGTCCGCTTGAGCCGGGATGGCTATCCGCTTTGGGAAGGCAGCTTCGGGTATCGCGGGCTTCCAGACGTTCTGGCCCAGTTTGTTGAAAACTGATGTGTTGAAGTTGGGCGACCCGTTGAGAGGGGTCGCGGCAGTGGTAAGTCGATCAAAGACTGACTTCTTTGGGGCTTCTTGCAATGTCATTGGGGCATTGAAGCTCATCGGTGGGAGCATGGTCCCGAAGAATAGTCCAGTGGTGGCTTGAGTTACTTGCTCCACTGGCATCTTGAAAAGGGAGGCCGCTTGGGGCCCATAAGTCACTCCTCCAGTAAGGACGGAGCGAGAGTTGCAGTTGCAGGAAGTGCAGTTTGAAGCCATTGATCTTCTATTTTCTGCACGGAGCAAGACACCAAATCTTAGTACCTCGAATCCCCAGGCAACCACAGCAAACCGCGATTCATTCGCGAACACGACACACGAAGTGTGGAGTGGAAAGAGGAAAAGGTCCCACCGGGCGTGCCAGAATCTGTTCCCCTCCGAACGGCGCCAGAGACAGGGACGTCTTGCCTGAGATTCGGGGCAGATGCTATTTGGTTTTATCCGTCCACCTCTCCGAAGATGCCAAGTTGATTTATGACACCGTGTATCGGAGGTTTAGACGGATGCGGCCGATGTAGCAGACTTCGTCAGATTCCCCCTCGTTTGAGGGGTTTTTGATTGTGGGGACGCTCTTCCCTGCAGGCGCAAGCCCCTGCAGTTAATTACGCTACCGCATCACGGTAACAACTTTCTCCTTCTCCAAAATTTCACTTTGTGTCGTGGGTGTTTGTTTTGTTTATGGTTGCCCGTGGATTGCATACGGAGACTAGGTTATGCCGTCGCCTGTAGGACGTGGATTAGTCCAAATCCATATTTTCTTAGATTTGGGTTTGGGGGTTTTTGTTTAAGGATACGTTAGCCCTATTTAAGGCTAAAATCAACTTAAACTTTTGTTAAGGATACGTTAGTCTAATCTCCAGACTAAGATCGACTTAACGGGATCGTTTGGATCCGATAAGAGAGCAATTGGCTCTATTGTTCCAGTTTAGGGACATAGTGGTCTATGTTCCAGTTTAGGGACATGGTGGTCCGTCATTCCCATTTGGGGACGAACATTAGTTTAAGGACATTTCGGTCCAACATTCCCATTTTGGGACGAATATTAGTTTAAGGACGTTTCGGTCCACGAGTTTAAGGACCCCGCAGTCCGTATCGATGTGTGGTTGTCGGGACCCATCACCTCTCTGACGTCATTGAAGGATTACAACGATAAGTGTCAGAGGAGTTCGGAGATGTACCCTTGAACCAGATGTAAATTGATTTAAGAGAGCAGTCTTGCTCAGTCAATTTAATTTGAGGACTTACGGCCATGATTGGGCTAAATCCAGTTGAGGATATTCAACGTTTTTATTTCCGGCATATTAGGACTATGCTGGGGCTTTGCCCCTGTTTAATAATACACTGCATTTTATTCTAGCCTGCTAGACCTTTTTGATTTGGGCTCTGTCCCTTTATAAATGATGCAGAGCATCTGTTTGGGCTCTGCCCTTCTTTAAAATAATGCATTGCATTTAATTAGGCCTGTTAAGCCTTTCTTAATTGGGCTTGGCCCTTCTGTAAATAATGCAGTGCATTAATCAAATTGACAATGGCCATGTGGCCTGTCAGGCATTTTGCGCCAATTATAGAGCGCAAGCGCATATGGAGATGACATGTGTCATGCTCGGGTGAGCGCAAGCGCAACAGCACAGTGCGCTGCGCTGTTGCGCTGCTGACATGTGGCGCGCTCTGGTGAGTTGCGCCAATTTCAGAGAGCAGTGCTCTATTTTTAAAAGCGCATAGCGCAAGTGGTTATGGTGCTGACACGTGGCGCTATCTGGTGGCTTGCGCCAACCCAGGAGCGCAACAGTGCAGATCTGCAAGTGCAAGGCACTGTTTTATTATTTTGATCAATTTTAGATCAAAGAAAAATAAATTTTCTTGTTTTCAAAGAACCAGTGGTTCATCAAAAGGCAATGCCTTTATTATTATTATATTTTTATTGAAGATTTTTGATGTTGTTCTTAGATCAATGATCTTTTAAGAAGAAATTCTTCTTTATTCAGAGGTTTTTACCTTTTCTTTTTCTGAGCTCTTTTCAAAATTTTCTTTAGAGGAGTTCTCTGTTTTTCTCTCTGTGTTGATGTCTTCATGTGTTGGGGTCTGGGGGCCTTTTTATAGTGCCAATGATTTATTGAATTGGTTAGAAAGATCTTTCTCTGAGTGATTTGGGGATTTTTCCCTACCGTTGGATGTTTGATCCAAGGGCTTCTGTTTTACAGAAGACAATCTTCTTGTTTTAACAAGAACAGAAAGATCTTACTGGAATTTTAATTCTGTTTGGCGCAAACGCACCAGCGCATGACACGTATTGCGCGGCGCAGAGCGCTAGCGCAACTGCGCTGCCACGTGTCGCGCAGCGCAACTGCGCTGCCACGTGGTACGCAGCGCAGAGCGCAAGTCAGCTGAAGCGTTACTTCTTTAATTTTTTACTTTTTACTTTTAATTTTTAGAACAGAGCCTTGCTCTGATTGGGGGAAACAGAAGCGTTGCTTCGTTTCCCGCCTTGGAATTTGAACAGAGGTTTGCTCTGATTGGGGTAAACAGACTCATTAATACGCCGGCAGTAGGTGATGATCATATCAGTCACCCACAAGCCGTCGGCGGTTCTAGCTGGACGTAACGGCTACCCGGGTATTGAGTGATCAGAAGATCAACAAGAAAACCTGCTCATACTCCTGCGAATTCAATAAGTAACACTGCCGTACAGTCCGCTCTCTTCGTCTGATATGTTGCATATCTAGTCTAGGGGTGGTAAACGTCAGACCCTAGTAACTTGATAAGTCGTGCCGATATGAGGCTTATAACGGGTTAAGAAACTACTGATAACACTTACCACTAAATCTCCGTATCAGCCCTGGCCAGGGACTTCCTGTTATAGCCAATCGAGCACAGCGCAACATCAACCCCCAATACCGAGAGAGACGAAACCCTTCCTATCGCTCATTGCCTCTATGTGACTCGGGACTGTACCCAAAACCACCATTTTGCATGTTCTCTTGAATGTGGTAAGGTGGAAATCAAAGCACAGTAGGAAACACACAAGACTCTATGATGATCTCGGGTCTACAGACTAACATGTACCAGTGTCACCAAAGAACTGCTATCTGACGATAAGTATAATACCATCTAGGAGTTCTCGTCGAGTCCTGTTCAGTGTACCCAGTCTCCACTGAACTTCCGTATACCATCTTTGATGTCAAACACCAATGGATGTGGGATCATCCATCGCCCATCATAAGGGTCAAGAAACGTATACGCTAGTCTACTCTGGAATATAGATGCCCCGTCTCGATACACTCTCAAGTAGGAATAATTAAAGGATGAACTTATGGACTATCCTAGCCCCACTAGTATGATCTCAATCATAGTCCTGGTAGTCAAGTAAACATCCTAAGGGTTTTATCAACATGTGAGAGCAGGACAATATCACAATACAGGTCTACATGTTAAGAAAAAGAGCATATATATGTCCAAGCATCCACTATAATATACAATCATGTATAATAATGGCCTCTAGGGCATACATAAACTAACAATCTCCCACTTACACTAAGGCCAGTTATTGTAGTATCTCATACCCAACATCCCGAAGAGTCTCTCAAATTATATCTGGGGTATGGCCTTGGTGAGTGGATCCGCCGTGTTATTCTTCGTGTCAACTCTCCTGACCTCGATCTCCCGGTGATCAACTATCTCCCGGATCAGGTGATACCGCCTCAGAATATGCCTGGATCGCTGATAGGACCTGGGTTCCTTGGCCAAAGCCACTGCTCCATTGTTATCACAATACAAAGGTATTGGATGCTCGATGGATGGAACCATTCTTGGCAGCATCGTTCAGACAGCCTCTTTGGCAGCATCGTTGGCAGCAATGTATTCAGCCTCCATCGTCGAGTCTGCAAGTTTCTTGCTTGGAATTCTTCCAACAAACCGCCCCTCCATTGAGGGTGAAGAAAAATCCCGAGACTGGCTTAAAGTCGTCCTTATCATTCTTGAAGCTCGAGTTGGTAAATGACTCCACTTGGAGTTCACCGTTACCATACACCAAGAACAATTCTTTAGTCCTTCTCAAGTACTTAAGAATGTTCTTCACAGCTGTCCAGTGATTCTTCCCAGGATCTGATTGATACCTACTTACTACACTTAGTGAGTATGCTACATTGGGTCTGGTACATAACATCGCGTACATGATAGAGCCTATTGCCAAAGCATAGGGTATCCCTTGCATGCGAGCTCTCTTCAAATCAGTCTTGGGAGATATCTCTTTGGAGAGAGTGATTCTTGAGAACGTAAGTAAATTCCCACGCTTGGAATCCTCCATACTAAACCACTTTAGTATGGTGTCGATATACCTGGATTGGGACAATCCCGGTATCCGTTTAGATCTATCTCTATAGATCTTAATCCTCAGGATGTAGGAGGCATCACCCAGATCCTTCATGGATAATCTTTATGATAAGAAGAGCTTGACCAAGTGCAGCATAGGAACATCATTTGCTATCAAGAGTATGTCATTCACGTACAATACGAGGAAGACGACCTTACTCTCTGCCACCTTCTTGTATATACAAGGTTCATCTATATTTTTGACGAAGTCAAACTCTTTGACTACCACATCAAAGCAGATGTTCCAACTCCGCGATGCTTGCTTTAACCCGTAGATGGATTTAAGCAGATTGCACACCTTTCCGCTGCTCCCACTATCTACGAAGCCCTCTGGCTGAGTCATGTACACGCACTCCTTTAAATCACCATTTAGAAAGGCGGTCTTAATATCCATCTGCCAGATTTCATAGTCATGGTATGCAGTGATGGCAAGTAGGATCCGGATGGACTTAAGCATAGCCACTGGAGAAAAGGTTTCATCATAATCCACACCTGGTCGTTGAAGAAAACCTTTTGCAACAAGTCTATCTTTGAAATTCTCAACTTTTCCATCTACACCAAGTTTCTTCTTAAAGATCCATTCGCTCCCAATGGGTTTTACCCTTTCGGGAGCAACTTTCAAAGTCCATACTTTGTTAGTGTACATGGATTCCATCTCAGATCGCATTGCATCCAACCATTTCACAGAGTCCCCACTCGTGATGGCCTGCTCGAAGCTAATTGGGTCATCATCTTCTATGATGCAATCCTCGCTCCCACCATCAATGAGAAAACCGTAGTATCTCTCAGGTGGATGAGAAACCCTACTAGATTGGCAGAAAGGCTGAGATTCGTTAGGAACTATTGAATCCTCTGGTTCCACTAAATCTTCAGTTGTAGTCTGTGTAGCCGGAACTTCTTCCAGTTCTACCTCTTTGCCACTAATTTCTTTTTCAAGAAATTCCTTTTCTAAAAAGGTGGCATGACGAGAAACAAACACCTTTTGTTCCTCGCTGTGGTAGAATAGATATCCATGTGAATGTTTGGGATATCCAACAAACTTACGAAGAACTGATCGTGCCTCGAGTTTGTCCGGATGTTGCCATTTAACATAGGCCGGACAACCTCATATCTTAACTCGTTTAAGACATGGTCTCTTATGACTCCATATCTCATATGGTGTTATAGGCACTGATTTAAATGGAACTTTATTCAATAGGTATGCAGCTGTCTCAAGCGCATGACCCCAAAAGAAAATAGGTAACTCAACGGTGCTCATCATAGAGCGCACCATATCCAATAGGGTGCGATTCCTTCGCTCCGATACACAGTTGTACAGAGGAGTAAGCTGAGAAAGAATCCCATTCTCTTTTAGATAATCACGGAATTCCGTGCTCAAGTATTCTCCTCCTCGATCAGATCGTAGGATTTTAATACTTTTACCCGTCTGGTTCTCGACTTCATGCTTATATTCTTTGAATTTCTCAAAACCTTCAGACTTGTGTTTCAATAGGAACACATGTCCGTATCTTGAGAGATCGTCAGTGAATGTAATGAAGTATGAGAAACCATTCCTGGCATGTGTAGACATGGGACCGCATACATCACTGTGTATCAGTCCTAAGGGTTCCGTAACTCTTTCTCCGTGTCCAGTAAACGAAGTTTTGGTCATCTTGCCTTTGAGACATGACTGAAAAGTTTCATAAAATGATAATTCGAATGAATTCAAATATCCATCCTTATATAACTTAGCTACTCGTGTCGTATTGATATGACCTAGTCTACAATGCCACAAGAAGGATTCGTTCATTTCTGAACTCTTCCTCTTATGTGTGTTCTGTACATTAAGAACCGTGGTTTGATTTAGAACGTATATGGCAATATTTAATGAGCCTGATCCAATCAGCTTTTGATTCAGAAAAATGTTCATAGTATTATCCTGCAATATAAAATTATATCCTTCTTTACTTAATAAAGAAACTGATATAATATTGCATATTAGGTTTGGTATGTAATAGCATTCGTTCAGAATCAATGTATTACCATTTGGTAATATAAGGTGATATTCGCCAACTGATTTGGCTGCAACATTTGCACCATTTTCTACTCTTACAGAATGATCACCAATTCCCAGTTCTCTACCTTTCTTTAGCCCATGTAACATATTATATATGTGGGATCCCGATCCGGTATCTAATACCTAGGATGTAGATGTAAGTGCACGGCGGCGCCCCGGCCATCTGAACGAGGCAAAAATGCGGAAACGAAACTTTTACGAAACTTGTAAACCGGCACCACCGCGCACTAAAATCCCGGATTGGGCTATTAACCTACTCCTAGCTAACTAGAGAAAGGGTAGAGAGATATACCGAGCGATCCGTATCCTTCGGTCTTCTCGTCGTCGTCCCGATCTCCCCGCGGAATCTTCGGTCTTCATCTCCTCGTCGGAAGGGCACCACATCGCCGGGTTCTTTTACGGGCTCCCACCTCTGGACCGAGGCAACTCGGGCACGAAGTTGGCGAGCCGACGTGCCCAAGAATACTGTAGGCTAAGTGTAGTAGGCTGTGTCTCAAAGGGGTATGAAGTTGCCATGAGGAAGTGAAGGTGGAAATGAAGTAGTGAGCTTTTGAGATGAACCAAGACCATTTTTGAGCAAGCAAATGAGACTAATTACCTTCACAAAAAATTGGGACAGCCCACTCAAGAGAAGTGGCCGGCCTCTTTTTTGGAGAGTGAGAGAGAGAGAGAGAGAAATACAAGGAAGAGAAAAGAGATGATCATGAGGAATAATCATCACAACCAAATCCCCACTCCATCACCTAATCATATCCCATCACCTAATCATATCCCATCACCCTCAAGCAAAGTCAAGCAATGATGAACTAAAGAAGTCAAAGGATGTAAGAACCATCATGAAGCTACTAGTTGCAAATAACACCCTCCACTAATAAAATTTGCATGCTTGCAAATAACTCCCTCTCCACCAATTTCCAGCCAAAGAAAGAAACAAAGGAAAATGGTCGAAACGGAATGCAAACTGGCAACTTCACAAAACTGATCCCGTAATAAATTACAAGAAAACCCCGCGACTGTATATACATACCCGCATTTGTATTCCGGCCGAATACAAATGCAATGAGACAAAATCTACACTGTACAATACTAGGATCCGGTTTAAACCAAAGCCCACTAGTATTATCCGTCCGATCATGATCCGTGCAATACCGCACGTATATGATCGAACCCTGCCATATCTCCATACGGCCTCTACAGCGTTTCGCCCGAAACTTGAGAAAACGGTCTGTGGAGAACTCTAAAGACTCGTCAATACTTTGGTTTTGGATTTAACCACTAGCACGTCAGAGATATTAGCCATACGTAACGGGCTACCAGGTATTGACCAAAAGGGACGTCGATGAGCGAACTCATCCTGACACCCTACTGAGCCTGTCAGTGACAATATCCGTACAGTCCGGTCCGTTCGTCTATGAGCATCGCATGGCGGGCCTAGGGGGTTGGTAAAAGTTAGACCCCTAAAAGCGGTACAAGTCTTGTCGGAGTGTAGCCCAGAACACCCTGATATACTACTGGAATACCTACCAGTAAATCTCCTGCCTTGGCCAAGGACTTCGTGTAATGGCTCTCCTAGACACAGCGCGACCTCACCCTCAATACCGGGAGAGACGAACCCCTGCAGATCCGCTCACTGCCTCCATGTGGCTCGGGACTGTACCCAACTAAAACCTGTTTGCACGACTCCTTTGAGCCGTGGTAGGGTAGTAATCAAAGTACAGTGGGAACTCACACGAGACAAATGACGATCTCAGATCGATGAACTAACCTGTACACATGTCACCAGGGAACTGCTATCTGACGTCAGGTATAAGACCAATTAGCATGTTCCCGGCGAGTCCTGTCCGGTGTACTCATAACCCAATGAGCACCTGTATACATCTTAGGTGAACCAACTGACACAAGTTGCTTGTGAGACCGGACACAGCCCATCGTCGGGGTCTCGACTGCATACACTAGTCTACTCTGGAGTATTGATGCCCTGTCTCGAAACTCTCACGACTAGGGACCTTTTAAGGATGTGCTTATAGACCCCAGCTCCCACGTATATGATCGCCCTCATACTGCTGGCAGTCAAGCAAGAATCCTAGGGGCTCTATCAACGTATAATAGCGACCTGTAAGGTCATCTAAAGCAGTACACGATGATAAAGATAAACCAGATAGCATACTATCATCTTGAGTAAGACTGTCCTATCGGCATAGGTCCTCCCTCAATCATTGCAATCACGTGCCTGCGATCCAATAATTGACTCTGAGGGCACTATCTCCAACAATCTCCCACTTGCACTCAAGGCTAATTATTACGATGTCGCATACTCACAGCCCGTGTGATACCGAACACCCAACTCCTCTACTAATCAGTCTCACAAAACCCGTTTGCGAAACTATTGCGTTCGAGGAATAGCCTCAGTGAGTGGATCCGCTTTGATGTTTCTTTCTATGTCTCTCTTTATCTCAAGTTCGCGGAGAAACCCATCTCCCGAAATGAGCAATACCTGTCTTAAAATGGGTCTGGATGTCTGATGGGACCTAGCTCATAAATGAACTCCAAATCCAAACTTCTTAGACTGTATCGTCAACTGAACTTAATCAGTAACCTGAGCCATGCCTCCCTCAGTATCTGCTTGGATCAGCTGTCCAAAACACTGCCCCTCATCTGAGGGAAAACTATAACTCTGACAGTCACTCTGTCATCCAGGTCACCTTAGAAGCCTGGAATGATAACTGTTTCCTGAATGAGGCTGTCGTTATCATATCCCTAGAAAATCCACTTATGTTCTAAAACTGCTTCCGAATGTCTCTCCAGGATAAGATTAATATCAACTTATTGCATCTTGCGCAAAAACAACATCTGGTGTGGTACTTGACATCTCATGATTGACTCAATTGCCTAAGCAAGTGATCTGCCAATCATGCACATCCCTCTCCCCTTTAGTCTGTAAGACACCTTCAGAGAGGGTGACTCCATCACCTGCAGGTACACTACCGTGCATGGAGTCGTCCATTCTAAAACACCTGTAGAATGCTGTCTAAGTACCCAGATTGGGAAACTACCCAAATCTAGATCTAAAACCATAGATCCAGCAACCAGAATGTCTGATATAATATCCTAGCCTTATGTGGAGAAACTACTGTGTGACAACCAAAGTATAACTGACCGTAGTATAGGAATTTCACTTCCTACTCTGTGTGTGTCATCCAAATACCAGGACATCACATCCTACTACCTTCTTAATAGATCCATCCCCTATTCTGATGAAGTCAAACCTATGACTGTCACATCAGAAATAGATGATCTATCTCCGCTATATCTTCTTTAGTCTATAAATAGACACAAGCTACTTGTCCACCAATGCTTCCGCTGCTCCCACTGTCTACGACAACCCTCTGGCAGAATCCTATACACGTGTACTTCTGAAGCCAATTCAGAACGACGCTATACTCATCCTCTTGCCGGGTCTCATAGTCTGGAACAACAGCAATGGCAAGTCTGGGTAAACAAGAACCCCCCTGTCACCGTCTTTGAGCATACCGAAGTACCTCTCAAGTACCTGAGGTTACCCACCATATCTGCGGAGTGGCCAATGGAATGTCAAATCAGATTGAATCTTTAGGTTCTCATCAAATTTTCAGAAATCGTTTGCGGTTCTGGAATCACTTCCAGTTCTACCATACTCCCACTTCTGTTTTCTGAAAAAAATCCATTTTACTTAAAACTGTGGCGAGTCTAGAACAATATCACTATTGATCTTTCAGATGGTAGAAACTCAACCCTTGTCATAGCCCGGGTCAACCCACAAACAGCCATTACAGAAACGTGCCTTGAGTTATCCAGAGTCTGGTTTTAAGCATAAGTCAGACAACTCCCCGTACCTTAACATCGTTAACATACGAACTGTTCTATATCCAATACAGAAACAGAGACACTGATTTAATTGAACCAGATTCAAATCATGCAGCTGTTTCCAGTGCAGTCAACTAAATGGAGAGAGGCCGATCAGCGTTACTCAACTTAGGAATACTTCCAGTTATGAGTAACCTGAAAGAGAAGCAAGTTCTCTTAAAACCATTACTATCAAGTGAATACCATACACAAGTATCTACATCTTCGATCACCTTGAAGAATCCTGATATTTGCAATACCCGGTTCTTTACTTTACTCTTATACCTATAACTTCTCAAAACTTGGACCTTGTGTTTCTACGAAACACTTGTCTAAGAATTAGAGAAGTCACAAGTAAACAGAATATAGTACGAGGACTATCCCCTCTGTCCTAATGGACACTGGACAGCATACAATACTCTGTACAAGTCCCTTGAGTCTAATAACCCACTCCTTGTGTGTCGTAGGTTGAAAACTGTACTTATGGTTAAGAAGAATTACACCGCTGTTTAATACTCCCCCCTAACCATCAACTGATATAGGTAAATGTCATCGACATAATTTCAAAAAGGTATATCTCACTTTATAAAAATAGACGTACAGATATATCAATTTGAAATTGGTGCATTAGAACGGATATTCAAAACCAAATATTTGCCGTCCGGCAAACAGCCCAGGCGATTTCCTCAAATATCACCAATTACAACGAATTCCGATATAATGAGGACGATCACCTAATTCCCAATAACTTACTCCCACTCATCATCTGTAAAACCATACAGATGTGGGAATCATACCTGGTAAATACATACCCTGGAGCAAGTGTCTAATTGGGAAATCAGTTTTCTTTTAACAGTACACAGTGAAACTGAAACATTGAAATGTTTCGCGGGGTATCCTGGTATTCCTAGTAATGCCTCTTCCATTATCCAGATTCACAACTGTAACCGTATATTTCTTTTCCATCTCTCCAAATCCCTTCATATGTCTTTAGTCATTACCTTCTGTACACCCCTCTTAGGCTAAATGGTTTTCTTCCTTCCCTACCTTACGGCACCAGCCTATGGTTTGGAAGAAGACTATCCAATAAGCATAATGGGTGTACTGTCCTAATCCTAGGAACACTCGCAACCCGAGAGAAGGTAAAGATAAAAGACACCTGAATAAACCTTATTCCTATTTCTCCTGAATCAGAATCCATCCCCGAACTGGAACAAGTTCCTTTCGAGTTCGTATATAACCATACGATGGAGTATCCAATAAACTGTGGATCTTCGTAGTGATACGGAGTGTTCTGGAGAAACACAAGGGTGAAGTAGGAGTGGTAATGAAATACTTGGTTTGGTCATGAATAGCAGTAGCAATTTACTTTGCCCTCTTACTAATCCCTTTATTTGTCTTAACTTAATACCTTCTGTACACCACACTTAGGCTAATCGGTTTTCTTCATTCCCTACCGTTCGGCACCAGCCTAAGGTTTGGAAGAAGACTATCCAATAGGCGTAACGGGTGTACTATCTCCTAATCCAAGGAGCACTCGCAACCTGAGAGAAGGTAAGAGGAAAAGACAACTGAATAGTCCTATTCGTTTTCTCCAGAACCAGAAACCATCCTCGAATAAATTCCTTCGAGTTCGTATATAACCATACGATGGTTTTATCCAATGTAAGTGGACGTCCGTAGTAATACGGGGTGTCCTGGAGAAAAGGGTAAAAGTAGGAGTGGCAATGAGGTATGCAACTCGGACAATCCAAAAGCCAGTCTTATAAGAAGGTTCGGTCAACTTGGTCACTGAGTCATAGTCTAGGGTCGGGTCATGGTCGCTGCCAAAGAGAGAAAAGAAACACTCAGCGTGCACTCTAATCTAGATCAGAATGGTTATCACTTTATCTAATCAGGAAACCTCCCACTGTACCGTAAAATTCTCCTCTAAACCTGAAAGAAGAATTAGTCGGGATCACCCGAGGAGTAAACCAACTCATCAGTGGGAATCGGGATCCAACTATCATCACACGATAACGTGATGGAATCCGCTCACGTTATCACACTCCAGAAGGAATGCGCATATCTGGCAAGTTTCAGTTTCTTTAGAAACTCCCGATGTGATTTTTACCCCATGCTCTTATGACCTTGACTTTGGCCAACAAATCATAAGTCACATGTCAAGTTCTACCCATCATTCTCCAGGTTAATTTGAACCCACCCGTACCTACCCTTGACTTTGGCCAACAAGGCAGTACGACTGTCCCAAACCAACGCATCTATCTATGCTGCATATGAATATCCAATGGCTACCAATCACTGTGCCTTGACTTTGGCCAACAAACACAGCTTGAATACTATTGACTATTCATATGAAATGACGGAGGGCTACGAATGGTTTTTGGCGAAAAACCTTTAACGTGATGAACTTGATATCGTTGAAGGAACCGGATAGCTTTTTATAAAAATATAGTGGCGAAAACCTTTGCTAAAGAGGTCACTCCCGGTGAAGGGATCTCGGCTTTTTCCCCGTAGAATGAGGTACAGGATATTCATAACTGAATACCACTGTGCAAAGCAAAAGTAATCGACTATAGTGAAGTTATTGCCCTGACGCAAACTTCTGTCCAAGGGGTCACTCCCGGTGAAAAGATCTCGGCCCTTGCCTCGTCGACTGAGGTGCTGGATATTCATAACCGAATACCACTGTGCAAAACAAAAGAGAACGTCCTTGCAATAACAGCTTTTTGAAAATTGTTCCAACAAAATCATATTAGGTTTGTTTAGCTTGCATTGATCCGAATTAATGCAGTCCCATCAATTGATCACACCAATAAAGAACGAAAATAATGATGTACGTATATGCCATCCGCATTCGCCACTAGATCCCGTCATCACCCGTTAGGTTACTTAACTAACGATAGAGCAGGGACTGGACTAGTGCGGATGCAAAACATATACAACATCTACTAGTATATATATCAATATATAATATTCGCTCAAGGCATGATAAAATGCAACATCACAGAAATGTAATAAGCATCACAGAACAATACAGATATCTGGGATCCCCGGGTTTCATAGAGCCGCTACTGAAACCCGACGTTCCGCTGGTCGTGCGGATAGCCTGTGCAATGAAATCCTAGACCCCTACGGGCGCGACAAGTTACCCGCCAAAACCTGAAGCGAGGCAGCCCCCTTCAGCAACGTGAATGGACCACCCAGCACTTCACGGAATCCGGTAACTTGGGCACCCTTCCTTGGGTCAACCTGTACCCCTACGAGTGCAGCGAATAGCCCGCAAATTCTAGAGTGAAGCCCCCTCCGTCTCAATGCCATAAGATGCGGGCCTGTTGCCCTCTAGAACCCGGCTATCCGTACACCCCTCCGCGGGGTAATCCTAGTACAGAAAGTAAATTATACATACAACGGGTACATCGACCTCAGCCCGGTCGTGCCCCAAAAGAATAATATACAAACAGGCAGTGACGGCAGTCCACATGTCGGACGCTCGCCCCGCAATATCAAATGTACATAATACACCAAACTGTACTAATAAATCATCCAGGCTATCCCCCACGACCAATCCGCAACATCACAGCACAACACAGAACATCAACGTGAATGTCACGTTCGCAAATCCGTCTAAAAGGGCTATAGTATTTAGACAGGATTTACCGATCAAATGACATTCACGGTCGCAGATATAATGTAAATACTGTGAACTAACATGTTTAAAATTTTCGATCGACTAAATTTACCGAAGTGGGCCCCAAGCACAACTGCAGCACTCAAAAATATCTGGGCCCAAACAGAATATTCCAATAACTCCATTTCCAAGTGTAAAGAGCTCTGTAGAAAATTGGTAGGGTGATCACACATTACTGCGGCGGAACTGCGGCCAGAAGAGGGGTTTGGCCGCGGTTCCGCGGCCTGTCTAAAGTATCACAATACCATTTTTTCACAGAAGTCTTAAAACTTCCTGCATGTATTTCGGAAACACTTTAAAAAAAATTCCGAGCCAAAAATAATTCGACAGAAACTGATGCAAATGAAATCGCGGTTTTGGGATATTTGTTCGATCGAACTTTTAAACACGCTAGAGCAAGCTAGACGAGATTAATGGCGTGGCTCTGATACCAGTGTAAGTGCACGGCGGCGCCCCGACCGTCTGAACGAGGCCAAAATGCGGAAACGAAACTTTTACGAAACTTGTAAACCGGCACCACAGCGTACTAAAATCCTGGATTAGGCCATTAACCTACTCCTAGCTAACTAGTGAAGGGGTAGAGAGATATACCGAGCGATCCGTGTCCTTCGGTCTTCTCGTCGTCGTCCCGATCTCCCCGCGGCATCTCCGGTCTTCATCTCCTCGTCGGTAGGGCACCACATTGCCGGGTTCTTTTACGGGCTCCCACCTCTGGACCGAGGCAACTCGGGCACGAATTTGGCGAGCCGACGTGCCCAAGAATACTGTAGGCTAAGTGTAGTAGGCTGTGTCTCAAAGGGGTATGAAGTTGCCATGAGGAAGTGAAGGTGGAAATGAAGTAGTGAGCTTTTGAGATGAACCAAGACCATTTTTGAGCAAGCAAATGAGACCAATTACCTTCACAAAAAATTGGGACAGCCCACTCAAGAGAAGTGGCCGGCCTCTTTTTTGGAGAGTGAGAGAGAGAGAGAGAGAAATACAAGGAAGAGAAAAGAGATGATCATGAGGAATAATCATCACAACCAAATCCCCACTCCATCACCTAATCATATCCCATCACCTAATCATATCCCATCACCATCAAGCAAAGTCAAGCAATGATGAACTAAAGAAGTCAAAGGATGTAAGAACCATCATGAAGCTACTAGTTGCAAATAACACCCTCCACTAATAAAATTTGCATGCTTGCAAATAACTCCCTCTCACCAATTTCCAGCCAAAGAAAGAAACAAAGGAAAATGGTCGAAACGGAATGCAAACTGGCAACTTCACAAAACTGATCCCGTAATAAATTACAAGAAAACCCCGCGACTGTATATACATACCCGCATTTGTATTCCGGCCGAATACAAACGCAATGAGACAAAATCTACACTGTACAATACTAGGATCTGGTTTAAACCAAAGCCCGCTAGTATTATCCGCCCGATCATGATCCGTGCAATACCGCACGTATATGATCGAACCCTGCCATATCTCCATACGGCCTCTACAGCGTTTCGCCCGAAACTTGAGAAAACGGTCTGTGGAGGACTCTAAAGACTCGCCAATATTTTGGTTGTGGATTTAACCACTAGCACGTCAGAAGTATTAGCCATACGTAACGGGCTACCAGGTATTGACCAAAAGGGACGTCGATGAGCAAACTCATCCTGACACCCTACTGAGCCTGTCAGTGACAATATCCGTACAGTCCGGTCCGTTCGTCTATGAGCATCGCATGGCGGGCTTAGGGGGTTGGTAAAAGTCTGACCCCCAAAAGCGGTACAAGTCGTGTCGGAGTGTAGCCCAGAACACCCTGAGATACCACTGGAATACCTACCAGTAAATCTCCTGCCTTGGCCAAGGACTTCGTGTAATGACTCTTCTAGACACAGCGCGACCTCACCCCCAATACCGGGAGAAACGAACCCCTGCAGATCTGCTCACTGCCTCCATGTGGCTCGGGACTGTACCCAACTAAAACCTGTTTGCACGACTCCTTTGAGCCATGGTAGGGTAGTAATCAAAGTACAGTGGGAACTCACACGAGACAAATGACGATCTCAGATCGATGAACTAACCTGTACATATGTCACCAGGGAACTGCTATCTGACATCAGGTATAAGACCAACTAACATGTTCCCGGCGAGTCCTGTCCGGTGTACTCATAATCCAATGAACACCTGTATACATCTTAGGTGAACCAACTGACACCAGTGGCTTGTAAGACCGGCCACCGCCCCTCGTCGGGGTCTCGACTATATACACTAGTCTACTCTGGAGTATCGATGCCCTGTCTCGAAACACCCACGACTAGGGACCTTTTAAGGATGTGCTTATAGACCCCAGCTCCCACGTATATGATCGTCTTCATACTGCTGGCAGTCAAGCAAGAATCCTAGGGACTCTATCAACATGTAATAGCGACCTGTAAGGTCACCTAAAGCAGTACATGATGATAAAGATAAACAAGATAGCATACTATCATCTTGAGTAAGACTGTCCTATCGGCATAGGTCCTCCCTCAATCATTGAAATCACGTGCCTGTGATCCATTAATTGACTCTGAGGGCACTATCTCCAACAGTAGAGTGTACTGAAAAACAGTTCTCGGTAACTAACACACCCGAGGAAGACGCATCAGCATGCTCATTCCTCGTTTGGGTGGCATGGGAATCCGGATATTCCCCTATTTCCTGTCCGGACTTATAACAATTATAAGATAGAGCGGAACCAACGTTTCCGAGCTCAGTATAACAAGTGGGTTCGGTCAATACATCCATATTATTATCTTGATTAAGGACTGCCATGGTCGCTACTTGGAGAGAGAGAGAGAGAGAAGAAAACACTTAGCGTATGCTCCTGCAAGATTAGCTTGGTTATTATCTTATCTAATCAGGATGGCTCCTACTGTTTTTATCAAATCTTCCTTCAAATCCTAAAAGGTAAAACTAGCCGAGATTAATTACACCCTACAAGTTCGCCAATCTTTCGACCAGGCCAGTGTCGGTACTTTGAGGGAGGTTCCCCGTGCTTTCGCACGGACCTAGTTAAAATAAACCTCGTTTTTCCAGGGGCATAACCCCGTTAACATCTTTCTAGACCCCTACTTGATCGGCTAATTGTGATGTGTAAAACTCTCCCAGGAGTAACTCTTACTTGCAGTGGATATCGAGATCCAATTATCTCATAGAAGGTATGCAATCTCATTGCATATTTCAACACTTGAAATTCCCGATAATGTTTTTTCCCTAACGTCCTATGACCTTGACAAAGGCCAACAAACCATAGGGTGCTAGTCAAGTCCAACCCGTCATTTCGTGATTGAATTACCGCACGACCTTTGACAAAGGCCAACAAGATCGTACGACTACCCTAATCCAATCGCATCACATGCTTTACAGATAAGCACTAATCAGCTACCGCACACTACGCCTTGACAAAGGCCAACAAACGCAGCACGAATACTAAATAGTGTTTATCTGAAATGACGGAGGGCTACGACGGGTATTTTTTAAGAAAACCTTTTGCGTAATGAACTTGATATCATTGTAGAAACAAGTAAATTTGAAAAGGAGTGTTTTTGAGGCTTTTGCTAGTTTTGCTAAAGAGGTCACTCCCGGTGAAGGGATCTCGGCTCTTTCCTCATCGAATGAGGTGCTGGATATTTATGAATACCATTATGCAAAGCAAGAACTAAAGAAGCAATCAAAAGACAAAACCGAGTGGTTGTAGGAACTGCTAGCTTTTGCTAAAGAGGTCACTCCCGGTGAAGGGATCTTGGCTCTTTCCTCATCGAATGAGCTGCCGGATATTCTACAAGGAATATCGCTATGCAAAGAAAAAACTAAAGCTGCCCTTTTTGAAAAATTGATTCTACAAAATCTTTAGTTTTCTTTCTTTTCATTAATCTCATTAATGAAATCTCATCATTTATGCTTCTTAATCATCATAGAAGGAACGAAAATACAACGTATGCTTATGCCATCCGCATTCGCCACAGTGTCCCGTTATGCGCCGTTAGGTTACTTAACTAACAGCATGGCGGGGTGGGACTAGCGCAGGTGCAAAATATAAGCAATGTTTATTATATATCATATATGTAATAATAAAGCATTCGTCTCACGCATATAAAGTGATCACATCACTAATTATCAGCAGCAGAAGTCATCATATGAAATATTGGATATACTAGGAGGTCCGTTTTTTATATTAAGCCAGTAAAAAACACGGATTCTACGGTCGCAATGAATAGCCAAACCCACATCCCTAGCCCCCTATGAGAGCGGCAAGGAACCTCACCAATTCTAAAGTTAGGAGACCCGGACTCGACTCCTCGAGATGGTCTCTCACTGGACTCTAGTACCCGGTTTCTTATGCTCCCCACCTTGGGTCTATCCTAATGCGGAAAAGTAAATAATATACATCAATGATGACATCATCCTCAGCCCGGAAGTGCCCCAATAAAAGAATATTATATACAAGTTTTTACATGAATGAAAATGAAAAAAAACTCCCATCTCACATAAAAAAACCCGGCTATTCAAACATGACAATCCAATATAACATATCACAGTAACACATAACATCACATGTCATCAACGTAAGTAAATATGCGTATCCCAATTGTCATTGACATATAGCAAAAAAACCGGAGATACACCACATATTACACTTAAGGCTGCAGAAACGAAAATGTCAAACTACAACATTTGGAATCGACGCACCCCTTAGACATCATAAACCCGGAATATCACATACTTCATATTTCATGCCTAACATTGTAAATCTTACATTTGGGTCTCACTTATGAAAACACCTTTTCAAAAGAAATCGGGTAATTCAACAAGATTCCTGATTCCTTCCGAGACTGAAATGTTAAATTTACAAGCAACTAATCAATTTTCACAAAACTAATTAGTGTAGATTCCAAATATTGTATCACATCACAGATAGCTAGACGATGTTAAACATTTCTATCGAATCAACAAACCCCCAAAATTTCCCAGAGAGCTCAACACTTGAGCACAGTTTTAAAAATACTTAGAACATGCCACAGTGCCTATAGACCATTCGTAGAAGGGCCGACCCACGCCTCACTCATGGCCCCGCGGAACTGCCGCAAATCCTAGGGATTAGCCGCAGTTCCGTGGTGAAAAATTCGAGTTTGGGTATCGTTCGTCTAGAGGGTCCGTAAAATCACTTGCATGATTTTTGAATATTTTTAACTTGGAAAAAATCCAACTTTTGGAAAATTTCCATATATGGGTGAAAGTTGGGTTTTTGATATTCGTTCGAACTTTTCAACGTCGTCTAAATTACCCGAAACGATGTTAGAATTACGACTACGAAACACTCCGAATTTCCTTTACAGAAAGATAACATCACATGCAATCTTAGTAAAAAAAACAACACCCGAAACACCAAACCCCAGAGACTGGAACACCACAAAAAATTCAACCCAGAACAAGCCTATAAAATCGGCCAGGCCGGTCATATGCTTCATGTCGCCGGGTCAAATCTGGCGAAGGGGGTTCAATTTTCGGTGGTGTTCATTTTACATCATATGTAACATTCTGCGGCTGCTTAAAAAAAATTTGAAAGACTTAAAAATTTTGATAGAAACTACGCTTTTAGTTTCGATGTTTCGGAGTTGTTTCGGTTTCGTAATTCTACAAACATCATATAATTCTCTAGCTTGGCTCTGATACCACTGCAGGGTTACCTAGCACGACTACTGAGTTTCGGGAGGCATCAACCATGCCATTTTAAAAAATTAGTGTGCTAAAGAACCGTAACCAAGAATCTTAACTAGAGAATTAGGCGTAATCTAGTATGTAAAAAACTTTATGTTGGGGTCGAAATTTGCACCCCGGTTGACCGAGTCAAAGTCAAGGTCAACCCCAAACCAGGTGGGCCCAAGCCCAGGTCAAGCGGGTACATGCCCAAGCCAAGCCCGCGGCCAAGCCTCCCCACGCCAACAACAAAATCATGTAATAAATAATTTTTATGTAATTTTTTATGCATGAATGGGCATAAAGCCAAATTTTTGTAAGCTCATGGCTTATGTGCAAAAAGAAATGGCACATGAGCCATAGGATGGCCAAAATGCCATTTTTGTAAAGCTTAAGGGGCTATATGTAAAGTGTATAGCCTATAAAGGCAAGGATAATGTAAATATCCCAACAACCTTTTTCTCTCTCCAAAGAAAATATTAGATCTGAGATCTTTCTCCTTTCTCATGGTTCTAAAACCTTCTTCTTTTGAATTAAATCAAGAGTTTTACTCTTCATTTTATAAAACTAAATAGTTTTTTACCACAAAACCCACAAAGGGGAACTCAGATCTCCCATCAGATCTCAAAAAGAAGAGATTTTTAAAATCTCACATCTTTTGATTTTCAAGATCCAGCCACAGAGGAGGAAGAAGAAGAACCCCTTTCATCAACCAAAACATCTTAGGAGTTTAACTCCACTCTAAATCCTCTTTTGGGATCTTAAACCCTATTTTTGGGACTAAAAGCCCCTTTTTCTCGCCGGCGCCCTAGCGTCCGAGCGCCTTGCGCTCAAGCGCCCAGTGCCCACGTGTCGACACATGGTGCGCTAGCGCTCAAGCGTCCAACGCTCACGTGCCGACACGTGGCGCGCTTGCGCTCAAGCGCCCAGCGCCCACGTGCTGACACGTGGCGCTCCAGCGCTCCAGCGCTCCAGCGCTCAGCGATTAAGTGCCAAGTGCCCACGTGCCGACACGTGGTGCGTCAGCGTCAAGCGCCTAGCGCCCACGTGCCGACATGTGGTGCGTCAGCGTCAAGCGCCTAGCGCCCACGTGCCGACACGTGGTGCGCTAGCGCTCGAGCGCCTAGCGCTCCAGTGCCCAGCTCTCGAACGCCAAGCGCCCACGTGTTGACACGTGGTGCGCCAGCGCTCAAGCGCCAAGCGCCCACGTGCCAATACATGGTGCGCTAGCGCCTGAGCGCACAGTACCTAAGCGCACAGCGCTCAGGCGCTGGCCCCACACGTCCTTTAGGCGCTTTTTCCCTTTTTTTTTATATATGTATACATGTATATATATAGATACACACACACACACTCCATAACACTGTCCCTCCCAAAAAAAAACTCTGCGTGGCTCCCGATATATCCAAGCCCCCTCAAAAACAAAACACGCGTACACTGCACACTGAGTTCGCATCACCAGTTTAACCCGTCAATCGGAGGTTCCCTCGCTCCAAAGGCGAGAGGTAATTAACGGCAGCTTAGTCCGCAGCTGCCGGAGATTCGGATCCCCACAATCAATAAACCCCGGCCTATCCTAGGCAGGGGGAATCTGTAGTACGCTTGACAAGCGCGCACGTATTCCCATCTCAATGGGGTGACGAAAAACACCCTACAGATTCTGGCATGCCTGGTGGGACCAATCTCTCCTCTCATATTTCGGGTTAAACGTTCATGCAAACTCAATCAATATACATACCTATATTTATACTGAAATAATGCTCTTTCATGCAGGTTTTCAAGCAATCATTTTTCAACAATGGCTCCAAAGATGAACTCAGCTCTCAGCACTGTTCCCGTCTCCTACACGATGAAGATAGACTCCAGGATGGTCCTTCCGTCCAGTCTCGGGCGACAGTGGGAGGAGCCGCTGCTACAGTTCGGCTCTATTCTGTTCGTGTCAGCTAATGCCATTCCCGCACCTCAAGCTCCGGTAACAGATAAGCCGGTCTCGAAAGGCAAGAGGCCAAATGTGGTGGTCTCAAAGGCGCCCCAACTCAAATGCAAGTCGATGTCTGAACGACTCTTCTTGGCCCCAGCTGGGGGCAAGGCCATCAACACCAACAAAGCAACAAGGCCTCTCGAGCGAGCTCCGGCAGTGCCCCTGACAACTGCTTGATCGGGTGTCTTCTCTAAGCTCCCCGCTAATCGACTCACGGTGGCTTCCCGGGAAATGGATGCCCGCCAAGCCCTTAAAATTGAGAAGCTAAGGCAGAAAAGGCTCAGGTATAGAGCTAACAAAAGGGCTAGGGCTCCTGCTATGCTGAACCTCATGAGGTTCGAAGAACAGGGTTACCCTGCTGAAGATGAGGAAATGGCTGGGTATGTGGTCCACACTGTCTACATGGTGGGCATGCGCAGCAAGAGTAGGGACGGGGCCACCGCATCTCAAATCTAATCTGGCTTGAATGTGGTTGCCACTTCCCAGGAACAGCCACCCCCGCTGGGTGATGAAAACCCCCTCGATGAGGATGATAGGCGGAAAGACCCTTCGCTCCATGAGGAGTCGGGCTCGGAAAGCGAAGATGAGCCAACTTTCCATCCTAAGACCGCAGAGCAGCAACTTTTCCAGGAGCTCCGAAAGCAGCTCCGAAATAAAGACAAGGAGATGGCCAAGCTCTACTCAAAAATTGATGACTTGGCAAACGTCGTCTTACGGCTCACGGCCCAACTTGCCTCTCAGCCGCCCAATCAAGCATACGGCTTTACTCATGGACCAGGAAACGATGTCCCGAGACAGCCGACGCCTATTCCCTCAAATCCAAAGGTGGACGGACCGCATGAAGACCAGTCGCATCCTATCTCGGGAAATGTCTTGGCGGCCGATGACAGCAACCCACTAACTCAAGGTCAAATCATGGATTTGGTTGCCAACAAAGTCAAAACATTGGTAGCCGAAGCCGGAGAGCAAAAAGATGCCAGCAGTAGCGGGAGACCATATCCTGTTCAGTACGATCTTGTAGAGTTTCCCACTGGCTATGTCGTCCCCAAATTTGAAAGGTTCGATGGGACGGGAAATGCGAACCGGCACATTGCCCAATTTAAAGCATCATGCGCAAATACTGGGGGCAGTGATGCACTCCTTCTCCGTCAGTTTGTTAATAGCTTGACGGATGTTGCTTTCGATTGGTATGCAAGCATACCAGATGAGTCGATCACGACGTTCGCTCAAATGGAATCCATGTTCAAGCAAAGGTTCATGAGTGTCAGCGATAAAATCATCATTGCCGACCTCGTAAGGACAGAACCAAAGAACAATGAAAGAAACATGGATTTTATAGTCCGATGGCACAATCTCTCTGTCAAATGTGAACCGCCGTTGGAGTAAGACCAATCCATCAGTCTTCTTATAGAAAATCTGAAGGACTGGATGAAACCTTTTTTGTGCACCACAGGCCTTAAAACATTCCAAGAGCTGACCAAAAAGGTCCAAACGTTGGAACGCTCAAAGCCCGAGTCCGCTCAGGATCTTCAGTTTACAAACAGACCGAAACCTTGGAGAGACGAAAACCGAAAAGGCGGAAGTTCTAACAGCACCGATTCTCTAAATAAGCTGAAAGCGGGCAGAGCAAAAACTAACAAATCTCGAGAGCCAACTTTGGAGGAAAGAAGAAATAAGGTCTACTCATTCCTAAGGGACAAGGTCCACAAAATTTTTAAAGATGCTCTGAAGAATGGCCTGCGGCTACCAGAACCAAAAAGGCTAAGTGAAGCGAACAGAACTGATCATCCCAACTTTTGCCCATACCACCGAGTGCTGGGACACACTATTGAAGACTATTGCATCTTAAAGGATTGGGTCGAGAAACAATATAAGGAGGGAGAAATATCATTGTCCCCTGGCATGTTAACAAACAATCAAGATGCGACCGCCAATTTCATACAAACGGGGACCGAAGTCCTTCAGGGACCTGATTCTCTCAGACATCTGCCTTTCTCTAAAAAGAGCGGACCAAGGCAACAAGCTAAGAGCCATGCGAGCAACATTGCCAATGAAGAAGCAATAGACGGGTACACAACCCATACGGTCTATATGATGGAGCTCAGAGGAACAAGTCCTCCTACGCCTTATAACCATGACAATGACGTGGTTGTTGCCATCCAACATCGGCCCGATCCAAATGATGAAGAGCCCGCTCAGGCCATTGAGCCAAAGGAATCCGTGGTTCATGCTGAGTCAAGTTCAGGCGGTAGGGATGACCCCGTTGTCATACCCGGAACTATAGAACAAGCATTATTCCAATGGCTTCAAAGGCAACTTCAAGACAGGGATGAGAAGATGGCCAATGTCCATTCTAAAGTCGACGAGCTGGCAAATGTCGTGGCGGATCTCACGACCCAAGTCACCCGATTGCAATTACAGTAAAATCAAATTTTGGTTCGTGAGCTGGGAATTGATATCCGGAAGCAGCCGACCGATGCTCCCTCCAGCCCGAGAGCGGAACACCTTTGCGAAAAACGGACGCGATCAGCCTCCAGTCCCTCTAATACGTACAATGAACGTGGTAAGCGGACAGTAGGCGAACCAAAGACTTATCGTCCTCAGGGTCCAGCATCAGTAAGGGCACCTATTCCAATAGAGAGAAAGAAGAAAGTATACTCCTTCAGGAGGGATAAAGTCCACGAAATATTCATGGACGCCTTAAACAACGGTCTTCAACTGCCTATTCCAAAGAGGCCACATGAGATGAACATGACCGGCAATCCTATATACTGTCCATATCACAGAATAGTGAGTCATACCATTGAAGACTGCTATGTTTTTAAAGATTGGGTGGAGAACCAATACAAACTCGGGAAAGCCTCACAGTCGTCAGATGTACTGACAAGCCACAGAGCTACGGTCATCAACATAGCCCCGCCAGGATCAAAATTCGAGGAGCTGGGATAAGTAAACCACTGACCACCACGTCGTTAAACTGGGAACGACAGACCACCAAGTATTTAAACTGGGAATAATTGACCACCACGTCACTAAACTGGGAACAGTCGACCTCTATGTCGTTAAAATGGGAATGTAAAAAAAATGTGTGTAAATAAATAAAAAAAAGGGATGTGTAAATAAATAAATAAAAAGAAAAGCCGAAATGATGGGGCAACTCGCAATAAAAATCAGCGAGTAAAAATAAAAATGAAAATAAAGCCGAAATGATGGGGCAACCGTGAATAAATAGCCGAAATGATAGGGCAATCGCGACTTTCGCGATAAGAAAAGCTGAAATGATAGAGCAATAGCGGTAAAAAAAACAAAAAAAAAACAAACAAAACAAAGACGAATGATGAGTCGCTTCTGGTACCATATTCCAGTGCAGCGATGCAGACGCCAAAAAAAATTCAAATTTCCAAAACTCTCCCAGCCCTACGGCCAGTCCCCAAATTGACTGCCGTATACAATCCACGGGCTCAAATAATTCTCATCATACCCATGCCCCACCGTAATCACCAGTTACGCGGCATGTCTCCGCCCTCGGAATTATGCTCCGTTGGGAAGACCCACTCATGTGTTCTCAAGATACATGAGGAGAACAAACCTTCGTGGGATCCTTACGACACACGAAGGAAAAACACACTTGGGAGTCCCCACGACTCCTAAAGAGAAAATACACCTAGGGGATCCTTACGACTCATAGGGAGAAAATGCTTTTATGGGACCCTCACGACCTATAAAATTGAAAAGCCTTAGGTGATTGGGATCTAAACCTGTCTCCTAAGCCATCGCTTCCCAAATCCCAAGTGCCAAATGATGAGTCGCTTCTGGTACCATATTCCACTGCAGCGATGCAGACGCTAACCAAATTCCAAATCCCAACGGCGAATGATGAGTCGCTCCTGGTACTATATTCCAGTGTAGCGATGCAGACGCCAACCAAATTCCAAATCCCAAAGGCGAATGATGAGTCGCTCCTAGTACCATATTCCAGTGTAGCGATGCAGACGCTAACCAAATTCCAAATCCCAACAGCGAATGATGAATCGCTCCTGGTACCATATTCCAGTGCAGCGATGCAGACGCCAACAAAGTCCCGAAATGTTTCCGGCCCTACGGTCTGGATCATACATCCTGCAAAACCGTATACTATCCACGGGCGTAAAATGATCCCAATCTCTCCCAAGTCCTACCGGCGAGACCACATTCAGAGTCCCACCAACGGGGAAGATTCAAAAAAAAAAGAAGAGAAAAAAGAAGAAGAAGGTATGTCCACAAGCAAAATGGGCACGGATGAAAACCCGAAAGGGCTCCGTGAGTAAAAACAGCAGGACTGCCGGCGAGTTTGTGAAAACCCGAAAGGGCGCAAACTCGTAAAAAAGAGATGAAATGCACTCACAAGATCCTCTCGACTTTATGAGGAGAAAATTCACGCGTGAGATCCTTACGACTCATAAAGAAGCAACACACTTAGAAGTCCCCACGACTCCTAAGGAGAAAATACACCTACGGGATCCTTACGACCCGCAGGGAGAAAATGATTTGTGAGACCCTTACGGCTCACAAAATTGAAAAGTCTTAGGTGATAGGGACCTAAAACCTGTCTCCTAAGCCATCGCTTCCTGATAAACAAGCGCAAATGATGATTCGCTCCTGGTACCATATTCCAGTATAGCGTTACTGATGCCAAATAAAAACCAATTCCCAAATCCTCCCGGGGCAAATGATGAGTTGCTCCTGGCATTATTCCAGTGCAGCAATGCAGATGCCAAACAAAAACCAATTCCCAAATCCTCCTGGGGCAAATGATGAGTTGCTCATGGCATTATTCCAGTGCAGCAATGCAAATGCCGACAGAAAACAAATCCTCTCAAGACAGATGATGATTCGCTCCTGGTACCATATTCCAGTGTAGCGATGCTAATGTCAACTCAAATCAAACAAATCAAACCAACCAATTCCAACATCGACCTCTGCGTCAAACAACGACACTCCGTAATGGGGAAACGTCAAGCAGACACTCCATCTCGAGGACACGTCAACCAGCGACACTCTGCATCGGGGAAACGTCCAACACAGACACTCCGCATCAGGGAAACGTCCAACAACGACACTCCGTAACAGGGAAACATCAAGCAGACACTCTGTCTCGGGGACACGTCAACCAGCGACACTCTGCATCGGGGAAACGTCCAACACAGACACTCCGCATCAGGGAAACGTCCAACAGCGACACACCACATCGGGGAAACGTCCACCACAGACACTCCGCATCAGGGAAACGTCCAACAACAACACTCCGTAACAGGGAAACGTCAAGCAGACACTCCGTCTCGGGGACACGTCAACCAGCGACACTCTGCATCGGGGAAACGTCGACCAGCGACTGTTCATATCATAATATTGCAGTTTATATTCCCCAATTCTTATTCGTTTTATAAATAAACAGGTGCTTTTGACGCATGTCTGCTGTATGTTACAGGATATAGGTTCTTGGAGCGAAAACGGTGAAACAGACAAAAGACGATGAAAAAGTGGACTTTTGACCAACAAGTAGAAGGACCCTAGTCAATCCTAGAAAAAGAACAATTCACAAGTATACAAGGCAACGCATGGTCCGAAATGTCAAAGGAAACAGTTAAAAGACCACTACAAGTTTCGCTGAAAATCTGGAGAATACCAGAAGCCAAAGGGAGAAAAAAACTGTGGAAATAAAAAGCCCAATGTATAAAGAACCAGCCCAGAAAATTTGGTCAACTGATCACACCAAAGGGCCGCGGAACCGCGGCCCTACCCCTAGATTTGCCGCGGTTCCACGGCCGCTTAGTGCCCGTGTTGGTGCGGATTTCGGGTGTCGGTGCATCGGTACGGTGGTTTGGATTTTACGTGGGCATATCTGTAAAAGCACATGCGCGAAAATCTGTAACCCTAGTTTTTCCTGTTTACTTATAAATTGTAATCTAAAGATTGTAAACCCTATGCCTCTTTTCATTTCACAAATTCAGATCTGTTCTGCATTATTGTTTGGAGAGAGCCATCAATAAAAATTAGTAAGTTACTTTTAAATTCTTTGCTTTAATTCTCTTTTAATTTAGAATGTCTTTTAATCCCCTAATGAACGAGTAATCTCCTCGCCTGTTAGGGTTAGCCTTAGGGAAAGGTTTGAGAGATGAGATCTCTCACCCCTTTCATGCCCCTTCACAACTAAGAATTAGAACTCCATACATACACGCACACACCGCTCCCTACGGCACCTTATCCCTCGAGGTAACGGTGACACCGTAGTATAAAGGACCGGTTGCGTGTATTTTCCATGGAGGTTAGGGTAAGGATCGATAAAGGAAGGACAAGAATCTAGAGAAAGAAATATCTTCCCAAAATATTCTAATCCACTTTATTGGTAATTACCATAACATCTAATAGATCTAAAATAAGGCATTGAAAGCGGTGAGGAAACCTTTAATCTCCCAACTTCCCCTAAGCCTAACCCTAACAAGACTTTAATTTAGATTAATTTAGCTTATTGATAGATCTAGTTTTTTTAGATTTAATAAATCAATCCAAACAACATTTGGAATCAACTCGTAAAAACACGTAAGAAATTACACATCTCTGTGGATCGACCCGTATTCACCGGCTAGCTGCAAAGCGACGCCGTTTCTGATTACGGTTAACATATATTCTTGAACTAATCAAATGGCGTCGTTGCCGGGGATGGCGTAAAATTTCTTTTGTGTGATTTCGGGTTGATATAAATTTTAAAAATTATAAAAATCTGAAAATAAAAAAAAATTAAAAAATTTATCAATTTTTATCTGTTTGAAGGGTGTATTTTTTGAATTTTGCAGGAATAGCGAAGATTCTCGGATCTGAAAATTTACAGAGGGTAAACCAGAAAAATCATATCAGAACAGAGAGCAAATATCATAACAGAGGTGTAGAAAATTTTTGGAGCTTCGATCCCTCCAACAGACCGCGTTTCTGCGGCAAAGGTGGGCCCTAGACCGCGGTTCCGCCGCGCCTTGGCCACGTCAGCACCTGAAAATTTGCTGGTTTGTTTTCTCCCTCCCTTCTCTGCAACCTACAATATATCTTTTGTGAAAATTTTCTGCAGGAATTCTTTGCGCTAAAAATCTTCTCTCCCCTTCTAAATAACAGATTTTCTGCAGGTTTCTTTACGCCGCGCTTAAAAAAATTGATTGCAAGTGAATTTAATGTTTTGCATAATTTAATCGGACTTTAAGGGGCTATTTGACCAAACTCAGATTGGGTGGGGATTTCATCACCCTTCCCAGGATCCCAGAAAAGACCTAAAGCATTTGCATTGACCACAATTAATTAAAAAATACTAGACTCAGCCCTAAGGACATCGAGCTCAATAGGAAAAGGACTGGTATAGGTATCGACCGTTTATCCTAACTTGACTTTGCGGTGTCTAGGCAAGTGTGTCTAGGCTAGTGGTTATTAATTAGGCCCACTGCTGTGGTTCCTTCCCACTTACCTGGCACTTATCTGGCCGCAATTGTCGGTGAAGAGGCGGTTTGAGGTCCTATTTCTAGCCCTAGTTAGGAGCTGTCTAGCAGACCTAGGTGACCCTAGATCTAGGCCTGATTGTGCATGTGTGGTTGATACATTTGTGTCACGAGTCCCTTTTCAAAATCTCTTTGCAAGCATTCTCACATAAATAAAATAAAAAAAAAGAAAATTCTTTTCAAAACTTGCAACTTGTCGCTAAGAAAACTTGCACTTCACTTCCACCACTTTCTTTCATTGACATTTCCTTACCTCCACATTCTGTCTTTCATTTTTTTTCTGACTACACTACCCCTTTAGTGTATGTCACTTTGGACTAGGGATACTAACGCCCGATTAGTCCGTGTTTCGTTGGTACCGACCGACGGACCCTTCGACACCGAAGTCGACATTCCCTCAATTTCCTTACCTCCACCTTCAAATTCTTCTTTCGAAGGTATGTCGGGATTCAACCCCAACAATACCTTACCGACGGGAATGATTCCACCTCCGTTAGGTACGAATAACCCGAATCTTCCGCCTGCTGTAGCGCCCGCACGAGTCGCGCTCCAGGATCTCTTTTACCCCATCCGCACTTCTTTACCTACCTGTGTTTCACTCCCACCGGCAAATGGGGACAATTTTGAAATAAAACCACAGTTCATCAATATGCTGCCAAAATTTCATGGTTTGGAATCTGAAGATGCATATATCTTTATCAATAAATTCCAAAATGTGTGCGCTATGATGAAAACGATCCAATTAAGTGATGACGCTATAAGGCTAAGGGTCATTCATTTTACCTTATGTGACCTAGCCGAGAAGTGGCTATACAGCACCGCATCACATTCCATTAGAAATTGGGAGGAGTTTGTGAAAGCTTTTCTGAAAAAGTTCTATCCTCATCACAAAACTGCTAGAATCCGTAACGAGATTATACAATTTTCACAGCTTCCTTCCGAACCATTTTGGAAGTGCTTCGAGAGATTTAAAGACCTACTCGTTCAATGCCCTCATCATGGGATCGAAAGTTGGCAACTTTGCCAAACATTATACGAGGGATTGAACTCGGAAACGAAGCAGTTGCTAGAAACCATATGTCAAGGTCATTTTCTCTCCAAGTCTAGCGACGAAGCGTGGCAGTTTCTTGAGGATCTTAGTGAGCAAACAATTCAGTGGGAGAGTACCAAGACCACATCATTTTCTTCTATTGGTCAATCTAGGGCAGGCATACATCAAGTAGATATGTCGATTGCTATGAAGGCCGAGATGGCCGCACTTATGAAAAAGTTAGAAGCCATTGAGACCAAAATCTCATCGTCTTCTCCTGCCCCAGCTTTATCCCCACGAACTGTTTGTGCTTGTTGTTCAGATCCATCACATCTAACCGAAGAGTGTCCTTATAATGCATCTACTCAAGGACAGGATCAAGTCAATGCTGCATTTCAGCAACGACAAAAAAACGATCCGTACTCTTCGACATACAATCCGGGGTGGAGGAGTCACCCAAATTTCGCTTGGAACCAAAATCAACAATTCCAAGGAAATAACAATTTTCAAAGACCTCCTCCTCCACAACAACAACAAGCACCTTCATAAACTCAAAACCAGCAACCTTTCCAACAACAACCTTATACAAATCAAACGAACAATTTGGTTCAACCAAATGATGATAAGGTTATCTCGCTAGAAAAAAGTCTAGATGCCTTTCTCAAGCAATCTACAGAATCCGCAGCAAGATTTGAAAATTATGTTCAGTCTTTGATGCATAACAATGCTTCACACGATCAAAGTATCAAATCTATTGAGGCACAAATTGCACAATTAACTGCTGCGTTGAGCGAGAGAGAAAAGGGAAAGCTTCCATCTCAACCATTGCCAAATCCTGGTCACACACAAAACGCATATCACAATCACAATGTAAATGCGGTGACCACGTTGAGATCCGGAAGAGTGTTGCAGAATAATGTGGGTATTAGTGATGACATCCCCGCCGGTGGTTCTTCTTCTTCTTCTTCTCCATCATCATCTTCTCCTTCTTCTCCTCCTTCTTCTTCACCCTCATTTCCTCCGCTAGAGCCTATTCTCCATTCTTCAAAAGGCTCTTCTTCTTCTAATCCGAACGGACCCACACTGGGATTCGTTCTTACTCCACATTCTACTCCACAGACATTTGACTCAACAAATTTTCAAAATGCTCCATTTCCAAACAGGTTGAGTCCCAATAAACCAACTACACAAATGGAGAAGATTGTGGAGTTATTTAAGCAGGTTAGCATAAATATACCTCTCTTGGATGCAATCCAACAAGTCCCTTCATACGCGAAAATCTTAAAGGGCTTATGCACCTCGAAGAGAAAGTCATCTCAAATACCTAAGAAAGTGCTATTGACTAGTGCAGTGAGCAATGCTATTAACCACCCTCAACCCTTACCCCAAAAACGAAAGGACCCCGGCTGTCCTATGATGTCAATCACAATTGGGGATAAGAAAATTAATCGAGCACTTTTAGATCTTGGGTCTAGTGTTAACCTGTTTCCCTACTCCGTGTACAAACAATTAGGGGTTGGAGAGTTAAAACCCACTCGTTGTACTCTCCAAATGGCTGATCGATCAATCACCCATCCAAGGAGTGAGCTAGAGGATGTGTTGATCAAAGTTGGGGAGTTTATATTCCCCGTTGATTTTATTGTTATGGATACACAACCTATTGCTAACTCACGGAACCAAATTCCGGTGATTCTCGGTCGATCATTTTTGTTCACTTCCAATGCTGTAATAAACTGTCGCAATGGCTCCATGACTCTATCCTTCGGGAAGACGTCTAGTGAGTTCAATATTTATAAGTTAGGAAGTCTGCCCCCCGTGCCAAAAACTAGTACACGAGAAGTTTGCTCTATTCACGAAATCATGCAGGAGGACTGCGAGCTTGAAAGATTTTTGTTTGATGAAAACAGTTTTGACGCCACTAGTGCATCCCTCCTTGAGCCTACCACCGTTGACACAACCGATATTGATTATGAATGTTTCACTTTTTCGGATGATGACGACTCACAGCCCGAATATGAGTCTTTTGAATTTTTGAATGAGTTAGTCGAACCATCCGAATCGGTTGTTTGCAGTGATTTCGAACCTGTGTTGGAGTCCTTTGAGTTCGAGGTAGATTTCCCAATTTTTCCTATGATTGTTTCACCTCCGAAACTCGAACTCACGCCCTTGCCGTCTCACCTTAAATATGCTTACATTGGTGAGAATGAGACCTTTCCCGTTATCATATCAGCCTCTCTAGCCCTCGAGTAAGACAACGCCCTTTTAATTGTCTTACAAGATAGGCGGCAAGCTTTCGGCTGGACTATGGCTGACATTGAGGAGATTAGTTCTCTCATAATTGAATATCATATGCATATGATGGATGATGCCAAGTCAATAAAGGATCCACAGAAATATCTTGGGGATATTGTGGTTAGTCAACCTCCTCCTTCAGAAGTTGAACCACCCCCAATTCTTTTAATAAGCTACGAGAATTCCAATATTCCACTGATTGCTGATCATTCACATTCTCGTTTTGATTCATCACCACCTCCTGTCTATTCACCTCCACACCTTCCATACCACCACTTCTATCTTCCCCAATTCTTTTTGGATCGCTACGACTTATTCTTCCACCAACCGATACTCTTTACTGATAAATTTTTCAACTGGTTGGTGTTGACGTTTGGTTTATGCAAAGTTTGGCAGTAATGTCTAACATTGTTTAAATGAAGTTGGGGGGGCTTTCTGTATATATTTTAGTTTTTCTTAACAAAAAAAAATATATAAATATATATAAATAAATAAACAGGGAAGTGCCGGCATTTTTACCTTCTTGGTATAGCATGACAGTGAGGACACTGTCAAATTCAAGGGTATGCTCGGTACGTCTTCTTCCTTCGCATTCATTTGTACATATTTTTTTTTGCATTTGCATATCTATTTGAAAACCCATAAAAATTTGAAAAATTTCAAAAATTATAAAAATCATTGTATTCAATTTTGGCTTATTTGACTAGAGTTTGACAGATAGGTTAACTAGCTAGGAGCAACTAGATCTTAGACTTAGTGAGTTAAAAACCCTAAAAAATAACATTCCTTAAAGTTTAACGGTAGAAAGTATATGCCTTGTAGTTTATTTAGAAATAGGCAAATTTTGGGTTCACTTCTTGGGTTAAGTCAAAATGAGAGAAGAGTATTGATGTTCTTATTAGAGTATAAGTTTGAAAAATAGTTCCTAGCTTAAGTCTAGATTCTGAAAATGTATACCCTACAATTTGCACAATCACACACCTTGAAACTTGGAATAGTAGAAGAGACCTTGAAATGCTCTTGTCTAAAGTCCTTAGTACAATAAAAAAAAATATACAAGTGTGAATAAAGAATAAAAAAATGGACACTGGTTTTTGTGATTACTTAAGGCTGCAAAAATAGAAAAAATATTTAGCGAGGGTGCTTCATCATCTAGTGCCTTAGACCAACTGGTTTGGGAGTCACTGCTAAAGCCTTGGGTGTTGCAAAACTAGGAAGTACGCTTTAAAGTGCTAACGCATCTTGTAATCGGTTGTTGGTACCTCAAGAAGTATTAACGGTCGCATGAAGGATGTGTAAGCAAATTTCATTTAAAAATTCACTAATTAATAAGTGCTTTGGACAATGGACGAGAGTACGATTGCTTGATTTGAATTTCCAAGTGTAGGGGTGATCTATACACACACGTGGGGATATGTGATTAGAGTTTAGATAAGAGAAAGGAATGAAAGATAGAACTTGTATCTTTAATAGGGTTGATAGAAATTCCTAAGTGGAGATGAAACCCTAGAAGGAAGACTTAAGAGATGCCGAAAGCTAAGTAGGTTTACATAACATATATAATCTTAAGTTAAATACTAAGGAAGTGTGAAGAATGTGGGTGGATAATTTGCGAGTACAAAGATAATAGAATTCCTTGTTAGAAAACCTAATTGGAGAACAAAACTCAATGGGCCGAGTTGATAGGATTTTGTGGGTGTAATCCGCTGAAAACCCTCAGGAGACAACACTCCTCCTACTAGGGACACCTAGAGGTTTAACGGTTTGTTGCACGTGCTCAGTGCAATCGCGTTTCCCTGCGAAAGTGTGGTTAGGATTTTAGTGAATAAAAAATAAGTTTGCTCGAGGACGAGCAAAAGATAAGTTTGGGGGTATTTGTTCATCTCATAATATTGCAGTTTATATTCCCCAATTCTTATTCGTTTTATAAATAAACAGGTGCTTTTGACGCATGTCTGCTGTATGTTACAGGATATAGGTTCTTGGAGCGAAAACGGTGAAACAGACAAAAGACGATGAAAAAGTGGACTTTTGACCAACAAGTAGAAGGACCCTAGTCAAGCCTAGACAAACAACAATTCACAAGTGTACAAGGCAACGCATGGTCCGAAATGTCAAAGGAAACAGTTAAAAGACCACTACAAGTTTCGCTGAAAATCTGGAGAATACCAGAAGCCAAAGGGAGAAAAGAACTGTGGAAATAAAAAGCCCAATGTATAAAGAACCAGCCCAGAAAATTTGGTCAAATGATCACACCAAAGGGCCGCGGAACTGCGGCCCTACCCCTACATTTGCCGCGGTTCCGCGGCCGCTTAGTGCCCGTGTTGGTGCGGATTTCGGGTGTCGGTGCGGAGGTTTGGATTTTACGTGGGCATATCTGTAAAAGCACATGCGCGAGAATCTGTAACCCTAGTTTTTCCTGTTTACTTATAAATTGTAATCTAAAGATTGTAAACCCTATGCCTCTTTTCATTTCACAAATTCAGATCTGTTCTGCATTATTGTTTGGAGAGAGCTATCAATAAAAATTAGTAAGTTACTTTTAAATTCTTTGCTTTAATTCTCTTTTAATTTAGATTGTCTTTTAATCCCCTAATGAGCGAGTAATCTCCTCGCTTGTTAGGGTTAGCCTTAGGGAAAGGTTTGAGAGATGAGATCTCTCACCCCTTTCATGCCCCTTCACAACTAAGAATTAGAACTCCATGCATACACGCACACACTGCTCCCTACGGCACCTTATCCCTCGAGGTAACGGTGACACCGTAGTATAAAGGACCGGTTGCGCGTATTTTCCATGGAGGTTAGGGTAAGGATCGATAAAGGAAGGACAAGAATTTAGAGGAAGAAATATCTTCCCAAAAGATTTTAATCCACTTTATTGGTAATTACCATAACATCTAATAGATCTAAAATAAGGCATTGAAAGCGGTGAGGAAACCTTTAATCTCCCAACTTCCCCTAAGCCCAACCCTAACAAGACTTTAATTTAGATTAATTTAGTTTATTGATAGATCTAGTTTTTTTAGATTTAATAAATCAATCCAAACAACATTTGGAATCAACTCGTAAAAACACGTAAGAAAATTACACATCTCTGTGGATCGACCCGTATTCACCGGCTAGCTGCAAAGCGACGCCGTTTCTGATTACGGTAAACATATTTTCTTGAACTAATCAGCGACACTCCGTGTCGGGGGCACATCTACTAAATCACTCTGGGTCAGGAAAACGTCTACCACGGACACTCCGTCTCAGAGACACGTCAAGCGTCGACCGTCCATGTCGTAAAAAGGGCGGTGCATCCCAAAAAGTGGGAACCAAAGCAAGTCGCTTCCACATGAAAGAAGATCCATCAATTTCATGCATACGACCCACATATGTGGTGTGCATTTATTGATGGGAGGCACTTTGTTAGGGTCGAAATTTGCATCCCGTTTGACCGAGTCAAAGTCAAGGTCAACCCTAAGCCAGGTGGGCCCAAGCCCAGATCAAGCGGGCCCATACCCAAGCCAAGCCCGCGGCCAAGCCTCCCCACGCCAACAACAAAATCATGTAATAAATATTTTTTTAATGTAATTTTTTATGCATGAATGGGCATAAAGCCAAATTTTTGTAAGCCCATGGTTTATGTGCAAAAAGAAATGGCACGTGAGCCATGAGATGGCCAAAATGCCATTTTTGTAAAGCCCAAGGGGCTATATGTAAAGTGTATAGCCTATAAAGATAAGGATAATGAAAATATCCCAGCAACTTTTTTCTCTCTCCAAAGAAAATATTAGATCTGAGATCTTTCTCCTTTCTCAAGGTTCTAAAACCTTCTTCTTTTGAATTAAATCAAGAGTTTTACTCTTCATTTTATAAAACTAAATAGTTTTTTACCACAAAACCCATAAAGGGGAACTCAGATCTCCCATCAGATCTCAAAAAGAAGAGATTTTTAAAATCTCACATCTCTTGATCTTCAAGATCCAGCCAACAGAGGAGGAAGAAGAAGAACCCATTTCATCAACCAAAACATCTTAGGAGTTTAACTCCACTCTAAATCCTCTTTTGGGATCTTAAACCCTATTTCTGGGACTAAAAGCCCTTTTTTCTCGCCGGCGTCCCGGCGCACGAGCGCGTTGCGCTCAAGCGCCCTGCGCTCAAGTGCCCAGCGCCCAGCACCCACGTGTCAACACGTGGTGCGCTAGCGCCTAGCGCTTAAGCGCTCAAGCGTCTAACGCTCACGTGCTGACACGTCGCGCGCTAGCACTTAAGCGCCAAGCGCTCAAGCGCCCAGTGCCTACGTGCCGACACGTGGCACGCTAGCGCTCGAGCGCCTAGCGCTCATGCGCCAAGCGCCCACGTGCCGACACGTGGTTCGCTAGCGCTCGAGCACTTAGCGCTCTAATGCCCAGCGCTGAAGCGCCAAGCGCCCACATGCCGACACGTAGTGCGCCAGCGCCTGAGCGCACAGTACCTAAGCGCACAGCGCTCAAGGCGCTTGCCCCACGCGTCCTTTGGGTGCTTTTTCCCTTTTTTATATATGTATACATGTATATATATAGATACGCACACACACTCCATAACACTGTCCCTCCCAAGAAAAAAACTCTGCGTGGCTCCCGATATATCCAAGCCCCCTCCAAAACAAAACACGCGTACACTGCACACTGAGTTCGCATGACCAGTTTAACCCGTCAATCGGAGGTTCTCTCGCTCCAAAGGTGAGGGGTAGTTAACGGCAGCTTAGTCCGTAGCTGCAGGAGATTCAGATTCCCACAATCAATAAACCCCGGCCTATCCTAGGCAGGGGGAATCTGTAGTACGCCTGACAAGCGCGCGCGTATTCCCATCTCAATGGGGTGATGAAAAACACCCTACACTTTACATCTAAGTGAACAAGGAATGCAACCTTTGTAGACCGGTCTTTCACTTCAAAAGCTCCGTGTAATAATTCCTTCGCTCCAAGTAGTGACCTCCTGAACTCTAGTTGGACTCCACAAGGTGAAAGGAACAAGCTTGCTAGAAGTCTTCGATCCGAAGATGATCTACGTCGAGAAGACTCTAACTCAAGCTACATCTTCACTAATTAGGAATTAGTGAAGCAAACAATCTAAACTAAAAGGCTAATCTAGTGTAGATTGATGTAGTATGATTTTTACTCACTTTAGAATTATTTTTCTCACTGATTTTTTTCACCTCTTGAAAACCTAGAAAGCTCTCTCTTGAAGAAGAAGAAGATGAAGTCAATAATTTTATGAGTGAGAATAGCAACCATGGGCGAGATAATATCTCATATTAACTCATGTAGAGACTTAATTATAGCTTAAGATAATGGTTGGGTTAATAAATATCTAATGTAAAACAAAACTAGTGGACTAAGTCAATGGTTCTACAAGCTTCCACTAAGCTTAAACCATGTGACTAATTTCCAACTAATTTTGTTTTACTTTAAATAAATAAATCTCCACATTATCATAATCATGGTGTGAGTTTCATACACCCATGTAGCATGTAGCAACAAGTATGACACAATAATATATATTACATATATGAAGTGTACACTAATGAGAAAAGAAATGCTTAAGTGAGCTAATATTAGTTAATGTAAATTAATATATCAAATATACAATTATATATTAAATTATTAAATCAACAATTGATTTAATAATCCAGCTATATCACATATAACCGACTAATATCATTTGTATCAACTTATCGAATCAACACTTGATTCGATAACCCAGTTATATCACATATAACCGACCAATATCACATGTCGCGAGAATAGAATACGGTATCACATACACGTATTAATTTTGGTCCCGCACATATCACATATGTGCTCCTACTTCGTTTCGCCTGAGCCAGGAAACCTCTGTGTAGGACTCTAAAGACTCGTCAATACGCCGGCAGTAGATGATGATCATATCAGTCACCCATAAGCCGTCAGCGGTACTACCTGGACGTAACGGCTACCCGGGTATTGAGCGATCAGAAGATCAACAAGCAAGCCTGCCCATACTCCTGCGAATCCAATAAGTAACACTATCGTACAGTCCGGTCTTTTCGTCTGATATGTTGCATATCTAGTCTAGGGGTGGTAAAGGTCAGACCCCCAGTAACTTGATAAGTTATGCCGATATGAGGCTTATAACGGGTCGAGAAACTACTGATAACACTTACCAGTAAATCTCTGTATCAGCCCTGGCCAAGGACTTCCTGTTATAACCAATCGAGCACAGCGCAACATCAACCCCCAATACCGGGAGAGACGAAACCCCTCCTATCGATTATTGCCTCCATGTGACTCGGGACTGTACCCAAAAACCTCCGTTTTGCACGTTCTCTTGAACGTGGTAAGGTGGAAATCAAAGCACAATGGGAATCACACAAGACTCTATGATGATCTTGGGTCTACAGACTAACCTGTACCAGTGTCACCAGAGAACTGCTATCTGACGATAAGTATAATACCATCTAGGAGTTCTCGGCGAGTCCTGTTCAGTGTACCCAGTCTCCACTGAACACCCGTATACCATCTTTGATATCAAACACCAATGGATGTGGGATCATCCATCGCCCATCATATGGGTCAAGATGCGTATACGCTAGTCCACTCTGGAATATCGATGCCCCGTCTCGATACACCCTCGACTAGGAACAATTAAAGGATGAACTTATGGACTACCATGTCCCCACTAATATGATCTCCATCATAGTCCTGGTAGTCAAGTACACATTCTAAGGGCTTTATCAATATGTGAGAGAAAGACAGTATCAAAATACAAGTCTACATGTTAAGACAAAGAGCAACCAGCTAGTATACTATCATGTCGAGCAAGAAAGTCCTCTCTATATATGTCCAAGCATCCACTGTAATATACAATCATGTACAATAATAGCCTCTAGGGCATACATATAACTAACAGCAATAAAATGTAACATGTCATGGTACATTAGCCATGGCTAATTAAAAATACAGATTTGTTTTAATCACGATTGGTAGTGGACTAATCAAGTTTAATTTAAACTTATATATAATTAATTATAAAATGCCCAAATCCAATAAATACCTTTTTAATAATTAATACATATTAATCTCCAAATATTGCTATATAATTATACCATTTTACGAAAACCCCCAATTCGCCAATCCAATAGTTTTCGTGAAATGTATTATTTTAATATTTAAATTCCAAAAATAATATTTTATATTTCTGAAATGTTACAATCTTCCCCACTTAAATAAATTCGGTCTCCAAATTTAAATTTAAACCCCCAAATACTAAAACATTTCAATAATCATTTTAAATCAACGAGGCTCTGAAATCACGGAATACTCAAAAGTATCACAGCGCATCGAGTGCGCATGTAAACGAATGCGAAACTCAAAATTGAACTCCATCAAGTGTCACGCAATCACTGGAGTTATAAAGGAAACACAAATCTCAAAATCCACTGCTGAAATCTAAATATACTATAGTCAAAATCATAATACGTATATAGTACACATCCTTGTAAAATCCTCTAAAAACTGAATAAAACACATATAAAATCTTTTCGAATCGTCGTGCGATGCGTAACTCACGGTACAAGTGGCGGACGCTCGTTGTAATGTATTAAATATATTTTCATATATGTTTTGCTTAAAATATACGTTTCTCCTTTTTAAAATATTCCAAAAGGTTCTTCTTATAAAAGTTCGTGGAACTCACGGACACGTAGTAAATAGCGAGACTAAAGCTCTTTTTTAAACCTCTTGGTAAACTTTTATGCATGCAAAAATACTCAGGTACTGTTCTCAGATCAGTCCTGCTCGGCTACTATATAATATAGTATCAATCATGAAAATACGATACACATGAGTAAAATCAGCCCCAAAAGGCGTATCTAACATCATGTGCGTCTGGTGCACACGGAAATCAAAGCCAAATACAAGTGCCACGAATGTGCACAGAAGTAAAAACCAAGTGCAACAGGTGTGCACGAAAGCATCTGTCAAGTGCAATGGGTGTGCATGACAACAACATCAAGTGCATCTAGAGTGCACGAAAATCTCAACCAATTGCAACTAACATGTAGGGATAATAAAAAAATCTCAATCAAGTGCATCTGGTGTACACAAAATCACATCACATGCGCCCAGTGTACGCAAAAATCTAAATCAAGTGTGTTAAATCCGCACAAAAACATCTAGTGCAGTAAAATGCATGATAACAAACGTCAAGTGCACATGGTGCACGAAAACATAAACCTAGTGTAGTAAATGCACGAAAACGAAAATCGGGTGCACTAGGTGCCCGAAAACTCATCAATGTCTTAAATGCGCACAAAAACAACACTGAGCGTGCCAAGATATATAAAATCATAAACGTGTGCAAATGCATGCACAAAACATGTATCAATTCACTGCAAGTATACGTAAGCTATACCGAGTGCATAAATCACGTCGAATGCATACAACATGCACAAAATCAAATCGACAGTATCTAAATCCACAGAATCATAAATATGTGCAGCCAAGGCACAAGATCGATGTCAAGTGCAATTAATATCCACAAATCATAAACCAATATAACGGTGTATAAAACTTAATCAAGTGCAATAACTGTGTACAAAAATGTAAATATCCAGTAGGTGCAGCCATGATGCATGAAAACAAATATTACGAAACCCAATCATCGAAACTCAAAGTCCAAGTGATAAAAGTGTGATACTCGGATCACAAAACGCAGATCGCAATAAATGATATTGAGGTACACCTCCTTCAATATTGAAAGATGCCGGTGCGCCCAAAGTTGGCAGAGCAAAAACATCCACTTGTCTCCTGCTCATGGTCTGGCGTCCTCTGTCTTTGGGTCCTTGTCTTCTCTGTGGATTACCAATCCCACCATCTTTCTGCTCGTCGGCCTGGTTGGGTATGATAATGGAAACAGTTCCGCTCTAGCACTCCGCTGATCATCTCTTGGCCAACTAACACGACCACTTGTAAAACAACACGTTACTGATGGCGGCGTCTGGCCCTCTGAATACGCGTGATACAACTGATCGTAGGTGCAAATCTTTATTGCTCGGCATCCTGGAAGAACCTACTTAGGGTCTCTTCCGATCTCACCAATGCCGAACTATATGGATGTTGGCACTCTTTACTAAACCATTTTCTCATATCTGGACGGCCGCGTTCTCAACACGGCTTTCCTTTAGAATTTGGTCGTATCCAACGCCTCTGCATATGTATCAATCCTCTGGCATCAACGGGAAGTAACAACAACTTGTTAATATCTCACAAAAACCTATTGTTTCACCCGTCTTTATTATCATCCACATTGAAATCACGTCTTGATGGCCGCGTACTGCAATTCGTTCTCGGTTACAGTTAAATCTGGAGTCTCTCACAAGGACTCGTAGTTATGAACTCAGGTATCTTCACCACTATGTGGAAGATATCTAGCCGGTTACATCCTCGGGAACTCGTCCAAATTATCGGAGGATTACGCTTCATTCGTCTGTTCTCGATCAACTCACAACGCATCTAGGTGAGGTCCTTCTATCTGAAGCTGGTCAATTTACTGATCTCATATCGGAGCATCCAATTAGACGAATCATCTCAATCACTCTATTCTAGATGGACTAGCGATCTTCTGTCACATCCTAATCTGAAAGCTCCAGCGGTTTCAGCTCATAAACTCTGGAGACGACATCCCGTCAATCTCAGCAACGGCTGGGTCCTCTGTCTGCATGGTAGAAAACCTCACGACCTCTAGGGTAGGCTGTACATCAACAGTCCTCTCAATCTGGAAGCCGCTATTAATGGCCCGATCATCCGGTGCAAATCCGAACACTCGCCTCAAACGAGATATCTCAACACGAACACTATACCAATGCGTTCCTATGTCACCAGAAAACATCATGGTCAGCCCTCGTCCATGACTAGCTCGCTTTGATCGCATTTCTAGCAGCAGCTCTATCTGCGCTCAATACCCTGGTGACAGGAACCTCAAGCGGGTATTGATGAAGATAGATCAAAGAAACGAAAGGAAGCGACAGGTCCAATGGATATATGATCATAAGGAGGAATAGAATCAATGGGAGTATGATCATAGGAACGAATAGAAGTACGGATCTCAAGAATGTACATCCTAAGGTCACTTAAGCGGAGCAGCGTATCGTAAGTATACCGCGGAACATACACACGGTACGTCACTCTACTCAAGCTACCTACTCCATTAACCAAGGTCAATCTACGCGATGAAAGTTCGGGTCTAATACCCCCTCAGTCAAGTCCAAGTTCCGTAAGGTCAAGCCTAAACTCGAACCAAGGTTAAACATAACGCTCTGACACCAACTTTATCACGGCCCATAAATTTGGCACATGACCGGCATAAGAATCACGCAATGTCTAAAGGCGTAACGTAATTCAAGAAAGCCGAAACCCAGAAATCTAAACATTTTTGCGGAAAATAGTGGAGGTGCAGTTTTGAAATAAAGGTATAATGAAATCAATTTTCTTTTAAATGCATAAATAATGATATATGAAAATGCAAGTGAATTATATATTAGTTGAAAATATTTTTTATCCTTTAAAAATTTGGGCAGCACCTCCCTTGTATATTTTGATCCAAAACCACATACATACAAATGAAAGGCATCCCCAAGCTGGAGCTAGCTCTTTACCAATTGGCGGAATCACAACCACGCAATAAAGAAGTAAATATACGACGCACTACGGCGAAGATCAAACTCAGAAAAAACAATAATTAAAGCAAGACATCAAAAACCTCAAATAGTGAACAAACACCCAATACTCTAAGTCTCGCAACACAAGTCTGTCTAGATCTATCAATATGCAAAACCTAGTTTATGATTTGATGGAGTTTATCTGGATACAATAGAATATAAAAGTATAAGGGTGGTCATGATCCAATTTGTGTCCCACCTACTGAAGCAAACACCCTGAAGGAACTATGTGGCAGCGATACCACTACTGATCCAAGCGGTCGAACCTGCAAGAAAACTGTGGCACAACGGGGGTGAGTTTCCAACTCGTGAGTAGAAAATATCAACAGGTAGAACTCGAATAAACAACGATTCCTATCCATATATGTCAACAATAGAGTCAATGCCAATGACATGTAAAAACAAACATCTGAAATCATATGCATGTATGCATGTGGATATCATCCACGTGTGTCCATCAACGACACATCAACATCATGGAAACTGAGTGTCCAACATTGACACTCGAAAACATCATGACACCCATGTCCAGTATTAACTCGTAAATCGTCATATTTCCAAGCACCGCATCTTCAGATCGGCCCTCATATCCATCTCATGACTCCGGTCGGTATCCTCCAGACAACTGCCGAGTCCAACGTATCACCGGTAGGTAGTACATCCCCTGCCAAGCTCATCGCCTTTCTCTACGATCTTCTTGCCCCAAGGTACCTTACCGGGTCCACCATGTACCCGCAGATGGTTCCCACTAACTCCTCAAATCGGGTACTTGAAAAAGCTCAGAACCGAGAAAACTCATGGTAGACACAATTATCATATCACGAGAAACCGCGTTTTTTAAAACAATACACAATTCCTTTTGAAATATAACCACGGTTCTCAAATCCGAAGATCTCATAAAAATAATATCTCAATGCATGTAACCATAAAGTACGATGTATGAAAACATAGAACAGTAATATGAGCATGTCAAGTATATCATGCAAGCATGTCCTATGATAGTGCTGAACAATGAATGTACTTTACAGTTAAGAACAATAATATCGTGATATAGCCATTCTACTGTGCAAGTCGCATAGAAATTACCGATGATGAATGATAATTGCACCCAGGATCAGCTGTGTCACGTGAACTCAGAGAGCCAAAGGCCGACGCCAGTGACATGCTGCTTTTCGAGTAGTCGCGAGAATTGATCGAGAGGTGACCAGAGAAGTGCCGAAACGGAATCGTCCTCGTTAGCACACTTGACAGGGCCGATGAGCCGATGGATCGTGAGATTGGTAATCCACAGAGAAGACTTGGACCCAGGAGTGGTCATATTACGCACACCGGCAGGCCAGAGTTCAGGATCGTCGACGAGACATGCTATGAGTAATCACGACAGTTGGCCAGAGATTCTTGGAGGATGCGCTTGAGCGGGACTATTCCGCCATACTTGATTTCGATGTTTTGGGCGATCTATTCGCATGACTGATTTTGATGATTGGGTTTCATGACATTTGTTTTTATGCACCATGGTTGCACCTATTGGGTATTTACGATTTTTGCACAGTTGTTGCACTTAATATCGTTTGCATGCCTTGGTTTCACGTGTTTATGATTTTATGGGTTTCATACAGTTGAGTTGATTTTGTGCATATTTACGCACACGATTTGGTATTTGCACTCGGTATAGTTTGCATATGCTTGCAGTGCAATGATTCGTATTTTGTGCACTTGGATGCACTGGACTTCGATTTCGATGGTGATGCTCGGTATTTGTTTTGTGCACTTTATGCACCTGATTGGAGTTTGCGCGTGTTCGACGCTTGATATTGGATTTCATGATTTTGTGCATGATGGATGCACCAGATTTGGATTTTTAGCGCATGATTGAGATGCAATTTGGTGCATACCAGATGCACTAAATCGAGATTTTTTTCGTGCATGTTAGATGCACCTGATGTTGCTGTTAGACACACACGTTGCCTATGACAGATACTTCGTGCACACCCGTTGCACCTAGATGTTGTTTTTGTGCACCTGCTTGGCACATGTATGAATTTTGGTTTCCGTGCACACCGGATGCACAGGGTTTTCATATGCACTTTTGGGACTGATTTCTTATGGAACAGTACATTTTTATGATATTACGATGTGTTTTTATACTGAGCAAGACTGGTCAGATGACAGTGTCTGGATATATTTGGCATGCATTTCCTTCAGATACTTATATGTACAGATTTGATATTTACATGTATAGTTCCGATTTATAGCATATCGGTTTGCTTTGGATTTGGCATTCGTGTTTTCACCTTGACTCCGATGATTGCGAGATGCTTGACGGAGTTTTGTTTTCGAGTTATCTGCTCATTACGCATGCGCATGTATTGCGCTATGATGCATTTTACGTATTGATGATTTCGGAGCCCCGTTGACTTGGACATTCTATTGAAATGTTTTAGAATTTGGGGGTTTTAAATTTAAATTCGGGGACGAATTTTCTTTAAGGGGGGAAGACTGTAACATTTCAAAAAAATAAAGTATTATTTTTAGGAATTTTCATAATTTAATATTAATTTTTAATGAATATTTTAATAGTCGGTATAATTAAATACCGATAAATGGTGAAAATTCCGGAGAAAATTTTGGAAATTCTAAAATAGGGTATTTTGTGGAAATATGTCATTTTTAAGTTTTTATGGTTAAGTATATGCTATCTTAATGTTAATCGCGATTAAAAATCGCTAATTGGATTTTTGGCTTTTTGTGCAAAAATGTGCACATAACATTTCCAAACTTGTCACACTTGTTTCATGTTTTGGATTCATGATAGCCTAGGGTTGAACTATGCTTAGATGTCCATGGTGGTTTAACCCATTTGGTTAGGTTAATTAGCTTAATTAAGGGCTTTTAGCTTGGTTGAGGGTAATTAGGGTTATGTTGACTTGTGTAGGGAGAGAGAGTAAGCCATGGTTGTGTATTAACTTGAGAGAGAGAGAGAGAGAGAGGTGGCTAGGGTGTGCCATGATCCATCCCATTTCATTATTCCTTATGTTCTTTCACTCCCTCTCAAATGATAATGCCTCCAAGTGAAAACATCAGCTAATACATCAGCCACCCAATTGACATCAGCACACACACACCAGCCCCTAACACCTTAGCCCAATACCTACACACTCACATCAGCAGCTACATCAGCCCCCAATATCAACACTTCAGCCCCCTATCAAAACAGCAGCCACAGAACAACCCCCCTACAACAGCCCAACACTTCAGCCACAAGAAAATAGATTGCAAGCAGCAGATGCAGCATCAGCAACTGCTGTGCAAACAACCACAGCAGCAACAACTTCATTCAAACCACCCCACACCCTCATCATATACTTCAACTCCACCACAAATCAACCACACCCACCACAACTTCAACCAACAACACCCCATCAGAAAACAGCCATAGCTGTAGTTGCTGCAATAGCAACAAAAAGAGGATTTTTCAAGCAGCAGCAGCAGCAACCCAAAACAGAACCAGCAACAGCAAAAGAGAACAGCAACAATAGGAGCAGCTCTGCTATAGCAACAACACCTCACCAGCAACCACACGCCCCTCTTCTTCTTTTTCTTCCCTTCTCCTTCATCCTAGGACCCCTTGAGGTATAATCTCACAACCCAATTCCTATCTTGCAAAGTTATAGTTGTTTAGCCGAAATTTTAGTGTTATTAAGTAGATTAGTGCTAGTTTAGGCAAATTTGAGTGAGACTTGACCAAGTGTTGGTTGTAATGGTTAGTATAGCCAAATTAGGTGCTGTTGAGACCAGTTTACCCTAGATCTAACCCAGATTCCAGTAAAACACCTGAAAGTTTTGAATCGGTGTAATTTAGCAATTTGGTCGACTTATTGACCTTTCTGAGATCTGCTTTCACCCCGGGGACCCTAAAATAAAATTGACTTGGAAGTAAGTTGTGCAGGCACCCTGGAACCATCCCACAAAGCCCTAGCCCCCAACTCCCCTACCAAGCCGCAGATAAATTCCTTCTGGCCGCAATTTGTGACCAGAACAGTAGGGAACCCCCTCGTTTTGCGTGCACGGCTCTTTTACCTGTCAACTTGACTCCTGGTATGTCTAGTTTTGACTGATTCCAGTTAGGATAGAATCTGGGTTGATTTTAATGAGTTGGCGTATGATTTACGACTTGTTTTCGTATGGATTTTTGGTATTCGATGATTCGTTTTGTCGGGTGGCGTTTGGACGTCAACGACAGTGGATATTGGCTGTGTTTGCATGCAAGGCTATAGGTTTTTACCTATCGGCGTAGCGTGCACCATTTTGGCTTCCGACATGGTTTTCATGTATTTTAGCGTGTGATATTCTTGTAGGTACTCACGTGGCGTCGAAGCGTTGGAGATTCAAATGGCGACATCGGCACCGGCTATTTATGGTATCGGATGTGATATTATTGAGGCGGGATCACCGACTATTTATGTATATATATATATATATCGACTCAGAGGTTAGGCGGTTTCCCTTACCTACTGTTAGCTTTAGCTCAGCCTTATGGTGGTGTAGCTATGACTCTTATGACATTAGATGCGGTTCAGCCATCATTGCGATAGTATTCAGCTCCCGCACTTTATTATTGTTACTCTGCATTGCATACTGTTGTGATTCATATTTCATTATTGATATCATGCTGTTAGGACATCAGCACCATTACCGATGATGCGTATGTACCACGTATACTTATTTGCCGGCTTACACACATCTTCATCGGTAATTGGCATGTCACGCACACTTAGAGAATATTATTGCTTGATTTAGCTGTTAGCTAGTAGTGACATGATATTAGTGTACTTGCCATATATGCCAGTTTGACATTGTAATTATTACTTGTCACTTCATGCATACTGTTATTCATTATGTGCCGCATTCATGGATTCTCATGCTTATATTCATGATTTACATGCTATTGATGTCTCGGATTTCCATGATATTTTCTGGATTTGGAGGAAAACCGCAAAAACATATATAAACTGCTTTCACTCGTTTAAATAAAAAATGCGGTTTTCCAATGATGTATGAGTCGTCCACCATGAGTTTTGCTAATGGATTTCGAGACCCGATTCGAGGAGGCGGATGAACCATTTCGGGCATATGGTGGGCCCGGTGCGATACCCCGGGGCAAGAAGATCGCAGGAGATGGCGTTGAGCCTGGCAGGGGAGCACTACCGACCGGTGATATTACCTAACATGTCGGATATCCGGAGGATACCGTTGTGGTCATGAGATAGATGGTAGGGGCCGGTCTGGACTGACGGCGCCCTAGATATTATGATTGAGACATTGAGATTCTGAGATATTGAGGTACAGAGATTGTGATACAGAGATATCGAGATATTGAGATTTATGTTTTGTACCGATGCTAGGCACTGTTTTATGCTGATTTCATTATGATACCTTATTTTAAATTACAGAAATCTCACAAATTATGAAAGCAGTTTTCTTCAGTACATGTATTCTGTTTCATGCATTCATATATCATCCATATGACATATTGCTACCTGAGGCACTGACACGAGCATATGGGATTACATTTGGGTTAGATATTTACCCTAGCCATTGTTATAGGTTGCTGGTTATATATATTTGAGGATTATATATTATGATCGTATGACCTAGGATTGCGTCATACATGTGATTTTCTGTTCATAGATCTTTTTCTACTCACGAGTTGGCAACTCACCCCCGTTGTGCCCCAGTTTCTTGCAGGTATTGTCGTACAGGGTTCATTACGGCTTTGAGGGCACTACTTCTTTCGGGTGACTTGCTAGTAGGTGGGTTTATTTGTATCGTACCCATCATTATACATTGTATATTATATTTCGGTTGTATCTAGAAATTCCATCAACCAAACATGTACTTTTGAGACAGAGACCAGAGTTGTTTATTCTTTCGACCTTAGAGTCGCACGCTATATTTCTATGGATTTCTTGCTGGATGAGTTTCCCTTTTTTGTTGTGATCCTCGCCTTTAGGCGTTGTATATTATATTGCTAGCTGGTTGACTTATAGTGGTTTTTCTACACTCTACTACTTTTCTTTGTTTGGATTTCTGGGCTTGGGTTACTTAGAGCACGTACGCCTTAAGACGTTCGTAGCCTAAGTGCCGGTCATGTTCCGTACTTTTGGGACGTGACATCGACGATGGAAGCGGAATATATCGCTGCATGTAATGCCGCAAAAGAAGCCGTCTGGATGAGGAAGTTCTTGACAGAACTTCAGGTGGTTCCATCCATTGTTGATCCAATACCTCTGTATTGTGACAACAACGGGGCTATAGCTTTAGCGAAGGAACCCAGGTCCCATCAGAAGTCCAGACACATCTTGAGGCGGTATCACCTGATCAGGGAGATCGTAGATTGCCGGGAGATCGAGGTTCGGAGGGTTGCTACAGAAGATAACACTGCAGATCCATTCACGAAGGCCTTACCCCAGACTCAGTTCGAGCGGCTGATCGAGATGATAGGTTTTCGATACGCCAGTACATGGCCTTAGTACAAGTGGGTGATTGTTAGTGTATATGCCTTAGAGGCCATTACTGTATCATACTAGTTTGTATATTACTTGATGGAAGCTTGGGATATTCATAGTTGTATAGACAATCTTGCTCGAAATAGTAGTATGCTACTTGGTTTATTTCTACTTTAATGTGTGCATGTGATTCTTTTAGCATATCGCCTATACACATTAGTGGAGCCCTTAGGATCTTTGCTTGATTACCAGCGTTGTGATGGCAGTCACACTAGTGGGGGCTGGGTAATCTACAAGCACATCCTTATACAGGTCCCTAGTCGTAGGATTATCGAGACGGGGCGTCGATACTCCGGAGTAGACTAGTGTATGCGCTTCTCATCTCAGCAGAGGAGACGGTCTGTCCCACAGCCGGCAGTATGTCGTACTTGAGATAGTATGCGGGTGCTCGTTAGGTTATGAGTACACTAGACAGGACTCGTCGGGAATTGTTGGTTGGTACTATACCTATCGTCAGTTATCAGTTTCCAGGTGACATGAGTACAGCTTAGTCCGCTGACTTGACACTGTCACTTCGCCTCGAGTGTGTTCCCACTGTTCTTAGATTGCTACCCTACCACGGCTCAAATGAGTCGTGCAAACAGGTAGCAGTTGGGTGCAGTCCCGAAGCACTTGGAGGCAGTGACGGTTAGACAGGATTCGTCTCTCCCGGTATTGGGGGTTGATATCGCGATGTGTCTAAGAGAGCCATTACACATAGTCGTCCCTGACCAGGGCAAGCGGGATATGCTGGTAGGTTTTCCATTGTTATCTCAGGGTGTTCTAGGCTACACTCCGACATGACTTGTACCGCTATTAGGGGATGACGTTTACCACCCCCTAGGCCCGCCATGCTATATTCTCAGACGAACAGACCGGACTGTACGGAGATTGTCACATTCAGGCTCAGTAGGAGTTCGGATGGGTTCAACTCATCAGTCTTCTTATCGGCATCTACCTGGAGACCGTTACGTACAGCTAGTACCGCTTGCGGCCTATGGTTAAACCCACTGCCAGCGTAGTGTCGAGTCTTTAGAGTCCTACACAGAAGGCTATTTGCTTTTGGGCAAAACAGAGTAGAGGTCGCATGGTTTTGCGACGGGGTTCGTTCACATCCGCGCACTTGTGTACGTTTGGTGTCCGGGCAGTTATTACTAGCGGGCTTTGGTTTAAGCCAGATCCTAGTATATGTTTTAGGATTGGTTTTATCTCATTGTATTCATGTTCCTCGGAACACGGATGCGGGTGTATATGCACAGTTGACAGATGCAGAGGCAGAGGATTCTCATTAGGGTTATTGACCGTTGACTTTTTCCAAACCCTAATGAGAATGAGGATTATGGTTAATAATATTAATTAAGGGTAATTGTGTCATGGTTAGGGTTGTTGACAATTTGACTTTTGTTGACTTGTTGACTTTGTTGACCGGTTGACCAAAGTGGACTTGTTGACCATCATCATTTCTTTTCAAAGATGCTTCTTGTTCTTTGCAAAATGCATTTAATGAATGAAATGATAATGGTCATTCATAAACTAACCATCATATATTTTCTTAATTATTATTATTATTATCATAATTCCTAAAATGAGAGTATGGTTGTAAAAAAATTGGATCATTCTCACTTGCTCACTCTCTCTCATCAAAAGTTCATCCTCTTCCTCTCTCTCAAAGCTCTCATGTCTCATGTGTTGAGAAGCTTGAGCTATTGAGATAAAACCTTCAAAACTCTTCTCTACCCACTCTAGAGTTCTAGGTCTAGCAAGCCAAGCACTTTAGTTGCCTCTCGGTTGAGGTAGGAGCTCAAGGTAGAGGCTTTCGGGTGGATCCTTCTTCGACAACAAGGAGACTACAAGGTGGAGCCGTTCCAACCACTCCAAGGAGCAAGAAGAGAAGAAGTTCAAGACCTAGGTATAACCCTCTAACATAGTAGTTAAACTTGTAGTTAGTTTGCTAGGTTTTTGTTTAGCACAGATCCTCTTTTCTAGTCCATGTTGCCTTGCCATAAAAAATCGTTTTTTACCGTTTCCGCCTCCCCGTAAGAACCGGAACAGGTAACGTGGACTTATATGGAGTGCGCTGCATCACTTCATGCGTTTGAATAGGGGCTCTCACTTCTTTATCAGCGAGCCGAGTTGCGTCCCACGGATCCTTAATGTGTATACGGCTTGGTACCAGCATTCAACGGGCGCCGTTATTAAGGAAGAAAGGCGGTTGCTGCTTGATCGCAAAAGTGCACCTCCTGCCAGTGACCGTAAAGTCCTTTTGAAGCGACGGATCGCTGTCCCCCCTCCGCTAAGAGAGGTTGCTGCAGTTGAGATTCCACGTATGCTAAGCTGTACGCATGGATTTCCCCATGCTCCTGTGGAGACGATGGATGTGCCATCGGTGCCCCATGCTCCCGTGGAGACGGTAAATGTAGCTTCACCCGAGTCTGGCGTGGGCTCGGACATTGGGACTCACCGTCCCAAAGTGGCCACTAAACGCAAGCTGGTGCTGGCTGCGACCGGAGATCGTGCACAGAAGAAGAAGAAGAAGTCGGTCCTCTCCTTTGATGCCGTACTCGGCCTAGAGCCTCAGGCTCCTTATACCGAAGGCCTAAGCGAATATGGAACCAATAAGGGTCTCTTCGTAGCGCCAGAAAACACTGATCTTGATGCCGCTATTGCTGCTTCTGCGCTACTCGCAAACCACCAAGCGGAAATAGCCACTCTCATGCAATCAAGTAAATATTAGTTGCACTTTGTTTTTGCGTTATATTTTTATTTTTATTATCATGTCTTGACTGACATTCTTCCTTTTGTAACAGGCTTTACTACTGAAGAGGCTCTGGTGGTTTCCCTCAGGACCTTCGAGGAGGAGGAGAGGAATCACGCTTTATTGGGCATTGGTATGTCTCGGCTCATTGAGTCTTCATTCTCCTTTTTGTGGACAATCTAACCCTTTCTTTATCTTATCGCAGGGACCACAATGCCGATCCCGCAAGGTGACTCGGAGACTCTTCCCGGGCCAGCCACCGAAGTCCCGGCCTCTTCGGTATTGCCGAAAGAGGCCTTACTCAAACGACCGATGACGCAAGCCTTGACGGCTCCAGAGGTAACCCTAGGTGCCGATGATGACGCTCTGTTGAAGGAGGCTTCTAGAAGGTCTGCTTTGACGGCCCGGGAGGAAAGGAAACATCGGAGGTGCGCAGCAAGGAAACGTAGTGCTGCTTTAGCTGTGGGTGCGGGTTCGAGCGCCGCTACCCCTTCTGCTACTCCTTCAGAGGAGTCTCCGGTCGCCTTGTCTACTGCTTACAGATGGGCGGCACGTGCGGCTCGGGAAGCAAACAGTAAATCAACTCCAGGTAATGTGCCTTGAGGTTCCGTTGTCAAATTTCGAATTATCAGTTCTCATATATCCTATCTTGTGGGGCCGAGCCTTACCAAAGAAGTGGCGATGACCGCTGAGCCTGAGGGAGCGGTGGAGGAGGTAGCTGCTATTCCCGAACCCGAGGCGGCGGTAGGCGATGTGACCGCAATTGCCGGGCTCAAGGTAGTGGCTGACGAGACGGCTACCACGGCCGAGCCTAAGGCGGCGATGGATGAGACGGCTACAATTACTGAGCCCGAGGTGGTGGCGAGCGAAATGGGTACAATTGCTGGGCCGGAGATGGCCGCTCTTTCTCAAGAGTCGGGCACCGCCCCGATCATCGCTCTTCCCGCCTATGGTTCTTTGCCGTCTCCTGGCATCGCAAGCGTAACGACGGCTCTCGTGGAGTCAGGGGATGAGGCGACGGGAGGTGAAACCACCCTGATGGAGGAGGGAGACGCCGTTGTTGCGTCAAGTGACACCCTCGTCACGGTTCCGGCTGGCGACTCATCAGGTAGATTTTAGGTCACCGCCATTTTATTCCACAATCTTTTTCAATATTTCCTGACAGGGTTTATCTTGTTTCTAATGCAGGTGCGGCTAGTGCTGATGTCACGCTACCCGAGGCAGCGCCGTCAGTTACTGCCCTGACGATGACCACCTCTTTACCTTCTCTCGCACTGTCTCAGATGCTGGAAGGTGTGGATGTGTGACCCATCAGTCTTATCTCTAGGCTGTATAATTCATGTACTGATGTTGCGTCTTTGTAGGAGTCCTTCTTGACCACCTCTACCAGGTGTTGCACCCCCACTTTTCCTTCCTATCGGAGATTGCTTCATCCAGGGGCGCTGGTGAATACAGCCTTCAGTTAATGTTCTTTCTTTTACCAATAGTGAAATCATTTCTGATTCTTCTTTGCCTTGATTGCAGTATTACAGATTGAAGGACGAGATGAGAGAACAGTTGCGCCATTGGTCCTTCCGGCTTTGCCACCAGCTGCAGCTAGTATAGTAAATCCCATTGTTCATGAACCTCTTATACTTCTTAAACCGTCATCTGATTGTGATTTGTTTTGCAGTGGTCGCTTCGACTCCGGCCTCTTTCGAGTCTCGCATTATGATGCCGGCAGGGCCCTTTTCCAGACGTCCATCTTCAAAAGGTGATGTGACCAGTCTGCGTATGCTGAGCGAATACGTCGAGGAACTTGACACGGAGGCTCCTACATCTGCCGCAGATTTTGCTGCCGAGGTCAATCCAATGCTGGCGGCGCTTGTGAACTTCCATAATGAAGGCGTCGTCGAGTCTAGGGTTAATCATTGCAGGAAGATTGAGGCATGTTTGCATGATCTTGAGCTTATGCGTCCTACTCCTGAGACTCGGGCTTTGAACTCCCAGCGGGCCGCATGGCTTGAGCAGAGTGTTCCGTTCCTTCGCCATTTCGAACGAGAGGCAACCCTTAAGCGAAAGGAATGTGAGGTGACTTCCGCTGAATCTGTTCAACTGCGCGTTGAGGTTGCAGCAAATGCTGCCCAGCTGAACACCATCTTTGAAAACCTTCAACGATGTATTTCTGACGGGCTGGTGCTGAGGAAGAAGCTTGTTCTTAGTGAGCAGGTTGCACAGAGTCAGAAGCTGCTCAGTAGGAAATTGATGAGAAGATTTCATCATGCTTGCAGCAAAGGGCTCAAATTGAAGCGGAGCTGGCCGTGTCGGCTGATCATGAAAAGGCGCTAAAAGAAGTGCGAGAGCAGCTGGCGGCCTTGCTAAAAACGCTTCCTTCTCAGTAGCAATTTTCGTACCATTTGTAATTTTGAGTAAAATGTATTCATTCTTTTATTCTTTCATATGATGTATTTTGTACCCGATTGAATTCATGAATAAAAGATACATTTCTTTCGCAATGTCTTATGTCTCCTCTTTGCTTTCTTCTTTCTTTTGTTATCAGCATGTCACCTTAACAAACACAGCCGGCAGTTGATGGGGTGAACATCTTGTTTTGGCTTCTTCAAAGGGTAGTGATGGCTTAGGAGGCAGGTTCAGATCTGCTGCCTAAGACTTTTCAACTTCATCAGCCGTGAGGGTCTCATGAAGACTTTTCTCCCTACGAGTCGAGAGGATCCCGTAGGTGTATTTTCTCCTTAGGAATCATGAGGATTCCTAAGTGCGTTTTCCCTTATAAGTCGTAAGGATCTTATAAGAGAATTTTCCCTCTTACGAGTCGAGAGGACCCGTAAGCGGTTGTTTCCCTCCTTATCGAGATTCGACTTTGGAGAGTATGACCCGTGAATAATATGCAAGAGTTTTGACTTGTAGGGCCCCAGTGCTTAGGAAACCGGTTCTTATCCCCATTGCCTAAGGCTTTTCCGTAGGAGTCGAAATGAATCGAGCATTTCTTGCAAGGATATCCTAACTTCATAGTTAACCTTTGCTCTATACGACAAAGGTCCGTTAGGGTTTTTGGTACTAGGGTTTTGTCCATCGTACCGTCGCGTTGGCTGATGTATTCCTCGATAGGCAATCTTGGTTGTTCGAGTAGCCTTGCGACTGTCGTGTCTCTGATCCCTTCGGGGGATGGACAAGACGTCTTCAAGCAATCCTCCTAGGAAGTTTGACCGTCGGAAGAGCAAGCGTTAGGAATTTTGCCATGCCACTTTTTACTTGAGGTTAGGCTCATTTTGGAGAGCCCCGATGAGTCATAACCACTCCGCGCTGGCGTGGGATGATCTCCGATAGTCTTTCGGGTTTTATATGAGTTGCCGTCAAGACCGTGAAGCTAGGAATTTGGCCTTCGCTTCGTTTGTTGGCATTGCGTCTACAGTATCGAGACGAATGTCGCGATTGTCTCTAGGTTGTTGGTGAACCGTCGAGGTTTGGAACTAGGGATTTTGTCGTGCTTCCGTTGTTTGATTGTTGCGTCTGAATCCTGCTGGAGGAAGAACGCTGTGGTGACGTCTCGTCTGCTGTGTCGAGACGAACGTCGAGGTAGTGACCATTCCACTCTAGTGTGGGATGATTTCCGATAATCTTTCAAGTTTTATATAAGTTGCCGTCAAGACCCTGAAGTTAGGAATTTGGCCTTCGCTTTGTTTGCTGGCATTGCGTCTGCTGTATCAAGACGAATGTCACGGTTGTCTCTAGGTTGCTGGTGAACCGTTGAGGTTTGGAACTAGGGATTTTGCCGTGGCTCCACTTGTTTTGACCATGAGGTCTTTCGTTGACGTTACATCTGCATCCTGCTGGACTGTGAAGGAACGCCGTTATTGGCATTGCGTCTGCTGTAGCGAGACGAATGCTGAGATGGAGTTGAGATTTTGTCGTCACTCCGCTCTGTTTTGACCGTGAGGTCTTTCGTTGACGTTGCATCTGCATCCTGCTGGACTGAGAAGGGACGTCGTTGTTGATATTGCATCTGCTGTAACGAGGTGAATGCTGAGGTGGAGGTGGGATTTTTCCATCACTCCGTTTTGTTTCGACCGTGAAGTCTTTCGTTGATGTTGCATCTGCGAAGGAACGCCGTTGTTGATATTGCGTCTGGTGTAACGAGACGAATGTTGCGGTGGAGTTGGGATTTTTCCATCACTCCGTTACGTCTGCTATAACGAGACGAATGTCGAGGTGATCTCTAGGTTGTCTGGGAACCATCCAGATTTTGAGTAGGGGCTTTGCAGTAGCTCCAGGGTTGATTACAGCGTCTGAATCCTGCTGGAATGGGGAGGAACGCTGTTGATGATCTCTAGGCTATCCCTGAACCACCGAGATTTGGCTTTGTTTTCTAATGAAGCCTGGGGAGGGAAGGCGTGATTCTTTCTTTGTTTGCGCCCCAGAATTATATACAGGGATTGATGTGATATCACCTGTAGGGCAAGAAGTTTTACTTTTTTCATTTTCTTTTTATTTCTTTCCGTGATGCTCCATCATTTTAGCTTTTATATCGCAAAAATCGCGATTGCCCAATCATTTCGGCTATTTTTCGCGGTACCCAATCATTTCGGCTATTTATTTTATTTTTACTCTCTACTTTTTATTACGGGTTGCCCAATCATTTTGGCTGTTTTGCATGCATACATTTTTACTTGCTGATTTTGTTGCAAGTTGCCCCATCGTTTCGGCTATTTCGTATGCATGTGTGGCTCGCTAGCTTCTCGCTGCAAGCCTGGAATTAGACACCGATTTCGGCATCAGCACCGCTACAACTGGGATATTGCCAGGAGAGAATCATCATTTTCCTCTGTCGATGTCGAACAAAGGTGGCTTAGTGATCAGGGTTAGGATCCTGTCGACTAAGGCTTTTGACTTCATGAGCCGTAAGGGTCTCATAAAGATATTTCTCCCTGCGAGTCGTGAGGATCCCGTATGTGTGTTTTCTACTTAGGAATCGTGAAGACTCCTAAGTGCATGGTCTCTTATAAGTCGTAAGGATCTTACAAGAGTGTTTTCTCCTTATAAGTCGAGAGGACTTACAAGGGTTGTTCACCATGTAGACATATCCCTAGTCACGGATGGGACTTTGTTAGGGAAATGCTTATTCACGCCCGTGGATTATATACAAGGGTCAGCATTGAGCTACTTGTAGGGCAGTATTGAAGGTTGTGGGGGCTGCTTAAGAATAGGTTCAGATCCCTGTAGCTTAAGACTTTTGAATCTTATGAGCCGTGAGGGTCCCATAAGAAAGTTCTCCTTACGAGTCGTGAGGATCTCGCAAGTGTAATTTCTCCTCAGGAGTCGTGGGGATCCCTAAGTGTGTTTCTCCCTTGTGAGTCGTAAGGATCTCACGCAGGTGGTTTCTCCTTACAAAGTCGAGAGGACCTTGCAAGTGTCTTTTAACGAGATTGCGCCCTTTCGGGTTTTTACAAAACTCGCTGGTAGCCCTACTGTTTTTACTCACGGAGCCCTTTCGGGTTTTCATCCGTGCCCATTTTGCTTATGGACGTACCGTTTTTTTGTTTTTTTTTTGTTTTTTTTAATGAGGTTGCGTCCTTTCGGGTTTTCACAAAGCTCGCCGGTAGCCCTGCTGTTTTTACTCACGGAGCCCTTTCGGGTTTTCATCCGTGCCCATTTTGCTTGTGGAAATACCGTTTTCTTTTTTCTCCTTTTTTTATTGTCTCTTTTTTTTGTATCAGCCTTGGGATGCTGCGATCTGTAGCAGTTTATCGATGTCTCGGTCAATATCCAGTTTCAGGATATAGTGGTCCATTGTTAGTTTAACGACGTTTCGGTGTTACTTTCATAGGTCAGAAATGTTTGAAGATCTTTCAGCACTCTTTTAGGTTTTGCCGAAAAAACAATTTCTCATGGAGCTTCCTCTATAAAAGAGCATGATGCCCTCGGCGTGTCCATCCTTTTCTGAGCATGTGGTTGTGGCGGGTTCAACTTCCAGTCGTCAGACAACTCGAATTTGCCCTGTTGGTATTCATCCTCAATCCAGCCTTTGAAGGCGTAGCAATCTTCGAGTGGGTGACCCATTACTCTGTGGTAGGGATAATAGTTAGGATTGTTAACGTCACCTGGTTGCGACGGATGTTTTGGATCTGTCAGTGTAATGAGCCTATTGCGCACTGCCAATTCGAACAGTCTCCTTGTTTTATCCATGGGAAATGAGTAAGGGCGTTTCAACTTCTCATCAAGGGATCGCGGCTTGTTGTTTTGACGAACAAACGGTCTCGGGTTACTCGGCTGTTGCTGAGCGTTGGCGACAAAGGTCGCCTTTCCCTTCCCCTTATCCTTTTTGTTTGATCCCTTGTTTGCGGGTCCGAGATCCTTTTCAGGCAGCGTGTGATTGTGTAGCGGAATGTTCTCACAGCTCTTCGTTTCTTCCTCTTTTCCTGAGGTGGATTCCTTGAAGAGAGGGCTGAGAGTAATTTCTTCTTCAGAATTGCTCCCGAAGGTGAGAACTTGCGATCCCCTGCTATCAACCATGTGACAGTTGTCGGCAGCTCTTTCTCGTTCGTCTGTCGCATTTTCTGCTGTCGACGAATTTTACGCTCCATCCTCTTGAAATGCTGCATGTGAGCAACATACCCTTGCCACCAATTTTTAAAAGCGTTGCACTCTTCGGTGGGGTGCGCAATCCTTTGATGATATAAACAGTAATTAGGATGCACATCCTCATCATTAAGGCGTATATTGCCAGGAGAATTTTCTCTAAAAGAGAGCAGCTTCATTCCCATCAATATGGCTTTGGCGAACCTTTTCCTCATCTTGAACCTTCTTTTATTTGCGGTAGATGAAGTGCTTTGACCTGGAAGGAGTGTTTTAACCTTTTCGTCCAGTCGCCGGCGTTTAGCCTTTTCAAATATGGCCATCTCACGCCCTCGATCAGCTTTGCTTTTAAGACGGGTTTCGTTCAGGAATGCATCAATCATTTCATCTGATGGTTCTAGAATTTCCGGCTCAGGATCTGCCCCCAATTTCTTTGCGTCAGGAGATTCTTCACCATTTATTAACGAGTGAGAGATCATATGGCAGCTTGCCACATAATTCTCAGGTTCATCTGACGAGTCTTCTCCATTGTCATCACATCCGTCCTCAAGGATGTGGCTGAGGAATTCTTGGAGTGTGATTGGAGTCCGCGCCTTCTGGTTATACTCTTCCAGCACGTCAATCTGTTTTTGCAGGTCCGTGCGCTTGTTACCAGGCTTCACGGTCTTCTTCTTCTTCTTCGAAGACTTTGACGGCTGGGTATGAGTGCTTTGACTATCACCACCGTTTTTTGGAATTGGGCGCGGCTTCAGCATTCCCTCGATAATCTCGGGTTCCAGCGGATTTTTCCACCTGATTGCCGAGCATGTTTGGAGATTCCTCAATATTCTTTTAGTCTTTGCTGAAAGAGTGACCTCCCATGGAGCTTCTTCAATAAAAGAGCATGATGCCCCCGGCGTGTTTGTCTTCTTGGGAGTGTGTGGCTGTGGTGGGTTCACCTTCCAATTCTCGGACATGGCAAATTTGCCCTGTTGGTATTGATCTTCAGTCCAGCCTTTAAAGACAAAGCAATCCTTAATTAGATGGCTTACCGTTTGATAGTAAGGGCAATAATTGGGACTATTAGCCTCGCCGGGTTGCAACGGTCGTTTTGGATTCGGCAGATTGATGAGTCTGTTGCGCACTGCCAGCTCAAACAGTTTCCTCGTTTTATCTTTGGGAAACGAGTAAGGACGTCCTAGTCTCTCCTCGAGGGATGGGCGTGGAATAGTTGCATGAGGGCCTAGGGTGCCGACGAACATGCCCACCGCCGGTGCTTCTTCAATGCGCTGTTCACATTTCGACCACAGATTCCACCATCGGATTGCGTATTGAACTCACGTCTCGCCTGGCTTAACTCTGGCGTTGATCAATTCCGTGATCGGGATGCGTTCACTGGCGCTTGCGAACCGTTGAGTGAATAGCAACTCATTTCTGTAAACGTTTTGACGGAGTCGTCGGGAAGCTCCGAGTACCATTCAAAAGCTGTGTCTGCTAAACTACCGACGAATTGGCGAAGTAGAAGTTTATCATCACCTCCAGTATTGCCGCAAAAAGCCCTGAACTGAGTGACATGTTGATGGGGATTGCCCGTCCCCTTGTACACATGGAATTTAGGGATCGTGTAGCCCGGCGGGTACTTTATCTGATCATACCATCCTGGATACGGTCGCCCAGTTTTCACAACTTGTCCAGCCGCTTCATTTGCCTAGTGAACTTTTATTTGCTGAGCAATATAGTCATCCAGGGCAGCTTTGGAGATTGTCTCCTCCTTGGCTGTTGACAGAGCCGGCAGATGATTCGATGTCTCATCTCTGTCATCTTCAAATATTACCGGAGGATCTTCCGCCGGGGGATCCGGCTGGATCATCATGCCCACCATATCTTAGAATAGAAGGGCCATTTGCTTTATATTGGCCGCTTGTTCCGCGGCCTCTTTGTCCTTCTTCTCAAGCATTCTCCGAAGGAATTCGGCATCAGTTTCCTGCTCATGGCGTTGCTCCGAGAATTCCTCTGAGCTTGCTTTCGGTCCTGTGAGTGCGGCCATAGTTGTTAACATCTCTTGGAGCTTTTGTTGTTGTTACTCCCCGGCCTTAGTCACTGATCGCGTAAGCGGATGATGACCTGTGGAGATATGGCTATCCTCTTTTCCTGATGCCATATAGACGGTATGCACCACCATGCCCTCAGACATGGGGCATTTGGGCTCAGTGCCTTTGACATTTGTCGCAGACATGGGGATTTTCTCCGGCCTTCTCCTCTTATGAGCGGTCGAAGTTGAGGGGGCTGTTACAGTGGGCACCCAAGTAGCCGTCGCCTTTTGTGGCTTAACGAGACGGTTTTCTTCCTGTCGGACCTTCAGCTTCTTCTGCCGACGGGGATAGTCTTGATCAACCACCTACTTTCGGACTTGTCGCCATATTTTGTAAACTTTGGACGACAGCCGTTGAGGGGATTGATCCGGCTTTATTTCTGTGACAGTCTCCACCGGTGGAGGAGGTCTTTTCAGTACGGCGGTAGGCGAGTTCCTGCGCACCTTATTCAGCAGCTCAAAGTTGTTCCCGGTTGGAACAGCAGCATTAACTTCCACCGTTGGAGCTGGTGGAGTTAGCCCAGAGGAGGAGTTTCCCCCAGCCTTCCTTACTCGGCGCTAGTGACGAAGGCGAGCATGTCGAGCTGATGGAGTTGGTTCGGTGATGGGGATGGCTTTGTCTTTCCCCCTGTCTGGTTGAGGCGTCGCCGGTGCCAGCCTCTTGAAAACTGACGTCCATTAAGTAGCGGTATCCAACCTGTCAAAGACAGATTTTTGAGCAGAAACGGAAGCTGAAATGGGAGACGGAATAGTCAGTCTTGTAAAGACCGACCCTTTGGCAGGAGAAGCCGCCTTGACGACTTCGGGAGTAGGGTTGGTTACTCTTTTCGGAATAACCTTCTCTTGAATTGCAGGCTTCATCATGGACTCACCTGAACATTAGCCCAGTCTAGCGAAGACTGAGGCAGAGGATTTGGGCGACCCGTTGAGAGGGGCCGCAGTAGTAGCAAGCCGATCAAAGACCGACTTCTTGGGAGCTTCTGGCGTTGGCACAGGAGCGGTGAAGCTCGTTGGTGGGAGCATGGTCCCGAAAAACAATCCTGTGGTGGCTTGAATGACCTGTTCCACCGGCATTGTAAACAGGGAAGCCGCTTGGGGCCCGTAAGCTATGCCTCCAGATGAGGCGGAGCGAGAGTTGCAACTGCAGTTAGAACACTTTGCACAAGTGAACGCCATTGATCCTTCGCTTTCTGCACCGAGCAAAACGCCAAATCTTAGTACCTCGAAAGGGCAAACATTAGCAAACCGCGATTGGTTCGCGAACACGACGCATGAAGTGTGGAGTGGAAAGAGGAAAAGGTCCCACCGGGCGTGCCAGAATCTGTTCCCCTCCGAAAGACGCGGCGGTGACGCGGCGGACGTCTTGCCTGAATTTCGGGGCAGATGCTAATTGGTGCTATCCGTCCACCTCTCCGAAGATGCCAAGTTGATTTATGGCACCATGCATCGAAGGTTCAGACGGATGCGGCCGATGTAGCAGACTTCGTCAGATTCTCCCTCGTTTGAGGGGATTTTTATTGTGGGGACGCTCTTCCCTGCAGGCGCAAGCCCCTGCAGTTAATTATGCTACCGCATCGCGGTAACAACTTTCTCCTTCTTCAGATGGTCACTTCGTGCCGTGAGTGTTTGTTTTGTGTTTGGTTGCCCGTGGATTGTATACAGAGACTAATTCATGCTGTCGCCCGTAGGGCATGGACTAGTCCAAATCCGTATCTTCTTAGATTTGAGTTTGGGGGGTTGGGTTTAAGAATATGTTAGCCTCATTTAAGACTAAGATCAACTTAAACGTTTGTTAAGGATACGTCAGTCTAATTTTAGACTGAGATCAACTTAACGGGATCGTTTAGATCCAACAAAAGAGCATTCGGACTCTATTGTTTAGTTTAGGGACATTGCGGTCGATTACCCGTTTAAGGACATGGTAATCCATTGTTAGTTTAAAGACGTCTTGGTCCAATGTTAGTTTAAAGACATCACGGTCGAGATTAAGGACATCATAGTCTGTGGGTTTAAGGACTCCACAGTCCAATGTTAGTTTTAAGACGTCACAGTCAAAGTTAAGGACATCATAGTCCGTGAGTTTAAGGACCCCACAGTCCAATGTTAGTTTTAAGACATCACGGTCGAGGTTAAGGATGTCATAGTCCGTGAGTGTAAGGACCCCACAGTCCAATGTTAGTTTTAAGACATCACGGTCGAGGTTAAGGACATCTTAGTCTGTGGGTTTAAGGACCCCACAGTCCGTAGTTTGTGTGGTTGTCGGGACCCGTCATCTCTTTGAAGACGTTGAAGAATTACAACGAAAAATATCAAAGGAGTTACGAGATGTACCCTTAAACCAAGGTGAGTTGATTGAAAAAGCAGATGTGCTCAGTTCAAGATAAGTTGAGGACTTATGGCCAGAATTGTGCTAAGTCCATTTTGAAATGTTTAACATTTTATTTTTGTTCTGGCTATTAAGCCTTTATTTGGGCTCGGCCCTTTTAATAAAGCTAAGCATTGAATTCTGACATCTTTTGTCTTCATCAAAACAGATCGTGTTCTGACAATGCGCCACGTGGCGCGCCAGGCACTTTGCGCCAGTTAAAGAGCGCATTGCGCTTCTGTCAGATAGCGTACACGAAAAGGACACGTGTCGCGCTTAGCGCTGAGCGCTAGTTTATTAGCGCATTGCGCTTTTAATTTATGAGCGCTTTGCGCTGATTTAGGGGCGCGCCAGTGAGTGATACGTGGCGCACTTGGTGCTGAGCGCCAGTCCATGAGCGCAGTGCTCTATTTTAAAAGAGTAAAGCGCAAGTGGCGTCTATGGTTGACACGTGGCATGTTTTGGCGCTGAGCGTCGATCCAAGGAGCGCAAGAGCGCAGTTCATAAGTGCAAAGCACTTTCTGATAGCGCAAAGCGCATTTGATCAGATTTAAGATCAAAGAACAAATTTATATTCTTTTTAAAGGGGGCTTTGCCTCAAGATTCAAGAACAAAAATTCTTATTTTCATAAAAGGCTCTACCTTTATAGATCAAAGATCTGTGAATGAAGTGAAATACTTCTTTTATATTTATATATTTTTTTATGATTAGATCTTTTGACATTTTGCTTTTTATTAAAGACCTTGGTCTTTTTTCAGATCTATGAACTTTTTAGAAGATGGTTCTTCTTTTTTTAACGAGATAATTTCATCCCTGTTATTCAAGAACATGGTTCTTTACCTTGAAAATGAAGAAAAAATCTTCTTTTTTTTCTAAGAGCTTGCTCTTCTTTTTCTTAAGGTTTTGCAAAGGGTTTTTCTCTCTCTTTTTTCTTTTTTTGACTTGAAGTCTAGGGGCTTTTATATAGTGCCAAATGATTTGTTAAATCAGTTTTAAGAGATCTTTCTCTGATTGATTTGGGAATATTTCCCACCGTTGGATCTCTGATCCTAAGGCTTCTGTTTTACAGAAGATAATCTTCTTGTTTCAATAAGATTGGAAAGATCTTTCCATAACAGAATTTTAGTTCTGATTAATCAATAATTTATTATTTGTAGATCTTTTGATCTAACGGTGGAGGAGTTTTAATTCCAGCGCTGGCGCACCTTGCGCTAGCGCACCTACGTTCGACACGTGGTACGCAGCACAGAGCGCAGCGCAGCGCAACTGTGCTAGCGCACCCGTGTTTGACACGTGGCACGCAGCGCAGAGCGCAGCGCAACCGCGCTAGCACACCCGTGTTTGACACGTGGCGCGTAGCGCAGAGCGCCGGATCTGAAGCGTTGCTTCAACTTTTAAATTTTGAATTTTGAAACAGAGTTTTGCTCTGATTGGGGGTGCACTGTCTAGGGCGCAGCGCACCTGGCGCTAGCGCGTCTGCGTTTGACACGTGGCGCGCAGCGTACAAAATCTGAAGCGTTGCTTCAATTTAAATTTTGAATTTTGAAACAGAGCTTTGCTCTGATTGAGAGAAACATAGTGTATCGCCGGTTTCATTGCTATACGTCAATGATAATTGGGATACGCATATTTACTTACGTTGATGACATGTGATGTTATGTGTTGCTGGGATATGTTATATTGGATCGTCATGTTTGAATAGCCGGGTTTTTTTGCGTGAGATGAGAGTTTTTTATTTTCATTCATGTAAAAATTTGTATGTAATATTCTTTTATTGAGACACTTCCGGGTTGAGAATAATGTCACCATTGATGTATATTATTTACTTTTCCGCATTAGGATAGACCCAAGGCGGGGAACATAAGTAACCGGGTTCTAGAGTACAGTAGGAGACCATCTCGAGGAGTCGAGATCGGGTCTCCTAACTCTAGAATTAGTAGGGTTACTTGCCGCTCTCGTAGGGGTCTAGGGATGTAGGTTTGGCTATTCATCACGACCGTAGAATCCATTTTTTTACTGGCTTGATTTAAAACTCGGACCTCCTAGTATATCCTATATTTCATATGTTGACTTCTGTTACAATGTTCTGTGATGAGATCATATAACTGTGTAAGACGAATGCTTTATATTATACATATGATATATAATAAACGTTACTTATATTTTGCATCCGCGCTAGTCCTACCCTCGTTCTGCCGTTAGTTAACTAATCTAACGGTGCATGATGAGACCCCGTGGCGAATGCGGATGGCATAAGCGTACGTTATATTTTCGTTTTTTTATCTGTGATGCTTAGGAAGCATAAAATGATGGGACTTCATTAATAAGATTAATGAAAAAGAAAGAAACCTAATGATGTTGTAGAATCAAATTTTCAAAAAGGTAGTTCTAGTTCTTGCTTTGCATAGTGGTATTCCTTGATGAATATTCAGCACCTCATTCGATGAGGAAAGAGCCTAGATCCCTTCACCGGGAGTGACCTCTTTAGCAAAAGCTAGCAGATACTACAACCACTCGGTTTATTTTGAAAAACTCGATTGTAAAAGCAGGGCTTAAACCACTCCTTTTCAAACCACTCGATTCTACAACGATATCAAGTTCATTACGCAAAAGGTTTTCTTAAAAACCTGTCGTAGCCCTCCGTCATTTCAGATAAGTGCTATTTAGTATTCGTGCTACGTTTGTTGACCATAGCTAAGGCGTAGTGTGCAGTAGCTAATTAGTTCTTATCTGCACATATATGATGTGATTGGATTAGGATAGTCGTACAGCTTTGTTGACCATAGCCAAGGGTCGTATGGGTGAGTTTAATTCAATCAGGAAATGACGGGTTGAACTTGGCTAACGCTTATGATTTGTTGACTATAGCCAAGGTCATAAGTTGCTAGGGACAAAAACATTATCGAGAATTTCAGGTGTTGAAAAAGTTGCAATGAGATTGCATGCCTTCTATGAGATAGTTGTATCTCGATACACACTGCGAGTAAGAGTTACCCTGGAAGAGTTTTGCTCTTTACAATTAGCTAATCCAGTAGGTGTCTAGAAAGGTGTCAACGGGATTATGCCTTTAGGAAAATGAGGTTTATTTTAATTAGGTCCGCGCGTAAGCACGGGGAACCTCCCTCAAAATACCGACACTGGCCTGGCTAATCGGTTGGCGAACTTGTAGAATGTAATTAATCCCGGCTAGTCTTACCTTTTAGGGTTTGAAGGAAGATTTGATAAAAGCAGTGGGAGCCATCCTGATTAGATAAGATAATAACCAATATAATCTTGCAAGAGCATACACTAAAGTGTTTTCTTCTTTCTTTCTCCAGGTAGCGACCATGACACGCCTTAATCAAGATAATAATATTGATGTATTGACCGAACCCGCTTGTTATACTGAGCTGGGGAATATTGATTCCGCTCTACCTTATAATTGTTATAAGTCTGAGCAGGAAATAAGGGAATACCTGGATTCCCATGCGACCGAACGAGGAATGAGCATGTTGATGCATCTTCTTCGGGTGTGTTCATTACCGAGAATTTTTTCTCAGTTTGTTCTACGTCCTGGGTATTGAATACCGGATCAGGATCCCACACTTATAATATGTTACATGGGCTAAAGAAAGGTAGACAACTGGGAATAGGTGATCATTCTCTCCAAGTAGGGAATGGTGCAAGGGTTACAGCCAAAGCAGTTGGCGAATATCACCTAGTATTACCAAAATATAATACATTGATTCTGAACAATTGTTATTATGTACCATATATGATGTGCAACTTAATATCAATTTCTGTATTAGATAAAGAAAGATGTAACTTTTTAGTAGAGAAAAATGTTATGAATATTTTCCTAAATCAAGTGTTGATTGGGTTTGGTACGTTATGTAACGGTTTATACGTTCTGAATCAAAATACAATTCTTAACGTACAGAATGCACACAAGAGAAAAAGTTCAGAAATAAATGAAGCCTTCTCGTGGCATTGTAGACTAGGTCATATCAATGCGACACGACTAGCTAACTTACATAAGGATGAATATTTGAATCCGTTCAAATTTACATCTTATGAAACTTTCCAGTCATGTCTCAAAGGCAAGATGACCAAAACTCTATTTACTAGACACGGAGAAAGAGCTACTGAACTCTTGGGACTGATACATATTGATGTATGCGGTCCCATGTCTACACATGCCAGGAATGGTTCATCGTACTTCATTACATTCACCGATGATCTCTCAAGATTCGGACATGTATTCCTGTTGAAACACAAGTCTGAAGTTTTTGAGAAATTCAAGGAATATAAGTGCGAAGTAGAGAACGAAACGGGTAAAAGTATTAAAATCCTTCTATTTGATCGGGGAGGAGAATACTTAAGCATGGAGTTCCTGAATTATTTAAAAGAGAATGGGATTCTCTCTCAGCTTACTCCTCCGTATAAACCACAGCACAACGGTGTGTCGGAGCAGAGGAATCTCACCCTATTAGATATGGTACGCTCTATGATGAGTACTGCTGGGTTAGCTATTTCCTTTTGGGGTTATGGGCTTGAGACAGCCGCATACCTATTGAATAGAGTTTCAACCAAATCAGTGCCTACCACTCCATATGAGATATGGAATGAGAAGAGACCATCTCTTAAATGAGTTAAGATATGGGGTTGTCCGGCCTATGTTAAAAATCAAAATCCGGACAAGCTCGAGGCAAGATATGTTCTGTTCAAGTTGTGGGATATCCAAATGTTCTTATGGATATATCTTCTACCACAATGAGGAACAAAAGGTGTTTGTTGCTCAACATACCACCTTTTTAGAAAAGGAATTTCCTCTAAAAGAAATTAGTAGCCATGAGATAGAACTGGAATAAGTTCAAGCTACACAAACTACAGCTGATGATTTGGTGGAACCGGAGGATTCAATAGTCTCCGACGAACCTTAGCCTCTCCGCAGATCTAGTAGGGTTCCTCATCCACCTAAGAGATACTACGGTTTTCTTATAGAAGGTGGGAGCGAGGATTGCATCATGGAAGATGATGACCCAACTAGTTTTGAGCAGGCCATCACGAGTGGGGACTCTGTGAAAATGGATGGATGCAATACGATCTGAGATGGAATCCATGTACACCAATAAATTATGGACTTTAGAAGTTTCTCCTGAAGGGGTAAAACCCATTGGGAGTAAGTGGATCTTTAAGAAGAAACTTGGTGTAGATGGAAAGTTGAGACTTTCAAAGCTAGACTTGTAGCAAAAGGTTTTCATCAACGACCAGATGTGGATTATGATGAAACATTTTCTCCAGTAGCTATGCTTAAGTCCATCCGGATCCTACTTGCCATCGCTGCATACCATGACTACGAAATCTGACAGATGGATGTCAAGACCGCTTTCTAAATGGTGATTTAGAAGAGAGCGTGTACATGACACAGCCAGAGGGCTTCATAGATAGTAGGAGCAGCGGAAAGGTGTGCAAGCTGCTTAAATCAATCTAAGGATTAAAGCAGGCATCGCGGAGCTGGAACATCTATTTTGATATGGAAGTCAAAGAGTTTTACTTCATCAAAAACATAGATGAACCTTGTATATACAAGAAGGTTATAGAGAGTAAGATTGTCTTTCTCGTATTGTATGTGGATGACATACTCTTGATAGGAAATGATATTCGTATGCTACACTCGGTCAAGCTCTTCTTATCACAAAGGTTCTCCATGAATGATCTGGGTGATGCCTCCTACATCCTAGGGATTAAGGTCTATAGAGATAGATATAAACGGATACTGGGATTATCCCAATCCAGGTACATTGACACCATACTCAAGAGGTTTAGTATGGAAGATTCTAAGCGTGGTAATTTACCCACGATCTCAGGAATCACTCTCTCCAAAGAGATGTCTCCCAAGACTGATTTGGAGAGGGCTCGCATGCAAGAAAACCCTATGCTTCGGCGGTAGGCTCTATCATGTATGCGATATTATGTACCAGACCAGATGTAGCTTACTCACTAGGTGTAGTGAGCAGGTATCAATCGGATCCTGGGGAGAATCACTGGACAGCTGTGAAGAACATTCTTAAGTACTTGAGAAAAACTAAAGAAATGTTCTTGGTGTACGGTAATGGTGAACTCCAGGTGGAGTCCTTTATCGATTCGAGCTTCCAGAGTGATAAGAACGATAGTAAGTCGGTCTCGGGCTTTGTCTTCACCCTTATTGGAGGGGAGGTATATTGGAAGAGTTCCAAACAAGATACCGTGGCAGACTCGACGATGGAGGCCGAATACATCGCTACCAACGATACCGCTAAAGAGGATGTCTGGATGAAGAAGTTAATAACTGAACTTGGTGTGGTTAAGTCCATCATGCATCCAATACCTTTTTATTGTGATAACAATGGAGCAGTGGCTTTGGCCAAGAAACCCAGGTCCCATTAGCGATCCAGACATATTCTTAGGCGGTATCACCTAATCCGGGAGATAGTTGATCGCCGGGAGATCGAGATCAGGAGAGTTGACACGAAGAATAACACAGAGGATCCATTTACAAAGGTCATTCCCCAGATACAATTTGAGAGACTCTTCGGGATATTGGGTATGAGATACTACAACAACTGGCCTTAGTGCAAGTGGGAGATTGTTAGTTGTATGTATACCCTAGAGGTCATTATTATACATGATTGTATATTATAGTGGATGTTTAAACATATAGAGAGAGGATTTCTTGCTCGACATGATAGTATGCTATCTGGTTACTCTTTATCTTAACATGTATACTTGTATCTTTATACTGTCTTTTTGTTACATGTTGATAAAGCCCTAAAGATGTGTACTTGGCTACCAGGACTATGATGGAGATCATACTTGTGGGGCCAGGGTAGTCCATCCTTTAATTTCTCCTAGTCGAGAGAGTATCGAGACGGAGCATCGATATTCCAGAGTAGACTAGTGTGTACGTTTCTTGACCCTGTATAGAGCGATGGTTGATCCCATAGCCATTGGTGTTTGACATCAAAGATTGTACACAGGTGCTCATTGGAGAATGGGTACACCGAACAGGACTCGCCGAGAACTCCTAGATGGTATTATACCTGACGTCAGATATCAGTTCTCTGGTGACACCGGTACAGGTTAGTCTATAGACCCGAGATCGTCATAGAGTCTTTTGTGATTCCCACCGTGCTTTGATTTTTTCCCTACCACGCTCAAGAGAGCATGCAAACAGGTGGATTTTGGGTACAGTCCTGAGTCACATGGAGGCAATGAGCGATAGGAGGGGTTTCGTCTCTCCCGGTATTGGGGGTTGATGTTGCGCTATACTCGATTGGCTATAACAGGAAGTCCCTCGCCAGGGCTGATGATGAGATTTACTGGTAAGTGTTATCAGTAGTTTCTCGATCCGTTATGAGCCTCACATCGGCATGACTTATCAAGTTATTGGGGTCTGAAGTTCACCACCCCAGACTCGATATGCGACATATCAGACGAAGTGACCGGAATGTACGGTAGTGTTACTTACTGGATTCACGGGAGTTTGGACAAGCTTGCTTGTTAATCTTCTGATCGCTCAATACCTGAGTAGCCGTTACGTCCAGCTAGTACCACTGACAGCTTGTGGGTAACTGATATGAGCATTACCTACTGCTAGCGTATTGACGAGTCTTTAGAGTCCTACATAGAGGTTTTATGGCTCAAGCGAAATGAAGTAGGGCATATATGTGATATGTACGGGACCGAGATTAATACGTGTATGTGATACCGTATTCTAATCTCGCGATATATGATATAAGTCGGTTATATGAGATATAGTCGGGTTATTGAATCAAGTGTTAATTCGATAAGTTGATATAAATGATATTAGTCGGTTATATGTGATATAACGGGATTATTAAATCAAATGATGATTTAATAATTTAATATATAATTATATATTTGATATATTAATATATATTAACTAATATTAGCTCACTTAAGAATTTCTTTTCTACTAATACATTTAAATATATATGTGATATATATTAATGTATTTAATTTTGTGTCATGATTGATGATACATTGGACATGGATGTATGAGACTCATACCAAAGTAAAGATAATTTGGGGATTTAATTATTAAGGGATAAATCAAAATTAGGTGGAAATTGACATGATTTAGGATGCTTGTGGAAGCATGTAGAAACTTTGACTTAGTCTACTAATTTTGTTTTACTCTAGATATTTATTAACCCAACCATTATGTTTAGCCATAGTTAAGTCTCTAAAAATATCATTTGTGATATTTTCTCACCCATGGTTGAGATGGTTCACCACTTCATCTTCCTCTTCATCTCATTATAGCTCTCTAAGTTTTAATGAGGTGAAGAAAGAAAGAGAGAAAAATAATTCTGAAGTTAGCAAAATACCTACTTCATCAATTTATACCAAACTAGCAATTTAATATAGGTTGTTTACTTCACTAATTCCTCAATTAGTGAAGAGGTAGCTTGAGTTAGAGATTTCTCAAGGTAGATCATCTTCAGTCTCGAAGATCATTGAGCAAGCTCGTTCCTTTCGTCTAGTGGAGCCTAAGAAGAGACCGGGACACCGCTATTTAGAGCTAAGGGACTACTACACGGAGCTTTAGAAGTGAAGGACCGGTCTACAAAGGTTGTATTCTTATTTCACTTAGTGTAAAGTTGTTTACTTGCTTTAAAAACCATAATTCTCTAATTCGATTCTTGGATGGCGTTGCTTAGCACTCTAGATTTTTTTAAATTGCATACTCGATGCTTGCTAAAACCTAGTGAGGGTGCTAAGCGAACTTAACACTAATCGTAGAAAACCCCTCCAAGCTCCGTAGGCCGTTGATGGAGATTTTATTAGTCTCTAAATTTTAACCACAAATATACAGTCGTGCAATTGTAATACTTGAGGATCAATCCACAAAGAGGTGTTGAATCTTAATAAATTCTAAAATAAGTACGAAAATAGTTGATGTTAAACTAAAAATTAAATTGCAAATAAAAGTAAAAATGGATTTTAAATAATAAAGCAAGCCTAGAGTGTCGAATTACCTTTACTATTATAGTTGGTTTATATGATTCTATTCTTTTCTAACTCATATGTTTTAATTCATTATTATCAATTATATGAAAACATAGAGCAATCTAGTTTCGCGATGAAATATCAATCAATGAAAGCATACATCATACGTTTAAAGATCTACCCTATCAATCACACCACATCATTTAGCAAAAGAATCAAAACAATAATTCTAGTTAATTAACTATAATCTAGCAAATACCTTCGATTAATACTTGTAAGTGATCAATCTATAACTACTATGTTATTGGTGAATCTAGACTATCTTAATGTAATATTTCAGAAAATAGAAAATATTATTTTGGAATTTAAATAATAAAATAATAAATTTCACGGATATTATACGAATATAGATTTGAGTTTTCGTAAATTGGTATAATTATATACCTATATTTTTGGAAAATAATTAGAATTTAAAAATGAATTATTATTTATGAGATCATTTATTTAACTTGAGATTTTTATAAATTAATATATAATTATTTCCATACAAGTAGGGTTAAAATTAATTAATTCTTTCCTAATTTTGCATTATACCAAGTTTATTTTGTTAACCATGTTTTAATGTGCAATGATACATTTATTTGCAAGAGTTAACACATTACATTGTATTCTATGTATGGTTTATGTTATTTTGGTTTTACATTTTTTGCAAAAGAAAAGATAAGAAAAGAAAAAGAAAATGATAGGGACAAGGAGACATGGGGGTATGGTCATAAGAGAGAGAGGGGGGAGCCATATTTACTAAAAGCATTTTTATTTTCATAACTCATTCGCATATCTACTCCTCCTCCTAAACTTCTTCCTCTCATCTCGCTCCACCTCCTTCACTTTCTCTACCACCACAAAGTATCATCCAAACCACCTCAAAACATCACAAAACCTTCACTAAAAATGTTCCTAATCCAATCCTAAGTTTTATGGTGGGATCAAGATTTCGTTTTGAGGATCGTTTGCCATCTTGAAAAATTCTTGAGTTGCTTTTATAAGGTAAAACTTCGACTTCTAATCAAATTTATAGATTTCCTAACCTCACAACTAGTTTAGAATTAAAATATGCATGTTTTCAAGTCTTAAGAATTATAAAGTGAGTGGCAGTGAGGAGAACTTGTGGTAGTAGTGTAGTAAAGAATTTAGAGAGTGATTACTAGCCTATTAATGATAGTATCCCTGATTTAAATGAGTTTTGAAGTTCAAAAATGAGTTGAGAATTTTCCAATGTTGGTTTTGTTGATCTTTTGATGATCAAATGGAATCTTGGATAACTTGGGAACTCTGAAAATTTAATAAAGAATACAGAGAGATGTATATACTAGTAGAAAGCTATCGTAGAAGCCCGAGCCCCTAATTCCCATTCCTGGCCGCAAATTTAATCATTTGACCGCAATTACTGGGTCAAATTTGGAGTTAGGATGTGGTTTTTGTTCTGTAGCTCACTCACTAGATAACTATGACTAATCTATACGCTAAAAAGTTTCAGATCACCTGGAGAAAAATCTGGAATTGTTTTACTTGATTTTTGGCAATGTTTTATGATATTTGAAAACTTGGTTTTTGGATATTTGTGTTTTGACTTGGTCGTTTGACATTCGTACGTCGACGTCAGGGAGTATTTTATTGTTTTAGCACGCGTTGACAATAGATTCTAACTTATGTGCGCTTCGCTTGTGATTTCAGTTTCGATTCAAGCTTTTATGCGACTTTGATTATGGATTCGATTGTAGGTATAAACGCGTCGACTTCCGAGATGACGAAGAAGAGCAAGGCGTCTGTCGACTTCGACTAGGACGAGGCGTGTCGAGGTGAGTAGATGTATATACGGGAGAAGTTGGGTAGATAGCGTATAGCACCCCCACAACCGTAGAAATAGGATATTATTTATAGTAGAAACGTAAACCTAGCCTACAGGGTTATTAGAATGCCTTATGTGGATATTAGTATACTTAGTAGTTTATACATATCTAGTTTCTATTTTATAGTATTTGAGCTATAAATACATATATAGACACATATTATGAATACTTATTTTGAATAAGTGTGTGTGTGTGTGTGTGTATGATTGTGAATGGATATGATATGAGTCGATATAATATGATATGATGATATGAGGCGATGTGACATGACTTGATACGATATGACATAAGACGATATGTGATGATATGAGATGAGATGATGTACGCGACTATAGATCCGTACTATTGATCTGATGATATCGTAAGATGGATATTCCGTACGTGATATGATGAGGATGGATCACCGATATTATTTTGACTTGAGAAAATCTTGTTTAAAATCATTAAAGTAGATATTATGATATGTTTAAAACCATACCTACTTTCAAAACTAACGAATCGTTACGTACTTTTAAATGATAACTTCAAGGGGATGCTACGACTTTTCAAATGGTATCTTCTTCAAAAATATCGTAGCCCCTGTTCCCGCCAAAATTTTGGCTCAAAACTTGCTCCCTTATAAAATAATAACAATAAAATAAAAAATAAAGGAAAAAACTCCGCATGCAAAGAATGTAACAAATGTCTCAGCGCCAAGAGTTAAAACACTTTGAGACAGTGCCTCACGTGCAAAGCACGAGAGCGCTCGTGCCAAGAGCGCCAACGCTCAGAGTCAAAAACTCTGAGGCAGCGCTCACGTGCAAAACACGAGTGCGCTCGCGCCAAGTGCGCCAGCGCTTAGAGTCAAAAATTCTGAGGCAGCGCTCACGTGCAAGGCACAAGAGTGCCAAGCGTTAGAACTAAATATTCTCCACCGTTGGATCAAAGATCTAACGAAGATGATAAATCATCAAATTACCAGAATAAAATTCTGTTAAGGAAATACTCTTCAGAATTTTTCCAAACAAGAAAGATTGTGCTCTGTAAATCAGAGCACCATTGGTTCAATGATCCAATAGTGATTAAAAATCACCAAGGAACAGAACAAGTTCTGTATGGGAAAAGATTTTCCCAATCTTGTTAAAAACAAGAAGATTGTCTTCTGTAAAACAGAAGCCCTTGGATCAAAGATCCAACGATGGGAAACATTCCTAAATCTATTAAAGAAAAGATCTCTTCAACTGATTCAACAAATCAGCCTCCCCTATATAAAGGACCCAAGACTTCAATTCTGACACAGAAGAAACCCCCCCCCCCCACACACACAAGTTTTGAGAAATTTCAAAGAAAAGAGCAAGTTTTGAGAAGAAGAACATTTCATCAAAGTAAAAACAGAGAGATAAAAAACACCTTATCAAGGAAGAAGAACATAGTTCTTTTTCAGATCATAGATCTATAAGAAAGAGGTCTTTTACAAAAAGAAGATCACAGCATCTCATCATAAAAAAGGAGGGAGAAGAATTTCATTCTCTTCATATCATAGATCTACAAAGACAAAGTTTTTCACAAAAGAAAATAGAAGAGATTGTAACATCTCCTATAAAAATAAGAAGTTTATTCTTAGAACCATGAGACAAAGTCTCTTTTAAGAAAGAACTTATTTTGCAGATCACAAAATTGATCAGAAGCACTCTGCGCTCAGCGCCAAGCACGCCACGTGCTCCTCACGTGTGCGCTACTTCATAAGAAGCGCCTTAGCACTCCAAATCTGGTGACCAGCGCCAAGCGCGCCACGTGCTCCTCACCTGCGCGCTACTTAACAGAAGCGCTTTGCACTTTTTGACTGGCGCTCAGCGCCAAGCGTGCCACGTGCTCCTCACATGTGCGCTACTTAACAGAAGCACTTGCGCTCTTTGACTGGCGCTCAGCGCCAAGCACGCCACGTGATCCTCACGTGTGCGCTACTTAACAGAAGCACTCTGCGCTCATTGACTGGCGCTCAGCGCCAAACGCACCATGTGCTCCTCACGTGTGCGCTGAGGGAACATAAACTGTTCTTTAAATAAAGCCCCAGAGCTATAATGAGTGCTCAGCACTCAATAAAAGACAAAAACGGTTGTCAAAACCCAAACCAATGCTCAGCATTGTTAAATGAAAAAGGACTGAGCCTAATTAAATGTCCAACATTTTAACTGAATGGGTCGAGCCCAAGTTGACCACAGATCCCTAATTCAGATTAATTGAGCCCATATGCTCATAAATTTTTAATCTTAGTCCCAAATTGGACTACAGATCTCCCAACCAATATTGGTTCAAGGGTATATCTCTTCACTCCTCTGATATTTGTCGTTGTAATCCTTCAACGTCTTCAGAGAGGTGACGGGTCCCGACAACCAGACATTTCACGGACTATGGGGTCCTTAAACTCATAGACTATGATGTCCTTAAACTTTACGGACTGTGGGGTCTTTAAACTCATGGACTATGACGTCCTTAAACTTTACAGACTATGATGTCTCTAAACTACCACGGATTATGAGGTCCCTAGACTCATGAACTATGATGTCCTTAAACTTATAGACCACAATGTCTCTAAACTAAACCCCCATAGACTATAACGTTTTTAAACTGGACTATGATGTCCTTAAACTTTATAGACTGTGAGGTCCTTAAACTCATGGACTATAATTTCCTTAAACTCCACGGACTATGATGTCCTTAAACCCAATGGACTGCAATGTCCCTAAACTAAAATAATAGAGCCCAAATGCTCTTTTGTTGGATCTAAATGATCCTGTTACGTAGATCTTAGTCTAAAATTAGACTAACGTATCCTTAACAAACGTTTAAGTTGATTTTAGTCTCAAATGAGATTAACGATCCTTAAACCCAACCCAAACCCAAATCTAAGAAAATACGGATTTGGACTAATCCATGCCCTACGGGCGACAACATAAATTAGTCTCCGTATACAATCCACGGGCAACCAAAATCAAAAAAAACACACACGACACAAAGTAACCATCTGGAGAATGAGAAAGTGGTTACCGTAATGCGGTAGCATAATTAACTGCAGGGGCTTGCGCCTGTAGGGAAGAGCGTCCCCACAATAAAAAAAACCCCTCATAATGAGGGGAAATCTGACGAAGTCTGCTACATCGGCCGCATCTGTCCAAACCTTCGATGCACGGTGCCATAAATCAACTTGGCATCTTCAGAGAGGTGGACGGATAAAACCAAGTAGTATCTGCCCCCAAATTCAGGCAAGACGACCTACGCGGTTTCGTCCCTGTCTTCGGAGGCGAACAACCCCTATTTTCTAAAACAACGTTTCGTACTATTTACACTATAATTGTATGGCTCATACGTAGTTGCATATTATTATACTTGTTCGCGTTATGACTTTTTTTATTCCGTTTACGCTCGTATTTCAATTTCTTATTTCTGCATACGCTCGCGCTTTGATCTTTTATGATGTATATCGCGTTTATACTTTAGTTTTACTTGACCTTGTGTTAGGTCACACGCATCATTACCGATAATTTACATGTTGCATGTGCACATACTCGCATGTTTATACAAAAATCATCAGAATATGCCATGCAACCTACACAGATAGAACTCGCTACACTACCGCATCATACTATATCTGTTAGCATGTTAGATTCAATTAGTACTTTCTTTATAATGCTATACGACACGCTCATATGAACACACTTGCTATGCATTACAGTATTGTTCTGTGCCTATACATATCATTTCATGATTGCTATATTTATATGAGATTTTTCTTTCATGAGATTTCTACATTTGAGAAACCGCGGATATTATTTAAAAACCTTTGAATGTTTTAAAAACGTGGTTTTCTATTGATATGATATTTTGACGTCCACCATGAGATTTTTCGGTTATGAGCTATGATGATTACCCGATTCGAGGAGTGAGGAGTCATCATCGTGGGTACATGGTGGATCTGATACGGTATCCAAGAGCAAGAAGATCGTATAGAGAGGCGTTGAGCCTGACCGGGAACACTACCTACTGGTGACAGTATTGGACTCGGCGGATATCCGGAGGATACCGACCAAAGTGATATGAGACGGATGGATATAAGGACCGATCCGATGAGACGGCGCCCGAAATATGAGCATTTACGTGTCAATACTGGACATGGGATTTATGATGATTTTGAGTGTCGATACTGGAAACTCAGGGTTTTATGATGATTTCGAGTGATGGACACTCATCATATGACACACACACACACATGATATGGGTGACTTGATACCACATATTCATACCTGCATGATATTATATTTATTTACATATGTATACATGATCACCTTCGATACTACACGATATGATATTACTATTATAGTATGAACTAGGTAGATCGTTATACATTCTATTTCTACCTGATGATGTTTTTTCCTCACGAGTTGGCAACTCATCCCCGTTGTGCCATAGTTTTCTTGTAAGATCGACCCCTCGGATCAGTAGCAGGTTACTGGCATGTTCTTCTTCTGGGTGATTTGCTTGGTAGGTGGGTTATAGTCCGAATCGTAACCACCATTGTATATTTTATTCAGTTATAATTTAGTTAAAAGCTTCATCAATCAGACTATATATATTTGGTAGATCTAGAGACCAGGTTGTATATTCTTTTAGACTTAGAGTCGAGACTTGTATTATTCTTTATATTAGAGTTGATGATGTTTTGGTTTTCTTTATTCTTTTCTGTGATTGATCTTTGCCTTGGGCATCGTATACTTATTTTCGTGGTTGTGTTTCCGCCGATTGGCAAAGAGCTAGCTCCCACTTGGAGATGCCCATGTTAATATTGATTATGTTCTAGTTTTGATCAAAATTTATAAAGGAGGTGTTGCCCAAATTTTAAATGACGAAAATGTTTTCAATGTTTAATATACTACCTACTAGCATTTCTACGAGTTTTATTTATACTTTAAAAAGGGAACTTGATTTCATTTATACCTTTTTTCAAAACTTCACCTTCGCTATTTTCTTAAAACGGTTTAGATTCCTAGTTTTCGGTTTACTTGGGTTACGGAGGGGTCCTATAGACTTCACTTGATTCAAGTGTCGGTCATATGTCATTTCCGGGTCGTGACACTTAATAACCTAGGTTGAATTTTCTTGATTAAAAACCATCTCTTACTTTCCTAATTAGATTTCTAGTTCGTCACACGATCATTAATCAAACTATTTTTTTGGTGTTATCACCTTTTCTTAAACCTATTCAAGGCGTCAACTATCATCATACGATTTAGTTTATGAGATTAAAAACAAAAAGAGAAACTTTTAGATCAAAAGAAATTCATAATAAAAACCAATAGAAAAGAGATAGAGATATTAAAACATCACAACCATAATAGAAAGAATAATTCTAAACCCTAGAAAAATAAATTAGCTATTCATAATAGAAAAGAATGGATTATCAAATAAAGTAAACTTCATATTAAAATCAACTATCATAAATATTTTTGATCTCTCCCAAAACCCTAAACAATTAAACTATGGAGAGATGCCTCCAACCCTAATATTACCTCTCTATATATAGGGCTAAAAAGTTTGGAGATCAAGTAATAAAATATATAAGATAATACAATTTTTCCAAACAATCTTAATTCTTAATTCTAATAGATTTCAACTGAATCTTTTGATGGCACAAAATTAGGCAGACTGGAATTGATCTCTTGCTTTTATTAAGTCTCCTCAATTGATTTGTGAACATGCAAAAAAATATTCAAAACAAATTTTTTAGTAGCATTTATTTCAATTAGAAAACAAATTCTCTCATAATTATATTACTTATTATTTAAGAAACATATGAATTCATATTTCTACACATAATCTACACATATGTTCTCAAATTATAAATAATACAATTTGTTAATTAATAAAAATATGGAAAATATGCAATAAGCGTAACTTATCAATTCTCTATATTTTATTAACTCCAATTAAATCAACATTTCACGCACGTAATTAGTCTTTTGCGTCTTTTAGCGTTTAAGTCATATAATGTGTATTAGTTCATAAAACCTACCCAGAACAAAATAAATGTGAAAAATTAATACAAATATGGTTATATAAATATGCAACAAATTGTACCAATTAGTTGTCGGGAACACGCTTGAGAGTTGATCGCCCTTGCCGAATATGATCTACTTGAGGGAAACAGATCCAAGCTCCAGCTTCACATCAAGAACCACAAGTGAAGCAACTGACTCCCTAGACTTGCTAAGAATAGGGTGTGAAGGATGTAAGAATTATCATTTTCATTTATAATTCTCTTTTGCCTCCATTTTCTCAACACATGTGAGATGGAAATATGAAGGAGGAGATAAGAGCAAGAGAGAGAGTGAGAATGAGAGAATGAAAAGCTAGAGAGAGGAATGAGCCATAACAATAATAGTTTTAACCAAAACATTTTGTAATAAAAAATTCAAACCCATTCCTCTCACCATCCTTCTCTACCATGCTTTCTTTACACCTCACCATCTACCTCATTTCTTTTCTTTTACAAAAAGGAAAATCAATAATAAGGTGTCTTCCTTCAAGAAGTATATGTATAAATACAAAATACATTCTCGGTATATGTATCGAATACATACACGTGTATCCGTATAAAATACGAATATCCAAAAAGAGATAAAATGAATAGTCAACAAAATATTAGAATATATATATATGTATATGTATATTATTAAATCAATACTTGATTTAATAATCCGGCCTAAACATAAGCCGGCTAGTATTATCAAATGTCCGACTAAAGTTCGTGCAGCCAGTACACGTATTTAATTGGACCCCTACTCGTATCAACATACGATATCTATATCATATCGCCTGAACCGGGAAAACTGTCACGACCCGAAAAGGGGCACATGACCGGCACAAGGATTACCTGAAGTCAAGTGGATCCCACCGTAACCCAAGTAAAACAAAACAAGGAATCTAAACCATATATCAGTGGAAAATAGATGATAATAAGTAGGGTGAAGTTTTAAAGAAGTTTTGTAAAAAGTAAACCTTATTTCGAAAGATTATTTGAAAAACGGAGAACACCACTTTTGTAAATTTTGAATAAAACGAGTAATATGATAATAAGTATAGCGACATCCCGCATACGGAAGCTAAAGTAACGCCCAAACGGTGGAATCACAATCACATAGTAATATACAACGCCAAGAGTCAAAGAATCAACAAAGCGGAAAGCAAACAACATAAATATATATCAAGTCGACTTCCACACGAGTCCGACAATAACAAAATATACAACACTAAGATCTCGACAATACTAGACTTGGTCTTTGTTACAGTACTTCTAAATACAAATAGGAATGTGGCAAAAACCGATACAAAATGAAATCTACCAACTCAAATATATGCGCAACCATGCCCAAAGGATAGCAAACATGCCTAATAAGCTACTACGGATGCAAGCGGTCAAATCTGTAAAGAACTATGGCGCAACAGGGATGAGTTGCCAACTCATGAGTAGAATTATATAATAAGCTAGAATTCACATAGATAAGCGGTGAAACAATTAAAGCATGAACACTATATATATCAAAGAAGGTAAATAAGCATGCATCGAATCTAGAGTTCGAGCGATGGGATATAAGATAAAGTGCCCTCATATACAACTCGTGTACTGCTATCATAACATGTGAAATATATGAATCTGTGCGTGGTTATCATGTTAAAATCAAGCAATCAATATCTGGCCCGGTACGGGCACAACATAAAGCATCTGAAAGCATTCGAGTCACGGGAGAAAATACAATACTGCGAAATGAAACGCTAACACTCATCAATCGTTGATAACTCACTACATATAAATATACAACGGTGTTAAATCACGATCACCGTAGCCATAATGCAATATCTATAGCACACGACCAATCATAACAAAATCAAGGCTATAATACATATATAGCACCCATCCATATACAATCATATAAAAGTAGCCGAAAGATATATGTATATGAAATCCTTTCAAAATAGCCGTATGATATATATATCGCGGCACATGTAGCGGGCGTTTTTTTGTGAAGAAAGGTATGCATCTCGTTTAAAATATATGTCCTGCCTTTTGGAAATGATTTATTTAAAATAGGGGTTTTCTTTTGTAAAAATCTGTGTCGGTCCTAGACACATGGAAAATAGTGAGACTATAGCTCCTTTGAAAACCTCTTTAGAATACATCGATGTACGAAAATAATATTCAGATATTGTCTCGTGGAACTGTAACAACTCTGAATTTACTATATGAAATTTTTCAGTTAATGTACAGAAAGGAGTTTACAAGTCTGGGTACAAGTTATAAGTATATTTTGTTTAATAACAACAAGAAACAACTTGTATCTCACTGGTAAAGCCTTGCACTGCTGTGGTGTAGCCCCTGTGTTCGAATCCCACCAGACACATTATTTTTTTCTGATTTTCTTTTAAAACTTTTTGGAAGCCCAAAAGTTTATACTGCAATGCACACAAAAATGAAAAGACAGAGAAATCAAACATGTGCAAAAGAGTATTAACACTGAGAAGAACACGTAGCAAGAATCCACCGGCCCCCCTGACCAAATCGGCCAGTGAAAATGCCTTTGAGGCCGGCACCAACAGTACCCCCGAGCCCAATGAGGCCCAAGCTTTGCACACAAACCCTTTCCCCTACCCCTAACTCTCCTGCACTGTTCGATTGCTCTGCAATCAAATAGAGACTTTTCAATTCCCCATTTATCATCATTTTAATACATTTTAATTCACCCTTTTAATTCCAAAACCCTAATTCCACACTATAAATACTACATCATGCCATAGACCTTCATCATTCTAAAAATTATAACCATAATTCTCAAAATTTCTTAAGTACAAGTGGAGTAGAAGAGAAGTTAGCAAGCGATCAAGTTCTGGCGAGAATCGAAGCAAATTCCGGCAAAGCCACGACGACAACGCTCTCTTCTTCTATCTTCTCTTAATCTAAATAGCTTGTAAGTCCCTTCACATTCTCATTCTTCTTCTTTAAAAGTTCATTTTCAAAACATATGTCGGAAGTGGGGTTAATACCGACATCTTCTTCTAAAACTTTATAATTCCACTTTTTCTTACATATTCTTCATTCATATTCTTACACCATATTTGTAATCATAAAACCAGTACTTAGAACCAACTTTTAATCAAAAATATCATGCAAAATAATTTTAACTTAACATTTACATTAAGATACCATGAAGTTTGTATATACCATCTTTATTTGTTTTGCTTACACATACCTTTAGGAAAATTCACGATGTAACAACCTACCTCTCAAATACACACATGGTTCCATAGCACGATACTCTTCGAACGTTTATTTTTTTGTTACGATTACAATATTACATTAAAATACCATGGATCTTGGTACACAGGATGATAGAGGGCCTTTACCGCTTCTTCATTTCATTTACTATAAAAACGGTTTTCTTTTAAATTATATCTTTAACTCTTTTACAAATATGCCTCTACAACCCTCTTTAGGGGACCCGCTATTGGATGTTGCGGATTATCGCACATCCTTGGGCTAGTAGAGCGAGATGCAGACCTCCTCACAGAGCATTCGGTCTTGAAAGGTTTTAACTACGGTTTTTAAGAAAAACGCATTTTTCTACTTAAGTAAAAATTAATTTTTAATAATTATATAAATATTACCAATCCATATATTTTCAAAATATAATAAAATTACATTTTTTCTAAAGATAAAATAATTTCAAGTTTCACCAAAATACCATCAAGATACTATCAAAAGACAAGTTTACAATAAAATACCATGAACTTTCCAAGCTAAGCTATTATCACTAAAATACCTCAAATCCTTAAAATTTACATCCATGAAAACCCTAAATAAAATAAATAACATCTCGAGGCTTATTTTTAATTATATTAAAATATTTTCATAAAACCCGCTCGACTTATATAAAACAACATTTAAAGACTTTAGTAAATATAAGTTTAAGCGGGATCAATTCTCTTGAGCCCCAAAGAGCCGGAGAAAGTGAGTGCTTGTCTATTTAAGGTAGAAAAACTTAACGGAGTTATTAATGGTAATTGTCTTGGAAAAAGACACAAATCATGCCGTCCATGTGCAGCAGTTACCGATAACTCCCGAACCTAATTCGGGATCTAAATCAGTTACAAGTGTATGACTCAAATATGAGTCTAAGTCTAAATCAGAATTCAATTCAATATGAATCCAAAGTCTAACATGAATACTTGAACATATACCTGAATTCAAACATCGATAAGAAACCTGAATACATGACTTGACTTGAACGAACCATGGCTACAACTTGATATGACTATAAGATTACATCCTGAACCTGACTACTTGAACAACTTGTATCCATGGTATCGGCAAGTCTTGTAAACATAACCTATATAATACATTACGCGGGGTTAACAGGGTAGATTGGTACGGAATGTATTAATGTGGCACGAGATGGTCACTAAAAGACACCTACATGAACTCTCGTGCCATTGTCCCGTGGGTTTTGACGGGACCTTGTACTACATGTTACTATAGTCCACGAGGTAAGATGGATTCCTCTCGTATACACAAATACCTTCTGTACCAAGCTACAAACAATTACGTTAGAATAATAATCTTATACGTGTACAATTTATCACTTTTATTTCATATTACTTGTTATATTCCTTTCTCTCTTTTGGGACTTACCGAGCGCTAGTTCGCTGACGACATTCTTGTCTATTTATTTCTTTGGAATGTTCATCAGGTGGACTGGACTCTCACGAGATCGAGCCCAGCCATGAGGACTTGATCAGTTCACTGCCCAGTCGGATTTCTAGCTTCTTGTACTTACTTTCAGTTCATATGCAATTATTTAGGCATTGCTTTATATCATTGTATCTTTCCTTTTTAAAGCAGTTGTATTGTAAAGATAAATGTTAATAAAAGTTGTTGTTCATTTTATATCTCTTGTATTTTTATATATTGCTTAATTACGCTTAACGTATTTATTTCTTAGTAAATATGTTGCGGACCTCGCCACGTTACCGCTTCTGTATGCTGGGAAGCGGGGCGTGACAGGTTTAGTTGGCGGCCCATGCAGGCCAGTTCTGCATAAAGTCCTAAGAAATATATATCACAAGAATTATAAGAATCAGCAACTATACATTCTTTACATTTCAAATTTTTTGAATCTATCATAACCTTTCTTTTATATCAAGGTCATGGATTCTCCCAATAACACGAGTACCAACGTCAATGGCAACACCCCACCTCTTACTCTACCACCACCACCTACCGTCGCAGCTCCCATCAACGAGCAAACGGTACTGTTTGAGGCAATCAAGAGTCTCCTGTAGGGTCAGCAGCAGCAGACTGCTATCCTCATGTATCGCCAGAAGTCGAGGCACCCAGAGTCAAACAATTCCGGGCACTGCACCCAAAACATTTCTCTGGGAAAGAGAGCCCTCTGGAGGCAGAAGAATGGGATCAGTCTATCGAAGATGATCTGGAAGCAGCACAAGTGCCAGAGATTACTTGGGTGAGAGTTGTGAAATTGCAACTAACAGACAATGTCAGAGTCTGGTGGAAGGCTGAAGAAAGCCGACTTGCCCAACCGATTGAATGGAAGATGTTTCGCGATATGTTCGACGTGAAATACTTCCCTGAGACTGCCCATTTTGATATGGAACAGAATTTCATCCACTTACAACAAGTCTCGATGTGGAGCAAGTCCGTGGATGAATACGATGCTGAGTTTACCATACTTAGCAGGTAAGATATTGTCTCAAATTCAATTTCCTGATATCACATATTACACTGCTAACACTAGACCGTAATAGGTTCACGACACACCTGATTCCTACCGCTGAGATCCGGGAATGACGATTTCAACAAGGGTTGGACCCGGAAATCCAAGCTGCACTAGCTACAGGGAATTCCCAACCCATGATCTTGCTTTGAAGGTTTCCCGACGCAGTTGTGAAGAAGAAGGGTAGATCGCAGACTACTGGTGTAAAATGCCCTGCCACCTAGATGGCAGGAGGAGCCTCTTCCAGGCCAACTTGGGCATCCAGGAGACCGGGAGGATCATTTAACCGGTCCAGTCCAGACTTTTGTTTCTACTGCAAGAGGAATGGACACCTGGTGAAAGACTGCAGGCGAGCGAATGGCATGTGTTTTGTTTGTGGCGCATCCACTCACGCTATATGAGCATGTCCGCATCCACTCAACCCAGCTCCAGCACCTAGACCCGCAATCATAATCCCGTAGCGGCCTGTTATTCAGGCTCCTGCACCTTGTTTAGCTCTCCCTCCACCACTTCCATGTGGACCTCCTGCACAGCCTTCTCATCAGTTCCATCAGGCACAGAGGAACATGCCTCAAGGGCAGAGAAACGTGCCACGAGGACAAAGGAATGTGCATCCAGCAAGAAAGAATGTACCCCGACGTCAGGCTTTCACCATGACAGTTGAGGAAGCCGAAGCCACTGGACAAGTTGTCACTGGTAATTCTCACTCCTTTCATATCTTTTCAATCCTTGGATATCACCCTATATTTCTCTTGTATCTAAAACCAACCTCACACAAATTAAGTATTATACTAGTAGCCACCCTTTCTGCACTCACATTGTTCGACACTAGAGCGTCACACTGCTTCATGTCGCAACGATTCGTGAGAACGTATGCGATTCCCGTGAAGCCACTCATTTCAAGATGGAATGTCAGTTCCGGGAATGGAGTATTGAAAGCAACTATGGGATTTGATCAGTTTCCAGTTGTAGTTTGCAGACGAGAATTCTACCCGAATTTCAAAGTACCGGACATCCCAAATTTCGATGTTGTGTTGAGAATGGACTGGCTGGGAGTTTTCTATGCTACGATTGACTGCCGTCAAAGGAGGGTAGTATTTGAGATACCAGATCACCCAGTCTTCCACTTCAAGATTGGAGATAGAACTTTGGAGCCATGAAGATACCATGCTAAATCGAAGGATGCAGAAGTATTTTCTCTCCCGGCAGAAGAAGAAAAGCCAGAGGTAGTTCAAAAGTTCGAGGATGTGTTCCTTGAAGATATAACATGTTTGCCTCTCGATCGAGCTCTTGAATTCAGTATTGATTAACTACCTGGTGCGCAACCGGTAATCAAAACTCCGTACCGGTTAAATCCAGAAGGATTGAAGGAGATCCGCGTTCAGTTGGACGAACTCCTGAAGAAAGGTTGGATTCGTCCCAATACTTCAAGTTGGGGATCTCCAGTTTTGCTCGTGAAGAAGAAAGAAGGTTCATACAGGATGTGTGTATATTATCAAGTTCTGAACGAAGTGATGATCAAGAACAAGTATCCACTACCGTGCATCGATGATCTTTTTGATGAGCTAAGTGGGTCTTGTGTATTTTCGAAGCTAGATCTTCGTTCAGTCATCAGGTGAAGGTCAAAGAGTCTGATATTCCGAAAACGACGTTCATGACTCACTATGGTCATTACGAATATCTCGAGATGTCATTTGGAGTGACCAATGCACTTGCTATTTTTATGAATCTGATGAACCAAGTTTTCCGAGAGTACTTAGACAAGTTCGTTGTCATCTTCATCGACGACATCCTGGTGTATTCAAAGAATCGGAAAGAGCATGCTGAGCATTTACAGATTGTCTTGGAGACATTGCGACAACATCAACTCTATGTCAAGTATAATAAATGTGAATTTTGGCTAGATCAACTCGGATTTCTCGGACATATCATTTCAGGCGAAGAAATCTCAGTAGATCCAGCTAAGGTATCAGCTGTCGGCGAATGGCCGACACCAAAGACGGTGAAAGATATATGAAGTTTCTTGGGATTAGCAGGATACTACCAAAAATTCATTGAAGGTTTCTCGAAAATTGCAGCACCCCTGACCAAGATCACACGTAAGGAGGAAGCTTTCATGTGATCAGAAACATGTGAAAACGCTTTTGTAAAACTCAAGTCAAGGTTAATTTCTGCTCCTATTCATAATACCGAATTAATCTGGAGATTTCGTCGTATATTGTGATGTGTTCGGTAAGGGATTAGGATGTGTTCTACATCAGCATGGAAAAGTTGTAGCTTTTGAATCAAGACAGCTGAAAATTCATGAGCGCAATTATCCAACACATGATCTGAAGTTGGCAGCCGTTATTTTTGCACTTAAGATTTGGCGCCACTATCTTTTGGGAGAACAAGTGGATATATACACTGACCACAAGAGTCTGAAGTATGTATTTACTCAGAAAGAATTAAACATGCGGCAGAGAAGATGGTTAGAACTCAAGGGAACTTCGACATCAACCTACAGTATCATCCCGGGAAGGTGAATGTAGTTCCTGATACACTTAGCCACCATCCATTAGCAATGAATCTCACTGCTCAGTGGAAGCTATAGCAAGAATTGCATAAGATGGAGATCGAAGTAGTTATGCCAGGTAACGCTTCGTATTTGATGAACTTACAAGTACAGTCTACTCTTGTCAATCAGATCAAGGCAGCTCAAGTTAATAATGCCAAGTTACAAAAGATCATAGAACAAGTAAAAAGTGGACTTCGAACTGATTTCATCATCCACGAAGATGGATCCCTGAAATATGGAAGTCGATTATGTGTACCACACGGGCCTATTCGAGAAGAGTTGATGAAAGAAGCTCACATCTCTCTGTACTCAGTACACCCCGGTGGTACAAAGATATACAGGGATCTACGGCAACATTACTGGTGGCATGGAAGGAAGTGCGAAGTAGCCAGAAGCGTAGGCAAGTGTTTGGTGTGTCGGCAAGTAAAGGCTGAACATCATAGAACAGCTAGTCTACTTCAGCCGTTACCAACCCTAGAATGAAAATGGCAGCACATTACCATGGATTTCATGACTGCCCTTCCTCGCAGCACGAAAGGTAACGACGCGGTATGGGTTATTGCGGATCGACTCACCAAGTCGGCTCACTTCATCCCATTTCAAGTTGGCAAATCTATTGAGACGTTAGCAAAGAAGTACATGGAGGTGAGCATGAATCTAAAGTAAGATTTAACTCTTCAAAATGTACTATATTGATACCCATGAACTCATGAAGAAGATATTGAGATTACATGGAGTACCGGTTTGCATCGTCTCCGATCGTGATACAAAATTTCGATCCCAATTTTGGCAGAGTCTGCAAGCTAGCCTGGGAACGAGTCTGAACTTCAGTACGGCTTACCATCTACAAACAGACGGACAGTTTGAACGAAAAATTCAAATTCTGGAGAACATGCTAAGAGCTTGTATGTTAGATTTCGGAGGTTCGTGGGAAGATCACCTACACCTTGTGGAATTTTCATACAACAATAACAGTGATATATGCCCTAAAGGCCATTATTGTATAGTACTGATTTGTATATTAAATTTTGGAAGCTTGGGATATACACGGATATAACAACAGTCTTGCTCAATATGGTAGTATGCTACTTGGTTTGATTCTACCTCAATATGTGCATATGTTTCTTTTAGCATATCGCTTATACATATTGGTAGAGCGCTTAGGATCTTTGCTTGACTATCAGCGTTGTGATGGCAGTCACACTAGTGGGGGATGGGTAGTCTATAAGCACATCCTTATACAGGTCCCTAGTCGTAAGATTATCAAGACGAGGCATCGATACTCTAGAGTAGACTAGTGTATATGCTTCTCATCCCAGCAGGGGAGATGGTCTGTCCCACATCCATTAGTATGTCGTACTGGAGATAGTATACAGGTGCTCATTGGGTTATGAGTTACACTGGACGGACTCGTTGGGAGTTGCTGGTTGGTATTATACCTATCGTCAGGTAGCAGTTCCCGGGTAGCATGAGTACAGGTTAGTCCGCTGACTTGACATCACTATTTCGTCTAGAGTGTGTTCCCACTGTTCTTAGATCACTACCCTACCACAGCTCAAATGATTCATGCAAATAGGTAGTGGTTGGGTGCAGTCTCTAAGCATAAGGAGGAAGTAGCAGTTAGATAGGATTCGTCTCTTCCGGTATTGGGGGTTGATATCGCGCTGTGTTCGGAAAGCCATTACACAAAGTCCCTGGCCAGGGCAAGCGAGATTTACTGGTAGGTACTCCAGTAGTTTCTCAGGGTGTTTTGGCCTTTACTCCGATACGACTTATTGCGCTATTAGGAGTCTGACGGTTACCGCCCCCTTAGGCCCAATATGCGAGTATTTTAGACGAACAGACCGGACTGTACGAAGATTGTCATAAATAAGCTCAGTAGAAGTTCGGATGAGTTTACTCATCGGCCTTCTTATCGACAGATATCTGGGAAGTCGTTACGTGCAACTAGTACCGCTGACGTGCTTATGGTTAAACCCACCGTCATCGTACTATCGAGTCTTTAGAGTCCCACACAGAGGTTTTCCCTGCTTTGGATGAAACGATGTAGAGGCTGTATGGTTTTACGGCAGGGTTCGATCATATACGTGTACTAGCTACACGGATCATGATTCGGACGGATAATACTAGTAGGCTTTGGTTTAAACCGGATCCTAGTATTATATTGTTGGATTATTTTCGTCTCTTTGTACTCATATTTTTCGGAATACGAATATGGGTATGTATATACGGTGAGGGGTATTCTTGTAATTTTACAAGAGTGCTTCTAGAAGAAGACACCTTATTTGTGGTTTAATCCATTTTGTTAAATGGATAATGAGGTGGAGGTATGAGGTGTAATCTTAGACATGATTGGAGCATGGCTACTTGGTGACTCATTGTTTTTGTGACTATTGAAGCATGGTTGATTTATTATTTGATTTATTATATGATTCATTATCACAAACCCTTAGCCATTCTACACTCATTCTCATCACAACACTCTCTCCCCTCCAAGGCACTCTTCTTCTTCCTCAAACCCTAAAAGCTCTCATGTGTTGAGAAACCTAGGGTTCTTGAGACAAATTAATCTATAATCACTCTCTACACCATCTAGGCTACTTAGCTTAGCATACTAGATACCCTAGTTATCTCGGTTTAGAGGTTGGAACTCAAAGTACATTCTTTCGGGTGGATCATCTTTGACGCGAGAAGACCAACGATCAAGCATGATCCGTACACTTCGAGGAGCTCAAGAAGAGGAGGAGGAGAACAAGAACCAAAAGACTTGAAACTAGGAGGTATAAAACTCTTACTGAGTATCTAAACCTCCAAGTAGTTTGCTAGTTAAGATTTCCGTATTGATCCTGGAGTTCAAGTCGGTGTTGTGAAACTTATAAAAATCGTTTTATGCATATTCCACCTCCCCGTGAACCCGCGGGATGCGCGACATTGACTTACATCCCTAAACTAATATTCGCCTCAAACATGGCAATAATGGACCGAAACGTTCTTAAACTAACATTCGTCCCCAAAATGGGAATGTTGGACCGAAATGTCCCTAAACTAATATTCGCCTCAAACATAGCGACAATGGACCGAAACGTCCTTAAACTAACATTCGTCCCTAAAACGGGAATGTTGGACCAAAATGTTCCTAAACTAATATCCGCCTCAAATATGGCGATAATGGACCATAATGTCCTTAAACTAAAATAATTGGGCCCAAATACTCATATGTTTAAGTTGATCTTAATTTTAAATCAGATTAATGATCCTTAAATAAATCAAATCCCAAATCTAAAATATACGAATTTAGACTAATCCGCGCCCTACGGGCGATGACATAAACCAGTCTCCGTATATAATTCACGGGCAACCCAAACAAACAAAAACACACATGACACGAAGTGAACTATTGGAGCAGGAGAAAGTGGTTATCGCAATGCGGTAACGTAATTAATTGCAGGGTCTTACGCCGCAGGGAAGAGTGTCCCCACAATCAAAACCCCTCATAAATGAGGGGGAATCTGATAAAGTCTGCTACAACGGTCGCGTTTATCCAAACCTCTGATATATGGTGCCATAAATCAACTTAATATTTTCGGAGAGGTGCATGAATAAGTCCAAATAGCATCTGCCCCCCAAAATTCCGGCCAGACATCCCGACGTCTCGGTCCGGTCTTTCGGCGGCGAACAAGTCCTTTATCCGATCCATAAGAATTCGTAAGCAGTATTTCCTTTACAAGTTTTTTTTAACATTTCTGATTGTTAGGGGTTATAAAAGTTTGCGTTTGTTATCGTTGTTGTTTAACAGTGATGATTACGGCATCTTCGTTTACCTATTCATGAAGGCATTGATCGAGAGTCGGCGCATTTCGGATGCCATAGAGGGGAAACAGTCGTAGCAGTGGTGGCCGATACTTATGACCCAAATTTTATTGGCCGAGTAAGAAACGGCTTGATATTGCTTCAATTTTTGTTTTGCTGAAGTTTGAAGTCTTTGTTATACGTACATGTATTTGTCTATTTATATTTTGCCTAAATTCTATTGACAAATTGCTTATATTTACTGTTTTGTCTAATGAATGTAAAGAATTGTTGACGTATTTACTTTAATATCGCCTATGTTGGCTGATACTGTGATATGAATAGTATTTTTGTTGATATTATCCGTTTTATATAGCCGATGTTTGCCGACGCAGTGATATGAATGATATTTTTGTTGATATTATCGGTTTCATATAGTCGATGCTGGTCAATGTTGTGACATGAATGATATTTTTTTTGATATTATCAGTTTTATATAGCTGATGTTACAGGCAATTTATTAGAGTTTACAAATAACTTATCAGAAATTATAAGCAACTAATTAGAAGTTACAGGAAACTGCTTACAAGTTATAGGCAACTGATCCAGACGTCTGCTCCCAACGTCTGGAACAAATTTTTTGTACTGCAGACGTCTGTGGCAGATGTCTCTAGTTTAAAATATGCACAGTTTAGAAGTTACAGGCAACTGCTTACAAGTTATAGGTGACTGATCAAGACGTCTGTTCCAAAAGTCTAAAACAAATTTTTTATACTTCAGACGTTTGTGGCATACGTCTCCAGTTCAAAATATATAACACTTAGAAGTTACACGCAACTGCTTACAAGTTATAGGCAACTGATTCAGACATCTAGAACAAATTTTTTTTTACTTTAGACGTCTGGTACTTGTAACCAGACGTCTGCAACGGCTTAAAAGTTACAGGCAGCTGCTTAAAAGTTACAGGAAACTACTTGCAAGTTACATGCATCTGCTTACAAGTTACAGACTAGTGCTTACAAGTTAAAGGCAACTGCTTACAAGTTACAGACAACTGTTTAGAAGTTATAGGCAACTGCCAAGAAGTAACATTCAAAAGATTAGAAGTTATAGGCAACCACATCAAACGTCTGTTCTAGCATTCATCATTATGATCATTCGAATTTCAGTGATAATAAGAATTTGAACCGTTGCCTCGAATTCTGAACAGTCGCAACGAATCTTGAGCAATCATAACCTATAAAAGACTCAAAATTTTAATTTTTATTCACCATCTTCTTTCTTCAAGTCATCTTCTTCCTCAGGCTCTTATTTGTAATGACCACTCATCCTCGTGCTGATTTAGTTAACGGTCGCCACTTGCGTCGTCGCCTAGACGATGAGGGTTCGTCGTTCAATGTTCCTCTACACGGTGGAGGAGTAAGCTCAACTGCCTTTCCAGTCACCGTCAGAACTCCGGCACCGGAAGATGTTCTTCCGGTGCCATTAGTCTTTGCTGCCATGCTGGAGATGACGCCCACTGCCTACCGCTATTTCATTGCTCGTGTTCAATCAGGACCGCTTCTAATTCTGAGCTCACTCTGGTACCGAGTGATCATCAAATCTATACTAGCTTGTTTCCCTTTATGCCCCCAGTCCCTCTTGGTCTGAGCCTTAGTTGAAGCATTCGAACGTCTTGATAAATTTTGGCAACTCAGAGTTTTTCCAACTCAAATAGTGCAGCGCGTGGTCAAAACCCTTCATGATATATCCATTCGAAGGGAAATCCTTTCTCATTACTCATTTGACATGCACAATCTAGATAGCGCTCGCGCTCGTCTCGGTGAACTTCAAGGTATGGTTGATAACATCCTCAAACGTCGTCGTGTTGGAACGATTCGTCAACTAACTAACCGCCTCATTCAACTGGTCGACAGCCGATAGAAAGAGAACTTAGCTCGATGTGAGAAGTTGCGCAAAGAAGTAGAACTTGCTCTTGATTTCAACATCCCTCCTGTACTGCGGGCCGAGTTTATAAATTCAAACAACAAGTCAGTCTGCTGGAAGAAGGATCAGCGCTCCATGGTCAGATTATGGAACAAATCTCGGCCGAATATAATGCTCTAACTAAAGGGATTGTTTATCCGCTTAGCCATTAGATGAATGTTTTTATATAAATTTTTGTAGGCCGACCGTTTCATTTCGTCATAAGTCGGCTGAAATTATTGTAATCATTGTTCTTTTGCTTTAAATGAAATATAAGAAAATTATTGTAATCATTGTTCTTTCATTTTAAATGAAATATACTGAAACCATTGTTCATTTTGCCGTAAGTCGGCTAAATATGACGCTCTATCTTCAATTGTTTAGAAGTTACAGGTAATGGACGTCCAGATGTCTCCATTTCAAATCTTGCCTCAGGAAATTGACTTCAAACATGTCTTGTATTTGAAACCAGACGTCTGCAGGAACTTAGAAATTACAACCAACCACTTACAAATTACAGGCAAGTTCTTATAAGTTACATGCAATTGTTTAAGAGTTACAGGCAACTGCATATACGTTAAAGACAATTGCTTACAAATTGTATCTTAAAAAATTATAAATTGTACACATTTCACATATTTTGGTTAGAGACTCCATATGAGCCTTTGAAGAGAGCTCCGCGATAGATATGAACACCCCTGAAACTTGTTAGTGGTTACTCTCTTTAACCTTCTTTTAGGGGGATGTGATCGTAGAGCTGATGAAGTTACAGGCAAATGGTTAGAAAACTATATCAGACGTCTGTTCCAGACGTTTGGAAAAAAAAATTGTACTGAATACGTCTATTGCAAACGTCTCCAGTTCAAAATATGTCTTAGGAAATTGACTTCGGCAACGTTTTATACTTGTAACCAGACATCTCCGGTTCAAAATTTGCCTCTAGAAATTTACTTCAGAGACGTCTGGTATTTGGAACCAGACGTCTCCATTTCAAATCTTATCTCTGTAAACCGACTTCAAGGACATCTGGTATTTGAAACCAGATGTTTGCAAGGGCTTAGAAGTTACAGGCAACTGCCTAGAAGTTACATGCAATTGCTTACAAGTTGCAGGCAACTGCTTACAAGTTCCAGGTTTTGTAAGCTTACTGTTTTATATGTATCTTCTATTTAATTGCATGTATCTTTTATGCATTTGCTTTTAACTTCTTATTAGTTGCCTGTAAGTTCTAATAAGTTGCATGTAATTTATAAGAGCTTGCATGTAACTTCTAATCACTTGTCTGTAACTGCTAATTAGTTGCATGCAACTGTAGGGTTCCGCTGCGCCGCGGGCACTGGGGAACCCTACAGTGTTATCAGAGCCTCCCAAACACCTTAAACTAGCTAGTTACCACATTAGAATTAATGTTTTTTTTTCAGACATCGAAAACTGCCGAAAAAACAATCCCGAATTTTTTAATTTTGAGATGTTTGCACACCCCGTGGGCTCACGATTTAAACCAAGAAGCCGTGGGATGGTGCGTGGGCACCACATGGAGACCCCAGGGGGCCAAACAGCTGGGCCTACTCCCCAAGACCACCACAATGTGGTCTTGAGGGTGGGGACCTAAAACTGCCCCCCATAAGCAGTTTCGGGTCTGCCTCACTCCCTGGCCACCTTGTGGGGCCTCGGGGGTAGGGTACCCCCTAGTCCCCTCGACTTGAAGTTAATTTCATGCTCTAACTTCCCGCGAAAGTTAGTGCACGTTTCGTTTTGATTCGGACTTCCTAATTGGCTCAAAACTCGACTTTTTTGGATGCTTAGTGCACTTGGTTTTCGATCCTTGGAAAATTTGGGATGTGTGCTAATTGTGTTTTGGAATTCTATCATTGTGACTTCATTTGTGTGCATGGATGTGTTGTTAATGTTGTCTAATTGATATATGCCCAATTTGACGGGGCTACACACTTGTTTCGGTTTCTTGTTTATGATGATATATATCTTGATTATGGCTTAATCGGATTGTCGTGTCGGATAGCCCCCCGTGTGTTGCTTGTACAGTTTTGATTTACTTTGTTGTATTCATTTGTTCAGAATGAGCTCCAACCCGTGGCCGCCATTTCCGTATTATGTATATTCTTTTATTGGGGCTCGACCAGGATGCGGTCGATACCACCATTGTATATATTTCATTTCTGTACTAGAATTAACCCAAGAGAAGTGCTCAAGTAGCCTGGTTCTATAGTACAACAGGTGGTTATCTTATGGAGTTGAGACCGGGTCGCCTCACTCTAGAGTTGGCGGGTTGCTCGCCGCACTTGTATGTGTTATAGGATTCGACCCGCGGAGGGGTACACGAGTTACCTGATTCTAGAAAGTAGTAAATGGTCGACTCATTTCATTGAGGGTGTGTTACCCAGTTTCTAGAATTGGCAGGTGGCTTGCCGCAATCGTATGGGTCTTGGATTGACTGTGTATGGGCTATCCACATGACCGGGGAACGTCGCGTTTCATTTACGGCTCAAATGAAACGCGGGGCTCCAAGTTTATCCGCTATTCCATATTGTTGTTCGCATGCTTATAATGATTTTTATCTGCCTGTGATGACTATTTTCTGCCTGCGATATATATATATATATATATATATATATATATATATATATATATATATATATATATATATATATATATATGCTTCTATATGTTTTGCATCCGCGCTAGCCCTGTCCCCGTCCTGCCGTAAGTTAAGTAACCTTACGGTGAAGATCCGGGACCCCGTGGCAAATGCGGATGGCATATAAAAGCATGCTATTTTGGTTGTTTCTGTTGTGGCTTAGAAACTAGATTTGATGGGAATTCATTATATCTTTAATGCAAAGGAAAACAAACCTATTTGATGTTGTCAGGACCATTTTTTTTAAAATTACTCGGTTTTCTTAAAAACAACAGTCATATTCTTTTACTTTATATAGAGGTATTCGGTTAAGAATATCTAGCACCTCAATCTATGAAGGAAGAGCCTTGATCCCTTCATCGGGAATTCTCTCTTAAGAAAAGGTTTATAAAACTATTTTTAAAAAGCGGAGCTTAAACTACTCCATTTCAAAGCCACTCGAATTCCTTCAACAATATTAAGTTCATCATGTTAAAAGTTTTTCGCCAAAAACCAGCCGTAACCCTCCGTCGTTTCCTATGAGTAGTACTTAGTATTTATGCTACGCATGTTGGTATTATCAAGGCGTAGTGATCGGTAGCTGAATATTGCTTGTTTGTAATTTTGTTTCCGATTATTCAGGACAGTCGCATAGCTTTGTTGGTATTGTCAAGGGTTATGCGGGTGGGTCTAAGTTAATCATGATACTAACGGGCTGAACTTGACTAACGGCTTATGATATGTTGGCATTGTCAAGATCATAAAGTCGCCAGGGGCAAAAACCATATCGGGAGTTTCAAATATAAGGGAAACTTGCCAGGCATGTATATACCTTCTGGAGTGCGGTGACTTGAGTAGATTCCGTCATGTTATCACATGGTGATAATTGAGTCCCGATTCCCACTGATGAGTAGGTATTACTCCTCAGGAGATTTTTTACTTCACAATTAGCTAACCTATTAGGTGTCTAGAAAGTGTTAACGAGATTACGCCTCTGCGGAAACGAGATTATTAATTGGGTCCGTGTGAAAGCACGGGGGACCTCCCTCGGAGTACCAACACTGACCTAGCTGAATGGTTAACGAACTTGTAAGGTGTATATGATCCCGACTAGTTCTCCGTTTAGGATTTGAAGGAGAATTCGAGAAAACAGTGGGAGCCATCCTGATTAGATAAAATGATAACTAATCTAATCTTTATAGAGTGCACGCTGAGTGTTTCTTTTCTCTCTCTGTCATGCCCCGCTTCCCAAAATACGTAAACACGGCACGTGACAGAGCCAACCATGCTACCTATGGCGAGGAGAGATCCTTCCATAGTTACATTATGGCTGTCAATCAGATATCAAGAACAGTAAACTACTAAATCTATGTATCGCATGTCCAATAGACACAAAAAAAATAACAGGAAAAGATAGCAGAAGCAATAAAGATCTAAGGAATAACTAACCCGCATAAGAGCTACATCAATGAGGTGGTCCTCACTGATCGACGATCCTGTCGAATACTCACATACTATGTCAAGTATCTGGGCCATGCAAAACCCAGACGTCGGTGCGTCATAAATATCAAAATAATAGTAATAACCGGGATATGATGCTATGATTAAACATGAGTGTAAAAAATGACACAGGTGTAAAACAGTGAGATATAGGTATGTGATGTGTATCCTAAAGTCTATACCTCTAGGTTATCTATTCTAGAAGTGTTTGAAATTAATTTAATAGAATCGTCGATGTAACCAATAGTATCCCGTTCGTGTCCGGAATCACGATTAAGATTCTCGGGTTGAATCTGAGACGTGCCACTAGACCGTAAACAGGTAACATGTATAGATAAATGATATTAACAGCAGCATCCAGGGGCTGGCCTAGCCCTTAAAGACTGATCAGTATAAGTATTGAACTGTTGAGTTGCAAGTCAGGTTTCATTATTGATTTTCCCTTTCCCCTAAGGTTATGTGTTCGAGTCAGGTATTTATGATATGAATCTAATGCCAACACAGGATCAAGCAGGTACAGGTTTTGTCTATGCAGGAAACAGGTTACATCCATCAGGACAACAAGTCAGGATTGTCGGCATTAGAAATAAGATCCAAGCAACAAGTCTGGTAATGTGTCGTGAACAAGTCATGTAATATATATTAACCCAAAATAGAAACCAATATAAAACTGTAATCAATATCGAAATACTACTAATGCCAGGATGCATGTGTATCTATCTGTAATAACCATTATACGTCCATTACCATATATGATACAATGTAGATAACATATTGAACTAATATAGTAGTATGATAACGTTGTGACGTTCCGGCATGCAACTAGATAACCTATTATTAGTACGGATACAGACGGATACTATAAAACTGTAAATCGGTAATATTTGCTGAATATTAAAACACATGCACTATTATTTATTAAATAGATATTGATATAATAATAATAACAGGGATAACATATTCAAACCGATTAATAACTATAAAAGTGGTATTGATTGACCAAGCATAAGAAAGTTCCGTTCAGAAATTCAGCACCATCCTGATTTGTAAAATAGCTTAAAAGTAACAAATATCCTCCAAAAAGGACGTGTCATATACCAAAACAAAGCTAATTCAATAAGGTTTTTATTTTTATAACTTAAACTATCTCAGGTTGTTTCTACAAAATAGCTTAAAAGTAACAAACAGCACCACCCTGATTTTGATCATGCATATATATATATATATATATATATATATATATATATATATATATATATATATTTATTTATAAAAATAATTTTATTTTATTATTTTCTAGAAATCTCATTTTCTTAAGATATTCGTATTTCAAATCTCTCAAGACCGAATGCTCCTTGTGGAGGTCTGCATCTCGCACTACTAAGTCCGAGGATGTGCGATAATCCGCACCATCCCGAACGGGTTCCCCAAAATGGATTGTAGCGGCGCTTTGCAAAAATTTGTGTAAAATACATAATCTTGTAGAAAACGGTTTTAATAGTAAATGGGATTTATATATAAAGTTTTGTTTTCCCATATTCTATGTTTCCGAAAGATATTGTGCTATGTTGCATATGAGTGTTGTGAGCAGGTAGGTCATTACCTCTTGATCTAACTAAAAGTATAGCAAGATTAATGATGGTTTAAAGTAAAAAGTAAACTACATGGTATTTTACTGAAAAAGAGCGGAAAAAGTTACAAAATGAAATGTTTTGCTATGAAACTTGTTCAGCATGCTTTGTTAATGATTAATAGTCAACATGTAAGGGTTTAACATGGTTTTGTTAAGAAAAATTGAACTTTATAAGAAAACCGAATCGAAAGTCGGATTTAACTCCGCTTCCGTCGGGTTTTATTAAAAGAAGTTTTAAGAATAGAGAATAAAAGAGGGAGGAGGGACTTACTGGCTTAGAGGTTAGAGAAGAGGGAGAGGAAGATGTAGGATTTTCCAATGCGTCGTTTCGTCGCCGGAAGCTCCTAGAGTCGTCGTCGGAAGATCGCCGGAGTTTTGCCCTTCGCTATCTCCACTTGTACACAAATTTTTAGAGAAATTTCTTGAGAGTTTGGACAGAATTGTGAGTGAGGGGGGTGTATCTAGGGGTGGTATTTATAGGGTAAAGCTAGGGTTAGGGTGGGTGAAAGGGTGAATTGAAAATGTATTAAAAATGTATTAAAAATATGGTTTAATGGGGTTTTAATTGAATTTAAAAAGGCTCTGTTAAATTGCAGGAAATTTAAAGTGTACAGGGGTAATGGGGAGGCAGAGAGACACACTTTTACTGTTGACGACTCGGAGATCCGGCTCAACTCGGCCGGCGACGGCGGGCCGAGTCGACCGAGTCGCCGGCCCGAGTCAGCCGAGTCGGGCCGGGGCTCGCTACCACGTGTCCTATGTTGTATGGTGTAGCCCCTGGGTCTGTTTTTTTATATGTGTAGTGGGTTTTTTACGAGTTATGTACGTGTAAACCCTTGGACTTCTAAAAATTTAAAATAAAACAATATTAAAAATAATATGGCTAATAGAATTTGAACTCTGGTGTTTTGGTTCAGCAGTGCATGGTCTTACCAATGAGCTACAAGCTTCTTCTTGCTATTAACAAGAAAAACAAATTTATATCTTATGCTCTGGCAAAAGTACCCATTTCTGTATTTTTTTTGAAAAATTGTACAGAAAGATGTACAGAAAGTTTAGGGTTGTTACATTCTACTCTCCTTATAAAAAAATTTTCCTCGAAATTTGTAAAAGGAAAGTGTAACAGATTCAAGGAAGTTTGGTGACTGAAGTACTGATTGTGTATGAAAAATATGTGAAGGAACTAAAGAATGCGAAATTTTGGTAAGATTATAAAAGAGGTAAGGGGATTTTGGGTTAGGATAGATTCAAAGTATGAAATGGTAAGATTCAAGAAATGTGAATTGTAAAGAATGTTTTAGTTGCTGGTTCTTGTGTTATATTGTTTAGGTTGTTCACGCAGAACAGAACTGCATGGTAGTGTTCCATTCAGCTCTAACCTGCATGGGCCGCCAACAAAACCTGTCTCGCCCCACTTCCCGGTGTACGGGCAGAGGACGTGACGAGGCCGCTACGTATTTACTTTGAAGCAAATATGCTAAGCATAACTTAGCAATATAAATATAAAAAAATGCACAAGAGACAAAAGATATAATTGAACAGCGACTTTATTTATTAACATTCTTTTACAGTACATGGAAAAATAAATACATCTGAATGAAACCAATGCCTAAACAACAGCATAATAGAAATGGAAAGTACTGAAATGAAATGTGTACAAGTGTACTAAAGCTCGGGATCTTCAATAAACTGGTCCAAGTCTTCAGCGCTGGGCTCGATCTCTGGAAGGTCTGAATCACCTGACGACATTCAAAAAAGAAGAAAGAGAATGTCATCAGCGAACAAATCGCTCGGTAAGTCCCAAAGATAAAGGAGAAGTAGAATAGATAGAGAGTAAGAGAGAGTGTGTAGCTTTTAAAGTTGTATTTAGATTTAACGTTGTTATTTGTAGCTTGGTACAGAAGGATGCCAGTGTATACGAGAGCAGTCTCTATATACCAGAGACTAGAGGCAAATGGAAGTACAAGGCTCCGTTATACAACCCGGAACAACGGCAATTAAATTTAGGTTATGTGTATTAAGTCTTGCAATCTCGTACCACTTCTAACACCTTCCGTACTAATCTACCCCTTAAACCCCGCGAAGTAATGTTTGTATTGTTTGTATTGTATTGCAACTTGTATTATTTTGTAATATAGATTATATAATTGAATGACTTGCCGAAACCATGATATCAGTAAATGGATGTAACTGGAGAATCATGAATGTAACTGGAGAATCATGCAAATGGAAGTATATCCATGGTTCGGTTCGGTCAATACAGATTGAATAGTTTGAACAGATTGAATATATGGATTCATATTGAACTGTTATACTGTAGATTGTACTTGAATCACATTCAAATCAGATTGATTATAATGAGACTTGGTCTGAGTCAGACAATTATAAAAGAAATTAAATTCCTGAATTATTTTTTGGTGTTATCGGTAACCGCTGCACATGGGTGGTAGGATTTATGTCTTTTTCAAAGACGATTACAGTGTTGATAACACCGTTTGTTAAGTTGTCTATCTTAAATAGGCAAGCACCCATATCTCCGGCTCCCCGAGGCTCAAGAGACCGGTCCCGCTTAAACCTATATTTACTAGGGTCCTTATTGTAATTTATAAAACTTGAGGGGTTTTATATAAAAATACTTTTATATAGTTTTCAAAATGCACCCCAAGTATTTAATTATCGTCTTTAAAGTTATCATAGATGTAGATTTTATATATATGACATTTCTAGTGAACGAAACCTATTTTCATAATATAGGGTATTTAATTGTAATATTGAACTTGTATGAAATTTCATGGTATTATCATGTAAAGTGATTCTGTGAATTTAGAAAAGTTGGAATATTTATAATATATCAAAAATAGATATTTTGATCATGCATATATATATCTATATATATATATATATATATATATATATATATATATATATATATATATATTTATATTTATAAAAATAATTTTATTTTATTATTTTCTAGAAATCTCATTTTCTTAAGATATTCGTATTTCAAATCTCTCGAGGCCGAATGCTCCTTGTGGAGGTCTGCATCTCGCACTACTAAGTCCGAGGATGTGCGATAATCCGCACCATCCCGAACGGGTTCCCCAAAATGGGTTGTAGCGGCGCTTTGCAAAGATTTGTGTAAAATACATAATCTTGTAGAAAACGGTTTTAATAGTAAATGGTATTTATATATAAAGTTTTGTTTTCCCGTATTCTATGTTTCCAAAAGATATTGTGCTATGTTGCATATGAGTGTTGTGAGCAGGTAGGTCATTACCTCGTGATCTAACTAAATGTATAGCAAGATTAATGATGGTTTAAAGTAGAAAGTAAACTACATAGTATTTTACTGAAAAAGAGCGGAAAAAGTTACAAAATAAAATTTTTTGCTATGAAACTTGTTCAGCATGCTTTGTTAATGATTAATAGTCAACATGTAAGGGTTTAACATGGTTTTGTTAAGGAAAATTGAACTTTATAAGAAAACCGAATCGAAAGTCGGATTTAACTCCGCTTCCATCGGATTTTATTAAAAGAAGTTTTAAGAATAGAGAATAAAAGAGGGAGGAGGGACTTACTGGCTTAGAGGTTAGAGAAGAGGGAGAGGAAGATGTAGGATTTTCCGGTGCGTCGTTTCGTTGCCGGAAGCTCCAAGAGTCGTCGTCGGAAGATCGCCGGAGTTTTGCCCTTCGCTAACTCCACTTGTACACAAATTTCTAGAGAAATTTCTTGAGAGTTTGGACAGAATTGTGAGTGAGGGGGTGTCTAGGGGTGGTATTTATTGGGTAAAGCTAGGGTTAGGGTGGTGAAATGGTGAATTGAAAATGTATTTAAAAAATGTATTAAAATATAGTTTAATAGGGCTTTAATTGAATTTAAAAAGGCTCTGTTAAATTGCAGGAAATTTAAAGTGTACAGGGCTAATGGGGAGGCAGAGCGACACACTTTCACTGTTGACAACTCGGCGATCCAGCTCAACTCGGCCGGCGGCGGCGGGCCGAGTCGACCGAGTCGCCGGCCCGAGTCGGCCGAGTCGGGCCGGGCCTTGCTGCCATGTGTCCTATATCATATGGTGTAGCTCCTGGGTCAGTTTTTTTTATGTGTAGTGTGGTTTTTACGAGTTATGCAAGTGTAAACTCTTGGACTTCTAAAAATTTAAAATAAAACAATATTAAAAATAATGTGGCTGATGGGATTTGAACTCTGGTGCTTTGGTTTAGCAATGTAAGGTCTTACCATGAGCTACAAGCTCCTTCTTGCTAATAAAAAGCAAAACAAATTTGTATCTTGTGCTTAAGCAAAAGTACCCCTTTCTGTATTTTTTTTGAAAAATTGTACAGAAAGTTGTACAGAAAGTTTAGGGTTGTTACAAGATGATATGCACTGGAAATAGCTGCATTATATTTGAATCGATTCCATCTAAATTAGTGCCTTTGATTATATATCTTGAGGTTATAAAGATATGGAGTTATCCAATTCCTGTTTAAATGCAAAATCCGGATAAACTCAAGGCACGCTTCGGTAATGGTTGTTTGTGGATTATCCCAAACATTCGCTAGGGTTTTGTTTCTACCATTTTCAAGCTCAATAGTTACATTGTTCTTGACTCGCCACCTTTTTATAAAAAAAATATTTTTGCAAAAGAAACTGGTGGGAGCATGGTAGAACTGGAAGTGATTCCAGAACCACAAACGGTTACCGAAAATTTAGTAGAATCTAAGGATTTAATTAGACTTAACAATCCATTAGCCACTCCGCAGATCTTAGTGGGTGACCTCATCCACCCGAGAGATACTTTAGTTTTCTAGGAAACGGTGACAGGGAGGTCGGCATCATGGTTATGATGGCCCTACTAGTTATCTGTAGGTCATAAGAAGTGGTAACTTCTAGGTGACCAGATGCTTTATATCCAAATTGGACTCCATGCACTTCAGCAAATTATGGATTTTGGACTTTGTTGGGTGCTCCTGAAGAGGTAAAACCCATTAGGAGTAAATAGATATTTCGATCTATGCAGGTGGAAAGGTATTAACCTAATAAAGCTAGACTTGTTGTAAATATTCTCATCAAATACCCGTTGTAGATTGTGATAAGATTTTACTTCAGTGTCTACGCTAAAGTCCATACGGATATAACTTGCCGCTGCTGCTCTAGACTGTGATATCTGGCAAGAGAATGACTATAATGTCTTTCCAAATGGGAATTTAGATTTGCAAGTGTATATGACTCTACCAGAGGGTTATCGTAATCAGTAGGAGCAGCGGAAGGTGTGCAAGTTGCATATGCCTATTTGTAAACTAAAGTATGGATAGCGGAGACGGATCATCTGTTTTGATATGACAGTTAAGGTGATTGACTTCATCAAAACAATAGATGAACCTAGTAAGAAGGGTGTAGGGAGAACTATCCTGGGTTTTAGATGACATACTCCAGATAGGAAGTAATGTTCCTATACTACAATCGGTCAAACTTTGATTGTCACATAGTGTTTTCTCCACGTTGTATATGGATAAAATATCAGGGATTCTGGTGACTAGATCTATGGTTTTAGATCTAGATTTAGGAAGTTTCTCAATCGGGTACTTAGACTGCATTCTAAAAGTATTTTAGAAAGGATGACTCCTGGAGTGGTGGTATACCCGCAGGTGATGGAGCCACCATCTCTAAAGAGATGTCTTCTAGACTGATAAGGAGAGGGACTGGAATGAATGTCATATCATTTGCTTAGGCAATTGAGTCAAGTATGCAATGTCTTGTACAAAACCAGATATTGCTTAATCACTTGCTGTAGCAAGCAGATATTAATCCGATCGTGGAGAAATAAAGGGAAGCAATTATGAATATTAGAGAATGTTCTTGGTATATGATAACGACAACCTCCCCCAGGACGCAGTTATCGATTTAGGCTTCCAAAGTGACATGGATGCCAGAGATGCTGTCAGAGATTTGAGTTTTACCTCTTCATAGGATCAGTATATTGGATAGTATTCCAATAAGGATACCGAGGTAGGTATGGTTCCAGATGCTGGTTATGACTCAACAGAAAATACAGCCTAAGAAGTTTATAGGATAAGCTTGTTCATTTATGAACTTGGAACCATCTTATATCCAGACAAAATTCTTGAGGCGGGGTATCGCTCAGTTCGGGAGATTATTCATCTCCGCGAAGTTGAGATATAGAGAGAGGAAGTTAAAATATTATAGCGGATCCACTCACTATGGCTATTTCTCGAAAACGGATGTTCCTCAAACGAGATTTGAGAAACTGATTAGTAGAGAAATTGGGTATTCGATAGCACACATGATGTGGGTATGCGATACCGCAATAATTAGCCTTAAGTGCAAGTGGGAGATTGTTGGATATAGTGCCATGAAGGAAATTATTGTAATTACAGGCACACGATTATGATAATTGAGGGAAGACCTATACAGGTAGAACAATCTTACTCGAAATGATAGTATGCTATCTAGTTTGTCTTTATCATTGATGTGTACACATTTTACTTGTTATTACGTGTCGCTAATACATAATGATGAAACCCGTAAGATTCTTGCTTGACTATCAGCATTATGATGGAGATTATATACGTGAGAGCTGAGTACTTTATAAGCATATTCTTAAATGTCCTTAGTCGTGGGAGTATCGAGACTGGGTATCGATATTCCGGAGTAGACTAGTGTATACGTTTCGAGACCCCGACGAGAGGCGGTGGTCGGTCTCATAAGCCATTGGTGTTATGTCACCTAAGATAGTATGCATGTGCTCACTGGAAATGAGTATACTGGACGGACTCACCGAGAACTTCTAGATGGTATTATATCTATCGTCAGATGGAAGTTCTCGAGTGGCATTAGTACAGGTTAGTCTTTTGAAATGAGATCGTCATTTTTCTCGTGTGAGTTCCCACTATACTTTGATTACTACCCTACCACAGCTCAAAGGAATCGTGCAAACTGGTTTTAGTTGGGTACAGTCCCGAGCCACATGGAGGCAGTGAGCGATTTTCGGGGATTCGTCTCTCCTGATATTAGGAGTCGATGTCGTGCTGTATTCGGTTGGCTATCACCCTAAATCCGTAGCCACGGTAGATAAGATTTACTGATATGAGTACAGTAGTTTCTCAATTGGTGATGAGCTTGACTCCGACATGACTTATCGGGTTATTAGGGGTCTGACGTTTCCACCCCCTAGACCCGGTATGTGATACTCTCAGACGAAGAGACCGGACTATACGGAGATTGTCACATTCAGGTGCAGTAGGGTACGGACAGACTTGATTTTCGACCTCCCTTTCGACACATACGTGGGCAGCCGTTACATACAGTTAGTGCCACTGACGTGCTTGTAGTTTTTGGATTTATCCAGTAAATCACTGCCAGCGTATTGTTGAGTCTTTAGAGTCCCACACAGAGGGTTTTCCCGGTTCAGGAGATATGATGTAGATGACGTATATCGGTACATACAGGATATCCGATTAAATACATGTACAGGCTATACGGACATTAATCGGATGGTTGATAATACTAGCGGCTTAGGATTAGGCCGGATTATTAAATCAGGTTTTGATTTAATAATTTATATATATATATTTTTAATATGTATATTCTAGTATTATTGTTCACTATTCATTTTCTCTTTAGGCTATTCGTATTTTTTGTACGAATACGCGTATATGTATTTCGATACATCTACCGAGTTATATTCCGTATTTATACGGAATTTGTTCTAGAACATGGACACTTCATTTCTTGATTTTCCTTTAAAAGAAAATCAAGAAGGAGGTGGATGATAAGGTGTTAAAAAGTATGGTAGAGAGGGATGACCTTGGTTATTATATTGTATAATCATTTGGATTTACTATTGTGGCATGGTTGCAAAAATCATGTCATTCTTTTCTATGCTGGCTAGTTTTTTCCTACACAAAAGACTTAGCCATTTTCCATGGCTTCTTCTTCTTGACCTCCTCCTCCTTCTTCTAAGTAGCTCTCTTGATCTTAGAAAAGAAAGAAAAAGATAGTGAAAATATACCTACATCCCCACTCTCCATTCGTAGCGAGCTTGGAGCGTCGGTCGCTTCGCTAGGTGAAACCGGAGCTTGCTTCGGTTTCCCTCATGTGGATCATCTTCGGTAAGGAAGGTCGTCACTCAAGCATGATTCGGACAGCGTATACGGAACATGGAGGGGTCTTCCAGGATTGGGTGGACATGCGTCAAAGATAGTATTCCGCATCTTTGCATACTTGGTTTGCTAGTTTAGGCGTTTGGATCGATTCTAGGTTCGGGGTTCCTTCGTGTTTGCTTAAATTTTTTGTTCGCCGTTCGCGCTTCCGCTGCGCCGCGGGCACTGGGGAACCAAGGCCATCCCTCTCTACCATGCTTTTTAACACCTCATCCTCCTCCTCATTTTTTATTTTCTTTTAAAGGAAAATCAAGAAATGAAATACCCATCTTGTAGAACAAATTCCGTATAAATACGGAATATAATCCGGTATACGTATCGAAATACATATACGCGTATTCGTACAAAAAATACGAATAGCCAAGAAAGAAAATGAATAGTGACTAGAATATACATATTAAAAATATATATAAATTATTAAATCAAAACCTGATTTAATAATCCGGCTTAATCCTAAGCCACTAATATTATCAACCATCCGATTAAAGTCCGTATAGCCTGTACACGAATTTAATCGGATACCCTGTATGTACTAACATACGTCATCTACATCATATCGTCTAAATCGGAAAAACCCTCTGTGTGGGACTCTAAAGACTCGATAATACGCTGGCAGTGATTTACTGGATAATCCAAAACTACAAGCACGTCAGCGGCACTAGCTGTACGTAACGGCTATCCAGGTATGTGTCGAAAGGGAGGTCGACAATCAAGTCCGTCCATACCTTACTGATCCTGAATATGACAATCTCCTACAGTCCAGTCTCTTCGTTTGAGAGTATCGCATACCGGGTCTAGGGGGTGGAAACGTCAAACCACTAATAACCCAATAAGTCGTGTCAGAGTCAAACTCATCACCAACCGAGAAACTACTGAACTCATATCAGTAAATCTCATTTACCGTGGCCACGGATTTAGGGTGATAGTCAACCAAACACAACACGACATCGACTCCTAATATCAGGAGAGACGAATCCCGGACATTCACTCACTGTCTCCATGTGGCTCGGAAGTGTACCCAACTAAAACCTATTCGCACGACTCCTTTGAGCCGTGGTAGGGTAGTAATAAAAGTACAGTGGGAACTCATACGAGACAAATGACAATATCAGGTCAAAAGACTAACATATACTAATGTCACTCGAGAACTTCCATCTGACGATAGATATAATACCATCTAAAAGTTCTCGGCGAATCCGTCCAGTGTACTCACCTCTAGTGAGCACCTGTATACTATCTTAGGTGACATAATATCAATGGATTGTGAGACCGGCCACCACCCCTCGTCAGGATTTTGAAACGTATACACTAGTCTACTCCGGAATATCAATACCCAATCTCGATACTCCCACGACTAGGGATATTTAAGGATGTGCTTATAGACTACCCAGCTCTCACGTATATGATCGTCATCATAATACTGGTAGTCAAGCAAGAATCCTACGGGTTTCGTCATTATGTATTAACAAGTAAAACGTGTACACATCAATGAAAAAGACAAACCAGATAGCATACTATCATTTCGAGTAAGATTATTCTACCTGTATAAGTCCTCACTCAATTATCATAATCGCGTGCCTGCAATTACAATAATTGCCTTGAGGGCACTATATCCAATAGCAACATCTAGGCACTTATCTGTAATTTCTGATAAGTTGCCTATAACTTCTAGACAGTTGCATGCAACCTTTAATATCATCAAGAATGTATCAACAATTTTTGGTATCAACAAAAATACCTTAGCATCGACTATATAAAACCAATAATATCAACAAAAATATCATTCATAATACAGTATCGGCCAACAACGGCAATATAAAACTGATAAAATGAACAAAAATATCATTCATAACCAGTATCATCCAACATCGGTTATATAAAATTGATAATATCAAAAAAAATATTATTCAAAATATTAGCCAATATCGGCGATATTAAAGTAAGTATGTCAACAATTTTTGATATTCGTTACACAATACTCTTCATCGGCTAATATCGGCGAAGTAAAACCAGTGACATCCAGAATATTTAGAAACCTTATTCTTCCCCTCCCTCTAAGGTGTTTACATCCTCCTCTTCTAAACTCTTGAGCAATAGCTTCAACAGAAGCTACAGAGAAACACATAGCAGAGATTAGAAAGAGAATGTTTTTAATAAGAGTTGGATTGGCTGATAAAATGATGATGTTAGTAAAATTCTTTATCCAACATCTGTCTCTTCCACGACAGCAAGTCCCTCCACCCCCAAAAAGGACTATACTTAGTAAAATTCTTTATACATTCTAATTACTTTCTAAAAAATGAAACTCTCCACATCCTAAAGAGTAAAGCCCTACACTATTTCATTTTTTTCACTCGTTTTTTTCTTCTGAGTTTACATTGAAATTTTTGCTCAATGTTGAACAAGGAGAAGGTCATGTATGTATATGATTTTTAGTCTTGATGCAAAAGAGCGGATAGAGATTCTTTATCTTGTAACTAGTCAAGCTGTTTTCTTCAAAAAGATCAGATTCTTCATTGATTGGTCACATTTCATGCTTTATAGGGTCTGGATTTACATGTTAGGATATAAAATGATTTGTGTGTAGGTCCAGTAACAAATAGTGGAGAATCTTATCTGTACTAAAAGCTTCATTTCAAGTACTAACAAATAGTAGAGAATCTTACCTGTAGTAAGGGCTTCATTTCAAGTATTTTCATTTACAGTAAGTTATTATTAATTAGTAGATATATAGAAGTCACAGGCAGGTGGTTAAAAATTATATGTAACTTTTTTAGAAGTTACAGATAAGTGTTTAAAAATTATAGGCAGCTGCTTACAACTTACATGCAACTGCCTACAAATTACAGGCAACTGGTTAGAAAACTATTTCGGACGTCTATTTCATACGTCTGGAACAAATTTTTTGTACTGCAGACGTCTATGGCAGACGTCTCCAGTTCAAAATATGTCTCTGACAACTGCTTAGAGACGTCTGTAGGGACTTAGAAGTTACAAGCAATTTTTTACAAGTTACAGGCAACTTTTTAAAAGTTACATGCAACTGCTTAAATATTAGAGGCAACTGCTTGCAGGTTATATACAACTGCTTAGAAGTTACTGACAACTTTTTTAAAAGTTACAAGTGCTTAAATGTTACGTGCAACTGCTTAGAACTTACAGGCAACCGCTTAGAAATTACAGGCAATCGCTTAGATATTATAAGCAAATTATTAGATATTAAAGGTAAATCTTCTTAAATATTAAGGAAATACAATTGCTTAGAAGTTACAGGCAATTAATAATATGTTAACAAAAGTACATGGCGAAGCATACTTATTGGTCTTGAAATTGAATTACAAATTGTATCTTAAAAATTTATAAATTGGGAACAAACTAGCAACTTATAGGATTTGGTGCTGCTATATATTTGTTGATTTTGGAAAATAATTACAAATTGTATCTTAAAAAAATTATAAATTGTACACATTTCACATATTTTGACTGGAGACTCCATATGAGCTTTTGAAGAGAGCTCTGAGGTAGATAGGGACACCCTTGAAACTTGCCTATAGTTGCTCTCTTTGACCTTCTCTTAAGAGGGTGTGATCATAGAGCTGACGAAGGATTTTACGCCTATTATTATATGTAGTCGACACTATAATGGTCAATGAATTTGGCTGACGATGAAATGCCTGAGAAAATGGTGATGTTAGTAAAATTCTTTATCTAATATCAGCCTTTTCCACGACAACAAATCCTTCCACCTCTAAAAAATACTATACTTAGTAAAATTCTTTACCTATCCTAATTACTTTCTAAAAAATGAAACTCTCCATATCAAAAAGAGTAAAGCCCTGCAATCTTTCATTTTTTTCACTCGGTTTTTTTTAGTTTATATTGAAATTTTTGCTCATTATTGAACAAAGAGAAGGTCATGTATTTATAAGAGTTTCAGTCTTGATGCAAAAAGATGGGATAAAAATTCTTTATCATGTAGTCAATGTACTTTAGTTTGTAATAATAAAATATTTCATGTAGCTAGTCAAATTGTTTTCTTAAAAAAAAAAATCAGATTCTTCATTGATTGGTCACATTTCATACCTTATAGGGTTTGGATTTACATGTTAGGATACAAGGTGTTTTGTGTACAGTAACAAGTAGTAGAGAATCTTACCTGTAATAAGAACTTCATTTCAACTGCTTAAAACTTACAAGTAAGTTGTTAGAAGTTACAAACAACTACTTACAAGTTACATAAAACTGCCTAGAAGTCACAGACAACTGGTTAGAAAAGCACATCAGACGTCTATTACAGACGTCTGGAACAATTTTTTTGTACTGCGGATGTCTGTAGAAGACGTCTCCAGTTCAAAATATGTCTCTGGCAACTGCTTAGAGATGTCTGATACTTGTTACTGGACGTCTCCAGTTCAAAATATGCCTCTATAAATTGATTTTAGAGACGTCTGGTTATTGGAACCAGACGTCTCCATTTCAAATCTTGCCTCTGGAAATTGACTTCAGGGACGTCTGACATTTGAAACTAGACGTCTGCAAGGGTTTAGAAGTTACAGGCAACTGCTTACAAGTTGCAGGCAACTGTCTTGTATATTCTTCCAAACAAAAATCAAGTGAAATAAAGACAAAGCTGCTCATACACTACTACAAATAAGGGTTGCCCCTACGGATTTATCCGTAGGGGCAACCCACTACCCCTACGGAGATATGCGTAGGGGCGAAAAAAGACCCCGTAGGTGCAAAGGCCGCAGGTGCAAGTTGAAGCCCTGAACTTGCCCCTACGGATTTCTGTGTAGGTCCTGTTGCACCTACGGAGTAGGCCGTAGGGTAAAAAATGTTATATTATTTACGGTTTTTTTAATATATTAAATGTACCTACGGACATAGCCGTAGGGCCACGTACTATCCCCTACGGATATCTGCGTAGGTACCTATCTGTAGGGGCAAAATATCAGAAATCCTGATATTTTGCCCCTACGGATAACTCCGTAGGGGCGAAGCAATGGCCCCTACGGATATGTCCGTAGGGGCATTCCCAACCCCCTGGTACTGAGATCAGGGGGGAAATATCAGTTACTGCTGATATTTTGCCCCTACGGATATAGCCGTAGGGACAACATGTGTACCTACGGATTAATCCGTAGGTACACATTATCTGAAAAAAAATTTAAAAAAAAGGGTTGCCTGATTTTTTCCCGCCCTGTGCACAATAATATATATATCAATCAAATACAAAATTAATCATCACACAACATATATCGCAGTATTCATAATCACATCTCACGCATATAATATATAAAAGAAACCCAAAAACTGAATATGATATAAATATAAACCAATATCAATATCGTTTCAAAATGTAGTACAATGTGTATGATATAAATAAATACATGTTTCAAAAAATAAAAACCAAAAAGCTACCCTAGCTTGGTCCAGCTCCACCTCTGAATAACGATAGAATAACGCGCGCCTGCTCCTCGGTCAATAAACTCTGCAATTCGGCGCGAGCGGGAGTCTGAGCGGCCTGTGGAGCTGGCGATGTAGTCTGTGCAGCCGCCGTCGAGGTAGTCGCTTGTGGAGCCGCGGCTGCGGGAGTCTGAGCGGACGGTGGAGCTATAAGAGCTGTCTGCGGAACCGCAGCCGATGTGGTAGCTTGCGGAGCCGCAGCCGAAGGAGATGCATGTTGAGGCTCGGTCGATATACCCTGTCGCGTCTAGACATAACGTGTGTAAGAAGCGTGTAAGAACTGTGTATTATTCGAATTCGTATCATTATTAAGTTATTTCGAAACCCCGTTTGGATATCTAGTTTGGAAAACCGTTGTTTATTTTAATTACATATGTATGTATGATTAATCAAACTTAAGTCTAAAACCAAATAAGCTCAAGCTACGTACTAATTATGGATATGTTGATATCTATATAATATGACATGATATTTTATTATAAAGTAGTATACATACCAGCATCTCCTTCAACTCCTGAACGGTGGCCCTCAAGCTCTCCAGTTCCTGATGGACACGTCGGTCACTGGAGACGGAGGAAGTAACCGCCGGGGTGGAGTCCAACCTCATATGGGCCCTGCTAGGGCCCAGTCCCCGGCCTCTCTCCCAACCTCCGTGGTGCCCTCCGTGTGCGGCGTCCAGAACTAGGGTCAGCAGCCTCGGATCGCTCTGTCCGGTAAAATCGATCCCCAAGGCCTGGGCCTGCTCAACCACCCGCTCCTACACCCACATTAAGCAGTAAAGTATAAGTATAAAATTTAAACTTGAACCTTCCAAAACTAAAATTTCAAATTTGGGTAGAAAAAATATTAACACTTACGCAATACTCCTGGGTAGCGACGTCGGGATATCGAAGCTCGCCCGTGGCGGGATCTGTCGAGGTGTCGTGGACGGCAAGATATGCGGACAGCACGCTCGGTGTACCACCTGAAGCAACGGTCCGAGATGTCTGCAATATTAGAAAGTAACTCTTAATATTAGAAATATTAGAAAATAACTCTTAATATTGCAGAATATCACAAAGGTCGGTCTATTGTAATTTACCGATAACTCCATGGCTCGAGTAATGTTCCTCGAGCCACCTGTGTAAGTGGGGCGACCCCTCTTCGCCGACTTCCTGTTCTCTGTATTCTGAACGGCCTGTTTCTGCACAACGCATTAACATTTAGTTTTCTAATTAAGGAACACAAAGAAATAAATTATATCATAAATAATGAATTACATTTAAAATACATACCTGTTTGCGTTGGGAGTCGAAATAATCGCACAATAGAGGCCATGTCTCTACGTCGACTCTCGCAAACGCCGGAGTAGATAGGAGGGCCGCTCTCTCTGCCTCGGGGGTCGCCATCCACAAGGAGTAGCAGTCGGCCTTCAGCTCATTCCTGTTATATCGGACCTTGGTCTGCATGTTCTTCATCAGGCCATTGTACAGAGCATGAAGGTCGAGCACCCTCCCAGGGTGATCAGGGTCGGCTACAGGCTGAAAATCGTAATCCAACTGAAAATACAAAAAAAACATTGTTATTAGATTGCAAGTTTTAATAATAAATATATTGGATAAATCAAATGAAAATAGGCCGTTAATACGTACCCGAGCCTGATCAAA